>OU342739.1:441878362-443277112 GCA_910589765.1 Avena atlantica
CAAGACAGGACCTTTCAGAAGCTTTTCCTTAGTCAAATGGACGCGTTCCAACCTATCATCCCATCTACCACCAACTGTCCAAAAGACTAAGTTCTAGCAACCTATATGATCAAGGCAGAGCCCATTTTGCCAAGTGGCTGCACTGTAAGCTGTCTCAACACTTGGCCTCCAAATCCCTTTGTGCCTGGGTGGCTTACCACAAGTGAGATACACAACCCAAGTCCATGGCCTTGTGTAACCACTCAACATAACCCATACTTTCCATTCCACCCAGGAGGTTCATTTGACTTAGTGGTTTTATTAGAAAAGTATAAGTCTCTTGACTTGGAATATTTTCTTTATAGTGTGAGTAGTTTTTCACCAACCCTTGTTTTTCTATAAGCTAGGCTAAGCAAGTATGGCAACATATCTTAGGGATGATTCCTTAGCAATTCTACTAGGCTACATAGGATTTCCCATCTTAGCACTAAGCAAAACATTATGTAAATATTTTAGCAAAATATCTAATGCAAGTACAACTTAGGATAGGAAATTCATGGAAATATCACTTGCCTTGGTAGTGTGGAGAGTAGCACTCTTCACAATCACAATCACTAGCAAAATCTACACAAGAGATCAAAGCATACAATTACACACAATTTAAATACAACCAAAAATAATATGAATGTATGCATGCAAGAATTTACTATATGGTGATTTTTGAAAATTATATCAAGTATGTTCATGAGTACAGAAACCTAATATGTCACAAGTTTGCCAATTACACCTATTTGGTCTCAAAATAATAAACAAGAATAAAACTATATCTAAACTAGCCCCAAACTTGTTCCACAAATAAAATCACTTTTACTGTTACTATATGCTAAATAAAGAGGATATTCAGAAAGGCCTTGCTTCACTGAATTCAACGGTATAAAGTTTGTAAAAATCCAACGTGGGATTCAAAAGTTATAAGCATTTGAAGTTTGAATCTAAATCAGGTTTTAAATTCTGTTTTTAATCCAAACCTTGCCACGCGTCGCGTTATTACTGGCGCGTACCGGTTCGCACCGGATCACCCTTCTGTACCGTTGGATCTAACTAACACTGTGCGGTTCAGATTCGTCCATACCCCTTCGTTAAGTGAAGTGTTTCTACGCGTAGGATTTAGATCTAACTGCTAAAATTCTTCTAACCAAAAACGAGCGGCGCTGCCGGCGGTGACAGGCGGCGGCGCGTCAGTCATTGGCGGTGCCGGCGTTCTAGGTCGCCCGGAGAAGGGAGGAGATGCTTACCAGAACCGCAGAAGGCTGCTGATGCTCAAGGTGGCAATGGCTTGGGAAGGGGCGCACGGGTTCGTCGGAGATTTCTCGCCGGAGTTCGCGAAAGCGTCAGCCACGGTCAGTTGTCGACGTTGGCGAGGTTCCTCGTCGTGCTAGGTCAAAATAGGGACACTGTCAGATGCGCACGATGATGAGGATTCTATGCGTATCAACCAGAGGGCAAGGGGCGGTGGCTACTTACGGAGAGAGGTCGCCGGAGTTCGTGAAGAAGACGGTGGTGGCCAGTCGTCGATGTTGCCAAAGCTAGGGGTCATGCGAAGGCAAACGGCGAGTGTCAGAAGATGCGTATAAGTTCACTGAACAAGATAGTGTGAATGAGAGACAGAGGGGAACTCGAGGCTCACCTGAATCGGTCGCCGGAGGGGCTCTGTCAGCGGCGATTCGCGGAGGATTGAGGGCAGCCTGGGGGCGTGAGTGTGCGATTGACTGGGGGAAAATGATTGTGGGGAGGTGGGGATCTTATAGCCGGGGAGTCGACAAGAAACGCTCGAGGATTATTGCCCCTTTACTCCGCGCCATTACCGGCCATCACTGCCGCAGCGACGTGGTCGCAGGCGCAGTCTGGGGAAGACGAGGACGACGTGGTCTGGTCCCGCTTGTCAGCGAAACGCGCATAGTGCTGGTGGGGTCAGGTTGTCGGCGACTGTTTGCGTGTGTTTGCGCGTGTGAGAAGAAAAGGTGATCCCCGGGTGGGCTTGCTGGGCTTGATTGGTTGCTGGGCCAGATTCTGGCCGCGCGGCCCTTTCCATTTGTTTATTTCTTTTATTTTTCTATTTCTATTTTCTGGAATGGTTTTTGATATGAATTTAAATCCTTTTGAATTCAATTTGCTTTGGGAATTTTACAGGGTTTTGTGGATTCAATTTAACAGTCATAAAACTAGGTGGTTACTTTGCAAGGCTTGGTCCAGCTTGGTTTCTATAATAATTGAGATTTGTTTCTGTTTGCAAATATTTGAAATGGACCTTGGAATCTACTCCTAAAATTTGAAATCTTTGGGGTTTAAAAGTTTCACCTAAACTTTCCCTCAATGAAGGCAAGCATTCAAGTATTTAATCATTCAAACTTCAAAAGGATGATGTTTAATTGGGACAATTTAACCACATGAAATCATAACTCATATTCCATCACTAAGTGATTTTTGATAAAACCCTAAATGAATGAATGATGCAAAGTGATATGAATGAGTTTTGAAACTATGATTTTTGGGATGTTACAGCGGGTGCCCGTGCCATCAATCAGGACCGCTTCGTGGGCTCCACACCCCGTGCTACGCACATCACCATCAACAGATGAGTTCTACAGCAGCAGCGGCTGCAACTCCGATCTGTGCGATCCACCTTCGGATGAAGGGACCTACGGTTCCGGATCCGAAAGCTGCGGCAGCAGCCAACCAATCTGTAGGCGCTATCTGTGCGCCGCAGTCATCCAAACCGACGAGGAAACGCCTAACCCGCCGCCTAACCCCAACCCGCAGGACAGAAACGGCGAAAACGGTGGAAACGGCGAAAATAGGGAAAACAGTGGCCACCTCATCCAACTTAGCAAAGAAGGATGGGTCGAAGCACGCCGCGCCGTCGCAGGAGAAATAGTCCTACCTCTGGACTCCCCATGTGATCTGCTGAGGGCATACCACTACCTCCTCATCGAGGAGCACAAGAAGCAAGTCAAGATGCAGGAGACGCTCGACAAACGCAAGCAAGCAGCCTCTGAGTCCAGTGCGCGACGAGCTGCGCTCTCCGCCATGGGACCCGGCTCCAGCACAAACGGAAATCAGGGAAACAAGCACCGCTCTCGGGTGGAAAACATGGACTCCAAGGAGCGGCGTGACGTGACCCGAACTCTCCATACATCGTTCATGGATATGGACGCTGACGGCAACATCATCCCGAAGACGCCACAAGCTGCGATCATGGCAGCCACTGCGTATCTCGCGGCTCACCCACCTCCGGAGGGGGACCCGAAAAGGGCCATGCATAGGTCCGCACTCACCGGACTAGGACTAATTGGAGCTGCGCTCCACGAAGACGCTCCTGCGGAACCGAAGAAGAAAGCTCCGGCCAGGCGCAACCGGAGTCCCACCCCCTCATCCGAAGAGGAAGAGGAGCACGATCTTCCTCGAAGGAAGAAGAGATCGCACCGCCATAAAAGCGACTACGACGCCAGAGACAAGCTTACACAGTGCAAGATCGATAAAGCACGCGCTAAACGTGCATGCTCGTCTAAATCTGAGATGGATGAAGACGAAGGAGAACTCTGCGGGGCTCGATGCTTCAGCAGATCCGTCCGGCGAACACAGATGCCACGCAACTTCAAGCTTCCTTCGGATACTCCGAAGTTCAACAGCACGCAAGATCCAAAGTCCTGGCTCAGTGACCATCTGTCATCCGTCAAGCTTCACGGAGGCAACAAAGAAACCGCCATGCAATGCCTTCAGCTGCAGCTAACAGGCGCAGCGCGGGTCTGGCTTAGCAGCCTATCAACAGGATCCATCCGAAGCTGGGAGGAGCTCGCTTACAGCTTCATCCGAAACTTCAAAGGCACCAGCAAGAGGCCCGCCTCAATTGAAGAATTGCGAGCCTACACTCAGAGAACGGGTGAATCTATTCGCTCATACATACTACGCTGGTCTACAACCAAGAACTCCGCAGCACACATCTCCGAAGAGCGGGCCATCGACGCCTTCAGGGACGGCGTCAAACGCCCAGACTTCAAGGAGAAACTTGGACGTGTAAAGCCCAAGACACTCGACCAGCTCATGGAAATCGCCAACAGTTGGGCAGACGGCGAAGATTGCATCCAGCTGGCGCAATCAGATGAAGAGGACGACTACGGCCGAAGACGCGAACGCCGCAGCAAGAGGAGATCGCGCGTCTACGAGGACCGCGACGGACCCGACATGGTCGCAGCCGGCTACGCCGACCGCCGTAATGACAACAGCCGCAACAGCGGAGGATACCGCAGCAGAAACTTCCGCGACAACGGACGACCAACGCAGTCGTGGCAACGCCGCGACCGCGATAACGGACCCTCAGCATTCTACAAACTTTCGGGTCCATGCACCATCCACTTCTACATCGACAAACAAGATGGCAAAAAGAAAGCTAGCCACATGCTCAAGGACTGCCGCGAGTTCCAGAAACTCAGCGAAGGCATGGTGCAGATGAGGCAACAAGCTCCAATCCCTGCGTTCGGAAACACACCTGCGCCAGGTGAAATAGCACACAGAGCTCCTCCACCGCCGCCTATTGGAGGCCCAAATCAACCAGTCGCACCAGCGCAAAACAACGCCGGGGTCGCATACCCCCCACCAAAAGGAGCACTCAATATGATACAGAAGGGACGCCCCACAAATAGGGTGCAGAAGAAAATCACCCGACAAATCAACTTGGCCGTGGCAACTCCGCCTGCAATCCCTGAGTACCTCAGCGGATCGGAGTCCTGCATCACATTCACTCGCGCGGATCACCCTTGCCAGATCCCTCGCCCAGGTCATGCTGCCCTGGTGCTGGAGGCGCAGATCGGAGGCTTCGAGATGAGTCGCGTCTTCATGGACGGCGGCAGCGGCATCAACCTAATGTTCGCAAGCACTCTAGCAGCTATGCGGATCCCGCAATGCAGCCTGGAACAATCAGACACAACGTTCCACAGCATTGTCCCAGGGAAGGGCATCTACCCCTGGGCAAAATAGGGCTCGACGTCATCTTCGGGAAGCCGGACAACTTTCGGCAGGAACGCCTAGAATTCGAAGTGGTGGACTGGCCGTCGCAATACCATGCCATCCTGGGACGTATAGCATTCGCAAGGTTCCTGGCCGTCCCACACTATGCATACCTACTACTCAAGATGCCAGGACCAAGGGGCGTCATCACAGTCCACGGGAGCTTCACCCGATCGGACCAATGCGACAGGCATTTCAATAAAATCTCCCAGTCCTTCGGCATGCAAGACGAGCTCGTAAGGCTCCGCGAGGTGACGGACAATGGGCTACCCCCAGTCACAAGGCAGAACACACCCGACATGTCCTTCGACTCCACCGTCAACACCAAGAAAGTGCAGGTCCATCCGACAGACGCCTCCAAGACGGCGCTGATCGCCAACGACCTCAGCACCACATAGGAAGGCGCGCTCGTCGAATTCCTCCGTGAGCGCTGGGAAATATTCGCCTGGTGTCCTGCGGACATGCCAGGAGTTCCCAGGGAATTCGCCGAGCACGCACTCAATGTCTTCCCAGACACCAAGCCAGTCAAGCAGTCTATCCGAAGACTGTCGGAGCCACGAGCCGAAGCTATCGTCAAGGAGATCAACAGATTACTCGCAACAGACTTCATCCGGAAAATCAAGGAAAGCGAGTGGCTGGCAAATACGGTGATGGTCCCGAAGAAGGACACGGACATCCTGCGGATGTGCGTGGACTTCACGTCAATAAATAAACACTGCCCAAAGGACCACTTCCCTCTACCTCGGATCGACCAGATCATCGATTCGACTGCAGGTTGTGAGAAGCTCTCCTTCCTCGACGCCTACTCAGGCTATAACCAAATTCGACTCAAGGTCGAAGATCAAGAGAAAACGGCATTCATCACACCGTTCGGAGTATTCTTCTACAACACAATGCCCTTCGGGCTAAAGCACGCGGGTGCCACGTACCAGCGATGCATGCAGGCCTGCCTCGAGGACTAGATCGGTCGCAACGTCCAAGTCTATGTCGACGACATAGTCATAAAAACTAAGGAGGCAAGAACACTTATCGACGATCTCCGCGAGACGTTCGACAACCTTGATCGCTACAGGATCAAGATCAATCCAGAAAAGTGTGCCTTCGGCGTCCCCTCGGGTCAGGTGCTCGGGTACTTCATCTCTCAACGAGGGATCGAAGCGAACCCGAAGAAAATCAAAGCTATCATGACAACGGAGAAGCCGAAAAACCTCAAGGGCGTTCAGCAGCTCGCAGGGCGAGTAGCGGCACTAAGCAGGTTCATCAGCCGCATGGGCGAGAAGGCCCTACCATTTTACCAGCTGCTGCGCAAGGCAGACAAGTTCGAGTGGACACCAGAAGACAACGACACATTCGAAAGCCTCAAGCGGCTCCTCTCCACCTCGCCCGTTTTGGTCATGCCAAAAGAGCGCGAGCCCCTGTTGCTGTACATAGCAGCCACACACCAGGTGGTCAGCACAGTACTCGTGGTCGAACGACCCGAAGAAGGCAAGACCCACGGGGTACAACGCCCAATTTACTACCTCAGCGAGGTTCTCACTCCAACAAAACAGCGGTACCCGCACTACCAGAAGCTGGCCTACGGCGTGTTCATGACGGCTCGACGACTGAGCCACTACTTCCAGGAGCATCAGGTGATGGTCGTCAACGAGGCACCCCTAAACAGCATCCTGAATAACCCAGAGGCCACAGGACGCGTGGCCCTGTGGGGCCTTGAACTATCACCCCTGGACATCATCTACGAGAAGCGACACGCAATCAAATCTCAAGTCCTTCCAGACTTCCTGGTACACAGGATGGAGCTGCAGCTGCCTGACACCCTAGATATGTCACAGTCCTAGACAATGCATTTCGACGGCTCCAAGCGCGAAGCAGGAGCAGGGGCAGGAGTCATACTGACCTCCCCGCAAGGTGACAAAATGAAGTACATTCTTCGGATGAAATTCAGAGCCTCCAACAACGAGGCCGAATACGAAGCCCTCATCCATGGCATGAAGATGGAAAAAATATGTGGCGCAATGCGCCTGGTCATCTACGGTGACTCCAACCTTGTCGTACAGCAGACGATGAATGAGTGCGACGCACACGCCGAAAACATGATCGCGTACCGCGCGCTATACAACACACTCGAAGGAGAATTCGACGGCTGCGAACTTCGGCACGTTGGAAGAGAGAGCAACGAGGAGGCCGATAGACTCGCCAAAATTGGCTCCACTTGTGCAAAGGTGCCACCAGGTGTGTTCCTCGAACAGATCTGCGTGCCATCCATCAAGCGAAAATTCCCCAAAGGATCACCCGAAGAAGCAAAACACTCGGGGGCTACGCTACCCGAAGGTCATGAAGGACCCAAAAAGTTGGATACCGAAGTTGCCATGGTCAACCTGATACAGGTCATGGCAGTTGAAGAAACTTGGACACGTCCATACCTCCAGTTCCTGACAAACGGAGAATTGCCTGACATCCCGACAGATGCCCGGCGCATATCTCGTCGATCGAAAGCCTTCACCATCATCAACGGCGAGCTGCACAAACGTAGCATTACGGGTGTATTGCAACGGTGCGTCACCATCAACGACGGCAAGGCCATACTCCAAGATATCCATGAAGGCATCTGCGGCCACCATGCAGGCAGTCGCTCCCTCGTCGCCAAAGCTCTGCGAGCAGGATTTTACTGGCCAACGGCCATGAGCGACGCGAAGGACATCGTCCGAAGATGCAACGGGTGCCAACGGTTCGCCGACAAACCGCACACACCTGGGTCCGAACTTCGACCCATACCCATAGCCTGGCCTTTTGCCCAATGGGGCCTCGACATGATCGGCAAACTGCCAAAATCTTCGAAAGGAGGACACGTCTTCCTCCTGGTCGCAGTCGACAAATTCACCAAGTGGATTGAGGCCATGCCAGTCACCAACCAGAAGGGCAAAACCGCCGTCAAGTTCTTCGAATCCATTGTCTACAGGTTTGGCGTACCGCACAGCATCATCACCGACAACGGATCAAACTTCATATCCGAAGAATTCCAGGACTTCTACGAAGGCCTCAGGATCAATATCACGTATGCCTCAGTGGCACACCCGCAAACAAACGGGCAAGTGGAAAATGCCAACGGCCTAATCGGCTCTGGCATCAAGAAGCGCCTCATGAGCTCACTCGAGCACAAAGCTGGAAACTGGACGAACGAGCTACCGTCTGTCCTGTGGAGCTTACGTACTACGCCAAACAGCTCCACCGGCTACACACCGTTCTTCATGGTGCACGGAGCTGAGGCCGTGCTACCAGCCGAAGTACGCCACCAGGCTCCACGAGTCGTCGCTTACAGCGAAGCCGAGTCCACGGCTGCACTCGAAGACGCCGTCGACACACTCGACGAAGCATGGGATATAGCAGCAGCTCGATCAGCGGTGTACCAGCAGAGTCTCCGCAACTATCACAGCCGCCGGCTGCGCCCAAGGTCCTTCGTCGAAGGAGACCTCGTCTTGCGACTCAAGCAAAAGCGACCGAACAAACTCGATTCACCATGGGAAGGACCCTATGTCATCACCGAAGTCATCCCAGGTGGCGCCTATCGCCTCAAGCACGTGGAGTCTGGAGTCGCATACTCCAACCCATGGAACATCTCGCACCTGCGACGATTCTACCCGTAGCAATCTACCCCCCTTTTTACTTTCAATAAGGCTTTCAGCCAAGGCTACTCGGCCGAACCATGTACCTCCTCCATTACGATATAAATAAAGCTAAGTGTCTCGCCCCCAACCTTCGGTTGACCATTTTCTGCAACTTTACTATATGCTACATACGCACTTGGGGGCTCCCCCACCTCACGATTTCATCGACTGAGGACCAAACGTGTACACCTGGGTAGCTAACTACGTCAGGCAAACGAAAAGGGCACGTACTCAATCAAAGCACTGCGTGCTCACAAACAAGCAAACATTTACAACAAAGGGCACATAAACGCCCAGCCGCAATATACAAATTTTACATATATCTGTTTATTTTCAGGTCCTACCTATTCTGACGAATAACCTGAGCACGCTGCTCAAACAAATCTACAATTTGTTCGGCATACTGCCTTACAGCCGCGTAATGCGGACGCATGTTCCACTCGCCACCATCTGGTCGAGGAGGTGGCCCAGTCGCCACAGCAGCCAAATCTACGTCAGGACGGTGCACCCTCACAAGAGACAAGGCAGCCTTCACCCCTGCGACGAGCTGCTGCCGCACCAGCTCCTTGACATTGCTGGCACTCCGAAACTTCGTCAGAAGACCTGCAAGGGTCGTTGGCACGGCATCCAACGGAAACATGACGTGCAGCACCGAGGAAAGTGATGTCTGCACCTGGCGGAGCACCCGCGAAACCTGGTAGACACGATCCTGCACCGTCGCCAGAACCATGGCGCGATCACGATCCATCCAGAAGAAGCCGCCGACCTCCATGTCCTGTTGAGTCAAGCAATTGACTCGAACAGCGATACACTCCTTTTCTTCCCTCGGAGCAAGATTGGCACCTGCGACAACCGCACAAAACAAGAATAAGGCCAGCAGGCTCACCCGAAGAACTGAGATACAACCCGAAAGAAGGATCAACTTACATTGCAGCTGCTCGGACAGCCGACCCAGCTCCGCCATCAAATACTCCTCTCTGGCTGCACCACGGTCTGCCTTGGATTTCCAAACGTCGGCGCGACCGCGTAACCCAAGAAAATCCCTCTCCAAGCTGCGCACGCGATCTCGAAGAAAAGCGAGCTGCGAGGAATCATCCAATGATGGTCGCAAGGGCCTTCCGGATGAAGTGTCAACTGGGTCAGCACCCGAAGGATCCTATAGCAGCAGAAAAAAAAGAAGGCACACCGACATTCAGCCAAGGATAGAGCACAACTCGGAGGAATTCATTAAAATATATAAGGCCACTACGTGGCATAAGGATGGTACTACAACAGATATTTACAACAAAAGTAGACTACAAACTACCCTACGTCTCCTATGCCTAAGGCGGAGGACACTGAGTCGCCTCAGAACCAGACTGCCTAGCTTTGGCCTCGCCCTGCTGCCGTAATGCATACTCAGACAGCAAGTCAATGAGCTTGGGCCCATATCGTCTGCAGCGAGCGGAGTAGGCGGCGAAGGCTACCTCGGATCCATCCGCAGCCGTAGGCATCCGAGAAGTAATCTGGGGCAGGTCCAGCTCCGCCCCAGCCGCCATGGCCATCGCCAGCCCGACGGACGCGTCGATGCCCTTCTGCTTGCGCTTATACGCTGCAGGCGCTTCGGCTGACAGAGCCTCTGCCAGGGCATCCACATCTTCAAGGGATGCGCCCTTCGGGAAGAGCTCCTGGTTGAAGCGACCAAGGACCTCTTTCGCCTTGGCAAGGGAATTAACGACGGTGCTGCAGCGGTCTTCGACCACTACAGTGGCATCATCTAGAGCACTCCCGTGCTCCAGAGCACCGCGGTCGAACTCGATGCCTGCGGCATCTGAGACAAAAAAGAAGAAAACATGAAGAAAGGCAACATAGAAGAAGATCCGTAGAAAAAGAAGCAAGTACAAAAGCTAACGCTCACCCGAAATAGCCTTGGCAGCAGCCATGAGCTTCTCCGCCACCCCTTTTTCACGAGCAACCGCAACGGTGGCCAGCTGCTCCTCACGATCTGCGGCCTCCTGCTGCAGATGCTCTTTCGCTTCGGCTGCCTTCGTCAGCTCCAGCTCAAGGCGCTCTCTCGCACCAGCTGCAGCTTCGGCCTTCTGCTCCGATTGGCCAAGGCTCTTCTTCAGAGCATCGACCTCACGGAGAGAGTCGTTATGCTCCTCTGCATTTACAACAAGCAAGTGTCAAAGAACAGGACCAGGATAAGAAAGAGAAGTACTACAAGGCAGACGAATACCTTGAAGCTGCCGCAGTTTTGCCTCCAGCGTCAGGCGTTCCTCCACCAGCCGCTTGACCTCTTGGACAAAAGGCTGCAGCAACAGGCAATAGTAGTAAGAGCAGGACTTGGGGGCTACGCCCAACACAAAGAAGCATAAACAACATCAGCATACGAAGACACTCGGGGGCTCCCCCCGTAACATCAAGCAGAAAAACTTACGTGCTCCGAAGGCGAACCCGCAGGCCCGCCTGCGAAATTCTGAGGCGCAACCACCAGCCTCTCCTGCACAGGAGGAACTGGCGCAGCATCACCAGAAGTCGCCACCGTCTGAGGAGGAGGCGACGCAATGTTCGACTCCCCCATCATCTCGCGCGCACCATCACTAGAGCCGTCGGAGGATTGCCTGCATACGAACCATTCAACACAGGTGCAAAAATAACAAGGGAACAAAGGACAACAGTGGCAACAAGAAAACTTATGAGCCCAACGCGCTCAGGTCGAAGATAGGAGAAGCCCTTCGGGCCCTCTTCTCCTCCTTCTTTTCTTCCTTCTTCTCCTCCTTCTTTTCTTCCTTCTTCCGCTTTGCTGGCGGGTGCGGAGCAACAACCCACATAGGAATGGCAGGAAGGGAGAGGAAGAACCCCCATGAACATCATCATGACGCTTAAGGCCCAGAGGATTTCTGGGAGTTGGAGGAGTCGAGGCAGCTGACGATTCGCTAGAGCTCCGTGATCGCTTGCGTGAATGGTCCTCACTCGATTCGTCGGCATCCTCCGCTAGGGATCGCGCTGACGGTAGCTCGGACACGGAATCCACCACTTCATTATCCGGGGCATTCGGATACCTTTCGGGCAACGGTGGTGCCATGCCCGACACTTTGAAGCTCTGCAAAAGGAAAAGAAACTTTGTTAGCAAACAAAGGAAAAAGTACACAGCTGACAAAAACAAAAGGGGAGAACTACGTGCGCAAATCTACACCTTCGGTACGACCAACGTCGAAGAAAAGGGAGAAGTCAGCGACTTCCCCGGGATTTCTTCGTCGGCCTTGAACTTCAACAGCGCGCGAAGAGCCTTGTCAAGTTCCACCTCGGAGATTTTCTCACTCGAAACCCTCGTCGGATCACGGCGCCCAGAGTAAAGAAACATCAGATGCGCCCTCGCTTGGAGAGGCTGCACCCGACGCTCAAGAAACGTCCGGATGATGTCGACACCGTTCACCTCCTTCTCAGGAATCAGTTGGAGATCCTCCACCCGACGGTACAGGGCCTCTATCTCCGTCACCTCACCGTCTAAGATTTGGTTTTTCCAGGATCTTTTCTTCTCAATCAATTGGGATGGGTCAAAAGGAACGAGACCAAAATCTTGCCCAGGCAGTACGGAGTCGCGGATGTAAAACCATTTCCTCCGCCAGTACTGGACAGATTCGGACATGGAAAAGGAAAAGAATTGCACATTGGGACTGAGGGAGATGATGAAACCCCCAATGGGATACACACCATCCGAACCAAACTGCCTCTTCACGGAATAAAGCTTCCGGAAGAGGCCAAAGTGCGGCTCAATGCCAAGCCAACACTCGCAAAGCGTGATAAAACACGCAATGTGGAGAAGGGAGTTGGGAGACAGATGATGGAGTTGAACCCCATAGAAAAAGAGCAGTCCACGAAGGAAGTCATGGACCGGAAAAGAAAACCCGTGAATCATGAAGGCAACAAACATAACCCGATACCCAGATGGGGGACGGGGGATTACCTCATTGCCGGGGAGTCTCACGGCCGTCGTGTCTTGCGGGATCAGGCTCCGCTCGCGTAGTTTGCGGAGATCGCTCTCCCGCGTTTCTGATCGCCGCCAGCCACCATCGGTGACGCGAGCAGTGGTGGTGCCCTTCTTGCCTCCGGCGGCACTGGTCCCAACAGCAGATGAGGATTTCTTTGTTATCCCCATGGCGCTAAGGCGGTGGTGGCGTTGCCAACGAAGAAAGACAAAGGAAATGTGGAGGAAACTCTCAGCGCGCAGCCAGAATAGCTCAAGAAAGAGGAGACAGTGAATAGATGAACTGCTGCGGTGAAAAACAAACCACGATTTCACCAGGAATTATAACAGCGAAGACGACGCACGCTGACCGTCCATCGAGAAGACCTAACGCCAACGGTAGATCTGGCCGTACACGTGTCAGCACCAAAACGAACCGTCGTTACCACGCCGTCCACTACGTGCGGAAATCGAGGAGACGCCGTAATCATCTCCACGCCGCGCATGACCGGTCAATTCAAAGTCAGCAAGTGGGACCCACGTTTCGTCCAGTCAAGTCATCTCTGGCGTAGCAGACGCTTGAGGTCATTGATCGTAAGCACTGGCGTCATCAAAAGCTATACTAGCACCACTTCAGCTCCACAGTTAAAAGTACTCACTCGAATCTATGATTCGACTAAATACTTGGGGGCTACTCCTATCAGGAGCGCTGGCCGCGCACCCGACAGACAAATGAGGACAAAATTACTTATCTGAGTCCTACGTCGAGTCTATGACTCCACTACGGACTCGGGGGCTACTCCCATAGGGAGGATGGATTTAAGCATCCGAAAATTTTCGAGTCCTGCGGACCTAATGATTGAAACAATGCTTGAACTAAAAGTCTCCGTTCGAGTCTACGACTCGAACAGACACTTGGGGGCTACTCCCATAGAGAGCGCTGGTCGCGCACCCTATGAAATCTTCGACTGCGATCTTCCGGATCCGCATGCAAAAACTTTTTTGGCAACTCTGCCCCAACAAAACGCTAAGTGAGCAACAATCTCCTTGGCCACCCGAAACACCTCCGAAGTGATAAATGTTCGGATGCCGCGTCTGCGACGCAAAGATAAGACCTACAGATATCATCTGATGGCCTAGCAACGCACCTGACTGCGCTCTGCTAGTATGAATCCGTACCAGCAGGTACGATGAAAAATCCTGACGGACGCGTTGGGTACACCAATTAAAATCACTGGAATTCCACTCCTGTAAGTCCTCCGTGGCCTGAGTTGAATTACGCTAGCATATGTTCCAGGCCCAGGTTAAGAGACCCGAACCTGAAGAAGATCGTGTTGTTTCGTCCTAAGACAGTTAACTGACCCTGATCCGTCGGGTAAGTCAGGCACACGCATCAACAATCCCTACACACATATACTATTAACATATAGCTGCTCCCGAAGGATGGAAGAGTCCTCAGCCGAATCTACGATTCGACTGATCACTCGGGGGCTACTGACATGGTTATACCCTACGGATACGTAACTTCAGCATACCTAGTCCAGCCCAAAGAAGGCCCACGGCAGACATACGCTGGCCCATGAAGATTTTCGGGTGGCCAAGGCCCATGAAGTCTTCGGATCCTTGGAGAGCAAGACTAGAGGAGATAGGAAATTCAAAGGGGTAAAACCCTAGAACTTGTAACCGACTAGGACTACGCCCGGGACCTGCCTAAGTCTATATAAAGGCCAGGAGGGCACGTCCTAGGGCAACTCGACTCATACTTTCGCACACGTATCCACGCCAGATCGAATCTGCGCACCCTGTAACCTTCGGTTCCGCCGTAATCAAAGAGCAGACAAGCAGGAGTAGGGTTTTCCCTCCGGGGGCCTGAACCTGGGTAAATCTCGTGTCCCCTGGTTGCTTGTCTGTTAACCGTGCCACGATCTCCAGCATCCCCATCTTCTCCAAAACCCAAGTCCATAACAATGGGCATTGACGAGATTAAACCTCGTCAGGAAGACTTGCTGTTGTGCGCACACACCTTCCTCTTGGGGACTCCCAACGAAACTCTATATTGATCCGAGCCACCATCAGATGGCGACGGCGTACGACCAGCGTAGTAGATCTTTTGCACCAACGAAAGATTGGGCGAGGCATCGGGAGGCTACAGACCAATTCCGCTGGAGACCCAGGGGCGTTGGCGGCCGCAGTGGTGGCGTGGTGCGGGAGCACGGATGCGGTGACAGAGACGACGTGGAGAATTCCGGAGCGGTGACCACGCGTAACGGGCGGCAGGGGTCGGTGGCGGTGCCCCGCAATCGCCTGAAATAGGGCGAATCTGACAAGGCAATGTCGGCGGAGGAAGGGACGGACACAGATTCTCTCACTAGCGTCTTGAATCTTCGGAGCGCGTCCACTAGCCAGCTGATGTGGGGAGCGGCAAACGAAGAACCATAGATATGCGGGAAGTGGGGGCGACATAATATTTTTTGATGCGGTACGCTATGCAGCATCTGAAAAAGCCATTTTTCGCATGTATCGCAAAGCAGATTACTTTGTATTTTTATGCGGGATATGGTATGTGCTAAAGATGTTTTACCAATAAAAAACAAATGGCTCGTTATATGCTGAGCCGAGTCATGAGCTACTCGTTCAACTCATCGGTTTTGAGTTTTAGTTCCATCATTAGTGGCATCCATATTTTTCATACATTACTACAAATCATGTAAATTACTCGATTGTTCTCCGTTCACGGTTGGACCACAGAGAGTTATTTACACGTACTTGCAGGTAGCTAAAACAAGAAACAAGCTCGCTTCTTTTCCCACGTGCAACCGTACGACACATTAGCAAAAAGGAGTAGATGACACCAGCGATATGCAAAACAAATTTCAATATCGTAAAATGTATTACTCCCTCCGATCTATATTAGTTGATTTGGATTTTTCAAAATTTGGATGAACCTATATATTAAATAGTGTGTAGATTCATTCAAATCTTGACTAATCCAAGTCAACTAATATCATCGGAGGAAGTATTTAAAAGGAGTCGGAGGGAGTATTTAAAAGGAGCCCTCCTTAAAATTGATTTTTTCCATTACATTACTCATGACGTGATTTTCAAATATAGGTGAATTGATATAGGGGTGATTATTGGGAAGCTACTAGAAGTGAGCAAGATATAGAAAATTGAATATTTTTGGGAGAGCCCAATTGTCAGACTTTTAGCAAGCACAAAAAAAAAGCTGTCCAGGGCCTCGTTATTTGCGATGGCTGCATCCTATGCGTACAAGGCGTGGTTGGGCCATTGGAGATCGCCCGTGCGAGCGCTCAAGCGAGCATGTCCGCACAGTTTGCCTGGGCCAGGCGTTGACATGGGCTGCGTGCTGCTGCAGGTATGGGCTTTCTATTAGTAGACCAACTATTTTTTTTTTGCCGAAGTGTTGTTCAATTATTCAATTTTTTCTGTGAAAGTTTCGTAATTCTATTAACAATCATCAATAAAAGTACGAAGAGTAAAAAATAATAAAAATTACTGATAGGTCTTTCGACCGACTTCTAACAATAGCGCGAGCCGAAGACGTACTATCGTTCCCGTCCCTCCATCAACAAAGCCGAATAAACATTGTCATAGTAGAGTTTGTTATAGTAGACAAACGGAAAGTCAATCTTGTTAAAACCCAAAAAATCAGTGCACCAGAGAAGTAGCCATCGTCAAAGAAGACAACCTTGCATTCTACTCCGTCTGTTTCGACGAATAACATGCACGATGAGTTTTACTAGATTTGTCTTTGATCAAAACTTAATCTATGTAGTATAATAAATATTTAATTTAAAATTTGTATATGGAAATTATTTTCAATATCTAGTCTTTCTTTTAATATATAAATATTTAGTATAAAATTTGTACAGTATATGGAAATTATCCCCTACTAGTCTTGCTTTTATCAGCCGATTTTGCTGATTTAGCACTGGTGATTTCCTGGTCGAGTGTTGTGGTTGGTTCATCGCAACGCTGGTTCCTCGGATCATTCACGAGGAGGGTGTAGGGGAGGACGCCGACAGCCGCTCGCGTCGAACCGCACCACTAGCTTGATCTCGCACGACCCTCTCGAACTGCTGCTTGAGCGAGAGCTTCAGGTAGAGATGTCCCGACACGCTCGCCGAGGCCTTCATCGCTGGAAAAAACGCATGAGACCTGGTCTATATTTGCCATCTTCATGTATAATGGTTAGAAAAAAGACTAATTAATAGACAAAAAAAAGTTAAAAAACTAAAAAAAACAGACACGTTCCTGGACCTGGAGAAACAGTTTTAGCAATAAACCGGGTCTCATAGGATTTATTTCCTTCGTCGCTGGCGCTGGTCATGCGACCGACAATGTTGAGTCGACAACCTGAGCACGCGTGGTCGTGTAGTCCGTAGATGGTGCTCGTGGCGACATTGATGAGTGTGATATCACTGCGTCACAGGATTCGCTGGGCGGGTGTTGCATGTCGCGTTAGACGTGATCGAAGGCTTGCATCCAACGTGGACCAGGATTAGGAGAGATTACCATCCGGTTTAATTAGGGAGGTACCAAATGTAGGATCAGGGCCAAAACTTAGTTCGGCGTGTTTAACATACTCACTCGATTGATCTTAATTTTATCTAGATACGAATAAATCTAGTCTAAATAGTTAACTAGATAAAATTGACGTTATTAGTATGAACCAGAGTGAGTACTAATATACTTACTCCGTTTTAAAATATAAGATATTTTAATGTAGTGAACGTGTGTTCATGGTTGCACAAGTAGTGCTCCTAGTGCCTCTCTAACTGTATGCTAGGACCGAGTCTCTAGGCTAGCTGGGTGTGAGTTTGTTACCTCATGTACATCACTATATAAGTGTATCACTCGATAATGAATACAAACAGTGTTGCACACCATCTCTCTTGCGTGCTCTGGTTCTGACATGGTATCAGATTCCTGATCCACTTCTTCTGCTGCCCCTCTCCCTCTACGACCATGAGCTCCTCTTCCTCCTCCCACTCCTCGGCCGATGACTCCTCCCCCGATGAGGATTTCGGTCGACCGGTCGCAACACAGCCTCTCCCCACCCCCCAACTGCAGGGCCTTCGCATCCGCGATCACGTTCTGGTTGTTCTCGACTATGAGAAGGAGAACTATGGTCTCTGGCGCCGCCATATGCTCGACGCCCTCGCCAAGTTCGGCCTCACCGACCACGTCGACGACTCGCCGGCCTAGGCCCTCTCCGGATGCTGGCAGACTCGTGTCCGCTCCGTCTGACTATCGCAGTCTCGCTAGAGGCCTGCAATACCTGACAATGACATGGCCGGATTTGGCTTACGCTGTCCAGCAGGCTTGCTTACATATGCACGATCCTCGCGATTGTCATCTCTCCATTCTCAAAAGGATCTTGCGGTATGTTCGCGGCACCTCTACCTCCGGGCTCTTCCTGCCATCTGCACCCAACTCTGATATTGTGGCATATTCCGGCGCGGATTGGGCCGGCTGCCCCGATACGCGTCGATCAACCTCTGGGTACCGTGTTTATCTCGGAGGAGCTCTCGTCAGTTGGTCATCTAAACGCCAAGCCATCGTTTCTCGATCCAGTGCTGAAGCGGAGTACCGCGTTGTCGCCAATGCCGTGGCTAACCGTGTCTGGCTTCGACAGCTCCTTGGTGAACTCGACTGCCCGCCCCCAAAAGCCACCGTTGTTTTCTGCGACAATATCTCAGCTGTTTACCTGTCCACCAATCCTGTTCATCATCAGAGGACGAAACATATTGAGTTGGACATTCATTTTGTCCGTGAAAAGGTGGCACTCGGTGATCTTCGAGTCGTTCATGTACCCACAACTCAACAGCTTGCATATGTCATGACCAAAGGTTTGCCAACCTCTGCCTTTCAGATGTTTAGATCCAGTCTCTGCGTTTTGCCAAGCGCAGAAGCTTCGACTGCGGCGGGTTGTCAGTGAACGTGTGTTTATGGTTGTACAAGTAGTGCTCCTGGTGCCTCTGTAACTGTACATGTTAGGACCGAGTCTCTAGGCTAGCTGGGTGTGAGTTTGTTGCCTCATATACATGACTATATAAGTGTATCACTCGATAATGAATACAAGCGGTGTTGCACACCATCTCTCTCGCGTGCTCTGATTCTGACATTTAAGTTTGTGTAGATTCGGAGTGAACATCTCCAAACCTAAACACTAAAAAATGTCTAGATATATTATTTTTACAAAACTAAAATATATTATATTATTAACCGAAGGAAGTACTAATCTCTGTTTTTATTTTTTTTTTTGAAAAGAAGCGTATATTAATATCAAAAGATATAATTACATCCCCTCCGCTTCTACTTGTTGGGGGCGAAGCTAGAGAAAGAAATCATTGGTGTCAGCTCTTCGTATTGTAGTGTAATCTTCCATTAATTAGTAATACCACATACTAATTTAACAAAGGTTGAGGGGTTTTATTGGGTTCATCTGAACCCAATTGTTCTATGCCAGCTCCGCCTGCACCGGTGCTGGAGGCTGGTGGCACCGTCCCCAGCCAGCTCTGCCCTGCCCTGCCCACACGCGCGCTTTGTATAAGTACATCTCTTTGCCGGCCGTACTGCTCAGTTGTGTGAGCTCGCTGTCTGTGAGTAGTATATCAGTTGATTCACCGTTGTTTGGTACTGCGTCTACCATGGCGCCCACGGAGACGGCGGCGCCGCCGCCGCCACACTTTGTTCTGGTCCCGCTCATCGGGCAGGGCCACACCATCCCCATGGGCGACCTTGCTTGCCTCCTCGCGGAGCGCGGTGCGCGAGTGAGCCTCGTCACCACGCCCGTCAACGCCGCGCGCCTGCAGGGAGTCGCCGACAGGGCGCGGCGCGCCAGGCTGCCCCTTGAAATAGTCGAGCTCCCGCTCCCGCCGGCCGACGACGGGCTGCCCCCGGGCGGCGAGAATAGCGACAGCATCATCAGGTTGCTCCTGGCCCTCTACAGGCTCGCCGGGCCACTCGAGGCCTACGTGCGCGCGCTGCCGTGGCGCCCCAGCTGCATCATCTCCGACTCCTGCAACCCGTGGATGGCCGGCGTCGCCAGGAGCGTCGGCGTCCCGCGGCTCTTCTTCAACGGCCCTTCCTGCTTCTACTCGCTGTGCAGCCACAACGTCGCCAGGCACGGGCTCCTTCACGACGGCGAGGGCGAGGGCGAGCGCGACGCGTACGTGGTGACAGGCGTGCCCGTGCGCGTGGAGATGACCAAGGACACGTGGTCCGCCGCCTTGTTAACTTGCATGCCGAAGTGGGAGGCGTTCCTCCAGGACGTGAGGGAGGGCATGCGCACAGCCGACGGCGCCGTGGTGAACACGTTCCTGGACCTCGAGGAACAGTTCGTCGCGTGCTACCGGACAGCTCTGGGCAAGCCGGTGTGGGCGCTGGGGCCGTTCTTCCTCGGTAACCGGGACGAGGAGGCCGTGGCGGCGCGCGGGGGCAAGGACAAACCCAGCGCCGTCGCCCAGAGCGCGGTCACCGCTTGGCTCGAAACCATGGACCAGAGCACGGTCACTTATGTCTGCTTCGGCAGCTTCGCGAGGATGCTTCCCAAGCAGCTGTACGAGGTCGGACACGGCCTCGAGGACTCTGGGAAGCCGTTCCTTTTGGCCCTGAAGGAGTCCGAGACGGCGTTGCCGGAAGCGCAAGAGTGGCTGCAAGCCCTCGAGGCACGCACGGCAGGGAAGGGGCTCGTAGTGCGTGGCTGGGCGCCTCAGCTCGCCATCCTGTCGCACCGCGCCGTAGGTGGCTTCGTGACCCACTGCGGGTGGAACTCCCTGCTGGAGTCCGTCGCGCACGGCGTGCCCGTCGTGACGTGGCCGCACTCCGGCGACCAGTTCCTCAACGAGAGGCTGGCTATCGAAGTACTTGGGGTCGGTGCGCCCGTCCGCGGCGCCGTTGTGCCCGTGACGCCGTTCGATGAGAGCAAGGCCGTGGCGCCTGTGCTGCGGGGACACATTGCGGAAGCGGTGTCGGAGCTGATGGGCGGTGGGGCCGTGGCACGGGAGAGGAGGAGAAAGTGCAAGGAGTATGGGGAGAGAGCTCACGCAGCCATAGCGAAAGGAGGTTCGTCGCATGAAAACCTCACGCAGCTATTACAGAGCTTCATGCGGAGTGGCAGCAAGGAGCAGTAGATTACCCAAGGTCGGAATTGTTAGGCACTTGATCCTCTTGCTCTGCTAGGTGTAGTTTTATTCGGTTTCGTCAGTTAGCAGTTTAGTTCTGTCAGTTGCAGAATAAGCCACGCATCCTGAGTTCTATTCACGACTTGGCCGTTATTTCAGTTAGCCTGTCTCATCGCTCAACTTGGCCGTTTTGTAACAAAATATCGTCTCTGCATTGTACTAGGAATAAACCTCTGCATTTTTCTTGTTGTGATGCAAATCCAAAAATAAAAAATGGTTGTAGCATAAAATGTTCTCCTACGATGCAAATCCGCGGAATCGGTAGTAGCGACGCCGGCAACCCTTCGGAGCACCCGACTCCGATGGCAGCACTTTTGCTACAATCCTACCTGGTAGAACGGTGGCATGTGGACGCCGGTGATCTCGTCTAGGAGCATGCGAAATCGAGTGGATTGAGCCGGAATTAGGTGGGTAGGTTGAGGACGTCCGCGAGCGGGCGGAGCTCGGCCGGCCACGACAGGGAATCAGAGGTGGCGGGAGCTGAACACAGGTGGGCGCAAGGGTGCCTCGAGGACGTATGCAAGAAGGTAGAGCCCGACCGGAGGTAGCATTCGAAGAAGAGGGGGTGGAGCATGTTGGTGGCATGGACACGTAGTGGAGATCGGCTGCAGGGCAGTGGCTAAGTGCCGGTCGGAGCTTCCATGGCCATGGTGCTCTAAAAAGTTTGGTAGATAGAGAGAAAAAGAAGGGGAACGAGATGGAGGAGAGTGCCCTAGAACCGGTAAGCCAAACGTGATGGGCCTCACCAGGTCGATGTATCCAAACCTGGCCAATAGGTCGTGCTGCCCCATGGCATGCGTGCTCAACCCCTTAGCAGCCCGACATTACACGTGGCCTGATAGGCATGTGCCGACCCATGGCATGTCGGGGTCATGACTGAGCCGCGGCCTAGAGCACGCGGGCTGGCCTGACAGGACACGTGAGGCTATGGCACGCGGGCAGGACCGACAAGCTCGCGCCGGCCCACCAACTAGAGGAGAGGGGGCAGAAGAGACCGTTTGATTTGAAATATCAAATCTAGGTTGGGTCTGGGGGAGTGGGGATAACGTGAAAGATGGTGTGTTTCCCGTTGGAGGAGGGGTTAAGAGTTTTGGATACATTTTTTTGGTTCTTTTTAGTGTATTTCTAGGGTTTTAGTCTGTTGGGAAGGTTGTTCTGTTCCAAATTTTGATTAATGTTTTTGCTACAAAAGGGCAGCCCACCCCTCTCGGTCTCCACAATCCAACACCTTTCTCATTTCTACACCAAAACATGAGTGATCCCAACCAGTTTCTCTTCCTTATCGATTCGTTGGAGGTCAAAATTCTCGCGAACTACAATACCTACCCCCATACCTCTCCCTACCGTGACAACGACAACATTGACTTTCCATATTCCCAATCCCAGGAGCCCACACCACCATATACAAATTATTCTAGCACTTCCATCGCCACTGGAAGCAAGCATAAAAAAATCCACGAAGATTTGGTAGCACTATGAGGAAGAAGAATATGTTGATGGCTATGGTGTGACGAAGACCAGAGCTAGATGCTTGCTGAAGGGTTCCATAGAAGAAAACAAAATCTCTTCTATGCAGATGTAAGATAATAGAGGGATTCAGTGTTCATACCCTTGAAGGCCGAAAAGCGTTACGTTCAATGAACGGCGATGATGTAGTCATAAGGCGACGCCGACCTCAAGGTCATGTAGTCATACAAGCGATGATAGCCACAACTGGTAGCACCTCCTAAGTTCTACACACATTTGGTGTAGACGACGTCCCCGGGCTTCGGTCCAGCGAAGCTATGGGAGAATATTGATTCAAACCGAGATTCTAGCAGCACGACAACGTGCATATGGTGGAGAAACTTCTATTCCCGTATGAACGTTCCTATTGCGGAACCATGCGTGAGTGGGAGAGGCAAAAGCCAATGGGTTGATATTTGAGGAGGGTGGGGGGTCCTCCTCTCTTTATATAGGGGAAAGGGAGCACCACCACCAAGGGACAGTCGGGGTGGGACTAAAGGAAGCTGTGGCCGGCGGGGTGGGCCCTACTCCCGTCTTTGCCTAGTCCCATGGCTGATTGACCCTCATGCCCCTTGGCCGACTGCCCCCCCTCATGGGCCCGTTCCCTCCGCAAAGTGACCCATTACGGAGGTATGCTCAAATTTAATTGTTAAAATTAGTTTTTTTGTCATTAATTCCAACAATTAATATTGAAATCATATTTAATAATTTCCCATGATCCAAAGCTCATTTTGAATCACTACGAACTACCTTCGAACGTACCCAGAACACTTCCGATTCTCTCTTCTCTTTTCTCCAACAATCTCAAACCAATTCCTAAGCGTCCTTTACCCTTAAGCATGCCATGCTACGGTTTGGGAATACACAGACATGACCGAGACACCTCTCTGATGAATTACCAATAATGGGATCTGGAAACCCATGATGGCCCCCATGAATTTCACGAATTAACGTCGAGTCTCATCCCCTTTGCAACACGATACCTGGTTTGTCCAAGATCTTTCTCTAGCATCTCAATACCTAGCTTGATATTGTTACCAACAAACACGTTTACTCATTCTCATGATATTACATTCCTATGACTTAGTCACATGTTTGTAAACTTCGTAGATGTAATCTCACTGAGGGGGCCTAGAATATCTATCTGTCACACTGATGGGCAAATCCTGATCTCAATGCATACGCCTCAATCTACCCCTTCGGAATATCTAAGAGACACATTTATGATTACCCTATTATGGTGTGACAGTTGATGCGTTCAAGGCATCCTTTGGTGATAGTGATTATATATGATCTCATAGTGAAAGGGTTGAGTTACTACATTTTCATAGTAATCACAGTGTTGAAGTTTGTGACGGGATCTCACTGCAATACTAGAGTGGGCGTGTGTCCTTCACATAATTAACCTAATGAACCCATTGTTAATTGACATAAATGTCCATGATCAAGAAACCTTGATCATCAGTTGATCAATAGGCTAGTTGAATATAGGGTACTAGGGACTTGGTTTGTTTACATACCACACATGTATCAATATTTCCAATTGATACAGTTATAGCATGGAATAAAACTTATTATGAACTAATGAGAGATGATAATATACACACTTTATTATTCATCTCTAGGGAATATCTCCAACAGTCTTCCACTTGCACTAAAGCACATATAATCTAGTGTTCATTTTGCGCATTTAACACCCATGGCATTCTGGTATTATCTGATGTCTACGCACTTCTATTCTTGTAGACAGTTGTTGGGCCTCCAAGTGCAGAGGTTTATAGA
This sequence comes from Avena atlantica, assembly GCA_910589765.1. Lineage (NCBI taxonomy): Eukaryota > Viridiplantae > Streptophyta > Magnoliopsida > Poales > Poaceae > Avena > Avena atlantica. The sequence goes on from OU342739.1 coordinate 441,902,518, forward strand.
ACAGTAGAAAGTTTCCCTTAAGTGGATTACCCAAGGTTTATCGAACTCAGGGAGGAAGTGGCCAAAGGTATCCCTCTTAAGCAACCCTGCAATCAAGATACAAGAAGTCTCTTGTGTCCCCAACACACTCAATACACTTATTAGGTGTGAAAGTACCGACTTTGAATCGACTAGAGGGGGGGTGAATAGGCGACTCCCAATTTTTAATTTGTTAATCAATTTTAGGCTAAGCAAGAAGGTAAGTTCTCTAGATATGCAACTAGATTAACAACCTATATGCTAGAGAACAAACAGCGAACACAAGAGTGGTAAAGAGCAAGTAGTAAAGGTAGGGAACGAGATAACCGGAGCGGGGACACGGAGATATAATTCCCGTAGTTCACTCCCAAGGGAGCTACATCTACGTTGGAGAGGTGTCGGGGCCACAAAAGGTCACCCGAGCGCCACAAAGGCCTCACTTTCTTCTCCGGTGAGCTACCCACAAAGGAGGCCTCATAATCCACTAACCGGTGACCTTGAAGGTGCCAACCGAAACCTTTACAACAAGGTTGAGGGGGAAGCTCCACAACTCAATTGGAGGCCATCAACGACACCACGGAGCTTTACAACACATGCCCTTATCTACGAGGATGCCCTACACCGTCTAGGGTTCCAATAAACCCAAGAGTAACAAGATCCACAAAGGATAGGTGGGGGAATCAAATCTTCTTTGGTGGAAGTGTAGATCTAGGTCACCTACCTCACCTCTCAAAAGATCAAGTGATTTGAGTGGCTAGGGAGAGAGATCTAGTGAGGTGAAGCTCTAGTATTAATGGAGGAGAGAGAAAATTGAAGAGTTAGGTAGGAGGAAGAAGGAGGGCGCCTTAAATAGGCTCCCTCCGAACTGAACCGTTGGACAGTTCACGACCTCGTCGGAAGTTCCGGCGAGTGGTCGGAATTTCTGCCCAGCGTAGCACCAACGGTAATCAAGCTATTGATGCTCGCTCCAAAAGCCTGACCAGATGTTCCGGTCAGAATGACCGGATTTCCGGTGAAACTTCCGATGCAAGTTCTGGCCCAAGTTCCATCAAATAGAACACTTCCAAACAGAAGTGCACTGAACCTGAGCGGAACTTGGAGCGAAACAAGGGGCGGAACATTTGGGTTGCCAACATTGTATGACCAGAAGTTCTGGAGCCTGGGCGGAAGTTCCGCTCAGGGTCTCAGTGGATGAAGTAACGGAAATTCCTGACCAGAACTTCTGGTGGAAGTTCCGCCAAATAGAACATATCAAAATAGAAGGTTCTGGGAGATGTCCGGAACTTCCAGCGGAAGTTGGACCAGAACTTAGTCCCAGATCCATCCCACAGAGAGCCCTGAGCAGAACTTCCGTCGCCTGGCCAGAAGTTCCGATCAGACAAAAAATGCACCAACTGATCAGAACCCCGCTCTCTCTCAGAAGAGTAGGATGGCTGTGGCAGTGCATATGTGGTTTGTGCAAGATAAATATGATTCCCCATAGCCTTCCTAGGTGGACCCCCTCTTAATAGTACGGCGATCTAAAGAAATAAAAAGAGAGAAATATAAAAACAAAAGACCGCCGTCTTCACGAGATACCAAAGAGAGCATCCACACACTTCATAAAAACCATCAAAATCAATTAACCTGAAACTCAAGCACACGGTTAGATCACAAGTGGGATTGTCATCATCACCAAAATAGTAAGGGAAAATATAGTCATTTCAAGGTGTATAGGTGCACTAGTTCGACAAAGAGATAGTGAAATACAAGTGGTATGGATAATTATAAGTGGTAACGGTGCCATAAAAGAGCTTCTAACAGGGAGGAAAAGATTGAATCTATCCCGACAAAGGTGGCAAAAAGACTTTGATGGCGTGTTGAGACTAAAGGCAAACTGAAATAAAGATGGAAGCAAGATGTAACAGATCTAGTTGCAAACGGTGTTTCAATGCTTAGAAACAAGGACTAGGGATCATACTTTCACTAGTAAACACTCTCAATAAATATATTCTCTTCATGATACTACCCTGAACTACTCTCTGGTTGGACACTCTAATCCATGATAGGGCTACAAAAGCACTCCTGAAAGTCCGCCTTCCCCATCTAGATAACCCCACACTATCACCTTGAGCGCTAGATGGTTCCAAAAAACACCACAATTTCATAGAGACAACCAACTCAAAATATACTCATGATAAATATTTATGAACTCTAGCCTAAGTGCCACCACGACGTGCACGCTGTCACTTTCACACACGTGGGGAGAGCAGAGATCTGTTGAAGCACTTGAGTATTTATGTAAACTCTAGCCTAAGTGCCACCATGGTATGCACACTGTCACTTTCACACACGTGGGGAGAGCCGGAGATTGATTAAAGCACTTGAGTAGCAAAGTAGATCTACTTGATTACAAAGCTCATGATCACAATATGATCAGGCATAGAGAGAGATATGAACACATAGCTATCGGTAGATCCCTTAGCCTCGAGGAAGAACTACTCCCTCCTCATCATGGGAATCCGCAATGGTGATGGAGATCGATGAAGATGGTGGTGGAGATCGAAGGATATGGCTCCGGGGGCACTTCCCCATCCCGACAGGGTGCCGAAACAGAGACTTCTATCCCCTGAATCTCCCCTTCGGTGGCGGTGGCGCTGGGGAACTTTTCATGGATGTATGATGGATGATTTAGGGTTTTCTCATCGAGGGCTTCTTATAGGCGAAGAGGGCAAGGTCGATGGAGGCCTAGGGGGCCCACACCCCCTTGTGGCACGCCCAGGGTGGGCCCGCGTCACCCTAGGGTTTGGCCACCCTGGTGCCCTACTCTGTCTCTGCTTCGCGTTTCCGTATTTCTCTCGGAGAAATAGTAACTTTGGCTTTTGTCCCGTCCAATTCCGAGAATATTCATTTTTTAGCTTTTCTGAAACCAAAAACAATAGAAAACAGGCAACTGGCACTGCGGCATCTTGTCAATAGGTTAGTTCCAGAAAGTGTATTAAAATACCTCAAAGTGTAGACAAAGCATAAGACAAATGATATAAAACAAGCATGGAACATCAAAAATTATAGATACGTTTACGATGTATCAAGCATAGGTAAGTGATAAAAAGAATAATTTTTGAGGTGACATGCACCATCACAATCTTGATCAAACCATTTGCAAGCATTGAAAGCTGGGATCAAAGTACTGTAAACATGAGCATGAAAGATGAAGTTCTAATAGTAAGACAAAGTAACTATGTTGCAACATGAAAGGATACAAACAAAGATTCATGAATAACAATGCATTGAGAGACATTTGTTTGTTTCACATATAGAAAACATAGCATAGTGGTATTCAGCTTGTCCCTCGTGGAGTAGCAAAACATAAATGCATAGGACACCTTCAAAGTTCATAAGGGTGACTAGATAAAAATAGTTGAATAACAAGCAATATCAAGATTATGAATCAATCAATAAGTTTTGGGACAATGCACATAGAACTAAGAATGGCAACTATGCTCTCTTAATTGGTGCCTAAGGATAGAAGGTGGAGACTCAATATAAAAGTGGAAGAAGGGCCCTTCAAAGGGAAGCAGAGATTTCAAGTTTCATAAATAGCTTCCAAAAATTATGGTGCTTATTAGCTTTCATCTCTCATTGCCCCTATCATAAGCATCTTGAAGTGATTAAGGTTAAAGTGAACAAAGTATGGAGTATATGCTTGACAAAGTATAAATTGGCAATCTCATGTCCCTTGAGTAGGAGGGCCGCTCCTCATGCTACTCAACTTTAGTTACCGGTAAGTTCTTGTCATAGTAAGTACATGTGTATCATAGGGAACCGCCAACGGGGTACCCCTTGCCCAATGATACATGAGCTATACCATATCAAAATAACAAGGCAAGCAGACAATGAGCATCTCAACAATCTTCTTATTTACCATGGGAAAATGGTGCTTTTTTCCCTCTTTCCTCTTTTCTCATCTCTTTTTTTTTCTTTTTCTCAATCTCTTTTTTATAAGAAGAATGCTTCATAGATTGCTCACTATGGTGATGCTGCAAGTTTCCACCATGATTAGGCATGGCTTAGGCTAGCGGCCCAGGCATTTCTCTAACACATATACATAACTCTATGGACTTACAAGCTCCCCTTTTATTTCACACCGATGACATCCATAAACAAAAGAGCATGATATCAACTAGGTAGATATTTACAAGTGTTGAAAGCATTCCTCGTGGCAGCACAGTTCTGCTAATCCCAACTTATAAGTGAAAGCATATACAACATAGATGACACAGTGGTTCAAGTTTAATAGGGGCAAGAAAAAAAGTGTGCCATCAAGTTTGTGAGAGATTTAATCACTAACTTTCACATAACAAGTTTAATTTGGAAGATAGATAAAACAAGAATATACTTGGAATGGTGTAACACACCATGCATAGGAATTTATAGTGGACACTTTGGAATAACTTGGTTTCTTGGCAGTTGGATGCATGAGTAGAGCATACTCAGTACAAGTGGAGGCTAGCAAAAGACTATGAGCGACCAACTAAGAGAGCAATAATGGCCATAATCATGCAGAGCGACAAAGCATTATTAATCAAAGCATAAAGTGGTACCACAAGTGAAAAACTAAATGATCATAGAGGCTAAGGTGACTTTTTCATAGTCATAACATGGTGTGAGCATGTGCCAAGTCAACCCAAACAAAGCATCAAAGGAGAATACCACAATACTATGCTTTTGTATGCTAAAACAACGCATGATTCTTTCAAGGCACATTAAGCAATCTCAATTGTTTGGAACAAGTCATGCTACAACAATAATCACTAAGCGTAATGTCAAATCAACATCTATCATGACATGATAAAGTCTAGGACACAGTCAAAACAAGCTCCTTTTTGTACCACTATAAGCATGAAACTTTCTACTCTTTTTCAACACCAATCAACTTATTTGAAACAACTCACAAAGATAATAATCAATAAAGATCAGTGAGATTGTCTCACAAATCCACAAATAAGAACTAAACAGTTCTAAGCTAAAAGCACAAGAAAACTAAGGCTAAACACAGTGCTAGGAAAAGACAACACTCACAAGACAATAAGAATGAAAACTAGAGTGTTCTAGGCAATGAAAATAGAGTGTCTCTCTATCCAAAATAAGTGTGCTGGGATCCAACCAACCTATTCAAGAAAACTAAGCAAACGAAAACCAAAAACGAAAACTAAGACGCTCCAAGAACAACACAACAGTGCATGAAACAATAAAAACGAAGTGTCTAGAAAGAGACCTGAGATTTTTATTGATGAAGAAGGGGATACCTTGGGCATCCCCAAGCTTTGACGCTTGTACCTCTTGAATATTTCTTGGGGTGACACGGGGTGGAATCCCCAAGCTTTAGCTTTTGTCCATACTTCATCTCATCACGTTATTCTTCCCCGACACTTGAAAATTTACTTTATACAAAACTTTACACAATCTTCATTAGCAACATTAGTGCATTCAAAAGTAATAAACCTTTGGATTTAGTTTCAAAACAGCAAAACTTTCATCAAAAACACAAGCTACTATAGCAATTCCCTTAAAAAGCTCAGTTTACCAAAGAGAACTCAAAAATAAATCGATAGGAAACAAATGCAAATAATGGCAAAAATCTGTCAAAACAGACCAGCAGGTGAAAACCGATTTTTTCGAAGACCTTCTGTTGCTCAAATAAAAAAATGTTGAACTAATGAAAGTTAGATAACAACCTGAGGGATTTAATTGGAAAATTATAGCTCAATCCGACATACAAAGATTGTTCACGAATTTTTACAGTGAAGCACAAAAATCTGTTTTGGGACAGCAACTTCCCTAAATCTTACTTCCCTCTCATTAGAGGTTATTCTTGGCACAAAAACCACACACAAAAAAAGAAGAGGTTATTATAGAAGTAATAACTTCTAAGACTCAATAAAACTATTGGGTTATCTCCCAAGAAGTACTTTTCTTTAATGCCTTTATGTTAGGCTTGATAGTTTGAGAAGATGCTCACATAAGAAATATGAATTAAGGAAAAAGAGAGCATAAAGAAGAAAATATAAAACAAATTTAAGTCTAACCCACTTACTATGCATAGGAATCTTGTAAAGAAACAAGTCATTAAAGCACAAAGCAACAAGCATAGGAAAGCAAAACAAGTGCAACTTCAAGATTTTCAACATAAAGAGGGGAAACTTAATATTGTTGAGATACATAAGACCATGTTTCCCTCTCTCATAATAACTTTCAGTAGCATCATGAATAAAATTAACAATATAACTATCACATAAAACATTCTTATCATGATCCTTATGCATAAAATTATTATTACTCTCCACATAAGCATAGTCATTCTTATTAATTGTAGTGGAAGCAAATTCAACAAAATAGCTATCATTGTTATTCTCAGCACCATAATCATCAAATATAGGAGGCATATTGTAATCATAATTAATTTTCTCCTCAATAGTAGGTGGACTGAAAATATCATACTCATCATTGTAATCATCATATATTGGAGGTTTGGTATCATCATAAGCAATAGAATAGCTATCTTCCAAAGCTGGGGAACTAAAAAGATCATTTTCATAAAAACTAGCTTCCCCAAGCTTAGACATTTACATAGCATTAGCAATAATGGTGTTCAAAGAATTCATACTAATAACATTGCTATTAGCATGCAAATAAAGCTCCATAGGTTTTTTAATTTTCTCTTCAAACACTTCATGTCCTAACTCAAGATAAATACTATAAAGCTCTCTAATTTTGTTGTTGTTTTTCATTAAGCCTAACTAGTGAAAAACAAGAAACAAAAAGATATAATTGCAGAATCTAAAGGAAATAACTTCGATCACTCACACACCAAGAGGATGTGAGTACCTTTTACCCTACCTCCCCGACAACGGGGCCAGAAAAGAGCTTGATGTCTACGCACTTCTATTCTTGTAGACAATTGTTGGGCCTCTAAGTGCAGAGGTTTGTAGAACAACAACAAGTTTCCCTTAAGTGGATTACCCAAGGTTTATCGAACTCAGGGAGGAAGTGGTTAAATGTATCCCTCTCAAGCAACCCTGCAATCAAGATACAAGAAGTCTCTTGTGTCACCAACACACCCAATACACTTGTTAGGTGTATAGGTGCACTAGTTCGGCGAAGAGATAGTGAAATACAAGTGTTATGGATAATTATAAGTGGTAACGGTGCCAGAAAAGAGTTTCTGACAGGGAGGAAAGGATTGAAGCTGTGTCAGAAAAGGTGCCAGAAAAGACTTTGATGGCGTGTTGAGACTAAAGGCAAACTGAAATAAAGATGGAAGCAAGCAAACATGTAACAGATCTAGTTGCAAACGGTGTTTCAATGCTTAGAAACAAGGCCTAGGGATCATACTTTCACTAGTGAACACTCTCAATAAATATATTCTCTTCATGATACTACCCTGAACTACTCTATGGTTGGACACTCTAATCCATGGTAGGGCTACAAAAGCACTCCTCAAAGTCCGCCTTCCCCATCTAGATAACCCCACAATGTCACCTTGAGCGCTAGATGGTTCCAACAAACACCACAATTTCAAAGAGGTTACCAACTCAAAATATACTCATGATAAATATTTATAAACTCTAGCCTAAGTGCCACCACGGCGTGCACGCTGTCACTTTCACACACATGGGGAGAGCAGAGATCTATTGAAGCACTTGAGTATTTATGTAAACTCTAGCCTAAGTACCACCACGATATGCATGCTGTCACTTTCACACACGTGGGGAGAGCCAGAGATTGATTAAAGCACTTGAGTAGCAAAGTAGATCTACTTGATTACAAAGCTCATGATCAAAATATGATCGCGCATAGAGAGAGATGAACACATAGCTACCGGTAGAGACCTTAGCCTCGAGGAAGAACTATTCCCTCCTCATCATGGGAATGAGCAATGGTGATGGAGATGGCAATCGAGATCGACGAATATGGTGGTGGAGATCAAAGGAGATGGATCTGGGGGCACTTACCCATCCCGGCAGGGTACCAGAACAGAGACTTCTGTCCACTGAATCTCCCCTTTGGTGGCAGCGGTGCTGCCGGACTTTTCGTGTATGTATGATGGATGATTTAGGGTTTTCTCATCGGGGGCTTATTATAGGCGAAGAGGGAAAGTTCGGTAGAGGCCTAGGGGGCCCACACCCCCTGGTGGCGCGCCCAAGGTGGGCTCACGACACCCTAGGGTGTGGCCATGTAACATCCCAGATTTTATATTAGGATGTTATTAGTTCCATGCATCATCCTTGCATCATTGCATTCTACAAATGAATTTTTACAACAAAATCATAAACACCTAAACCTAGCAAAACCCTAATAGTGTTTGCCATATGTAAGCATTATTGTAGTGGTCAATTTTGACCCTTCTAAAAACCTTTTAAAAACATTAAACTATGGCCCCAGGATGACCACCTCCTTTTTACAAAAAATTAGAAGTTGGTTTCATCTCTTTTTGACTTCATATGCAAAAGTTATTTAGGTTTTACTAAAACAGAAAATGAAAAATGTTAAAAGGAAAAAAAAGAGGCAGCAGCTAACCTACCTGGGCCGGCTCGCTAGCCCACCCCGCCCCCAGTGCCCGCGCAGCAGCAAACTTGCCAGCGCCGCGCCAGCCCACACCGCCCGCCTCCACTGACACGCGGGACCCACCCTCGTCTTCTACCTCGAGCAGGACTCCTCCCCCTGCACGAGTCCGAACCGAATCCAGTAGGATTCGCTGCGATTCGAGCCCCCTCGCCCAAGTCTCCACCCCCATATAAACCTCGCCACCCTCGGCTCACCCCGTGCAATTTTTTTCCTTATGAAACCCTAGCCCGTCGACGATTCACACCGCCGCCGTCGGGACGACCTCACCAAGACGGTTCGGGACCCCCTATCGCTCCTTCCTTCCCCTAGAACTGTTCCTCGTTCACCGCGGATTCGCCCCGTGCACCTTTCCCTCTCTCCACTGCAGCATATCGTCGGCAATTTCTCGCCGACGCATCGCCGGAGACGAGGAGGATCGGCGGGACCTTGCCAACAGCAGAGGAAGCAAGAAGAGCAGTCGGAGCCTCGAACGTGACCGCAAGGACCTGACGCACCTCGGCGACTACACCGCTGCCTCTAGGAGCCACCAGATCGCCGCCGAGATTCACCACCCGACGCACCGCCGCCGCCTCGCCCTCAACGCCGCTGCGGTAAGCCCCCACCCATCTCCCGCCGTTGGATCTGATTTCTAGGGCCCAGATTAGAAGGGCGGGCGAAGGGGTACCACCCAACCTCGCCACGCCGCGTGGCAAGCTGCGCCCGCGCCGCGTCACCCGCCTGGCCAGCTGGACCAACCAGCGTCTGTCACTTGGCAAGAACTTTAAGTGAGGTTTAGATCTGTTTGCAGATTGAGATTAAAACTTGCGAAATTCATATAAAATTAAATCTTTGGCCAATTTTAGCTTATAATATACCGTTGGATTCCTAATTTTATGTAGAATCCAGATCTGCAATAATATTCCAAGTTTACAGTAGGGTTTTAGGTGTAGATTTTTAATCATTAGATTAGAGTGTTTATTCTATTGGAAAATAATTAAAATTCAGTTTTGGTTGATTTTTGTTGCAATAACTTTGTTTCCACATTGCCTACTGGACAAAATTATAAAACCTTGCTTAAGATCATTAGATCTAGTTTGGGGCTAATTAGATGGTTTGATCTCCTTTTAACCCTAGGAATTGCATTAGTGACCCAAATAGATCTAAACCTTTGGGAAATCAATACTAGTAACACCCTTAACACTTTTGCAACTCAACTATGCTACCTTGGTCAATTTAGAAGAACCAACCTTGCATACAATACCATGTTGCATGCATGCATGATTACCTCTGTGATATGTTTTGAGCAAGTTGTGATCAGATCTATGTTTGTGATTCGTTAGATTGTTCGGAGTGCGCTAAGGAGTGCTATTGTGTGGAGTGCTGCTCGGATCAAGGCAAGTTACACCACTTGTTCATAATTTTGTCCCAGTTTTGATTCTATGCACGTGATCTTCAAAATTCTGTAGTATGCATGTGTAGGATGTTCTAGTAGAATTTTTCCTTAGTATTATTTTGCAAGTGCGATGATTTTGTAGTGCACCATGAGTAGCTCTATACTTAGGATTTTCCCTCCTAATAGGTTACCCCTGTTTTTGCTAAGTATTGCTTGCTATGCTATATATAAACAAAGTACCGCTGGGGGGTTCGAAAGACAAAGAATTTTTCTAAGTATAAAGGCTCTCTAGAGCAAACTTTTCTTCTCAAATCCACTTCAAAATAAAACTAAGTTTTCTTCTGGGCGGAATGGTTGTCGGGACAACGAGTGAGATTTTGGTGGAGGACGGCCGCCCAGGAATCAAAGAAGTCTGCCATGTTTCAGAATTCAGAAGCTTACAGTGCAACCACAATACATTATGGGCTCTGTCTTGGCCTAGTACTTAGCGGGAAACCTCACCTGGGTACCAACATCTGGAGTTTCTTGGCACGGTTGGATCCAGAAGGTAGAGGGGCTACTAAGGGAAAGCCTCGCCATGGTCTTGTCTGTAAAAGTACTTGATCGTGGATTGTGGATAAAGTGCACAAACTCTTGAGAGTATTGCAATATGATCGATCAGCCGTGTTCACGGTAACAGAACAACAATGAGCGTCTGAAGGATGGAGCCTCTGAAGGATCTTCCTCTCTCTTTTCTAAACAAAGTTTTAAAACCCCATGGCATGAGTAATATCGCCAATGGGTGGGATTTTGGGAACTTGGTGTGTAATATCCAAGTGTCACTTGGTGCGTAATATCCAAGTGTTTGGTTGTTTGGACACTTGGTGCGTAATATCCTCGTGTGCCACTCGACCTTATTTTATCGAAGAAAATGTTTACAAAGTAGGACAATCTTCTCTTCTTCTCTCTACTTAAGAAAACTAGCTTTGAGCAAATGAACTCTACAGCCTAAACTAGCCTTGCATGTAGAGATAGTCTTTTCTCTCCTTGGTGTAATTTGCCAATACATTCAAAGTATTGACCCAACTTGTTGGCTGCACGTTTTATGTGCAGAATCCGAAGATTGAAAGGTGTGTAGGGATCGCGAGTCTACACTCGACAAGCCTGGGGCGTTGATGGACTCAAGCTGCTTTTATGTTTTCGCTGTTATTTGAGCTAGCATAATGCTAAGCAATTTTGTAATAAATTCATACTCTGGATTCTCCGTGTAATAAAGACTTTATGTTTTACATGATATTTCATCGACTGTGAGTGCTAGCTAATGATCCAGGGACTAGCATGTTAATCACAGGGACTTAGGATCCTTATCGATCCTAGGTCACTACAGATGGTATCAGAGCACATCGTTGCCTGTAGGACGTGACCCTAGGATTGGAACCACCTCTAACTTGTGCCTTACATGCTTTTCTACTAAGTTATTTTCCGCACTTCTAGTATCTGCTTTCCTCTACTTGTTTAAGTATCTAACTTTCATTCTTCTAACTTAAAGATGACAAGCTTCCTCTACGACACCGTCGCGGACATCGAGCCCCTTCGCTTTGGTGGATGCCTCATGGACCTACTCACACGTTTGGACCTTCCTCTCCCAACAATCCAGGGGAGCACAATGAAGAAACTCCACAAGGATGGCTGTTGGGGAGTCAAAGTCATCTAGCCAGGAAAAGAGCGAGGCAAGAACCCGGAGGAAGACATAGCAATCCACATTGTTAGCGATTCCAAGGAGAAGGCCCTTAGCATCAGCTTGCAGCAACTCATTGGTCGCCTATGTGGACGTCATCATGAAGCTCTCCAAGGACACTGCGGCGGCCTCTTTGGAAGACGATATGAGGAAGGAATTCCCATGGAGTTAACCTTTGAGGAAAGAACTTCTACCAAGCGCCGAAGGACCCAATATCAAGATTTGGAGTGCCACATCCATGACCTTGAAAAGGGTACCTTCCTCGAGATGTTGAAGAATGACGAGCTATGCGCCCTCATCAAGGAGAAGGAAGAAATGATCAAGAAGCAGGAGGAAGCAATGAAGCTCCAAGAGATAAAATTCCAGGACCAAGAGAAGAAGTTCGCTAACCAAGAGAAGAGGGTGATAAATAAAAACAAGAGAATTAGGGAACTCAAACAGCAGATCGATGGGGCTGAAGTGCAAACTGAAGGACTTTGCAAGATAATCAATGATGTGCGTGCTTCCAAGAGGGACTTGGCAAAGCAACTTGAAACCGCGAAGAAGTCAAGCCTAGTGGAGGAGCTACAAAGCGAGAAGGAGGGACTTCAGGAGCAGCTAGAAGCCACCACTAAGAAGCTGCAGGATGAGATTAAGAACCTCCAAGAGAAGCTTGAAGCCACCACGAAGGAGATGGAGTTGTACAAGACAACTCTAGAGCAGGAAGGCTACTCGTTCGAGGACGAGGAAGAGGAAGGCGTGGAAGATGTGTAATAGTTGGACCACCTTTAATTCTATAGTAGAACGTTATTCGCGATTGTAATAAATACCAAGACAATTCCGGCTTAGTTAAACTTGGTTTTTTTTCTGTGTTAAGATTGTGACTTGTGTGCTTGGTGTGTTTTCATAAGGGTAGGATTTTACTACTTAGTCTTTCTGTATATTTCTTAACTATTCTCTTAAACCCCATAGATGCCGCCCAGACGTGCGAACTCCGAAATCCCTCCATAAATAGCACAACTTTTGGCCACTCAGAACCAGCTGATCCAACTGCTCACTCAGAACATGCAAAACATCAACAACAACAACTCGCCACCACCACCTCCGCCACCACCTCAACAGGATCGCTTGACTCGGTTTTTGAGGTTGAACCCACCTACCTTCACTAGCAGCACTGAACCAATCATCGTTGATGACTGGCTACGTACTATCAATAAGAAGCTAGACACCGTGCAAGCTGTCGGAGCTGACAAGGTACGTTATGCCGCACACCACCCTGCAGAATGGTGGGATAACTACCAAGTCACCCACCCGGATATTGATGCTATCACTTGGGATCAGTTTGAGTTAGCTTTTCGCACTCATCATGTGGCTGCTGGTGTCATGACTCTGAAGAGGCGCGAGTTTCGCGACCTACACCAGCTGCACCGTTCTGTCACCGAGTATGGTGAGCTTTTCAACAAGCTAGCCCGTTATGCACCCGATGATGTTTCCACTGATGCCAAGAGACAGGAGGAGTTATTAAGAGGGCTCAATGATGAGATATCCATTCAGCTTGTGGCTCAGAAATTTGACAACTTTTAGGAACTCCTGGACAGAGCCATTGTGGTTGAATCAAAGAGGAAGAGCATAGAAAACCGCAAGAGGAAGTCTAACCCTCACAAGCACTCTGTTCCGTACCAGAAGCAGCACAATTCCTCACCACCACCTTATAACAATAATGGCCACAACCATAACGGTCATAACCATGGCGGCCACAAACACAATGGGCATAAAAACCGCAATGGGAATGGAAAAAATGGAAAGGATCTCAGTGAGGTGACATGTTTTAAGTGCAACAGGACAGGGCACTATGCAATCTCTTGCCCCGAGAAGAATAATGGCAATGGTAATGGGAATGGAAATGGACACAACCATGGCAATGGAAACGGGAAGAAGCCAAATCCGTTTGTCAAAGCCACGGTAAATCATGTTTCTATGGAGGATGCTTGTGACGCACCAGACTCTGTGATTGGTAAGTTCAAACTCAATTCTATTCCCGCAGTTGTTCTCTTTGATACTGGTGCATCGCATTCATTCATATCAAGGGTATTTGTGGATAGAGGCAAGATACCAACGGAGTCTATAAACTCTCCTCTAAGGGTAAGTTCTCCTGGGGGAGAAATAGTGGCAAACTCCGGTTGCCGGGAATTAGAACTAAGGATTGGGACACACATGTTTCCCACAAGTCTAGTAGTTCTAGAATCACAAGGATTATACATCATCTTGGGCATGAATTGGATGACCGAATATGAAGGAGTCATAGATTGTGCCAAAAGAACTGTCATGCTCACAACACTGGAAGGGAAGAGAATTCGTATCAAGTCAAATTTTGCACTCAAGGAAGCCATGGTGAACTCTCTTAAGGGGGTTAGCTTGGAGGAGGTACCTATTGTAAAGGAATACCCAGATGTCTTTCCAGAGGAGCTACCTGGAATGCCACCCGACCGTGATATCGAGTTCCTTATTGACTTAATGCCAAGAACAGGGCCGATAGCTAAGAGACCATACAAGATGGACGTGGACGAGTTAAAGGAACTCAAGAAACAGCTTAGGGAACAATTGGACAAGGGGTTCATCCAACCCAGCGCGTCATCTTGGGGAGCACCCATCCTATTTGTGGAAAAGAAGGATAAAACCAAAAGGCTGGTTGTGGACTACCGCTCGTTGAACGAAGTGACGATCAAGAATAAGTATCCTCTACCCAACATCAATGAATTGTTTGACCAGTTAAAGGGAGCCAGTGTGTTCTCAAAAATCGATCTGCGATCAGGCTACTTTCATCTAAAGATTCGAGAGCAGGATGTGCCCAAAACAGCGTTCACCACAAGATATAGATTGTATGAGTACACCGTGATGTCTTTTGGTCTAACCAATGCCCCAGCATACTTCATGACCATGATGAACAAGGTGTTTATGGAATATTTGGACAAGTTTATCATGGTATTCATAGATGATATACTCATATACTCTAAGGATGAGAAGGAACATGAGAAACATCTGCGCCTTATTATGGAGAAACTAAGAGAACACAAGTTGTATGCCAAATTCAGCAAATGCGAATTCTGGTTAAAGGAAGTGGGATTCCTTGGTCATGTTGTGTCAGCAAAAGGAGTTGCCGTAGATCCTAGTAAGGTAGCTTCCGTGATGGAATGGGAGTCACCCAAGAATGTGGGATATATTAGGAGTTTCTTGGGCCTCGCAGGATATTACCGGAGGTTCATTGAATTTTTTTCCAAAATAGCAAAACCCATGACGGAACTATTGAAGAAGGAAAAGAAGTTCCTATGGACCGAGGCATGTGAAGCAAGTTTTCAAGAGTTAAAGAAGCGCCTTGTAACGGCGCCAGTTCTGTGCCTGCCTGATATCCAAAAGGATTTTCAAGTCTATTGTGACGCTTCTCGACAAGGACTGGGAAGTGTATTGATGCAGGATGGGAATGTGGTATCCTATGCCTCCTGACAACTTAAGAACCACGAACATAATTACCCCACACATGATTTGGAACTTGCGTCTGTGGTTCATGCACTCAAGGTATGGAGACACTACCTCATGGGCAAACATTGTGATGTGTTCACAGATCATAAAAGTTTGAAGTACATCTTCACCCAAAAGGAGTTGAATATGAGACAAAGAAGATGGCTTGAACTAATTAAGGATTATGAGTTGGATTTACAGTACCATCCCGGAAAGGCAAACGTGGTGGCTGATGCCTTAAGTCGTAAGGTGTATGTGAATGGACTTACCGCGGGGGAACTTCTAGAGGATTTATGCAAACAATTCAGGGATCTCGGGCTAGAGATAGTTCCGAAAGGACACATAGCGACTATGGAAATAGTGTCCACCTTCCAAGAAAGAATCAAGGAAGCACATAAGGGAGATAAATATTTGGAAGAAATAAGAATCAGGATAATTGAAGGAAAGACTAAAGAATTTCGTCTGGACGAACAAGGAGCCCTCTGGTATGGGAAGCGTTTGTGCGTTCCCAATGACCCCGATATCAGGAAGATGATTTTACAAGAAGCTAATGATTCGCCATACTCAATTCATCTAGGTAACACGAAGATGTACATGGATGTGAAGGATAGATTTTGGTGGAATAACCTAAAGAGAGACATTGCAGAATATATTTATCTGTGTGATGTATGCAATAGAGTTAAAGCCGAGCATCAGAAACCGGCGGGACTACTTCAACCACTACCTATACCCGACTGGAAGTGGGATAAGGTAGGCATGGATTTGATCACGGGATTGCCCCGGACTCGTTCTGGATTTGATTCTATCTGGGTAGTGGTGGACCACTTCACCAAGGTGGCTCACTTCATCCCCGTAAAGACCACGTATACAAGTGCTAAGCTTGCCAACATATACATGTCAAGAATTGTAAGTCTGCATGGTGTTCCCAAGGCAATTGTGTTAGATAGAGGCACCCAGTTTACTTCAAAGTTTTGGCGACAACTACATGAGTCTCTTGGAACCCGACTAGAATTCAGTACTGCCTTCCACCCTCAGACAGATGGCCAAACGGAAAGGGTGAATCAAATTTTGGAAGATATGTTGAGAGCTTGCGCACTAGACTATGGGTCTAGTTGGGACGATAACCTGCCGTATGCTGAGTTCTCATACAACAACAGCTACCAGACAAGTATCAAGATGGCTCCGTTTGAAGTTCTATATGGCAGGCAGTGTAGGACTCCGCTGCTATGGAGTGGAGTTGGTGAACGTAGCCTATTTGGACCTGACTTGATCAAGGATGCCGAAGAAAAGGTACGACAGATTCAGGATAGGCTAAAGGTAGCCCAATCCCGACAGAAGAGTTATGCTGATTCCAAGCGCAGAGATGTGGCTTATGAAATAGGGGACCATGCGTATCTCCGAGTTTCACCCCTATGAGGAGTTAAGAGGTTCGGAATCAAGGGCAAGTTAGCCCCACGATTCATAGGACCATATAAGGTTCTGGCCCGTAGAGGAGAAGTTGCTTATCAGTTGGAGTTACCGGAAGGACTGACTGTTCATGATGTGTTTCATGTGTCGCAACTAAAGAAGTGTCACCTGGAAATGGCCGAAACACCACTAAGAGACACCGTTCCCCTAGATGAGGTTCAATTGGAGAATGATCTTACCTATGAGGAAAAAACCATCAAAATACTGGAAACAGCCGAAAGGATTACCCGCACCAAGACTATAAGATTCCGCAAAGTACAATGGAACCACCACTCCGAGGAAGAAGCTACGTGGGAGCGTGAAGAAGACTTGAAGGCAGAACACCCACACCTATTTGTTAGCCAACCCGAATCTCGGGGACGAGATTCCTCTTAAGGGGGGTAGGTTTGTAACATCCCAGATTTTATATTAGGATGTTATTAGTTCCATGCATCATCCTTGCATCATTGCATTCTACAAATGAATTTTTACAACAAAATCATAAACACCTAAACCTAGCAAAACCCTAATAGTGTTTGCCATATGTAAGAATTATTGTAGTGGTCAATTTTGACCCTTCTAAAAACCTTGTAAAAACATTAAACTATGGCCCCAGGATGACCACCTCCTTTTTAAAAAAAATTAGAAGTTGGTTTCATATCTTTTTGACTTCATATGCAAAAGTTATTTAGGTTTTACTAAAACAGAAAATGAAAAATGTTAAAAGGAAAAAAAAAGAGGCAGCAGCTAACCTAGCTGGGCCGGCTCGCCAGCCCACCCCGCCCCCAGCGCCCGCGCAGCAGCAAACTCGCCAGCGCCGCGCCAGCCCACACCGCCCGCCTCCACTGACACGCGGGACCCACCCTCGTCTTCTACCTCGAGCAGGACTCCTCCCCCTGCACGAGTCCGAACCGAATCCAGTAGGATTCGCGGCTATTCGAGCCCCCTCGCCCAAGTCTCCACCCCCATATAAACCCCGCCACCCTCGGCTCACCCCGTGCGATTTTTTTCCTTACGAAACCCTAGCCCGTCGATGATTCACACCGCCGCCGTCGGGACGACCTCACCAAGACGGTTCGGGAACCCCTCTCGCTCCTTCCTTCCCCTAGAACTGTTCCTCGTTCACCGCTGGTTCGCCCCGTGCACCTTTCCCTCTCTCCACTGCAGCATATCGTCGGCAATTTCTCGCCGACGCGTCGCCGGAGACGAGGAGGATCGGCGGGACCTTGCCAACAGCAGAGGAAGCGAGAAGAGCAGCCGGAGCCTCGAACGTGACCGCAAGGACCCGACGCACCTTGGCGACTACACCGCTGCCTCTAGGAGCCACCAGATTGCCGTCGAGCTTCACCACCCGACGCGCCGCCGCCGCCTCGCCCTCAACGCCGCCGCGGTAAGCCACCACCCATCTCCCGCCGTTGGATCTGATTTCTAGGGCCCAGATTAGAAGGGCGGGCGAAGGGGTACCAGCCAACCTCGCCACGCCGCGTGGCAAGCTGCGCTCGCGCCCGCGCCGCGTCACCCACCTGGCTAGCTGGACCAACCAGCGTCTGCCACTTGGCAAGAACTTTAAGTGAGGTTTAGATCTGTTTGCAGACTGAGATTAAAACTTGCAAAATTCATATAAAATTGAATCTTTGGCCAATTTTAGCTTATAATATACCGTTGGATTCCTAATTTTATGTAGAATCCAGATCTGCAATAATATTCCAAGTTTACAGTAGGGTTTTAGGTGTAGATTTTTAATCATTAGATTAGAGTGTTTATTCAATTGGAAAATAATTAAAATTCAGTTTTGGTTGATTTTTGTTGAAATTGTTTCCACATTGCCTACTGGACAAAATTATAAAACCTTGCTTAAGATCATTAGATCTAGTTTGGGGCTAATTAGATGGTTTGATCTCCTTTTAACCCTAGGAATTGCATTAGTGACCCAAATAGATCTAAACCTTTGGGAAATCAATACTAGTAACACCCTTAACACTTTTGCAACTCAACTATGCTACCTTGGTCAATTTAGAAGAACCAACCTTGCATACAATACCATGTTGCATGCATGCATGATTACCTCTGTGATATGTTTTGAGCAAGTTGTGATCAGATCTATGTTTGTGATTCGTTAGATTGTTCGGAGTGCGCTAAGGAGTGCTATTGTGTAGAGTGCTGCTCGGATCAAGGCAAGTTACACCACTTGTTCATAATTTTGTCCCAGTTTTGATTCTATGCACGTGATCTTCAAAATTCTGTAGTATGCATGTGTAGGATGTTCTAGTAGAATTTTTCCTTAGTATTATTTTGCAAGTGCGATGATTTTGTAGTGCACCATGAGTAGCTCTATACTTAGGATTTTCCCTCCTAATAGGTTACCCCTGTTTTTGCTAAGTATTGCTTGCTATGCTATATATAAACAAAGTACTGCTGGGGGGTTCGAAAGACAAAGAATTTTTCTAAGTATAAAGGCTCTCTAGAGCAAACTTTTCTTCTCAAATCCACTTCAAAATAAAACTAAGTTTTCTTCTGGGCGGAATGGTTGTCGGGACAACGAGTGAGATTTTGGTGGAGGACGGCCGCCCAGGAATCAAAGAAGTTTGCCATGTTTCAGAATTCAGAAGCTTCCAGTGCAACCACAATACATTATGGGCTCTGTCTTGGCCTAATACTTAGCGGGAAACCTCACCTGGGTACCAACATTTGGAGTTTCTTGGCACGGTTGGATCCATAAGGTAGAGGGGCTACTAAGGGAAAGCCTCACCATGGTCTTGTCTGTAAAAGGACTTGATCGTGGATTGTGGATAAAGTGCACAAACTCTCGAGAGTATTGCAATCTGATCGATCAGCCGTGTTCACGGTAACAGAACAACAATGAGCGTCTGAAGGATGGAGCCTCTGAAGGATCTTCCTCTCTCTTTTCTAAACAAAGTTTTAAAACCCCATGGCGTGAGTAATATCACCAATGGGTGGGATTTTGGGAACTTGGTGTGTAATATCCAAGTGTCACTTGGTGCGTAATATCCAAGTGTTTGGTTGTTTGGACACTTGGTGCGTAATATCCTCGTGTGACACTCGACCTTATTTTATCTAAGCAAATGTTTACAAAGTAGGACAATCTTCTCTTCTTCTCTCTACTTAAGAAAAGTAGCTTTGAGCAAATGAACTCTACAGCCTAAACTAGCCTTGCATTTATAGATAGTCTTTTCTCTCCTTGGTGTAATTTGACAATACATTCAAAGTATTGACCCAACTTGTTGGCTGCACGTTTTATGTGCAGAATCCGAAGATTGAAAGGTGCGTAGGGATCGCGAGTCTACACTCGATAAGCCTGGGGCGTTGATGGACTCAAGCTGCTTTTATGTTTCCGCTGTTATTTGAGCTAGCATAATGCTAAGCAATTTTGTAATAAATTCATACTCTGGATTCTCCGTGTAATAAAGACTTTGTGTTTTACATGATATTTCATCGACTGTGAGTGCTAGCTAATGATCCAGGGACTAGCATGTTAATCACAGGGACTTAGGATCCTTATCGATCCGAGGTCACTACAGGCCACCCTGGTGCCCTACTCCGTCTCTGCTTCGCGTTTCCGTATTGCTCCGGGAAAATAGTAACTTCGGCTTTTGTCACGTCCAATTCCGAGAATATTCATTTTTTAGCATTTCTGAAACCAAAAACAGCAGAAAACAGGCAACTGGCACCGCACCATCTTGTCAATAGGTTAGTTCCAGATAGTGTATAAAAATACCTCAAAGTGTAGACAAAGCATAAGACAAATGATATAAAACAATCATGAAACATCAAAAATTATAGATACGTTTACGACGTATCATTATCCACACGTGTTGCTTGTGGTAAACCTAATCTCCAGAACTGATAATTTCAGTTCTGTGTGTATTATCATGTCTATGCATCTCTACGTATCACCCATTCTCTAATGAGATGGCATTATATGGTTTTAGTCTTTTGATGAGACCTCAATTCCTTAGGACAAAACTATGTTGACACTATTGTCGTACAATATATCTTCATAGTATGTCCCACTTGAAACTGCACCTAGTTTGATAACAAACTACTTGCACAAAATCCCTCTTTATGCCCCCCCGCTAGAGCAGTTATATAGCGAAAATTGTTGTAGTATTTGTCACAATTTTATAACTTTGGAACTAGTTCAAATCCATCATGAAACTTTCTTCCTTTTCATTGTGCCACCTTCTTTCTTAACATATAGCCTAAATTGAGATAAAAGTCATTTGTATATGTGAAAAAACCTGTATCAATGTGATACATTACAATGAACTATTTCATCACTTCTACATACATACCATATTCTTGGTTCTTCCAAAGTACACAAGAATATCATTACTATTGTCCAATGATCATATTATGGATCACTCCAGTATATGATCCAAACACTTGAGCATAGGACTCATATAGATACGTATATATCATGGTATTCATGATTAATCAAATCATTCATGAGGTTTCACTTATAAATTGTTAATACAATTGATCTTGCTTCCATGTGGCAAGAAATTTTCTTGTCCTTTCCACATTGAACTAATTCAATATTCCATTTATGTACATTGGTATAACTATATTAGCATTTCAATCTATCTGTATAGACTTTGATGTCTAATATTCTGGTTTTGCCGAAGTCTTTCATCAAAATCCAAATTTAATGAAATTCTTAATTTGCATCTCATAAAAGATACATCATTTCCAATCAACATAATGCCTTTTATATAAGCATTGGATATAAGTCTTAACGCTCCCACTTATTTTCTTATAAATACTAGCATCTTTATTGTTTCTGATGAAATTAAACTCTTTAACAATTTCATCACGGTGAAGATTGATGACCCACAAGTGTAGGGGATCGCAACAGTGTTTGCGGGTAGTATTACCCAATTTATTGATTCGACACAAGGGGAGCCAAAGAATACTTGCAAGCCTTAACAACTGAGTTGTCAGTTCAGCTGCACCTAGAAATAGTTCTTACTCACGGAAGTTTATCAGTAGCAACAGTTTGTAGTAACAACAAAAAAGCAACAGTAACAACAACAGCAACAGTGAAACATGAGCAATAGTAAGAGTAACGGTAACAGTAGGATTCGAGTGCGGTAGGCATAGGGATGGATGGACGGGCGTTGCATGGACGAGTCTAAACATGTAACTTCAAAGAACTAGGGCATTGTAGATAAATAATAACAAGCATCCAAGTACTAAACAATCCTAGGCATGTGCTCCATATATAGTCATATGTGCTCGCAATGAGAATCTTCTGTCCAGCCAGCCCGTGACAGCGGGGCCTCTAGGGAACTACTGGCAATTAAGGTGCTCCTTTTAATAGAGCAGCGGAGCAAACCATTAACACTTCATGAACACATGTGATCCTCACACCACAGCCATCCCCTCCGGTTGTCCCAATTATTGTCACTTTGGGGCCTTTGGATCCGGACAATGATATGTGTACACAACTTACAGATAAGACCATAAACAATACTATCATAATGATTCAATAATAAGTTCAGATCTGAGATCATGGCACTCAGGCCCTAGTGACAAGCATTAAGCACAACAAGTTGCAACAAAGTCAAATAGCACTAATAGAGATAATAGGCACTATGCCCTAATAGATCTTATTAGATTACATGATAGAACTCATCCAATTCCTACCATCCCCAAGCCTATAGCGTGGGATTACTCACTCATGGATGAGGGAAACATCAGTGGTTGATGGAGATGCATTGGTGATGACGATGGCGATGATCCTCTCCAAATTCCCCGTCCCGGCAGGGTGCCAGAACGGAGTTTCTGGATCCGAATCTTGGTTTCTCGTGGCGCCGATGGAGTGGAACTCTTTCTGGCAAAATATCGAACCCCCCTCTATTTTTAGGTCAGAAGGCAACTTATAGGCACAGAGGGAGGCCAAGGTGCTGCCTGGGGTGGCCAGACCTCCCCCATGCGCGGGGTCAGTGGGCCCGCGCCTGGGGTGGGTCTGGGACCCCCAGGCCTCCCTTCTGTCTCCCCTTATGGCTCCGTGGATCTTCTGGTGAGAAATAATTTTTGGCATACTTTCCCGGATTTTTCCTAATAGTTCATTTTCTGCACAAAAACAAGACACCAAGGTAATTCTGCTGAAAACAGCATCAGTCCGTGTTAGTTGCATCCAAATCACACAAATATAGAGGAAAAACAATAGCAAAGTGTTCTATAAAGTAGATACATTTTGGACGTATCAACTCCCCCCAAGCTTAGCTTATTGCTTGTCCTCAAGCAATTCAGCTGAAAACTGAGTGCGATAAAAGAACTTTCATGAAAATTTTGCTTCATATGATGTAAATATTCTCAGCACAAGAGTAGATGCTTAGACAATTCATAATAAGGAGTATGCAACTAAGTCTACTCAATAGTCATTGCAATCTATGAAGATAAACCAACTCAATAATAATAAGTAGCATGAAACATAAACATAAGCAACATTGCAATGCTCATAATAAGGTATGATAGAGTGGTATCTCGCTTGCCTTTGTTTGAAGAGCACAATATAAATGCTGAGGCACCTCTGAAGTTCATATGAAGACTAGAGATAAATATATCAGAGATACAAGCATCAAAGTCATGACATAATTAATCGAGTTTTGGAACAAACACAAGAATGACAACTATGCTCTCAAGAAGGTGCTCATGGAATAAGTGGTGACTCAACAAAATTGTTAAAACGGTTTTGTGAAGGTTTGAAAGGCTTCCCAATGCTGAAAGGAAGGTACTCATTAGCTTTGAGCTCTCATTGCCCCTATCATAGGCATCTTCATGTGGTTAAGGTGAAAGTGAGGTCCACTCTGAATCATATGCTTGACAGACCATAGACTGGAAATCCCAAGTCCCTTGAGTACGAGGGTCGCTCCGCATGCTACTCAACTTTGGTCACCTAAAAGTTCTTGTCATTGTAAATACATGCATATCATCGAGAACCGCCAACGGTGTACCCCTTGCACATGGTACATGAGCTTTCCCATAACCAAAATGACAAGGCAAGCACACAATGAGCATCTCAGCAATCTTTTTATTTACCATATGCATAGCTTTTTATTGAGGACGCTTCATAGATGCTCATTATAGTGTTGCTACAAGTTTCCACCATGATTAAGCATGGCTTAGGCTAGCGGCCTAGGCATTTCTCTAACACAATGTACAAACTCCATGAACTAACAGCTTCCCCTTTTATTTTACATCGTCGACATCCATAAAAAAAAGAGCAAGGAATCAACTGTATGAGATATCCAAAAATTGTTGAAAGTGTTCCCCGTGACATCACGGTTCTGCTGACTCCCAGTATATAATTAGCAAGTATATAACTTTCATGGACTAGTCATAATGTTTTAGAATTATTAAGCGCAAGGAATAAAGTGTGCCATCAAGTTCGTGAGAGATTTACTAACTAACTTTCTCAAAACAGACAAACATTTTATTTTGGAAGAAAACACGACATATATAAAACATGCACTGAAGTAGAAAATGATGCTAATAGGTAGGTATGGTGGACACAGCTGGCAATATTGGTTTTGGGGAGTTGGAAGCACAGGTAGATCACGTACTTGGTGCAAGTGAAGGCTAGCAATAGAGAGGGAGCGACAAACGAGAGAGCAATAGCTATCATAATCATGCTTGCAACAAAACATTACTAATTATGGCATGAAAGTGATACAAGAACTCTGAGGCAAAATAAATCATCGAGGCTTACTGACTATTGATTAGTCATATGCATGCGTGAGCATGTGCCAAGTCGATTCACATGAACATTCAGAGGAGGATACCACAATGTCATACCAAAGTATGAATAAAACAATGCAAGCAAACATTCATATGACATGCTACAAACTATTAGCAAGCTGGAGATAATCATAGACAAGCAAGAACTACTAAGCATCCATAATGACATACACCTTACACAAACAGGCTAAGCATGCTCACAGTGATGAGTATATCTACAAAAATGAAACAAATGGAGCTCGTTACCAGCCTCTTACCACACCTTGAGTTGTCTTAATCTTCATTATTGCCCTTCACTTGTGTGACTTGAATAATTAACATGAAAACCAATATCCACTAAGGACGGCTGAACCCTGCAAAGAACTCACAAAACCAAATAAGAACAACAAATATTTTTGGTGTTTTCGATTTTTTTAGAAAAAAGCAAACAAAGAAAAACAAAAACAAAGAAAACCAAACAAAGCTAAATCTTTTTGGATTTTTCTTTTAAGGCTTACCAAAGCAAATAAACAAACCAAGAGAAACAACGAAAATATTTTTGGTATTTTTGTGTTTTTGAGAAAGAAGCAACAAGAACCAAAAAGAAAGCGAAACAATGGATATACAAAGAACCGACCGAACATGATATATAGATGAGTGTGACGTCGGTATACCTCCCCCCAAGATTAGGCTTTTGGCCTAAGTGGGGATCAATCCCATGGTGCCCAAGTAGATGCACCTCCATAATATGTTGAGGAAGCTCCCTCGTCCTGGTACGATCTCGAGGCCTCCCCTGTGTAGTGTACACCGGGGTCATATGCGGGCGCTCCCCCCTGATAGTGCCCGTGGAAGTTGAGAAAGCATAGCTTGTCATCCATCTCCGCCTTCGTGCGTGACCAAGGTCCCTTATAAATACTGAACAAAGTGGTTTGGGGTAGAGGGATCTCTCTCTCTTCCCTGTCAGTAAACAACATTCTATAAACCAAGTTCTCAAGAGTAGAGCTAGAGGTGATAAAGTGGTGTGCCTTCATGGCAGCAAGATCAAGTCTCTAAGGAGCCAAAACTGTATCATGGGGATCAACAACAATGTCCAAGGCAGTAGCAATACGAGTAGCAATAATTCCCCCATAAATGGGTCCCTTAGCATCTAAAGGACGAGCAATGAGGGAACCAAGATTATACTTATCCTCACCGTAGAGCACAATAGCTAAGAAGGCCAATTGATAGTTGGATATATTACTAGTGTTCTCCCTACCAAGAACACTGGTGGTAAGATAGTAGGTAAAATACCTGATGGCTGGAAGTTGAATATTCTTTATCTTCCATCGTTGAGCTCTACGGTCATCATCATTGGTTATTCCTCGGTAAAGCTCTAACAGATCAGCTGGAAGAGCTGTAATCTTCTTTGATGACCCATTTGTACCAAGTCCCAGGGCCTTGCAAAATTTCTTCAAGGACATAGAATGAGCCCTGCCATAAAGTCTAAAAGACACAGAAGGATTGAACAAACTATTGGTAAAGGAGAAACTCTCCACAAATGTTTTAGTAAGTAAAGCATATTGTGCACTCTCATCCTGCATGAAACTTGTTAGACCATCCCTCTCAATCAAAGCCATGAAATCATTAAGAATCCCAGCAGCTCGCAAGAAAGTTTGACAAGGAAAGGTGGAGGGGTGAGCATCCCCTTCATCTCCCTCGTCACCAAATCGCGGAGTGATGAGATCCTCATTGTATGAGGGTATAGAACTGGTAGATGATCTTGGAAGCCTTGCCCTTCTAGGTGCATCACTCTCAAAAGATGTGGTGGTCCATGACTTCCCTATTCTGAAATTTTTAGACAACCATCAAACCAAGTGATTTCTAAGTTGATAAATGATGAGTAACTACTATAGGAACTTGTTAGAGGACTACACATGCATCAAAACAAAGTTTCTAAGCATAGAACAAGCATGCAAGCTCAAACAACCTGTCACCTACAACAGCAAAATACTCAAAATACAATCTACCAATCACAAATCTAGTTGGAAAAGTGGAGGAGGCACATACCAAGGAACAATCCCTCCAAAAATCAGCACTTGAGATGGGCTGAACAAGGAGATCAAAAATCACGAGCAATAACAACAAGAACTCAAGCTTAAGCAAGTTTTCCGGTGTTTTCGGGAGAGAGAAAGAAGGTGGCTTTGAGGAGGCAGCCTAGAGGGGCCCAGGTGGGCTAGACCCCCCTAGGCGCCACCGGTGGTAGGCCCGCGCCTACCACAGGTGTGGTGGCCTGGGGTGGCCCCCTAGGTCACCTCTGGTGCCTCTCTGCCCCTTTTTTTGAGGAAAAATTTATTTTGAATTTTCTGGGATTTTTCGGGAAACTTTATTTTTGGCCAATTTTGGGTATGAAAATTGATTTTCTCACAGAAACAGTTTTTTTAGAAGAAGCAAAAGCAAACCAAAAGCCAAACTACAGGATCTCTAAGAAACTCAAACAAGCAAACAACTAGCAAAACTAAAGCTAAAGCAAAGATTAGGAAGGAGAAGGGAAAAAGAAAGCAAGTATAACCACAGTGGAAACATTATTTTGTTCATAAAAATCCTTTTGTTAACAAGGTTGATCAAGTCTTGTTACCAAAACAATCTTATATAAAACAAAACTTTGCATTCCACCAGGTGATTATGTTACCTCATACTTGATAGCAATGGTCCCAATCATAATAGTTTCAAAATTTTCTTGTGGAATGGGACAATATATTTCTCCAACCTTGATGCCCTCAATATTTTCAATAGAATTCAGGCAATAACTTCTAACCACCTTCTTGGGGAAATAGACAGTGTGCTCTTTGTCATTAATATTGAATGTTACTTTTCCTTGATTACAATTGATGATAGCACCTGCAGTATTAAGAAAAGGTCTCCCAAGAATAATGGACATATTATCATCTTCAAGCATTTCAAGCACAACAAAATCAGTTAAGACCATGCAATTATGAGCAACTTGAATAGGAACATCCTCACATATACCAACAGGGACAGTAGTTGACTTATCAACCATTTTCAAAGATATATCGGTTGGTATCAAATTTTCTAGCTAGAGCCTCTTGTAAAGAGAAAAAGGCATAACACTAACTCCAGCTCCCAAATCACATAAAGCAGTCCTAAAATAATTATTCTTAATGGAGCAAGGAATAGTAGGTATACCTGGATCACCAAGTTTCTTTGGAACCTTACCATTAAAGGAGTAATTAGCAAGCAAAGTAGAAATATCCTCATTAGAAATCTTCCTTTTATTAGAGACAATATCTTTCATATACTTTGAATAAGAGGAAAATTAATAGCATCAGTCAAAGGAATTTGCAAGAATAAAGGTTTCATCCACTCACCAAACTTGTTGTAGTGTTCTTCCTCCTTTGACTTGTGTTTCTTACCAGGAAAAGGCATAGGTTTCTGCACCCAAGGTTCTCTCTCTTTACCATGTTTATTAGCAATAAAATCTTCCTTTGTTTTCCTAGTGTTCTTAGTGTGTTTCTCAGGTTCTTCCTGACCTTCCTCCTTATCAGGAGCATCATTATTATCATTACCACTCTCAGTTTCAGCATCAGAGATAGATATACTATTAGGATATACAACAGGTTCAAGTGGTTCCTCAACTATCTTATGTTTCCTTTTCTTCCTCTTACGAGGACTACCACTATCCTCACATTGTTGGGAATCCTGCTCTATTCTTTTAGGGTGTCCTTCAGGATATAAAGGATCTTGAGTAGCTGCACCACTCCTAGTTCTAATTCCATAAGCATGTTTATCTCCTAAAGCATTAACTAGCATATCGTTTTGTACCTTAGCAATTTGATCAAGTTGAGTTTGAACCATTTGAAAGTGTTTACAAAGCATTTTAATATCATTAGAAGTTCTTTCCACAATATCTTTCAACTCATGGATAGCTCTAGAGTTTTCCAATAAATGATTCTGAACTTGTTTATTAAAATTACCTTGTTTAACAATAAATGTGTCAAGTTCCTCTAAGCATTGATCTAGAGGCTTACCATAAGGAATATCACCTTCATTAAATTGGAGAGAGTGTACCTCAATAGTAGATGAGTGGGGAATTGGCTTACATAATTCTTCTATAGGAGGTATATTCTTCACATCTTCAGCTCTAATACATTTCTCCTTTAGACAATTTTTAGCTTCGTTCACCACTTCATCATTTAATGCAATAACTCCCCTCTTCTTTGTTGGTGTTGGAACTAGTTCAGGAACAACTGGTTCAGGAGTAATAGGCTCATGTGTATTGAGATCTGTTGAAGTCCAATCATCATAATTGTTGCTTATCTTAGTCATTAATTCTTCAGCATCTGTAGGAGTCCTTTTCCTGAAAACACAATCAACAAAGATATCTTGGTAGGTCCTAGAATCATCAGTTAGTCCATTATAATAAATATCAAGAAGCTCATTCTTAGGTAATGGACATCCATGATATGCATGAATCAAGGAACATAATCTTTTCCATGACTCAGGCAATTTCTCTTCTTCTCCTTGTTTAAAGTCAAAAAGTCTATGTAAAGCAGCATGTCTAGCACCGGGAGGAAAATATTTATTGAAGAAAGAAGCAATCAAGCAATCAAGGCTATCAATGGAACCAGGAGGTAATCTATTAAACAAAGCCCTAGCTTCTCCTTTTAGTGAAAAAGGGAAGATCTTAGCAACAAAGTACTTGCGCATTTTAAAATCATCAGAGAACAAAGCACTCATAGTAGAAAGCTCATTCATATGAGTCACAACACTCTCATTTTCAGTACCACAAAAAGGTTCTTTCTCAACAATATCAAAATAAGATAAATCAAGAGAGAAATCATAATCTTTATCTTTAATATCTATGGGAGAAGTGGCAAACTTAGGATCAAAGGACAACTTAGGCATAATAGTACGTCTATCAAGGAGACTCTTCATAGCACTAGTACCATGTGTGTTTCGGCACTCTTCAACAAATTCATCAGTGAGCTCAATATAGCCATCATTAATATCATAACTCTCACTAGACTCAGATGAGCTAACAGGTGTAACCGTGTATTCACTAGGAGTTTTGGTATTCCCTAGACTAGCCATATTAGCATCTAGAAAAGGACCTAGTGAACCACTCACATCAAGCACAGTAGAAGTAACATCATGAGCATCAAAAGCAATTTCAGATTTAGCAATAGTAGCAGTGTGTGTAGCATGAGTATGTGGTGGTGGTGTAACAAGCTTACTTATAACAGACGGTGAATCAAGAGCAGCAAAGGTGTTTAGGACTGTAACTCTTCTTGTAGTGGATGGTAAAATAGGGAACTTTCCATCACGAGACTTTCCCATGATGAAATGAGTAGCAGTGAACAATAATAGATCCAAGTGAACTTACAAATAAAGCTATGCTCCCCGGCAACGGCGCCAGAAAATAGTCTTGATGACCCACAAGTGTAGGGGATCGCAACAGTCTTCGCGGGTAGTATTACCCAATTTATTTATTCGACACAAGGGGATCCAAAAAAATACTTGCAAGCCTTAACAACTGAGTTGTCAGTTCAGCTGCACCTGGAAATAGTTTTTTCTCACAGAAGTTTATCAGTAGCAACAGTTTGTAGTAGCAACAACAAAGCAACAGTAACAGCAACAACAACAGTGAAACATGAGCAATAGTAACAGTAACATTAGGATTCGATTGCGGTAGGCATAGGGATGGATGGACGGGTGTTGCATGGACGAGTCTAAACATGTAACTTCAAAGAACTAGGGCATTGCAGATAGATAATAACAAGCATCCAAGTACTAAACAATCCTAGGCATGTGCTCCATATATAGTCATACGTGCTCGCAATGAGAACTTGCACAACATCTTCGATCCAGCCAACCCGTGGTAGCGGGGCCTCTAGGGAACTACTGGCAATTAAGGTGCTCCTTTTAATAGAGCACCGGAGCAAAGCATTAACACTCCATGAACACATGTGATCCTAACACCACAGCCATCCCCTCCGGTTGTCCCAATTATTGTCACTTTGGGGCCTTTGGATCCGGACAATGATATGTGTACACAACTTGCAGTTAAGACCATAAACAATACTATCATAATGATTCAATAATAAGTTCAGATCTGAGATCATGGCACTCGGGCCCTAGTGACAAGCATTAAGCACAACAAGTTGCAACAAAGTCAAATAGCACTAATAGAGATACTAGGCACTATGCCCTAACAGATCTTATTCGATTACATGATCGGACTATCCAATCCCTACCATCCCCAAGCCTACAGCGAGGGATTACTCACTCATGGATGAGGGAACATCGATGGTTGATGGAGATGTGTTGGTGATGACGATGGCGATGATCCTCTCCAAATTCCCCGTCCCGGTAGGGTGCCAGAACGTAGTTTCTGGATCCGAATCTTGGTTTCTCGTGGCGGCGGCGGAGCGGAACTCTTTCTGGAAAACTATCGAACCCCCCTCTATTTTTAGGTCAGAAGGCAACTTATAGGCATGGAGGGAGGCCAAGGAGCTGCCTGGGGGTGGCTAGACCTCCCCCAGGCACGGGGTCAGTGGGCCCGTGCCTGGGGTGGGTCTGGGCCCCCCAGGCCTCCCTTCTGTCTCCCCTTCTGGCTCCGTGGATCTTCTGGTGATAAATAGTTTTTGGCATATTTTTCGGGATTTTTCCTGATAGTTCATTTTCTGCACAAAAACAAGACACCAAGGTAATTCTGCTGAAAACAGCGTCAATCCGTGTTAGTTGCATCCAAATCACACAAATATAGAGGAAAAACAATAGCAAAGTGTTCGAGAAAGTAGATACGTTTTGGACGTATCAAATTTTGAACTCCATAATGCTTACTTCAACCATTGAAGTTTGCATACATCTTAGCACCCTTCAAATTAAAAAAACCCTTTGTATAGTCTCATGTACACATCCTAGATAACCATTATTTTATAAGTTATTTTGTTTATTCAAATACCATGTCTGAATATGTAGTGGTTGCTACAATAATTTGTACAAACCAAATATCGCTGCGGAAGATCAAATCTTGTTGCAGCCAACTCTATTAACTTGTCATAAACTTCTTTCTGACATGTTGACTATTTCGCATATGTAAACATACATGTATGTTTCTTTATAGACCCATTATGCTTTGAAAAAGTGATACGTCCAAAACGTATCTACTTTCCCGAACACTTTTGCTATTGTTTCTCCTCTAAACTTGTGTGATTTGGATACAACTAACACGGACTGACGCTGTTTTCAGCAGAATTACCTTGGTGTATAGTTTTTGTGCAGAAAATCAACTATCAGGAAAAATCTCGGAAAATATGCCAAAAATCCTATTTCACCAGAAGACTCACGGAGCCAGAAGACGAGACGGAGTGGGGCTCCAAGGGGCCCACACCCCCTGGCCACGCCTGGGAGGGGTGTGGCCGCCTCGGGCACCCCCTCAGCCTCCCTCTTCGCCTTTAAGTTCCTCTTGACCTAAAAACTCAGGGGGTTCGATGTTTTCCAGAAAGAGTTCTGCTGCGCCGCCACGCCCAGAAACCGTGATTCAGAACCAGAAACTTCGTTCTGCCACCCTACCGGGACGGGGAATTTGGAGAGGATCATCGCCATCATCATTATCGACGCCTCTCCATCAACCATCCATGTTTCCCCCATCCATGAGTGAGTAATCCCCCACTGTAGGCTATGGGGATGGTAGGGGTTGGATGAGTTCTATCATGTAATCAAATAAGATTGTCAGGGCATGGTGCCTAGTATCTCTATCTGTGCTATTTGACTTTGTTGTAACTTGTTGTGCTTAATGCTTGTCACTAGGGCCCGAGTGCCATGATCTCAGATCTAAACTTATTATTGATTCATGATGATAGTATTGTTTGCGATCTTATCTTCAAGTTGTGTACACATATCATTGCCCGGATCCAAAGGCCCCGAAGTGACAGAAATTGGGACAGCCGGAGGGGATGGCTATGATGTGAGGATCACATGTGGTCACGGAGTGTTAATACTTTGCTCTAGTGCTATATTAAAAGGAGTACCTTAATTGCCAGTAGATTCCCTTGAGGCCCCGCTGCAACGGGCTGTCAGGACAAAAGATGTTGTGCAAGTTCTCATTGCGAGCACGTATGACTATATATGGAACACATGCCTATGATTGTT
The DNA here is from genome assembly GCA_910589765.1 of Avena atlantica. Taxonomy (NCBI): domain Eukaryota; kingdom Viridiplantae; phylum Streptophyta; class Magnoliopsida; order Poales; family Poaceae; genus Avena; species Avena atlantica. The sequence goes on from OU342739.1 coordinate 441,935,067, forward strand.
TAGTACTTGGATGCTTTATCTTATTTATCCGCAAATGCCCTAGATCTTGAAGTTACATGAATAGTCTCATCCATGCAATGCTCGTCCATCCATCCCTATGCCTACCGCACTCATATCCTACAGTTTGCTACTATTGTTACTATATCCTTTGTTTTATTGCTATTGTTACTTTGCTATTGCTACTTCAAAACTGTTGCTACTGATAAACTATTGTGAGCAAGACTATTTCCAGGTGCAGCTGAAATGACAACTCAGTTGTTGCGGCTTATAAGTATTATTTGGCTCCCCTTGTGTTGAATCAATAAATTGGGTAATACTACCCTCGAAGACTGTTGCGATCCCCTATACTTGTGGGTCATCAAGGCTATTTTATGGCACCGTTGCCGGGGAGCATAGCTTTATTTGTAAGTTCACTTGGATCTATTATTGTTCACTGCTATTCCTTTCATCATGGGGAAGCCTTGTGATGGAAAGTTTCCTATTTTACCATCCACTATGATACATCCAATTTGCATCACAATTCTATTCATAATTATCCTCTATTCATTGATATATTTCATATTAAGAGGTGATACTTATGTCTTTTCATCTGTTTTTGCATGTTGGATGATTCTTGGAGGATGAACTGCCGGAGTCAGGATTCTGATGGAAAAAGAGGTGTTTTGATGCAATTTCGCAAAGATAAAAAAAAATACCAGAAAAACTATGGAAAATCCTATTTTCCCAGAAGAAGAAGAAAGATTTCTTCCCTCTTGCCTATATCTTCTCCTTGAAACCCTAATACATGGAGGGCGACCACAGAAAGATTTCGCCACCTCTGTGGGGCAGAAAACACCGAGAGAGAAAGAGCTGTCCAGCAGACAGATTTCTGCAGGGGAAATTCCTTCCCAGAGAGGGGAGATCGTCGCCATCAACACCATCATCAAGCTAGACTTCATCGGGATCATCATCATCCACACCATCATCTCCACCAGCACCATCATCACCACTCCATCCCGCTATAACAATCGTGTTGAATACTTGCATAGTTCTTAGGGGAAACTTTCCCGGTGTTGATTACTATTGTATTTGATACTTGTGAGTGGAACCATTGGATTATTGTTTATGTTCAAATTTTTATTCATCACCATATCATCTTTGATCTTGATCCATATGATGTCTCGTGAGTATTTCATTTAGTTCTTGAGGACATGGGAGAAGTCTTGTTGTTAGTAGTGGATTTGAGTTGAGATATTATTCAATGGTTTAGTATTTAAGTTGTGGTGCTATTCTTATAGTGGTGTCATGTGAACGTCGACTACATGATACTTCACCATTTATGGGCCTAGGGGAATGCATTGTGTATTTGGATACTAATTGTGGGATTGTCAAAGTGACAGAAACCTAAACCCCCATTAGGAAACCATTGCACAAGGGAGCGTAGGATCTCACAGTTTAAGGTTGTGGTTAGGTTTATATCTTAATTGCTTTCTTGTAGTTGTGTATGCTTGCAAGGGGTTTAATCACAAGTATGTACTAGTCCAAGTAAGGTCGGTACATTAGCACAGGTTCACCTACACAACACTTATAAAACCAAAGAAGACTACTTAGCTATATGAAGCGAAAGCACTTGACAATATTCCCATGTGTCCTCGAGAATGCTTGGTCCTCATAAGTATTTCCACTGGCTTGTCCTTTGCTAAAGAAGGATAGGGCCACTGGCTTGTCCTTTGCTAAAGAAGGATAGGGCCACTTGCTACAATTGATTGTTGTCTTTACTACTTGCACTTTATTTCCTTGCTTTATCAGAAAACCCCTAAAAATCTGTTTGCTAAGTATTTACAGAGATTTCCTGCTCTATACCACTACTCAACACCTTCTTCTCCTCGTTGGGATCGACACTCCTATTTATCAAAAGTACTGCGATACACCCTCTATACTTGTGGGTCATCACACTACAAGAAGAGGTACAGTCCTACACACATCTGCTGCTCTTGATTCACCGTCTGTTACAAGTAAGCTTGTTACACCACCACCACATACACATGCTACACACATTGCTACTACTGCTGAATCTGAAATTGCTTCTGATACTCATGATGTCACTTCTACTATGCTTGATGCGAGTGGTTCATTAGGTCCTTTCCTAGATGCTACTATTGCTAGAACTATTTTGGAAAACACTGAAACTCCTAGTGAAGACACTATTACACCTGTTAGCTGTTAGCTCACTTGAGTCTAGAGAGATATATGATATTAATGATGGTTACATTGAAATGACTGATGAATTTATTGAAGAGTACCAAAACACACGTGGTGCTAGTGCTATTAGGAGTCTCCTTGAGAGACATACCATTATTCCTAAACTATCTCCTAATGTTAAGTTTGCTACTTATCCCATAGATATTAAAGATAAAGATTATGATTTCTCTCTTGATTTGTCCTATATAAACATTGTGGAGAAAGAACCTTTTCGTGGGACTGAAAATGAAAGTGTTGTAGCTCATATGAATGAGCTTTCCACTATGAGTGCCTTATTCTCTGATGATTTTAAGATGTGCAAGTACTTTGTTACAAAGATCTTACCTTTTTCACTAAAAGGAGAAGTTAAATCTTGGTTTAATACATTACCTCCTGGATCCATTGATAGCCCTGATTGCTTGATTGCTTCTTTCTTTCAGAAATATTTTCCTCCTAGTGCTAGACATGCTGCTTTGCAGAAACTTTTTGATTTTAAACAGGGAGAAGAAGAGAAATTGCCTGAGTCATGGACAAGGTTCTGTGCCTTGAGTCATGCACCTCCTGGATGTCCATTATCTAAAAATGAGCTTCTTGATATTTATTATAATGGACTAACTGATGATTCTAGGACATATCTAGATAGTTTTGCTGATTGTGTTTTCAGGAAAAGAACTCCTGCAGAAGCTGAAGAATGACTAAAATAAGAAAGAATTATGATGATTGGACTTCAACTAAGCTAATTACACCTGAGCCTACTACACCTGAACCAATTGTGCCTGAACCAACTCCAACACCAACACCAAAGACGAGGGAAATGATTGCATTAAATGCTGAAGTGATGAAAGAAGCTAAGAAATGTCTTAAGAAGAAAGGTATTAGATCTGAAGATGTGAAGAATCTACCTCCTATAGAAGAATTATGACGGGACAATTCCCCACTCATCCACTATTGAGGTACACTCTCTCCAACACTTTGATGAAGGTGATATTCCCTATGGTAAACCTCATGATCAATGCTTAGAGGAACTTGACATTTTTATTGTTAAACAAGGTGATTTTAATAAACAAGTTCAGAATCATTTATTGGAAAACTCTAGAGCTATTAATGAGTTGAAAGATAGTGTGGAAAGAACTGCTAATGATGTTAAAATGCTTGTTAAACACTTACAAATGGTTCAAACCCAAATTGATCAACTTTCTAAGGTACAAAAAGATATGCTAGTTAATGCTTCTAGAGATAAACATGCTTATGGAATTAGAACTAGGAGTGGTACAACCACTCAAGATCCTTTATATCCTGAAGGACACCCTAAAATAATTGAGCAGGATTATCAACAAGCTGAAAATAGTGGTAGTCCTCATAAGAGAAAGAAAAAGAAACATAAAACAGTTGAGAAACCTCCTAAATCTGCTCTATATCCTAATAGTATATTTGTCTCTGATGCTGAAACTAAGAGTGGTAATGATAAAAATAATGCTCCTGATAAGGAATAAATTGAGGAAGAACCTGAGAAGCACACTAAGAACACTAGGTACACTAAGGAAAATTTTATTGCTAATAAACATGGTAGAGAAAGAGAACCTTGGGTGCAGAAACCTATGCCTTTTCCCAGTAAGAAACACAAGTCAAAGGAGGAAGAACACTATAACAAGTTTTGTGAGTGGTTGAAACCTTTATTTTTGCAAATTCCTTTGACTGATGCTATTAAGTTGCCTCCTTATTCAAAGTATATGAAGGATATTGTCTCTAATAAAAGGAAGATTCCTAATGAGGAAATTTCTACTTTGCTTGCTAATTATTATTTCAATGGTAAGGTTCCAAAGAAACTTGGTGACCCAGGTATTCCAACTATTCCTTGCTCTATTAAGAATAACTATGTTAGAACTACTTTGTGTGACTTGGGAGCTGGAGTTAGTGTTATGTCTTTTTCTCTCTACAAAAGACTCCAGCTAGAAAAATTGATACCAACTGACATATCTTTGAAAATGGCTGATAAGTCTACTACTATTCATGTTGGTATATGTGAGGATGTTCCTATTCAAGTGGCTCATGATTGCTTGGTTTTAACTGATTTTGTTGTGCTTGAGATGCCTGAAGATGATAATATGTTTATTATTCTTGGGAGACCCTTTCTTAATACTGCATGTGCTATCATCAATTGTAATCAAGGAAAAGTAACTTTTAATATTGATGACAAAGATCATAATGTCTATTTCCCCAAGAAGATTGATAACAGCTATTGCCTGAATTCAATTGAAAATATTGAGAGCATCAAAGTTGGAGAAATATATTGTCCCATTCCACAAGAATGTTCTGAAACTATTATGATTGGGACTATTGCTATCAAGTTTGAGGTAACATAATCACTTTGTGGAATGCAAAGTTTTGTATCATTTAATATTGTTTTGGTAACAATACTTGATCAACCTTGTTAATAAAGGGATTTTAATGAACAAAACAATGCTTTCACAATGGTTATACTTGCTCACCTTTTCTCCTTTCCTTTCTTTGCTCTTCCTCTTGTTAGTTTTAGTTTTCCTAGTTGTTTGCTTGATAGGGTGTCTTAGAACTTCTGTAGTTCTGGTTTTGGTTTGTTTTTTGCTTCTTCTAAAAAATATTTTTCTGCGAGAAAATCAATTTTCCTAACCTGAAAATTGGACAAAAATAAACTTTCCCGAAAAATTTCAGAAAATTCATATTAAATTTTTCCTCGAAAAAAGGGGCAGAGCGACACCTAGAATGGCCTAGGGGGACCCACCAGTCCAGCACACCCCCTGGTGGCGCGGCCAGCCCAGGGTGCGCCTGGCCTGGGTGGGACCCACCTGTGGCCCTCCAAAGTGTCTCCTTCCAGACACTTCTTTCTCTCTCCTAAAAAATACCATAAAACTTTCTCAATCTCGAGTTCCTGTTGTTCTTTCTCCCGATTTTCAATCTCCTTGCTCAGCCCATCTTTGTTGCTGATTTTTGGAGGGATTGCTCTCCGGTATGTGCCTCCTCCGCTTGTCCAATTAGATTTTTGATTGGTAGATTGTATCTTGAGTATTTTGCTACTGTAGGTGACAGGTTGTGTGAGATTGCATTCTTGTTCTATGCTTAGAGATTTAATTTTGATGCATGTTTAGCCCTCTATCAAGTTCCTATATTAGTTCCTCATCATTTATCAACTTGGAAATCACTTGGTTTGATGTTTGTCTAAAGATTTCAGAAAAAGGGTCATGGACAACCAAACCTATGGAGAAGTGTTTGAGAGTGATGCACCTAGTAGGACAAGGCCTTAGAGATCACCTCCCGAGCTAGGCCATCATACAATGAGGATCTTATTACGCCGCGCTTTGGCAACGAGGGAGATGAGGGGATGCGCACCCTTCTACCTTCCCTTGTTTTACCTTTTTGCAGGCTGCAGGGATTCTCAATGATTTCCTAACTTTGGTTCGAAGGGTTGGACTAACTGATTATATGTAGGATGAGAGTGAGAAATATGCTATGCTCACCAAAACTTTTGTGGGGAGTTTCTCTTTTACTAACAACCCTTTCAGGACATATGTGTCATTTAAAATCTATTATAGGCCTATCACCATGACATTGAAGAAATTTTGAAAATTTTTGGGTATTGGCATGGCTGGGATGGTGAAGAAGATTCCAGCTCAACCCGATGATTTGTTGGAGCTCTATCGTGGGGTAACTAATGATGATGACCGCAGAGCCCAGCGCGGGAAGATAAGAAATATTCAACTCCCAGCTATCAGATATTTTGCTTATTATCTTGCCACTAGTATTCTTGGTAGGGAGAACACTAGCAATATTTCCAACTATCATTTGGCCTTTCTAGATACTACACTCAACAATGAAACCATGTATAATCTTGGTTCTCTCATTGCTCGTCGCTTAGATGCTAGAGGACCCATTTATGGGGGTATTATTGCTGCATGTGTAGTTGCTGCCTTAGAACTTTTTGTTGATCCAAATGATATAATTTTGGTTCCTCAGAGGCTTGATCTTGCTGCTATGAAAGCGCATCACTTTGTCACTGCTAGCTCTATGTAACACCCTCAGAATCGACCCTATGCAAGTTTCAGCGCTTCCCGCCAAACCCGCATAGAAACGATTCAAAGGTGCCCACCAGGCACTTTCGTGCGGGTGGAAAACGAAGTAATAACATTACACAACAGTCCTCGATGGGACCCACAGAACAGATATATATATACGACAGCGACTCAAAGAGTCAAGAATACAGATATAATATACAAAGATCCAAATCACCTTGAAAATGATAGAGCGTCCGACTACGGACAAGATGCAAATGGGGCTAAGAGCCCTGAAGAATAACCAATGGCGTCCATAACCCTGCCCAGGCCAAGCCGGAAGGGTAACCCTGCTAACGACGTCGATCTCAAAACCTGCTTAAACAAAAGGGGTGCCGACAAAGGGCAAAGGAAAAGAGGAGCGTCAGTACTGAGGCCAGTACACGACGAGGCTAGAATTCGGCGGTCCTCGCCTACATAGGTATGGTGGACTGAAGCGGCAGCGGCAACATGCACTAAACAACCTATAGAGACTCGATACAACTAGCGGCTATCAGAGAGGGGTAAGAAAGACCTATTCGGAACCAACCTGATACTACCACCAAACAAACCCATCCTGGTGTTTCCCCCTCGGGACCAAACGAGGAAGTCAACCGAGGAACTCACATAGTTGGCAGTTTTATTTATTCAGTTATCATTGCAGCAATTACTAGTCAAGTATAGATAATCATCCTGATAAAATAAGCAGTGGGCACATTTAGTTAACCATTCCGTTATAGTTGCATCACTTACTAATCAGATACAAATAGCATGAGATAACCCCAAAACCCAGCAGTTGTTGGTACTTTTATTTAGCCATTCCGTTATAGTTGCAATACTTACTAGTCAGGTACAATGGTCGCAAGCGACAACCCAAACAGGCAATTGTTGGCAGTTTTATTTAGCCATTCCCTTATAGTGAAGCTGATTACTAGTCATTATAGAGTCAAATTTATAGCACTACTTTAGTTATAGTTGTCTATGATCGAGATACTGTGCTCCAAGTCGTCCATAACCGCGGACACGGCTTTCAGAAAGTTTTAACCCGGCCGGGGTGCACAAATAGCAACACACACTCGATCAACCTCGGAAAAACCAAATCAAAACCCAACGAGGCCTTCACGACAAAGCAATCACAGGATTCAGAATTATTTCAGGGGGCCACCCCATTGAGTAGACCCGCAACGAAGCTAGCTGACTCCGAGACGGACTCAAGGTTTGCGTCAATGGCTGTAAACGACTGGGAACCCGAAAATGTGACTGGGCTTGTCGATACCGTGAAAACATTCCGCTTACCTAAACAGTACAGTGTGCTCCTCGCACAATCGTAAATAAATTAGTAAAGCATGGCATAAGTACAGGATCGTAAATAAAACCTCAAACTAGTTTGTGGCACCAAGAAATAAGACGGAATCAAGCTCTGGCTCAGGGGGGTCCCATAATCCTCCCGGATGTGGATAGCGCGAATATTCAAGGAACAGGTATCAAGTACTCGGGGTCCTACGGGACACAAGTGGACGGTTAAAAACCAAATAACATCTATTGCCCACCTGTGCCTTTGCTTACTTACTTCAATTTTAGTTGTTTAAACAGGAATTAAAGTGAACGATAAGTAAAGCCATGATCATCTCCAACATCAAACATGCGGCAATACACCAACAACTGTGGCACTTGACGACACGCAACAGCACTTGAGCAAGCGAATACGACGCGCAAGTCCAACTATCTACCAAACAACAGGTAATAGGATATGTCCAAGGCAATATAAGGCTGCAAGGGATATCACGGGTACGAAAGCTAGAGCAACGCAATACAGATAGCAATAGATCAACAGGAGGGAATAAATACTATAAAAGTAAGATAGGTAGAAAGGGGGAGATGCTCGCCTGAAAACATTGTCGAAGGTTCATTCGAAGATCGGATCGACACTCGCATCAACTCAACGGCCTTATTCGCGAAGAAGCAAAACACTAGAATAAACACCGGATGCAATATTTAATACTACGGCAAAAGATCGGGCATGATGCATGCATGATGTATGGCATGGCAAAGATGCGATGCAATTAGGTCATATTAAGCGGAACCGGGGTCCCGACAATTAAATATATGGTTCAAGTTGTTTAGAACCCCCGCAATTTAGATGTTGTCTTAACATGGCAAAATATAGTACCGGTACGATGCACAGATTTAAATGAGACCAATATACGGCTAGATTTTCCCGCATATGGGCCCCATATTTAATTGAGGTGAATCGGCATAAGGCCCCCAAACCACACAAATATGCATGCGAGTATGACAATTTAATATGCATCCATTTGTTATTGCATTTATAAAGTAGGGCTCGAGAAAAGGGGTCACACATTAGGGTTCGGCGATCTTGGTTCCGGGGTTCGAGGTTCGGTCTCAGGGTTCAGGGTCCGACGGGATCGGGTTCGGGACGGGAAGAAGGTCTCGGCGGGGGCGTTCTCGGATAACGGAATAGATCTTGGCGCATCCGTGGTCTTCGGGTCATGTAGACGGTCATGGCGTTCGGGATGAAGTACTTGTCGTATTCGCATCGGCGATCTTGGCGTCCTTCAGGTTCAGGTTTTGGCGTCCGAGAGAAGTGCTTGGCGTTCCGGGGAGATCTTGATTCGGCTTCGGCACATGGTACATGCTTCTCGGAAGATCTTTGTGTTCCATGACGATGATCTTCGGATCCACGGCGGAGGCCTTGGCGTACCCCCGAGGAAGTTCTTGACGATGGTTCCCCCTTGGTTCAATACGGTCTTCGGGCTTTGAGGTCGGTGTCGAACTTGGAATCGGTACCGGGTATTTGAGTGGTGCCGAGCCATGCCATGCCATGCCATCCATAACGCGTTCATTCACTGGTACCAAACATCACCGTGCTGAACCGGAACAGAGACGTGCGCGGCCACGCGCGCGAGGTGGAATGCAGCGAGGAGAAGCAGGATGGGAGGGCGCGGCGGCCAGGCTCGAGCGGCCAGGGGCGACGCTGCAGGGACCCGGGCGCGCTGGCCGGCGGCGGTGAGGACGGGGGTGCGGGGCCGGGCTCTACCGGACCGGGGAGGAGGCGGCGACGACCAAGGCGAGCTCGGGCGGGCCGGAGGAGCACGGGGTCGGGCGGCGACGGCGGGGCCGAACGGCGAGGAGGGCGAGGCGAGGACGGGCCGGAGAGGAGGCGGGGGACCCGGCGAGGCAGAGGGGTGGCTCGGCCGGCGGGCGAGGCTTGGCGGGGCGAGGCCGGCGGGGAGCTCGCGGTCGGGGTCGGCGGGGACGCGGGCGCTGGCGACGGCAGGGAGAGCTCAGCGGCGAGGAGGCCCTAGGCGACGCGCGGCTAGAGGCGGCTCGGCGGTGAGGGGGCGGCTCGAGGCCGGCGAGGAGGGAGGCGGTCGGGGCCACGGTGGAGGAGGCGGGGAGGTGAGGCAGCTCGGCGACGGCGAGCGGGCCTGACGCGGGCCGGAGGCGGCGGAGTGGTTTGCGGGCTCGGGGGAGGGTGGCGCCGGCGGCGGGCGAGGAGGGAGGCTCGGGGGAGAGGCAGGTGGGGGAGAGGGCGAGCGACGGGGCGGCGATGGGGAAGAAGGGGTTCCTGGGCGGCGGCACGCGGGGAAGAGGAGAGAGGCGGCGGTGGTTGTCGGGGAGGGAGAGGACAGAGGAGAGGCGGGGCGGGTCGCGTGAGGGAGAGAGAGAGGATGGGGCGTGCGAGGCGTGGGTGGGGCCAGGAGCGGGGTTGGTGGCGGGGAGTGCGTGCGTCTGTGTGAGTGCGTGTCCAGGTGGGAGGCAGGGGCCGGCTGCGGGTGGGACCACGCGGGTGGCTGCTGCGCGCTGTGTGCGTTGTGTGGTGTGTGGGTCGAGTGTGTGGGTGGGGGCCAGCTGGCAGTGTGGGCAAGGACAGGGGAGATAGAGAGGGAGTGGGTGAGGGTCCCGGGGTGGGTCCAGGCTATAAGAGAGAGGGGGTATGGAAGCTGTGGTTGAGAGAGGGAGGGGGGAGAGAGGGTGGATTGATGAGGTGGCGGGTGGGTAGGGAATTGGGGGAGGGGGTGAGGTGGCGAGCTGTGAGTGGTGGGTAGATTAGGACTAGGTAGTTTTAGGATCCGGGTAGGCTGGTTTAGGTGGACCGATTTATACCGGGGGTGGTCGACTGGGTCGAATCGGCCCGTTCGACTGCCCCACTAAAAATAATTAAATATTTTATTTGTTTTAAACGGACCGTTTGCAAACCGATAGCAGACAAAACAAAATAATCCGGAGACCCGGGTTTGCGTGTTGAACAAAGACGGGGCGTTTAGAAAACAAAAATAGGTTTTTCGAAAATAGTTTTATGCAAGCAAATGCAAGATGATGACGATGCTCAAATGCAAGGTGGCATGATGACATGAGCATGCGGTCATGATGATGCAATGCACAAAAACAACGCGATTTTCTAGTAGTGGTTTTACGGGATGCCACACTCTATCATTGAGAGTTTGGTTTACAGGATGATGTTTACTGACGGGGAAGAGAGGGAAATTCCTTTGCCACAAACCACTTTGTTCAGTATTTGAAGGGGACCTTGGTCATGCTCCAAGGAGGAGATGGACGAGCAGCTGTGCATTCGTGGTTTCCACGGACACTACCAGGGGGACGCGCCCTCTTATGACCACTCTGTGCATTACACGGGGGCTTCCTCGAGCATTATGAAGGGGCCTCTTCGTTGCATTATGAAGGCGCACCTTTTTGGACAGGCTGGAATTGAGCCCCACTTAGGCCAAAAGCCTAAGCTTGGGGGGAGGTATACCGACATCACACTCATCTATATATCATGTTTCGTCGGTTCTTTGTATATTCATGTTTCGCTTTCTTTTTGGGTTTTGTTCCTGCTTGCCCAAAACACAAAAAGACTAAAAATATTTTCGTTGTTTCTCTTGGTTTGTTTCTTTGTTTTTAGCTTTGGTTTGCCTTAAGAAAAGTCTAAAAAGATTTTGCTTGGTTTTTTTTGCTTTGTGTGCTTGCTTTAAAAAATCGAAACACCAAAAATATTTGTGGTTCTTCTTTGATTTTGTGAAGTTCTTTGCAGGGTTCAGCAGTCCTCAGTGGAGTTTGGTTTCATGTTGTTATTCAAGCCACACAAGTGAGGGGAAATAATGAAGATTAATGACAACTTGAGGTGTGGTAAGAGGCTGGTAAGGAACTCCATTTGTTTTCATTTTTGTACATATACTCATCATTGTGGGCATGCCTAGTCTGTTCATGTAAGGTGTATGTTATTTATGAATGCTTAGTAGTTCTTGCTCTCTTATGATTAGCTCCAGCTTGCTAATAGTTTGTAGCATGTCATATGAATGTTTGCTTGCATTGTTCTATTCATAACTTGGTATGATATTGCGGTATCCTTCTTTGAATGTTTCATTTGAATTGACTTGCCACATGCTCATGCATGCATATGACTGAACAATAGTCAGTTAAGCCTCGATGATTTATTTTGCCTCAGAGTTCTTGTATCACTTTTATGCCATAATTAGTCCTGCTTTGTTGCAAGCATGATTATGACAGTTATTGCTCTCTCGTTTGTCGCTCCCTCTCTATTGCTAGCCTTCACTTGCGCTGAGTATGAGCTCTACTCGTGCTTCCAACTCCCCAAAACAAATATTGTCAAAAGTGTCCACCATACCTACCTACTAGCATTATCTGTTATTCCGTGCATATTAATTATGCCTTGTTTTCTTCCAAATAAAATGTTTGCTTGTTATGAGAAAGCTAGTTAGTAAAGATCTCACAAACTTGATGGAACACTTTATTTCTTGCACCTAATAAACCTGAACCATTGTGATTGTCCATGAAAGTTATATGCTTGCAAATTATAGGCTGAGAGTTAGCAGAACCATGCTGTCACGGGGAACGCTTTCAACACCTGTAAAAATATACCCAGTTGATATCATGCTCTTGTGTTTACGGATGTCGTCGGTGTGAAATAAAAGGGAGCTTGTAAGTTCATGGAGTTATGTATATGTGTTAGAGAAATGCTCGTTCCTCTAGCCTAAGCCATGCCTAATCATGGTGGAAACTTGCAGCATAACCATAATGAGCAATCTATGAAGCTTTCTTCTTATAAAAAACAAAGACATATTGAAAAGAGGAAAGAGATAAAAAACACCATTTTCCCATGGTAAATAAGAAGATTGCTGAGATTCTCATTGTATGCTTGCCTTGTCATTTTGATTATGGGATATCTCCTGTATCATGTGCAAGGGGTACCCCGTTGGTGGTTCTCTATGATACACATGTATTTACTATGACAAGAACTTACCGGTAACTAAAGTTGAGTAGCATGAGGAGTGGCCCTCGTACTCAAGGGACATGAGATTTCCAGTTTATGGTCTATCAAGCATATAACTCATATTGGAACTCACTTTCACCTTAACCATTAAAAGATGCCTATGATAGGGGCAATGAAAGCTCAAAGCTAATGAGTACCATACTTTCAGCATTTGGAAGCCTTTCAAACCTTTCAAAACCTTTTTCACTTCCTTGTTGAGTCACCACTTATTCTAGAGCACCTTCTTGAGATCATAGTTGTCATTCTTAGTGTAATGTGCTTGTCTCAAAACTTGGTTAATTATGTCATGACTTTGATAATTGTATCTTTGACATCTTTACGTCTAGTCTTTACTTGAACTTTAGAGGTGCCTTGGCATTTATGTTTTGCTCCACCATCAAAGGCAAGCGAGATACCACTCTATCATACTTTTTTATGAGAATTGCAATGTTGCTTATTTTTATGTTTCATGCAACTTATTATTATTGAGTTGAGATCTCTTCATAGCTTGCAATGGATATTAAGTAGACTTAGTTGCATACTCCTTATTAAGAATTGTCTAAGTATCTACTCATGTGCTGAGAATATTTACATCATATGAAGCAAATGTGTTCGTGAAAGTTATTTTATCGCACTCAGTTTTCAACTGAATTGCTTGAGGACAAGCAATAAGCTAAGCTTGGGGGGAGTTGATACGTCCAAAATGTATCTACTTTACCAAACACTTTTTCTATTGTTTCTCCTCTAAAATTTTGTGATTTGGATACAACTAACACGGACTGACGCTCTTTTCAGCAGAATTACCTTGGTGTCTAGTTTTTGTGCAGAAAATCAACTATCAGGAAAAATCCCGGAAAGTATTCCAAAAATCTTATTTCACCAGAAGACTCACGGAGCCAGAAGACAAGATGGAGTGGGGCTCCGAGGGGCCCACACCCCCTGGCCGCGCCTGGGAGGGGTGTGGCCGCCTCAGGCACCCCCTCAGCCTCCCTCTTTTCCTTTAAGTTGCCTCTTGACCTAAAAACTCAGGGGGTTCGATGTTTTTCCAGAAAGAGTTCAGTTGCGCTGCCACCACCAGAAATCGTGATTCGGAACCAGAAACTTCGTTCTGGCACCCTGCCGGGACGGGGAATTTGGAGAGTATCATCGCCATCATCATCACCGATGCCTCTCCATCAACCATCCATGTTTCCCCCATCCATGAGTGAGTAATCCCCCGCTATAGGCTATGGGGATGGTTGGTGTTGGATGAGTTCTATCATGTAATCGAATAAGATTGTTAGGGCATGGTGCCTAGTATCTCTATCAGTGCTATTTGAATTTGTTGCAACTTGTTGTGCTTAATGCTTGTCACTAGGGCCCGAGTGCCATGATCTCAGATCTGAACTTATTATTGATTCATGATGATAGTATTGTTTGCGATCTTATCTGCAAGTTGTGTACACATATCATTGCCCGGATCCAAAGGCCCTGAAGTGACAGAAATTAGGACAACCGGAGGGGATGGCTATGATGTGAGGATCACATGTGTTCATGGAGTGTTAATGCTTTGCTCCGGTGCTCTATTAAAAGGAGTACCTTAATTTCCAGTAGATTCCCTTGAGGCTCCACTGCAACGGGTTGGCAGGACAAAAGATGTTGTGCAAGTTCTCATTGTGAGCACGTATGACTATATATGGAACACATGCCTATGGTTGTTTAGTACTTGGATGCTTTATCTTATTTATCTGTAAATGCCCTAGATCTTGAAGTTACATGAATAGTCTCATCCATGCAATATCCGTCGATCCATCCCTATGCCTATCGCACTCATATCCTACTGTTTTCTACTATTATTACTATTGCCTTTGTTTTACTGCTGCTGTTACTTTGCTATTGCTACTACAAAACTGTTTCTACTGATAAACTACTGTGAGCAAGACTATTTCTAGGTGTAGCTGAATTGACAACTCAGTTGTTAAGGCTTATAAGTATTCTTTGGCTCCCCTTGTGTCGAATCAATAAATTGGGTAATACTACCCTCAAAGACTGTTGTGATCCCCTATACTTGTGGGTCATCAAAAAGCTTCATGCCTTCCCGAGGGTCTACCAAGTGCATAACTTGATTTTTCTATATGGATACTATCATGAATTCTTATGGTTTATAGCCATTTACGGAGTCTAGGATCATCATCTCTTTTTTGCATTTAGTCGGTATATCATTGTACAACAATGGCACTTTGTCCTCAAATCTTTCTATTTGATTAATAACCTATCCACATGGTTCAATAGGAACTTAGATTTCTGGAAATAGAACATTTGCAGAAACAGTAGCCATGAGCATTGGAACTGACTCCATAACACTTTATGGTGTTTCTCTACTCTAATCATGTCAATTAGGTTCAAATAACCTCATACAAAATTCCATTCTCCTCCCACTAAACTTTTCACGAAGAATTCTTTCTCATAGAACTCGCCGTTTTAGCGACAAACACTTTTGTCTTTAGTGTTATAGTGGAGGAATTCCCAAACATTGCTTTGGGATAACCTACAAAACGTGCATATCCGACTTTGGTTTTTGCAAATATTTTACATATGCCTTTCATAACAAAATTTAAGAAAAGACAAACTAGGTTTTACCCCTTGCCATTTCAATGGATCATGATGTTGCTCTTTTTAGAATGAAAGTGATAGTCACTAAGCATAATCTTTTAAATTATAATGGTAGTTTTATACTTGATCTTACCAAGTAAAACTAGGTTCAATCACATTCTCAAAACATTTCATACTACTATGGTGTTTCGGGAAACTCAAGTTTATGAAACTGTTTCTCAAATTTCATATGTTTGCTAAACTTGTAACTCAAATATCTTCTTTTATGATGCAATCATAAACTCTTTATTTTCTTATTACAATGATTTCTAATTCACATTAAAACTTTTTAACATGTTTTAAATGTATCATACTTCTTTCTCATTAAACATATATACTCATATATCTATTCAAGTCCTTAGTGAAAGTATACGAAGTAGAATAATCCACCACACACGGTTTTACATAATGAAGCACATACATCAGTATGTATGACTTCCAATAAGGTAGAGACCATTCATTTTTGGCCCGTGAATAGAGTTTCAATCATCTTCAAGAAAGTCTTACAAGCGTCAATTCATTAGAAAACAACTTAACTCCAAAATTCCATCAACATGGAGTTTCTTCATGTCTTTCTTTCCAATATAAATTAAACGATGCTATCACACTTAAAGTGAAATTCCAATCATTTCGTCTTACGATGTTTTTAGCATTTAGTTTTATGAATATTATTTCGCCAACAAAATTTATAGTTGTTCATCCATCGTCTATGAAATATAGTAATTATTTGAACAACAACTTGTTCTCACAATATTGGAACCAAATAAGTAAAAATAATTCTTGACGACTTGGTCTTTGATGTACTCCGTGAGTCCGAAAATATAAGGCTCTTAAGGATTAGTCAAAATTCAACGTTTTTTAAGTTTGACCAAGTTTATATACAAAATATGAACATCTACAATACCGAATAAATATCAATAGATTTACCATAAAGTATATGTTATTAATGTATCCATTCAATATTGTAGATGCAGATATTTTTTCCTAAATATTTGGTCAAAGATGATAAGATTTGACTTCTAACAAATCCTTAGATGACTTATCTTTTGGGATGGAGGGAGTAGATGACAAACATAATAACATCTTATTTGTTTACCGATAAACATTGTCAACATATTCTCTTGCTAGTTACTTGGCCATTGTATTTCTTATATTGAGTTTCTTTGTAGGACACTTCATACCAACCAATCCAGTATCTAATCAGAATAATTACATTTTCTTAACTAGCAAAGAATATATTCATAACATGTATATCTTGTATATACCTGACCTAGAAAATTCCGATCCTTTAATGTCTGCCAATTACATTTGTGGATTCTCTTTTAACGTTCTCCTCCCTTTAGAAGAATCAGTCAACATCAATAGTGACACCAATCACATGGTACTTGGTTCAAGTGTATTAGTCAAATACTAATACCCATAAACATACACTTTGAAGTGGATCACTATCATCACATGATTCATGTTTTTCCAGATTCTACTCTTAGTAGTATAGTAAACATTTTAACTATACCTCTTATCAATCCTATCATGAAAACTTTCATGATGGAACTACTATAGATCACAAGGACAAATGTTTGTATAACTTTAGTTCCCAAACCTATTGGGTGATAGGTACGCCTAACATCACCATCATTCGCAAATGTCCATCCATTATGAGAATCTGTTTCGGACTAATATATATTTTATCATATTTCAATCAAATAGTATTTCAGATATCATAATATTTTTTCAAAAAGATTATTTCTAAAACGGATCTTTCAGCTCTGAGATAATCTTGATACTAAAAACCTTCTTTCCAATATCAAGTATCATGGAGGTAAGCTCCGAGATAATATTGATACCAAAAACCTTCTAGGATAAATACAACCTATTAAACATTATGGAGTAAGTGAGGTTTACTTGAAAGTTTCTTTTAGGAATTTGATCTTTAATTCGACATTCAAACAATATGGTACTAGTCCGTAAAGTAAGTATCTATATTTCTATAGTTCTATTATCTCAATTACAACTAAGCATAAGGTAGTATAACGTATGCCAACCACAACAAACTATGCAAATTCACTTAGATTGTTTAGTTCATAATACAAGTTCATTACAAGAACTCCCACTTAAACGGACATCCATCATCGTTGTTTAGTGATTACACAATTCTAATTCACTATAACACCCCCGATCGTCATAGCCTATGGTATAGTTTCAAAGGTAAACATCAAAATGTAAATCACATCAACTATGTGGCTCATGCTTAACCTTTCGGCCACTTGTGTTATGTGTCCATGTCTGTACATGTTAGGATCTCCAATGTTAACCTTAGTGTCTTACTGTGCAAAAATTAGTTACACCCACCATAAAGCCGATATTTCTAACACTCGATCTTCACGACGTGCTTCATAACGGAGAAATTTCTTAGTGGTGCATACTAAGGGAGAACAAATTTATTAGAATTATGTTGAGGGATCATCTTATAATGCTACTGTTGTAAATCTAATACAGGCAAAAGAAGATGCATGAAGAATTCAATAATATATGTAAATAAATGTGTGACATGATACGATTCTCACGCCTTTATTCCATGTAGCGCTACGATACGGCACCAGATCCACGGTGTCTCCATGCTGATGGCTTAACATCTCATAAACATTTACCTAGACCATACTATATCACATACCTCTGCAAAATAAAGTTAGACTTCTCTACTTTATCTTTTGCAAGTTTTACGTGTCTGTTAGGGTGTGACAGTTGATGCAGTCAAGGCAGCCTACGGTGATAGTGATTAGATATGATCTCATGGTCAAATGATTGAGTTATTACAATTTTCTAGTTATAGCAATGTTGAACTTTGTGACTTATCTCATTCCAATACTAGAGGTGGGTGTGTGCCCATCACATCATTCAGCTAATGACATGACCCTATTTTCAATTAACATAAATGTCCATGATCAAGAAACCTTGATCATTAGTTAATCAATAAGCTAGTTGAATATATGCTACTAGAGACTGTAACACCCTCGCCTGATAAGGCTGAGTTCATGTGTATAGTGCCAATCCCTGGATCGGTTCACTGGCACGCACAGTATAAAATGATACCAAATATAACCGTGCATCGTAAATACAACGAATATGATCCAGAATTTACATTATATTACAGTGGAAAGCAAATACAAGGTAGATCTCCATCCTTCAAATGTGCCACAGGAGAACAATTGTTGAGTGGAGTCTCGCGACCTATGAACGATCACTCAAATCCGATATAACCTGCAACATGAAACGTTGCAGCCACGAATGGTCAATACATTGAATGTATGGCAAGTAGGCTAAAGTGGTTAACAACAGATCTATCAATTACATGCTTATTTGGCCAAGTGGAGTTCAGGCTCATTTGCGTAAAGCAACAATTTTATCCTAACATTTGTAACAAAGTAGTTTTCCAATACGATAAATAGGACACTCTGGTTCACTCCTAGGTGCTCCTACCCAATTATGTTCACCCAACAAGTTTTAAGCAATTAATAAATAAGGATGAGTGAGAAATATCATATCATCAGTATCAGGTCGCACAAATTTTCCATAACCGGGGACACGGCTAAGCACTTAGTTTCTACACCCTGCAGGGGTTAGTACACTTTACCCATGTGACTTGGCTAGCCCAGATCGTACCACCACTCTCATATTGGGTGATGATAGGGAGAAGTCCAATAAGGAACCGTTCGGAAAGTAGCTCCCCAAACCCGACACGCACCGGTCCAACCTACACTATCTACATCTCTGGATACGTGGGTTCGAGTTACCACAACCTACTGAGTTCAACCAACCGCCCATTTCATTATTGGCACATGGTTGCACACGAAAGCTACCACACAAAGAAACCAATCCTTTCTCAGTGTCATGGGCGGCATTCCCCACTATAATCCACACTCGATGACCCAGTCAATGCCATTCCGCCCAGGTGGTTCATTAAAACATGTTGGTTGGTCATTTAGCAAAACATAAGCCTTTCAAAACATATAACTTTTAATGATGTGATTCCCTTCCTCGTCTAAATAGCATAGCTAAGCAATCTACCAATATGATGGCTCATAAACAAGGAATACTAGGGAATAATATGGGACATAGCATAGAATATACACATCAATTCCTACATATGCAATTCTACAAAACATCTACAATGCATAGGAAAACAATAGGACATTTATGACCAAGATAGCACCACTTGCCTTTGTTGTAGATGTAGTCGATTAGGTAATCCTTACAATTATATTGGCCTCTTTCGTAATAACCACAATACTTGCAATCATAGTAGTTGCAATCACAGTAGTTGCACTCCTGGCAATCTAACGTTTGAAGCAAACACAACAAACACCATTCAAAACATTTCAAACATACAACAGTGCAACATTACAAGAAAACAATGATGAACAGATGCATGCATGACGATTTAATGAGTCACAATGGTAGAATTTAGTGTTCTGAACATAGTTAGATTACATGATGCATGTGGAAATTCATTTATTGCACTAAAGCTTTTATTACTAAAGTTATATCGATTTAATATGGTGTATACCACTTTAATTGAACTAAATACGTTTATGTCGTATTAAATTGTGAACGAGATGCTACTGGATAGAGGTAATGCAATTTAGAGACAGTGGCAGTTTGAATCACCTAAAAAGGAGTTATGGCCCCCTTCTTTTTAGCTTCTTGGCCAGCTTCTCCCAGAAGCTACCCTCGACCAGCTTCTCCCAGAATCTCATTTGTCAAAATCGTTTATACTTTTAAATTGACATTAAAACTACTAGTTAAGAAGTTTGAACGAATTTTGAAGATAAGATTTTGGGAGAAGCTGGTCGAGGATAGCTTCTGAGAGAAGCTGGCCAAGAAGTTGAAAAGAAGGAGGCCTATAGATATTTTCCTATGATTAAAACACTATTTCAATGGGTTTAAATATTTCTGTATGAATTTCTGTTTTAACAGTACCAAATAATTTGTCATGCAATTTCTCTGTATAGATATTGCCAATACAAAAACCTTAGCACTTGGATTCACCCTAATCGGAGTTATAGATCTTTTTGTATGATTTAAATAGTGTTTAATGGGTTTTAAATGATTCATATAGTTTCTTTTGTCTAAAAATCAAAATAAAATTATATCTGTAATCTCCACGGAATTGTGATTTCAGGGACATATTATTTGTAATTTTCTGAATAGTATTTATTTTCTTATGAATTTACTACTCTAAATAAGCCATTAAACCATTTAAATCTTCACGGCAAAACCTTACAGTCAAAGGCTGAACTAATTGCATATTGATGATCTACCTGGAACCAGCTTTCCATCGGTATATCATTTATATTTTTGTGACAAGCAATTAATTTACTATGAATTTAGTTATTTATAAAACCATTAAAACTAATTAAATTTCTACGGGTTAAATAATCGGCAAAGGCTAGATCCAACCAGATATTATTAATGTACATTACAGTAGCTTCAATTTGATATATTGTTCTTATTTTTCGAAGTTACAGATAATTTCTTATAAATTTATTAACCTAAAAGACCATTAAAACCAATTAAATTACTGCAGTAACCACGTACAGTAAAAGTTGGATCTATTCTGATAAGATGATTCTACGTAAAATTATCTTCAATTTGATATATTATACACAATTTTTGGACGTGGTATGAATTTCTAATGAATTTTACAAGTTAGATCTATAATATGCAATTTTAAATTCGAACGGAATATTCCAGAGAATATTCCGCTGACTGGACAGGTTGACTTTACACGCTGACTGAGACTAGATGTTGACCTGACATTGACGTGGCGTTGATGAGGATGCCGACCGGGTTGACGACATGGCACACACCGGTTTGATTGGATCTCGACCGTCTGGATAGGATCCGGTGGCTAGAAGAAGAGATTGACCCAATTTTGGCTCAGAATAGACAAGAAACAGATCTGTGTTAGAGAGACAAATCCGTAGGTCAAATTGAAAAACTTAGAACATGAAAGTTGTGGGGAATCATTATTCCTACCTTCTCACCAAAGGAATTTGGATTTGAAGAAACGAGCGCGAGTACATCTTGGATTTACACCGTCAGATCTGAAATATTGCGATGCGAAATTCTCCAGCTGTGGTGGATGAAAATAGGTGAGGTTTGTCGGGATTGAAAGATTTCGACGAGTTATACAACTTTCGTGTTTTGACCGAAGGCAAACAACGAAGTATAGATGGGTTAAAAAGCGAAATAAGGTTCAGGCATATGTAGATTCGGGATTTCGAGGAGAGAAACTCGTACAACTGTGGCTCCACGAGTTTATATGGAGGTTTGGGATGGTGTAGAGATAGGCCTTCGAGTAGGGAACAAGTAGAAACAAACAGAAGTCGATTCGGAGTTGTAGATAAAAAGTTATGAGAGTTTGAGTAGAGATAGGTTTGATAAAACATATTTCGCACGAAAATTAAAGCGAACCTGGGCACGATCGGTCACCTACATGCCTGGCCTGGCTCGGTCGGTCCGGGTGGGCCGGCCCGTTTAGTTTTTTTACTTGTTTCCCTCATATCTTTTGCATACGAACTCCAAATGATATGATTCTTGTTTCTAATTTTTTTCTAAAATCGAATAGAACATTATAGGATAAAACTTGTAATCTTTTTACTAGTTTTGAAGTAGTGGATTTATAAATCCTTGTATATTCCATTTTATTTATATCTTTATTTGTTTGTATTTATTTCATAACTTTTTCATACTAGCTCCAAATAAGCTCAATTTTGTTTCTAAAATTTTGTGGTATTAATTGGATAGGCTATAATTATCAATAATTTATGCCTTAGCAACAGTGGGTTTTATAAAGTCAATTTAATTACCTTTAGAAACATTTGGGCGAATCAACTATAGGATTTAGATACCAGGATTTGGATTCAGTTTGTGAGAACCTTGGATGGATGTAAGGAAATGCTTATGAATGCTTCATGATTTTTATTTTTGAAATATTGCACACCAATTCTACAATCCATAATCAATCTATGCCCTTTTGCCTATATGGCTACTTAGGTCATAACAAAAGAATATAAGATTTTGAATTCAAGGTTGAGAGGATTTTCTATTCAAAAAGTTTCTTCTCTTTGAGAATTTTCAACATAGTCAAACAATCAATGAAACTTATTTATTTATTTCACATTCCAAAATTAGGAGAATTTTGGGATGTGACAGAGACTTGGTTTGTTTATATACCACACGTGTATCAATGTTTTCGACTGATATGGTTATATCATGGCATAAAACTTATTACAAACTAATGAGGTTGTGGTGATCTAGAGCAGGATCAACTTCAACCCCGACTACACGACCCGAGGTATTTTTGTCTATGATGCATCTCGTCAAAGAGACACTCTTGCGACATTAATTCTGATCAATGATTTACTGTTAGGTTTTAGTGAATCTCCTAGTTTTATAAAATATATTTAAACTTCTCACACTCGCACTTTTACACCGGCCCGTAGAGAAACTAGAACTAGGGACATGAGAAAACTAGCCAAAGCAAGACGTGAAGCCATAAAACAAGAATTGGATCATCAAATTTTTCAGTCTCTATAACATTTAATATTTGGAGGGGTCATGCTAAGCAAGGTCATATTATTGTGGTTGCTCATCATGTTAGATCTTCTTGGGAACTACATAAAAGAATAACATGATTTGATTTAGTTGATGTGTCACATAATGGTGAGAACATTGCTAGTGCTATACTTAAAGTTGTTAGTGAGTTTGGTCTATGCAACAAGATGTTTGTAGTAACTTTGGATAATGCTTCCATAAATACTAGTGCAATGAATTCCATCATTCTTACATTTGAAGTATATGCATCAAAACTTTTACTTCACCAACATTGTGCTTGTCATATAATTAATCTTATCGCTAAAAGTGCTTACACGATACACAACCACACATTGAGAGATTGTGTTTGGAAATTTCATGGTTGAATACTTCTATTGCCCGACTTGCAAACTATAAAAAATATTGCGCTCTTATTGATGTATCCAATCAAAGTTTTTGTATAGACATGCATGCTATATGGAACTCCACATATCTGATGCTTAAGTTATTTTAACTGACAAAGTGTAATTTGGGACTTTTGTTAACGAACATTATTAGCAATTGAACATGTATATGCTAATTGGTGAAGATACTTGGCATGTTGCTGATTCAATATAGGTTTTTGTAAACCTTTTATGAATCGACTGTACCTTTATCTGGGTTTTTTGTTATCCCACATCTCATATTATTGTGCATCATATTGTATAAATTGCCCAACACCTCCAAGAGTATGAAAATGATGATACTTTACTTGTAGTTGTTCATAACATGAAACAAAAATTTATGATATAATTACTAGTCTCACCCCGGATATGGTGAAAACCCTAATGTTCGTAAAATATGGAGAACTAGCCAGATGGCGGAGAGACCAGCACACTACCGAGAATCCTGAACTGATAGCACGTTCGAAGCTATGCGGTGGACCAAAGACTAAGGAGGATTAGTTGTAGACTTAGTAATTTTTTATCGTTGTGTACTTTCCTTTACTTTTTAGAGCTAGAAGTACTATTTCCCTTCATAGGGATGGAAGTTTTAATGAGGCAGGTAATAGTAAATACCAATTTTATCACCATAGTTTTCCCCATCCATACAAGTCTCATTCCAACCAACAAAGATAAGATCTTTGTCGTTTCATTGCTTCATCAGATTTATTTCTAGATTTAGGTGCTATGGATGCTACACTCCACCTCCAACAAACCCAGTCCCTATGTGAAGAAGATCCAGAGTGTGGGAGCACTTATACAAAGAACAATATGAGGAGGATGGTGTCCAAAAGAGGATTGCTAGGTGTAGAATATGCAGTTGTGTGCTATGCATGTTCAATGCAGGTGGAATCCAGCACTTGCACCGACAATTCTTGTTTCATTAGAGGCAAAATAGAGGGAGCTAATTAGTTTCTACTGGTGTAATTTATTTTTATTTTTCTTTTAGAGCGAGATGTATAGTTTTTTATTACTAGAGATATAAGGTTTTTAATGAGGCAACACTAATAAATCTCACTTCTTATCCCAAACTACCCCTCATCCTCTTCTCGTCCTATAAACCCCCTACTCATTGGGGTGTGTAAGTGTCACATCCTACGATTTTAGAAATTGGGACTAGAAAAAATGCATTTGCATGTCATTCATAAGCATTGAATTGCATTCAAGAAAATTTTGGATTACAAAACCCCATTTTCAAAACTCCATTTTGAACTACTAAAATGCTCCTACAAAGGGAAATACATGTAATTGTGAAATCACTATTTTCAAATGGTAAATTTATTGCCAAAAAGGATCTTAGAATTGATCCCCTGAATAATAGAAAATTTTAGAAACAAAATTGAGCTCATTTGGAAAAGATATGGAATAAATACAAACAAATAAAGTTATAAAAGAAATGAAATTTACAAGGATTTATAAATCCGCTAATTTAGAACTAGTGAAAAGATTACAAATATGATTCTATGTGGATCCTCTAAATTTTAGAAAAAATGAAGACAAAAATCAATCCAATTGGATTATCTAATAAAAAGTTATAAAAGAAATAAGAAAAACAGAACAGGAAAAGAATAAGAAAAAACTAAACATAACTACCCCGGACCACCCTGCGGCTCAACCCGCGTAAGTACCCGCCGCACACCCCCGCTCGCGCAGTGCGCAACAACGTCACAGCTGGGCTGACCCATGGCTTCTCCGCGTGCGCTAGCAGCCCGCCAGCTGTCGCATCCCGCGACCCCGCAGCCGCTAATGAGTCGGCCCCACCTCGTCACCCCTACCTCGCACCAGAGTCTGTCTCCGCCATGACACTGACGAACACCCCGCGTAATCCGCCTTGATTCAGCGCAATTCCGTTTGCCCCTTGCCCCTTGCGCACGCCACCAACCCCATATAAACTCCCTCACCCGGGCCCTCTCGTTTTCCCCTTTTTCCTCAACCCTAGACGCCACCCGGAGCACCCTGATTCCTCCGCCGCCGCTTCAAACCGAACTCGCTGACATGGTTCCGAGCCATGTCTTCCCTCTACTTCTGTATCCTTCCCCCTCTCTTCGCCGTATCATATCACCTCCTTTTCCCCTTCCACAAATCACCACGGAGGCCACCTGATCTCGCCGGAGTCCACCGCCACCCGAAGCTCTCCATCCGCCCGTGGAAATAGGAGTCATCGGTGATCTCACCATCGAGCTCGCCATCCGCGCCCGATCCTCGTCCCCTGCCCCGCCGACGCCGTAACCGCTAGAGCCCTGATACGTTGGAAACGTATCTATAATTTTTTATGCTCCATGCTTGTTTAGTATTTACTTTGCTTTACTTGTCCACACTTTGAGGTGCTTTTTACATGTTTTCTGGTACTAACCTATTAACAAGTTGCAACACTAACAGATGCCTATTTTCTGCTGTTTTTGGTTTCAGAAAAGTTAGTAAAGAAATATTCTCGGAATTGGACGGGACAAACGTCAAAGTCAATTACTTTCCGTGGGGAACAAGAAGTCCAAAGGAGAGTCAGAGGGGCCAGCCAGGGGGCCAGACCCACCCCAGGCGCGGGGCAGGTGGGCCCGCGCCGGGCTAGGGTTTGGTGGCCCTGGCCGCCTCCCGGTCTCGCCCCTTCGCCTATAAGAAGCCCCCGATGCAGAAACCCTGAGTACCCGGTCAGAAATCCACGAAACCGTCTGTATCCGCTGCCACCATCGTCCCTAGATCAGGGGGGGATTTGATGTTCTTCCCGGCACCCTGTCGGAGGGGAGATCATCTCGGAGGCCTTCTCTCCAGTATGATGCGTGAGTAGTTCCACCTTGGAATATGGGTCCATGTAGTAGCTAGATGGTTGTATCTCCTCCTTTGTGCTTTCATGTATAGATCTTGTGAGCTCCGTTCATGATCAAGATCTAATCTATTTGTCATGCATGTTGTGTTTGCGGGATCCGATGGATATTGAGATTATTATGTTGGTTTGATTAATGGTTTTATATTTACGATTCTATCATGTCTGTGTTGTTTGTGATCTTGCATGCTCTCCGTTGCTAGTGGTTATCTTGGCCAAGTAGTTGCTAGTGACTCCAAGAGGGGGTATTTATGCTCGATAGTGGGTTCATGCCTCTAGTTTCCAAGGGAAGTGACAGAAATCTCTTCGGTTGCTACTAGGGAGAAAACAACGGTCTCTTGTTCATGGAACATGTGGACTGTTTACCTTACACACTTTAATTACAGCAGTTGTCTGTTGATTGCAACTTAATACTGG
Source organism: Avena atlantica (assembly GCA_910589765.1). Classification (NCBI taxonomy): domain Eukaryota; kingdom Viridiplantae; phylum Streptophyta; class Magnoliopsida; order Poales; family Poaceae; genus Avena; species Avena atlantica. The sequence continues at coordinate 441,961,587 of OU342739.1, forward strand.
AGGGGGTTCGGATGATAACCTGAAGATGGACTTCTAGTCATAGATGAAGTTGGATGACGGTCTATGTATATTGTCGTATTGACCAATCAACCTCATAGGATATTTCTGGGTAGTAATTTCATTGTTATGCCTTGCTTAGTTCCTATCAATTGCCACGCTATAATTTGTTTACCCTTCATGCCATGTTGTTTATTTAAGGAGAGCACCTCTAGTGAACTATGGAACCTGATCCAATCTTTACCATTGATACATCTTCCACTGTTACCTATTTACTTGTTGCAAACCATTACCTTCCACATCATATGTTTAATCCTTTGTTACAGCAAACCGGTGAGCTTGACAACCTCACTGATTTGTTGGGGCAAAGTCTTGAGTTTGTGTTGTGCAGGTCTCCGCGTTGCTTGCAACACCTGTGTGACGTTTCCTTCCTCCTTCTGGTTCGATAACCTCGGTCTCAAATAAGGGAAAACTTGCTGCTGTGCTACTCACACCTTGCTCTTGGTGTTCCTAACAAGACTCCACATCAAAGAACCAAGTTCTCTGGCGCCATCAAGGAGTCATCAACAAGTTTTCTGGCGCCGTTGTCGGGGAGGCCAAGGACGTCTTCACGAGGGGAGTCCTTCACTTCCTTTCTCTTTACTTTGTTTTTAGTTTGCTTCGTTTCTTTTGCTTGGTTTTGTTTGCCTCTTTCCAAAAAACCCCAAAAAATTAGTCTAGTTTGTTTTGATTGCTTTATTCAAAAACACAAAAAAATTAGGTCCTCCTCTAGCTGCTACTGCTGTTTTTGTCATGCTCACCTTTGCCAAAATGAACTCTGCTGAGAATACCAAGTTGTGTGACTTCACTAGCACCAACAACAATGATTTCCTAAGCACTCCTATTGCTCCACCTGCTCCTGATGCTACCTTTTATGAAATTAAGCCTGCTTTATTGAATCTTGTGATGAGAGAGCAATTTTCTGGTGCTGGTTCTGATGATCCTACTGCCCATCTCAATAACTTTGTTAAACTTTGTGATATGTAAAAGTATAAGTATGTAGATGGAGATATTATTAAGCTCGGGCTTTTTCCTTTCTCCTTGTGGGGAAAAGCTAAAGAATGGTTGCTATCTTTGCCTAAAAATAGTATTGATTCTTGGACTAAGTGCAAAGATGCTTTTATTGGAAAGTACTATCCTCCTGCTAAGATTATTGCTATGAGAAGTGTCATTATGAAATTTAAACAACTTGACAGTGAACATGTTGCTCCTGCTTGGGAAAGAGTGAAATCTTTGGTTAAAAATTGCCCTACTCATGGACTCACTGCTTGGATGATTATCCAGACTTTTATGCAGGTTTGAACTTATCCTCAAGAAACCTACTGGATTCTGCTGCTAGAGGTACCTTCATGGGCCTCACTTTGGGTGTTGCAACAAGGCTCCTTGATAATATGATGGTTAACTACTCTGAATGGCACGTTGAGAGAGCTCCACATGGTAAGAAGGTAAATTCTATTGAGGAACTTCCTCTTCGAGTGAAAAGATTGATGTTATTATGGCTATGGTTGTTAATGGGAAAGCTCCTCTAGATCCTAATAGTGTTACCTTAGCCTCTTTGGTTGCTCAAGAAGAGCAAGTTGATGTGAACTTCATTAGAAACAACAATTTCAACAACAATGCCTACATGCATAATTTTTCTAGAAACAATAATTATAGGCCTTATCCTCCTAATAATGGCAATTCCTATGGAAGCTCTTACAATAATCCTAGAAGTGCCCCTTCTGAACTTGAAGTCATGCTCAAGGACTTTATTAGTAAATAACCACTTTTAATAAAATATATCCTATTTGTCTGAAGCTCAAACTTCCTTGGTTAATAAAATTGCTGCTAAACCTGAAACTAAGGAAAACACCTTTTCTACTTCTCATGCCATACAAGTTACTATTGATGAAAATGTTAGGATGTTAGCTCAACTCCATGCTAAGTGGGAAAGGGAAGCTGAAATTGATAGAAACAATAGTGTGTGCACTATCACCACTAAACCACAAGTACCCCTATTCCTCCTCCTACTATGCCTACCACTAGTGATGCTAAGTTTGACTTTGATATTGATGGTTGCAATATTTCTGAAGTGATTATGTTCTTGCAAAAGCTTTCTAGAAGTCCTGATGCTAGTGATATGCATGTTGCCTTTACCAAACACATTACAGATGCTCTTGTTAAGATTAAGGAAGAGAAGCTAAAACACAAAGCTTCTATTCCTAGGAAAGTAGAAGATAGTTGGGAACCTATTATTAATATGCAAGTGAATGACTTTGATCTCAAAGCTTCATGTGATCTTGGTTCTAGTGTCTCTATTATGCCTAGGAAGATTTATGAAATGCTTTATTTTCCACCATTAGAAGATTGTTATTTGAATATCCCACTCAATGATAATGCTAAGAAGAAACTCATGGAGAGTATTAATGATGTTCTCATCATGGTTAACAATGCTTATGTCCCTGTTGATTTCTATGTTTTGGATGTGCTTCTTGTCCTATTACTTTGGGAAGACCTTTTCTTAGAACAGTTGGTGCCATCATTGATATGAAAGAAGGCATCATTAAATATCATTTTACATTCAAGAAAGGTATTTAAAACTTCCCAATGAGAAGAGAGAAGTTGCTTTTTGCTCCTCCTTTGAAAGCAAGATTTGATGTTAATGCTTCCTCATTTGAAAATACTTGATTGTTCTTGCTTCTTGTGCCTAACTTAAAGGCGTTAAATAAAAGTACTTGTTGGGATATAACCCAAGAGTTTACTTGAGTATTGGAAGTTATTACTTTTGTAATGACCTCTCATTATACTTTTTGTTTGCTTTTTGTGCCAAGAATGACCTCTAATGAGAGGGAAGTAAGATTTGGGAAGTTGCTGTCCCAAAACAGATTTCTGTCCTCCACCAAAAAAATTCGTGAGGAGGATTTCCAATTCGTATTGAGATCAAAATTTACAAATAAATCCTCCATTATGTTAGGTAACTTTCATTAGTTCAACACTTTTTGATTTGAGCAACAGAAGATGTTCTAAAAAATTCATTTCTACCTGCTGGTCTGTTTTGACAGATTTCTGCCATAATTTGCATTTGCTTCTTATTGATTCCTTTTTGAGTTCTCTTCAGGTAAATTGAGCTTTTTGAAGGATTTACTACAGTAGCTTGTGTTTTTAGTGAAAATACTTGCTGTTCCAAAGCTTTTCCAGTGGTCTAATACCTTTTAAATAAGCTAATGTTGCTAATGAAGATTGTGTGAAGTTTTGTATGAAGGAAAAATTTCAGGTGTAGAGAGAGAATGATGTAATGAGATGAAGAATGGACAAAAGCTCAAGCTTGGGGATGCCATCCCATGTCACCCCAAGAATTATGAGGTGAAAATGTCAAAGCTTTGGGATGCCCAAGGCATCCCTTCTTTATCAATAAAAAGCTCAGGTTTGTCTAGACACTTCGTTTTTATTGTTTCATGCACAATTGTGTTGTTCTTGGAGTGTATTAGTTTTCGTTTGCTTTGCTTAGTTTGTTTAGTTTTCTTAAGTAGTTTGGGCCCCCGTTCTCTATGTGTTGTTTTGCAAATAAGTTTGCTTGGTGTTTGGAAAGGAGTAGTAAGTTCTTGCTTGAAGTGCAAGAGGAGCTTGCATTGACTGTGACTTAGACTTTAGCATGACATGCTAGGTGTTGTTTTAGCATTATGCTTAGTAATTATTGCTGTAGCATGTCTTGTTCCAAACAATTGGGATTGCTTAGTGTGTCTTGAAAAAATTATGCGTTGTTTTAGCATGCAAAAGCATAGTATTGTAGTATTCTCCTTTGATGTTTTGTTTGGGTTGACTTGGCACATGCTCACACCATGTTATGACTCTCACAAGTCACCATTAGCCTCTATGATAATTTAGTCCTTGACTTGTAGTACCACTCTTTGCTTTGATTAGTTTGCTTTGTTGCACTTCATGATTATGGCCATTATTGCTCTCTTAGTTGGTTGCTCCCAGTCTTTTGCTAGCCTCCACTTGTATGAGTAAGTTCTACTCATGCCTCCAACTCCCAAGAAACCAAGTTATTCCAAAGTGTCCACTATAAACTCCTATGCATGGTGTGTTACGCCATTCCAAGTATATTCTTGTTTTCATCTATCTTCCAGTTAAAAACTATTTTGTTATGTGAAAACTTAGTGATTAAAGCTCTCACGAACTTGATGGCAGACTTTATTCTTTGCCCCTAATAAACTTGAACCATTGTGACAACTTTGTTGTATATGCTTGCACTTATAAGTTGGAATTAGCAGAACCGTGCTTTCACGGGGAACGTTTTCAACATTGCACTTGTACCTTGTTGTACTCAGTTGATATCATATTCTTTTGTCTATGGATGTCACCGATGTGAAATAAAGAGGGAACTTGTAAGTCCATGGAGTTTGTATCCTGTGTTAGAGAAACGTCTGGGCCGCTAGCCTAAGCCATGACTAATCATGGTGGAAACTTGCAGCATCACCATAGTGACATCTATGCAGCATTCTTCTTAAAAAAGAGACACATTGAGAAAAGAGGAAAGAGAGAAAAAAACACCATATTCCCATGGTACATAAGAAGAATTGCTCAGATCTCATTGTCTGCTTGCCTTGTCATTTTGGTTATGGGAAAGCTCCTGTGCCATGTGCAAGGGGTACCCTGTTGGCGGTTCTCAATGATATGCAAATACTTAGAGTGACAAGAACTTACCTGGACCCAAAGTTGAGTATGCATGAGGTGTGGCCCTCGTATTCAAGGGGCATGATATTTCCAACTTATACTTCGTCAAGCATTTACTCCAGCTTTGCCACTTTAACCTTAACCACTTCAAGATGCTTATGATAGGGGCAATGAGGGCTGAAAGCTAACAAGTACCATAATTTTTGGAAGCTCTTTTTAAAACTTGAAATCCCTGCTTCCTTTACAAAAAGGCCTTTCTTCCACCACTATTGAGTCTCCACCTTCTACCTTTAGGCACCATTAAGAGAGCATAGTTTTCATTCTATGTGTAGTGTTCCAAAGCTTATTAATTGATGCATATTGTGATATTACTTGTTCTTGTGCTACTTGTTTATAGTCACCCTTTTGAACTTTGCAGGTGTCCTATGCATTATATTGCTACTCTATGAGGGACAAGATGATTACCACTATGCTATGTTTTCTGCATGTGAAACAAAAAATGTTTTTCAATGCATGTTATTCATGATCTTTGTTTGTAGCTTGTCATGTTGCATGCATAGTTACTATGTCCTATTTTTAGAACTCCATCTTTCAGGCACATGTTTAGAGTTCTTTGATCCCAGCTTTCAATGCTTGCAAATGGTTGGATCTTTATTGTGAGGGTACATGTCACCTAAAAAATTATTCTTTTTATCACTTACCTACTCGAGGACGAGCAGGAGTTAAGCTTGGGGATGCTGATACGTTGGAAACGTATCTATAATTTTTTATGCTCCATGCTTGTTTAGTATCTACTTTTATTTACTTATCCACACTTTGAGGTGCTTTTTACATGTTTTCTAGTACTAACCTATTAACAAGTTGCAACAGTGCCAGATGCCTGTTTTCTGCTGTTTTTGGTTTCAGAAAAGTTAGTAAAGAAATATTCTTGGAATTGGACGGGACAAACGTCAAAGTCAATTACTTTTCGTGGGGAACAAGAAGTCTAGAGGAGAGCTAGAGGGGCCAGACCCACCCCAGGCGCGGGGCAGGTGGGCCCGCGCCTGGCAAGGGTTTGGCAGCCCTGGTCGCCTCCCGGTCTCGCCCCTTCGCTATAAGAAGCCCCCGATGCAAAAACCCTGAGTATCCAATCAGAAATCCACAAAACCATATGTAGCCGCCGTCACCATCGTCCCTAGATCGGGGGGATCTGAAGTTCTTCCCGGAACCCTGCCGGAGGGGAGATCATCCCGGAGGCCTTCTCTCCGGTTAAATGCGTGAGTAGTTCGACATTGGACTATGGGTCCATGTAGTAGCTAGATGGTTATACATCCTCCTTTGTGCTTTCATGTATAGATCTTGTGAGCTCCGTTCATGATCAAGATCTAATCTATTTGTAATCATGCATGTTGTGCTTGTGGGGATCCGATGGATATTGAGATTATTATGTTGGTTTGATTAATGGTTTTATCTTTATGATCCTATCATGTCTGTGTTTTTTGTGATCTTGCATGCTCTCCGTTGCTAGTGGTTATCTTGGTCAAGTAGTTGCTAGTGACTCTATGAGGGGGTATTTATGCTCGATAGTGGGTTCATGCCTCTAGTTTCCATGGGAAGTGACAGAAATCTCTTTGGTTGTAGATGTGTTGTAGCTACTAGGGAGAAAACAACGGTCTCTTGTTCATGGAACATGTGGACTATTTACCTTACACACTTTGGTTAAATCAGTTGTCTGTTGATTGCAACTTAATACTGGAGGGGGTTCAGATGATAACCTGAAGGTGGACTTCTAGTCATAGATGTAGTTGGATCACGGCCTATGTATATTGTCGTATTGCCCAATCAACCTCATAAGATCATTCTGTCTAGTAATTGCATTATCATGCCTTGCTCAGTTCCTGTCAATTGCCCCGCTGTAATTTGTTTACCCTTCATGCCATGTTTTTTATTGAAGGAGAGCACCTCTAGTGAACTATGGACCCCGGTCCAATCTTTACCACTGATACATCTTCCACTGTTACCTGTTTACTTGTTGCAAACCATTACCTTCCACACCATACATTTAATCCTTTGTTACAGCAAACTGGTGAGCTTGGCAACCTCACTGATTTGTTGGGCAAAGTCTTGAGTTTGTGTTGTGCAGGTCTCCGCGTTGCTTGCAACACCTGTATGACGTTTCCTTTCCTTCTTCTGGTTTGATAACCTTGGTCTCAACTGATGGAAGACTTGCTGCTGTGATCCTCACACCTTGCTCTTGGGGTTCCCAACAAGACTCCACATCAAAGCACCAAGTTCTCTGGCGCCATCAAGGAGTGATCAAGCCCCGCCGCCGGCCACCGTATGCACCGCCGCCATCGTCGACCACCACCCCACGACAAGCCCCTAGAAGCTTCTCTTCTCCTCCGTCTGATCGGAACCTGCGACCAAGATTAGACGACCGACGAAGCGGTACGAGCCAGCCAAATTGCACCACGTAGCCGTCCCCATCACCTAGCCACGTAGACAGCCAGGTCAGTCCTCGCGCCCAGTCAATAGCCCAGTCAGCGGGTGACGCAATACAAATAAAAGATCTAATATTAAATTGGAGAAAATTGCATAAACTTGCAAATATCATATAAAAGGATCTGTAGATTCAAAAATAGAAAAGAATATAACAATGAATTCAGAAAATTGTTTAGAATATTAATATGAGATTAGATCTAACTTTTACTGTATGTATTTATGGTAATAACTTAAATAGTTTTAATGGTCTTTTAGAGTATTAAATTCATGATAAATTAATTATAGGTCAGAAAAATATGAATAATATGTCGAAAGAAATCTACTTTAATGAATATTAAGAATGTAAGATTAGATCTAATCTTTGCGGTACATATTTATTGTAGTGAGTTAATTAGTTTTGATAGACTTCTAGATCATTAAATCTATAGTAAATTATTTATAGTTTAGAAAAATATAAATAATATGTACCTGGTATCAAAATCTCGTGAAGATTATCAATCTGGTTTTAGTTTGAATTTTAGACAATTTAAATTATTTAGAATAATTAAAATCCACTAAACACTGTGTAAATCCTAGAAAAAGATCTACAACTCCGATTAGGGTGAATCCAATTTCTGGTGGTTCGTATTAACGCCCTATATCCATTACACTTCCGATCCAAATTTAATTCCACAATAAGGACATGAGTTACAACAGAGCTATTAAAACCCCTATACTGATTATTACCATTGCATTAATTGATCTCTTGCATGCATCATATATTTCAGTAATGATCAGAGAACATAAATACGCTACCGAAACTTCTATTAATATGTCATGCATGCATTTATGCATTTGTCTATGGTTTTGTATGGATTGTTTATGTGTTGAAATTATACCATGTAGATTGTGACGAGCGTAACGCTTGCTCGTGTGAGGATTGTTCTTTCGACCGCTGTAACCAAGGCAAGTAGATGATATTTTGTTCATGATATTGTCCTACTATTTTCATTGTGGTGTATTTTGTAGATGCATGAATAGGAACTACTATTGCTATGCTATGTCCTAATTTGTGTGGTAGGGATCTCTTGTAGATCAGGCACCGTAGGTAGATGTGCTAAGCCGTGCTGTGATAGACGAGGGATGAGTTACATCACTTGGAAGTTGTTTCTAAAGTATTGGTTTGCAAAAACAGAAAACAACTTAATCTATGAATCTCCTGGGTGTGATGGGATTGACATTTTTCTGGTGGTATCATTGCGGAAAGGCACCCAAGTATCTAGAGAAAATGATTGGCTTCTTTATTTGGTATCCTACGTGTATAACCATGTGCCAATAATGATATGGGTGGTTGGTTGGACTTAGTAGGTTGTGGTAACTCGAACCCACGTATCCAGAGATGTAGAATTTTGGTAGGTTAGTATGGTGTGTGTCGAGTTTGGGGAGCTACTTCTCGAACGATCTCATCTTGGACTTCTCCCTATCATCACACAATATGAGTGTGGTGGTACGAGCTGGATTGCCCAGGTCACATGGGTAAAGTGTACTAATCCATGCAGGGTGTCTAATCTAAGTACTTAGCCGTGTCCGTGGTTATAGACATCAAAAACTGTTTATAAAAGTAGGATAAAGGTGTTTAAAAATGCAAGCTAGCCAAAACTCCACTTAGACAAATAAACATGTAGATGCTAGAAATACTTGTCTCCTTATTTAGCTCTACTTTCCATACATTTCAAGTATTGACCCTTTGGGGATGCTATGTTTTTATGTTGCAAGATGTTTCGATTCCGAGTGATCGAATAGGTTGCGATATTCCACTCAACAACTTTTCTCCTGTGGCACAATTGAAGTTGGATCCTATTATTTGTTTATGCTTCTATATGCTACTTGATATTTGATGAGCACATCAGCAAGTTGTAGCTCAGATCACTATAGAGCTTCGCTGGGAAACCCAAAGTCGAAGGTATGATGAGCACATCAGCAAGTTTTACCTCAATAAGAAACCGAGGTTATCGAACCAGTAGAAGGAACGAAACGGCTGAAAGGTGTTGCTAACAAATTGGAAACCTGCACGACACAAACTCAAGACTTTGCCCCAACGAATAGTGAGGTTGTAAATCTCACCGGTTTGCTGAAATCAAAGGATTAACTGTATGGTGTGGAAAGTAATGGTGGTTTGTAGAAAGTAAACATGAACAGTGGAAGATGTATCAATGGTAAAGATTGGACCGGGGTCCATAGTTCACTAGAGGTGTTCTCCTTAAGATAAACAACATAACATGCTGGGTAAACAAATTACAGCGGGGCAATTGACAGGACAGAGCAAGGCATAACAATGCAATACTAGACATTCATGATCCTATGAGATTTGATTGGGCATTACAACAATATACATAGAATGCCATCCAACTGCATCTATGACTAGTAATCCACCTTCAGGTTATCATCTGAACCCTCTCCAGTATTAAGTTGCAAGCAACGGATAACTGCTTTAATCAAGGTGTGTAAAGTAAACAATACAATTGTTCCATGAACAAGAGATTGTTGTTTTCTTCCTAGTAGCAACAGCACATCTACAACCTTAGAGATTTCTATCACTTCCCCAGATTCAATAGAGGCATGAACCCACTATCGAGCATAAATACTCCCTCTTGGAGTCACTAGCATCTACTTGGCCAAGATAGCTACTAGAAATGGAGAGCATGCAAGATCTCAAACAACACATACATGATAGAATCAGTAAGATAGAATCATTAACCAATCTGACATAGTAATCTCAATATCCATCGGTTCCCCGCAAACATAACATGCATGATTTTAAATAGATGATCTTGATCATGAACGGAGCTCACAAGATCTAAACATGGTAGCACAAAGGATGAGAAACAACCATCTAGCTACTACATGGACCCGTAGTCCAAGGTGGAACTACTCACGCATCATACCAGAGGCTGGCATGGTGATGAAGAAGGCCTCCGGGATAATCTCTCCCTTCCGGCAGGGTGCTGGGAATAGCTTCAGATCCCCTGAATCTAGGGACGATGGTGGCGGTGGCTACAGACTGGTTCATGGAAGATTGATCGACTACTTAGGGTTTAGGTATCGGGGGCTTCTTATAGTCCAAGAGGGAGGCCAAGGGGGTGCCCGAGGCGCCGCACCCCCAGGCGCGGGTCAGGCCTGGCCGCGCGGCCAGGGGTGTGGCCCCCCTCGAGGCCGTTATCCTTCTCGTCTTCTTACTCCGTGTTCCCCATTTAAAATATTGACTTTGGCTTTTGTCCCGTCCAATTATGAGAATATTCATTTTCTGACTTTTCTGGAACCAAAAACAACAGAAAACAGACAACTGGCATTGTGGCATATTGTTAATAGGTTAGTCCCAGAAAACATATAAAAATACCTCAAAGTGTAGACAAAGCAAAGCAAAGTAGATACTAAACAAGCATGGAACATAAAAAATTATAGATACATTTACGACGTATCAAGCATCCCCAAGCTTAACTCTTGCCCGTCCTCGAGTAGGTAAGTGATAAAAAAGAATAATTTTTTAGGTGACATGCACCATCAAAATCAAGATCAAACCATTTGCAAGCATTGAAACCTGGGATCAAAGTACTCTAAACATGAGCATGAAAGATGAAGTTCTAACCATAAGACAAAGTAACTAAGCATGCAACATGAAAGGATACAAACAAATATCATGAATAACAATGCATTGAAATACGTTTGTTTGTTTAACATATAGAAAACATAGCATAGTGGCATTCAACTTGTCTATCATGGAGTAGCAATAAATGCATAGGACACCTTCAAAGTTCATAAGGGTGACTAGATACAAATAGTTCAAGAACAAGCAATGTCAACAATATGAATCAATCAATAAGTTTTGGGACAATGCACATAGAACTAAGAATGGCAACTATGCTCTCTTAATTGGTGCCTAAGGATAGAAGGTGGACACTCAATATAATGGTAGAAGAAAGGCCCTTCATAAAGGGAAGCAGGGATTTCAATTTTCATAAAGAGCTTCCAAAAATTATGGTTAAGCATCTCGAAGTGATTAAGGTTAAAGTGAATAAACTATGGAGTATATGCTTGACTAAGTATAAGTTCGCAATCTCATGTACCTTGAGTACGAGGTCCACTCTTCATGCTACTCAACTTTAGTTACCTGTAAGTCCTTGTCATAGTAAGTACATGTGTATCATAGAGAATTGCCAACGGGGTACCCCTTGCACATGACACGAGAGCTATTCCATATAAAAATGACAAGGCAAGCAGACAATGACCATCTCAATAATGTTCTTATTTACCATGGAAAATGGTGCTTTTTTCTCTCTTTCCTATTTTCAATATGTCTCTCTTTTTTTATAAGAAGAAAGCTTCATAGATTGATCACTATGGTGATGCTGCAAGTTTCCACCATGATTAGGCATGGCTTAGGCTAGTGGCCTAGGCATTTCTCTAACACACATACATAACTCCATGGACTTACAAGCTCCCCTTTTATTACACACCGATGACATCCATAAACAAAAGAGCATGATATCAACTGTGTACAATGTACAAGTGCAATGTTGAAAGCGTTCCCCATGACAGCATGGTTCTGCTAATTCCAACGTATAAGTGCAAGCATATACAACATAGATGACACAATGGTTCAAGTTTATTTAGGGGCAAGAAAAATAAAGTGTGCCATCAAGTTTGTGAGAGCTTTAATCACTAAGTTTCACAAAACAAGTTTAATTTGGAAGATAGATAAAACAAGAATATACTTGGAATGGTGTAACACACCAAGCATAGGAATTTGTAGTGGACACTTTGGTATAAATTGGTTTCTTGGGAGTTGGATGGATGAGTAGAGCTTACTCATACAAGTGGAGGCTAGCAAAAGACTAGGAGCGACCAACTAAGAGAGCAATAATGGCCATAATCATGTAGAGCGACACAACATTACTAATCAAAGCATAAAGTGGTACTACAAGTCAAAAACTAAATAATCATAGAGGCTATGGTGACTGGTTCATAGTCATAACATGGTGTGAGCATGTGCCAAGTCAATCCAAACAAAGCATCAAAGGAGAATACCACAATACTATGCTTTTGTATGCTAAAACAACACATGATTCTTTCAAGGCACATTAAGCAATCCTAATTGTTTGGAACAAGTCATGCTATATCAATAATAACTAAGCATAAGGTCAAAACAACATCTAGCATGACATGATAAAGTATAAATCACAGTCAAAGCAAGCTCCTCTTGTACTACTAAAGCAACAACTTCCTACTCAAGCAAACCAATCAACTTATTTGAAACAAGACAGCGAAAACGGGGGTCCAAACTACTTTATTCAAGCAAACTAAACAAACCAAAAACCAAAAATGAAAACTAAGATTATCCAAGAACAACACAATTGTGCATGAAACAATAAAAACAAAGTGTCTAGAAAGACCTGAGATTTTTATTGATGAAGAAGGGGATGCCTTGTGCATCCCCAAGCTTTGACGCTTGTAACTCTTGAATATTTTTTGGGGTTACACGGGGTGGCATCCCCAAGCTTGAGCTTTTGTCCATTCTTCATCTCATTACATCATTCTTTCCTTACACCTGGAAATTTTCCTTCATACAAAACTTCACACAATCTTCATTAGCAACATTAGTGCATTGAAAAGATAATAGACCTTGGGGTTTAGTTTCAAAACATCAAAACTTTCACTAAAGACACTAGATACTATAGCAATTCCCTCAAAAAGCTCAATTTCCCAAAAAGAATCCAAAAAGGAAACAATAAGAAGCAAATGCAAATAATGGCAGAAATCTATCAAAATAGACCAGCAGGTAGATACCGATTTTTTCGAGGACCTTATGTTTCGCAAACCAAAAAGTGTTGAAGTAAAGAAAGTTAGCTAACAATTTGGGGGATTTATTAAGAAAATTACAGCTCAATCCGACTTATAGAGATTTTACACGAATTTTTACAGTGGAGCACAAAAATAGGTTTCAGGACAGCAACTCTCCAAATCTTACTTCCCTCTCATTAGAGGTTATTCTTGGCACAAAAATCAAATAAAAAAGGATAAGGAGAGGTTATTACAGAAGTAATAACTTCCAAGACTCAAGAAAACTATTGGGCTATCTCCCAAGAAGTACTTTTCTTTAACGCCTTTAAGTTAGGCACAAGAAGCAAGAATCAAGTATTTTCAAATGAAGAAGCATTAACATCAAACCTTGCTTTCAAAGGAGGAGAATAAGGAAACTTCTATCTCCTCATAGAGAATTGTTCAATACCTTTCTTGAATGGAAATTGATATTTAATGGTGTCTTCTTTCATATCAATGATTGCACCAACAGTTCTAAGAAAAGGTCTTCCCAAAGTAATAGGACAAGAAGCATTGTATTCAACATCCAAAACATAGAAATCAACAGGCACATAGGAATTTTTAACCATAATAAGAACATCATTAACACTTCCCATGAGTTTTTAGCATTATCATCAAGTGGGACATCCAAATAGCAATCTTACAAAGGTGGCAAATCAAACATTCATACATCTTTCTAGGCATAAGACACTAGAACCAAGGTCACATGAAGCTTTGAGATCAAAGTCATTCACTTACATATTAATTATGGGTTCCCAACTATTTTCAACTTTACTAAGAATAGAGGCTTTGTGTTTCAACTTTTCTTCCTTGATTTTAATAAGAGCATCTGTAATGTGTTTGGTGAAAGCCACATTCATATCACTAGCATTAGGCTAGCAAGCTTTTGTAGGAACATAATCACTTAAGAAATATTGCAACCATCAAGATCAAAATAAAACTTAGCATCACTAGTAGTAGACTCATTGTGTTTAGGCATTGTGGTAGGAGGAATAGGGACTTCTTGTAGTTTGGTGGCATCCATATTGGTGATGGTAATAGTACACACACTATTGTTTCTAGCAATTTCAGCTTCTCTTTCCCACTTAGCATGTAGTTTAGCTAATAGTCTAAAATTTTCATCAATAGTAACTTGTATGTCATGAGTAGAAGCAAAGGTACTTTCAAGGTTTCAGGTTTAGCAGCCATTTTATTAATCAATGAGGACTGTGCTTCAGACAAAGAGGAAATATTTTTCTCAGCACTCAAAATTTTGGACTGTAAACTAGGAATTTCGCTATTCAATTTCTCAAGTTGATGACTAATATTTTCCAAGATAGCAGATTGTTCTTCCATAGTTTTAGTGAATATTTTTTTCTACTCATATTGAATTTGCATAAAGTTTTTAGTGGATCTTTCAACTTCTAGAATCCTATCTTCACTAGGCATTCCAGATCTACCATGATAAGTATTGCAATTATTAGGAGGATAAGGCCTATAGTTATTACCATAAGCATTGTTTCCAAAATTATTATTCGTAATGAAGTTCACTTCATCTTGGTCTTCTTGAGCAACCAAAGAGGCTAAGGGGACATTATTTGGATCAATATGAGATTTTCCATTAACAAGAATAGCCATGATAACATCAATCTTATCACTCAAAGAGGAGGTTTCTTCAACAGAATTTACCTTCTTACCATGTGGAGCTCTCTCAGTGTGCCATTCAGAATAGTTAACCATCATATTATCAAGGACCTTTGTTGCAGAACCCAAGGTAATGGTCATAAAGGTACCTCCAGCAGCTGAATCCAACAGATTTCTTGAAGATAAATTTAAACCTGTATAAAAAGTCTGGATAATCATCCAAGCAGTCATTCCTTGAGTGGACAATTCTTTACCAAATAGTTCATTATTTTCCAAGCTTGAGAAACATGTTCATTATCAAGTTGTTTAAATTTCATTATTTGACTTCTCATAGATATAATCTTAGCAGGAGGATAGTATTTTCCAATAAAAGCATCTTTGCACTTAATCCAAGAATCAATACTATTTCTAGGCAAGGATAACAACTATTCTTTAGATTTTCCTCTCAAGGAGAAAGGAAACAACTTGAGCTTAATAATATCTCCATATATATATCCTTATATTTTTGCATCTCACAAAGTTCAACAAAGTTATTAAGGTGGGAAGCAGCATCATCAGAACTAGCACCAGAAATTGCTCTTTCATCACAAGATTCAACAAAGCAGGCTTAATTTCATAAAAGGTAGCATCAGGAGAAGGTGGAGCAATATGTGTACTCAGGAAATCATTGTTGTTTGTGCTAGTGAAGTCACACAACTTGGTGTTCTCAACACAGTTCATTTTTGAAAAAGTGGAGCAAACCAACATCAGCAGCAACTAGAGTAGGAACTAAATTTTTTGTGTTTTTGACAAAAGAAAGCAAGAAAAACAAGGCAAAATAAAATAAGCAAAACAAAAACAAAGTAAAGAGAAAGGTTGGGAAGAACTCCCCTTGTGAAGTCGTCCTTAGCCTCCTCGGCAACGGCGCCAGAAAATAGCTCGATGATGTGTAGCTCAGATCACTTTAGAGCTTCGTTGGGAAACCCCAAGAGGAAGGTATGATGAGCACATCAGCAAGTTTCCCCTCTGTAAGAAACCGAGGTTATCGAACCAATAGGAGGAGGGAAACGACTCAAAGGTGTTGCTAACAACTTGGAAACCTACACAACACAAACTCAACACTTTGCCCCAACGAACAATGAGGTTGTCAATCTCACTGGTTTGCTGGAAACAAAGGATTAAATGTATGGTGTGGAAATTAATAGTGGTTTGAAGAAAGTAAGCAGGAACAATGGAAGATGTATCAATGATAAAGATTGGACCGGGGTCCATAGTTCACTTGAGGTATTCTCCTTAATATAAACAACATAACATGCTATGTAAACAAATTACAGCGGGGCAATTGATAAGACAGAGCAAGGCATAGCAATTCAATACTAGACATTCATGATCCTATGATATTTGATTAGGCATTACAACAATATACATAGACCTCCATCCAACTACATCTATGACTGGTAATCCACCTTCAGGTTTATCATCCAAACCCCCTCCAGTATTAAGTTGCAAGCAATGGATAACTTCTTTAAGCAAGGTGTGTAAAGTAAACAATAAAATTGTTCCATGAACAAGATATTGTTGTTTTCTCCCTAGTAGCAACATCAAATCTACTAGCTTAGAGATTTCTGTCACTTCCCTAGATTCAATAGAGGCATGGACCCACTATCGAGCATAAATACTCCCTCTTGGAGTCATAGCATATACTTGGCCAAGATAGCTACTAGAAACGGAGAGCATGCAAGATCTCAAACAACATAGACACGATATAATCAATAAGATAGAATCATTAACCAATCTGATATAGTAATCTCAATATCCATCGGATCCTCGCAAACACAACATGCATGATTACAAATAGATGATCTTGATCATGAACAGAGCTCACAAGATCTAAACATGGTAGCACAAAGGAGGAGAAACAACCATCTAACTACTACATGGACTCGTAGTCCAAGGTGGAACTACCCACGCATCATACCGGAGGCTGGCATGGTGATGAAGAAGGCCTCCGGGATGATCTCTCCCCTCCGGCAGGGTGCCGAGAAGAGCTTTAGATCCCCCGATCTAGGGACAGTGGTGGCGGCGGCTACGAACTTTTTCGTGGAAGATTGATCGGGTACTTAGGGTTTAGGTATCGGCGGATTCTTATAGGCGAAGAGGGAGTCCGAGGGGGTTCCCGAGGCGGTCGCACCCCCTAGGTGCGGGCAAGCCTGGCCGCGCGGCCAGGGGGTGTGGCCTCCTCGAGGCCCTTCTCTGTCTCGTCTTCTGGCTCCGTGTTCCCCACGGTAAAAAATTGACTTTGGCTTTTGGCCCGTCCAATTCCGAGAATATTCATTTTCTGACTTTTCTGAAACCAAAAACAACAGAAAACAGGCAACTGGCATTGTGGCATCTTGTTGATAGGTTAGTCCCAGAAAACATATAAAAATACCTCAAATTGTAGACATAGCAAAGCAAAGTAGATACTAAACAAGCATTGAACATCAAAACTTATAGATACGTTTACGACGTATCAATATTTGAGCTAGTCGTTATGTAATAATTGCAAATTCTGGATCATTCGATGTAATAATGATGCACTGTTAAATTCTTTGATATTCAACTGTACTGTGTGTGTGCCAGTGAACCGATCTAGGGATTGGCACTGTACACATAAACTCAGCCTTATCAGGCGAGGGTGTTATAGTAAGCAATCTAGTGTATTCTCTTAAATATGTTGGGTTTTCCTTAAAATTGTAGTTTGATAGGCAGTATGTCTGAATGATGTCTGAAGTATGCCTATGAGGTTAGGAGAGACACTAATATAGTTCCATTTGAGAAACTTGTTAGTTTTGACACCCTCCTTACTAAGATGGATAATGCATTAAGTAGGCATGGGTGGCCATCAAGGACTCTGGAGGAAATACCGCACGAACTTCTCATGTTGCATTCAAGGTGGATGAAGAAAAACTTCAAGAGTGAAGCTACACGGAGGTGTGCAACAAGTAATGTATTTTTATGGATGGACGAAAGTGAGGACGAAGATGACATCTTCATCCCGATCAAGCAGCAAGGGCAAGAGTGTTGTATCATCGACAAAAGTGCAAGACTTTGTAAAACTTGTCCCCGTATTGCCCCTTGCCTTACTTTTTCTATAATTAGGGCAGCCCACCCCTCTCATTATCATAGTCTCATTATCCACACCATCCATTTAGTTCCAGACATAGACGATGAACCCAATCCCAACCAACAGGGGTTTGGAGCAAATCCAGCACTTGTGGAAGAAATACCAGAGTGCATGAGTGGTTTGACAAAGAAGAATATGAGGAGAATGGTCGTGCAAAATGGGAAGCTAAGTGCAGAATATGCAGCCTATGCCCATAATTCATGCCTAGAGGTGGAAATGGTCACTTGGTTCGACACATCATGTTTCATGAGAAGCAAAACAGAGTGAACTAATTAGTTACAGTTGTGTATTTTTCTTTCCCTTTTTTATTTTAGAGAAAGTTATACTCTTTTTAGTACTAGGGATGTATGTTTTTTAATGAGGTAACACTAATAAAGCTTACTTCTTATCTCATATGAAGCCTTGCCTCATTCTACTAAATTTTATATTTTTTTCTTTTTTTGGGGGTTTTACACGCTAGGGGATCTCACTTTTGGAAAGATGGGAGAGATGAGTGAGAGAGAGCCCCCTTCCCCACCCCGACGCCTTAACCGTTCTAGGTCGGGGCAACCACCTCCCTCCTCATCAGCTCCGTCCTAGCCGCATCCTCCCTACCGGTGGCCAGCCCCTCCTCAGTGTTATCTATTATCCCCTTCCTCCTTTTTGTCCAATCACCCTTGAGCTTCTCTCAGTATCTCCGGAGGAAACCCTCGAACGACGTGCAAGGTCTAGAGCGTGACAGTCCCATGCTCCGCCTTCAAGTGTTACGACCGCAAATTCAAGGTCGGCTTCATGGAAGCCTACTGAGCTAGTGCATGATGAAGACGAGGGAATGCGTAGATCCGCGTGCCCCGATTGTGTGCCGCCTCCATTGCCTCTTAGGCTTGGAGATAGGACTCAATCTCCTGCCTTGTTGGAAGCATAGCTTCCATCCGCACGTTGAGGTCAGTTTTGAGATCCCTCAGTTGCGCTCGATTATTGTTGCCCCAATGGAACCCAGTGGGGAGTTACGCCAGCACTTTGCCCCAAATCGTGAGTAAGGATGGCAAGATGGCATGCAAAATTCTGGTGGCGCAAGTTGAAGCATCCTCTTCGGGTGAGCAATGATCTAGGCAAAGGAAGGGGAATTCAAGATCGTGATTTTCTCCTCCGTTGAACCACTTCAATGATATCTGCTTCCGCTACAACTCTACCCTTCATAAGGTTCGGGATTGTGAAGGCCATGTTCATTGCCTTCTGGCTAAACAGCGCGGCCACTTTGCCCGTGGATGCCCTGCACGAGCAAGAGCTCACCCGCCTACCAGTGAACCTCTGTCCACTCAGCCTCCATACGAGAGGGAGCAGCTTGTCTTGTTGTCCGTGTTGGAGTGCTCACTCCCGCTTGCCATGGTAAAATTGAGTGGAGGTGAGACTATGAGTGAGGTTTAACCAAAGAGCCAATGGTCGTGCAAGAGATCCCATGTATCCAAATCTCCTATAGTTTCTCAATGAATGGAAAATTTTCAAATAGTAGAGGTGTTCGGGACTTGGATAAACATTTATTATTTGCTGATTGTGTAAGAGACCATAAGTTGGATTTTCTGGGTATCTCTGAGACTGGTAGACGAGTTTTTTCACAAGCCCTACTCAATCTACTTTCTGGTGGAGTCGACTTTACGTGGATATCACGTCTGCCGCGTGGTTGATATGGGGGGATCTTATTAGGCGTTTAAGATGAGACTGTGGAAGTTTTAGCTTGTTCGGTGGGAGATTTTTTTACAAAACTCCATATACGTAACAAGGCTAACAATTTCACATGGTCTTTAGTCTCCGTTTATGGGGCCGTCCAGGATGTTTATAAAGCTGACTTTTTACACGAGCTAGTGAATCTGGCAAAGGACAATCCATATCCTATTCTTATAGGAGGGGATTTTAATTTTCTTAGATTCCCCCATGAGAAAAGTCAAGGTCGGTTCGATGAACATTAGCCTTTTTTGTTCAGTGTTATTATAGACAGTCTGGACTTAAGAGAGGTTATAATGTTAGGAAGGCAATTTATCTAGGCTAATAGTCTTCCGGAGCCAACATACGGAAAACTAGATAGAGTTCTTATGGATACCGACTGGGAACATAAGTTCCCTATGGTAACTGTTCATGCTCTAGAGCATATTGAGGCTTTGTCTGATCATGCTCCTTTAGTTTTATCTTTTGGATCACTGCCATGGAAATCTACGAATGAGTTTAAATTTAAACTCGGATGGATGGTCCGTGATGGTTTTTACGATATGGTTAAGGCTATTGGGAGAAGCCGGTTGGTGGCCAAATGCGTATCCTACGATGGAATAACAAAATGCATGCTTTACGCAAGTTCCTTCGTGGTTGTGCCAGTCACACAACTAGGATCCTAAAAAACGAAAAAATACGCCTAACATCTATAATTGATGACTAAGAGGCTTCCGCGGAGGTCATGCCGTTAACTGCACAATAAATTGAGCTTAAAAGGCAGTCAAATGCAGAGATAGCCCGACTCCTATGCGGAGAAGAACTCAAATGGAAGCAAAATTTATTCCGGAAGGAGATGTGAATACAAGGTACTTCCATGCTGTTGCCAATGACAAGCATAAGAATAAACTTATTCACTCTCTAATCCAGGATGAAGGTATGATTGAGGGACAGGAGCAATTGAAGTCATATATTACAGCTTATTATAAATCCTTGTTTGGGGCTCTAGTAGAAAATTTATTCTCTCTATACGAGTCTTAAACGGCCGATATTTCTCAGGTTTTTGATGAGGAAAACAACTTTCTAACTGCATCATATACTGAGGAAGAGGTTAAGAAAACTGTTTTTCAAATGGAACATAACAAAGCACCATGGCCTAATGGCTTCTCAGCGGAATTTTACCAAAAATTCTGGGACGTTATCAAGGAGGACCTGATGAATTTGTTTGGGTTTTTACAAGTCAGTCAGTTAAATATATTTAGACTAAACTTTGGCAATATAATTTTACTGCGTAAGGTTAACAATGCAGAACGTATACAACAGTATCGCCCAATCTGCTTGCTTAACGTTAGCTTTAAGATTTTTACTAAAGTTGCCACAATTAGACTAAACTCGGTTGCAGACCATGTTGTTAGTCCATATCAAGCTGAGTTCATGCAAGGAAGAAATATCCTAGATGGTGTCGTAACTCTGCATGAAACAATCCATGAACTACACTCAAAAAAATTAAATGGTGTACTGTTTAAAATTGACTTTGAGAAGGCATATGACAAAGTTAAGGTCTTTCCTCCAGCAAACACTCCGCATGAAAGGTTTTTTTGAGGAGTGGCGCGCTCTTATTCAGTCGTTTGTGTCTGGGGTTAGTGTTGCCATTAAAGTAACTGAAGATACTGGCAAATACTTCCAGACCAAGAAAGGACCAAGACAAGTAGATCCATTATTGCGTTTACTGTTTAATATAGTGTCTGATATGTTGGCTATCCTTATTAAGAGAGCAAAGGCCGATGGTCAAATTGAAGGATTAGTTCCACATTTTATTGATGGTGGACACTCTATTCTTCAATACACTGACGACACAATCCTTTTTATGGAACATGATCTGGAGAAGGCTAAGAATCTGAGATTAATTTTATCAGCACTCAAGCAGCTATCTGGACTTAAAATTCACTTCCATAAGAGTGATTTGTATTGTTTTGGCGAGGCCCAAAACGAGTCTCACCTATATGCTGAACTTTTCGACTGTGGTTAGGAGAAATTTCTAATCAACTATTTGGGAATACCGATTCATTATCAACGTCTCACAATAGCTGAATAAAAACTTGTTCAGGAAAGGCTACAAAAACGTCTTACTAGTTGGAAAGGAAAATTGTTATCCCTTGGTGGAAGACTAGTACTCATAAATTCAGTACTTACTAACATGGTACTGTATATGATCTCATTTTTCCAATTACCAAAAGGTGTCTTGAAAAAAGTGGATTATTTTCGCTCAAGATTCTTTTGGCAAGGGGATAGTGAGAAAAAGAAGTATCGATTGGCCAGATGGAATGTGGTTTGTCGCCCGAAGGAGTATGGTTGACTGAGCATACACGATTTGCAAGTCAAAAACACCACGCTTTTGGGCAAATGGTTTTTTAAACTTACTTACTGAAGATGGTGTTTGGCAAACCATGTTATGAAGGAAATATGTGAGGTCCAAAGCTATGTCTCAAGTGGTTTGGAAACCTGGTGATTCACATTTTTGGGCGGGTCTTATGGCCACCAAAAAACATTTCTTTCGTTTTGGTGCTTTCAAGATTAAGGATGGATCACATATTAGGTTTTGGGATGATAAGTGGCTTGGACAAACTACTCTTCGCGAACAAAATCTAGCTCTATATTCAATTATTAGACACAAAGGGGATACAATTTCCACAGTGTTGGAAGACAATCCTCCTAATGTGTCTTTCAGAAGAAGTCTCATTAGTCCTCGACTGGTATCTTGGAACAATCTACTATTACAATTATCCATGGTGCTGATGTGTTCAAATAGAAATTACTAGAAAGTGGTAAATTTTCTGTTGGCTCACTATATAGAGCTTTGATCCAACCTGATATCCCGGTCGATGATAATAGTAAGATTTGGAAAATGAAAATATCCCTTAAGACGAAGATATTTGCATGGTATCTACGTAAAGGTGTAATTTTAACAAAAGATAATCTTGCAAAGAGGAATAGGCATGGAAGTACACATGTGTTTTTTGTCATCACGATGAGACAATTCATTATTTATTCTTTCATTGCAAATTTACTCGCTCTATATGGTCATTCATCCAAATAGCTTCTGGTTTATCTCCTCCATGTTCAGCAACCAATGTTTTTGATAATTGGTTGCATGGAATTGTTGATAAGTGCAGAACTTTGATTAAGGTGGGAGCGCTTGTTATTATATGGTCGCTATGGCTTTGTACAAATGACAAGATTTTTAATAATATTGTGTCTTCTCCTTCGCAGGTGATTTATCGATCCATGGCTAACCCCCGATCATGAACTATTCTCCAACGCATGGAGTTTCGCGACTTATTTGTGGAGGGATGTACACGATTGGAGGACACGGCGAGGGATATTTTTCCCGATATGGATGGCCGCGTGATTTGAGGATTTATCTATCTTAGATTGAAGACAATTATTTCGATAGTGCCTTCTTGTAATGCATGTCTACGTTTTATTCTCTAGTTCTATCGTTCATATGACTGTATGCATCTTAGTCATGCAGAGACCAGGTGTAAATATTAAATATTCTTGTTAATATATGCGCCCATTTCCAAAAAAAAAAAGAGTGAGGTTTAACCTGCAAGCACTCTACATGAACCTCACAGTATAGGCCAATGATAAAAGGAGAATTGTCTATGATCGTTGAATTGGAAAACTTGCAACAGGAGAGTTGTGCGTAACAACGAGGCGAGGCTATTCGTCATAGAAAATTTCAAACGGTCGGCTAAATCTGACAAAATTTGTAAAAAAAAATCAAATAAGACACATATCAGAGAAGATATAGTTAATGGAACTCGATGGTGATGTTAGAAAAGAACCCATCGTCTACATGCATTTTTCATGTGGAGGTTATGGAATCATGATGTGCTAACTGGAGAGGTTAGAGTTGAACACGTTTAGCGGCAAAGCACCTACAGGTTATATCGTTGGAGGTAGGCACATGGTATTTTTGTGCTCTTCCGGCCAGTCTGGTCCTAGAGAAATTTCAATTTGAAAGTTTCCGGAGAGCCTGACTGATATTGAATCTAGACAAACCAAGTCAGTTATTTAAAATAAGATCAATTTCTGACTTATTTACTTTAAAAGTTTTCGGAGAGACTGACTTATTTCTGAACGGAGGAAGTAAGTTGAATCAGACTTCTTGGATCTGGCTGGACTTCGTGCAACCACCACAACTAGAAGGGGATCTTCTACAGCTCCGAAAGTGCCAAGGAGTAATGTTCGTTTTCCCCTAGGCAACTAGTGTTCCTAATATCCTCTCGGGGTGATCTCGAGAGTCATCGTTTGTCTTCAACAATTTTCACCGATCGACGTGGTTTGCCGATCGTGGCTGAGAGACATCACACCGGAGGGAGACAGGAGCTCTTCCTGGTTGTGAAGGAGCCGTGCATGGCTGATCCAGCAAGGAACGCGCCGTCGCCAGGGCAAACGTGGAAAGAACATGATGAAATAATACTAGACAAGCAGATCCCACGGGGAACGGAGAAGGAGAACATACCCGGTAGCTCGCGATCTACTAACCTATAAAAAGAGCTGGAGGATCGATTTGAAGGCCTTGATCTTCATGGTGAGGAGGAATCTGATCTCGATTTTTCAGAAGAACTAGAGGATCTAATTGGGGATGTGCGTTGGCTAGTGATGTTTAGGGTTCACACCTCAAAACCCTATACACATGCTGCCATGTTCAAACAGATGAGGAACGCTTCGGCGAAAGATGTGACGTTTAAGATGAAGGGGTCGAATCTTTTATTAGTTCAATTGCAATGCTTGGGTGACTGGAAAAGAGTAATGGAGGGAGGCCCTTGGTTGTTCCGTGGAGCAGCTGTGGTTATGGCAGAATACGATGGTTTCTCCAATGTTGATGACTACAAGCTCGATAAAATTCCTGTGTGGACACGGATCCAAGGTATACCTGAGGGGCTTATGAAGAAGAATGAGCTAGCGGAGAGGGTGGCTAGGAAAGTGGGGGATCCTTCCTTCACCGTGATTGTGAATGAAGGTATAATAAATCCGGCAAGATACTTAAGAGCTAGGGTTCATCTTGATCTTAGTAAGCCCCTTGTGCGTTTTGTTCCTATAAATATCAAGGAGAGAAAAAGTACCTTATTCAGTATGAAAAACTGCCAGATTTCTGTGATTATTGTGGACTGATAGGTGATGGCTCATATATGTAGAGCTCATTGGGAACCCCAAGAGGAAGGTATGATGAGCACAGCATCAAGTTTTCCTCAGTTATGAAACTAAGGTTATCGAACAAGTAGGAGTAAGGAAACAACTCGAAGGTGTTGCTAACAACTTGGAACCTGCACAACACAACCACAATAGTTTGCCCCAACTTACAGTGGGGTTGTCAATCTTACCGGTTTGCTGAAAACAACGGATTAAACGTATAGTGTGGACGATAGTAATTGCTTGTTATAATTGCAGAAAGTAAACAGTAAACGGTAAACGTTAGATGGTATATCAATGGTAAGGAATGGACCGGGGTCCACCGTTCACTAGAGGTGTTCTTTATAAGATAAATAACATGCTGGGTGAACAAATTACAACATGACATCTTGATCTCTACGAGATTTGTTTGGGAATTACAACATGATACATAGACCGTAATCCAACTGTATCTATGACTAATAATCCACCTTAAGGTTATCATCCGAACCCCTTCCAGTATTAAGTTGCAAGCAACAAATAATTGCATTAAACAAAGTGCATAAAGTAAACAATACAATTGCTAGTGGACAAATAATTATTGTTTTCTCCCTAGTAGCAACAACACATCTACAACCTTAGAGATTTCTGTCACTTCCCCAGATTACTAGAGGCATGAACCTACTATCGAGCATAAATACTCCCTCTTGGAGTCACAAGCATCTACTTGGCCAAGATAGCTACTAGCAACGGAGAGCATGCAATATCACAAATAACACAAACATGAAAGAATCAATAATCAATCTGACATAGATCTCAATATCCATCGGATCCCCTCAAACACAACATGTAACATTACAAATATATGATCTTGATCATGAATGGAGCTCACAAGATCTAAACATGATAGCAGAAAAGAGGATAAACAACCATCTAGCTATTGTATGGACCCGTAGTCCAAGGGTGAACTACGCACGCATCACTCCGGAGGCTGGCATGGTGATGAAGAAGGCCTTCGGGATGATATCTCCCCTCCGGCAGGGTGTCGGGAAGAGCTTTAGATCCCCCCGATCTAGGGACGATGGTGGCGGCGGCTACGGACTCTTTCGTGGATTTTTGATCGGGTCCTTAGGGTTTCTGCCTCGGGTGTTTATATAGGTGAAGGGGCGAGGTCGGTTAAGGGACAGGGGGCCCATACCATGCCCTGACGCGGCCTAGGGTGGACCCATGCTAGGGGTGGTGTGGCCGCCCTGTGGCGCCTCTTCGTCCCCCCTCTGGACTCCGTCTTCGCTCCGGTAAAATATTGACTTAGGCTTTTCTTTCGTCCAATTCCGAGAATATTTCTTTACTAACTTGTTTTGAAACCAAAAACAGTACAAAATAGGCAACTGGCACTACGGCATCTTGTCAATAGTTTAGTTCCAGAAAATGTATAAAAATACCTCAAAGTTTAGACAAAACATAAGATAGTTGATACAAAACAAGCATGGAGCATCAACAATTATAGATACGTTTATGATGTATCAAGCATCCCTAAGCTTAACTCCTATTTGTCCTCCAGTAGGTAAGTGATAAAAAGAATAATTTTTGAGGTGACATGCACCATCACAATCTTGATGAAAATATTTTAAAGCATTGATAGCTGGGATCAAAGTACTCTAAACATGAGCATGAAATATGTAGTTCTAACAATAAGACAAAGCAAGTAAGTTGTAACATGAAAAGGTACAAACAAAAGATCATGAATAACAATGCATTGAAAGATATTTGTTTGTTTCACATATAGAAAACATAGCATGAGTGGTATTCAACTTGTCCCTCATGGAATAGAAAAACATAAATGCATAGGACACCTTCAAAGTTCATAAGGGTGACTAGATACAAATAATTTAAAAATAAGTAATACCATGATTATGAATCAATCAATAAGTTTTGGGACAATGCACATTGAACTAAGAATGAAAAATATGCTCTCTTAATTGGTGCATAAAGATAGAAGATGGAGACTCGACATAAGAGTAAAAAAGAAAGGCCCTTCACAGAGGGAAGCAGGGATTTCAAGTTTCATAAAGAGCTTTCAAAAATTATGGTACTTATTAGCTTTGAGCTCTCATTGCCCTATCATAAGCATCTTAAAGTGATTAAGGTTAAAGTGAGACAAATATGAAGTATATGCTTGACAGATCATAAGTTGAAAATCTCATGTCCCTTGAATACGAGTGTCATTCCTCATGCTACTCAACTTTAGACACAAGCAAGTTCTTGTCATTGTAAGTATATGTGTATCATAGAGAACCGCCAACGGGGTACCCCTTGCCCCATGACACAGGAGCTATCCCATACCAAAATGACAAGGCAACAGACAATGAGCATCTCAGCGATCTTTTTATTTACCATGAGCATGGTGCTTTTTTCTTTCTTTTATCTATTTTTTCTATATTTTTTTATGAAGATGCTTCATAGATTGCTCACTATGGTTATGCTGCAAGTTTCCACCATGATTAGGCTTGGCTATCCGCCCAGGCGTTTGTCTAACACATATACAATACTCCATGGACTTACAAGCTCCCTTGTATTTCACACCGCCAATATCCATAAACAAAAGATCATGATATCAACTGGATAGATATGTATAAGTGTTGAAAGCGTTCCCCATGACAACATGGTTCTGCTAACTCCCAACTTATGCAAGCATATAAGCAACATAGATGGGCACAATGGTTCAAGTTTATTAAGTGCAAGAAAGTAAAGTGTGTCATCAAGTTTGTGAGAGCTTTAATCACTAATTTTCACATAACAAGTTTAATTTGGAAGATAAATAAACACATGAATATACTTGGAATGGTGTAACACACCATGCATAGGAGTTTATAGTGGACTCTTTGGAATAACTTGGTTTCTTGGGAGTTGGATGCATGAGTAGAGCTCATACTCAGTACAAGTCGAGGCTAGCAAAAGACTGGGAGCGACCAACTAAGAGAGCAATAATGGCCATAATCATGCAAAGCAACAAAACATTATTAATTAAAGCATAAAGTGATATCACAAGTCAAAAACTAAATGATCATAGAGGCTAAGGTGACTGGTTCGTAGTCTTAACATGGTGTAAGCATGTGCCAAGTCAACCCAAATAAAGCATCAAAGAAGAATACCACAATATTATTCTTTTATATGCTAAAACAATGCATGATTCTTTCAAGGCACATTAATCAATCTCAATTCTTTGGAACAAGTCACGCTACAACAATAATCACTAAGCATATGGTCAAATAAACATCTAATGACATGATAAAGTCTAAGCCACAGTCAAAACAAGCTCCTTTTGTACCAACATAAGCATGAAACTTTCCACTCTTTTCCAACACCAATCGACTTATTTGAAACAAAATAAGAATGCGGGGGTCCTACTAATTTATTGCAGCAAACCAAACAAAAGAAAACAAAAAACAAAAATAAACACGCTCCAAGAACAACACAATAGTGAATGAAGTAATAAAAATAAAGTGTCTAGAAAGAAAACTTGAGATTTTTATTGATGAAGAAGGGGATGCCTTGGGCATCCCCAAGCTTTGATGCTTGTACCTCTTGAATATTTCTTGGGGTGAAACGGGTGGCATCCCCTGAGATTTTTTCCATTGTTGGCGTGTTGTCAACGCCTCGTTGGGAGACCCCAAGAGCAAGGTATGATGAGCACAGCAGAAAGTTTTCCTTTAGTAAGAAACCGATGTTATAAAACCAGTAGGAGGAAGGAAACGTCTTAAAGGTGTTGCAAGCAACTTGGAAACCTGCACAACACAAACTCAAGACTTTGGTCCAACGAATAGTTCGGTTGTCAATCTCACCAGTTGCTGTAACAAAGGATTAACTATATGGTGTGGAAGGTAATAGTGGTTGGCGGCAAGTAAACATGAATAGCGGAAGATGTATCAATGGTAAAGATTGGATCGGGGTCCATAGTTCACTAGAGGTTTTCTCCTTAGATAAACAAACATGGCATGCTGGGTAAACAAATTACAGTAGTGCAATTGACATGACTGAGCAAGGCATAACAATGCAATACTAGACATCATGATCCTATAAGATTCGATTGGGCAATACAACAAGATGCATAGACCGCCATCCAACTACATCTATGACTAGAAGTCCACCTTTGGGTTATCGTACGAACCCCCTCCAGTATTAAGTTGCAAGCAAGAGATAACTGCTTTAAGCAAAGTGTGTAAGGTAAACAGTCCACTTGTTCCATGAACAAGAGACCGTTGTTTTCTCCCTAGTGGCAATAGCACATCTACAACCTTAGAAATTTCTGTCACTTCCCTTAGATTAAATATAGGCATGAACCCACTATCGAGCATCAATACCCCCTCTTGGAGTCACTAGCAACTACTTGGCCAAGATAGCAACTAACAAGGAGAGCATGTGTAAGATCCCACCTTTATAAAGGTAAAGATCCCTGTGATTGCAATGCTAGTCCCTGGATCAATTGCTAGCATCCATAGTTTAAGATGAAGTACACAGAAACAAAGGTCATTATTACATCGTCATTCCAGAGATAACATAGTCTTTTACAACTCCATAGCCATAGGCTAGTACAAGAGTTTATCATAACAATATAAATAAAAGTCTTCATCTTCATGTGCCACAGGCAAGCATGTTGAGTGTAGACTCATAACCCCTAATCCTCATCAGAGTAACCTACAACATCACAAGTTACAGCCATAGTGGGTCAATACATTGGAATAGTATTGGCAAGTGATACCTTAGTAGAATATTAGCATCTAGCTTCTACATGAATTTGGCTAAGTGTAGCTTACACTTGCTTTGCTCAAAATAGGTTTGACCTATCAGTTGAAAACACTAGGTTTTTGTTTGGCAAAAACTCCCAAGGAACCACCAATAGAAATTGGTGAACCTCCACCCTTGTTCAACCACAATTTTTAACTTAGAAAATTGGGATGAGGAGATTCTTGATAGCTTCCATGTCTTGATGCTCAAATTGTCCATTACCGGGGACTCGGCTAAGTACTTAGTTTCTTCCTTCTGCAGAGGTGGTGCACTTTCCCCACAAGACTTGATTTTCACCAAGACAGGACCTTTCAGAAGCCTTCCCTTAGACCAAAATGGACGCGCTCCAAACCTATCATCCCCTACCACCAATTGTCCATTTGGCTAAGTTTGCAACCTATATGATCCAGGCAGAGCCCATAATGCCATGTGGCTGCATGTGGCATCCCGCAAAACCACTACTAGAAAATCGCGTTGTTTTTGTGCATTGCATCATCATGACCGCATGCTCATGTCATCATGCCACCTTGCATTTGTGCATCGTCATGTCATCATGCATTTGTTTGTCAAAACCTATTTTCTAAAAGCCTAGTTTGGTTTCTAAATATTCCCCCTCTCAATTTCAAATTAAAGCGCCGGGCTTTTCCGGGTCTTTTTATTTGTCTAAACACTACTTAAAAAAGTTTATTTTAAATTAAATAAAAATTTATATTATTTTTAGGGGGCAGCCGAACCGGGCCGATCTGACCCAGTTGGCCACCCCCAGTACAAACCCGGCCTGTCTAATTCCTAATCCTTTTCTACCCCAAACCTAGTCTACCCACCGCTCCAGCCACATCACCCCACCCAATCCCCTCTCGCCACCTCACCTCTCCACCTCACTCCAACCAACCACCTACTGCCACCTACCATGGAGCCAAACCCACACACACCCACCACTCACACAACACACCCACGCACGCCACTCCCCCCGTGGCCCCGACCCCTGCCCTGGACCCACCCCGTTCACCCCAGCGACCCAACCCGACCCCGCTCTCTCTCCCCGCACACTCACCCGACCCCCACTCTTCTCTCTCCTGCCTCAGCCCCCACTCCCTCCGACCCCACCACCTGCCCCTGTCCCGCGGGTCCCACCGAACCCACTGCCCTGTCCCGCTCAGCCCCCACCCCGCGTCCACCGCTCCTGGACCGCCCCCTCCCCACGATTCCCCCACGCGCCCATCCCCTCTCTCCTCAACCTCTGCCGTTCCCAACGCCCTCCGGCGAGCCGCCGTCCTCCTCTCGACCTCGCCCTCTCCAGCGTCTTCGACCCCGCCGCGCTCGGCGCTCGCCGCCTCCCTGGATCCTGCCGACGTCGCCGCCTCGCATATCCTACTCCCCGTCCTCTGGTAACGCCCACGCCGCCGGCCTCAACCATCCCTGGCGCCGCCGCCGGTCTCTCCTTCGCCTCCTTGAGCCCACCGCTGCCGCAGACCCCCTCCGCGGCCGCCCGTCGAGCGCCCCGCAGCCGCGACACCAAGCGCCGCCTCCAGAGCCGTCTCCACCACCTCCGGCCACCGTCGCCTCCGCTGCCAGCGACCGCTGTAGGCCGCCCCGTCCTGCCGCGTCCCCGACGGCGCTCCCTCGTTCCTCCTCCCCGGCCGCCATGCCTGCCTCTGCCAGTCGCGGCGTGTCGCCGGCTTCCTGTCACCAGGTCGCACCGCGCACGCCCCGAGTTCGCCGACCCCTGCCTCGTCCGCGTCTTCTTCGCCTCGAGCGCCGGCCGCCTCTCCTGTGCAGCGCCCGGCCGCGTGCCCTCGAGCGCTGCCCACCTCGCCACGTTCCTCTGCTCAGCACCGCCTATAGCCCGGAGCTCCACGGCTGGCCCTCGTCGGCCTCACCTCCGTCGAGTCGTGCACGCCCCCGCCATCCTGACGCCGGTCACCGCCCCTGCAGCCTCGTTGCATCGCCGACCTCCGACCGCGTCGCCCCTGTTTCCCTGAGCATGCCGCACTGCTGCTCTCACTTCTGTCGCATGCCCAGGTTGCAGTACGACAGGTGGTTGTTCGGTCAGATGTATGCAAGGATCTGTTTTGTTTCTTGCTAACCTTGTTCTGACAAAAGACCCCTGAAACTTGTTTTCCCAAGTTGGATCGCAAGGTTCAAACCGGTGTCATCAAGATCTTCTCAGAACGCGTAATCCTCCTTCACGGAACCCCGAAGACACAATTCCGAGGATCCGAAGACCGAACCTCGGAAAACCCTCGGAACGACAAGATCGCTCACACGGACTCGAGTACCCCGATGCCCCGATCCGAAGACCAATCCTGGCGAGACCGAACTGGAACCACATCGAACCAAGTTCTTCCGAACCCTACGTGTGACCCCTTTCTCGAGCCCTATTTTTATAAATGTAATATAAAACTGTGCATATAAAATTGTCATATTTGCATACTTGATGTGGTTTGGGGGCCTTATGCCAATTCACCGCATAATTAAATATGGGGCCCATATGCGGGCAAATCTAGTCTTATATTGGCCTCATTTAAATTGGTGTAGCGAACCGGTGCTATATTTTGCCATGTTTAAACAACATTTAAATTGCGGGGTAGTTAAACAACTTGAACCATTTAATTAATTGTCGGGACCCCGGTTCCACTTAATATTGCCCAATTGCATCGCATCTTTGCCATGTCATGCATCATACATGCATCATGCCCGATCTTCTGCCGTTGTATTAAATAGTGCATCCGGTGTTTATTCTAGTGTTTTGCTTCTTCACGGACTAGGCCGATGAGATGATGCGAGTGTCGACCCGATCTTCGGATGAACCTTCGTCAATGTTTTCAGGCGAGCATCTCCCCCTTTCTACCTATCTTACTTTTATAGTATTTATTCCCTCCTGTTGATCTATTGCTATCTGTGTTGCGATGCTCTAGTTTTCGTACCCGTGATATCCCTTGCAGCCTTATATTTCCTTGGACACCTCCTATTACCTGTTGTTTGGTAGATAGTTGGACCTGCGCGTCGTAGTCGCTTGCTCAAGTGCTGTTGCGTGTCGTCAAGTACCATAGTTGTTGGAGTATTGCAGCATGCTTAATGTTGGAGATGACCATGGCTTTAATTATCGTTTAATTTAATTATTGTTTAATAACTAAAATTGAAGTAGTTAAATGCAGAGGCACCGGTGGGTGATAGATAATATTTGGTTTCCGACCGCTCACTGGTGTCCCGTAGGACCCCGAGTTCTTGACACCTGTTCCGAGATCGAGCGCGCTAACCACATGTAGGATGTATGGGCACCCCATCGATTTAGTACCTGATTTCAAAGTACTGTACTGGGAGCCACAAGTAGTTTGGGGCTTTATTACTATCCTGTACTTATGCCATGCTTTACTGCTTTATTTAAATTGTGCGAGGTACTGCACACTGTACTGTTTAGGAAAGCGGAGTGTTTTCGCGGTATCGACAATCCCAGTTTTTGGGTTCCCAGTCGTTTATAGCCACTGGCGCAAACCCTGAGTCCGTCTCGGAGACCGGCCGACTTCGTTGCGGGTATACTTAGTGGGGTGCCCCCCCCGTACTTACTTTGGGTCTGGGAAACGTCATGACTTAGGCCCCGCCGACATACCGATGGGTGTATGTTAATTGATCTGGCAAAAAGGGTCGAAGTGCGTGTGGATACTTTGGTGCACCCCTGCAGGGTTAAATCTTTTCGAGAAGCCGTGTCCGCGGTTATGGACGACTTGGAGCACAGGTCTCGATCATAGACAACTATAACTAAAGTTTATTGCTATAATTTGACTTGTACCCGATATGACTAGTAATCAGCTTCACTACCACGGAATGGATAAATAAAAGTACCAACAACTGCTGGGTTTTGGGGATATCTCATGCTAATTGTATTTGACTAGTAAGTGTCGCAACTACAACGGAATGGTTAAATAAAACTGCCCACTGCTTATTTTAATCAGGATGTCTATCTATATTTGACTAATAACTGCCGCAACTATAATGCATGAATAAAAATGCCAACGGTGTGAGTTCCTCGGTTGACTTTCTCGGCTGGTATCGAGGGGGAATACCAGGATGGGTTTGTTTGGTGTTAGATTCAGGTTGGATCCGAATAGACCTTTCTTATCCCTCTCTGATAGCCGACAGTTATATGGAGTCTCTATAGGTTGTTTAGTGCATGTTGCGCTGCCGCTTCAGTCCACCATACCTATGTAGGCGAGGACCGCCGAATTCTAGCCTCGCCGTGTACTGGCCTTAGTACTGACCGCTCTCTCCTTTTTCCTTTGCCCTTTGTCGGCACCCCTTTTTGTTAAGCAGGTTTGAGATCGACGTCATTAGCAGGGTTACCCTTCCTGCTTGGCCTGGGCAGGGTTATGGACGCCATTGGTTATTCTTCAGGGCTCTTAGCCCCATTTGCATCTTGTCCGTAGCTGGACGCTCTATCGTTTTCAAGGTGATTTGGATCTTTGTTCTGTATATCTGTATTCTTGACTCATGGAGTCGTGTTGTATATATATCTGTTCTGTGGGTCCCATCGAGGAGGACTGTTGTGTAATGTTATTACTTCGTTTTCCACCCGCACGAAAGTGCCTGGTGGGCACCTTTGAATCGTTTCTATGCGGGTTTGGCGGGAAGCGCTGAAACTTGCATAGGGCTGATTCTGAGGGTGTTACACTGCACTAGAAGCTTCTTAACATTTGGCATCTCAAATCCCTTTGTTCCTAGGTGGAAATCCACAAGTGAGATACACAAGGTAAACCATATAAATGGGCCTTGTGTAACCACTCAACCAAAAACCACCAAGCAATTACCAATCCACCCAGGTGTTTCATTCACTTAGTTGTTTTATTAAGCAAAAACATAAGTCAAAGACTTAGTAATATTTTTCCATAGCATGTATATATTCCACCCTTGGTTGCTACTAGCTAGGCTAAGCATGGCAATAGCAAGCATCTTAACTTAGAGAAAATTCTAACAATTCTACAACTACTAGGATTTCCCAAGCATAGCATGTAGATACTTAGCAAAAATCATCATGCAAGCCCTATACAAAATATTTCTAATGCATGGTCAAAATATTGGGACAAAGGTATGAAGAATTACTTGCCTTGGTAGTTGGGGGAGTAACAACAATCCTCACAGTCACAATCACCACTAGCACCAAAATCTACACATAAAATGATAGCACCAAATTCACATATCAAAATAAACAAGCAAAAATATATGAATGCATGAAAATGACATGTGATGATTTTCTAAACTCAACAAGACAAGTAAAACAATACTGATCAATAAACTATACATTTATACATCAAATAAAATTTATTTGGTCTTTAAAACATTTTCCAACAAATTTTTATACACAAAATAGGCTTACAAATGTTTCTGAAAAAAAACTAATTTTAGGGAAGCAATTCATTAAAAAAATTGCATGGTTGGAAAGTACTCTTTATTCTGATTCCATTGAGATAAAATTTGCAAAATTTGAACGTGTGGATCAAATGTTATGAATTTTGCAAGTTTGAACATCTAATAGATCTAAATTCATATTTTAAATCTAAAACCCAGACACGTGGGCGTGTCTGATTGGCCCGTACCGGTTCAGCCAGATTGATCAACATGGGCCGTTGGATGTAAGTGACAGTGCACGGCCAGATCTGCACGTACCACTTCGCTTAAGTGATCTAATCCTACGCATCAGATCTAGATCTAACGGTCTAAATCAATCGAACCAAAAACGAGCGGCGCTGGGACGGTGGCTGGCGTCGGCGCGGTCAGACGTGGACGGTGCCAATGATACAGGAAGAGCGGGAGAGGAAGGGATAGCTCACCGAGTTCACCGTGCGTTGCTGATGCTCAAGGTGTGCTTGGTTGGCGAAGGGGCGCTTGAGGTCGACGGGGATTGCTCGTCGTAGTTTCTTCTGACGACGGCCGCTTCTGTTCGCCGTCGCTGGCGAGGGTACAGGTCATGCCAAGGCAAGAGAAGGAGTGCGTTAGATGCGCGAGACGATGCTGGTCACGCGAGTGTCAAGAAGAGAGAAAGGTGCGGTCTGTACTAACCAGGGGAGCTCGTCGGAGTTGCTGGCTTCGTCGGGCACGTGCAGTCGTCGACGTTGGCGAGGCTCTGGATGATCCTAGCACACACCAGTGGTGTTAGAAGATGCGCAAGGTTGCAGTGATCCTACTAGCAATACTAGAAGGCAAGGGGCGGGGAGTGCTCACCGGAATTCACCGCCGGAGGTCGTCGGTACTGCGGCGGTGTTCTGCGAAATACGGGCAGCCTGGTGGCGGAGTGGGGGTGCTGAGTGAGGGGAAATGGTCGTCGAGGGGTGGGGGTTAAGTATCCGGAGCCGGGGCGAGGATCGCGCACTTAATCGTCAGCATTTACTCGAATTATGGCGTGACAGTGAAGGAGGAGGAAACAGCCGGCGACGACGTGGTCGCGGGCGTGATTTGGGGAAGAAGGAGGTGAGCTGGCGAGGGTCCACCAGTCAGTGACCGTTTGGGTAGCGTGGGTGCGGTAAAAAAACAGAGAGAGGGAGGAAAACCCGGGTGGGCTGGCTAATGGGCTGCTTCTGCTGTTGGGCTTATTTGCTGGCGCCGGCCTTTTCCATTTCTTTTGCCTTTTTCTTTTTCTGATTGATTTTCCAGGAATCTTTTTCAAATGTTTTTAAAAGAGTTTGAATCCAAACACTTTCTAGATTTTTGTAAAGTGAAACATGTTCATATTTTTGTATACAGTACAGCTGTTCACTTAAATTTGTAATGGCCCAATGGTATTTAAAAATAAACCTTGCTTTTATTATTTATTTAAATAGAACATGAGAATGATTTTGAATTCATAATTTGTTTTGAAAACTTTGATCAAGCCTTAGAAACAACACTCGAACTTATGTTCAAATCTTTACTGATTAAAACAAGTATTTTCTTATTAGAAGGTAGCAATAAGGCCATTGCCTTGCTTACATAAAATAATAGACCACAAAGTTTCTGTTTTTGAAGAAATGATCCTAAAATGATTATGAATGCATGAATGATATAAAAACTTTTTGAAATCATGATTTTTGGGATGTTACAAATCTAACCCCCTTAAGGTGAATCTCTCCCTCGAGATTCGGATTGGCTAGCAAATAGGTGAGGGTGGTCTTTTCGAAGATCATCTTCTCTTTCCCATGTTGCTTCTTCCTCGGAATGATGGTTCCACTGAACCTTGCAGAATTTGATAGTCTTTGTCCGAGTGACTCTTTCTGCAGTCTCGAGAATCTTGATAGGTTTTTCCTCATAGGTGAGATCACTTTCCAATTGGACCTCCTCCAAAGGTATAGTATCCTTCAAAGAAGTCTCCTCCATCTCCGGATGGCATTTCTTTAGCTGACTCATATGAAACACATTGTGAACAGCAGACAATGATTTAGGCAATTCAATCTCATATGCTACTTCTCCTTTACGGCTCAGAATCTTGAATGGTCCAACATATCTTGGGGCCAATTTTCCTTTGACTCCAAATCTCTTAACTCCACGAAGTGGTGATACTCTAAGATAAGCTCTATCACCCACCTCATAGGTGACTTCTCTACGCTTAGGATCTGCGTAGCTCTTCTGTCGGGATTGTGTTATCTTCAATCTGTCCTTTACTAACTTGACTTTCTCTTCAGCTTCTTTGATTAATTCTGGCCCGAACAAGTTTCTTTCTCCAACACCATTCCATAACAATGGTGTAGTACACTTTCTCCCATAGAGAAATTCAAACGGTGCTATCTCAATACTGGCTTGATAGCTGTTGTTATAAGAGAATTCTGCGTAAGGCAAACTTTCATCCCAACTAGCTCCATAATCTATGGCACATGCCCTCAACATATCCTCTAAAATCTGGTTGGTCCTTTCTGTCTGTCCGTCAGTCTGGGGATGAAAAGCAGTGCTGAATTCCAATCTCGTTCCCAATGACTCATGCAGTTGCCTCCAAAAATGGGAAGTCAATTGAGTTCCCCTATCAGACACAATACTCTTGGGTACTCCATGCAAACACACAATCCTATTCATATAGATCTTGGCCAACTTAGCACTTGTATAGGTTGTCTTCACGGGTATGAAATGAGCCACTTTAGTTAGACGATCCACTACGACCCAAATAGAATCATATCCCGATATAGTCCTTGGTAATCCAGTGATGAAATCCATACCAATCTTGTCCCACTTCCAATCAGGAACAGGTAATGGTTGTAACAATCTTGCTGGTTTCTGATGTTCCGCTTTCACTCTACTACATACATCACACAAAGCAATATGTTCGGCAATGTCCTTCTTGATATTATTCCACCAAAATCTTTCCTTCACATCCATGTACATTTTGGTGTTACCCGGATGAATGTAATATGGTGAGTTGTGTGCTTCTTGTAAAATCAGTTTCCGAAGCTCCGGATCCTGCGGAATACAGATACGTTTTCCATACCATAAAGTACCCTGTTCGTCTTCATTGAATCCTTTGGCTTTTCCCTTGCCAATCCTTTCCTTAATCTCTTCAATTTCCTTGTCCGTCTTTTGGGCTTCTTTGATTTTGTCCAACAAGGTGGGTTGAACATCCAAAGACATGAGGTGTCCCTCAAGCACAATCTCCAATCTGAGATTTTTGAATTGGGAACACAGATCATCTGGCAACTCTCCCTTAGTAAGGCCATTCACATAAACCTTACGGCTTAATGCATCCGCTACAACATTTGCTTTACCGGGGTGGTATTGCAAACTCAAGTCATAGTCCTTGATGAGTTCTAGCCATCTTCTTTGTCTCATGTTGATTTCTTTCTGAGTGAAGATATACTTCAAACTTTTGTGATCTGTGAACACTTCACATCGCTTTCCCAAAAGATAATGTCTCCATGTTTTGAGTGCATGGACAACAGAGGCCAACACTAAATCATGGGTAGGATAATTCACTTCATGAGTTTTGAGTTGTCTCGAGGCATAAGCCACAACTTTTCCTTCTTGCATCAGAACTGCACCCAGTCCTTGGTGAGATGCATCACAATAAACTTGGAAGTCCTTCTCCAAATCTGGCAGACATAAGACTGGTGCTATCACTAGTCTCTTCTTCAACTCTTGGAAACTGAATTCACATCCTTCAGTCCAATCAAATTTCTTGTCTTTCTTTAGTAACTCCGTCATTGGCTTAGATACCTTTGAGAAATTCTCAATGAACCTTCTATAGTACCCTGCCAAGCCAAGAAAACTACAAACTTCTTTCACTGACTTAGGATATTCCCACTCAGTTACGGCTGACACTTTTGCGGGATCAACTGCTACACCATCTCCTGACACAATGTGTCCAAGAAATCCAACTTCATTTAGCCAGAATTCACACTTGCTGAATTTGGCATACAGTTTATGCTCTCTAAGCTTCTCAAGTATCAAACGCAAATGTCCTTCATGCTCTTCATTACTCTTGGAGTAGATTAAAATGTCATCGATGAAAACGACAAAAAACTTGTCAAGAAATTCTATGAACACTTTGTTCATCATATTCATGAAGTAGGCTGGTGCATTGGTCAAACCAAATGGCATCACGGTGTACTCATACAATCCATACCTAGTGGTGAAAGCAGTCTTAGTTATGTCTTGTTCCTTTATCTTAAGTTGAAAATAGCCTGACCAGAGATCAATCTTTGAGAACATGCGGACTCCTTCTAACTGATCAAACAAGTCATTGATTCTAGGCAAAGGATACTTGTTCTTGATAGTCACCTAATTGAGTGAACGATAATCTATGCATAACCTTTGACTTCTGTCTTTCTTTTCCACAAACAAAACTGGTGCTCCCCAAGATGAAGAACTTGGTTGAATAAATCCTTTCTGCAACTGTTCTCCGAGTTGTTTATTGAGTTCCTTCAACTCATCAACTGACACCTTGTAAGGTCTCTTTGCTATTGGTCCTGATCCTGGTAGCAAGTCAATCAAAAACTCCACATCTCTATCTAGTGGCATTCCCGACAATTCTTACGGAAACACATCTGGATATTCTCTCACAATTAGCACACTGTCTAAGCTAGCCCCCTTAAGATAATTTAACTTACTCCCTTTTGATTCAAAGTTAGATTTAAATCTAATCCGTTTCTTATCTAGGGTTGTGAGTGTGACAGTATGATTGGCACAATCTAGCACTCCCTTGTACTTGGTCATCCAATCCATTCCCAAAATTACATCCAGTCCTTGGGAATCTAGGATTATCAGACTAACTGGAAACTTATGCTTTCCAAATTCTATCACTAGATCACGGCATCCAAGACTTACTATCATATCTCCACCGGGAGAACTTACTTTTATAGGACACCCAATATTTTCAGTTGGAAATCCATTCCTATCAATAAATGCTCTTGATATGAATGAATGCGATGCACCAGTATCAAAAAGAACAAGTAATGGAATAAAATTGAGTTTGAACTTACCAGCCACAACATCAGGTTCCTCATATATATCTTCCACATTAATGTGGTTCACTTGTCCCTTCTGGAAAGGGTTGGGCTTGGTGGTTCCTTCAAACTTCTTCTCTGGGCACTCATTTGCATAGTGACCCATCTTCTTACACTTGAAACATTCAACCTGACTGATATCTCTCTTTGCAGGATGACTTCCACTGCCATTTCCACCTCCACTGTGGTGACTTGTGTCCACTCTTGTGTAGGGATGGAATTCGAGCCGAGCCGAGCCAACTCGGCTCAACTCGCTAAAGCTCGTTCAACTAACGAGTTAGCTTGACTCGGCTCATTTATAGAACGATATCATATTTGAAACTCGGCTCGACTCGGTAAACTCACGAGTAGCTCGCGAGCAGCTCGTTTAGATTGTTATAAGTTATGAATATGAGCACATATAAGAAAAAATAGTAATTATTCTACTAATTTGAAACTAGAACAATAATAGTACTTCCATAATAGCATGAAGGAAGATCAATAAAAAATATAGTAACTCTAAGCCATTACAGCTTCAAGGAACATTCATAGTATGACACTTATCTATGAAAATTTTCAAACTCTATATTTGAACGAGTTTAATAAGCTAAATGAGTAGCTCACGAGTAGCTCATTTAGCTTGGGTGAAAAAACAATCTCAAATCAAAAACTTGGCTCGACTCGTTAGACACCGAGTTCGAGCCGAGTCGAGCTATATCACGAGTTACTCATTTAGCTCGCGAGTTTCGAGTTATAATTCCATCCCTACTCTTGTGGTTCTTGTACTTGTCATTATCATGACTACGATGATGCTTATTGTCATGATGGAGGTTCTGGCCATGGTGGTTGTTGTACTTTCCATGTTTGTGGGATCCAGAACTCCCACTATCATCATGATGGGAACGCTTGTGAGACGATCCCGAGTTGTGCTTATCAAAGTTGTGCTTCCTCTTCCTACTCTCAACCTGTTTCATGTTGTTTTCCAAGATGGTAGCCTTGTCACAAAGTGATTGGTAGGTTGGGACATAGGCAACAGACAGCTGCAGATTCAGTTCATCATTCAGTCCTTCGAGGAATTTCTCCTTCCTCTTGGCATCTGTATCAACCTCATCTAGTGCATAACGCGCCAGATTGTTGAACTCCTCAATATACTCGGGCCACGCTGCTGTGACACTGTTTCAGGTTGTGGAACTCCTTCTTCTTCAAATTCATCACTCCGGATGAGATGTGAGCTGTACGGAATCCGTCCTCAAAGATAGACAATGTCACATCCTCAATGGGGGTGGTGATCTGAAAATTGTCCCACCAGGTTGCTGCTGGCCCTTCCAGCAGATGAGCTGCAAACCTGACCTTCTCTTCGTCGGTGCATCCGATAGTCACTAAATCCTTGTTCACTAAACGTAGCCAATCATTAGCCACCATTGGATCAGTGGTCCCTGAGAACTTTGCAGGCCTCAGTCTTAGAAATCTGGTGAGCATGTCAAATCCTGGCGGATTATTCTGGTTGTTGTTGTTGTTGTTATTGTTATTGTTATTGTTGTTATTCTGATTCTGGTTCTGCATAAAAGTGGTCATCATCTGCATCGGTTGTGCATGTGCTGTCATCAACTGCTGCATCTCGGGAGTGACATTGTTGTTGTTGTTTGGGTTGGGGTTGGCACGTCGAGGAGGCATCTGTGGTTTTCATAAGGATAACAATGAGATACCCATAGATGCTTAACATGCACAATACATCCCATACTCAATCACAATAACCAAGCATCAAAATAACATAGAGTTTGAACGAGACAAACAACAAGTTTGGAAATGCAAACACACCATAGCAAGCCACCCACATGTTGGATGGTCATTGCGACTCAATAATCAAAAGTACAATATATGAAAGATAAATGAGTAGTCAACACTACTCCTCCGCATCAATCTCCACATCAACAAGGGTAAGACCTGCATTCTCCATACCGGTCTTGTACTTCTCAACATTAGTAGTCAAGGCCTCTATCTTGGACCTAAGAGCCCTATTCTGTGCACGAAGCCTCTCGATCACTCCCTGCTGATGCTCAAGCTCGAAGTCCTTGGCCTCAAGTTCTTCCTTCATCTCCCGGATCTTCTTGTTCCTGTCTTGGACTCTTTTCTCCTGGCTCTTGAATTTCTTGTCCTGGCTTTCAAACTTGGCCTCCATTTCCTTGACTATCTCGTCTTGCTCCGCGAAGAGCTTGTCCTTCTCTCAGAGCTCAACCTGGAGATCGTCATTGCTAAGCATGACGTTGGTCCTATC
The DNA here is from genome assembly GCA_910589765.1 of Avena atlantica. NCBI lineage: Eukaryota > Viridiplantae > Streptophyta > Magnoliopsida > Poales > Poaceae > Avena > Avena atlantica. Next base: position 442,003,735 of record OU342739.1, read on the forward strand.
AGTATCTAGGTGCCTAATAAGACCCTCTAGGTCCTAGAGGTACAGACGAATCGGCTCCATCGTCTCTCTAGTAGCATCCTCGTACTCTATAGCTTCACCCTCCTCGTTGCGTCTCCCGAAGGGGTGAAAGTAAATACCTCTAAGATCGGTGGAGTGTCTCCCTACCAGGCGCCCGAGTAACTCCTGCATGACTACATCTAAGCCTTTCTCCTTGTCGTCATGCATCAGCTTGAAAGTGATGGTCTCCGTGGTTGGCTCTGTCTGGCGTCCCCGCTGAGTGACTCTGAAGCCCCAAAGGTCCTTCCTCTCAAACTTGGTGAGTGGAAGTGTCATGATGCTAGGAAGCGGAAGGTTGAGCACACTAGTGAGCTCAATGAGACGAGTACCAAAACGAGTTCCCTTGAACTCCTCGGCCGTGTTGATAACAACATTAGGCATCTATTTTTATAAGATAGAGAAAAGTTAGAATCAACATCAAATAGAGAAAAAATCATAAGACAAAATATCACAAGCATATCTTTTGCATCAAACACACAAGTCATGGCATACACAAATCCATTACAAGCATCAAACTTCAACATAACTTAGACAAAAAAAATTGGAAGTGGAAACGATAAGTGTGGTGGTCCAACTAACGGACTACATTACAATCCCCACTCACTTTCCAAGTTAGCTATCAGGGCATCCCTAGAGGCAATCTGTCGATCTTGATCACATGGCTCCATTGCTAAGTCTATGATGTCTTCCCTTAAGCGTTGGTTAGCAGCCTTCCTGGGTACGCTTATTTTCTTCTCTAAGGTCATTTTGGGTGTTGAGCAATCTGCACTTAAGTCTATCACCAAGCTCCTTGATAGCATTCCAAGATGCATTTCTTGTAGAATCAAATAATGTTGTGTGCATTTCTGAGTTGGTGACCATGCAGAATCCTGAATCCTTGTGGTTGTCTTCCTTGTTTTTGTACAAGTGAAGTTGCACCCACCAATACTCTTCTCCTTCATCCATCACTGGGAATCCTTTGTACACAGCTGCACCATGTATCCCCATGGTAACCATAAGGTTCTTGAGGGCCTTGGGAAATTCATTCTCACACTCCAAAGTCATGGTCATGAGTGGTCCCTTCCTCACGGCTTCGTTGATGGAGTTCATCTACAAATAGAGATGAGAAAGAAGATTAGAAAAGTTTACGAGAATAAAAAGACAAGTGTGGAAAATGTTGAAATTTTTCCTTAGAGGTTTCTAATCCAATCCTAGGGTCATAATCCTACAGGCAACACAGTGCTCTGATACCATCTGTAAGATCCCACCTTTATAAAGGTAAAGATCCCTGTGATTGCAATGCTAGTCCCTGGATCAATTGCTAGCATCCACAGTTTAAGATGAAGTACACAGAAACAAAGGTCATTATTACATTGTCATTCCAGAGATAACATAGTCTTTTACAACTCCATAGCCATAGACTAGTACAAGAGTTTATCATAACAATATAAATAAAAGTATTCATCTTCATGTGCCACAGGCAAGCATGTTGAGTGTAGACTCATAACCCCTAATCCTCATCAGAGTAACCTGCAACGTCACAAGTTACAGCCATAGTGAGTCAATACATTGGAATAGTATTGGCAAGTGATACCTTAGTAGAATATTAGCATTTAGCTTCTACATGAATTTGGCTAAGTGTAGCTTACGCTTGCTTTGCTCAAAATAGGTTTTACCTATCAGTTGAAAACACTAGGTTTTTGTTTGGCAAAAACTCCCAAGGAACCACAAATAGAAATTGGTGAACCTCCACCCTTGTTCAACCACAATTCTTAACAATTACCAATCCACCCAGGTGTTTCATTCACTTAGTTGTTTTATTAGGAAAAAACATAAGTCAAAGACTTAGTAATATTTTTCCATAGCATGTATATATTCCACCCTTGGTTGCTACTAGCTAGGCTAATCATGGCAATAACAATCATCTTAACTTAGAGAAAATTCTGACAATTCTACAACTACTAGGATTTCCCAAGCATAGCATGTAGATACTTAGCAAAAATCATCATGCAAGCCCTATACAAAATATTTCTAATGCATGGTCAAAATATTGGGACAAAGTTATGAAGCACCACTTGCCTTGGTAGTTGGGGGAGTAACAACAATCCTCACAGTCACAATCACCACTAGCACCAAAATCTACACATAAAATGATAGCACCAAATTCACATATCAAAATAAACAAGCAAAAATATATGAATGCATGCAAATGACATGTGATTATTTTCTAAACTCAACAAGACAAGTAAAACAGCACTGATCAATAAACTAAACATTTATACATCAAATAAAATTTATTTGGTTTTTAAAACATTTTCCAACAAATTTTTATACACAAAATAGGCTTACAAATGTTTCTGCAAAAACAACTAATTTTAGAGAAGCAATTCATTAAACAAAGTGCATGGTTGGAAAGTACTCTTAATGCTGATTCCATTGATATAAAATTTGCAAAATTTGGACATGTGGATCAAAAGTTATGAATTTTTCAAGTTCAAACATATAATAGATCTAAATTAAGATTTTAAATCTAAAACCCAGACACGTGGGTGTGTCTGATTGGCCCGTACTGGTTTGGCCGGATCGATCAACGTGGGCCGTTGGATGTAAGTGACAGCGCACGACCAGATCTGCACGGACCACTTCGCTTAAGTGATCTAATCCTACACATCAGATCTAGATCTAACGGTCTAAATCAATCGAACCAAAAACGAGCGGCTCTGCGACGGTAGCTGGCGGCGGCGCAGTCAGACGTGGATGGTTCCAACGATACAGGAAGCGGGGGAGAGGAAGGGATACCTCACCGTGTTCGCCGTGCATTGCTGATGATCAAGGTTTTCTTGGTTGGCGAAGGGGCGCTTGAGGTCGACGGGGATTGCTCGCCGTAGTTTCTTCTGGCGACGGCCGCTTCTGTTCGTCGTCACTGGCGAGGGTAGATGTAATGCCAAGGCAAGAGAAGGAGTGTGTTAGATGCGCGAGACGATGCTGGTCACGCAAGTGTCAACGAGAGGGAAAGGCACGGTCTGTACTAACCAGGGGAGCTCGTCGGAGTTGCTGGCTTCATCGGGCACGTGCAGTCATCGACGTTGGCGAGGCTCTGGATGATCCTAGCACACACCAGTGGTGTTAGAATATGCGCAAGGTTGCAGTGATCCTACTGGCAATAATAGAAGGCATGGGGCAGGGAGTTCTCACCGGAATTCACTGCCGGAGGTCGTCGGTATTGCGGCGGAGTTCTGCGAAATACGGGCAGCCTAGTGGCGAAGTGGGGGTGCTGAGTGAGGGGAAATGGTCGTCGATGGGTGGGGGTTAAGTAGAGCCGGGGCGAGGATCGCGCACATAATCGTCGGCATTTACTCGAATTATGGCGCGGCGGTGAGGAAGGAGGAAACAGCCGGCGACGACGTGGTCGCGGGCGTGATTTGGGGAAGAAGGAGATGAGCTGGCGAGGGTCCACCAGTCAGTGACCGTTTGGGTAGTGCAGGTGCGGTGAAAAAAACAGAGAGAGGGGGGAAACCCGGGTGGGCTGGCTAATGGGATGCTTCTGCTGTTGGGCTTATTTGCTGGCGCCGGCCTTTTCCATTTCTTTTGCCTTTTTCTTTTTCTGATTGATTTTCCAAGAATCTTTTTCAAATGTTTTTAAAAGAGTTTGAATCCAAACACTTTCTGGATTTTTGTAAAGTGAAACATGTTCATATTTGTGTATACAATACAACTGTTCACTTAAATTTGTAATGGCCCAATGATATTTAAAAATAAACCTTGCTTTTATTATTTATTTAAATAGAACATGAGAATGATTTTTCATAATTTGTTTTGAAAACTTTGATCAAGCCTTAGAAACAACACTCAAACTTATGTTCAAATCTTTACTGATTAAAACAAGTATTTTCTTATTAGAAGGTAGCAATAAGGCCATTGCCTTGCTTACATAAAATAATAGACCACAAAGTTTCTGTTTTTGAAGAAATGGTCCTAAAATGATTCTAAATGCATGAATGATATGCAAACTTTGAAATCATGATTTTTGGGATGTTACAGCATGCAAGATCACAAACAACACATACATGATATAATCAATAAGACAAAACCATTAATCAATCTGACATAGTAATCTCAATATCCATCGGATCCCCGCAAACACAACATGCATGATTACAAATAGATGAGATCTTGATCATGAACATAGCTCACAAGATCTAGACAAGAAAGCACAAAGGAGGATATACAACCATCTAGCTACTCCATGGACCCGTAGTCCAAGGTGGAACTACTCACGCTTCATACCGGAGGCTGGCATGATGAAGAAGAAGGCCTCCGGTATGATCTCCCCTCCGGCAGGGTGCCGGGAAGAGCTTCAAATCCCCACCGATCCAGGGACAATGGTGATGGAGGCTACAGACAGTTTCATGGAATATTGATCGGGTACTTAGGGTTTAGGCATCGGGGCTTCTTATAGGCGAGGAGGCGAGGCAGGATGGCGTCCAGGGGGCCCATACCCTGCCTAGGCACGGCCTAGGGTGGGCCCGCGCTTGGGGGTGCAGCCGTCCTATGGCTCCCCTCCGTCTCTCCTCTAGACAATGTGTTCTCCTCGGTGAAATATTGACTTTGGCTTTTGTCCCGTCCAATTCCGAGAATATTGATTTTCTGCCTTTCTAGAACCAAAAACAGAAGAAAACATGCAATTGGCACTGTGACATCTTGTTAATAGGTTAGTACCAGAAAACATATAAAAACACCTCAAAGTGTAGACAAAGCAAACCAAAGTAGATACTAAAAAAGCATGGAACATCAAAAATTATAGACACGTTTCCGACGTATGAAGCATCCCCAAGCTTAACTCCTTCTCGTCCTCGAGTAGGTAAGTGATAAAAGAATAATTTTTGAGGTGACATGCACCATCAAAATCAATATCAAACCATTTCCAAGCATTGAAAGCTGGGATCAAATAACTCTAAACATGAACATGAAAGATGGAGTTCTAACAGTAAGACAAAGTAACTATGCAAACAACATGAAAGGCTACAAACAAAGATCATGAATAACATGCATTGAAAAACGTTTGTTTGTTTCACATACAAAAAACATAGCATAGTGGCATTCATCTTGTCCCTCATAGAGTAGCAAATAGATGCATAGGACACCTTCATAGCTCATAAGAGTGACTAGATACATATAGCACAAGAACAAGCAATATCAATAATATGCATCAATCAATAAGTTTTGGGAAAATGCACATAGAACTAAGAATGGCAACTATGCTCTCTTAACTAGTGCCTAAAGGTAGAAGGTGGAGACTCAATATAATAGTGGAAGAAAGACCCTTCATAAGGGAAAGCAGGGATTTCAAGTCTCGAAAAGAGCTTCCAAAAATTATGGTACTAGTTAGATTTCATCCCTCATTGCCCTATCATAAGCATCTTGAAGTGATTAAAGTTAAAGTGAACTCTTGGGTTATTACTGAAGTAATAACTTCCAAGACTCAAGAAAACTCTTGGGTTATCTCCCAACAAGTACTTTTCTTTAACACCTTTAAGTTAGGCACAAGAAACAAGAAATGAAGTATTTTCAAATGAAGAAGCATTAACATCAAACCTTGCTTTCAAAGGAGGAGCAAAAATCATATTCTCTCTACTCATAGGGAAGTGTTCAATACCTTTATTGAATGGAAATTAATATTTAATGGTGCCTTCTTTCATATCAATGATGGCACAAACAGTTCTGAGAAAAGGCCTTCCCAAAGTAATAGGACAAGAAGCATTTTATTCAACATCCAGAACATAGAAATCAACAGGGATATAAGCATTGTTAACCATAATGAGAACATCATTAACACTCCCCATGAGTTTCTTCTTAGCATTATCATTAAGTGGGACATCCAAATAACAATCTTCCAAAGGTGGCAAATCAAGCATTTCATAAATCTTCCTAGGCATAATAGGGACACTAGAACCAAGATCACATGAAGCTTTGAGATCAAAGTCATTCACTTGCATATTAATAATGGGTTCCCAACTATATTCTACTTTTCTAGGAATAGAAGCTTTGTGTTTTAACTTCTTCCTTAATCTTAACAAGAGCATCTTTAATGTGTTTGGTGAAAGCAACATGCATATCACTAGCATCAGGACTTCTAGCAAGTTTTTGCTGGAACATAATCATATCAAAAATATTGCAACCATCAATATCAAAATCAAACTTAGCATCACTAGTAGTAGACTCATTGGCCTTAGGCATTGTTGGAGGAGGAATAGGGACTTCTTGTTGTTTAGTGGTATCCATTCTAGTGGTGATGGTGCACACACTATTGTTTCTATCAATTTCAGTTTTCCTTTCCAACTTAGCATGTAGTTGGGCTAATAGTCTAACATTTTCATCAATAGTAACTTGTGTGGCATGAGTAGCAACAAAGGTACCTTCCATGGTTTCATGTTTAGCAGCCATTTTATTAATCAAGGAGGAATGTGCTTCAGACAAAGAGGAAATATTTTTCTCAACATTTAAAAGCTTTTCCTCCACAGTCTTGTTGAAAGTGGTTTGTTTACTAATAAAGTCTTTGAGCATGACTTCAAGTTTAGAGGGGGCACTTCTAGCATTGTTGTAGGAGTTTCCATAGGTATTGCCATTATTAGGAGGATAACGCCTATAATTGTTGTTACTACCAAAATTATTCCTATAGGCATTGTTGTTGAAATTATTGTTTCTAATGAAGTTCACATCAACTTGCTCTTCTTGAGCAACCAAAGAGGCTAAGGGAACATTATTTGGATCTAAAGGAGCTTTCCCATTAACAAGGATAGCCATAATAACATCAATCTTATCACTCAAAGAAGAGGTTTCTTCAACAGAATTTATGTTGTTACCATGTGGAGCTCTCTTAGTGTGCCATTCAGAGTAATTAACCATCATATTATCAAGGAGTTTTGTTGCAGCACCCAAGGTGATGGTCATAAAGGTACCTCTAGCAGCTGAATCCAACATGTTTCTTGAAGAGAAGTTCAAACCTGCATAAAAAGTCTGGATAATCATCCAAGCAGTAAGTCCATGAGTGGGACAATTATTAACCAAAGATTTCATTCTTTCCCAAGCTTGAGCAACATGTTCATTATCAAGTTGTTTAAATTTCATAATATCACTTCTCATAGATATAATCTTAGCAGGAGAGTAGTACTTTCCAATAAAAGCTTCTTTGCACTTAATCCAAGAATCAATACTATTTCTAGGCAAGGATAGCAACTATTCTTTAGCTTTTCCTCTCAAGAAGAAAGGAAACAACTTGAGCTTAATAATATCTCCATATACATCCTTATACTTTTGCATCTCACAAAGTTCAACAAAGTTATTGAGATGGGCAGCGGCATCATCAGAACTAGCACCAGAAAATTGCTCTCTCATCACAAGATTCAAGAATGCAGGCTTAATTTCATAAAAAGTAGCATCAGGAGCAGGTGGAGCAATGGGAGTTCTAAGGAAATCATTGTTTTTTGTGCTAGTGAAGTCACACAACTTGGTGTTCTCAGCAGAGTTCATTTTGGCAAAAGTGGAGCAAGCCAAAAACAACAGCAGCAACTAGAGCAGGTACTAATTTTTTTGTGTGTTTTTTATAAGAGAAAGCAAACCAAACTAAACTATTTTATTTTGGAGTTTTTGATAAAAAGAGGAAACTAAAACCAAGCAAAAGAAACTAAGCAAACTAAAAACAAAGTAAAGAGAAAGGTTGAGGAGGACTCCCCTTGTGAAGACGTCCTTAGCCTCCCTGGCAACGGCACCAGAAAGTCTTGATGCGTGTTGACGCTTCATTGGGAAACCCCAAGAGCAAGGTATGATGCAGCACAACAGTAAGTTTCCCTCAGTAAGAAACCGTGGTTATCAAACCAGTAGGAGGAAGGAAACGTCTCAAAGGTGTTGCAAGCAACGTGGAAACCTGCACAACACAAACTCAAGACTTTGCCCCAACTAACAGTGAGGTTGTCAATCTCACCGGTTGCTGTAACAAAGGATTAACTGTATGGTGTGGCAGGTGATGATGGTTTGCAGCAAGTAAATAGTAAAAGTGTAAGATGTATCAATGGTAAATATTGGACCCGGGTCCATAGTTCACTAGAGGTGTTCTCCTTAGATAAACAAATATGGCATGCTGGATAAACAAATTATAGCAGGGCAATTGAAAGGACTAAGCAAGGCATAACAATGCAATACTAGACATAAAGATCCTATGAGATTTGATTGGGCAATACAACAAGATACATAGACCGCCATCCAACTACATCTATGACTAGATGTACACCTTTGGGTTATCATCCGAACCCCCCTCCAGTATAAGTTGCAAGCAACAGACAACTGCTTTAAGCAAAGTGTGTAAGGTAAACAATCCACTCGTTCCATGAATAAGAGACCATTGTTTTCTCCCTAGTGGCAACAACACATCTACAACCTTATAGATTTCTATCACTTCCCTTGATTAAATAGAGGCATGAACCCACTATCGAGCATAAATACCCTCTCTTGGAGTCACTAGCAAGTACTTGACCAAGATAGCTACTAACAACGGAGAGCATGCAAGATCACAAAAAACACAGACATGATAGAGTCAATAAGACAAAACCATTAATTAATCTGACATAGTAATCTCAATATCCATCAGATCTCGCAAACACAACATGCATGATTACAAATAGATGAGATCTTGATCATGAACAGAGCTCACAAGATCTATACATGAAAGCACAAGGAGGAGAGACAACCATCTAGATACTACATGGACCCTTAGTCCAAGGTGGAACTACTCACGCTTCATACCGAAGGCTGGCATGATGAAGAAGAAGACCTCCGGGATGATCTCCCCTCCGGTAGGGTGCCGAGAAGAGTTTCAGATCCCCCCGATCTAGGGACGATGGTGGCGGCGGCTACAGACGGTTTCGTGGAATATTGATTGAATGCTTAGGGTTTAGGCATCGGGTGCTTCTTATAGGCGACGAGGTGAGGCAGGGGGGCCACCAGTGCGGCTAAACCCCCCAGGAGCAGGGTGGGCCCACCCGCGCGGCCAGGGGGTGTGGCCCCCTGGTGAGTCTCCTCCGTCTCGTATTCCGGCTTCGTGTTCCCCACGGTAAAATATTGACTTTGGGTTTTGTCCCGTCCAATTCCGAAAATATTGATTTTCTGCCTTTCTGGAACCGAAAATAGAAGAAAAAGGCAACTGACACTGTGACAACTTGTTAATAGGTTAATACCATAAAACATATAAAAAACACCTCAAAGTGTGGACAAAGCAAAGCAAAGTAGATACTAAAGAAGCATGGAACATCAAAAATTATAGATACGTTTCTGACGTATCAACTTCTGTTATGAATGATTCCTTACAAATGCCGTATACTGTGGAGGATGTTAGAAGGGCTATATTCTCAATTGGTGATATGAAAGCCCCGGGTCCAGATGGCCTGCATGCTATTTTCTTTAAAAAATGTTGGGGTATTATTGGTGATTCACTATCTCAGGAGGTTCTGCACGCTATAAATAATAAAGTGATCCCGGAAGGATGGAATGATACTGTTGTTGTCCCCCAAGGTGGAGATCCCGGAACTCATTTCTCAATATAGGCCAATCAGCATGTGCAATTTTTTGTATAAGGTAATCTCTAAAATGATTGCTTTTAGGCTAAAACGAATCCTTGATGAAGTTATCTGCCCTATGCAAAGTGCTTTTATTCCTGGCAGAATGATTACAGACAATATTCTGGTGGCTTATGAATGTTTGCAAACCATCAAGAATAAAAAAGGGGAAGTCTGGATATCGTGCGGTAAAGCTTGATATGAACAAAGCTTATGATAGAGTAGAATGGAATTTTTTGGAGAGAATTCTCATTCAGTTGGGTTTTCATATTGATTTTATGGAGTTACAGAGTTGGTATTTGCACTCAATTGGATATTATGACAGAAGCAGTGTCTGATAGATACTTTGGTCTGCCTGCTATGGTGGGAGCAATTGGATATTATGACAGAAGCAATGTGTGATAGATACCTTGGTCTGCCTGCTATAGTGGGAGCAGACAGATCTGACAGCTTCCTTTACTTGATTAAAAGAGTTATAGCCATACTGAATGGTTGGAAGGAGAATCAATTATCAATGGGAGCAAAACAAATTTTATTGAAAGTTGTCATTCAATCTATACCAGTTTTTGCCATGGCGGTTTTTAAAATTCCCAAAAATATTTGTAAGCAATTAACAGATTCTATGGCTGCTTTCTGGTGGGGTGACACGCCGGATCAAAGAAGTATGCATTGGTGTGCTTGGTGGAGAATGTGTATACCTAAAAAACAAGGTGGTATGGGATTTAGAGATTTGCATGCTTTTAATCTTGCTATGCTTGCTAAACAGACTTGAAGACTTTTGAACAATCTGAATTCCTTATGTGCTATAATCCTGCGTTCCAAATATTATCTGGATGGGAAGCTGTTGAATGCGGGCCCTAAAAAGGGTTCCTCCTTCACATGGCAGAGTATTGCCAGTGGTATTCAAACTTTTAAGAGAGGTCACATTTGGAGAGTTGGTAATGGAAGAAGTATTGACATCTGGAATGACCATTGGGTACCGGGTAGTCTATCAAGAAAGGTTGATAATGTTCGTGGCAATGTTATTTATAGAACTGTAGATGAGTTGATTGATACAATCACAGGGAAATGGGATGAAGAGATGCTGAAATCAATTTTTAACCCACTTGTGGTCCGAAGGATCTTGCAGATTCCTATAAGTCAAAATATGGAGGACGATTTTGTTGCTTGGCATAAAACCAAGAGCTATACCTTTTCAGTTAGATCGGCCTACTATTTAGAATTGGAGCACCAATACAGTGAAAAGATTACAAGAGTTGATGGCATTGGTTCATCAAGAACAAATATTGTCTGGGAAAAGCTTTGGAATTTAAAAGTACCTACCAAGGTCAAAATCTTTATTTGGCGCTCTTTGCATGGATTAATTCCTGGTATGGGTGTGCTCGCAAACCGCCATATTAAAGTATCAGCTCAATGTCCCATTTGCAAACAAGGTGTCGAGGACATACGACATCTTATTTTCACATGTAAACGAGCAAAGGAAGTTTGGAGAGCTCTTGGCCTATATGAATTTATAAACCAGATGCTGTGTGTTGATAGATCCAGGTCGGTTGTCATGGAGGAAATTCTTATAAACCCTAGAAGGGTATCCCCAGTTTTGAGAAAATTGGGCCTTTAGGAAACCATTGTTGTCGGCGCATGGTACATCCGGTGGCAACATCGCGAGGCGACAAAGGGGGAAGAGGTTGCTCCAGCAAGTACGTCAGCGTTCTCAATTCAAGATTTAACGATGAAGTATGGTTCAGTTTCTGTTAATTTTGTTCCAAAGAAAATATCTTGGTCCAAGCCCCCACATCGACAGTACAAGTTAAATGTTGATGCTTCTTACTACCCTAGCGGTTTGGGCTCAACTAGTGCCGTCATCAGAGACGATCGGGGAGTGGTGATATCTGGAGGTGTCTGGCCTCTAAACAATCTCCTAAATGCATCTACAGCTAAAGCTTTGGCACTCAAGTCCGGACTACAGTTACTAGAGAAGGTTGGATGCTCTCCAACGATTGTTGAATCAGATAGTCTGGAGCTCATCAACGCCTGCAATGGAGTTGTTGATATCTGGAGTCCTTTTACAGCGGTTTTAGCGGATTGCTTCCAAATTGCCCATCTTATAGAAAACATTTCTTTTAGTCATTGCCCTAGAGAGACAAATAAGGTGACGCATAATTTAGCTCGACTAGCTTTCAATTCAAATTCTGTTTTAGTTTGGGATGGAGACCCCCCTCCATCTGTTTTAGCAGATGCTTTAAATGATGTAATCATTATATTGAACTCGGAGCTGCAAGTTTCAGACGTACTTTTTTTTCTTACCAGAGTACCTAAGCAAACTGGAAGATTTTAACGAGATGGCTTAATGTATAGTATATGATGTGATTTAAAAAAAAACACAGCCAGAAGGGCCTGGTTGGAGTCGCTGCAACCTACCGCTACGCGCCCATGATGTCCCTAGATATACCTTCCTTGGTCGATCTGTAGAGCATGCAGCGCGTAGGCCTGAACCATTATTTAAACAAACTCCTAGATACGCTTGGCAAACAGGTACATATGTTATCTAAAGAAACAGGTACTCTATATTAGTTGACGTAAATTTATTTAAATATGGTGTATCTAAAATTAAAATTTGACTAGATATATTTGTATTTGGATAAATCTATAACTAATACGAGTCTTTTGAACATTTTTTCCGAGCTCGGCATGCATTGTGTATTTGTGTTGGATAATACAGTACGGAGTGTAGTTAACTAATCCTTCTCTTGGCCATCTCCGCATGCAGTGTCAGATACCCTAAATATGCTTGCACAATCACTTGCGCATGTGTAGTCTTCATTGTGTCAGACTTGTAGCAAGTAATTAAACCTTATAGCCTTTTGGAACTCAGCACAAGTAGGCTTCAAACGTACTAATTTTAAACGAATTCCTAAATATGCCTGACGAGCCAATTGCCCGTTTAATAACCTTCAGTTTGTCAGGCTCTATTGTAATTAACATCTTGGAACCATTGATCTACTATACTGTATATGTCTATAATGCAGCGTGAGTAGGCTACGGACTCCAAAAAATGCCTGACCAGCCACTTTCTAATACTATGCTCGAGTGTCAGGCATGTGGGTAATAAATCTGTCTGCTCTGATCTCTCCGGGCAGTGTAACTTTTTTTTCGGGTAAAAAAGGCTGATATTAATCCGGCAAAGTTACAGAAAGGTCCACATAAGAACATAAATTACAAACAAGCCCTCCTGCAACTCGATGACAATGGCGACACAACGCTGTCGGTGGCGCGCCGCTGCCTCTGCCCCCCTTGACGCCTTGGATCAGGAGCATCCCCCTGGCGGGCGGGAAGTCGCCGAGCACTGGCCGCAAAGGGCCTACACCGAACACCGCTGTCATCATTGAACCGCAACTCACCATCCTCTTCCACGGTTTCTTCGGGAGCCGGAGCTTCCGTCCCACGGCCTCCGGCAAGGGGTAGTCGCCCACGCAAACTCCGAGGAGTTGCGAACGCGACGGAGATGGCAGGTCGCCTGCAGAACTCCGCGGAGCGCCGCCGACGAAGAGGAAGTCCACCACCCGCAAAAGCCACCCTGGTCGCGCCTCCTCCTCTCTGACGCCACCGGCTGGCCACCAAAGACAACCTACACTATGTACACATTGCGAATCGGGGTTCCCGCGTCCTCCCACCGCCGAAGCGGCTGGCGGAGGGCGGGGCAGCCGCCGATTCGGCGACGGCGAGGTGGCTCTCTATTGGTCGCTCACAAACCGCCCTCCGGGTACTATAGACGGATAAGGGATAAGGTCCAAGGTCCTTCTGCAGGCAGTGTAAATTGGCTTGAACAAAATTTAAACGAACTATTCGCTCCGTGCGAAAATAAGTGATTTGTATTTTCTAGATTCCTATGCATTTAGAAATGTTTTAGGTATAGATACATACGAATTTAGATAAAATGGCGAAAAATACATATCTTAGTCCGGACAGAACCCCTCCCGTGGTGACCCCCAGGCACCGCCGGAGGGCCCTGAAATTCCGCCACCGCCGACCTCTCTCCTCCATATCGCCTCCCTCCACCGCTGCCGCCGGCGTCAGCCACGGTGGCGGCGGCCCCCTAGTACCTAAGGTGCTAGGGTTGGCGGCTGCGACAGTCTTCTTTGATGGGGTGACTGGGGCTACGCCATTTCAAGAAGGTCCCGGTGGTGGTCGGGACGGTGCTTCTTGGCTAGGCGGCGGCTGCAGCCGAACTCCCCTCCCTCGGTAGTTGCGAGTATTGGTGTTGTGGCCACGGGTCTAGGATTCCTCCTAGACCCGCCATCCTCATGGCGGCATTGTGGGACTCGAGGCGCTGCGCCGTTCACCGGACGGATGTTTCTGCGGTGACCCAGCATACCACTATATGTGTAGTACACTATAGTCGTTGACATGACACTCACAGAACACCGTTCCGTAAATATCATATCTCTTAGAGTGGTACAATAGAAACATTGCGGGTCCATATTACAAACATACACACATTATTATTATTACAATACCAGAAGTTTAAGACTTCAAAAGATTCAACGTACAAACCAAATATAAAGTGTTTCAGCAGAAGTTTTAAAGTGACAACTTCAACTCCAAATTGATCTCAACAACTTATTATTATATATTGTTCATGTTGCTTGGCTCAATTGGTTACTAGAACTAAGGTAATTATTCTGAATCATGGTGCTCTTCTCCATAGATAACATCGTAGTCCACCCCTTCTACGACACCATATAGGTCGGGCTCTTCATAGAAGACCTCCTCTTGGTTTTCGGCTACATACATTGGGGTATCTTCTGGATCCTCACAGTCTAAGCAGGGGATCAAAGGAAAAGGTGAGTAACAGCGTTACCTAGCAAGTTCATTATATGCAAGGTGGGAAGTTTGATGCTCTATATACCACCTTGTACTATAAGTCCTTGGCACTATACAGTTTTCGTAAATCTTTCTTCAAAGATTGATTTTATTGTTTAAAAACTATGCCCATCAGCCTTCACAGGTTTACCAGAACTTTCATGGAGTTCCTTTCCTGTCGCGTTCGTAGCTCCTTGCCGAAACATGGAGTAACAAGTTACAATTTTTACACTCTGCAAAGGTGCGTTACTTTACCCATCAGAGATCAACTCCATGTTGCACAACCGGGCGCACTTTCCCGTCCACAATTCCATGATGTGGGGCCCAGTAGGTGATCCAAGCCAATCACTGCCCTTTCCGCGACCCCTTATGTCTGCACGATCCTTCGGGGTTGGATCACCTCCGTTAAGCCCCCTTTCAGGCAGGCTAAAACCCTGATGAGTTCCCGAAGACTCTATGAGCTGGTGATGCCCCCGGCAAGTACCAAATAGGTCCAGCTAAACCTCCGACAACCACTCATAGATAATCTAGACACAAAAAATGTGGGTCCTAAGGGTGCCCACCCATATGTTGGATCCGCACAAGGAATCACAACGTCACGTTAAGGTCGTCTTGCCTCCATACGAAAGGAAAAGGATACAGCTGACTTCTTCGTCCCATTCCAAATCTCATGGCTAATGCGTTATATACGGCGCTAGAATCACTGTTGTCATGGGTTGTTAAATTCCTAGGTGATTATCATTGTTGCAAATAGAAACCTAAGTTTTATTGCTCCACTATATCATCACTTAGGATGATATCAACAATTTATTTATTTGACAAAATAATATTTTCTTTCCTTGAAACATAGATGATAACACACAATTTACAAATACTTTGGCAAAGACTCTTCAAAGGACATGAGCAAGTGATGAACTTGCCATGTGATTGCAAGGTAGTGAAGTCGGATGCTTGCACTGGACCTTGAGCTTCTATGTCTACAAAACATCATTATTGCCCGGTAAGGACAATATTTAAAGAAGCAAAAATGAACATGCATAGTAATGTAATGCATTATTTGTTATTTATTTTCTTTATGTGTTTTACCCAATATTTTAGTTTTCCATAAAATTCTTAGGAACTTAAGAATTTCCTTCTTAAGGAACAACCTAAATATTTTATAAAATATTATTTTCACTATTTTATCATGTAATATATTATTTATAGAGTTAAAGGCTAATTTTTATTTAATATAAACTCTTATATTTATTCATTCAATAATTCTTTTGAAGAATTAGCATTTACATAAAAGAGAATTTATTTTGGTAACTCTAAATATTTATTTAGTATTTTACTAAAATACTATCATAACAAAATATTATAAAAGTTATTTTTATTGATTTTTATCTATTTTCTTGAATTTTATAAAATTCCATAAGGAATATATATTATAAAAAAATTAATCAAAATTTGTTTATAAAAAATAATTTCTTAATTTAGTTTAATAAGTTGGATTATTATGAATCTAAAAATATATTATTTGTATTTTTCAGACTTCTATTTTATTTTCTAGAATTTATTGAATTCTAGGGGTATTTTGGTCTTTTATTAATTATTAAAATTCCTTTTAGGGTTTTGGGCCAACCCATTGGGCTTATTGAGCCAAACTTGGCCCAAGTGGCTTAGTCAAAAGTTCTCCTAAAAGGGTTGCAGCGCCCTTTGGGTGTTCCCCGTGCAGCCGTGCGCTCGTCGGCCTCTCTGCTTCCTCTTCTATTCTAAAGCGAGGACCACTTGTGAGTTTGGTCTTGATTACCACCCGTTCCTTCTGTCCTCTATATCCTCTGATTTCATCTGTGTGCCTCTAGTGGCCATCCCTAATTAGGGTTCATACTTGTTCAAGGGTTCTTCCCTGGTTCTAGGGTTGATCCCTCTGTGCAATTGTGAATGATGATTTGGTCTGGTATTAGGGCTTAGTGAGGATTTTGATAAACTACACTATAATACTTACTGTCTTGATTTGATTATCTGATGCTATTGGTGATCTGATGCTAGTGGTTCTATAGTGTTGCCTCTAATTGGTAATTGAGCTTGGTTAAGATGATGGTATTACTGTGAAACCTGGTTGGTTGTGTTGATGCTTTGTGTGTTCATCTACTGTCAGTACTATAGTACTAACAGTAGCACTGTCAGTGGTTATTCACTGCATCAATATATGTTGTCTTGTATGATCATCAACAGACTGAACTTAATCATTTTATTTTAATGATGCTGTGAAGATACATAAATATTTTTGATGTTTTCTGAGTGTAATCTCAGGGAAATGATATCAATGGCTTGCCACATTCTTTATGGTAGCCTGTTAATGGTTTTACTTGGCTGATAGAACCTGTTATTGTGACACCATTTAACTATGGCACACAAGCTGTTGGTTTCTACAATTGGCTTCATTCTATTGAGTTGATGATTGGATTAAATCAAGTTAAATGGAAATCTTCTTCTTAAATAATTTGCCTTTGATGTTGGTCTGAGGCATAGGAACTTGTGTCCTATATTGATGTCCCTAATAGAAATGCTTAAGTATCATGGTTGTTCACTTGATCTTGGATCCTAATTGACTAAGATGGTTGGTTTGCTCATAGCTTTATATTGATTCATAGAGTTTATGAAATCTGAGGTGCTAATCCATTAGGAGATATGCCCAGAATTTTATAAGCTATATGAAAACATGTGAGAATATATAAATTGTTTGTCACCTCCAGTATCTATGATGCTGTTCTGGGATCCTGGTGGATTTGGTAGGATTTACTTCTGGCCTTTATATTTCAAAATCCTTTATGATAGATTCACCTCACTTGGGTGCTTTATGAGAGGTTCAATATAAGACAACACATGAATTCTTATCTAATTTAGATAGGTAGATCATGTGATGGTTTTATACTACTCACCACAACAATTGAATTGTTGGTGTTGTAACTGGTTTATCTTGTGGCTTGCTCTTGCTGGTTGTGTTGCTGGCCTGATCTGGTCCTTCACCTCCTGGTGCTGCTCTTGCTACCTTTTTGGTTCCTATAAGCTTGACCTTGATCTGCTCTTCACCTCCTATCTCCTGCAACATGGCCTTGCTATCCACCTGATCCACCCCCTCCTTATGTCACCATCTGGTGATGCTAGGATGAACTGGTGTGTGGTTTGGCTGGTGGTTTGCTTGGTATGATAAGCTAAGTGTTCCTGGTTAGATGAAAAAGTGAGCTGTTGGAAGATGCCCACGGCTGTGCTACTCCTTTTACTTGTGTGAGTTGTTGTTGTTGTGTCGACAGCACACACCATGCATTTAGGTGATTGTGCTGCCTGTGTGCTTGGTATAAAGTTTTGGATCAGATCAGTGAGGTGTCCCACCTTTTGATCTTTTAACTCTCCTGGTGAAACTTGGCCCTTTTAACAATACTCAACGATGTAACCTGGAGCAGTGCACTTCACTGCTCTCCACTGAGAGTAAATCTAACAATTAAACTTTTACTTTCATTTTGTTTGTTTTGTATTTTGCAGGTACAAGATCTGGAGATTAAAGATTTAGTATAGGATTACTTAGACAGATTAATTCCTTTGTAATCTTTATTTTATTCTTTTGTAAGAATATTGTAATAGTTTATTCATATTTGAATTTCTCTTTTTGTAATTTATTTATTGTAATGAACCTTTATTGACTTAATGAGTCTATTTTGTAATTTGTTTATGGGATAAAGATAAGGAATAAAGATACAGTTCTTATTTGAATTTATTTATATTGAATTCTTATTACTATTTAATATCTCTTTAACAAATAATATTACTAAATCATTTTGGAATTCATTCCAAAATACCAAATTAATATTTATAAAATATAAGTTCAAATTTCAAATTTGAATTAAAATTCTTCCCCCCAAAACACACTAATTCATAAAGATCATGTCAAAATTTATAATGATCACTCTCCAGAGCTATTCCTACACCTAGAGAGTGAAAGAAACTCTGGTCACTTTAGGTTTTTATTTGGTGAAAAATTTACCCGCATTTTACTGATGATTGTATGCATATGCACAAATTCCTAAATCTACCCTTTGTTGGTTCCTAAATGCTGGGATGTTACAGACTTCCTCCCTTAAATTAAACTTCGTCCTGAAGTTTCTGAAGTGTACAAGAATAGTTCTGGATAGGCTTCTCTTAAGTCATCCTCTTTCTCCCAAGTGGCTTCTCTCTCGGGGTGATGCTCCCACTGTACTTTGCAGTACTTGATTGCCCTATTTCTCAACCTTTTCCAGTTCTCTTCCAGAATTTGATAGTGTTTCTCAACATATGTCAAGTCTGCTTGTAATTCCACCTCTAGATGTGTGATTGCATCATCAGGAACCTTAAGACATTTCCAGAGTTCTGATACATGTAAAACATTGTGAACTTGAGTCAATCTTGGTGGTAGCTCCAAAGCATAAGCTATAGTCCTGTTCTGACTCGGTACTTTGAATGGTCCTATATATCTGGGACTCAATTTTCCTTTAACTCCGAACCTCTTAACTCCTTTCATTGGTCTTACTTTGAGATATACCATGTCTCCTACTTCATGATGCCATGATCTTTGGCTTAGATCAGCATAACTTTTTGTTGGAGATATTCCCTAGAGGCAATAATAAAAGTGGTTATTATTATATCTTTGTGTTTATGATAAATGTTTACATTCATGCTATAATGGTATTAATCGGAAACATTAATACTTGTGTGATTTGTAAACTAAATTAGAGTCCCTGGTAAAGCCTCTTTATAATACTAGCTTGTTGGTTAATAGATGATCGTGGTTTCTCAATCATGAACATTGAGATGTTATTAACAACAAGATCATATCATTAGGAGAATGGTATGATGGACATACTCCTATAGATAAGCGTAGCATAAAGATCAAGTCATTTTAATAGTTTGTTTGCTATAAGATTTCTGATACATAGTATTCTAATTCCTTCGTCCATGAGATCATGCTAATCACCATCACCGGAAGGATGCTTTGATGACATAAACACGCCACCATAACTGGGTGGCTATAAAGGTGGCATTGAGTGTTCGAAAAGTATGTGTTGAGGCACATGGATCAAGAGTGGGATTTGTCCATCCATATGACAGATAGATATACTCTGGGCCCTCTCGGTGGAATGTCATCCAATTAGCTTGCAAGCATGTGACTGGCTCACAAGGGATCACATATCACGGAACGAGAAAAGAGTACTTATCGGTAATGAGGTTGAACTAGGTATGCAGAGATATCGACGAACAAACCACGGATAAGTAAACCATCGCGAGACAAAGGGAAATTGGTATCATATGTAAGTGGTTCATTCGATCGCAAAGTAATCATAAAAATATGTGGGATCCATATGAATTTCCAGATTCCTCTATTGGTTATTGACCAGAGAAGTGTCTCGGTCATGTCCGCATAATTCACGAACCGTAGGGTGACACACTTAAGGATTCAATGTTGTTTAGTAGATATGGAATGTAATTAGGGAAACCGAATGTTGTTCGGAGTCTCGGATGGTATCCGGGATATCACGAGGAGATCCGGAATGGTCCGGAGAATAATATTCATATAAGAAAAGTCTGATTCCGGAGTTCGGGAATGATTTCGATTTTTTCATCGGAGAGGTTCTAGAAGGTTCTAGAAGGTTCACCGGACGGGAAGGGGAATGGTCCATGAATGTGTCATGGGTAAGTGGAATGATTGGATCATGTCCTAGGTCACTTGCTTGGGCATTTGCGAGAGAGAATTAAAGATCTAAATTGAAAGTCAAAAGGGAGGTTTGAAAAGTCAAACTGGAACAATAGTTTCCTAGTGGAAGAAGGAAAGAGTCCTTCCTTCTATCCAACTTGGGTTTGGGTATGGATTCAAACTCCCCTCTCCCAATATGCCCTCCCTCTCATAATAGAGGGGGGGGCTGCCCCAAAGAACACACAACCTAGCCCTCCCCACCGTGCGCCGCCGCCGCCACACAAGTCGCCGCCGCCCAAGTCGCCGTCGCCGCACGCCGCCGCCGCCTAGCACCGCTGCACCGATGCCGCCTCGCACCGCCGCCGGCCCGTCGCCGTCGCCCTAGCCGCCGTTGCCGACACCACCTCCTCTTCTCCGGCCTTCTAAACCTAGATCGCCGGAAATCATAGATCCACCATAACTTGCACCGGCTTAGGCGAAGCCCTGCGAGATCTTTGTAGGGTTCGCAACATAGAAAACAAAAATTTTCCTACGATGTGAACTGTGTACCAAGATCTATCTATTAGATACAAACAACGGGCGGATGTATATCCGTAGAGAACATACCCTTGAAGACCGAGAAAGCTTAACGAGTTCAACTCATGGTTGATGTAGACGATCTCTTGCCGATCTCAAGATCGAGAGGAAGTCCTAGCGTCGCAAATCAGCAGCGCATCCATGCTCGCACACATGTTCGAGGCACCGAGCAACCTCCGCCTCCTCGCTCCAGCGATGCAGCGGAAGCACAACTCTTTCTTGCCAAATAGCCACCGGGAACATGTATCTCGCTAGTCCGAGACCATGGGGGATAAATTCTAGAGGGGGAGAGAGATCCTTCACGAGGAGGTGTGAGAGACAAGTGAGGAGGGGGGCTCCTTTTATAGGAGGAGGGGGGCACCCAAGGGGGTGGCCACCGGCCATGGGGGCTGCCCCCTCCCCTCCTTCATTCATGTGGGTGGACACTCCACTCACAAAATGGCCCTTCAATTTTCTCCACTCAAAAGTCCACTCAAATTCCCATTAAATTTCCACCAAATTTAATGCAAACTCTCATTAAATAAAACTCTTTTATTTTATTCAGAATTTTGTCAATTACTTTAATGACAAACATTCACAAATAACCCCTTTCTAGAATTCCATTTCACATGCATAACCACTTTATGCAATTTCACCAGAAAACCTGTTTCGGTATCTAGTGAAATAAATTCCTGCGCTTGTTCATTCTTTCGGCATGAAACTTTTGCTCCAATTGGATGTCGGTGTCTCTTAAGTGTGTCACCCTACGGTTCGTGAATAATGCGGACATGATCGAGACCCCTCTCGGATCAATAATCAGAAGCGGGATCTGGAGACCCATACTGACTCCCACACATTCAACGATGACTTTCTTGTGATCGTCGGAACCTTTTATGCTAGTATCTTAATCCCTTTGTTTCACGATATATTACATGTCCGAGATTCGATCATCGGTATCTCCATACCTAGTTTGATCTCGTTACCGACATGCACTCTTTTCTCGTTCCCGTGATATAACATTCTAGTGATCAAATCACTTGCTTGCAAGCTAATCAATGTGATATCACCGAGAGGGCCCAGAGTATATCTATCCGTCATCGGGATGAACAAATTCCACTCTCGATCCATGAGCCTCAACATAACACTTTATTAGTTCTGAATCCATCTTTATAATCACCCTGTTACTGTGTGACGTTTGATGTTATCAAGAAACTCTTCCGGTGTTAGTGATTGACATGATCTCATGGTCTAAGGATTAGGATCACTTCGTAAGTTGTTATAGCAATATAAACTCAATGACTTTGATCATAATGCTATACTTCAGATGAATGTTCATCACACCATTACACTAATGTTGTGATCTCGTTATTAACAACATCCAATGTCCATGATCAGGAAACCTTGATCATCTTGTTAATCAACGAGCTAGTTTATGAGAGAGGCATAACTAGGAACTTTCTGTTTGTTTATTAAACACACATGTATTAATGTTTCCGTATTAATACAATTATAGCATGCAAAATAAACATCTATCATATACTTGGAATACACATAATAAACACTTCATTATTGCCTCTCAGGGCATATTCCCTTCAATCTTCCCTCTACTTCCGACACCACGCCATCGTGCTGCCAGAATCGCGAGGAAAGAACTACAACCTCCGCTGCCTGCTGGAACAAGGGAGAGGAAGGTCTTCATCGAGTGCCGAATGTGTGACCGACCGTGGAAGCGCTATCGGAACGCAGCGCTGGAAGGATCGTCTACGCGATCTTGAGATCGGCAAGTGTACGACTACATGACCCACGAGAATCTGGTCTCGTTAACTGCTTTGAAATCTTCGAGGGTGAGTACTCTAATCGACTCGTTGCTTCAATCTACTATATAGATCTTGGCTTGTTTGTATGCATGCGCTAGAATTTTTTTGTTTTCCATGCTACGAACCCCTAAAGTGGTATCAGAGCCGTGTCTATATGTAGATCTGTTGCACGAGTAGAACACAATGGTCATTGTGGGAGTTGTTGCTTTTGTTGTCGATTGCTTCTTGTGTACTTTGCATCTTGCGGGATGGTGGGATGAAGCGGCCCGAGCTAACCTTACATGACATTGTTCATGAGACTTGCTCCACGCTTGACATGCAACTTGTATTGCATAAGTGGCTTTGCGAGTGCCTGTTTCTCCCAACATAGTGAAGATTCAATTTACAACGGGTAATTGACAATACTAGTATCAACATTGTGGTTCTTGTTCGTAAGTTAGATCGACACTTATTGAAAGCCCCAAACCACGTAAAACATGCAAAGAAAATTAGAGGCGTCTAACTTTGTTTTGCAGGGGTGTGCTGTTATGTGATATGGCCATGATTGTGATTATATATGATGTATGCAATGTTCCTTATTGTAAGTCGGCAACCAGCAGGTTCCAAATGGTTGTCTTTTAAATCTGTTAAAACATGTGTGTCTATTATTCAAAGTAGTTGTAATAGTTGATGCTGGTGGAAGACAACCATGAAGCGGCGTCATTGACCTTGATGCCATGCCGGTGATGATGTACATCATGTTCGTGCTTGAAGATGGAGATCAGAAGCACAAGAAGAAAGGCCATATCATATCACATATTATGAATTGCATGTGATGTTAATCCTTTTATGCATCTTGTATTGCTTAGTTCGCGATGATAGCATTATAAGATGATCCCTATAGCACATATTATAAGATGCTTAGTTATAAAGTGTTCATCCTCAGTAAGCACCGTTGCTAAAGCTCGTTGTTTCGAAGCACCACGTGATGATTGGGTGTGTTAGATTCTGCGAGTGTATACAATGGGAGCAAGCCAGATTTGCTCATGCAGAAGCTAAGGTTTGATATTGACGAGCCTAGCATGTACAAACATGGTCTCGGAACACGGATCACCGAAAGGTAAAGCATGAGTCATATAGTAGATATGTGAACATGTTGATTGTTCGCCATTGAAGCTACATCAACTCTCGTGATGATTGGTTTTGATGTGGTGGATTTGGTTCGTGTGATCACTAAAACAATGTGAGGGATATTGTTTTGAGTGGGAGTTCACCTAGATTAATTTAACTATTAATTAGAACTCAATTTGTCATAAACTTAGTCTAAACTATTGCAAATATGTTGTAGATCAATGGCGTCCCCTACCTTCAATTTTAATGCGTTCCTAGAGAAAGAAAAGTTGAAAAACAATGGAAGCAACTTGAGGATTGTCCTCAATGCTGGTAATTTGACCTATGTGCTGGATGCACCGCTGGGTGACCCGCCTGCAGCTGATTCTACCGATGAGGTAAAGAATGATTTCCTCGCTTGGAAGAATCAGTACTCCACAGTTCAGTGTGCTATCTTGTATGGTTTGGAGTCAGAGCTTCAAAAAAGGTTTGAGAACCATGACCCACATGATATTATCCGTGAACTCAAAATGATATTTGAGGCTCACGCGACAGTTGAGAGTTATGAGGCTTCTGAAAAGTTTTATAACTGCAAGATGGAAGAGGGCAGCTCCGTCAGTGAGCACGTGCTTAAGATGTCTGGGCACGCAAGCAAGCTTCAAAGCTTGGGTATAGTGATTCCTAATGCTTTGGGGATTCACTGTGTCCTCCAATCACTACCACCAAGTTACAAGAACTTTGTGATGAACTACAATATGCAAAACATGGACAAGTCGTTGCCCAAACTCTTCTCCATGTTAAAGTCTGCAGAAGTAGAGATCAAGAAAGAGCACCAAGTGTTGTTGGTCAATAAGATCACCAAATTAAAGAAGCAAGGCAAGTCTAAGAAAAAGGAAAACTTCAAGAAGGGCTGTAAGAAAGTTACCGCGCCGGTGAAGAATACCAAGGCTGGGCCTAAGTCTGATACTGAGTTCTTTTACTGCAAGGGAGAGGGTCACTGGAAGCGGAATTGCCCTAAGTACTTGGCAGATTTGAAGAACGGAAACATCAAGAAGAAAGGTATATATGATATACATGTTATTGATGTGTATCTCACTAGTACTCATAGTAGTGCCTGGGTATTTGATACTGGTTTGGTTGATCATATTTGTAACTCAAAACATGTGCTGCAGAATAGACGGAAACTAGCGAAGAACAAGTGACGATGCGCGTTGGAAATGGATCAAAGGTTGATGTGATCGCGGTCGGCACACTACCTCTTCATCTACCATTGGGATTAGTTTTATACTTAAATAATTTTTATTTGGTGCCTGCGTTGAGCATGAACATTATATCTGGATCATGTTTATTGCGAGACGGTTACTTGTTTAAGTCCGAGAATAATGGTTGTTCGATTTATATGAGTAATATGTTTTATGCACATGCACCTTTGATAGATGGTCTATTCTTATTGAATCTCGATTGTATAAATACGCACATTAATAACATTGAAGATAAACATTTGAAATTGAGCGATAACTCGACCTATATGTGGCACTGTCATCTTGGTCATATTAGAGTGAAGCGTATGAAGAAACTCCATTCTGATGGACTTCTTGAATCACTTGATTTCGAATCACTTGAAAGATGCGAAGCATGTCTGATGGGTAAAATGACTAAGACTCCATTTTCTGGTATGATGGAGCGAGCTACGGACTTATTGGAAAACATACATACCGATGTGTGTGGCCCAATGAGTGTAGCATCGCGGGGTGGTTATCGTTATGTTCTTACCTTCACGGATGACTTGAGTAGATATGGGTATATCCATTTCAGGAAACATAAGTCCGAAAATTTTGAGAAGTTTAAGGAATTTCAAAGTGAGGTAGAGAATCAACGTAACAAGAAGATTAAATTTCTACAATCTGATCGTGGAGGTGAATATCTAAGTTACAAGTTTGGCGAGCATTTGAAGAAATGCGGAATACTTTCACAATTGAAACCGCTGGGAACACCACAACATAATGGTGTGTCCGAACATCGTAATCGAACTCTTTTAGATATGGTTCGTTCTATGATGTCACTTACAGATTTACCGCTATCATTTTGGGGTTATGCATTAGAAACAGCCACATTCACTTTAAATAGGGCACCATCTAAATCCGTTGAAACGACGCCGTATGAATTATGGTTTGGGAAGAAACCTAAATTGTCGTTCCTTAAAGTTTGGGGTTGCGAAGCTTATGTAAAGAAGTTACAAACCGACAAGCTTGAACCCAAAGCGGAAAAATGCGTCTTCATAGGATACCCGAAGGAAACTATTGGGTATACCTTCTATCATAGATCCGAGGGCAAAATCTTCGTTGCCAAGAATGGATCCTTTCTAGAGAAGGAGTTTCTCTCGAAAGAAGTGACTGGAAGGAAAGTAGAACTCGACGAGGTTGTTGAACCTTCTCTCGGACTTGAGAGTAGGGCAGCACCGGAAGTAGTTCATGTGGCGCCTACACCAATAAGGGAGGAAGCTAATGATGTTGATCATGAAACTTCGGCTGAAGTAAATACGGAACCTCGCAGGTCAACGAGAACTCGTACCACTCCTGATTGGTATGATCCCGTTATGAGTGTCATGTTGGTGGACAACACCTATGACCCTACGACATATGAGGAAGCGATGATGAGCCCAGATTCCAATAAATGGCAAGAAGCCATGAAATCCGAGATTGGATCCATGTACGAAAACCAAGTATGGACTTTGGTGGACTTACCGGATGGCCGGAAGGCTGTCGAGAACAAATGGATTTTCAAGAAGAAAACAGATGTTGATGGTAATGTTACTGTCTATAAAGATTGACTTGTCGCAAAAGGGTTTCGACAAATTCAAGGTGTTGACTACGATGAAACTTTCTCACCGGTAGGGAAGCTAAAGTCTGTGAGGATTTTGTTAGCAACCGCTGCATATTATGATTATGAGATATGGCAGATGGATGTCAAAACGGCATTCCTCAATGGAGACATTGATGAAGAGTTGTATATGGTACAACCCAAAGGTTTTGTCGATCCTAAACATGCTAACAAGGTATGCAAACTTCAACGGTCCATTTATGGATTGAAGCAAGCATCCCGGAGTTGGAATCAATGTTTTGATAAGGTAATCAAAAGTTTTGGTTTTATACAAACTTATGGAGAAGCTTGTATTTACAAGAAAGTGAGTGGGAGCTCTGTAGCATTCTTAATACTATATTTAGATGACATATTGTTGATTGGGAATGATGTAGACCTTCTTAATAGTGTCAAGGATTATTTGAATAATTGTTTTTCAATGAAATATCTTGGCAAAGCAGCTTACATATTAGGCATAAATATTTATAGAGATAGATCAAGACGCCTAATATCATTGTCACAGAGTACATATTTGGACAAAGTTCTAAAGAGGTTTGGAATGGAAGATAGCAAGAAAGGGTTCTTGCCCATGTTGCCCAATACGATTAAAACTCAAAGTCCTGCAACGGCAGAAGATAGGGAAAGGATGAGTAAAACTCCCTATGCCTCAGCCATAGGATCTCTTATGTATGCCATGCTATGTACTAGACCCGACATTGCATATGCTGTTAGTTTGACTAGCAGATATCAAAGTGATCCAGGAGTGGATCATTGGACAGTGGTCAAAAACATCCTTAAGTACTTGAGAAGAACTAAGGATATGGTTCTTTCTTATGGAGGTGATGAACAACTCGTTGTTAATGGTTACACCGATGCTAGTTGGAACACCGATCCAGATGATTCTAAATCTCAATCTAGATACGTATTTATTTTGAATGGTGCAACAGTTAGCTGGAGGAGTGCAAAACAAAGCGTTGTGGCGAGATCTTCAACTGAATAGGAATACATAGCTGCTTCGGAGGCTTCACAGGAGGCGATATGGATGAAGGAGTTCATTACAGAGCTCGGTGTGGTTCCAAGTGCGCTGGACCCAATGTCTATCTATTGTGATAACATGGGCTCCATAGCCAATGCGCAAGAACCAAGGTCACACAAGAAGTTGAAGCACATTAAGCTATGTTTTCACGCTATTCGAGAGCATGTCCAAGATGGTGACATGAATATTTGCAAAGTACACACATATCTGAATGTGGCGGATCTGTTGACTAAACCTCTCCAAAACATGACGAGCACCAAACCGCCATGGGTGTTCGGTATATTACCATGTAATCTAGATTAGCTGACTCTAGTGCAAGTGGCAGACTGTTGGAAATATGCCCTAGAGGCAATAATAAAAGTGGTTATTATTATATCTTTGTGTTTATGATAAATGTTTACATTCATGCTATAATGGTATTAACCGGAAACATTAATACTTGTGTGATTTGTAAACTAAATTAGAGTCCCTGGTAAAGCCTTTTTATAATACTAGCTTGTTGGTTAATAGATGATCGTGGTTTCTCGATCATGAACATTGAGATTTTATTAACAACAATATCATATCATTAGGATAATGGTATGATGGACATACTCCTATAGATAAGCGTAGCATAAAGATCAAGTCATTTCAACAGTTCGTTTGCTATAAGCTTTCTGATACATAGTAACCTAATTCATTCGACCATGATATCATGCTAATCACCATCACCGGAAGGATGCTTTGATGACATCAAACACCACACAATAATTGGGTGGCTATAAAGGTGGCATTGAGTGTTCGGAAAGTATGTGTTGAGGCACATGGATCAAGAGTGGGATTTGTCCATCCATATGACGGATAGATATACTCTAGGCCCTCTTGGTGGAATGTCATCCAAGTATCTTGCAAGCATGTGACTGGCTCACATATCACGGGAACAAGAAATAGTACTTATCGGTAACGAGGTTGAACTAGGTATGCAGAGATACCGACGATCAAACCACGGATAAGTAAACCATTGCGAGACAAAGGGAAATTGGTATCGTATGTAAGTGGTTCATTCGATCACAAAGTAATCGTAGAAATATGTGGGAGCCATATGAATTTCCAGATTCCTCTATTGGTTATTGATGAGAGAAGTGTCTCGGTCATGTCCGCATAATTCATGAACCATAGGGAGACACACTTAAGGATTCAATGTTGTTTAGTAGATATGAAATGTAAGTAGGGAAACCAAATGTTGTTCGGAGTCTCGGATGAGATCTAGGATATCACAAGGAGATCCGGAATGGTCCAGAGAATAATATTCATATAAGGAAAGTCCAATTCTGGAGTTCAGGAATGATTTCGATGTTTTCATCCGAGAGGTTCTAGAAGGTTCACCGGACCGGAAGGGGAATGGTCCATGAATGTGTCATGAGTAAGTGGAATGATTGGATCATGTCCTAGGTCACTTGGTTGGGCATTTGCGAGAGAGAATTAAAGCTCTAAATTGAAAGTCAAAATGGAGGTTTGAAAAGTCAAACTGGAACAATAGTTTCCTAGCTGGCGGACCATTGTCGTCACCCTAGCCTCCGCCGACACCACCTCCTCCTCTTCGGCCTTCTAAACCTAGATCGCCGGAAACCCTAGATCCACCATAACTTGCACCGGCTTAGGAGAAGCCAAGCGAGATCTTCCCTCTACTTCCGACACCATGCCGTCGTGCTGCCAGAATCGCGAGGGGAGAACTATAACCTCCACTGCCTGCTGGAACAAGGGAGAGGAAGATCTTCATCGAGTACCGAACGTGTGACCGACTGCGGAAGCTCTGCCGGAACACAGCGCCAGAAGGATCGTCTACGCGATATTGAGATCGACAACTGTACGACTAAATCACCCACGAGAATCTGCTCTCGTTAACCGCTTTGTAATCTTCAAGAGTGAGTACTCTAATTGAATCGTTGCTTCAATCTAGTAGATAGATCTTGGCTTGTTTGTATGCATGCGGTAGAAATTTTTTGTTTTCCATGCTATGAACCCCTACACTTTTCTGTCTACTTTGAGCTATTTTCAATCTATCCTTGATTACATCGATGATACTTTCCTTGATATAGTCTGGTGCAAATTCTTTGCTACTACCAGGCTCATACCAACATATTGGTGATCTACACTTTCTTCCATAGAGTAGATGATATGGAGCTGCCTTTAGACTACTTTGATAGCTGTTGCTGTAGGATAATTCTGCCAATGGTAGATGATCTTCCCATGAACCTCCAAAATCTAATGCACAAGCTCTAAGCATGTCTTCCAATATTTGATTGGTTCTTTTAATTTGACCCCCAGTTTCTGGATGATAGGCTGTGCTGAAATCAAACTTTGAACTAGGTGCTTCATGTAATTGTTTCCAAAATGCTGAAGTAAACACATATCCCCTATCAGTTACGATCTTCTTGGGTACTCCATGCTTAATTACTATCTCCTTGATATATACTTCTACTAACTTCTTGGTATTATCTTTCATATTTACCGGAATAAAATGTGCACTTTTAGTGAGTCTATCAACAATCACCCATATCATATCTTTCCGTTTTGGCATCATGGGTAATTCTATGATGAAATCCATACCAATTTCCTCCCATTTCCGTTCCGGGATTTCTAATGGTTGTAACGGTCCTGCTGGACTTTGATGTTTATCTTTTACCCTTTGGCAAGTATGGCATTTTGACACATATTTTGCAATGTCTCTTTTCATGTTATTCCACCAGAATAATTCTTTCAAATCCATGTACATCTTGGTACTTCCTGGATGAATGGAATATGGTGTCTCATGTGCCTCTTGAAGTATCACTTCACGAATTTCTGACACATCTAGAACATAAAGACGATCTTGGAACCATAAAGATCCATAATCTCCTAAGCGAAAAACTGATGCTTGACCTTGAGATATCCTCTGAATTTCTTCAGCAATAAAAGGATCATCAGCTTGATGTCTAAAAATTTCATGCCTGAGATCACTATTCTTTTCTATAACTACCTACATAGTAGCTAGTCCTCCAAGAGTATCTGTTCTTATGAATTGAAGTTCCAAACTTTCCAAATCCATCTATAGCTCTTTTGTTAGTTCTTGATTGCTAGGCTGAATATCTGCGCTCTTTCGACTTAAAGCATCTGCTACAACATTTGCTTTTCCAGGGGTATAATTGATTGTTAGATCATAATCTTTGATTAGATCTAACCAACGCTTTTGTCTCATATTCAATTCCTTTTGAGTGAAGAAATATTTGAGACTTTTGTGGTCAGTGTATAACTCACACCTTGCTCCATAAAGAAAATGCATCCATCCTTTCAAAGCAAAGACTACTACTGCTAATTCCAAATCATGGGTTGGATAATTGACTTCATGTGGTTTTACTTGTCTTGATCCGTAAGCAATTACTTTACGATCTTGCATTAACACATAACCCAAACCTTCTTTAGATGCATCACAGTATACTGTAAAGTCCTTCCCTGTTTCAGGAACTGCTAGAATTGGAGCGATAGTTAATCTAGTCTTTAGCTCCTGAAAGCTTGCTTCACACTTCTCATCCCAAATGAACAGGGTGTTCTTTCTTAGCAATTTGGTCATTGGTCCAGCTATCTTGGAGGAACCTTCAATGGATCTCCGATAATAACCAGCCATACCCAAGAAACGTCGAATTTGTTTCACATTGGTTGGTGCAGTCCATTCTAATACTGATTGAACTTTGGATGGATTTACAGCAATCCCATCCCTACTGATCATGACCAAGTAATTCTACTTCATCTAGCCAAAATTCACACTTACTGAACTTAGCATAAAGCTTATGTTCTCTTAAGATCTGCAATGCTATTCTCAAATGATTAGCATGCTCTTCCTTATCCTTTGAATATATCAAAATATCATCAATAAACACTATGACAAACTTGTCCAAGTATGGCATGAAGATTTTGCTCATCAGATTCATGAATATTGCTAGTGCATTGGTCAAACCAAACGGTACGACAAGATACTCATGGTGTCCATACCTTGAGACAAATGTTGTCTTCGGAACATCTTCCGGTTTGATTTTTATCTAGTGGTATCCGGATCTTAGATCAATCTTGGAAAATACTCTAGATCCTTTAACTTAATCAAACAGATCTTGAATTCTCGGCAATGGGTACTTATTATTGATGGTAACATTGTTGAGATTTCTATAGTCCCCACACATCCTTCTTCCTCCATCACTTTTATCTACAATTATCACCGGAGTTCCACATGGAGATACACTTTCTTGAATGAATCCCTTCCTGGCTAACTCATCAATTTGCTCTTTTAGTTCTTTTAATTCCTTCGAACCCCTCTTGTATGGTGCTTGAGCAATTGGTGTTGTACCCGGAATTAGATCAATAGTGAACTCTATTTCCCGATCTGGTAGCATTCCTGGTAACTCTGCTGGAAAAACATCCTAAAACTCATTTACTATAGGAATATCCTCCAACTTGACCTCCTTCATTGAATTCAACTGAAAATCCACCATGATATGACTATGCTTATCAGCTTGATAAACTATCCTTGCTCCACTTGGAGTCTTGATTGAAACAGTTTTATCCTCGCAATTAATCTGAGCCCCATGTCCAGTCACCCAGTCCATACCGAGCACTACTGTAATTCCCTTCAAAGGAATCACATAAAGGTCCGAAAAGTATGTACAACCATAGATCGTGATAACCTGATCTTGTTTAATGTGGCGTACAACTACATTTTCCCCTGCCGTCACCATGGTCATAGGGTTCTTGACATTGTTGTTCTTGACATAATTTCCTCCTCTATTAGGTTGTCCATTGCCTCCACTGGTTTGTCCTCCACCTTTAATAGGCCAACCACCTTGTGGTTTTCTTGAAAAATTTGGCTTTATATGACCCCTCTGGCCACAAGCATGGCAAACTATCATTGGTTTATGGCAATCCCTGCTCATATGCCCTGGAAGTTTGCAATTATGGCATATAATATTCCTTCTGGTTGGATTTGCGCTCCGGTTGGAATTGTTGTTGTTGTAGGGTCTATTCCTCGGCTTGAACTCCAGATTGGGTTTAGGTTTACTTGCTTGAATTCTCTTTGTCTCTTTCTTGGCTCTCTTCCTTCGATCCTCTTGGACATTCTTATAACCATCTTCAAAAGTGATGGCTGCATCCAGTAACTGCTGATAAGTTTGTTTATTGGCCAACCTCAATTGCATCTTCATGAATGGATTTAACCCTCGTAGAAAACGCTTCTTCCTCTTCTCTTCAGTGCTCACTTCATCCTCGGCATAACGAGACAGTTGGCTAAACTCCCAGATGTACTTCATGACACTAGTATAACCTTGCTGAAGCTCCTCAAACTCCCTACACTTCAACTCCACACTTTCAGGAACATGATACTCACGGAACCTTTGCTTGAACTCTTCCCAGGTATACTCTCTTCCTGGCGGTTGCATTGCTAACTGATTTTCCCACCATGATGCTGTAGGTCCAGTCAAAAGATGAGTTCCATACCTCAGCTTTTCCTCATTATTGCAACCTGTAGTTTTCAACTTTCTCTCAGTATCTTCTAGACAATCTTCTGCATCCATTGGTTCTGGAGCTTATGCAAAAGGTAACGACCTTGCATTCCGAAAGTCGAAAAGACTCACTCCTCCGCCTTCAGGTGCTCTCTGGTTTCCTGCTCGCCCCAATAGCTCTTCCATGAACTTGTTTTGGTTTTCTTGCATCATTTGCATGTATTGCATAAAATTCTACTCCATTAGCGGCCTCATTGGTGGTGGTGGTGGTAATGGTCCCTGATTTCCAGCATCTGCATCTGCCTTCTCCTTAGCCTCGTGCTCCATGCGCTGCTTTTTAGATTCGGTTTCTACACCCGATTCCATGACCCCCTAGTCGTGCAACATAAAGCAAATACTCATAATTACATCATGCACTTGTGTTCTGATCTCAACTTTACGCATAGAACTAGTCACACAATGGAAAACAAAACCCAAATAAAATCCAAATATGCATTTCACATATTATACATTACAAACCACTAAGTAAATACAAAGTTATTACAACATGTACCATATAGGTACTATACCAAATTAAAAACACCACCTCACTCATTTAGCTACATCATTCTCTCGGATCACAATACACAATACCCAATACTTTCTAATAAGTAACCTGCTTCTAGTATCCACGACGCTCATCATACATGCCTGAAGTCCAACCGTGATGACGTGATGTTCGTCGCACAGTTTGTGGAACAAATGGCCTTCTAGAAGGAACATACTCAGTATCTGAAGTATCAGGACTTGAGTCATTACTCAAGCTGAGTGCATTAACTCCATCCAGCTCAGCTGAAAAGTCTTCAGAAACCTATTCAACATCATCACCCACTTGCATCTTCTGAGTCATTCCTAGAGTTGTCAACTAAATACGTAGATTCTGCTGCTCCCCAGGTGCTCTGTTGGGCAAGATAATTAAAAACTGGATAATGTATATTCCCTGGGTTTTGAGAAGGTGTTGATGATTCAAACACTCTCTCCTCAGGATCTTCTTCCTCATCCTAGCTTTCTACGAATATGGTATTTCTACTACTGTTATTATGATTGGTTCTCGCACCCATCCAGCTGGATTGTCCAACAACTCTATTAGACCCATCTACGGACATCTGATTCCCTTGGGATCCTTCAAATGACCCTATTCTCCATCCATCAGAATTCTCAATAGGAAGTTATGATTCAGATCCTTCCTCAGAAGCCTGTGATACAGAATACCTCATATCTAAAGTAGGATCATAGGTAGGTTCTGGTCTGGTTGAATAAGGATATGGTGTAAAAGAGTTGGGATCTATGGGTATATCCTTAAAGATTGGTTTTGCACTACTCCTTGCTTCTTTCTCCAACTGGAATGCTAACTGCTTCCTTCTTTCTGGAGCGGTTAGATCCTCTAACATGTGATTTTTATCTTCAACTATAACTTGATGCGTCTTATAAAAAGACGCAACAAGTGTTCGATATCGATCCATAAACTTAGAAGCTAACTTAGGATGCTTCTTTACCAAGGTAAGATGCTCTGTACTGGCTGCGAGTCTATAGAATCATGAGGAATCACAGAAAATGTGCTTCCTTCTAACTCCTTGGCTTTATGCTCCTGGATAGTTATCGCCTCCACTATAGCAACATGGTATGCTGCTAAATGATTTCTACCTTCACCTATAGGTAGATCGTGATATATCCCAAGCTCCTCTGGAAGTTGGATACTCACTCGATACTTGGATAGCATACGACCATCATAATAGGTTAGGGTATTCACTAGAATTTTAGTTGAACAACTAAAAACCCTTAAGAGTTGATGAAGCTGATCAGTGAATGATCCTTGGTAATCATCGAGAGTCTCCTCTTTCCTTACCAAAGTTTGTTTTGGAAACTTTGGTTCCATAACTATTCATAAATATTAATAATTAGTAATCAGTAATATATTGAATCATAACAAAGAATTATCGCACTAAAATATATAACAAAATATTCTCGTTTGAATACCCATTATACCCTTTTAGAGAATTCTTTATCGTTGCTATACACTCTTACAAGTAATACCCTTTACTAGGTTTCCAACCTAAGATCAAACCAATTTTCTCTGATACCAACTGCGGTGACCCAGCATACCACTACATGTGTAGTATGCTATAGTCGTTGACATGACACTCATAGAACACCGTTCCGTAAATATCACATCCCTCAGAGTGGTACAATAGAAACATTGCGGGTCCATATTACAAACATACACACATTATTATTATTACAATACCAGAAGTTGAAGTCTTCAAAAGATTCAACTTAAAAACCAAATATAAAGTGTTTCAACAGAAGTTTTAAAGTGACAACTTCAACTCCAAATTGAGCTCAACAACTTATTATTATATATTGTTCATGTTTCTTGACTCAATTGGTTACTAGAACTAAGGTAATTATTCTGACTCATGGTGCTCTTCTCCATAGATAACATCATAGTCCACCCCTTCTACGACACCGTATAGGTCAGGCTCTTCATAGAAGACCTCCTCTTGGTTTTTGGCTACATACATTGGGGTATCTTCTGGATCCTCACAGTCTAAGCAAGGGATCAAAGGAAAAGGTGAGTAACAGCGTTCCCCGGCAAGTTCAATATATGCAAGGTGGGAAGTTTGATGCTCTATATACCACCTTGGACTATAAGTCCTTGGCACTATACATTTTTCGTAAATCTTTCTTCAAAGATTGATTTTATTGTTAAAAACTATGCCCATCAGCCTTCAAAGGTTTACCAGAACTTTCATGGAGTTCCTTTCCTGCCGCATTCGTAGCTCCTTGCCGAAACATGGAGTAACAAGTTACAATTTTTACACTCTGCAAAGATGCGTTACTTTACCCATCAGAGATCAACTCCTTGTTGCACAACCGGGCGCACTTTCCTGTCCACAATTCCATGATGTGGGGTCCAGTAGGTGATCAAAGCCAATCACTGCCCTTTCCACGACCCCTTATGTCTGCACGATCCTTCGGGGCTGGCTCACCTCCGTTAAGCCCCCTTTCAGGCAGGCTAAAACCCTGATGATTTCCCGAAGACTCTATGAGCTGGTGATGCCCCTGGCAAGTACCAAATAGGTCCAGCTAAACCTCCGACAACCACTCATAGATAATCTAGACACAAAAAATGTGGGGCCTAAGGGTGCCCACCCATATGTTGGATCCGCACAAGGAATCACAACGTCACGTTAAGGTCGTCTTGCCTCCATACGAAAGGAAAAGGATACAGCTGACTTCTTCGTCCCATTCCAAATCTCATGGCTAATGCGTTATATACGGCGCTAGAATCACTGATGTCATGGGTTGTTAAATTCCTAGGTGATTATCATTGTTGCAAATAGAAACCTAAGTTTTATTGCTCCACTATATCATCACTTAGGATGATATCAACAATTTATTTATTTGACAAAATAATATTTTCTTTCCTTGAAACATAGATGATAACACACAATTTACAAATACTTTGGTAAAGACTCTTCAAAGGACATGAGCAAGTGATGAACTTGCCTTGTGATTGCAAGGTAGTGAAGTCGGATGCTTGCACTGGACCTTGAGCTTCTGTGTCTACAAAACATGATTATTTCCAGGTAAGGACAATATTTAAAGAAGCAAAAATGAACATGCATAGTAATGTAATGCATTATTTGTTATTTATTTTCTTTATGTGTTTTACCCAATATTTTAATTTTCCATAAAATTCTTAGGAACTTAAGAATTTCCTTCTTAAGGAACAACCTTAATATATTATAAATATTATTTTCACTATTTTATCATGTAATATATTATTTATAGAGTTAAAGGCTAATTTTTATTTAATATAAACTCTTATATTTATTCATTCAATAATTCTTTTTAAGAATTAGCATTTAAATAAAAGAGAATTTATTTTGGTAACTCTAAATATTTATTTAGTATTTTACTAAAATACTATCATAACAAAATATTATAAAAGTTATTTTTATTGATTTTTATCTATTTTCTTGAATTTTATAAAATTCCATAAGGAATAAATATATTATAAAAAAATTAATCAAAATTTGTTTATAAAAAATAATTTCTTAATTTAGTTTAATAAGTTGGATTATTATGAATCTAAAAATATATTATTTGTATTTTTCAGACTTCTATTTTATTTTCTAGAATTTATTGAATTCTAGGGGTATTTTGGTCTTTTATAAATTATTAAAATTCCTTTTAGGGTTTTGGGCCAACCCATTGGGCTTATTGGGCCAAACTTGGCCCAAGTGGCTTGGTCAAAAGTTCTCCTAAAAGAGTTGCATCGCCCTTTGGGTGTTCCCCGTGCAGCCGTGCGCTCGTCGGCCTCTCTGCTTCCTCTTCTATTCTAAAGTGAGGACCACTAGTGAGTTTGGTCTTGATTACCACCCGTTCCTTCTGTCCTCTATCTCCTCTGATTTCATCTGTGTGCCTCTAGTGGCCATCCCTAATTAGGGTTCATACTTGTTCTAGGGTTCTTCCCTGGTTCTAGGGTTCATCCCTCTATGCAATTGTGAATGATGATTTGGTCTGGTAGTAGGGATTAGTGAGGATTTTGATAAACTGCACTACAGTGCTTACTGTCTTGATTTGATTATCTGATGCTATTGGTGATCTGATGCTAGTGGTTCTATAGTGTTGCCTCTAATTGGTAATTGAGATTGGTTAAGATGATGGTATTACTGTGAAACCTGGTTGGTTGTGTTGATGCTTAGTGTGTTCATCTACTGTCAGTACTATAGTACTGACAGTAGCACTGTTAGTGGTTATTCACTGCATAAGCAGATGTTGGCTTGTATGATCATCAACATACTGAACTTAATCATTTTATTTTAATGATGCTCTGAAGATACATAAATATTTTTGATGATTTCTGAGTGTAATCTCAGGGAAATGATATCAATGGCTTGACACTTTCTTTATGGTAGCCTGTTAATGGTTTTACTTGGCTGATAGAACCTATTCTTGTGACACCATTTAACTATGGCACACAAGCTGTAGGTTTCTACAACTGTCTTGATTCTATTGAGTTGATGATTGGATTAAATCAAGTTAAATGGAAATCTTCTTCTTAAATAATTTTCCTGTGATGTTGGTCTGAGGCATAGGAACCTGTGTCCTATATTGATGTCCCTAATAGAAATGCTTAAGTATCATGGTTGTTCACTGGATCTTGGATCCTAATTGGCTAAGATGGTTGGTTTGCTCATAGCTTTATATTGATTCATAGAGTTTATGAAATCTGAGGTGCTACTCCATCAGGAGATGTGCCCAGAATTTTATAAGCTATATGAAAACATGTGAGAATAGATAAGTTGTTTGTCACCTCCAGTATCTATGATGCTGGTCTGAGATCCTTGTGGATTTGGTAGGATTTACTTCTGGCCTTTATATTTCAAAATCCTCTATGATAGATTCACCCCACTTGGGTGCTTTCTGAGAGGTTTAATATAAGACAACACATGAATTCTTATCTAATTTAGATAGATAGATCATGTGATGGTTTTATGCTACTCACCACAACAGTTGAGTTGTTGGTGTTGTAACTGGTTGATCTTGTGGCTTGCTCTTGGTGGTTGTGTTGCTGGCCTGATCTGGTCCTTCACCCCCTGGTGCTGCTCTTGCTACCTTTTTGGTTCCTGTAAGCTTGACCTTGATCTTCTCTTCACCTCCTAGCTCCTGCAACCTGGCCTTGCTATCCACCTGATCCACCCCCTCCTTAGGTCACCATCTGGTGATACTAGGATGAAATGGTGTGTGGTTTGGCTGGTGGTTTGCTTGGCTTTGATAAGCTGAGTGCTCCTGGTTTGATGAAAAAGTGCGCTACTGGAAGCTGTCCACGGCTGTGCTACTCCTTTTACTTGTGTGAGTTGATGTTGCTGTGTCAACAACACACACCATTCATTTAGGTTATTGTGCTACCTGTGTGCTTGGTACATAGTTTTGGATCAGATCAGTGAGGTGTCTCACCTTTTGATCTTTTAACTTTTAACTCTCCAGGTGAAACTTGCCCCTCTTACTTGCTGTGAATATTTGACTTGTGGATTATTTATTATGAAAGAACAATTTCTTTCATATTGGTGAAACTTGCCCCTTTTAACAATACTCAATGATGTAACCTGGAGCAGTGCACTTCACTGCTCTCCACTGAGAGTAAATATAACAATTAAACTTTTACTTTCATTTTGTTTGTTTTGTATTTTGCAGGTACAAGATCTGGAGATTTAAGATTTAGTATAGGATTACTTAGACAGATTAATTCCTTTGTAATCTTTATTTTATTCTTTTGTAAGAATATTGTAATAGTTTATTCATATTTTAATTTCTCTTTTTGTAATTTCTTTACTGTAATGAACTTTTATTGACTTAATGAGTCTATCTTTGTAATTTGTGTATGAGATAAAGATAAGGAATAAAGATTCATTTCTTATTTGAATTTCTTTATATTGAATTCTTATTACTATTTATTATCTCTTTATTAAAACAAATAATATTACTAAATCATTTTGGAATTCATTCCAAAATACCAAATTAATATTTATAAAATATAAGTT
Source organism: Avena atlantica (assembly GCA_910589765.1). Lineage (NCBI taxonomy): Eukaryota > Viridiplantae > Streptophyta > Magnoliopsida > Poales > Poaceae > Avena > Avena atlantica. Next base: position 442,043,396 of record OU342739.1, read on the forward strand.
CAAATTTCAAATTTGAATTCAAAATTTCCCCCCAAAACACACTAATTCATAAAGATCATGTCAAAATTTATAACGATCACTCTCTAGTGCTATTCCTACACCTAGAGAGTGAAAGAAACTCTAATCACTTTAGATTTTTATTTGGCGAAAAATTTACCCGGAGCCATATCAAATTGAAAATATCTGAAATCCAATTCCATTATAGAAATAGGAATCAATTCTATTCTATATAGAAAAATGTTTTACTAATGAATGCATGAATATGCACAAATTCCTAAATCTATCCTTTGTTGGTTCCTAAGAGCGTGTACACCGTTTAGGCCTAGGTCTAAGAAATTTTGTTAGAAAAAGATGATCTTTTGGGCTGGTGCTAAGAGAGAAATTTTTTGTAGCATTGATTTGACATGTAAAAGAAGAAAATGATTGGCTTTTTGACATGCATGCACTGCCACCATAGAGAGAGATTAGAGGCTGACAGTGGGCCCGGCTAGCAATTCACTTCCTTAGACCTTGAGTCTAGTACTAGGCTCAAGACCAGGAATCTTTTTACTAGACTCAACGTCTCCACTGTTTAGACTCATGCTAGGCAGAGAAAGATTCCTTTAGACACCTGGTTTTTGTATACGCTGTGCTTCCTCTAAATGCTAGGATGTTACAGTTTCCCTGAGCGAGCAAGTGGAGGGCGAGGGGCTCGGGACGAAGCGTCGATGCAGTCGCGAGTTCGGCCTCAGATCTAGGCCAGGCTATGTTGCGGATGAGCACGCCGGTGATGTTCTGCGACGACTTCCTGGTCTATCGTCTTCTCCACATGCTTGACTTGAATAAAAGGTGGTGATCCCAGGGTTCCTACTCATCGCCAAGGTGAAGATCTGCCAGTTGCCTATCATCATCGATCTGGTTGAAGCATCGTATTCCGGACGGCTCCGCCGGCAAACTTCACAGTGTGCATATGTCGATAGATCGCTAGATCGGGTGGGATTTGGTCGTGCGCACCCATGTTTTTACTCTAGCCGTTTGGGTTTAGACAGAGCGCTTCGAAGATCTGTTGGCTGTCAATATCATGGGGCATGTTCTCGTCTCATAGTGCCGACGAAGAATGTCATGAAGACCGAGATCCGATGACTGACAATGGTGGTTCGAGTCTGGGTGGTGATGGAGATTTGGCTTGGTGACTCGTGACTTGGAGCAGTGGTATGCAAGCGGGGGCGACAGTACATGATAAGCTCATGGTCCTATCTTTCAGGGTGAAAACCCGGGGTCTGACCTTGATTGGTTGTGCCTGGCAATGTCCTTGTTGAAGATATTGTTTTGAGAGTGTGGACTTTTTTCAGGGTGAAACCCTAGATCTTTGATCAGGAGATGACGATATTTGTGCACTGTTCCCTTCTCGGAGGCGTTGTTTTTGGAGAAGATGGACTTCTGGTGTTGTCTTGGTGGGGATAGTATTGCTGTTTCAATGAACGAGGAACTGTAGCGGGACTTTTCTTTTTTGTAATTCTTTTTTTTTTTGGCTGTGTGTATCCGTATGGCTGCTTGGGCAATACGTTGTTGCATATGTTGGATGTAATTGGTATCATCTGATATTAATATATGCTCTTTTAAAAAAATGATAAAACCAAATCGCTTATTTCTGGAGTGAGGGAGTACCAAATATGCCTGACAACTTGATATCTTCCATGTCTTGTGAAATGTAATAACGGTGGCATATAAGTATCCTGCCCTTTAATCGGAAGTCACGTATCAGTAGTGAGTGACACTCGAGCACCACAGTTCTTTAATATTTCTCGTAGTATTGATCTTTTCTCTTTGTAAGAATTCATGCAATCATCCTTAACTAGTTAGTGTGTACCTGCAAGGCAGGTCTTTACAATACAACGTAACTTTTTTTTTAATCCTACATTTATATGAGTTGTCTCTTCTATGGTCTTATTCGTGTCTATCGTATTTTGAATCCTGCATTTTACATGAGTTGCCTAATAGTTGAAGAATTCCAAAATTCCAACCTATGGCCAATTTCTCAATAAGGAAATTGTGTTTTCTATTCTCTCAACATGGATTCGTAGTTTAAAAATTCCAGGTGAAATATGAAAAGAATGTACTTTTCCTCTGTTTCAAAAAGAATATATGGAATTGGGTGCGACTATATTTGTCTTGGTTTATATGTATTTAGACGTGTTTTAGTACATAAATATATATAAATCTAGACAAACCTGTGACATCCGTTTTAGGACGAAGTATATGGAATTGGGCACGACTATATACTAATTTGATTAACGCTAAATAAGGAGATGATACTTTTTTTTACAAACACACTACAAACACATACACTCAAACACGTGCATACACTCATCCCTAAGAACACACGCATGTAAAGCCTATTCCTATGAGCACCTCCGACAGACTAAGTTGGCGGACTGGGTTTTGATATTGACGAAGTCAACATCGTCACCTCACTATCGACGAAAACGTCGGCTCTCACTGAAAGAATATTCTAGTATTCGAACTCTGGTAGGCTTGGGGTACAACCATTCTTCTTGCCATCTAACCAAAAGTTGCTTCTCAATAAGAAGATGCTAATCAACTCCGCATATTTGGTGTTCGGACACAATTATTTGGTATTGTTAGACTTTATATTGTAGTCCAACTGTGATACCTGTATTGTACCATTGTACACCATTATATATATGAGATAGGCCATCCCTTAGAGGGTTGAGCCAGTTCACCCAAACTCTTTGTCTTACATGGTATCAGCCTAACCTAGATCCTCCCTATCCCAGCCGCCGCTGCCACAAACCCTAGCGCCGTCGTCGCGGCCGCCATGACCGCTTCCGCCTCGGGTGCCACCAGCTCCGGGGCTCTCCCCGCGTCATTTGCCGCCCTCCTCAACCTCTCGCCACGTGATCTGGCTCCCGTGCCTCAGTTTTTTGGCACCACCGCTGTGGGCTCGATGTTCTCAGGACCGATCCTGCCAATGACCGTGACAACCGCGCCCGCGCTCTCCAACACCACATCGACTGCCCCATCTGCGGCTCCCCCGGTGGCCTCTCCTGGCTCGTCCCCGACACTCGCCATCCAACAAGCGGTCTCGGGGGTTCTCGATGCCCCACCCGCGGCCACGGCTCCCGTCGCCGTTGCTCCGCACACGGCCATGGCTCCTGTCGCCGTTTCCCCGCTCGTGGTCATGGCCCCCGCCGCCGTTGCATCGTCCGGGCCGTTCCACCTCAACAATCTGATCACCATCTGACTCACGCCCGACAACTACATGTTCTGGCGTGCCAAGGTTTTACCGCTGCTTCGCAGCCTCTCTCTCCTTGGGTACGTCGATGGTTCTTTTCCATGCCCTCCGCAGGTCATCGTCACCATCCACAGTCCGGCCATCAACCCGGAGCACTGTGTGTGGGTGCAGCAGGATCAGGCGATCCTCTCCGCCATCCAGGGGTCCCTGGGCGATGGGGTCGCTGGCCTCTTCCTATTCACTTCCACCTTCATGGATGCCTGGACGACCCTGGAGCACGCCTTTGCCGAAGTCTCCACCTCCCGCTCGATGGCTCTTCCCAGCGAGCTCGCCGATGTCAAGAAGCTCGACTCCTCCGCCATGACCTACTTCAACAAGATGAAGGTGCTGGTGGACACGCTGGCCTCCATCGGTCAGCCGCTTCGCGATGAGGAGTTTGCCGGCTTCATCATCAAGGGCCACTACTCCGAGTATGACAATCTCACGGAGGCCGTCCACAACAACAAGCCGCCGATGACCCCTCATGAGCTCTACTCATGCCTACTCTTCACCGAGCAGCGTGTCGAGGATCGCCGCTCCTCCGCTGCCATCACCGAGCAGCCGGCCGCCTACTGGGCCGTGCGTGGACAGCGCCCGACGGCGCCCCCGTCCACTGGCAAAATTGCCCCGCCCCATTCACCGACCTCGGGTGGGGCTCCCAATGCTCGGGTGTGCCAACTGTGTGGCCGTGAAAAACACGTTGCCTCCAAGTGTCATCGCCGCTTCCAGAAGAGCTTCCTCGGCCTCGACAACGACGACAGGGAAACGAGCGCCAATTCACCATGGCCGACTTCGGACCTCCCAAAGTCATGGCTGCCCACATCGCCGCCAAGGTCAAGGACCCGCGCGCCGAGCAGGGGTACACCCCGTCCTACCCCGTTGATCCAGCATGGTACATGGATACCGGTCCCACGGATAACATGACGAACGAGCTCAACAAGCTCGCCAAATACCAGCCCTACTATGGGCATGACAAGGTTCACACCGCCAATGGTGTAGGTATGCCTATCTCTCACATTGGCCAAACATCTCTTTTAACTAGTCATCCTTCTAGGCAGCTCCATCTTCGTAATAATCTACGGGTACCATCCGTTACTCGTAATCTTCTATCTGTTCCTAAGCTCACCTTTGATAATAATGTCCTATGTGGATTTCACCATTTCGATCTTTTTGTCAAGGACCGAGCAACCCAGGGCGTTCTACTTAGTGGCCGCTTGAGCCAAGGCTTGTACCATTTGGAGGATCCATCCGCCCCGCGCGTCTTCAGTGGTGTTCGTGTGTCGCCGTCACAGTGGAATGCGCGCCTTGGCCACCCCGCCACACCCATCGTTCGCCACATTATTCCATGAGCTGTCATTAGAGTCTAGCATTAAAGAGATGTCCGTGTGTGATGCCTATTAACAAGGCAAAAGTCATCAACTCCCCTTTGTTTCATCTACTAGAGAAGTAAAGAGTCCTCTTGAACTTGTGTTTTCTGATGTGTGGGGTCTGGTAGGTCCGGCACAAACATCTGTTAGTGTTCACAACTACTATGTCAGTTTTATTGATGTCTATAGTCGATTTACATGGCTTTATCTTATTAAGCGAAAATCTGATGTGTTTGATATATTCACCCAGTTTCAGTTGCATGTTGAACGTCTAGTCAAGCATAAAATCATACATGTTTAGTCTGATTGGGGGGCGAATATCGCAACCTCAACACTTTCTTTAATAAGCTTGGGATCTCTCATCGTTTATCATGCCCACATACACATCAGCAAAATGGCATCGTAAACATGGCCATGTAGTTGAAACCGGCCTCACACTTATCGCTTATGCTTATGTACCTTTTAGATTTTGGAGTGATGCCTTTGCCACCGCATGTTTTCTTATTAACCGAACACCTACTTGTGTCCTTAATATGAAAACTCCCATTGAGCTTCTCTTGCACGAAACTCCGGACTATACTTTTTTCAAGGTGTTCGGGTGTGCTTGTTGGCCCCATCTTTGTCCATACAATACTCGAAAACTTGAGTTTCGCTCCAAAAAATGCGTGTTCTTGGGGTATAGTTCTCTTCATAAAGGCTACAAGTGCATCCATGTGCCAACAATCATGTATACATATCTCGAGATGTTGTCTTTGATGAGAACGTATTCCCCTTTTCCGCCATGCCACAGTCACCTATCACAGTCCCATATACGCGTTCATCTCCTATTATGCCTGGCCAATTTGAAGATGTTGCATTCTCCAGATGAACTCTAAGACAATTGCCAAATATATTCTAACTATGATGGACCAAGTTTGAAACAAATTGTTTCAAAGAAAATTTTCAGCAGGTTTCATAATATCTTTTGAAGTCTCACTAAGTTTCAAAAGCCGATTTTCGAAAGTTGTCAAAATATATTCTATATTGGTATTATTTTTAAGATCTCTTCACTAAGAACCCCAAAATTGAAACGGTTCATAAGTCGAACTTCTGGTATAAAAGTTACCGAGGTTTCAAATTTTTAAGCTAGTCTAGTAGTATGGTTTGAGAGAAAATCTAACTCTCAAAGTAGGCAAGAGGAGAGAAGGCAGCATATGGCGTGCATGCTAGGAGAGCACTTCAGCAAAATTCTCCCCTCACCAACAATGATATGGTTTAGACTTGGCATCGGTCGAAAAACGCTTCCGCCTCTCTTCCCAAACAGGCGGCGGCGGAGAAACTCATACAGATCTTCGGTGGGAACGCAGGTTCCCTCTTCCTCCGCTTGCTGCTCCGACGGCAGGAGGGAGGGGGACCTCGTTTCTCCGTCTAATAGTTAGGGTTAGAGTCTCTCTGTTGTGGTGCGCCGTTGGGGTGGTGGGAGCGGCGCATAGGCAAATAAGTCTGTCTCAACTCTATTCCCACATCGGCGGTGTCTTTCACGGCGAAGCCTCGGAGTTGATGGCAACGTGTGCTAGGCAGTCCTTCATATCGATGGCTTTGTCTTCTCGCCGTTCTTCGGATCTGGCGAGATCATTTTATCATTGTGTCGCCGACGCTCATTGTCATCTGCGACGGTGCTGGCAGCCGGGGCGAGGTGGTTTCTCTGGAGAAAGGATGTTGGTACGGAGGTGGTGGGTATGTCGTTCCTCTCCGACTTCGTCGATGGGAGGCGACAGATCTTGGTCCAAGACAGCACGGGGACGTCCCCCGGTCGACGTGCCACAACGACATGTGTCTCATAGCGTGCAGCAGGCCGTTCATCGACTCACAAAGCCTCGTTGGTAATGACGCTTTTTTTGGATCTTGTAATGGTGGAGGCTCGGCGTCTCTTCCAGCGTTCTTCTTGGCGGCACTGGAGTTTGGCGGCTGTCGCTAGATTTGGTGGTTGCAGGAAATATTAGGGATCGTTTTCTATTTCTCTATCTCTTAGATTTTTTCTGCAATATTTTCAGGATAATCATAGGGCCGGTCCTGAGATTTCATGGGCCCTGGGTGAAACTAAAATTTTGGGCCCCTTATTATAAAAAATTTATGCATATATAAGATGATGAAAACATGGATAAATATTATAAGTATACTCCTAACTATAATATTCATATAAAAATAACAATGATATCTTAAATTTTTTTCCAAAAATTCCTAGAGCAAGCATAGAGTTGCCAAACCATGTAACCTCTCCTGAGACATTATAGATCTCAAATAGTTCTTTAATAATTTCAGGCATCATAATCAGTTAATTTTGCTCGCTACAAACAAGAAGTTAAGAACAACGATTACTAATTAGAATTAAGAACTAAAAATTAAGGCATAACCAGCAGAGGCATGTGCTAGGCGGTGGTGGACCAGCAGGTAGGCAACAGCCGAGGAGCCAAGGCGGTCGATTGCGATCGTCGATGGACTTTTTGAATTCTGCGTGCCTGGCGACAGGTCGATTGTCAAGGAGGATTTTTTGGGCCTAGCGGCAGGACGATCCGATCTAGGTGAGGCGATCAGGTGACGAGACTTGGGAGTCGGGAAGACGTGATCTAGCCCCTAGGAAGTGATGCCATCTAGGACTGGGACTGGGAGTCGTCGAGTCGATGCCTAGGAGAGTGGGAGTCGATCGATCCCTGGGACTTGGAGTCCGATCGTCGAGTATCGGGAAGTAGAGCGGTTGCTGGTTGGCCACTAGGAATGTAAACAGATAGGATCGGATCGGATCGGATATTGCTATTACCATATCCTTTACCATATTTTTTTGCGGATTCGGATCAGAGCGGATAATAGCCGGATGCGGATTCGAATGCGAATTATATTGGATTGTGGATATGGAGCGAATTCGGAGCGGACTCGAATCGGAAACGAATAATTGAACAAAAACATATAGAAAAATAAAAATTTATTTACTTTATGCAAAAGAAATGACAAGAAAGCGCGCAACACTATATATTAACAGTATAAAAGTGCAAGATTGGTAATAGCATAGTCCAATATGAATATGTAGCATGTATAGCTAGCCGATAAACTAACTAGATTGTCTAGATATTATGGTTATGGTAAATATATCGGATTATCCTATTTGAGTATCTCGGATAATCCGCATAAAATGTCGGATTATGCTTATCTGTCGGATATCATCAATACAATTTCTGCTACCGTATTCGTCGGATATCAGCTGGATAAATATCCGCATCCGCATCCATATCCGTCGGATATCTAAAAACGCATACCATATCCTTAAAAACGGACGTGGATACGAATTTGGAGCGGAAATTATCCGTACCAATTACATCCCTATTAGCCACCATTCCAATTAAAAAATTATTTTTTTATAAGCATTATATGTCTATACTTTCTGAGCCCCTACTTTTTTGGGGCCCTGGACGGCTGCCCCGCCAGTCCCCCGAAGGGTTAGCTCTGGATAATTATTTTATTTCGATCTGTCTTTTAGCGTCTAAATATGTTATTTTATGTAACTTGATTTTCAATTAATGAAATATGTGGTTGCTCTAAAAAACAATAATCTGGTTTGTCCTACCATCCCACGACCCGATTCCGGTGATGAGCTAGCCTAGTTGAAAACTGAAATAACGGCCAAGCTATGAACAACACTCACATTGCGTGCAGAGCATTTATAACATACCCCTTATCCGAAGCATGTTTACTACGTTTTGTCTGGACTGACCGAAACACAGATCAGAAATCGCAAACACAAACCATAAAATAATGAAATTTTAAAAAAAATAGAAGATTTCATAGAGTTCATGGTTTGTACCCGCGATTATACATACAAAATGCACACAATATATATTAGGGGATCTGCCACCGTCGTCGTCCTAACCCTAAACACAAAATTTGGCTCACTGGAGCCTCTGGGTGCGGTGGCGACAAGCTCGCAGGCGAGGCTTCTGTTGAAATTTTTGCTAAATAGGCACAGCTCATTTATTATATGCCAATAAATTCTGAAATCCTAGAGGCCTATTTGGCCCATTCATGCAAGGCAAGAGCTGGGACAAATGTTTCGTCCCACATTGCTAGTTGATTGTAAGTTGGACCAGCATATAAGGAGAGCTCTTCCACCACTTGTACGAGCTTGAGAAAAGAAGACATATACATGCGCGCTCCTCCTTCTCCTCGCTCGCCTCGCCACGCTCGACACTACGCGCCGTTGGTTGCGGGAATGTCGCCGAGCCAAGATTTATTTTTCCACGCATGAATGGTATATGAACAGTTATACAAAAGCGGACATTAAATACGAGCTAAGTGGAAATGAATACGAACTGAGTGAAGGCTGTCCGGTTGGCTGCCGCTTCTACTTCCGTCCATTCGTTTCATCTCCTACACAACATGTCTTCCTTCCCTCTGCGCCTATAAGAGAGAGGTCGCGCCTTCTCTCAGACATACTGTCGCACATCCCTTTGCGTCTCCAGTTTCAGAGCACTGCGCTACCTATTCTTCCCCATCATGTCTTGCGGCGTGCACCGCGAGCCGGAACAATAGCCCTCTAAGACCATGCTGCTTCGAGTCCTGTACGGGAGAAGGGCGATAAGGTTTTTGCGGAGAGCTGTTGGCGCGACTACTGACTTCATCACTGACTTCTTCACGAATAGCTTTTGCACCGATGTATTCCCAAATGAGGACTTTTTTCCCGACATCAGCAACCTCTTCCTCGACGACATGGCTGACAACGGTGCCAACGCGAATGTTGGCGGTTCCTCTGCTGTTGCTGTGATGTACCTCCTCTTTCTTAACTTTGTTCTGATCGTATCTCAAGTTCTATGCCTTGCAATCCATTTGGTTATCTGCTTTAATATGTATTCGCTATTTCACATGATTAGTATAATTTTTATTATTCTATTCTTATTTTATCTAGCATTTATTATGGTTAATTCGTTTGGTAAATTGCTCTTTTATTCAACAATCCAAAAACCTTATTTCAGGCAATTTGTTCCAAGTGTCTTTGTTGCTTCTATGACGCCACCTATGTTTGAAGGTGTCGATTACAAACGATGGCGTGCGAGAGCAATGCTCTGGTTTCAGACCGTGAGCTGCTATAACGCCATCTATGGCGCACCTGTGGGAGATCTTAATCCTGACTAGGAAGATGCATTCAAAAAACTTGAAACCACTTTTAAGGATGCTTTGATCAGCATTCTTGGCGACAATATTGTCGATTCATATCTATCATTTAGCAATGGCAAGTATATGTGGGATGCGCTCGAGAGAAAATTTGGAGTCTTCGATGCTGGTAGTGATTTGTATGTCATGGAACAATTCTATGACTATAAGCTGGTTGATGACCGCCCCATTATGGAGCAGGCTCATGAAATATAGTCACTTGTCAGGAAGCTTGAGCACTTCACTTGTGTGTTACCGGAAAATTTTGTTGTCGGAGGCATTATTGCCAAGCTTCCCCAGTCCTGGAGGAATTTTGCTACTTCTCTGAAGCACAAGAGACAAGATTTCTCCGTGAAGAATCTCACTAGGACTCTTGATGTGGAAGAGAAGGCGAGAGCAAAAGACACACGTGCTCGAGATACCGAGGGAGGTTCTAATACCAATCTGGTACAGAAAATGAACTTCTAGCCTCACAAGTTCAAGAACAAAGGCAAGTTTGATGGCAAAGGAAAGTTCGACGGAAATAACAAGGCCTCACAGTCTACCAGCTTCAAGAAGAAGACTGATAAGAAGAAAGGTGTTTATCATGTGTGCGATGATCCTGATCAGTGGGCTCCTTCTTGTCCCAACCGCTTTGACAAGCGCCGGCATGGGAAGGGCAGCAAGACTGCTAATGTTGTCATGAGCGACGTTGAGATCAAATATGTTGGGTATGGTATATTATCTACTGTTCTTTCATTATGTCATTATCTTGATTGGTGGATTGACACGGGCGCTAATGTACATGTCTGTTTTGATATTTCCATGTTTTCTTCATAACAGGTCAGAGGGAAACCGTTCTTATGGGGAATGAATCGTATGCTTCTGTTCATGGTGTTGGTACGGTCGATCTGAAGTTTACTTCGGGAAAGACCGTGTGCCTGAAGAACGTGCATCATGTTTCCTCAATAAATAAAATCTTGTTAGCGGATCTCTTCTGTGTCGAGATGGCTACAAGATTGTATTCGAGTCCAATAAATTTGTAATTTCTAAGTGTGGAATCTTTGTTGGTAAAGGCTATGAGTGCGGAGGCTTGTTCCGCTTATCTTTGTCAGACATTTGTAATAAAGTTATTAATCATATTTACACGAATTTTGAATCAAATGTCTGGCACTCTCTGTCTTTGTCATATTAATTTTGGTTGTATGAGCGGCTAGCCAAAATGAATTTAATCCATGATTTCACAACTGTTAAGGGAACTAAGTGCCAAGTCTGCGTGCAAGCTAAACAACCTCGCAAGTCACATACGACTACAGAAGTGAGAAATTTAACACCACTAGATCTCATACATTATGATCTTTTTGAGATGAATGGTGTGTTGACAACAGGTGGAAAGAAATATTTCATGACTTTGATCGATGACTCTACGAGATATTTTCATGTGTATCTTCTGAAATCCAAATATGAGGCTTTGAGTTTCTTCAAAATCTATAAAGCTGAAGTAGAAAATCAACTTGATCGAAAGATTAAGAGGCTTAGGTCTGATCGTGGTGGAGAGTATTTTTCCAACAAATTTGATTCCTTTTATGCGGAACATGGCATAATTCATGAGAGGACGCCTCCCTACTCAGCCCAGTCAAATGGAGTAGCCGAAAGAAAAAACCGTACTCTAATAGATTTGGTTAACGCCATGTTAGACACATCGGCTCTCTACAAGGAATGGTGGGGGAGACACTATTGACTGCGTGTCATGTCCTAAACCGAGTTCCCACAAAGAACAAAGAAATTACTCCATTTAAAGAATGTGAGAATAAAAGATTAAAACTCTCTTACTTATGTATTTGGGGTTGTTGGCAAAGTTTAATGTACCAATCCCTAAGAAGCGCAAGCTTAGACCAAAAATCATTGATGGTGTTTTTCTGGGCTATGCTTTCCATAGCATTGGTTATAGATTCTTAATAGTAAAATCTGAAATACCTGACATTTATGTAGGTACAATCATGGAGTCGACTGATGCGAATTTCTTTGAGGATATCTTTCCTATGAAGAATAAATCTAACTCATCAAATCCGGAGATACCTAGTTCATCTAATCAGGAATTTGCTATATTTTCTAAACCTACCATTTCAATTGAACACTCTGAAAGTCCTAAGGAGGAGGATAATGAAATTCCTAAAAGGAGCAAGAGACAGAGGACTGCAAAGTCCTTTGGTGATGATTTCATTGTGTACCTTGTGGATGACACTCCCACTTCTATTTCAGAACCATATGCATCTCCTGATGCTGACTACTGAAAGGAAGCCGTCCATAGTGAGATGGATTACATCTTAGCTAATGGAACATGGGAGATCACTGATCGCCCTTATGGGTGCAAACATGTAGGATGCAAGTGGGTGTTTAAGAAAAATCTTAGACCTAATGGTACTATTGATAAGTACAAGGCACGACTTGTGGCCAAGGGATATACTCAAAAAGAAGGTGAAGACTTATTTGACACTTACTCACCTGTTGCCAGATTGACCACCATTCAAGTATTACTCTCATTGGTTGCCTCTCATGGTCTTCTCATTAATCAAATGGACGTTAAGAAAACTTTTCTTAATGGAAAGTTGGATGAGGAAATTTACATGGATCAGCCAGATGGCTTTGTGGTAAATGGTCAAGAAGGAAAGATGTGCAAGTTGTTGAAGTATTAATATGGCCTAAAACAAGCCCCTAAGCAGTGGCATGAGAAGTTTGAAAGAATTTTAACTGCTGCAGGCTTTGTTGTAAATGAAGCTAATAAATATGTGTACCATCGCCATAGTGGGGGTGAGGGAGTCATCCTTTGTTTGTATGTTGATGACATACTGATTTTCGGAACCAACCTTAATGCAATTAAGGAGGTCAAAGATTTCTTATCTCGTTCCTTTGAGATGAAGGATCTGGGAGTAGCTGATGTTATCCTGACATCAAGCTATTGAGAGATGATGATGGTGGGATTACATTGCTTCAGTCCCACTATGTGGAAAAGGTCTTGAGTCGTTTCGTGTATAGCGACTACAAGTCTTATCCTACACCGTATGATCCTTGTGTGTTGCTTCGAAAGAATTGAGGAAATGCTAGAGACCAACTGAGATACTCTCAAATTATTGGCTCGCTTATATATTTAGCTAGTGCCATGAGGCCTGACATCGCCTTTGCTGTAAGAAAACTCAGTCGATTTGTTTCAAATCCAGGAGATGATCATTGGCATGCTCTTGAGAGAGTTATGCGCTATCTAAAAGGCACTGCGAGCTATGGCATTCACTATACCGGGTATCTGAGGGTACTAGAGGGTTATAGTGATTCAAATTGGATATCTGATGCTGACAAGATAAAGGCCACGAGTGGATATGTATTCACACTTGCTGGTGGCGATGTTTCTTGGAAGTCTTGCAAGCATACCATCTTAACGAGGTCAACCACGAAAGCAGAACTCACATCATTAGACACATCCACTGTTGAAGTAGAGTGGCTTCATGAACTCTTGATGAACTTACCTGTGGTTGAAAAACCAATACCAGCAATCCTTATGAACTGCGATAATCAAACTATGATTTTCAAGGTAAATAGTTCTAAGGATAATATGAAGTCATCAAGACATGTGAAGAGGAGACTGAAATCTGTCAGGAAAATGAGAAACTCCGGAGTTATTGCTTTGGATTATATCCAAACATCCAAAAACTTGACAGATCCCTTCACAAAGGGTCTATCACGCAACAGGATAGAAAATGCATCGAAGGAGATGGGTAGGAGACCCACAATTTAAGCTTTCCACGGTGGTAAACCACTCTATGTGATCGGAGATCCCGTCAATTAGAATTTAGAGACAAGCTATTGGTTAGCTGAGAGGAAAGTATCCCTACTTTAATAAACACCACTCCATAAAGATGTAATACTTTCCTATTCTGTACGACAGGTTGATTTATTATCTTAATGTGTTCTAAGTGGCTTATCTTAAGCAAAAATTTTGTCCTGCAGAACATCTTTTGAAGAACACACCTATATGAGTATGACTGTTAAAACGTTGCAGTCTATAAGAGAAGGATGCCCTCTAATAAACTCATGAAAAGTCATGGAGTATGACGCATAAGCTCCACCCGCGGGGAAGTCCCACGGTAGGCTAGTATCGGTCAAGACTTTTTGTGAAGCTAGGTTCGCAGCAAACTTGCAGTTCAAGGCATAGTCCATTGTACAAGTTGCAACCTAGTATAACAAAAGCTCTAGGTGGAGGTTAACCTTAATAGTCTCCACTATACTACCAATATATAAACAATGTTTTGGAACGAAAGGCAAACTTCATGTGCCTCTAGGATCTAATGGGGGATTGTTAGAATTTTTGCCTAAATAGGCACAGCCTATTTATTATATGCCAATAAATTTCTAAAATCCTAGAGGCCCATTTGGCCTATTCATGCAAGGCAAGAGCTGGGACAAACGCCTACTCCCTCCGTTTCAAAATATAAGATACTTTAGATTTGTGAAGCAAATGTATCTAGACTACTTTTAGTATTTATGTTCACTCGTGTTTGGAATGAATCTACATACTAAAATAAGTCTAGATACACTTTATTCACAAACCTAAAACATCTTATATTTTAAAACGGAGGGAGTATATTGCTAATTGAGTGGAAGTTGGACCAGCTTATAAGGAGAGATCTTTCACCACTTATACGAGCTTGAGAAGAGAATACATATACACGCGCGCTCCTCCTCCTCGCTCGCCACGCCTCGCCTCGCCCCGCCCCTCCCTGCCCCGAGCTTTATGTTGCCACGCATAAATGGTATATGAACAGTTATACAGAAGCTGAAACGTTTTCCTCGAGTAGACTTTTTATACAAGCTAAGTGAAAATAAATACGAACTGAGTGGAGGCTGTCCGGTTGGCTACCGCCTATTCGCTTCAACTTCCTATAAGAGATAGGTCGCGCCTCCTCTCAGACATACTTTCGCACATTCCTTTGCGTCTCCAGTTCCAGAGCACTGCGCTACCTAGTCTTCCCCATCCCGTCTTGCGGTGTGCGCTGCGAGCCGGGACAGTAGGCCTCCGAGACCCCACTGCTTCGAGTCTTGTACGGGAGAAGGGCGATAAGGTTTTTGGGGAGCGTTGTTGGCGCAACTACTGACTTTATCACAGACTCCTTCACGGATAGCGATTGCACCGACGTGTTCCTAAACAAGGACTTCTTCCCCGACATCAGCAACCTCTTCCTCGACGACATGGCTGGCGACGGTGCCAACATGAATGCTGGCGGTTCCTCTGCTGCTGTGATGTACACCCTCTTTCTCAACTTTGTTCTTATCGTATCTCAAGTTCTATGTCTTGCAATCCATTTGGTTATTTGCTTTAATATGTATTCACTATTTCACAAGTTATCTGTCGAAAAACTTGTTTGCCTAGGCTGCGCGCTTGATCGCCCACTCCAACTGCTTCTAGCGGAGCTCCCTTTCACTGGCGAGCCCCTGCTCGAGGAAGAGCTCATTGAGCTCTGCGTCCGCTGTTACCGCCTGCGCTCGTCGGCTTCCTCGGCGGTGCTCCGCTGCATGATCAACACGGTGATGCGGTCGAAGGAGGCGTCGTCGACGTAGTCCTCCTCGCTGATGACGATGCTGTATGCCGCCAGGTCGTACCCCTCGAGCTCCTCCTTCTCTTGTGGCTGCGGCGGCGGTACACGAGCGGTCGCAGCTCCGGACAAGATTGCGAGGCACTAAAGCCCCGTACTGGATGTAGTGGAGGGAGGCCCCCTTTCGCGCACCGTCAGAGTGCATGCGGCGGCGGTGCTACTCCTCCTCTGAGCCAGTCCCGCGACGACGGGGCGAACCGGTGGAACAGCCCACCTGGCCGCCCCCACTCCACTGGATGTCCTGGGATGGTTCATAGCGGCGGCACGGTGCCGTATTTGTCGACCGGTGCAACTAATTGCTCGTCGGAGCTGCTCGATTTGGTGGGCGGCATATGACGACGGGCGGCGGAGCAGCGAAGGCGCTTGTGAAAAAGTGAGGGCTCGAGACCCGTATCGACGCGTCGAACCCATATGTATATAGGTTGGGGAGGCGAATTTTGGGTTCCCTATAAATTTTTTATGGGCCGGGCATGGTATACAGGCCAAAGAAACATACCCAAGCCTTTATACCTGCCAAAGTTTTACGGTTCCGAGGCGTTTAAGGGGTGTTCTAGAGACGCTCTTATTTTGCTAGACGACAAAACCGAATAAAACTACATCAGGTGGGGAAAGAGATTTTTTTTTGAGAGAATGTGGACACTTTATTAATTAAGCAACATCATTAGACAGTACTTGTCAGATGAAATCCAGAATAACAGAAAAATAAATATTACAACTCGAAGACTCACTAGTATGAGATAAACGATGTGCCGCCAGCTTTCTACCATAATGTTTGAAAGAACAAGTGGAGAATTCTGATGCTAGATCTTTGATATCGCTCACAAGAATTCCCACCGAAGATCTCTCTCGCTCTACCGAGAGGATTCGCTGGATCTTACTTAGACAATCATAAGCCAGTATAATATGCATAAAGCCATTGCCTTTGGCTAACACCAGCACGCGCCTGATAGCGATTGCTTCGGCAAGTTCAGGAGAGGTAATACCTTGGATACCTTCACTACAAGTAAGTTTGTCAGAACCTCTGTGATTCTTGATCACCACTCCAATACCCATGGGTGTTCAGAGGAAAAAAATGGCAGCATCGACATTGACACAAACCCAGGCCGCGGGTGGTAGAATCCAAGACGATGAAGATTCACAGCTTTTAACGAGCGGCAGTTTGAAGCAGTACTGCATAATATTCTCCACGTAAGCTTTTATTTTTGCTGCTACACGCACCGGATGAAACTGGCCTTTCCATTCCGTGTGTCATTCCTGGCCTCCTTGATATGCCAACATGTGACTGCCAAGGCTATGGCCTGCACGGAAGCTCCTCATTGATTCAGGTTAGCTCTTGTCGAAAAGAAGCTTTCGGTTCTGGCCAGATTGTACGCAGATTTGACTATGTAGACTCCAAACTTTGCATAGGGCCAATAGGCAAAATCTTCACCGCCATGCCTACTTATTGATATTTCTTGTATCGCACAAGCCATTTCTTCAGAAAAGAGGCGAAAGACCACCTACATATCCCACGTTCTGCCATCATGATCAAGCAGAGTACTCACCGTGGCATTAGTTGGAACCGTCTCAAGAGTCTTGAACATCCCTAGTCTAATCCCAAGAGTCCAATGATCGTGCATGATTTTTATAGGTGTGTAATTGCCTACCTGTGACACTTCCGGAATCAAGGCTAAACAAATCCCAGACCGCCGTCTGACATAAGCTTAACCTTGAACTCAGAGAATATCCAGTGAAAGATTCGGTAACACAACACTGACCCTACGACATAAAATTATTGTAGCAAACACATAACTGAGCAGAATTATTACAAGCAGAGGTCTCTGGCCACAAACATCAAACAACGAAAGCAAAATTATGCTATTAAATATAGCAAACTTAACAAATGGCCTAAGAGGCCTGAAGCATAATGATGACGTCCCAGCCCATAGATTCCAGGCTGCTGGTCGGGAACCCCAAACTACTCGTCAGTGTCGATGTCGTACGGAACTCGTCTTCAGGGGAACTCTTACTCTGCTATAAAAGTATCAACAAAGCAAGGATGAGTACAGGCTGTACTCCGCAACACTTATGGCTGGTGGAGCTTTTTTGCATAAAGTCATCTTTGTTTACAAAATAAAAGAGAGAAGAAGCTCGTATAATCAGAATATTTTAAAAGGGGATAAGATAGCGATATCTCCAAAGTATTGAACATCATATTTTGATATCCACCAAGTCATCATCTCAACCTTAACTAGGATCACCCCCTCGTACCCATGAGGAAGCATCCTTAAGCACACGTTGATTTTTCAAGTTTTACGATTAGGTTCATGTTCTCTATGATCATCACATCCGTTCCCAAGTTGTCCATTACCGTGGACACGGCTTTTCAAAAATATTATTACCCTGCAGGGGTGTACAACTTTACCCATACGTACTAACCTTCTCTTAATCCCACTAAAGATTATGCCTCTTCCTTGGAAGGCCGGCAGAGGATGGTTAGACACGACCTTTACCTTTCTTTCGCCGAAACCATGAGTCACGCCCTAAGGATGGTTCCACCGTAACGGGTCAAATCCCGAAGCCGGTCCCTAGAGATACGAGGCGAGGTTAGTTTATCAAGGGCGCTATCTATCCCAAGCAGCCCGGTCCATGCTTCCCTACCAGTTGTGAATGCACCTCCTTCGCCGCCTTTGAGAAGATCCAGAATACATGTCGAATGGAACGCCCGAACTATGTGACTCATGGAATCTACTAGGAAAGTTAGTCACTCGTGAGGTTTTCTAGGCCCCATGTGGTTGTACGCTCGTCTTGGTTCGAGAGGCAAGAACTCGGTTCCTAGTGGTGACGAGCATGAGACTACAAAAACCACATCCCATCGTGTCCTTCCATACACGCCTTACAATGTTTAATCTCATATCACCTCTGATATCATTTCATCATGTTCTCCTGTCATACTAGATTCTTTGCATCTGGTACATCATCTAGATGAACCAGCACTCATAGCTGTGCATGGCTAAGCAGGACATAGACATAATTTCTAGCAGTGCACACAAGCCAAACCTAGTTATGCTAGGAGTAGTGGATCGGGTAATATAAGCTCAAAGGAAGTAAGACAATATATAGGATACTCTATCTATCGATAAAAGACCACAATATAATCGTATGCAACATGGCAAGAATTGAAATGCTTTCGAAATCATAGGACTATATCATGGTGGGGTTGTGCTTGCTTTTGCCCATTGATAACCAATAAGAAGATCTTCGGAAGCCTTGGGCTTGACTTGATTATAGTTGGTCAAGTATTGTTCTTCGATCTTCGATGGTGTTGACCTCGGTCTTCGATCTCCATCTCGGTATCGTATTCTACCGAAGAATAACCAAACACCGGAAAGAAAGGGAAACAATCAACACATGACATTGATGCAATGCTCAAGCAAGGATGATGGTAAGACAAGTTAAATTGTATTGAAATGTAACCCTAAGGCATGCTTGGAAATTTAAGCGGCGTCCAAGGGGTGCAAACCCTAATACAGGAGAGACCCCAGAATCACCTACGAGGGTTCAATTTGTTTTCTTATTAAACTTGTCATGTAAGTTGTTGAACAATGCATGATATTGATGATATGAGATAGATCTCATTTTTCTGAGCATTTTGATATATTATTTGTATTTTCTGACTTATAAATGATTAGATATGAATTTTACAAGATTTAAATCATTTTAGGAAATTATAAAACATTTTTGGAATATTTATATTATTTTCCAACTTGGACCCACATGTCATATATTTAATCATTTCATAAATTAATTTCCAAAAAGAATAAAATCCTAATAGACTGGGCCCATAGGGTATTTATTATATTCAGAAAACAATTACAGAAAAGATTGAATAAAACAAAAGGGAAATATGACGTAGGCATGACGTCATGCTGACGTTAGCCGGGGATTGGTCTTTAGATTGTTGATCGATCCATCGATCGGGAGCACCCTGGGATGCGGGGCTGGTCTCATTCGACTCAACGCCTCGCGCTGAGCCAAAACGAGCGACGCTGGGAGGGATGGTTGCGTGAGTCGCCGACGGCAAGCACAACTGTGGCAGTGGAGAGAGGCGCACGACGCGAGCGTGGTATAGAGAGCGAGGAGGAGAATGGAGGGGTGCTTGAGCACTAGCGGCTCACCACGAATGTGACGATGGTGTCGGGGGGGGGGGCAAGGTGAGGTCGGAGGAAGAGGAATCGAGGCGATGACTGCGGCGTCCGGCGATGCGGACGAGCTCGGTTCCCGCGAGGGAGAAGCTTCCCGGCTTGTGTGGCTTGACAAGAACGACGACGACGACGACATGGCTCTTTTCCTAGGCTACTCCATGGGGCTCAGGGCGGTCGGGAACGGCGAGGCTCAATGAAGCCCGAGCGGCTAGGGTTCCTGGTTGGAGAACCTAGGAGAGGAAGAGGAGAAATAGGGCACGGATAAGGTTCTTCGTGGCGTCTAGAGGGTCTTGTAGGCATCTGGGGGTGGCGGCACGAATCCTGGTGCGGCGGGCATCGCAACGCCGGCGAGCGACGGAGGCGCGGGCATGCAGGTGCTTGCGAGCGGGAGGAAGAGGACGAGAACAGAGGGCGAAGGGGTACGAGCCAAGGTTGGGCCGCGGCTGGACCGAACCTAGGCTGCGGGAGTTGCGCTGAGCGGCAAAGAGAGGAAAAGAAGAGATGGGTCGGACTGGGTTGCGGCCTATCTTTAGTTGTTCTTTAGGAAAACCTTTTTCGTTTCCTGTTTATTTTTTATGTTTTTATTTCAAATTTATTTATTGTTTTGAATCTTCTAAGAATACCAGAGGGCTTTGTAAAATATATGAAATACTCTGGGGCCCTTTTAGTCCATTTGGGCTCCAACAATTTTGGTACTTTTCAAAATACCAAAAACCATTTTGAATAAGTTTCAAAGAGGGAGGTAAGATTATGGTTTAGGGTTTTTTATTTTACTTTGCATGCATTTTTAAATATGATCCTCATGAATGCACAAACAACCCTAATTAAGGATTAGCTAAAACTGGGGTGTTATAGCTCTATCCCCGTTACGAGAATCTCGACCCGATATTCCTAAGGTAGGAAGAGAGACAGAGAGAGAAAGAAACAAGGTTATACTAAGGATAAGAGGGAAACACACTAACAACACATAGAGTATATCATGGTCAACTCATGAATGGAGTGTTTAGAAACAACTTTGAGATGACGATCATGAAATACGTCAAGGTAAAAGAGGAAACAAGAGGAGAAGATTTCAAGTTGTTAGATAGTTGGTTTTCATAATGTTTGAGACCATGGAACTCATAGAAGAGTTTAAACTTCTGAGAAGGAAGGGTTCCCACAGAAAGAACATGACCACAGACTGCGATAGGAAACCTCTACTAAAGAACTTAAGTAGAGATTTCAGGTTGCAAAGATATGGGCCAACAAGACCAAGCTGTTGATCTACTTTTGAAACAGAAGGGTCTCTCTTTCATTCAACAGAAGGCCAAGACAGAAAGGTTGTTTTGGTGGAGAGGACTCATAAGAGTCACAAGGGACATGTAACAAGAGAAACTTGTAATTACTAAAAACATAGTCACTCTTAAAACATGGTTGAGAAAATGAAGGAAACTCTTTATTCATCCAGGTTTATCAAAATCTTTGCCAAAGATTATGATATCACTTTACACCACTAGATGAATAGTTAAAAAGATTCATGATGAGACGAGAAAAAAAACTTCATTCTCAGAGTTCATTTACTTGGCACAACAAAATGCTTGCCAACATAAAGGGTCTAGAGGATCGACCGAGAGACATTTAGCAACACTACTTTAAATGTTCTCCTTGATGTTTGAGAAATCAGACATCAAGTAAAGGCCGAACTTCGGGTACAAAGGAAACCATAAGCACAACTCTTATGATAAATCATATAAGAAGCCTCATGAAGAGTGGTTGTTATTGCTGATTCAAGAGGAGATGATAGTAGGTATTTCCGGCTAAGTGTGTCAATCGTTACATCAATATTACTAGATTTTCAAAGAGACCTATGTCAAAACCTTGAGAAACACCGACCATCGTTGCTACTTAAGATTTAGATTTGGTTAGGTGGAAAATTCAGACTCAGCATGTCTGAATAGAAAGTTTGCAACATTTACACGGAGGTAAAGTTTTTCACTAGATTCTCAAGATTTGGACTACAGTGTAAAGCTCCAAAATAATGAGCTAAGTTGCTAGACCCATGTATTTAACAACTTGTCAAGAGACAACTGCACATACATAAAGTACTGACAATAAAACACACATGTGTCCTTAATAGAAAAAGGATAACTCTTCTCGAAATCACAGTGACTTCTTTCAACATTTGCACATGAACTAGAGAAGGTCACTTCTAACATCCATAACACATACTTCAAGACAACTCAAAGATGGTTCTCAAAAGTTTACAACATTAATGCCAATTGTTCCATATGAATCTAAATTGCATAGAGGAGATGAGGATATCATCGATGGGCTCAATAAAAAACTTATCTAACTCCAAAGTAATGGACTCATATGTTGCATGAGCAAGGCAGAAATACTGGTTAGACCAAAGGACAGGAAGATGTACTCAAGTGAAATATCACGAGAAGGAACACCATCAAGATAATCCTTGGAACTGAGTTTGATTTGATGATTGCCCAAATCAAATTAAAGGTGGGGAAAGATAAAATATACACGAAGGAAAAATTATCGTTCTTCAACACAACAAAACTAGACATCCCTTTAAGGAGAAACTGCGTCGGATAGAACTTTTGTCTTACAACTCTCCAAGTTGATGTTTAATATCAACCAACTAGTTCAGGGGTATCCAGTATGGATCCTTGGATAAAGGAGCAGTTCAGAGAACTTGCTTTCTCAAGAACTTGACATCACGGTCATGTGGCAACATGGCGATTGTTGGGGATATGCTATATGGGTATCCTCATAGCATGTCCTCTATCTGGATAACCCGGGTGGCCCACAGTTGGTAGCATGGCCCATGGCCTGCTGGGCGGCCCAGTTAGATGGATCCAGAAGGGAGGTCCATGCTGGATAAAGGAAGGCTACGGAGGAGTCACTGACGTACCCGGAGCCTTGGAGTGCAAGACACGCTACACTAGTTGTAGGCAGTGTAGAACTATGTAACCTGTCCGGCATAGACTTTTCCCTGTAACCCTAGGACTTGACGACTATATAAGTCGGGCCTATGGGAGCCTTTAGGGCACAATATCAGATAACCTAGTGTCGACTACGATGCACCTTGCACAGCGAACCAATCCCTGTAACTCGGTGTATTGCCCTTATAGTGATTTATAGCAGGAGTAGGATTCCGCCACCGTTGTGGGATCTGAACCTGGGTAAGTTGTGTTACCTCGTACTCGTCAACCGTCCACCTTCCCCCACATCTCTAAACACGCACTGTGAGGACCCCTCCATGGCGTACTCGTCGGCAATACGATGACAGTTGGTGCCCACCATGGGGCAAGAGGCGCTTCAGGCTCTTCAGCGGGCGAGGACCAAGATCTTCGCGGGAATCGGTGAAACCGTAGCCATCGGTCGCGTTCTCTTCTCCGACAATGTTCCGATTGTCCCTCCCGACGAGTTATGGATCCCGGCGAAGAGGAACCCTACGTGGTGCTCGATCGTCCCCATCGGAGATATCCATTTCTTCATTGGCGAAACCGACTCGGGCACTAGTTCCTTGGGAGTCGGAGGAGCATCAAGACCCGCACGGACCTCCTACGGGCAGGATACGTTCGTGGAAGGATCGATGTCGGATCTCTCCTCGGAGTTTTCTGGCAAAGATCGAAAAAATTCAAGGCCCACCCAAACCGCCCCAGTGCAGGATATAACGGTGGAAGATCGCTACAAATCCGCCGGCTTCGTCCGCGCGTCTGGACAGCAGAGATTCAAGTTCGTCGGCATGGTTACCATCTTCGATCTAGCGCGTTGCATCCAGAGAGAGGGCGAAAACCCCCGCGATTACCTTGCCAGGTGGCTCCGTATATGAGCCGATCTGACACACTACCCCAATGATGATGCCATGTATCACTTTGTGGAAGGACTGGACCATGATACGCTTCTCCAGCATTCTCTAAGGAGGCAGCAGGCTTCGGGACGTTTCACCTTCGAAAGCATCGTGAACACTGTCAACAACTACGCGGAGGCTGAGGAGGCAGCTCGGTTAGCGCTTGCGCTCATTGACGGAGCCCCTCCGATTCAGCCACCGCCACCACCACCTCCGGCCGCCATCGCCGCAGATGCGCCACCGCCTCCAGTCATCGTCGCTGCTATTGCACCTCCACCCCCCGTCATCGAGGAAGCCCTGGCACCCTCCGACTCTGTGATTGACACGCTCTACGCCGACTTTAGTGCAGATTCGGAGGAGATAGATTTCAGCCCGGAGGAGATAGAATCTGCCATGCAGGAGATGGAGGAGGAGTACACACGCGACGAGCAGGCCAACAATGCCGTCATGTCCCGAGAGGTGTTTGTCACCATTGGGACGGCGATGATGAAGATCAACCCGGAAGAGATCCGCCTACAGCACTAGACAAGGGGAAGGGACCACCTGCTGCTGCCGACAATGATCGCGCAACGGACATGCCCCCTCCGCCTAACCCAATGCAACAGCCACAGGAACTCGGCACCGGCCCGAGCAACAACAACACCGCAAACCCTCTGCCTCCGGCATCTACGTCAGCTGCTGCCCAAGTTACTCCAGCTGATAGAGTGTTGTACGATAATCTCCTCGTCGAGCCTATGACCGTGGCTCATATTTGCAATATAGTCCAGCTTGACGTGAAGCGCCAGCAGCTGCTGGAGGAAGCGCATGACATCGCGGAGCAAGGCGCAAAGCTAGATCGAGATCTAGCCAATGCGCAGAAGTCCATAGAGAAAGCTAGAGGAATGGAGGCCGAGTACAAGACTCTGCTGAAGCAGCAGAAGGCCAAGAAAGCTCCGACTCGCGCCATCAACGATCCTGGTGTACGGTGAAACCTAGGATGGGCTCCCCCGAAGCCGACACAAGCCAAGCCATACATTGACAGTGAAGGCAGACAGGTGATGCCCACTCCCCTCCTCAACCTCGCCGTCGCCAAGACCCTTCTGGAGCAGGATAGATCGCCTGAAGCGGTGGACCAGGTCTATGACCTAGTGGCCAAGGCGATAAAACAGCAGGAAAAGGCCACCTCTCAGAGGCTTGAGTCTGACCTAGCGTTTTGCCAGCCTAGCCAACATAAGCGGCCAAGGGACAGATTTCATCTTGATGTCGGGTCTCAGACGGGTTCGTCAGAACAAAGACGGAGGGATGCGCGTAACAGGAAGGATGCTATCCCCATATCCTCGGACCACGGAGGTAAGGCCCAACCTCGTCGCCCATCGCCACCACCCCCTTCACCCTGAAATCGCAAAGAAACCAAGGCTCAACGTCGTACGGATATGCCCCTGCCAAGGCAGAGCGGCATCGTCATCCGCGACAACGCGGAGTAGACCCGTCATGATAGAGAGCGCAACCAGGGACACAAGAGCAGGTCGCACCATGACCCTCCATGTCCGACAAGCAACCGCGACAAGCGTGAGGCGTCGCAGGAGGGTAACAGCAAGAAGGCTAACCCACCGCCACCTCTGCCACCGTCGCCACCTAGCAGCCACCATGGCGGAGGAGGCCCGCGTCGTTCACGCATCCCATCCCCTGATGGCAAGAAGAAAAGAAGCCCGGAGCCATACGATGCATGTTCGCGTATAGACAAGATCCACGAGGCCCGGGAAGGACCATAGCTGGGACCACGTTGCTTTGGACGCGTGATACGGTCCGCACCTTACCCCAAAGGTTTCCGGATTGACAAGACCATCAAGCCCTATGACGGCACCGCCAAGCCAGCTACATGGTTGCAGGATTATGCCAACGCGGTTGAGATCGCTGGGGGTAACCCCAAAGTTTCCATCAAGTACCTCCCATTGATGTTGGCGGGCACAGCCCGTCAATGGATTAATGACTTGCCGGAAAGATCCATCTGCAATTGGTTGGACATAAAAGAAGCGTTCACCAAGAACTTCGAGGGTATGTACAAACGTCCCTGCACTGTTGGCGATCTACAACGGTGCGTGCAAGAGAAAGACGAGACATCTCGCGCCTACCTCTCCCGCTGGCTAGATATGAAGAATTCCTGTGCAGGAGTGCACGCTCAAACCACCATGGACGCCTTCATCGATGGGTTGGAAAGGGGCACGTTGCTCTGACATAAGCTGAAGCGCTTGCAGGACAATCACCAGCTAGACTTGAAACAGATGATTCAGTTGGCCAGTGAGTTCGCAGTTGCCGACGACGATGCTCGCGGCTCTCTTCCGGCAACGGCCGTTCCAACTCAAGCTCAGAGGAACAGTAGCACAAGCGGAAAACCGCACCAGAATAAAAGCAAACTCCCGACATGGTTGCTATAACTTTCGTAGGCCGAGGTGATGGCGGACAACATGGCCGAGGACGGGCAGCTGGTCGTGGGGAGTAGCGAGGAAGTGAAACTACCTCGGCAGCGATCCACGTTCCCCAAACCTACGAGGAGTACCGCGATATGCCGTGCCTCGTACACCTCGATGTCAACGGCAAGGCCACCCACACCAATCGCCACTGCAAGTTCGTCAACGACCTCAAGGAGGACCCGGAGTCCGGCTACAAGCAAATTCGGAAGAACAGACCGCGAGGCAAGGGAAAGGGGAAGAAGAAGGAGGAGAAGTCCAAGGATTCAAGTGACATGGACGAGGACGTTGACCCCAAGCATGCCGCCAAGAGCGACGACAAAGGCAAGAACCCCTTCGAGAAGAAGGTGGCAGTTTTCCACAGTTTCGTTGGTACTCCCACCATCCGACAATAGAAGACCTCCATGAGGATACTAATGGCTACTCTCCCCCCAGTTCCCCAGTTCCTGCGCTGGTCGGAGATTCCAATTACTTGGGACAGGAAGGATCACCCAGACCTCATCCCTATGGAGAACCAATACGACATGGTCATCAACCCCTTGATTGACGGCAATGAGTTCACCAAATGTATGGTGGATAGTGGAAGCAGCATCAACATTATGTACCTGGATACACTACAGAAGATGAACTTGACGGAGGCAAACCTAAGGCAGACCAACACCATCTTCCACGGCGTAGTTCCTGGTCGGGAGGCTCGGTCCCTTGGGTGCATCACACTTCAGGTCGCCTTTGGTGATGTTAATAATTACCGCCAAGAGGGCATGACCTTCGAGGTGGTCCCCTTCAAGAGCGTGTACCACGTCATATTCGGCCGCGACATATTACACACCTTCATGGCCAAACCATGCTTCGTCTACAACAAACTCAAGATACCCGGACCAAACGGTGTCATCATCGTATCCGGAAGCTTTGCCAAAGCTAGGGACTGCGAGTTTGTAGAAGCAGCCTACACGGAAGCTGTCCTCTACAGCGAAAAATTCAAGGAGATCTAGAGCAAGGTCGATGCCTCGGAGATGCCCGCATCGAAGAAACAGATTTCCGACTCCGCTCCAGCATTTAAGGCCGCCATCGAGACCAAGCCGGTGGAACTTGTGGTAGGCGATGCCTCCAAGACCACCGCCATTGGGACGAACCTGGATCCCAAATAGGAAAGCGCGCTCATCGAGTTCCTTCGTGAGAATAAGGACATCTTTGTCTGGCAACCTTCCGACATGAAAGGTGTACCTAGGGAACTTGACGAGCACAGCTTGAACATTGATCCAAAAGCAAACCAGTGAAGCAACCTCTACGACGCTTTGGAGATGAGAAGAGACACACCATAGGCAAAGAGATAGCTAGGTTACTTAAGGCTAGTTTTATCCGAGAAGTCCTTCACACCCAATGGGTGGCCAATCCTGTACTTGTCCCCAGGGAACCAAAGAATTAAGAATGTGCGTTGATTACACCGGCTTGAACAAAGCATGTCCCAAAGATCCGTTCGCTTTGCCTCGCATTGACCAAGTCATTGACTCGACGGCTGGCTCAGAGATTTTGTGTTTTCTTGATGCATACTCAGGATACCACCAGATCAAGATGAGGAAGTCAGACCAATTGGCCACTTCGTTCACTACACCCTACGGCATGTTTTGCTATGTCACGATGCCCTTTGGGCTGAAACACGCAAGTGCTACCTACCAGCGGACAATGCAATGTTGCCTACACGATCAAATTGGTCGGAACGTTCACGCCTATGTGGACGATATATCGGTGATGTCTAAAAAATCAAACGATTTAATCTCCGACTTAAAAGAAACCTTTGATAATCTCCGGAAATACAACATGCTGCTTAACCCTAAGAAGTGCGTCTTCGGGGTTCCAGCTGGAAAATTGCTGGGCTTCATCGTTTCCCAGCGTGGAATCGAAGTTAACCCGGAGAAAATCAAGGCCATCTTAAACATAAACCGTCTGACATGCCTAAAGGACATACAACGGCTAACAGGTTGTGTTGCAGCAGTTAGTCGGTTCGTCAGCCGACTTGGAGAGAAGGCTCTGCCGCTGTACAAGTTGCTGAAGAAAGCGGACAAATTCACATGGACGGAAGAAGCAGATGTAGCATTGAATCATCTCAAGGAGATTCTTTCCTTAGTGCCTATCCTTGTAGCGCCCGAGCCTGGAGAGCCCATGTTAATTTACATGGCAGCCACCAACCGGGTAATCAACATCATCGTCGTGGTAGAGCGGAAGGAACCAGGCTATGAGCACGGAGTTCAACGACCAGTTTACTATGTAAGAGAGGTCTTGACGGAGTCCAAGAAGCGTTACCGCACTACCAGAAGATAGCTTATGGAGTATTCCTTGCTTCTCGGAAGCTGAGGCACTATTTCCAGGAGCACCCCATTATAGTGGTGAGCAAGATTCCACTGTCCGACATCATCAACAACAGCGATGCTACAGGAAGGGTCGCGAAGTGGGGCATTGAACTTGCCGCCTTCGAGATCACCTACAAGATACGCGACGCTATCAAGTCACAAGCCTTGGCGGATTTTATCACAGATTGGACGGGGATGCCAGATGCTACCCCATTGCCGGATCCAGAATACGGGGTGATGCACTTTGATGGATCAAAGTTGCTCAACGGCTCGGGGGTTGGTGTACTGCTATAGTCACCAACTGGGGACAAGCTACACTATGTTCTGCAGATCCACTTCGAGGCTACGAACAACATGGCGGAGTATGAAGCACTCATTCACGAATTACACGTAGCCAAGGATATTGGCATCAAGCGCATAGTTTTCTATGGAGATTCCGACTTGGTTGCCCAGCAGGTGGCTGGCACCTAGAATGCGCGGAACCCTATGATGGCGGCATATCGAGACGAAGTGGACGATAGAGCCAAGAGCTTCTTGGGCTACGAGGTCAAGTATGTACCTATGGAGCAAAACGAGGCGGCTGATCTTCTGTCTAAGCTTGGATCAGGGTGCAAACGAATTCCGCCTGGAGTTTTCCTGGAGCATCTACGAACACCATCCGTGAAGGGAGCAGACATCGACAACCCGGACAGAGTAGACTCTTTCATCCACAAGGTGGCAAAGGTCCCTCCGGCTTGGACAAAACCGTTCATGGAGTATCTCGAACACGTAACTTTGCCCGACGATGAAGTCAAGAGACGACAAATAGTACGTCGAGCAAAGGGCTATACCATAATCAATGGACAGCTCTACAAAAGAAGCACTACTAGTGTATACCTTAAGTGTGTTTCCCAGCAAGAAGGTATTGAAATCCTCCGTGAAATCCATCTCGGAGATTGCGGGCACCACACCGCTCCCCAATCGTTGGTTGCTAAGTCTTTCCGGCAAGGATTCTACTGGCTGACCGCGAAGTCGAACGCCGACAAGCTGGTGGATACGTGCATGGGATGCCAGTATTATGCCCGACAACCACATGTTCCAGCTGAAGAATTGCGAACAATACCAATAACTTGGCCGTTTGCAGTCTAGGACCTAGACATGGTGGGACCGTTACAAACGGCACCATGTGGGTTTACGCATCTGCTAGTAGCAGTTGATAAATTCACTAAATGGATAGAAGCTAAACCCATTAGAAAGCTCGATGGGGCAACTGCCCTTAGGTCTGTCTGTAATCTAGTGGTGAGATTTGGTCTCCCACATAGCATAATCATCGATAATGGCAGGAACTTGTCACTCGGAGAAGTGGAGGATTATGTTGGGACAAAGGCATCCGACTTGACCTTGCATATGTGGCACACCCGCAGTCCAATGGTCAGGTTGAGCGAGCCAACGGACTAATTCTGCAGGGAATCAAGCCACGTCTTGAGGCACCGCTACATAGAGCAGCTGGAGCCTGGGCGGAGGAATTGCCATCTGTGCTATGGAGTTTACGAACTGCACCCAACAGATCCACCGGCTACACCCCTTACTTCATGGTATATGGAGCAGAAGCCATCCTACCTTCCGACATCCTTCACGATGCACCAAGAGTTGCCGCCTACGACGAAGATGACGCTGAAGAATCCAGACGCCTAGATGTGGACCTTCTTGAGGAGGAGCGCATTTTTCCATGCCAAAGATCCGCCATCTACCAGTATAAGCTATGCAGCTACCATAGTCGCCGCGTTCGGCATCGCTCGTTTAAAGAGGGGGATCTGGTGCTTCGACTTAAGCATAAGAAGTCACACAAATTATCCCCGTCATGGGAAGGACCGTTCATCATAAGCAAGGCGCTACTCAATGGGTCTTACTACCTCGTTGACAATCATGAACTAAAGGATAGACCCAACAAGGATCATAAGCGTAAGCGACGTGACCCGGATGATGACTACCCGGAGCTTGATCGTCCATGGAACATAGCACAGCTATGTCCTTTCTACACTTAGCATTTTTTATCTATTGTGTACCTCTTATATGGTCAATGAAATAAAGCTCTCCGGTTCACTCATATTTTTGAGTCTTTTACCTCCTTTAGTGTTCATTTTTGGATCATATAAAACCTTTATGCACAAGCTTTGCGACTGCACTTGTGAAAATTCCGCCAACGGGCGTTAGCTTAAGTTTTCTGGTCTACATGTTCTTTGTCGTTTTTATGTGGATTCTGGAGTAGTGACTTTTGGCACTTATTGTAAGTGATTTTGTGCTTAGGTTATTGACGGTGCCATTGGGCATCATCACCTGAGCGCATGGTTCCGACAACGAGTCTTCCGACTCTCGAGAAGTCAAGCATAAAAACCAAAGTAATGGATAAGCCAGCACTTGCTTAAAAAATATATACATGCTGGAACTAGTTCTTGAGTAGTAGGAAATAACAACCATTGTTTTCCGCCTTAAGTTAACAAGTAGTTTTTCCGCATACACATTACAGAGGAAACAAATATTGAATAATTGTTTTTTATTCCTCTGGCGCAGGCGACTTGGACGCAGCATCGTCAGCAGGAGGAGAGTCACCTTCCTCGAAATCGGCAGTGTTGAGGGACTCGGAGGAGCTTTGGTTGCCGCCGTCAATGGTTTTCATGGGCACAAAGACATTAACGTCGACCAAGTCGGCGACTCTGGTGTCATAACCCGCGAGCGATGCCAAGATATATTCATGGTTTATCTTTTGGCCTTCGTCATCTACGTCGGGGATACCGGAAGTCACCGTGTCGATGTCGGCATTTTCGTAATGTGTCCTGACCATGGACAGCGCCATCCTTGCACCGTCCCGTGCACAGGAAGCTTTCCAGCTTGAGATACGCTCGGGGGCTCAGCGCAGGATCTCCGAGAACTTCGCCATAGAATCCACTGCCTTGATGTTAATCTGGAGGGGCTTGGCTATCTCTTTGGTCTGCTTGATGGCGGTGATGATAAAGTTGCTGGCAAGGACCATGCATTCCTTTGGTGGAGGAGGAGATCGGGTTAAACCCATAGGAGTTGCGAATTTCTGACAAAGGAGCGCATGAGTTCAAAAATTTAGAGTATTCAGCTTACAGAATTCCAAGACCGAGAATCACTTAATGAAGATGCTAAGCTCAGCTTGCTGGAGAGTCTCGGCCATGGAGTCCCGCTCTTGTCGTAGGATCCTGTACGCATCCACATGGCGTTGATTTTGCTCATCGGCGGCTTTCTTTTGCTCTTTCAGGATTGCGATTTCCTCCTTCAAGCGGTTCATCTCCTCACTGGCAGAATCTTGCATGGCTTTCATGGAATCCTCGTGCATCTTCAGCATCTCCTCCCTCTCCTTCTTAAGGATCTTGTTTTTGCTATCCAGCCTTGGAAATGGCTTCTGCAAGTCGGAGAAAGAATAGTACACAGTGAGTACTCAGATAATGTTGGCACAAGACCAAGCCGGAATACGAAAAAGAAAGGAAAAAACAGATGCTTGCTCTTGGTGATTTGTTCCTTCAAGAAGACAGTTTTACCTTTTTTAGCTTCCAAGTCCGCGCCCATCTTCTGGTACTTGTCGTTGGCGACACCTCTCCGAGCATTCTCATTCTGTGGAAGAAGAAAGTTAAACGTTGTTTGTTCTACTTGGAGCATCTAGCCGGAGAATTTCCACCTAGAAGCTCGGGGGCTACAACGAGAGTTTTTAACTTAGCAATATGCTTAGTCTTTCTTTAAGCATCTAGTCGGAACTAATTCAGTTTTCGATTAGAAGCTTGGGGGCTACCGTATAAAGTTTTTAACTCAGTCATTTGCTTAGTCTTCATTTAAGCATCTAGTCAGAACTAATTCAGTTACAACTAGAAGCTTGGGGCTACAGTATTGAAATTTACAAACACTGCGTATGCTACTCTGAAAGCATCTAGTCGGAATAATTCATTCAAACTATATGCTTGGGGGCTACAGTGAGAATTTTTCTAGCTTAGTCACTCTTAGAGCATTCAGATGCAAAGACCTATGGTTTTCCGTCTAAATCCTCGGGGGCTACAGTGGGATACTCATATGAAATGCAAAAGGCAGATAAAACTTACAAGTGCGAAGATCTTGAGGTTTGTAGCACTCTCAACAAGCAACTTGCCAAAGGATAAACTGTTTCCTTGCAAGATTTCTGCTTGACGGAGAAGCTCCTCGAGACCGCACGTTGGAGATGTCGGCGTCGCACCAGGAGCCAGAGCAGTGCTACCCGGCGTAAGTACCCGATAGACTATCTTTGGAAACTCTATGGTCTTCTTGGGTGCGGAGGCGCCGCCTTCGGCAGACGTACCACCTTCAACCACCGTCTTACCGCTACCGATGGCATCCTTAGCCGGAGCTTCAGCCATTTGGTTTGTGGCACTTTCCTGCGTCACCTATTTGCCAACAACAGCATGCTCCGTAGAGGCACCTGAGTCCACTTCCATGGAGGAAGGGCCAGATGCTACTTTGGCTTGAGATCTTGTCAGAGCAGATGAAGGCTGGACGCTAGGAGTGACAGGGGCGATGGCGGGAGATGCGTGGGGATAAATGTCATGATGCAACATATACTTAATGTTTCTAGAATCCCCCAAAGTTTTGGGGGTCTTCTTCAAACTAGTAGTGGATTTTTTCCTGAAACATACAAAAAGTATAAGTACAGGAATAAGACAAACAATGGACAATGTTGGATAGAAAGAAGCTTACACAAGAGGGGGTGCTTTGGCAAAGGGGATCCCAGTAACCTTTATTTTCTCCGCCTCCAGGGCGGCGGTAGTCTTCTTGGAGGCTCCACCCTCCGTCTTCTTCTTATTTCCTCCGTCGGCAGCATCATAGGTGGAGCTCTTCCACTTTCGCGCAAATGGGACCTCGTCGTCAGACACGACCATGACTTCCTTCATCTTTGGATCGTAGATTTGGACAGCCATGCTATCCTCCTCTAGATCGCTGAGCTATTAAGAGAAAACCCACAGTGTTAGATGAGATGCTAATGGCTAGACGGAAGAACTGGAGTATATGTCATACACGGAAAATAAACAGGTACCTTTGGGCACTTGCTCTATATGAACATGTCGTAGGTGATGGTGAAGCCACGCTTCCTATCCTTCACCTTGACGATGTCCTTGAGGCGGAGCTTGACGGAGTCGCTCGAGAAATTGTCCTCGGAGATGTGGAGGCTATCCTTCCTCTCGTTGGTATACTCGTGCATCAACTTCAAGCGGTGCTGCAGAGGCTGGATCCGCCTGATGAACCAGCACATGGCCAGGTCCAATCCGGTTAGACCCGTCTCTACGAACCACTCTATCCGCCTTATAGCGCGGGAAGCGTCGATGTTGGAGGGAAGGGAGGCCTGGGATCTCCATGTCGGGGCTTTGGCGTCTGCCCCATCGACGAAGTCCGGGTACGTCACTTCTCGGCCAGCCAGAGGGATATCTGGGCCGTAGAAGTACGACCGTTGCCAGTTCTTATAGGACTCGTGGCCAACAATGTCAGGGAAGCGTCGGACAGGCCAGATCTTAAAACTAATGGTGCCACAATTCCTAAGCTCGTCCTTGCCGGCTCCAGCTTCGCGCTTGACGGTGAAAAAGTATATAAAGAAATCTAGCCTAGGCCTAATCCCTAAGTAACCCTCACAAAGCACCGCGTAGTTGCTAAGAGCGAGGATGCTATTGGGGGAGCGGTTCTGAGGCTGTACTCGGTAATGGTTGAGGACAGCTAGGAAGAAGTTGGAGATGGGTAGGGAGACGCCACGTACCAGTTGTGCTTTGAGGTACACCTTTTCTCCGGCTAGGGGAGAAGGTGTGACCTCGCCGGCCGGCGCCGCCCACCAGGAGAGCCCCTCCATCGCAGGCAGGTAGCCCTCGATGATCAACTCCTTGCATAATATCCGAACCGCACCAGTCGCCCTTGTGGGAGTCGTACTCCTCTTATAGCAGCTCCATCGCCACTGAGTTATGGTCACCGCCGGTGGCTTCGACCACCGCGGATCTGGGAATCACCAGACACTCTGGAGGCACGACGACGGAGCTCACCAGCTTCGCTGCGGCATCGCCTGGCATCGACATGGAGGGGGCGGAACTGCTACTGGCCATGGAGGTATTGCGGTGGTGACTGGGGAAAGTCGAGGGACTAGGGTTTTTTGCACTGTGCGCGGAGATCTCGAGGAGGCGCTCGCTGGAGGAAGAAGATGATGCAGAGGGGAATGAGGTGAAAAGTAAAATTTCCATCACTGTTATAATTTATAACTTTCAGCATCAAGATTCGTGCGGAATGATCGAACGGTTGATGCGTGGACGACGTGTGTGGGCGCGTGGGCGGAAATTTCGCCACGTTGCCAACCGTCGCTGCCAATGGTTTGTATCGCTCGCGCGGGAAAATCGTACATGATTGCGTTTTCTGCATGTGTAAGTTACGAGGCGTTGCTGACCTATGTCTATGTAGCCCTAGCTGTCACTAGAAGGTGAACCATCACATCGGAAGATTCCGGTATAGACGGATCCAATCCATCTATGGAAGAGTACGATAAAAGATTCAGCAATTCTCCAACTTACAAGTGGAAGACGGAGAAAACCTTGCAGGGTTCTTTGGGAGGACTACAAAATGTTGCTTGACGATTTGCCGACATCCATCTAGATGGAGCATTCAACGTGAAGAGGCAAGACGGCACAAGATCTCGGAGTTCTCCGGGGGATACTGTTGGGGATATGCTATATGGGTATCCTCATAGTATGTCCTCTATCCGGATAACCAGGGTGGCCCACAGTTGGTAGCATGGCCCATGGCCTGCTGGGCGGTCCAGTTAGATGGATCTAGAATGGAGGCCCATGACGAATAAAGGAAGGCTACGGAGGAGTCACCGACGTACCCAGAGCCTTGGAGTGCACGACACGCTAGACTAGTTGTAGGCAGTGTAGAACTCTGTAACCTGTCCGGCATATACTTTTCCCTGTAACCCTAGGACCTGACAACTATATAAGTCGGGCCTATGGAAGCCTTTAGGGCACAATCTCAGATAACCTAGTGTCGACTATGACGCACCTCGCACAGCGAACCAATCCCTATAACTCGGCGTATTGCCCTTATAGTGATTTATAGCAGGAGTAGGATTCCGCCACCGTTGTGGGATCTGAACCTGAGTAAGTTGTGTTACCTCGTACCCGTCAACCGTCCGCCTTCCCCCATGTCTCTAAACACGCACTGTGAGGACCCCTCCATGGCGTACTCGTCGGCAATACCACGACAACTATACTACTCGTAGACATCTAGAATATCACGAACCACCAATATGTCACTTAGTTCGAGAGGAAACTTGCTTTGTAAGGCAAGATGACATAATCGCAGAGCTTTGGCACAAGCCTATCTCTTTGACTAAAAAGAGTGCACTAGAATAACAGACTGGGTAGCACAATCAAACTTCGCTTAGTGATAGGATTAACCAATCACGCTAAGAATGACTCAAATGTCCTTGGAGTTCAGAACAATAATAATTGCTAAGAATCTTGAATGGCCACATTATTTCACACACGCATCATTCACTAGCACGAAAGCTCATAGGAAGGGTGGGTAAAGATGTGTAAGAGAATCACTTAATTAAGGGGTCATAAAACTCAGTATGTCCTCTTAGTATAAAAGAGTGTGACACTTTAAGATGGAACAGATAGAAGCTAATCAACGCCTCTTGATCTACGGACTACAACACTTTGACCTGGTCCTAGATATGACGAGGTATGGGAGTTTGTTTCTCCTAGATATCCCAAAATGGTTTGTCTTGACGGACCACAAGATTATCATTCATCATAATACACAGATGCTAATTTACTACTTGGCTACCAACTGGTAGATAAAGGTCGGAAAACAACAAGGGGAAAGGAACATGCTCAGGATAGAATCCTGAGATGTGGATGCATAGATTATCAATCTTTCGAAAACCAATGCATAGAAAAGGTAAGGTGTGGCAGAGTCACAGGTATAGATGCGAGAATCACGAGGAGTACTCTTGTCGTGATCTATTTGGTTCCATTAAAGAACATCTTCCATAGCTAGTGGTAGGGGAAGTCCTCTATTGTCACAATTCAACTGCGACAAATACCATAAGCTTGAAGGCTAAAATTGTAGTACCAGCCATCCTGAGGCGACGCTTGAACATTAGCAACAGGGGTCAAAGAAAGGATCTTGGGTTAAAGGTCAGCTTCATGTACAAGATTCGCCACACCAGAATCCAGCACAATCGGGGATCTTAGGTTCAAGTCCAAAGGTTAAAACCCAAATAAAGGAGGAACTACTACTTGAGTGACACAGCGTACACCACAAGGTAGTATTCACAAGGTAGCTTCCAAGAGAAGAAACAACTTCTGAAGTACCCAAACAAGTAAAAAGGAGGCATACGAGGCGAAAGGAAACCTCGAAGCCTAGAACAAAACATTGTGGAACATTATATTGTAGGCACCATAAGACAGAGAGACATGATGGAAAGGAATCTCTCATATGAATTGGAGGAAAGGGGAACCAGGAATTCACAACACACACAACTCTAGAGAACTCAACACTAGGTCAACTGGTTGAGAAACAACATGCCTAGAAGGCACCTAAGCTTTGAAAGACTAGAAGAGATATCAAAACTTTTCCAAATTCAACACCAGATAAGTTGACCCAGAGTAATAGCGATGAAAGATAAGGAGTAAAATAAGCATACTAGAGTTTTCGCAAATACTTTTCATCTTTGAATTATTATTCACAAACACTAGACTCAACATCAACCAATAGCAAGGTTTTCCTACGGTCGGTACTGCTCTGATACCAAAACCTATGACACCCCCGGGATCAAGGCTAAACAAATCCCAGACCTCCGTCTGACATAAGCTTAACCTTGAACACGAGAATATCCAGTGAAGATTTGGTAACACAACAGTGACCCTATGACACAAAATTATTACATCAAGCTCATAACTGAGTAGAGAACCAAATTATTACAAGCAGAGGTCATTGACTACAAACATCAAACAACGAAATGAAAAATATTCTATTAAATATATCAAACTTAACAAATTGCCTAAGAGTCCTGAAGCATAATGATGACGTCCCAGCCCATAGATTCCAGGCTACCTACCGGGAACCCCAAACTACTTGTTGATGTCGATGTCGTACGGATCTCGTCTTCAGGGGAACTCTTACTCTGCTACAAAAGTATCAATAAATCAAGGGTGAGTACATGGTGTACTCCGCAAGACTTGTGGATGGTGGAGCTGTTTTGCATAAAGACAACTTTGTTTATAAAACAAGAGAGAGAGAGAAGAAGAAGCTCATCTAATCAGAATATTTTAAAAGGGGATAAGAGAGCGACATCTCCAAAGTATTGATCATCATCTTTTTATATCCACCAAATCATCATCATCTCAACCTTAACTAGGATCACCCCCTCGTACCCATGAGGAAGCATCCGTAAGTACACGTTGATCTGCCAAGTTTTACGATTAGGTTCATGTTCTCTATGATCATCACGTCTATTCCCAAGTCATCCATAATCGAGGACATGAATTTTCAAAAAGATTATTACCCTACAGGGGTGTACAACTTTACCCACATGTACTAACCTTCTGTTAATGCCACTTAAAATTAGCCCTCTTCCTTGGAAGGCCGACAGAGGGTGGTTAGACACGACCTTTACCTTGCTTTCTCCAAGACCATGAGTCACGCCCTAAGGATGGTTCTGCCGTAACGGGTCAAATCCCGAAGCCGGTCCCTAGAGATGTGAGGCGATGTTGGTTTACCAGGGGTACTATCTACCCCAAGCAACCCGGTCCACTCTTCCCTACCTATTATGAATGCACCTCCTTCACCGCCTTCGAGAAGATCTAGAATGCATGTCGAATGGAATGCCCGAACTATGTGACTCATGGAATCTACTAGGCAAGTTAGTTACTTGTGGGGTTTTCTAGGCCCCGTGTGGTTGTACGCTCATCTTGGTTCGAGAGGCAAGAACTCGGTTCCTAGTGGTGGCGAGCATGGGACTACAAAAACCACATCCCACCGTGGCCTCCCATACAAGCCTTACCATGTTTACTCTCATATCACCTCTAATCTCATTTCATCATGTTCTCCTGTCATACTAGATTATTTGCATCTGGTACATCATCTGGATGAACCATCACTGACAGCTATGCATGGCTAAGCAGGACACAAACATAAGCTCTAGCAGTGCACACAAGCCAAACCTAGTTATGCTAGGAGGAGTGGATCAGGTAATATAAGCTCAAAGGAATTAATACAACAGATAGGATACTCTATCAATCGATAAAAGACCACAGTAGAATCGTTTGAAACATGGCAAGAATTGAAATTCTTTCGAAATCATAGGATTATATCATGGTGGGGCTATGCTTGCCTTTGCCCATTAATAACCAATAAGCAAATCTTCAGAAGCCTTGGGCTTGACTTGATTATAGTTGGTCAAGTATTGTCCATCCATCTTAGACGGTGTTGACCTCGGTCTTTTATCTCGATATCGTATTCTACCGAAGACGAACCAAACACCAAAAAGAAATGAAAACAATCAACACATGGTATCGATGCAATGCTCAAACAAGGATAATGGTATGACAAGTTAAATTGTATTGAAATGTAACCCTAAGGCATGCTCTGCAATTTAAGAGGCGTCCGAGGGGTGCAAACCCTAATATAGGAGAGACCCTGAAATCACCTACGACGGTTCACTTTGTTTTATAATTAAACTTGTCATGTAAGTTGTTGAACAATGCATGATATTGATGCTATGAGATAGATCTCATTTTTCTAAACATTTTGATATATTATTTGTATTTTTCTGACATATTTCACTATTGAGTTAAATAAAAAGTTCAGATACTCTAATAACTTGAATTTAAACTTATTCCCTTAGTTTAAAATTCATATAAGAATAAATAAAATTTGTTAATATTTCTAAAATTAGTCAATTAAGTCTAATAAATAAGTATTAGTCTTGAATATTAATAATAAGTCATAATGATTCAAAACATTAGAAATACTATTATATTGAATTATCCTTCTACTATATGAATAAATTATATTTTAAGATCCTTAATAATTATAAAATCTTCAAGAATGATTTATCAATCAAAAGCAACATTATAATGGACTAAATCCAAAGATAATTCATGAGTAGTCACTAGTACTATTTATTTATCCACAAACCATAATCGTACCTTTATAAGGAAACAAGAAATCTTATTCCATTATAAAATCAAGAAAACCACCACATCAATGAAAAATATAACTATTCTTAAGTAACCTTAAGGCAACATTACCAAGTACACCAAAATACAAATGTTATAAGCATTATACTTTCAAACTATCTTAGTTTTAAAGTTAACTTTAGTCTACAAGAATCTAAATATAACACTATAAGCATTGTTATATGTTTTATAGTTAGCTTTGGTCTGAACTAGTTAAGTTATAAAGCATCTCAAGCCCAAACTATTCAAGCAAGCACAAATAACATCAACCACCACTAACTAACCACAAAGATTGTTTAAACCTTAGAAAAGGAATCTTTTCTTCAAAAGTTATTCGTTTTGCCACTTCAGACAATATATAATAAATAATCAAGATCACATTACTTCATACTTTACTTGTATACTTAGGATCGATAACATTTAAGCCCTTTATAAGTGACTCTACTTATAAAGTAAAGTTTGGAGATAAACTATTAAAGTGTAAACAATTTTGAATAGCATTTCATAGATATATATTTTATTGCTGCATAAATATGTGCTGTTCTCACACACTCACAAGCCCTAATAAGAAGCACAAGTGTGAAACTTATCTAAAATGACAACACATTCTTAAGTAACCATTTTTGGAATCCAAACCCTAGAACAACGTTATTCCCAAGATTCGCGTTTATAAAAGTGCATCTCATTACTTATGCATAAAGCATACTGCCTTTTTAAACATTAGTCCTTACCGGACCAATGATGTTGATTTCAGATTTTGGATCTTATACTAACTCGAAGACCGTGAGTGCATAATCTTGCAATCACAAAAGGAAATTTCACACTTGCTCATGTCCTTTGTTTATTTTCTGTAAAGTATTTTACAAATCCAGTGTTGTCATCACCTACAATTGAAAAAGATCAGAAAACATTATTTTCGATAATAATGTGAGCTATTGGTTACTGATCCAGGGTGATCAGCTAATCTATTAAATACGACAGTTGGAATACCATTGTTCAGAACTATATCACCTAGGACTTAACAACCAATGTCGCCAGTGATTCTTGCACCGTATATTATGCGTTGACCATGAGATTTGGAATGGGACGGAGAAGTCAGCTGTATCTTCTTCCTCTCGCATGAAGACGGATGTGCAGGTCGTGGCTGTTATCCTCGTAGCGTGCATATTAATTGGTAATTCGTAGAGGATATGCAGCATATGGGTGGAAACCCTCAACGTCCCATGATAGTTCTGGCATCTAACAGTTTGCACAAACCATTGCCGTAATCCAATACGTGGGCATGGTGTACACCAAGGAGGCATGCAAGGTCGCGAAGGGGGCAGTGATTGGCTTGGATCATCTTTTGGGCCCCACATCATGGAATTCTGGACGGGAATAAGCTACCCGGTTGTGCAATAAAGAGTTGATCTCTCATGGGAAAAGTGACGCATCTCTGCAGAGTGTAAGAACTGTAACTTGTTACTCCCTATTCCGGGAAGGAGCTGCGAACGCGGCGGGAAAGGAACTCCATGAAAGTTTTGGTAAACCCGTGAAGGCTGACGGACATAGCTTTTCAGAATAAAATCAACCTTTGAAGAAATGTTTATAAAAAACTTGCATTGCCTACGACCTATGGTCTGTGGCTGTAGTTATAGTGCATCAAACACTCCTTTTCTAGTGAATTTGCTGAGTACGCTCGTACTCAACGTATCTTCTTAACCCTTGCTAGATTTTGAAGTCGGTACAGACAACATCTACATCAAGTTATGCTCCCGGACTCATCATCCAAATCTAAAGATCTTCAATGCAGACAAGGAAGTTAACATATAGCTCAACTCAAGTGAAGACGAAGTTACGGATTAGATAGGAATATAATCTCTAGCCAAAGAACCTAGTTTTGTAGTGTATTGCAATAGCAGAAATGCCAATCTCTTAGTTAAAATACTAGTCTTAACAGTATAATAGTTCTTACGTTGTTTATCTTTGATTCTTCTCCGTAAGAAGTTGTTTCTCTCTCTTTAACCTAGAGTGTTCTCTGGATCTTGTGTAAAGAGTGAGTTGTAACCTTTAGCCATGTATTGGGCCCACTGTGTTTCTGTTGTGCCATTCTGAGGGATGTAATACTAGTGAATGGTGTTTCATTGGTGTTATGTCAACGACTATAGTATATTACATCATGAAGTGGTATGTTGGGTCACCGTAGTACCAACGGTGGAGTCAAAGAACCATTCACTCTCACCGCATATCTGGTAGTTGTTACACATCTCATCACTGAGGCAATCTAGCCATCATCAAAGCCTAACTTGCGTAGGCAGCCATGCAAATATGCCCACTCTATGCGATCATAGGCCTTCATCATGTCAATTTTCAGAGCAAAACAAGGGCTTTTATTCTTCTGATTTTTCATAATATTTAGGCACTCAGAGCAATCAAAGCACTATCGATTATCAGATGGCCCGGCATAAAGGCACTATGAAACTCCAACACCACCACATGGAGCAGAACCTCTAGTCTGTTGGCCAAAACTTTGGAGGCAAGTTTATATAACACATTGCACATGCTAATAGTTCTGGATTTAGATAGTTGTTTAGCTTTTGATACCTTCGGAATCAAGACAATCACCGAATCACAAAATCCCTCTGGAATTTCTTCTCTATTGAGGAAGCCCCTGACCACGTCACACAGCTCAGTCTGAATCAACTCCCAATGTGTCTGGTAAAATAAGACAGGAAAACCGTCAAGCCTAGGAGCCTTAGTCAGACCCATTTGGAACAAAGCAAAATTGATTTCATCATTAGTGTAAGGGGCAGTCAACTTCTTATTCATGTTGTTGTCCACTTTCACTGGGATGGAATAAATTACTTCATCCATCGATAATGAG
The DNA here is from genome assembly GCA_910589765.1 of Avena atlantica. Lineage (NCBI taxonomy): Eukaryota > Viridiplantae > Streptophyta > Magnoliopsida > Poales > Poaceae > Avena > Avena atlantica. The sequence goes on from OU342739.1 coordinate 442,085,771, forward strand.
GAATCAAAGGAGAAAATCTCCTCATAGAACTTGTGGACCATCTCCTTAATCTCCTGCTGGTCCTTAGTTCTTGACCCATCATCTTTCACTAGGATGTTGATTCGGTTCGTTCTTTTCCGAGCACTTTCTTGGGCATGGAAGAACGCAGTATTGTGATCCTCCTCACGCAACCAATCCACCCATGAGCGTTGTCATGCCATTATCTCTTCGCGTTCAAAGAGTTCGCACGACTGTTTCTCCACCTCTCTTTCTTGTGCAATCACATCAGGACACACCGTAGATTGGTGGAAATAGCGTAGCTTCCTTTCTAGTGCTTGGATCTTCTTCTTCACAAAGCCAAAAGTATCTCTGCTCCACATTTGTAGGTAACTGCCTGTTTGAATTACCGTATCCCAAGTGGAGTGCTAAGAACTTGGCCCAATATTGTTAGATTTCCAGGCCTCCTCGATAGTAGTCGAGTAATCATCAGCTCATTTCCACATAGCTTCATATAGAAAACCAGTTTGGACTGGTATCTGCTGCTACTCTCCTTCAACTAAAAATAGCCGAATTAAGATAGCATAGTGATCGGATGAAGTTGTAACGATATTCTCCACAGAAGCATCCTCAAAACGAACAACAAAGGCATTGTTGGCCACTCCCCGGTTAAGCCGTACCTTTACATTGGTCTGAGCATCCTACCTATTTGTCCACGTGAACTTAGATCCAGAGAAGCCATATCCACCAGATCATAGTCCTCAAGGCAACTATGGAATTGGCCCATTTGAGCATCTGAATGATCACGAACCCCATAGTGTTCATCATGGCATAGGACCTTATTGAAATGTCCACAAAAGATCCATGGACCTTGACATTCTCCTTGCAAACACCTAATCAAGTCCTAAAAGACATGCCAAAGTTCACATTTAGGCTTGCCATAGATGAAAGTCGCACGCCAAGGTGCATCTTCCTCGGGTGTCACAGTCACATCTATACAATGTGAATTAGCTCCACGGAGAGACAATGAATACGGTGTCCTCCAAAAAAGCACAAGACTGCCACTGCGACCCTCTCAACGGAAGGCATAGGATCCCATGTACCCTAATGACAACATGAACCCTTTCACCTTTGTGTCCCACATCTTCGTCTTGGAGAGGAAGAGTAGTGCCGGTCTGAATTTCTTCACCAAAAAGTGAAGTTCTCCAACTGTCGCGTCAGACCCCAGATCGCGACAGTTCCATGCTAAAAGATGCATTGCATCTGGCGGGACCGCTCTGCAGTCGCCGCCTGATCTATTGATCGCCTTGGTATAGCTTTCAACTTCTTACACGAATCTAAGTTGTATTCCTCCACAAAAGCTTGGGTCATAGTGCCCTTCTCGATAACCACCATTGCTAAGGGCCCATATTGCACACTATTATCCTCAATGGTTAGCGGCAGAACAGTTCGATCCTTCGTAGCCTTCCTCTTCTGATCAATAGTTGATTGTTTGGACCCCGAACCCGAAAACAGCTCACGTCCAGGACCATCCGTGTGCCCATTTCCTTGGCCACGGGTTGTCCTGCCACGACCCCATCCCCCACCACAAGCACCTTTTGGGGGAGAAGAAACCTCCTGATCTTCAATGTGAGCCACAGTCTTCTCTCAACCTTTGCCTTTCCCTCGGCCAGCATGCACCAAGGAGCTAGTATAAGCATGAGAGCATGTGAATGATTGTCCACCACTCGCTGAAGCCGCATTCGTGCTAGACCTTGACCCACCAGATTTCTTAGCACCATCATCATCTGACAACTTTTTCAAAGAATATGGTAGACCACCATGTTCATCATGTTCTGCTGGTGTTGCACATACCAGGTGTGAATGCCCTAGCAAACCATAGGAGAAACAATAGAATGGCAGGCGCTCGTACTGCACCTCATACCTCGAAGTCAGCTGTAAGCGACTCGATAAGATAGTGATATAGGTTGATCTTCTCCACTGATCCTTGCCCATGCGATATCGCCGTTTTGGCCGAGCCTGCCAGAATATCGAGTGTCTCGCCGCATGTATGCAGGGGTGGTTGAGGGAGAGTGCGGGAGGGAGAGGAAGTTGGAGGTGAGGAAATGTCACGACCTGTCTCCGTGTGCGCTCTGGGAAGACTCGTCGGAGAGAGCGTACTGGAGAGCGAAAAGCTCAGTTATGGCGGGGGTGGTGGTGAGTTCAAATCGCTTTGGCCCGCTCACCAGAGACTATGTCTGGAGCGTCCATGGATTTATGCCACATGGAAAAATCATGGGTGCTGCTTATGAGGCAGAAGACGGGTACCTGGAATACGCGTTCGCAAGCAGTCAACCCTATTGGGGGATTTTCCTTCGCAGCGGCCTAGGGTTTCCCAGAGAAAATCCGCCCTGGTATGGATTAGGAGAGATCTGTTTGAGGCAAAATCCTTCACGGCAGGGGACTGCTTCCCTATCGTTGGAGGTCATCTTCCAAAGCCAAAGCAACTCTGCTTCTCTAAGGAGTGGAGCAGAGACTCTGGGTGCGAGTCATACATGAAGGTGCTCATGGTGAGAGGACGTGGTGACAGTGGGCGGTATAGCCCGGGGAGAGGCGGAGGGAACATATCTGGTCATGCAAACTCCAAGCAGAGCGGCCCATCGGCGGTGCAACGTAACCCTCATCCAGTCGCTCTCGTTGCTCCCGTCATTCCGGTTGCTCCTTGCCAGTCCTAGTCAGGCCATGTACATCAGGCGTAGATGCAACAATTTGGGATGGATCTAGGACAGATGTTTCAGCTTATGCAACCTGGAATGTATCCACAGTTTCTAATGGGGATGTACCCGCTGTTTCAGATGGGTTTCCCTCAATAGATGAACGCGAATTAGATAATTCCTGGGAATCCTAATCTACAGCAATAGCATTCTGTGCGTCAACCGAGGATCCAACAGACTAATCCAATTGGAGAGTACCAGCAAGCTTATGGTAGTCAGACTAGTAGTGTAGGTTTGAACCAACCACAACAGCAAGCTAAAACTAAGAAGAAAAACGGAAAATCAAGCTCCAGTTCTTTTGGTCGGAGTGCACAAGTATAATGTAACGGTTAAGTAGAGGCACGTGAGACATCTAAATTAGCTGGTGTTCTGGTTTTGATCAAAAATACAAGGATGTGGTATACTACAATTGTGGTGAACCTAAGCATTTTGTTGGTCTATGTTCTAAGAAAAAAGTGTTTCATATGTGGGAGAGCGGGAAATCATATGGATTCCTATTTTGTCTGGTACTCATCTTTTCCTATGGCTTAGTATTGGGGTAGTGCCAATGCAGGCCTTGGTTTTTTTCATCTGGAGGTTGAGACCTGAAGCTGCAAGTTGGCTAAATTTTGGTAATGTTGGTGTGGTTACAATCATGGAAGGAGAAGTGATTGATAAGGAACTGGAGACTAATTTCAATGAGATGTGGAAGATTAATTGGTATTGGCATATCAGGCGGTTATCATCTGACAAATTCTTAGTTAGACTCCCTCCTTCAAAAAATATTGATGACCTTGTGGAGTATCCATCTATTAACTTGAAGAAAAAGGGAGTTTGTGCATCATTTGCCAAATGGAATGGCGAGGAAGAACCTTTTGATGATTTAAATGAGGTATGGATCAATGTGGAGGACCTTCCAAGTAAATGGTGCACCTGGAAAACTATTTGTCAAGTGGCTTCTTCTTTGGGGGTGTTAATCAATATTTCTTGGCACACCATATTTAGAAGCTTTTATAGAACAATAAGGATCAAAGTATGTGTGAGAGATGTAGACAAGATTCCAAAGGATATGGTGTATGAAATAGAACAACAACTATATCTAGTGTTCTTCACTATAGATGATGCTCAAATTGAAATAGAGGATGGAGATGATGGGAGTGGAGGGAATGGGACTAAAGGTCCAAATGATGAAGATCTAGGTGATGACTTCATAGAGCATCTTGAGAAAGATGTTGCCAATAAGGGAATGGAAATTGAGAAGGATTCCTCTACCCCTGCTGCTCCAAGAAGTGTCTCTACAAGAGGTGGCTCGAGGATAGTGAGTGTTGGAAATGTTGACATAACTATCCAAAACAAGTGTTTGGAGACTAGTGTGATGTGGAACGTTATGGGTGTTCAGTCACAAGTCCCTGTGGTTATGGCCTCAGACAGAATCCCAGAAGAGAATATTAGTGCCACCTGTTGGAAAGATTTGATAAATCAGATGATGATGGGACTAAGCAGTTGGATAAACCTGGGGAGCCTAGTCTAAGCTTGAGTGTTGTAGATGGGGAGGGAGAGCATGTAAGAGGTAATAAGAATAAGGTTTGGGTCCCTGTGATTGCTACCAGGATGAGTACCAGGATTAAGAATGATGGAAGGACTGTGACTGAGAAGGCTCAGGATCTAAAAAGACAAATAATCTAGAAAAACCTAAAGGTAAGAATAAAGTGCATGGTATCAATAATTCCTTTGTTGTTCTTGATAATGCTGATTTAATGCATAAAGCTAGTTGTGCTGGAATTAAACTTGGGGACACTAGTCTTCTTGCTATTAAAAATATTTTGCTTAATTAGGGATGTTGAATTGAGTAGGTTGGAAAATTTCCATTCCAATCATCCTGATATGTTTTTACCAGATAATCTAGATGTTATAGAAAATGAAAAAAACTCATTTTGTCACTCACAGTAGTGAGGAAGGTGTAACAGTATGTACTACTTACAATAGTGAGGGAGGGACATCTAATATACCATGGACATAAGTGAATAGGAAAAAAGTGAAAAGTGTGAAAAAACTATTTTTTCCAATGATAGTAGGATTCATTTGGAATGATAGAGGCTTTAATAGGCCTAGAGCTCATGATCTCATTAGAGGGGTCAGCCCAGATTTTATTGGGATATCTGAGAGTAAGAAGGAAAATTTCAATCCTTCTCAGTTAAAGTCTCTTGATCCATATGATATATATTCTTGGAATTGGTTACCAGCCAATGATACTGCTAGTGGGATCTTGGTTGAAATTAACTCTGATACTTTTGATATTATGTCCTATGACTTACACAAATATTGTGTTTCTGTTGTAATTAAAAATAGACAAAATGTATTTTTGTGGAGGATTATTACAGTTTATGGCTCTGCTTATGAGGAACATAAACTGGATTTTATTAATGAGTTGCATAATATTATGCCTAAATGGGTTGGTCCCACTTTAATTGGTGGGGATTTTAACCTCATTAGGGATAGCTCATAAAAGAATACATGAAATATAAATCAACATTGGGCAGATCTGTTTAATGACTGGATTAGTAAATTCAATCTGATGGAACTGCACATTGCCGGGAGGAGATATACATGGGAAAATAACCAAGATAACTTGGTTATGGCTACTATAGATAGAGTGTTTATAACCACTTGTTGGGATAACATTTACCCAAATAGACTTCTGAAAGCTTTACCTAGAGTAGGCAGTGACCATACTCCTCTGGTGTTGGATACTGGAGCCTTGAAAATACCAAGGTTTGAGAAATAATGGTTATAGGTGGAGGGTTTTGACCAAATAGTGGCTAAAACCTATTATATGCCTTGATATCTACCTAAAGCTATTGATAGATGGAAATGTAAAGTAAGGAAATTAGGAAACACTTGAAAGGTTGTTGTGCTAATATAGAGTCTATACAAAATAAATTAAGCAACAACTAGTTGTTTAGTATGACATGCTAGATATTATCTCTGAAACTCAATGTCTTTCCCATGTGTCTAAGGTCAGAATGAAAACTATTTCTTCTGAACTTACTGATATATGGAAGAATGAGGAGATTAAGGCTAGATAGAGGTCCAGAGAGAAGCAAGTCCTTGAAGGGGATAGGAATACTTCCTATTTTCATTCTGTGGCCACCATAGAAGGAGAAAGAAACAAATTACTATGCTTGAGGGCCCTAGTGGGAATGTAGAGGATACCAAAGGTATTATTTACCTAGATTTACAATATTATAAAAATATTTTGGGTTGTCATCCTAAGATAGATATGGATCTTAGGGATGATTTCTGGGAGGAGTCTGAGAAAGTAACTGAGGCCCAAAATATTTTCCTCCAAGCTGACTTTACTGAACAAGAAGTAAAGGATGCAATCTTTGGTTCTTATGTTGAAGGTGCACCTAGCCCTGATGGCCCGTCTTTCCTTTTTTTTATGAATACTTTTGGGTACTTATTAAGAGTGATCTTATGGATCTCTTTAATGAGTGGAACAAGGGTGAGTTGGATCTTTTTAGATTGAATTTTTCTTTACTTACTCTTATTCTTAAAGAGCAAGATGTTGTGACTATCTAGAAATTTATCCCTATTGCTTTAACCAATTGTAGCTTTAAAATTTTCTCTAAATGTGCAACAAATAGTCTTGGGGTGGTTCGTGAGGAGCTTATTTCTCCCAATCAAACTGCCTTTATAAAAGGAAAATTTATTTTGTAGAGTGTAGTTTCTGCTCATGAGATAATTCATGATGTTTCTAAGAGTGGCCAATCTCGTTTTATATTCAAACTAGATTATGAAAAAGCCTATGATATGGTAGATAGAGAGTTTCTGCTCAAAATTCTTGCTACTAGGGGTTTTAGCCCCAAGTGCATTATGCTTTATAGATCTCTCTTAGAGAAGTGTTCTGTTGGTGTTAAGATTAATGATGTTAATAGTGAGTATTTTGTTCCTGGGAGAGGTGTCAGACAAAGAGATCCTATTTCTCCAATGTTTTTCAACCTCTTGGTTGATGTTTTTTACTTGGATGCTTATTAAAGCTGCAAATTTGGGTCAGATTACTGGCCCGCTGCATGGTTTTGATCAAATTTGATGTTTCAACCAGATTACTGGTCTCCTTTAATATGCAAATTTGGGTCAGATTACCCAAATGCAATATGCAGATGACACTCTTTTATTCCTACATAAAAACCTAGCACAATGTATGAATCTCAAATGGATCCTTTCCTGTTTTGAACAAATTTCAGGTTTAAGGATTAATTTTTAGAAATGTGATCTAGTGCCTATTAATGTGGAAGAAAATGAAGCACGGATCTTTTCTCAAACTCTGAGCTGTGGACTGGGATATTTTCCCATTAAATATTTAGGGATTCCTCTGCACCATAAAAACTTAGAAAGGAGGATTTGCAACCAATCATTGATATGGTTTTGAAAAAAGCATCTAGTTGGAGAGGCAAGTTGTTGTCTCATGCACCAAAACTAGAACTGGTTAGAAGTGTTTTAGCTAGCATTCCTTTGTATTTGTTGAGTGTGATTAAGTTCCCTAAATGGTCCATTGCCTTGATTAATTCCCAATTAGCTCATTGCCTTTGGGATAATTATGAGGGTCACTTTAAGTATCATCATGCCAATTAGGGACTTGTGGCTCAGAAAAAAGAATTAGGGGTCAGGGATACCTAAAATTGTAGAATGAATCTCTATCTGTTAGCTTCTTGGGTAAGAAGATATCATTTAGATAAAAATAAATTGTGGAGGAGGATCACTGATCACAAGTGTGTGCTCAATGACCCTAATTTATTTTCCTTCTCTTGCAATAACATCTCGCCTTTTTGGAAAGGTGTCCTTTGGGCTGCAAATGCATAAAAAATGGGATACTAATGGAAAGTGGGATATGGTAAGAAGATCAAGTTTTTGGAGGATCAATGGTTTGGTCATTTTAGCTTGGCTATTCAGTATTGGGATTTATATATGATTACCAATGAGCAAACTATAACTATAGTTGAAGCTTGGGATTCTACCCATTTCAAAATTACTTTTAGAAGATGCTTTAATTATGAAATTAATGCTTCATAAGTGGTATGAGATTTTGGAAATTGCTAATACTCTTCACCTTAATGAGGAAGAGGACATTATCTTATGGAAACTTGAAACTAATGGTATATATACTATTAGATCTTTATATGTTGTGGTGAATTTTAGGGGTGTAAGGCCATAAAATGTGCATGTTGTTTGGAAAATTAAAGTACCTCCTAAGATACATTTTTTACTTTCGCTATTAGCACATAATAAACTTCTTACAAGAGATAACCTTGCCAAGAGGCAAAAGTTGGACGACCTTCCCTGTGTTTTCTACTCTAAATCTGAAACTTGTTGCCATGTCTTCCTTGAGTGTGCAATAGAAAAATTGATTTGGTCCAGTATGATTTATTTTACAGGGAGAAATGGGTGGGTTATGTCTTTTGATGTGCTTGCTACCCTTTGGATTAGTAAGAATAAAAAGTATTGAGAATGTTGCTTATGCAGCGGCGTTGAAGAGTTTATGGCTTACCATAAATGACACATTTTTTAATAAAACCATCTGGTCTGGTGTGCAGATAATTTGGAGAAAAGTGGCCTTTTTGCTATCCCAGTGGATGATTCTATCATCAGGGGATACAAAAGAAAAATTGGGTGCTCTCACAAAGAAGACAGAACAGTTAGCAAATGCCCCACCGCCCCTGCTCTGGCCGGATCCTAGTTGATCCTTGAGAAGTGACAGGCTCATCTCTTAAGCTTGCTCAAGATTCCCACTCTGTTGATGACAAGGAAGTTGTGAAGTGGAATATTACTACTGACGCCCTTGCAAAAACACTAAAGAAGAACCGGTTGGAGCTAGTTGAAGATGGAACCTGGCTAAAGGTAGTTTCGAAGCCTTGATGAGTGCGGTGACCCAGCATACCACTGCATGATATAGTACACTATAGTCGTTGACATAACACCAACAAAACACCGTTCACTAGTATTACATCCCTCAGAGTAGTACAATAGAAACACAACAGGTCCAAGACATGACTATAGGTTACAACTCAACTCTTTACACAAGATCTAGAGAACATTCTAGGTCAAAGAGAGAGAAAGAAACTTCTTACTAAGAAGAATCAGAAATAAACAACTCAAAACTATCATACTATTAAGACTAGTATCTTAAATAATGGTCTGGCATTGCTGTTATTGCAATACACTATAGAAATAGGTTCAATGGCTAGAGATTATATTCATCTCTAATCAGTAACTTTGTCTTCACTTGAGTTGATGTATATGTTGACTTTCTTGACTTCATTAAAGAGCTTTAGCTTTTGATGATGATTCCTGGAGCATAACTTGATGTAGACGTCATCTTAAAGGCTTCAGAATATACCAAGGGTTAAGAAGATACTTTCAGTACGAGCGTACTCAGCAAGTTCACTAGAAAAGGAGTGTTTGATGCACTATATCTACAGCCACAGACCATAGGCCGTAGGCCATGCAAATTTTCGTAAACATTTCTTCAAAGATTTCTTTTATTCTGAAAAACTATGTCCGTCAGCCTTCACGGGTTTACCAGAACTTTCATGGAGTTCCTTTCCCGCCGCGTTCGCAGCTCCTTCCCAGAACAGGGAGTAACAAGTTACAATTCTTACACTCTGCAGAGGTGTGTCACTTTACCCATGAGAGATCTTAGCTTTGTTGCACATCTGAATTGCAGGTTCATTCACACTTCCTTGGTGTGAGGCCCAGACTAAGATCCAAGCCAATCACTACCTTCTCCGCGACCCCGCATGTCTCCTTGGTGTACGCCAGCCCACCTATTGAATTACGGCAATTGGCAGTACAGGCCGTTTAGATGCCGGAACTATCGTGGGACGTTGAGGGCTCCCACCCATATGCTGCATATCCTCTACGAATTACCATATAATATGCATGCTACGAGTGATAACAGCCACGACCCGCACATCCGGCTCCATGCGAGAGGGAAAAGATACAACTGACTTCTCCGTCCCATTCCAAATCTCATGGTCAACGCGTGATATACGGCGCAAGAATCACTGGCGACATTGGTTGTTAAGTCCTAGATAATATGTTCCTTTACCACCGGAACTCTTATAGTAGGTTATTACCTCATGGTAAATAACCTATAATCACATTATTATGAAAATAGTGTTTTTTGTCCTTTTTCAAATGCAGGTGATGATAACACTAGATTTGCAAAATACCTTACAGAAAATAATCAAAGGACAGGAGCAAGTGTGAACTTGCCTTTTGTGATTGCAAGATTATGCACTCACGATCTTCAAGGCAATATAAAAGATCCAATATCTGAAATCAACATCATTGGTCCGGTAAGGACTAATGTTTAAAGAAGCAAGATGCTATTATGCATAAGTAATGTAATGCAATTTCGTAAACTCGAATCCCGGGGTAACGTTGTTCTAGGGTTTGGATACTAGAAAGGTTTTTCATGGAATGTGTTGCCCTTTTAGATTAAGTTTCATACATGTGCTTCTTATTAAGGCTTGCTAGTGTGTGTGAAACAACATGTATCTATACAACAATAAAATACACACATATGGGATGCTACTCAAGGTTTCTTACATCTTAATTGTTTATCTTCAAGTTTTACTTTACAAGTAATGTCACTTATAAAGAATTTAAGTGTTATTGATCCTATGTATATAAGTAGAATATAAAGTAAGGTGTTTTACTATTAATTGTCATATGTTGTTTGAAGTGATAAAACGAATAACTTTTGAAGAAAATCTTACTCAACTAAGCAGAAGCATTTAAGCTTTTAAGTTAACCTTATGAGGTGTTCTTTCTAGTTATAGTCTTTAAGTAAGAAAGAATTGCCTTTATTTGAATAATGATATTAGTACTATTTGAGACTTATCTATCTTGGTTTTTAGCCTGGTTAGTTTGGTATTAATATGCTTTATAACTTAATTATAACAGACCAAAGTTAACTATAAAACACATAACAAGTCTTTTAGACTAGTATTTAAAGTATTAAAGACTAAAGTTAACTTTAAAAAAATAGATGGACTTTATGTGTAATGCTTATTATACTTATACCTTGTTCACTTCATAATTTTTCTTTAAAGTTACTTAAGAATGGTTATACTTTTATTTGGTAGTGGTTCCTTAATTTTATAATGGAATAGAAACTTTTATCTCTTTATAAAGGTGTGGTTATGATTTGTAATTAAGGAAACAATATTACTTACTACTTATGAATTTCCTATAGGGTTTAGTTATGTTTATACATTTGTGATTAAAACAATGGTAATAATTTTATCAGGTCAAAATGATAATTTTTGTTGAGAATTCCATATTTTATAACTCCATTATAATAATAATGTTGAATGATAAATCCAATGGGGTTGTACTTAAAATGTGTTGAACCATTTTTACTTAATATTATCAATACTTAAGACTAATACTATTTATTAGATTCAATTGGTTATTTTTTAGAATTATTAACAAAATTTTATTTACCTTTATATGAATTCTTAACTAAAGAAATAGGTTTAAATTCAAGTTATTAAATTTTTTAACTTTTTATTTAAGTTAAAAGTGGAATATTATATTTTGAACATATAGGTATTATTCTTGTGATCATTTTGGTATATTACATTTATTTTTATGATTTATAAATAATAAGATATGACTTTTATAAGATTTATTACTTTATAAATAATTAATAAATAATAAATATTTAATTAAGTGAAATTATAATGCATGATTATAATTTTAAATTATAGTTCTTATTTTTCTAAGATTTTTGGTATTTTATTTATATTTTTAACATTTACCATTATTAAAATATGAATTATCAAAGTTTTATTACTTATAAAACCTTTATTAAATAATATCTATTTAAATAATCATCATAATAATATTTGATAATAGTTTTAAGCTGTAGATTTTATTTTTCTAAACATTTTCATATATTATATGTATTTTTCTGATTTATAAAACAAAAGATATTAAATTTACAAGATTTAATCATTTTATTTTATCTGTAATATTAATATTTGAATTCATATTGTGTTTATCAATTTTTACTAAACAAATAATACTTTTCTTATCAAGGCAAAACCTACCCAAGGTCACTGACCAGTGGGGTTAGTACCACGTTGGATGCCACATGGGCACAAACCAAGTCAAACGTGCTGACTGGGCTGAGGTGGCGTGTGCATGACGCAGCGATGACATCACAGAGGATGATCCTCTCAGATCGAAGCTCGATCGAGGTATTGAGTGCATGCGCGTGGCTGAGGTTGGGCTTTCTGGTGGAAAGAGGCGGAGACGTCGAACCTAATAGTGGCGGCACAGCTCTAAAATGGTCATTGGAGTGCAGTGCACGGCGGCGACTGGCGGCTATGCACGGCGACACTCATCGGTGACTCGATACAGGAAGCAATTGGAATATTTGGACACACGAGGAGACTCAGGAACTCACCAGGAGCGCGTATAGGCTGGTGGCGACACACGACGGAGCGCAGATCGACGGCGGGAAGAAGCTCCTGCCGGCGGACGGCGGTCTAGATTCAGGCGTCTGGGAGCGTGCGTGCGAACGGGAGAGGTCAAGGATGAACAAGCCGAGCGAGGGAAGTTGGACGGTGGTCCTAGCTTGGCCTGGGACAGCCGGAGACGACGGGGACAGATGGGTCCGGCGAGCTAGGGTTCCGGCTTAGAGGGGAAACGGGGAAAGAGGAGAAGATAGGGTTCGTCTCTGCGCAGGAGGGGGTCTTGTAGACGTCGTCTAGGGCGGTAGCACGTATCTCCTCGCAGCGGGCATAACGGCGAGGCGGGGACGGCGCCAACGTCGACACGTAGCTGCTCCTCGGCAGCGTCCTTCTATCGCGAGGTAGAAGAAAAGAAAAGAGGGCGACAAAGGGGTATCGGGCCAGGTGGGCTGCTGTTTGGGCCAAAGTGGGCCCCAGGGCGATGCTCATGGGCGACAGGGAGAGGAAAGAGAGAAGTGGGCTGGCCTAGCTATTACTCTGGCTCCATTTTTTTTATTAAACATAATTTTTTATTTTTTATTTTCTTTAAACCCTTTTAAATATGGATTTAAATATCCATAATTGTTATAGAGCACATTAAATAATACAGGAATATTGGAAAATAAGTAGTGTTGATATCTTTCTTGATTTCCTTATAATTTTAAACTAATAGGAAACTATTTTATTGAGTGTAATATGCATCACTTAGGTTTTTTAGAGATTTTCCTTTTAATATAAATATATATATATATTTAGGAAGAACTTATAAAATGATTTTTATTTCTTCTTTATAAGTGTAATTGTAATGGTTTAATATAACTAAGGATATGCATTTAATTTATCTCCTATTCATAAACTTATTAGAGAATGTATTAATATTTAATCCATGAGTTTTGATTCTGGTTGATTTATAATATTAAAGAAACTTTTATATATATATTGATCCTTAATAATTATTTGATACATAAAGTTCTAAGTACTAATAGTGTTTGAAACTATAATTGCTTGCCCTAGGGTTTTAGGGTTCTTGATACATTTGTATTCTTTTGTTGATATGAATAAATATTAATGGCTAAACACATTGTCAATATGTTTGTGATCAGAATGATGTTACCTTTTACAAACAGTGGGGTGATTCATTAGAATGACTTATGAGAAAGAATTGATAAATATACTCCTAAGCACATATGGTTATGATAATTGGGATTGAGAAAAGATGTGCTTAATTGATTTGTTATAGAAAAATATTCCTATAAAGCATTGTGTAAACAAGATGATAGATCAACCATAGAAAGTGGATATTAGGTTTAGTCTTAAATTTAGGGTTTAGTGTTTAACAAGGATTCCTATATTCCATACTTCATAATCCTGGACTTCTGATTAAGGAATTCCTTTCCTAGATATATTATGTAAGAGGTCCCTACCCAATATGGTAGATTCCTCCTGTGTTTTACAATGCTAGTCCCTGGATCATTAGCTAGCATCCACAGTTAAGATGTAATATCATGATACAAAGGTCATATTATAACTTTATAACCAGGAATAACATAATTTTATTACATCATACATAGCTCATTTGGCTATTATATTACATTGCAGCGGAATAAATATAGTCATGGGTCCTTCATCTTCAAAGTGCCACAGGCAGATGTTGGTTGTAGATTTTGTAGTCCTAGTCAATCAAACAATCTTCAAATAACAAAACAATCAACCTGCAACATTACAAGTTACAGCCACAAAGGGTCAATACATTTTGAATTGTATTGGCAAGTTTCACAACTTTTTATATTATGAGTGGATCCTATTATTATATGCATATTTGGCTAAGTAGAGTTTAAGGCTTATTTGCATAAAGCAACATTTATCCTATCTTTTCAAAATGGTTTTGGTCCTTTGTCAAATCTCTTTTCCAAGTTCCTTGAACTTCTTGGTAGAAACTCAAGTGTTCAAGTCCTTGTCAAAATCCCTTGAGCTACTTGGTAACCCCAAGTGCATCAAGTTTTTATCAAAATCCCATGAGTTCCTTGGTAACCCCAAGTACATCATGCTCTTGAGCACCTTGGTAACCCCAAGTGCAACAAGCTTAACAAAATCTCTTTGAATTCCTTGGTACCCCCAAGTGCATCAAGTTTTTATATTAAAAAGTTGGAATGTCGAGATCTCCCATGGTTCAAACTTTAGTTGCTCAGTATTGTCCATAACCGGGGACACGGCTAAGTACTTAGATTTTTATTAACTTCTGCAGAAGGAGTACACTTTACCCACATGACACAATCCCATCTTGTTGCCCCCAGTGGCCTACTGGATTAGTGCTCACCAAGATGGAGTACTGGCAGACTGAGAGTGTGACGAAGTCTTTCCAAAAGGTCCTCCCATACATCATTGCTAGCTTGTCTTCAGCCCCCATGAAGCATTCCAGATCCCCATGTCCGGTAACTAAAGACAATGTATGGGTCTTCCTAGTGTAGTTGACTAAGCCAGAGCCATAATAGCATGTGGTTGTACACGAAAGCCTCAATTGGAGAAACATGTTCAATCTCTAAGTTTCCTAGGTGGTTTTCATTTGGAGCACAACACAAAGTGATTGCCATAGACATGGTTCCTTTTGTTGCCATCTTCTCCAAAATCATAAAGTGTCCACCACCTAGGTGGTTCATTGAGTCCTTGTTTTATTATGTAAAACACAAGTCCTTTTCTCAACCTTTGTAAAATCTCAACATGTATCTCTTTTCAAAACATAGCAGGGCTAAGCATGTACAACTTCAATATTTTTACTAAGTGGTGTATAGGGAATCCTATTAGGATTAGCATAGCATAAGTATAAAACATTTTCATGCATGTTTATAAAATCCACTAAGTATAATGAAAATAATAGGTCTTTTGTATGATAGTGTAACTTGCTTTTTGGTAGGGAATGAGGTTTTACCCTTGATATTGCTAGTCTCACACTTTGTTAATTTCACTACAATCAATCAAGCAAGCATAGTATCAAGTAACATTCCAAATAAAATTCAAACAACATTTCACACACACAAAGTAATGGTTTCTAAGTCTTGCAAAAAGAGGGTTCTATTGTAAAGTTGGTCTCTACTAGGTTTATAAACTTTGTAAGATCCACATTGGTCATTTACCAAAATGGCAAAGTCAATGGTTAGAGGTTTTTGTTCAAAGTCTATTTTAAAATCCATTCAATATTTTATGTGGTGAAAAATTGTTCTTTTTAAAGTAAAACTTTATGTTTTTCACCAAGTGAGTTGCTCTTGGAAAGACTTGGTGTTTTGGGTTAGTAAGTTTGTTTCATAACATTTTCCCAAAGTTTTTCTTGCCAAACATTTCCATAATAAAATCAATGAGTTTATTTGGCTAGAAAATGGCTAAGTTAAATAATTCAACTTAAATTTCACAAAAATCATTTTTAACATTATGGGTAGGTTCCTAGGGTCAGTAGGGTCACAATAAACCAATTGGCAAAGTTTGATCTCAAAATTTATTTTATATGATTTTTCTAATGTTAGCAAGCACACAAAAGAATCTGCAAATTCAAACAATCTATTAAATACTATTTGCTAAACTAAGGGTAGGGTTGGCTAGGGCTTGTTCTCCTGAATCTATTGATATAAAATTTGTCAAATTTGGACGTGTGGATCAAAAGATATAAGTATTTGAAAATCCTATCTAAATCAGATTTCAATTTTCTTTTAAAACGAGATAGGTGACACGCGGCGTGTTTCTATTCGCGGGTACCGCTTCGCGTGGATCGCGATCGTGGTGCGTTGGATTAAGTCCGATCGTGCGGTACTGAGCGCATACCTCTTCGGCGTTTAAGTGACCTAATCCTGTTCGTCTGATCTAGATCTAACGGACTTAAACAGATGACCATTAACTGGCGGCGCTGCGTGGCTGTGCGCGGCGGCGACGGGCAGACGGCGGCGGCGCTAGCGAAGCAGGAAGCAAAGGAAGGTGGGGAATTGCTCACCGTGGTCGCGAGGCTGTGGTGTAGCACGTCGTGTGGTCGGCGTGGCTCGGGGCGCACTGTGTCAGGAAGAATCTCTCGCCGGAGTTGCTCTTGGCGACGGTCGGCTCCGGTCGACGACGGGGACGTTGTTGTGGTCCACGAGAAGACAAACGAAGGGCTGGGTTAGACGCAGGAGGTCACGGAGATGATGTGAGCATGCACCAGAAGAAGAGGGGCGACTGGGTTCTACCTGCGGGGCTCGTCGGAGAAGAAGGCAGACGGCGGCGCTTCTGATCCTTGTCGAAGTCGACTTCCTGGGACGCCCGCGGATGAACGGTTGGTACAGGGAGGTGCGCCAGGGAGTGGGGAAGCTGTCAGGATGATCGGGTAGGCTCGGGGTGGTGTGTGCTGGTCGGATTTCGCTGGAGAAGGTCGCCGGAGTCAGAGGAGGTGCAGAAGAAAATGGCAACAGCCTGGTGGCGGATAGAGGATGGCGTCTGAGGGAAACAGAAGAGGGGAAAGAGGCGATTAAGAGGGAGTGGTCGCTGGTGGGGATTACTCGGCCAGTAAAGAGGATTTACGTCGGCATTCAACGGCAGTAAACGGCGAGGAACGGTCGATGCGGGTGGAGAAGAAGGGGCGATGTGTGGGGTCCGCTGATCAGTGGGGAAAAGAGGGGGAAAGAGGTCCACTAGTCGGTGTCTGCGTGGGTTGCTACTGGGGTGAGAAACGTAACGCTTCGGGGGAGGAGAGAAGTCTGGGCTGGTCTGGGCTGCTGTTGGGCCGGGGTAGTTGGGTCTGTCCGCTTTCATTTTTTTTATACTGTATCCTTTTCTTTTTATCATTCTGAATTCTGTTTTGAATTTCCAAACAAATAAATCACACCCAAAACAATTCAACAATCATTCAGCTTTGTAATTTTGAATTTGATTCTGTTTATCAACATACTCAAATTCCAGAATAAATCATATTTTTAAATCTATTTAGGTTCCATTTATTTGTTTAAATAAAATGGACCATGGTTTATTAATAAAATATGATTTGGTTTAATTAATAAAATCTTCATTAGAAATCCAAATGTTTTCAAAACCAAATCAGTAGGTTTATTTGGAAATAAATTTCATTTGGAAATCTTGTTTAAAATAAACTAATCCTTTTTCTTTAGGGTCCATTAATAATTAAATAAAATGGAACTTAGTTATTAAATCAAAATAGGGCTTTTTAATAAAAACTATATTTGAAACCTAAATATTTTCAAAATCAAATCAGTAGGTTTTATTTGGAAATATTAAATACTTGGAAACTTGTTTTAAAAACAAAATAACATTTTATTTTAGAGTCCATTATTAAATTTAATAGACTTTCATTATTAAATCAACTAAGGTTTGTTTTATTGAGAAAGTTTATTTTAAAATCTAAAATAAAGCCAAAACACTTTAGTAGTTTTTATTTGGGAATACAATTTACTTAGAAAACTTATTTTCAACAATTTAATAAGTTTTGATGTTTCAATTAAATTGGTAAGATCTTTTATTTTAAAAGAGTTTGGATATTAATTGTTTTATTTAATAAATACTTTATTATTTTTAATTAAACCTTTGCTATTTTATTTAAAATAAACTGTTTTAATTCAAATGCTTGGCCAAGTTTTATTTTGGTTTTATAAACAACCCTTTTTTGTAAATCCATCTTTTCTTTTGAATATCAAATCCTTTTATTTAAAGATCCAAAATAGTAATTCCAAAACATTTTAATTTCCTTTATTAAATGTTTATCTTTAAGAATCCCTTAATGATTCTATTTAATTCAAATAGGTTTGAAGTTCCATTTGAGTTCAAAAAGTTTCTTCTGGCTCTGAATTTTAAGTAAAGTTTTATTTTATTCATTTATTTTCACATTACAAGATTTGGAAAATCTTGGGATGTGACAGGCTACCACCCTTAAAATAAATCTCGTCCCGAGATTTGGGAAGGCTGTGGTTTCAAGCAAGTTCAAGCAACTAGGGTTCTACCACCCTTAAAATTTTTCAAACAAAAATTACATATTGGCCTTCTTGGGCCCTGGAAATTTTTCTATGTCAAACTCTGGCTTTATTCCTATGCTTGACTCATGGGCCAAGATTGAGTTTCTCCATAGGCTTGTTCAACTTGTTCTTCATCCTTTCTGGACAGTTGCTTGCATAGTGTCCTGGGTTCTTGCAGTTGAAACAATTAATGTCCTTGAGTTCTTTACGTGGCTCTTGAGGGCAAGTTGCTACAAAGTGACCTGGTTCACTACAGTTGTTACACCACACTTGGTCAATTCCTTTATTCTTTATGTTCCCTGGGCATGCACTGGAGTAGTGTCCCATTTCCTTACATTTACGACATTGCACAAGGCTCATGTCTTGCTTGGGCTTCTTGATTTTCTTTGATCCTTTGAATTGGGTTGTCTTGTTTGGATGTAGAAGTGGTCCTTTTCCCTTGGTAGACTTGGATCCTTCTTGTTTCCTTTGTTCTATCATGGCATAGATAGGGCATAGGCCAGGAGTATGATCACTTCCCTCACAAAGGTAGCAAGTAGCTTGAGAGGTAGGGCATTCTCCAACAGAATGGTTTTCTTCACAATTGGGGCATTGTCCTTCATGTTCCTTGGAAGTATGTTCCTTGTCTCCACAAATAATGCAAGCTGGGGCTCCATCTAGAACAATATTCTTGTCATCTTTGCTATCATACTTTCTTCTAGGATAATTTCCTTCTATGCTAATCATTTGATTAGTCACTTTAAGCATTAGTTGAGATTGTTCCTCCAAAAACTTTTGAAGTGCTGGGTCTTCATTACTATTGTTGGCTAGGAACTGAGCTGTCAGCTGGTTCAACTGATGCTGGGTTGCTAAGAGTTCTCCTAAGCTGTCAGCTTGGTTAGTGTTGGTGTCATCAACCTTGGAGTCTTTTGGAGTAGTCATCTGTTTGGGGTTGAAGACAGTTCAGAATGGCAAGATGTTTCTAAGGAATATTTCTAATCACACATCACAATTCACACAAGCAATGTGCATGCAATCACAAATCAACATTCACAAACAATTCTTGCACTCAAACAACAAGGTTCAAGCTCATACTTAAGCAATCAATATATTTTTGCTACACCACATAAGTTGGTGGTTTAACTTAACTAAATTATGGTGGTCCATCTATATGGTTCACTTTTGCTCTTTCCTTCCTTCTTGATTCTTCTTGTATGGGATCATGGTTTCTTTTGAGAAAAGCTCTTGGTCACAATACTTCAAAGTTGTTGTTGGTTTCTTCTCATTTTGCATTCCCTCAGTCTCTAAATCTTGAGTAGGTTTTCCATGGTTCACTTGTGGTCTTTAGTAGTTCCCATGTTGGAAGTCCTTGGTGATCATGCTGAAGATGTTGAAGTCATTAGAGTTGAAGAAGTTGAAGAAGTCCTTTGCACATGGTGTAGTCTTTGGCCATGGGTAGGGTTTTTTTTTCCATCAAGTTGAATAGAAGAGAAGTAGAGTTGAAACCAAAATGGTTAAGGAAAGAGTTTACAAGTGTTTTTGTAAATAAGTTTTGGATCAAAATTTAACTCCTATTTTTCTAAGGGTTTTTGTCCAATCCTAGGGTTTACAAATCCTACAGGCAACACAATGCTCTGATACCATCTGTAAGAGGTCCCTACCCAATATGGTAGATTCCTCCTGTGTTTTACAATGCTAGTCCCTGGATCATTAGCTAGCATCCACAGTTAAGATGTAATATCATGATACAAAGGTCATATTATAACTTTATAACCAGGAATAACATAATTTTATTACATCATACATAGCTCATTTGGCTATTATATTACATTGCAGCGGAATAAATATAGTCATGGGTCCTTCATCTTCAAAGTGCCACAGGCAGATGTTGGTTGTAGATTTTGTAGTCCTAGTCAATCAAACAATCTTCAAATAACAAAACAATCAACCTGCAACATTACAAGTTACAGCCACAAAGGGTCAATACATTTTGAATTGTATTGGCAAGTTTCACAACTTTGTATATTATGAGTGGATCCTATTATTATATGCATATTTGGCTAAGTAGAGTTTAAGGCTTATTTGCATAAAGCAACATTTATCCTATCTTTTCAAAATGGTTTTGGTCCTTTGTCAAATCTCTTTTCCAAGTTCCTTGAACTTCTTGGTAGAAACTCAAGTGTTCAAGTCCTTGTCAAAATCCCTTGAGCTACTTGGTAACCCCAAGTGCATCAAGTTTTTATCAAAATCCCATGAGTTCCTTGGTAACCCCAAGTACATCATGCTCTTGAGCACCTTGGTAACCCCAAGTGCAACAAGCTTAACAAAATCTCTTTGAATTCCTTGGTACCCCCAAGTGCATCAAGTTTTTATATTAAAAAGTTGGAATGTCGAGATCTCCCATGGTTCAAACTTTAGTTGCTCAGTATTGTCCATAACCGGGGACACGGCTAAGTACTTAGATTTTTATTAACTTCTGCAGAAGGAGTACACTTTACCCACATGACACAATCCCATCTTGTTGCCCCCAGTGGCCTACTGGATTAGTGCTCACCAAGATGGAGTACTGGCAGACTGAGAGTGTGACGAAGTCTTTCCAAAAGGTCCTCCCATACATCATTGCTAGCTTGTCTTCAGCCCCCATGAAGCATTCCAGATCCCCATGTCCGGTAACTAAAGACAATGTATGGGTCTTCCTAGTGTAGTTGACTAAGCCAGAGCCATAATAGCATGTGGTTGTACACGAAAGCCTCAATTGGAGAAACATGTTCAATCTCTAAGTTTCCTAGGTGGTTTTCATTTGGAGCACAACACAAAGTGATTGCCATAGACATGGTTCCTTTTGTTGCCATCTTCTCCAAAATCATAAAGTGTCCACCACCTAGGTGGTTCATTGAGTCCTTGTTTTATTATGTAAAACACAAGTCCTTTTCTCAACCTTTGTAAAATCTCAACATGTATCTCTTTTCAAAACATAGCAGGGCTAAGCATGTACAACTTCAATATTTTTACTAAGTGGTGTATAGGGAATCCTATTAGGATTAGCATAGCATAAGTATAAAACATTTTCATGCATGTTTATAAAATCCACTAAGTATAATGAAAATAATAGGTCTTTTGTATGATAGTGTAACTTGCCTTTTTGGTAGGGAATGAGGTTTTACCCTTGATCTTGCTAGTCTCACACTTTGTTAATTTCACTACAATCAATCAAGCAAGCATAGTATCAAGTAACATTCCAAACCAAAATTCAAACAACATTTCACACACACAAAGTAATGGTTTCTAAGTCTTGCAAAAAGAGGGTTCTATTGTAAAGTTGGTCTCTACTAGGTTTATAAACTTTGTAAGATCCACATTGGTCATTTACCAAAATGGCAAAGTCAATGGTTAGAGGTTTTTGTTCAAAGTCTATTTTAAAATCCATTCAATATTTTATGTGGTGAAAAATTGTTCTTTTTAAAGTAAAACTTTATGTTTTTCACCAAGTGAGTTGCTCTTGGCAAGACTTGGTGTTTTGGGTCAGTAAGTTTGTTTCATAACATTTTCCCAAAGTTTTTCTTGCCAAACATTTCCATAATAAAATCAATGATTTTATTTGGCTAGAAAATGGCTAAGTTAAATAATTCAACTTAAATTTCACAAAAATCATTTTTAACATTATGGGTAGGTTCCTAGGGTCAGTAGGGTCACAATAAACCAATTGGCAAAGGTTTGATCTCAAAATTTATTTTTATATGATTTTTCTAATGTTAGCAAGCACACAAAAGAATCTGCAAATTCAAACAATCTATTAAATACTATTTGCTAAACTAAGGGTAGGGTTGGCTAGGGCTTGTTCTCCTGAATCTATTGATATAAAATTTGTCAAATTTGGACGTGTGGATCAAAAGATATAAGGATTTGAAAATCCTATCTAAATCAGATTTCAATTTTCTTTTAAAATGAGATAGGTGACACGCGGCGTGTTTCTATTCGCGGGTACCGCTTCGCGTGGATCGCGATCGTGGTGCGTTGGATTAAGTCTGATCGTGCGGTACTGAGCGCATACCTCTTCGGCGTTTAAGTGACCTAATCCTGTTCGTCTGATCTAGATCTAACGGACTTAAACAGATGACCATTAACTGGCGGCGCTGCGTGGCTGTGCGCGGCGGCGACGGGCAGACGGCGGCGGCGCTAGCGAAGCAGGAAGCAAAGGAAGGTGGGGAATTGCTCACCGTGGTCGCGAGGCTGTGGTGTAGCACGTCGTGTGGTCGGCGTGGCTCGAGGCGCACTGTGTCAGGAAGAATCTCTCGCCGGAGTTGCTCTTGGCGACGGTCGGCTCCGGTCGACGACGGGGACGTTGCTGTGGTCCACGAGAAGACAAACGAAGGGCTGGGTTAGACGCAGGAGGTCACAGAGATGATGTGAGCATGCACCAGAAGAAGAGGGGCGACTGGGTTCTACCTGCGGGGCTCGTCGGAGAAGAAGGCAGACGGCGGCGCTTCTGATCCTTGTCGAAGTCGACTTCCTGGGACGCCCGCGGATGAACGGTTGGTACAGGGAGGTGCGCCAGGGAGTGGGGAAGCTGTCAGGATGATCGGGTAGGCTCGGGGTGGTGTGTGCTGGTCGGATTTCGCTGGAGAAGGTCGCCGGAGTCAGAGGAGGTGCAGAAGAAAATGGCAACAGCCTGGTGGCGGATAGAGGATGGCGTATGAGGGAAACAGAAGAGGGGAAAGAGGCGATTAAGAGGGAGTGGTCGCTGGTGGGGATTACTCGGCCAGTAAAGAGGATTTACGTCGGCATTCAACGGCAGTAAACGGCGAGGAACGGTCGCTGCGGGTGGAGAAGAAGGGGCGATGTGTGGGGTCCGCTGATCAGTGGGGAAAAGAGGGGGAAAGAGGTCCACTAGTCGGTGTCTGCGTGGGTTGCTACTGGGGTGAGAAACGTAACGCTTCGGGGGAGGAGAGAAGTCTGGGCTGGTCTGGGCTGCTGTTGGGCCGGGGTAGTTGGGTCTGTCCGCTTTCATTTTTTTTATATTGTATCCTTTTCTTTTTATCATTCTGAATTCTGTTTTGAATTTCCAAACAAATAAATCACACCCAAAACAATTCAACAATCATTCAGCTTTGTAATTTTGAATTTGATTCTGTTTATCAACATACTCAAATTCCAGAATAAATCATATTTTTAAATCTATTTAGGTTCCATTTATTTGTTTAAATAAAATGGACCATGGTTTATTAATAAATATGATTTGGTTTAATTAATAAAATCTTCATTAGAAATCCAAATGTTTTCAAAACCAAATCAGTAGGTTTATTTGGAAATAAATTTCATTTGGAAATCTTGTTTAAAATAAACTAATCCTTTTTCTTTAGGGTCCATTAATAATTAAATAAAATGGAACTTAGTTATTAAATCAAAATAGGGCTTTTTAATAAAAACTATATTTGAAACCTAAATATTTTCAAAATCAAATCAGTAGGTTTTATTTGGAAATATTAAATACTTGGAAACTTGTTTTAAAAACAAAATAACATTTTATTTTAGAGTCCATTATTAAATTTAATAGACTTTCATTATTAAATCAACTAAGGTTTGTTTTATTGAGAAAGTTTATTTTAAAATCTAAAATAAAGCCAAAACACTTTAGTAGTTTTTATTTGGGAATACAATTTACTTAGAAAACTTATTTTCAACAATTTAATAAGTTTTGATGTTTCAATTAAATTGGTAAGATCTTTTATTTTAAAAGAGTTTGGATATTAATTGTTTTATTTAATAAATACTTTATTATTTTTAATTAAACCTTTGCTATTTTATTTAAAATAAACTGTTTTAATTCAAATGCTTGGCCAAGTTTTATTTTGGTTTTATAAACAACCCTTTTTTGTAAATCCATCTTTTCTTTTGAATATCAAATCCTTTTATTTAAAGATCCAAAATAGTAATTCCAAAACATTTTAATTTCCTTTATTAAATGTTTATCTTTAAGAATCCCTTAATGATTCTATTTAATTCAAATAGGTTTGAAGTTCCATTTGAGTTCAAAAAGTTTCTTCTGGCTCTGAATTTTAAGTAAAGTTTTATTTTATTCATTTATTTTCACATTACAAGATTTGGAAAATCTTGGGATGTGACATATTACTTCTCTATGTCCATCATCATGTGCTAACATGATGAGATTTGCTTTACAGAATATTCTTATCCACCTTTTATTCTTCTTAATCCATTTGTAAATCCAATGAGCTTAACACTAAAGCTTTCATAATCTTCTTATACTCTTCCTTAATCACCCACCACTAATACTACCCCAATAGATGTATATATCAAATTCTACTCTCCTTAAGTGTTTAGTATTTCCCAAGAGAAAACTACTACTTCTATAATCCAATATGCTCTAGCATCATCTTAATCATACTATCATATATCTACTTGATTCCAGTATCTTATACTCCAACCTCTCATTATATTAATGTGACTTGTCATGGCTAACCTAGAATAACATATCTATACTATGGTTCAATCATGTTCTATCCACCAATGTCACTTATACCTGACATAGGCATTCAATCTTGGTGAATAAGGCATGATCACTATAATCTTTTGATCATTTATGGTTCAGGTTTCCAGTTGGCTAAACAAGTTTTTCATCAATACAACATTACAGTTGTATTATAATTATCTTCTATTTAGCTCTATTGGATTAAGAGATATAATTCATTGACTATACCTACTTGATCCAATAGGACTACTCCTGGTAACTACCTTCAGACTTCATCCTTGTAATCTTCTTGGTTACCATATTGATTTGATTTCCTCCAATCACTCCCATCCTATAGATGACATCTAAAACTAGCATCACTATTTACCTCTTCTTACGTCTTTATTTATAAGCCTTAAGTGAATGCTATAATAAGGACAAGAGTTGATAGATCAAGAGTTGATAGTTTAAGAATTTGTGAATCAATAGTTGATTACTCAGCATTGATGAACAACAGATATAAGGATAGCATTCAATAAAGATAATAAGGATTGATATGGAAAGAAAGTTATATGGTGAATGATCTTGACTTTGGTTTCTTTCCTACTCAATCTCACTAGAGAGTTAAGGTTAGGTATTTCCCTGATACTCATGGTATAAGTGGATAAGATTAAGATATAGTTGTTACATTCTTATCATTTGTGTTATATCCTTAACTTGGTACTCATGAGTGATTATAATGAATGCTATGATATGATCACCTAAGGATCAAATATAAATCATTAAGTAATGTATTAGGGTTTAACATTTATTACATTTGATCTACCCTTAGATCAAATATCCCTTACCCAAATTAAGGTTTTAACAAAGTTCATATTGAAACTTATCGCAGTCAACTTGGTGATCTACTTCAATTCCATCAAGTTAAGAGAATCTTCAATCACTTTGACAAGTTTTTATTTAAAAGCGCGAAAATTATTCAGATTTTCTATGCATGAATGCAATGCACACATCTGTGTTCAGCTTATTTCTAAGCTCTAATGCTGGGATATTACAGAATCTCCCCCTTAAAATAAACTTCGTCCTCGAAGTTCGTGTACTCTCATGTTTCAGAGTAAGGATTTGTCTTGCAATGATTACGATATATCTCAACTCCATGGTAACCTTAATGGGAATAATTGTAATATCCCATATCCAGATATTTTCCTTGAATCCTCATCATACTTAACAATCTTTAACTTGGTGTCTCCAATACTCCAAAGTTCCATTGACTTCAGTCCCTTAAGAATATGTCCTTATTATGAACTTCTTAAATTGGGGTCTCTTCTTTAGTTTATTAATCTCATTATATATCATAATCCAACTCCTTAACTTGATCATCAATCTTCCTTATTATACTATGTAAGGTCTAAGAAGTCTCACTAAAACAGGTTTTAAATTTTATTAGTAAATAGTGTGGTCAAAAGACTAATCTTTGATTTGTCATTGTATGAGTTGTACTAGTAATTGGTTTTGAACACATTTAGTCCATACCCATTGGAATTTCTTGTTCCTCTACACATGTCCAATTGGATATGTTTTATTCTCTTTTAAAGGGTCACTTAAGAGTTGTTTCCTCTAGACTTAGTCTATTCAGATTAATCTATTTTATCACCCCTAAGCTTTTGTCTTGGCAAGCTTTAGATAATGTTTTCATTATTACCTTAATTACTTCTTCAACTTCCATTTATTGATTGCCTCAAGGTTTGAGTACTACTACCTTGAAATAAACTCCGATCTTTAATCCAGACATACTTCTGGAAGTACTCGTATATTACTGGCTTCTTTTAACCTTATGAAAATAAGCTTAATGTTATCATAAATTAGTACTTCTTCTTCATCCTTTATTCGGAAAGTCAGATATAATACCTTCATTTCTAAGGTTTCCTCTCCCCCTTAAGGTTTACTAATGGTCTTCAAACTGTCTATATAGTATCACCCCTAAGCTTTATAATTAGGATGCAGGTCTTTGTCTAGCTTATTTTCTACCTATTTGGGTTCTCATGAAAGATTGTACGGTGTATCCACACATTTGTGGATCTTCGAAGTGAATCTTTCAGCATTATATGTCTTACTTACTATTCAGACATTTTTGCTTTGATGCACCTGACTTCACGAAGCGTTTTAGAAATCTTTCACTTAATATTGTATACTCCTTTAGGTCTTACTTAGTTTAGTCCAAGTTTTATGCTCTTTATGCAACCATTAAGATGATCTGGTTAACTATGTCAACCAAATACCGGCTGCGGACAAGATACCAACTATGGATCAAATACCAGCTGTGGATCATCCTAGGTTGTAGGTATTACCCTACGGCTTCCAACATCCTTATGGCATTCTCTCTGAATTGTCAGAGCTTGAATACCATTTTGGATTCCAAAACTTCTTCTTTATACTTATTCATGATACTACCGTGAACTTGGTACAACTACTTTATTAACTTCTTAGCAACTTACCTACTTTAAATGAACTTTAAGTTCATTACTTCTTGTTGCTCTATACATCTTCTACACTAATCTTCCTTCTTATTGCTGCTTAGTAATGATCTGAGCTTGATCCATCCTTCAAATTGCGTTGATACTCCTTATATTTGGCTTTACCCTTCAAGTAAGTATTCATATTGATCTTCGGAACTCGTCACTCCCTTACATGAATTCTCATTCCTATCTAGGTCTATAACATCAAGTAGTAACTGGATGTTGCAACATGCATTTGCACATCAAGTCAAACTTTATGTATAGATCTAGTCAATCAAGAAGATCCAAGAAAAACAAGTAAATCCAAATGTAGTACATATAACACGCAATATTCTAAGCCCGGAATATAGTAGTTGAGTATAATATCTCTAAAATTTAGGCTTAGTTGGGTAAGTAGTATATGACACCTCCTCGTATAGGTTTACATTGTGATACTTAGCACATAAGGTCAAACTAACCTTTGCCTCATAATTTACCCAACTGCTCAGCTGCAATAGGATAATTTTAAGCAAAGTGGTCTCAATTTTGGTTTCGACTAACCTTGGGTCTTACCTTTGAAAGGATTTAATTATAACCAACCTTTCCTTATTAGTAAACTAACCTCACATGATCACTCCAAAAGAATAGTCAGATTCTATTTGCTAACTTAAACCAGAGATTATTGAAAATTTATAGCACCTATGACTTCCATCATAGTTCTACCATGTTATTTCCTTACTCTACTCTAAGAAAATTCACTAAGTACTTGTCATACTTACACTTACATCATGGTTTTGGAGCTAATCTCACCATGATCTGGTTATGTCTACCTATACATCATGATTTAAGGGCTAATCTAACCATGATAACTTTGTTTCACATTACTCTATCATTCAGTCTTAACATAATCTCACTTCATCACGTAGAATTCTCAAGTGAATCCCACATGATTACTACTCATTACATCAACATTGATCCTGATGATATTCATCATGTTGTCTTTGGCTATCAACTATCCATAAGGTACCACTGCCTTGCATGAATTCTAGGGTTAGGCTACACCATTAAGACTACTTCAATTGATGTCTTACACTTTCCTACAATATCTTGGTGGTTTATGTCTCCTTCTGAAGACACTTCATAGCACTATACTGAGAAAGGATAAAATATTTACTCCTAAGAAAGAATGACTTAAGTATCTGACTTAGGTCTGACAAGGTTTATCCTCAAGTGGATACTCATCACAAGTCATAAGAATATTTGGTTTAGATAAGATGGCTCCTATAGTCACTATCCAACCTACAGATCTTCCTAAAAGGGTTTTAATCCTAAGGTCAAAGCATATGCTCTGATACCAACTGCGGTGACCCGACATACCACTTCATGATGTAGTACGGTATAGTCGTTGACATAACACCAATGAAACACCATTCACTAGTATTACATCCCTCAGAGTAGTACAACAGAAACACAGCAGGTCCAAGACATGACTATAGGTTACAACTCAACTCTTTACACAAGATCCAGAGAACACTCTAGGTTAAAGAGAGAGAAAGAAACTTCTTACTAAGAAGAATCATAAATAAACAATTCAAAACTATCATACTATTAAGACTAGTATCTTAAATAATGGTCTGGCATTGCTGCTATTGCAATACACTATAGAAATAGGTTCAATGGCTAGAGATTATATTCCTATCTAATCAGTAACTTCGTCTTCACTTGAGTTGATGTATATGTTGACTTTCTTGACTTCATTGAAGAGCTTTAGCTTTTGATGATGATTCCTAGAGCATAACTTGATGTAGACGTCATCTTAAAGGCTTCAGAATCTAGCAAGGGTTAAGAAGATACTTTGAGTTCGAGCGTACTCAGCAATTTCACTAGAAAAGGAGTGTTTGATGCACTATATCTACAGCCACAGACCATAGGTCATAGGCATTTTTAAATTTTCGTAAACATTTCTTCAAAGGTTGCATTTATTCTGAAAAACTATGTCCGTCGGCCTTCACGGGTTTACCAGAACTTTCAGGGAGTTCCTTTCCCGCCGCGTTCGTAGCTCCTTCCCGGAACAGGGAGTAACAAGTTACAATTCTTACACTCTGCAGAGGTGCGTCACTTTACCCATGAGAGATCTTAGCTTTGTTGCACATCCGAATTGCAGGTTCGTTCACACTTCCTGGGTGTGAGGCCCAGACTAAGATCCAAGCCAATCACTGCCTTCTCCGCGACCCCGCATGTCTCCTTGGTGTACGCCAGCCCACCTATTGAATTACGGCAATTGGCAGTACAGATCGTTCAGATTCCAGAACTATCGTGGGACGTTGAGGGCTCCCACCCATATGTTGCATATCCTCTACGAATTACCATATAATATGCATGCTGCGAGTGATAACAGCCACGACCCGCACATCCGGCTCCATGCGAGAGGGAAAAGATATAGCTGAATTCTCCGTCCCATTCCAAATATCATGGTCAAAGCGTGATATACGACGCAATAATCACTGGCGATATTGGTTGTTAAGTCCTAGATAATATGTTCCTTTACCACCGGAACTCTTATAGTAGGTTATTACCTCATGGTAAATAACCTATAATCACATTATTATGAAAATAGTGTTTTCTGTCCTTTTTCAAATGCAGGTGATGATAACATTGGATTTGCAAAATACTTTACAGAAAATAATCAAAGGACATGAGCAAGTGTGAACTTTTCTTTTGTGATTGCAAGATTATGCACTCACGGTCTTTGAGACAATATAAAAGATCCAATATCTGAAATTAGCATCATTGGTCCGGTAAGGACTAATGTTTAAAGAAGCAAGATTCTATTATGCATAAGTAATGTAATGCAATTTCGTAAACTCGAATCCCAGGGTAACGTTGTTCTAGGGTTTGGATACTGGACAGGTTTTTCTTGGAATGTGTTGCCCTAAATTAAGTTTCATACATGTGCTTCTTATTAAGGCTTGTGAGTGTGTGTGAAACAACATGTATCTGTACAACAATAAAATACACACATATGGGATGCTACTCAAGGTTGCTTACATCTTAATTGTTTATCTTCAAGTTTTACTTTACAAGTAATATCACTTATAAAGAATTTAAGTGTTATTGATCCTAAGTATATAAGTAGAATATAAAGTAAGGTGTTTTACTATTAATTGTCATATGTTGTTTGAAGTGATAAAACGAATAACTTTTGAAGAAAATCTTACTCAACTAAGCAGAAGCATTTAAGCTTTTAAGTTAACCTTATGAGGTGTTCTTTCTAGTTATAGTCTTTAAGTAAGAAAGAATTGTCTTTATTTGAATAATGATATTAGTACTATTTGAGACTTATCTATCTTGGTTTTTAGCCTGGTTAGTTTGGTATTAATATGCTTCATAACATAATTATAACAGACCAAATTTAACTATAAAACACATAACAAGTCTTTTAGAATAGTATTTAAAGTATTAAAGACTAAAGTTAACTTTAAAAAAATTGATGGACTTTAGGTGTAATGCTTATTATACTTATACCTTGTTCACTTCATATTTTTTCTTTAAAGTTACTTAAGAATGGTTATACTTTTATTTGGTAGTGGTTCCTTAATTTTATAATGGAATATAAACCTTTATCTCTTTATAAAGGTGTGGTTATGATTTGTAATTAAGGAAACAATATTACTTACTACTTATGAATTTCCTATAGGGTTTATTTATGTTTATACATTTGTGATTAAAACAATGGTAATAATTTTATCAAGTCAAAATGATAATTTTTTGAGAATTCCATATTTGATAACTCCATTATAATAATAATATTCACTTAATGTTGAATGATAAATTCAATGGGGTTGTATTTAAAATGTGTTGAACCATTTTGACTTAATATTATCAATATTTAAGACTAATACTATTTATTAGATTCAATTGGTTAATTTTTAGAATTAAAATTTTATTTACCTTTATATGAATTCTTAACTAAAGAAATAGGTTAAAATTCAAGTTATTAAAGTGTTTAACTTTTTATTTAACTTAAAAGTGGAATATTATATTTTGAACATATAGGTATTATTCTTGTGATCATTTTGGTATATTAAATTTATTTTTATGATTTATAAATAATAAGATATGATTTTTATAAGATTTATTACTTTATAAATAATTAATAAATAATAAACATTTAATTAAGTGAAATGATAATGCATGATTGTAATTTTAAATTATAGTTCTTATTTTTCTAAGATTTTTGGTATTTTATTTATATTTTTAACATTTACCATTATTAAAATATGAATTATCAAAGTTTTATTACTTATAAAACCTTTATTAAATAATATCTATTTAAATAATCATCATAATAATATTTTGTAATAGTTTTAAGTTGTAGATTTTATTTTTCTAAACATTTTTATATATTATATGTATTTTTCTGATTTATAAAACAAAAGATATTAAATTTACAAGATTTAATCATTTTATTTTATTTCTGTAATATTAATATTTGAATTCATATTGTGTTTATCATTTTTTACTAAACAGATAATACTTTTCTTACCGAGGAAAAACCTACCCAAGGTCACTGACCAGTGGGGTCAGTACCACGTTGGATGCCACATGGGCACAAACCAAGTCAAATGTGCTCACTAGGCTGAGGTGGTGTGTGCATGACGCAGCGATGACGTCACGGAGGATGATCCTCTCAGATCGAAGCTCCGTCGAGGGATTGAGTGCGACCGAGGTTGGGCTTGCTGGAAAGAGGCGGCGACGGCGAACCTAATAGTGGCGGCGCAACTCTAAAATGGTCACCAGAGTGCAGTGCACGGCAGCGACTAGCGGCTATGCACGGCGGCGCTCGTCGGTGACTCGATACAGGAAGCAATTAGAACATTTGGACACAGGAGGAGACTCAGGAACTCACGAGGAGCGCATATATGCCGGTGGCGACACGCGGCGGTGCGCAGATCGAAGGCGGGAAGAAGCTCCTGTCGGCGGACGGCGGTCTCGATTCAGGCGTCTGGGAGCGTGTGCGCGAACGGGAGAGGGATAGGATGAACAAGCCGAGCGAGGGGAGTCGGACGATGGTCCTGGCTTGGCCTGGGACAGCCGGAGATGACGGGGACAGAGGGGTTCAGCGAGCTAGGGTTCCGACTTAGAGGAGAAATGGGGAAAGAGGATAAGATAGGGTCCGTCTCTGCGCAGGAGGGGGTCTTGTAGACGTCGTCTAGGGAGGTAGCACGTATCTCCTCACAGCGGGCATCACGGCGAGGCGGGTACGACGCCGACGTCGACACGTAGCTGCTCCTTGGCGGCGTCCTTCTGTCGCGAAGTAGAAGAAAAGAAAAGAGGGCGGCGAAGGGGTATCGGGCCAGGTGGGCTGCTGTTTGGGCCAAAGTGGGCCCCAGGGCGATGCTCATGGGCGACAGGGAGGGGAAAGAGAGAAGTGGGCCAGCCTGGCTATTACTCTGGCACCAGTTTTTTTATTAAACAGAATTTTTTATTTTCTGTTTTCTTTAAACCCTTTTAAATATGAATTTTTATATGGATTTAAATATCCATAATTGTTATAGAGCACATTAAATAATACAGGAATATTGGAAAATAAGTGGTGTTGATATCTTTCTTGATTTCCTTATAATTTTAACTAATAGGAAACTATTTTATTGAGTGTAATATGCATCACTTAGGTTTTTTAGAGATTTGCCTTTTAATATAAATATATATATTTAGGAAGAACTTATAAAATGATTTTTATTTCTTCTTTATAAGTGTAATTGTAATGGTTTAATATAAATAAGGATATGCATTTAATTTATCTCCTATTAATAAACTTATTAAAGAATGTATTAATATTTAATCCATGAGTTTTGATTCTTATTGATTTATAATATTAAAGAAACTTTTATATATATTGATCCTTCATAATTATTTGATACATAAAGTTCTAAGTACTAATAGTGTTTGAAACTATAATTGCTTGCCCTAGTGATTCATTAGAATGACTTATGAGAAAGAATTGATAAAGATACTCCTAAGCACATATGGTTGTGATAATTGGGATTGAGAAAAGATGTGCTTAATTGATTTGTTATAGGAAAATATTCCTATAAATCATTGTGGAAACAAGATGATAGATCAATCATAGAAAGTGGATATTAGGTTTAGTCTTAAATTTAGGGTTTAGTATTTAACAAGCATTCGTATATTCCATACTTCATAATCCTGGACTTCTGATTAAGGAATTCCTTTCCTAGATATATTACATCTCTATGTCCATCATCATGTGCTAACATGATGAGCTTTTCTTTACAGAATATTCTTATCCACCTTTTATTCTTCTTAATCCATTTGTAAATCCAATGAGCTTAACAATAAAGCTTTCATAATCTTCTTATACTCTTCCTTAATCACCCACCACTAATACTACCCCAGTAGATGTATATATCAAATTCTACTCTCCTTAAGTGTTTAGTATTTCCCAAGAGAAAACTACTACTTCTATAATCCAATATGCTCTAGCATCATCTTAATCATACTATCATATCTCTACTTGATTCTAGTATCTTATACTCCAACCTCTCATTATATTAATGTGACTTGTCATGAATAACCTAGAATAACATATCTATACTATGGTTTAATCATGTTCTATCCACCAATGTCACTTATACCTGATATAAGAATTCAATCTTGGTGAATAAGGCATGATCATTTGTAACACCCCAAAAATATTAAACTTGGATCATCAAACTCTAATAATCAAATTTAGTGTTAACAAAAACTTTTCCAACTAAAACTATGAAAGCATTCATATGTGTGTGTATTAAAATTTGGATTCCTTTGAATTGCCATGATTCTGTGTTTCTTTGCTTGTAAAATGATTCTTAGGTGAAATAAACATCATCTAAACAATCCCCAAACTTTTCCTAAAGACAAAAAAGTCAAAACAAACAAATTAAGTGAATGGTCACTTTGGCCAATTTAACTCCCATGCCTACTTTGGCCATCCCTAACTTTCAGAACTTAACAGAAACATGTATGGATATTTACACCCCTTGATAGTACTCATAACAAGGTACCAAGGCCCACTTTATGATCATCCAGAAACATTCAAATTCTTAGTTTAAATGACAGTTTAAAATTGAATCTATCTCATATGGGAAGATCCCACAATTTCAAAAACCACTCAAACCAGCTCAATTTTCAAAACCCAAGCATCCACAGATTCCCCAGTACATGCCTAGAACACCCACCAAAAATCTTTTCAAAATTCAAAACTTAAGTTCATGCGGCCATTTCATCAAACAGGTTGCTGATGCAAATCAACAAAATCAAAAACACTATGTTGAGCAGTGTTTTGGGCCAACCTTCTTCCCTCTCTGGATACAACTAGCCTTAGTATATCATCTAGCAACCTTAACTAATCTCTAGCACCATTGTGAGCTTGCCAATGCCATCAATGGTGAGCAGGCCAAGAGCACCCATGTCACCCCAGTGTGGACAGCACGCTAGGAGAAGAACTAGTCGTGCCAACCTTGTCTGGGAGGTAGCCCATGCCTCACCGCCCCCTCTCGACCAGCCCTAGCTCGGAGACAGCGACCAGAACAGCCAGGAACGTCGCGCCCGTGCCGCTGTCGACCATGCCGACGCGCACCGCAGATCACGCGCCATTCCCATGCCACCCGACCACCTTGAGCCCTCGCCGCCCGCCAGCATGCACCCCACCGTCCTAGGAGACCACCAGACATGATCGCTCACCGCCCGTACCCTGTAGGCACCGCTCACCATGGAGTTCGCCGCCTCTGCCTCGCAGAGCATCGCGCGTTCCCGACCGATTGCCACCACCCCTACACGCGCATTTAAGTTCTAGAGCATCGCCAGGAGACTGCTCGTCGATCGCCAACCGCAGCCATGCCTCTAGCCGCCTGTAGCCGTGTCGCCTGCCCATCCCTCTTGGTCTCGCCGTCGAGACTATAAAAGGAGACGACCCCCGCTCGATTTCTTCACACCATCTCACTCCCCTCACCTCACTGACCATTCCATACCTTAGCCGGAGCACGAGGAGCAGCAGCTCGCCGAAATTGCGCCAGAGCAGGCCGCCTCTAGAGAAGAAGGGAGCCGTTGATTTCGACCACCCCCGGAGCTGTCGCGACCACCCCTGAGTTCGCCGTCGTCGACTTCGTCGTTTGTCCGCCTCGCCATCGTCACTGGAGCCTCGGTATGCACCCCCACTGAGCCGCTATGGTTTGAGCTCGCCGGTGACTTGTTCATCGTCGACGACGACCCTCAGCCGTCGATCTTCATTCTAATCCAACGCACCACATCGCCCCGTATTGCTTCGCGTTTTATGAGCCACTGACCATGTAACACCCTCAGAATCGACCCTATGCAAGTTTCAGCGATTCCCGCCAAACCCGCATAGAAACGATTCAAAGGTGCCCACCAGGCACTTTCGTGCAGGTGGAAAACGAAGTAATAACATTACACAACAGTCCTCGATGAGACCCACAGAACAGATATATATAACAGCGACTCAATGAGTCAAGAATACAGATATAATATACAAAGACCCAAATCACCTTGAAAATGATAGAGCGTCCGACTACGGACAAGATGCAAATGGGGCTAAGAGCCCTAAAGAATAACCAATGGCGTCCACAACCCTGCCCAGGCCAAGCCGGAAGGGTAACCCTGCTAACGACGTCGATCTCAAAACCTGCTTAAACAAAAGGGGTGCCGACAAAGGGCAAAGGAAAAAGAGGACCGTCAGTACTGAGGCCAGTACACGGCGAGACTAGAATTCGGCGGTCCTCGCCTACATAGGTATGGTGGACTGAGCGGCAGCGACAGCATGCACTAAACAACCTATAGAGACTCGATACAACTGGCGGCTATCAGAGAGGGGTAAGAAAGACCTATTCGGAACCAACCTGATACTACCACCAAGCAAACCCATCCTGGTGTTTCCCCCTCGAGACCAAACGAGGAAGTCAACCGAGGAACTCACACAGTTGGCAGTTTTATTTATTCAGTTTTCATTGCGGCAATTACTAGTCAAATTTAGATAATCATCCTGATAAAATAAGCAGTGGGCACTTTTAGTTAACCATTCGGTTGTAGTTGCAACACTTACTAGTAAGATACAATAAGCATGAGATATCCCAAAACCCAGCAGTTGTTGGTACTCTTGTTTACCCATTCCGTTGTAATTGCAATACTTACTAGTCAGATACAATTGTCGCAAGCGACAAACCAAACAAGCAATTGTTGGCAGTTTTATTTAGCCATTCCGTTGTAGTTGAAGCTGATTACTAATCATATCAGATACAAGTCAATTTATAACAGTAAACTTTAGTTATAGTTGTCTATGATCGAGATACTGTGCTCCAAGTCGTCCATAACCGCGGACACGGCTTTCAGAAAGTTTTAACCCGGCCGGGGTGCACAAATAGCAACACACACACGATCAACCTCGGAAAAACCAAATCAAAACCCAACGAGGCTTTCACGACAGAGCAATCACAAGATTCATAAATATTTCAGGGGGCCACCCCTTAGAGTAGACCCGCAACGAAGCCGGCCGGCTCCGAGACGGACTCAAGGTTGTGGGGACGGCTGTAAACGACTGGGAACCCGAAAGTGTGACTGGGCTTGTCGATACCGCGGAATCGTGCCACGATCCTAAACAGTACAGGTGCTCCTCGCACAATCGTAAATAAAGCAGTAAAGCATGGCATAAGTACAGGATCGCAAATAAATCCTCAAACTAGTTTGTGGCCCCAAGAAATAAGAATGAATCAAGCTCTGGCTAAGGGGGGTCCCATAATTCCCCGTATGTGGATAGCGCGATAAATCAAGGAACAGGTATCAAGTACTCGGGGTCCTACGGGACACAAGTGGGCGGTCGGAAACCAAATATTATCTATCACCCACCGATGCCTCTGCTTACTTACTTCAATTTTAGTTGTTAAACAGTAATTAAAGTGAACGATAAATAAAGCCGAGATCGTCTCCAACATCAGACATGTGGCAATACTCCAACAACTGTGGTACATGGCGTCACGCAACAGCACTTGAGCAAGCGACTACGACGCGCAAGTCCAACTATCTACCAAACAACAGGTAATAGGAGGTGGCCATGGCAATATAGGGCTGCAAAGGATAACACAGGTACGAAAACTAGAGCAACGCAACACAGATAGCAATAGATCAACAGGAGGGAATAAATACTATAAAAATAAGATAGGTAGAAAAAGGGGGAGATGCTCGCCTGAAAAACATTGCCGAAGGGTTTATCCGAAGATCAGGGCGAAGCTCACATCAACTCAATGGCCTTATCCGCGAAGAAGCAAAACACTAGAATAAACACCGGATGCAATATTTAATACTACGGCAAAAGATCGGGCATGATGCAGGTATGATGTATGACATGGCAAAGATGCGATGCAATTTGGTCATATTAAGTGGGACCGGGGTACCAACAATTAATTAGGTGGTTCATGTTGTTTAACTACCCCGCAATTTAACTGTTGTTATAACATGGCAAAAGATCGCACCGGTTCGCTACACAAGTTTAAATGAGGCCAATATAAGGCTAGATTTGCCCGCATATGGGCCCCATATTTAATTATGCAGTGAATCGGCATAAGGCCCCCAAACCACACGACAATATGCATGCATGAACATTTAATATGCAACAATTTATTTAGAGGGCGTTTATAAAATAGGGTTCGGGAAAAGGTTCACACATTAGGGGTCTCGACGGTCTTGGTGGTTCCGGGGTTCGGGGTTGGTCTCAGGGTTCAGGGTTCGACGGGACCGGTCTCGCAACGGGAAGTAGATCTTGTCGCATCCGTGGTAGCAGGACTTGGTGCGGCGTCGGGGCGCATCGGACTCGCCCTGGTCGGTGTCGATCTTGTAGTCACGAAGATCTTGTCGTGTCCTCGTGTCGGGTCGGTCTTGGCGTTCGGGGTGAAGCACTTGGCGTTCTGCGTCGGTGTTCTTACCGTCCGTGTTCTCGAGCATCGCATCCGGGAAGGAGTACTTGTCGCACGTGTGGTCTTCGGGTCCGGGGGTCTCGGCGTCCGTGACGAAGATCATGGCATCCGTGTCGAAAGCATCGTGGTTTCCGGGGCTCGGTCCCGTGAGGCAGATCTTGGGGTTCGGTCTTCAAACACCGGGGTCGGTCTCGGGGTTTCGGAGTTGGGGCCTTCGGATCCTTGAGGCCGATCTTGGTGTTCCGGGCATCTTCGGTCCCCGGACCCGAGAGGGGGGTACTTGTCGTATCCGCGGTCTTCGGGGAACTTTTCGATCCATCACATGGTCCCCCGTCTTGACGAGAGGACGGTCTTGTCGAGACCCTCGGGTTCAAGCGGCCTCTAATTGCGAACTTGACGATGTGGTCCTGCTAGGTGGTCACGAGCGTCTTGGTGGTACATGGGTCTATGGAAGGTCTCGGCGATGCCAAACTTGCGTCAAACATGCTACAGACAAGCATTGCACAGAGCACGGCTAGCGGCATGTAGCCCAAAGGGCACGAGGCCAGGTGAGGTCGAGCTCGAGCAGCAGGGGCGTCCACGCGCGGGGCACGCTGTTGAGGCGTACGTGGCCGGCGCCCAGCGGTCGAGGACGGCGTCACGCAGGACGGCGGTGCTCGGGCCTGGCTCACAGAAGTCAAGGCGCCGACGGACGCGGGGAGCTTGGCGGCAAGGAGGTGACCAGCTCACATGCGCGGTTGCGGACCGGCGCGGTGACGGCTGATGAAGAGGGGTGGCGAGGTGGACGGTTCGCGGCCGAGGAGAGGAAGCAGGGCGGGACCACGCCGACGCGACAGCCCGACGGAGGGGCGCTGCCTCGCGCCGGAGAGGCGCCATGCGGTGGCGGGGAGGCCGGGCGACGACGAACTTGGCGGCGCGGTTCTGCCTGCGGAATACGGGCAGAGGCCAGGCAGCACGGGGCTGAAGGGCGCGGAGCTCGGGGCCGGTTGGCGACTGCGCGGCCAGGGCGAGAGTGCCGCGGTCGACGGCGGGCTCCGGCGAGCCAGGAGAGAAGGGCGGCGACGCATCGGCTGGAGCAGAGGGAGGGCGCCGGGAGGACCGGACCACGGCAGAGAGGTGGGCGGTGGCTCTGGGTCGTTGGCAGCGGGGATGAGGTCGAGGCGGTCGGCGGTAGAGCTCGCGGACGGCGATGAAGGAGGCGACGGGTGGGTTGCTCGTCGGGGAGGGGGCGGCCGGAGGGGCGAGGGCGGAGGCGGGGCCCCTGGCGCCGGGCGGAAGGGGACGCCGGCGAGACGGGGATGGTGGCTGCGCGGCGAGGAGACCAGAGGAGAGAGGGAGGCGGGGCTTGCGGGGTCGGGGAGAGACGGGGAGGTGCGGAGAGAGAGGAGAGAGCCGGGGCAGGTGGGCCAGGGCGCGTGGTGTGCGCGTGGGAGGCGCGGCTGCGGGTCCAGGTGGTTGTGTGGGACGCGGCAGGGCAGGCAGGTGGTGGGGGGCCAGGTCGGTGGGGCCAGGGGGAGAGAGAGGAGAGAGAGGGAGTGGCTGGGTGAGGTGGCAGCTTCTTAGTGGTGGGGATTTGGGGAGAGGTGAGGTGGCGAGAGATTATTGGTGGGGGTGAGGTGGAGGGGTTGTGGGTAGATTAGGACTGGTAGGAATAGGATTTTAGGGTAGACCGTTTTATTCTGGGGGTGGTCGTTCGGGTCGAATCGGCCCGTTCGACTGCCCCACTAAAAATAATTTAATATTTTATTTGTTTAAAACACGGCTTCTGCAAACCGATAGCAGACAAACAAAATAATCCGGAGACCCGGGGTTTTGCGTTTGAATAAAGATGGGGCGTTGAGAAAACAAGAACAGGTTTTTCCGAAAATAGTTTGGTGCAAGCAAATGCAAGACGATGACTATGCTCAAATGCAATGTGGCATGATGACATGAGCATGCGGTCAGGATGATGCAATGCACAAAAACAACACGATTTTCTAGTAGTGGTTTTGCGGGATGCCACAGACCAGTAGACCCCCCTGTCAGTTG
Source organism: Avena atlantica (assembly GCA_910589765.1). NCBI lineage: Eukaryota > Viridiplantae > Streptophyta > Magnoliopsida > Poales > Poaceae > Avena > Avena atlantica. The sequence goes on from OU342739.1 coordinate 442,125,934, forward strand.
CTCCCCGCGCTGCGGAGTGACACTGGGCCAGCCCATTAAACCTTCCCGCGCAGCCCACTCGTTTGAATTTAGCTTTTTCTATTTTCATTCAAACTCAGTTATATTCCTAGTTTCAAAAATTAACCCAGCTAGATTCAGTGAACCAAATTGCATGAAACCAATTTTTTTAGAAAGGTATTAAAATGTTTAATCCAAGCCCGTTGGATTCAAATCATTTGGATCTGTAGATCAACCTTGGTAAAAATAACAAGTCAGAAGCTTTTCAGCATTCAAACATTTTTCAAATTTCAACCATAATAGATTTTGAGTTGATTCCAACTCTCAAAAATCACATTTGATTATACCTTTCATAATATATAAAAACATATGGGTTTACTTATAGAAATAATGTTCAAGTAATAAAAGAATGCCACATAGGCATTTCTAGTCACTTTATTTAATTGAAATAAAAGGTTAAACCTTATTAAATTGTGACACCACTTTAAATCACATTCCCATGTACTAAAATATGTGGTGATGACATGTGTCAACATGATCCCATGTTTGAGTTGGAGAATATTAAATCTTAAGTAGTTTTTCAATGAGCAGAAATTACTTTTCTAAAAATAAAATAAATAAGACAAAAAGCTTTAATCTTGAATGTTAGTGATGATGCTAGATCATCTATAGAACCCTTTTGTGTGATGATTGAAAGTAGTTAAGTATTGTTTAGTGATTGTGTACCTCGTATTTATTTATAGACGCTAGTACCGACCAAGGATACGAAGAGGAAGGAGGATACTACGAAGAAGAATCCGAGGAGAACTTCAACCATTGCTCTGCACAAGGCAATCCTAATACTACTAGTTGATTGAGCAAGCTAACACTTGAAAGATACCCTACTTTAGCAAGCTTATACTTGCAATTATGCAAGCAAATACTTGCTTGTTACCATGCCAACTATATGCCTTAAGCATATGTGATCATACCCACTTGATAACCCAATCCTAGTTTTACTTGCAAGCTTTATACTTTATTTCTTTATCAAATCTTTCTCTTAGAGTTTACTTAAGTAACTTATAGATTCTAGGAAGATAATTGAAGGTTGCATAAAGAGCATAAAATTTGGCCTAAGCTAGATAATCGTGATGTCATCCTAAGGCATGAGATTAAACTCAATTAATCTCCCCTTAATTACCACCCCTCATTAGTAATTACCCCACTTGTAGATGCTAGTGCTGAGCATAAAACTTGATCAACTTTAGATGGGAATACTTGGTGAAAATGGTTATGAAAACCTTGGAATGATGAGTCATTCTACTGAAATGTTTTGACATGTATTTCCGAACACCAGATGATGTGGATGATGAAAATGTTAAGGCATGAGCCTTAGCCCTTTATAAAACTGATGGTTGTCTGGATGCGATACCATTCCAAATTTACCGTACAACCACAATACCCAAAATTTGGGTAGGGCTTGACTGGAAACTTACATACTTTAGTATGGGTTCCCTCACGGCCAAGGTCTGAGCTGAGGCTACCTTGTGAAAATTATCCATCTGTGCAGTACCCAAGATTATAGTTGGTCATGGTTGGGAGGCCAAACTCACAGGAGAGGTGCCTATAGGGCGTGTAATTGAAAGGTTAGGATTGATTATCCGCATACTGAGTACGGGAATTCAGGATTTGTTCCTGACGGATGTATCGAATGTTGTGGTGAAAGTGTACAATCTCTGCAGAGTGTCAAACTATTCGAATAGCCGCGTCTGCGGTTATGGACAGTTGGAGTGGCCATACTGTTCCCCCATCGGATGTTTTCAAAATGACTTATGAAATGAATTGAGATTTTGACTTGACCACAAAAGAGTTGTGATATGAAATACAAGTTACCACTTAGGTGTTATAAAATTTCAACTAGCTTTTCTTGCTTCTGAACTTAGTAGAAGTAAATCTAGCTTTTTGCAAAACAACCCTAGAGCTTAGTGTCCTACTACAAAAAACCCCTTCACTTGTTAGTATTAGTTTGCGAGTACTTAAAGAGTACTCATGGCTTTGTCCCTGGCTATTCCCGTGGCCAGACTATGAAGAGGAGTACCAGGAGGATGGACCCCAGGAAGGTTACAACAACTAGGATCATCTCCCATCGTCAGCATTTCCTGTGACCCCGAAGATGGAGCTTCGCCTACGCTACCTTTATGATTACGTATTTCCGCTGCTTGAATTGTATTAAGAACTGGATCATGAGATCCTTATTTGTGTAAGACCTCATGTATGGTTTGTAATGGATGATGTACTGTGGTATCTAAATCTGTTATGTCTTGCAAAAATGGTAATCCTGGGATTGCGATGTATGGCATAACAGGCATCTGGGATTAAAAACCCGGGTGTTGACATCATTATAATCTTTTGATCATTTATGGTTCAGGTTTCCAGTTGGCTAAACAAGGTTTTCATCAATATAACATTATAGTTGTATTATAATTATCTTCTGTTTAGCTCTATTGGATTAAGAGATATAATTCATTGACTACACCTACTTGATCCAATAGGACTCTGTGACACCCTCAGAATCGGCCCTATGCAAGTTTTAGCGAAACTCGCCAAACCCGCATAGAAACGATTCGAAGGTGCCCACCAGGCACTTTCGTGCGGGTGGAAAGCAAAGTAATAACATTACAAAACAGTCCTCGATGGGACCCACAGAACAGATATATATACAACAGCGACTCAAAGAGTCAAGAATACAAATATACGGTACAAAGATCCAAATCACCTTGAAAACGATAGAGCGTCCGTCTACGGACAAGATGCAAATGGGGCTAAGAGCCCTGAAGAATAACCAATGGCGTCCATAACCCTGCCCAGGCCAAGCCGGAAGGGTAACCCTGCTAACGGCGTCGATCTCAAAACCTGCTTAAAAAAAGGGTGCCGACAAAGGGCAAAGGGAAAAAGAGGAGCGTCAGTACTGAGGCCAGTACACGGCGAGGCTAGAATTCGGCGGTCCTCGCCTACATAGGTATGGTGGACTGAGCGGCAGCGGCAGCATGCACTAAACAACCTATAGAGACTCGATACAACTGGCGGATATCAGAGAGGGTGAGAATGGCCTAACCGGATCCAACCTGAAGCTATCAACAAACAAACCCATCCTGGTGTTTCCCCCTCGAGACCAACGAGGAAGTCAACCGAGGAACTCACACAGTTGGCAGTTTTTACTTTTCCAGTTATAGTTGCGGCACTTTACTAGTCAGGTTTCGATAATCGTCCTGATAAAGTAAACAGTGGGCACTTTTAGTTAACCATTCCGTGATAGTTGCAACAATTACTAATCAGGTACAGATAGCATGAGATAAACCCAAAACCCAGCAGTTGTTGGTACTTTTATTCAGCCATTCCGTTGTAGTTGCAATACTTACTAGTCAGATACAATTGTTGCAAGCGACATCCAACAAGCAATTGTGGGCAGTATTAATTAGCCATTCCGTTATAGTGAAGCTGATTACTAGTCATTATAAAGTCAAATTTATAGCAATAAACTTTAGTTATGCTTGTCTATGATCGAGATACTGTGCTCCAAGTCGTCCATAACCGCGGACACGGCTTTCAGAAAGTTTTACCCGGCCGGGGTGCACCAATAGCAACACACGCTCGATCAACCTCGGAAAAACCAAATCAAAACCCAACGAGGCTTTCACGACTGAACAATCACAGGATTCAGAAATATTTCAGGGGGCCACCCCTTAAGTAGATTCCGCAACGAAGCTAGCTGACTCCGAGACGGCCTCAAGGTTTGTGGGCCCGGCGGTAAACGACTGGGAACCCGAAAGTGTGGCTGGGCTTGTCGATACCACGTAAACGGGTCACAATTCCTAAACAGTACAGTGTGCCCCTCGCACAATCGTAAATAAAGCAGTAAAGCATGGCATAAGTACAGGATCGTAAATAAAACCTAAAACTAGTTTGTGGCCCCTAGAAATAAGACGGAATCAAGCTCTGGCTCAGGGGGGTCCCATATACCTCCCGGATGTGGATAGCGCGATAAATCAAGGAACAGGTATCAAGTACTCGGGGTCTTACGGGACACAAGTGGGCGTTCAGAAACCAAATATTATCTATCACCCACCGATGCCTCTGCTTATTCAATTTTAGTTGTTAAACAGAAATTAAAGTGAACAATAAGTAAAGCTATGATCAGCTCCAACATCATCATGTGGCAATACATCAACAACTGTGGCACTTGACGACACACAACAGCACTAGAGCAAGCGACTACGACGCGCAAGTCCAACTATCTACCAAACAATAGGTAATAGGATGTGTCCGAGGCAATATAAGGCTGCAGGGGATATCACGGGTACGAAAACTAGAGCAACGCAACACAGATAGCAATAGATCAACAGGAGGGAATAAATGCTATAAAAGTAAGATAGGTAGAAAGGGGGGGATGCTCGCCTGAAAACATTGCCGAAGGTTCAACCGAAGATCGGGGCGAAGCTCACATCAACTCAATGGCCTTATCCGCGAAGAAGCAAATCACTAGAAGGAACACCGGATGCAATATTTAATACTAAGGCAGAAGATCGGCATGATGCATGTATGATGCATGGCATGGCAAAGTGCGGTGCAATTAGGTCATATTAAGCGGAACCGGGGTTCCGACAATTAGTTAGGTGGTTCAAGTTATTTAGGTAACCCGCAATTAAATGTTGTATTAGCATGGCAAAAATAGCACCGGGTTCGCTACTCAGATTTAAATGAGGCCAATATGAGACTAGATTTGCCCGCATATGGGCCCCATATTTACTTATTAGGTGAATCGGCATAAGGCCCCCAAACCACATGAATGCATGCGAGATGACAATTAAAAATGCAACAAGTTGTTATGATATTATAAAATAGGGTTCTCGGAAAGGGGTTCACACATTAGGGGCCTCGACGATCTTGGGGTTTCTGGGGTTCGGGGTTCGACAGGGCCCAGGGTCGGTCTCAGGGTCCAGGGTTCGACGGTTCCGTTCTCGGGTATCGGGGTAGGTCTTGGCGCATCCGGTTGCGGGACTTGGGGTCATGTGGACGGTATTGGCGTTCACAGGGAGAACTTGGCGTTCCGGTGGCGGTCTTGGCGTCAGGGTGCTCGCGTCAGGAGTGAAGTATTTGACGTCCTCGAGGAAGTACTTGTCGTACATGTGTCTTCGGTTCCGTGCCGATGATCCTGTCGTTCGAGGTCGGGGTCTCCAGGGTCTTGACGGCTTCGGGTCCGAGAGGGAGATCTTGGCGTCGGGGTTTCCGTGACGAAGATCTTGACGAGAGCTCTTCGGGGTTTCCGGTTCCGGGAAGCCGATCTCAGGGCTTCGGCTTCGAGAAGATCTTGACGATGGAACCGGAGAACTTGTTACGGTTCGGTCTTGTTGGCGGTCTCGGAGTTCCGCGTCGGAGTGCTTGATCCCCAACTTGTCGTTTGGTGAAGGACATGGGCGAGGTGATCACCGGGAACGCCCTCAGGCTCGCTGCTGTCCGCGGCAGAAGGAGGTGGCGAGGTCGGCATGGAAGATGGCTCGGGATGGACGGCCCCTGGCGGCAGGAATCGGCGACGCCGGCCACTGGTTGAGGGCAGGCCGGTGGTGGGCTCCTGAACGACGGACGAACTCGCAGAGGGTGCGAAGCAGGCCCCGGCGGGTCCATGGGGACGAAGGCGAGGCTAAGCGGCGCAGAGCTCGGGCGGGGACCTTGGCGACAGCGAGGCGAGGAGGGAGCCGGAGCCGGGGACGGAGGAGGCCTGGCGGTGACGTGGCTCGGGTCGGGAAGGGCGGCCGGGCGCAGCGCCGGCGACGGCGGTTGTCGGAGGAGGCGTGGCGGAGGACCGGCGAGGAGCGCGTCGCGGAGGGGCTCGGGCGGCGGACGATGGTAGCAGAGGCCGGCGCGGAGGCAACTCGAGAGGGCGGCGGCGGCTCGAGCGGGGACGCTGGGGGAGGCCGCGGGGGCAGGCGGAGCGACGGTGGGCGGTGGCGGCCGCGGGACGGGGACCCGCAGGCGGCGGTGGTCGTTGGAGCACGGGCGGCTCGCGGAGCAGGGAGAACGGCGCGCTGCGGCGAGAGGGGCGGGGTCTGGTGGTTGGTGGCCGGCGCCGGAGGGGAGCAAGGCGGGGCGAGCGCAGCAGGGTAGGTGGGGAGCGGGCTAGAGGAGCGGCCGCAACGGCGAGCGAGGGGAGAGCGGCGGCGGGGCTGCTTGGGGAAGGCTCACGGCGGAGGAGGGACCGCGGGAGAGGGGCTGGCGGCCGGGGAAGAGGCCGGCGGACGCGGCCACGCGAGCGGCGGTCGACGGGAACAGAGAGGCGCCGGCGGCGCCGCCTGCCGGCGAGGGGAGGTTACAGGTGGGAGGGAGGGTCGCGTGAGGAGGAAGACGGGCCAGGGAGAGGAGGGTGCGTGGGGGAGGGATGCCAGGGTGGGTCCCGCGGGGAGGTGGACGCGGGCCCAGCGGCCAGGGAGGGAGGGGGTCTGGTGCGTGCGGGGCGCGTGCCAGCGCGTGGAAAGCGCGTGGCGGGCGCGTGGAGGCAGGGGGTGGGACCCAGGGGCAGCGGCAGGAGGAAGTGGGCTGCGCGGGGAGGTGGGGGAGAGGGTGCTGTGCTGGCGGTGTGAGCTGGGTGGGTTGAGAGGGTCCAAGGAGAGAGAGGGAGGGACAAGTGGCAGTGTGGGATTGGGTGAGGGAAGAGGGAAGCTGAGGTGGCGAGATGCTATTGGAGGGAGTGAGGTGGCCAGAGAGGGTGGGTAGATTTTTAGGTGGGATTAGGATTTAGACGCGGACCGTTTATATTTTTCTGGGGTGGCCGATCGGGTCAATCGGCCCGTTCGACTGCCCCTATTAAAATAATTTAAAATTTTTATTTATTTTTAAATAGATTTATAACTAATTTTTAGACAAACAAATTATCCGGAACATCCGGGGGTTTTGGCGCTTAATAAAGATGGGGCGTTTGGAAGTCAAATATAGGTTTTCGAAATTAGTTTTTGACAAACAATACATGATGATGACAATGCAATGCACAAATTCAACGCGATTTTCTAGTAGTGGTTTTTGCGGGATGCCACAATTCGACACCACTAACAAAGGATCTCGCCCTCGAGATCCGCCTCATGGTACCGGAAGGGAGGTCGGCGTTCTCCGTCTTCTCGCTTTATGTAGATCCTCGCGACACCACCAACGAGGGTTCCTTCTTCATCTGGGAATCGGCGACACCACCAACAAAGGGTCGTTGTTCCTGATCGTCGAGAGAACACTCCGGAGAACAAAGGACGAAGGTAGAGGTATCAAACGATAAGGCCACCTCTAACTTCCATTAGACGAGGGAGAAGTTATGTTGATCCACCAGCTCGATGTACAGAGCGAACAGTAAGAGTCGGTTAGGGTGATCAGTCCATCCCGGACCCAACTATCAACTCTATACATGGGTAGGAGAATCAGGCAACTCACTCTCGAGATTTGGACTGAAGATCTTCATAGGTGGTATCCGGAACAAAGGAATGTTGCCAGCAGAAATCGTATGAAAGACACAATGATTAGGTTTCGCGGTGGTTCCATTGGCATGAACAACACATGCTCAAGGTTAACCCCAACTTCACCAAAGCTCGTCCTTCTCATATGTTTTTCAACGACACGGATATCCAGCAAGGAACACATATGGATAAAGATTTCAAGAACAAAAGATCGAGGAAGGGTACAACAGACAAGTTGCAGATTGATGATCGTAGCACCTCCGTTACAAAAGGAAGAAAGCGAAGCCCTGAAGGTACGACGGAAACCCAACCACGAGAATTCCTGGACTCGAAGAGAGAGAAGATAGCAGATTCAAAACACGTCGAGGTAAGAGGAGAATAGCAGAGGGGTAAGGAGTAAAATCAGACCTAATCAGAACTATCCAACCGATTTTGCAAAATAGTTTTGACACTCTACTTCGGCCGTTAGCTAGGTTATCCTACAGGCTGGACTTGTGGGGTATCGCAACTGCTGAGCTCTGATACCACTCTGTAACACCCTCAGAATCGGCCCTATGCAAGTTTTAGCGAAACTCGCCAAACCCGCATAGAAACGATTCGAAGGTGCCCACCAGGCACTTTCGTGCGGGTGGAAAGCAAAGTAATAACATTACAAAACAGTTCTCGATGGGACCCACAGAACAGATATATATACAACAGCGACTCAAAGAGTCAAGAATACAAATATACGGTACAAAGATCCAAATCACCTTGAAAACGATAGAGCGTCCGTCTACGGACAAGATGCAAATGGGGCTAAGAGCCCTGAAGAATAACCAATGGCGTCCATAACCCTGCCCAGGCCAAGCCGGAAGGGTAACCCTGCTAACGGCGTCGATCTCAAAACCTGCTTAAACAAAAGGGGTGCCGACAAAGGGCAAAGGGAAAAAGAGGAGCGTCAGTACTGAGGCCAGTACACGGCGAGGCTAGAATTCGGCGGTCCTCGCCTACATAGGTATGGTGGACTGAGCGGCAGCGGCAACATGCACTAAACAACCTATAGAGACTCGATACAACTGGCGGATATCAGAGAGGGTGAGAATGGCCTAACCGGATCCAACCTGAAGCTATCAACAAACAAACCCATCCTGGTGTTTCCCCCTCGAGACCAAACGAGGAAGTCAACCGAGGAACTCACACAGTTGGCAGTTTTACTTTTTCAGTTATAGTTGCGGCACTTTACTAGTCAGGTTTCGATAATCGTCCTGATAAAGTAAACAGTGGGCACTTTTAGTTAACCATTCCGTGATAGTTGCAACAATTACTAATCAGGTACAGATAGCATGAGATAAACCCAAAACCCAGCAGTTGTTGGTACTTTTATTCAGCCATTCCGTTGTAGTTGCAATACTTACTAGTCAGATACAATTGTTGCAAGCGACATCCAAACAAGCAATTGTGGGCAGTATTAATTAGCCATTCCGTTATAGTGAAGCTGATTACTAGTCATTATAAAGTCAAATTTATAGCAATAAACTTTAGTTATGCTTGTCTATGATCGAGATACTGTGCTCCAAGTCGTCCATAACCGCGGACACGGCTTTCAGAAAGTTTTACCCGGCCGGGGTGCACCAATAGCAACACACGCTCGATCAACTCGGAAAAACCAAATCAAAACCCAACGAGGCTTTCACGACTGAACAATCACAGGATTCAGAAATATTTCAGGGGGCCACCCCTTAAGTAGATTCCGCAACGAAGCTAGCTGACTCCGAGACGGCCTCAAGGTTTGTGGGGCCGGCGGTAAACGACTGGGAACCCGAAAGTGTGGCTGGGCTTGTCGATACCACGTAAACGGGTCACAATTCCTAAACAGTACAGTGTGCCCCTCGCACAATCGTAAATAAAGCAGTAAAGCATGGCATAAGTACAGGATCGTAAATAAAACCTCAAACTAGTTTGTGGCCCCTAGAAATAAGACGGAATCAAGCTCTGGCTCAGGGGGGTCCCATATACCTCCCGGATGTGGATAGCGCGATAAATCAAGGAACAGGTATCAAGTACTCGGGGTCTTACGGGACACAAGTGGGCGTTCGGAAACCAAATATTATCTATCACCCACCGATGCCTCTGCTTATTCAATTTTAGTTGTTAAACAGAAATTAAAGTGAACAATAAGTAAAGCTATGATCAGCTCCAACATCATCATGTGGCAATACATCAACAACTGTGGCACTTGACGACACACAACAGCACTAGAGCAAGCGACTACGACGCGCAAGTCCAACTATCTACCAAACAATAGGTAATAGGATGTGTCCGAGGCAATATAAGGCTGCAGGGGATATCACGGGTACGAAAACTAGAGCAACGCAACACAGATAGCAATAGATCAACAGGAGGGAATAAATGCTATAAAAGTAAGATAAGTAGAAAGGGGGGGATGCTCGCCTGAAAACATTGCCGAAGGTTCAACCGAAGATCGGGGCGAAGCTCACATCAACTCAACGGCCTTATCCGCGAAGAAGCAAATCACTAGAAGGAACACGGATGCAATATTTAATACTAAGGCAGAAGATCGGCATGATGCATGTATGATGCATGGCATGGCAAAGTGCGGTGCAATTAGGTCATATTAAGCGGAACCGGGGTTCCGACAATTAGTTAGGTGGTTCAAGTTATTTAGGTAACCCGCAATTAAATGTTGTATTAGCATGGCAAAAATAGCACCGGGTTCGCTACTCAGATTTAAATGAGGCCAATATGAGACTAGATTTGCCCGCATATGGGCCCCATATTTACTTATTAGGTGAATCGGCATAAGGCCCCCAAACCACATGAATGCATGCGAGATGACAATTAAAAATGCAACAAGTTGTTATGATATTATAAAATAGGGTTCTCGGAAAGGGGTTCACACATTAGGGGCCTCGACGATCTTGGGGTTTCCGGGGTTCGGGGTTCGACAGGGCCCAGGGTCGGTCTCAGGGTCCAGGGTTCGACGGTTCCATTCTCGGGTATCGGGGTAGGTCTTGGCGCATCCGGTTGCGGGACTTGGGGTCATGTGGACGGTATTGGCGTTCACAGGGAGAACTTGGCGTTCCGGTGGCGGTCTTGGCGTCAGGGTGCTCGCGTCAGGAGTGAAGTATTTGACGTCCTCGAGGAAGTACTTGTCGTACATGTGTCTTCGGTTCCGTGCCGATGATCCTGTCGTTCGAGGTCGGGGTCTCCAGGGTCTTGACGGCTTCGGGTCCGAGAGGGAGATCTTGGCGTCGGGGTTTCCGTGACGAAGATCTTGACGAGAGCTCTTCGGGGTTTCCGGTTCCGGGAAGCCGATCTCAGGGCTTCGGCTTCGAGAAGATCTTGACGATGGAACCGGAGAACTTGTTACGGTTCGGTCTTGTTGGCGGTCTCGGAGTTCCGCGTCGGAGTGCTTGATCCCCAACTTGTCGTTTGGTGAAGGACATGGGCGAGGTGATCACCGGGAACGCCCTCAGGCTCGCTGCTGTCCGCGGCAGAAGGAGGTGGCGAGGTCGGCATGGAAGATGGCTCGGGATGGACGGCCCCTGGCGGCAGGAATCGGCGACGCCGGCCACTGGTTGAGGGCAGGCCGGTGGTGGGCTCCTGGACGACGGACGAACTCGCAGAGGGTGCGAAGCAGGCCCCGGCGGGTCCATGGGGACGAAGGCGAGGCTAAGCAGCGCAGAGCTCGGGCGGGGACCTTGGCGACAGCGAGGCGAGGAGGGAGCCGGAGCCGGGGACGGAGGAGGCCTGGCGGTGACGTGGCTCGGGTCGGGAAGGGCGGCCGGGCGCAGCGCCGGCGACGGCGGTTATCGGAGGAGGCGTGGCGGAGGACCGGCGAGGAGCGCGTCGCGGAGGGGCTCGGGCGGCGGACGATGGTAGCAGAGGCCGGCGCGGCGGCAACTCGAGAGGGCGGCGGCGGCTCGAGCGGGGACGCTGGGGGAGGCCGCGGGGGCAGGCGGAGCGACGGTGGGCGGTGGCGGCCGCGGGACGGGGACCCGCAGGCGGCGGTGGTCGTTGGAGCACGGGCGGCTCGCGGAGCAGGGAGAACGGCGCGCTGCGGCGAGAGGGGCGGGGTCTGGTGGTTGGTGGCCGGCGCCGGAGGGGAGCAAGGCGGGGCGAGCGCAGCAGGGTAGGTGGGGAGCGGGCTAGAGGAGCCGCAACGGCGAGCGAGGGGAGAGCGGCGGCGGGGCTGCTTGGGGAAGGCTCACGGCGGAGGAGGGACCGCGGGAGAGGGGCTGGCGGCCGGGGAAGAGGCCGGCGGACGCGGCCACGCGAGCGGCGGTCGACGGGAACAGAGAGGCGCCGGCGGCGCCGCCTGCCGGCGAGGGGAGGTTACAGGTGGGAGGGAGGGTCGCGTGAGGAGGAAGACGGGCCAGGGAGAGGAGGGTGCGTGGGGGAGGATGCCAGGGTGGGTCCCGCGGGGAGGTGGACGCGGGCCCAGCGGCCAGGGAGGGAGGGGGTCTGGTGCGTGCGGGGCGCGTGCCAGCGCGTGGAAAGCGCGTGGCGGGCGCGTGGAGGCAGGGGGGTGGGACCCAGGGGCAGCGGCAGGAGGAAGTGGGCCGCGCGGGGAGGTGGGGGAGAGGGTGCTTTGCTGGCGGTGTGAGCTGGGTGGGTTGAGAGGGTCCAAGGAGAGAGAGGGAGGGACAAGTGGCAGTGTGGGATTGGGTGAGGGAAGAGGGAAGCTAAGGTGGCGAGATGCTATTGGAGGGAGTGAGGTGGCCAGAGAGGGTGGGTAGATTTTTAGGTGGGATTAGGATTTAGACGCGGACCGTTTATATTTTTCTGGGGTGGCCGATCGGGTCAATCGGCCCGTTCGACTGCCCCTATTAAAATAATTTAAATTTTTTATTTATTTTTAAATAGCTTTTATAACTAATTTTTAGACAAACAAATTATCCGGAACATCCGGGGGTTTTGGCGCTTAATAAAGATGGGGCGTTTGGAAGTCAAATATAGGTTTTCGAAATTAGTTTTTGACAAACAATACATGATGATGACAATGCAATGCACAAATTCAACGCGATTTTCTAGTAGTGGTTTTTGCGGGATGCCACAGACTACTCCTGGTAACTATCTTCAGACTTCATCCTTGTAATCTTCTTGGTTACCATTTTGATTTGATTTCCTCCAATCACTCCCATCCTATAGATGACATCTAAAACTAGCATCACTATTTACCTCTTCCTACGTCTTTATTTATAAGCCTTAAGTGAATGCTATAATAAGGACAAGAGTTGATAGATCAAGAGTTGATAGTTTAAGAATTTGTGAATCAATAGTTGATTACTCAGCATTGACGAACAACAGATATAAGGATAGGATTCAATAAAGATAATAAGGATTGATATGGAAAGAAAATTATATGGTGAATGATCTTGACTTTGGTTTCTTTCCTACTCAATCTCACTAGAGAGTTAATGTTAGGTATTTCCCTGATACTCATGGTATAAGTGGATAAGATTAATATATAGTTGTTACATTCTTATCATTTGTGTTATATCCTTAACTTGGTACTCATGAGTGATTATAATGAATGCTATGATATGATCACCTAAGGATCAAATATAAATCATTAAGTAATGTATTAAGGTTTAACATTTATTACATTTGATCTACCCTTAGATCAAATCTCCCTTACCCAAATTAAGGTTTTAACAAAGGTCATATTGAAACTTATCGCAGTCAACTTGGTGATCTACTTCAATTCCATCAAATTAAGAGAAGCTTCAATCACTTTGACAAATTTTTATTTAAAAGCGCGAAAATTATTTAGATTTTCTATGCATGAATGCAATGCACACATCTGTGTTCAGCTTATTTCTAAGCTCTAGTGCTGGGATGTTACAATGAGATCCCGACTGGTCTCTGTTTTTGTCTCCATGGGTGTTCTGTTATGTGATAAACTCATTTTATTTTATTTCTCTGTGTTAGATTTTGAGTTTAACAGAGATAAAATAAGATGTACTGTTGTTTGAGTACTTTTCTGGTGTTCCGTGGGTTGGATTCGTTGTAAAAAATTTGGTTTCATGAGTAATGAAACCGGATGGGTGCCCTTTTCCTCTAAAAAAATACAGTGATATAGCGGAGCGAAGGTTCATGGACATTCAACTCCACCCTGATCCGTATATACGGGCCCCGACAACGTCCAAGATTATCAGCTTCAACCTTTGTAACATTACCAATCGGTTTTGCTATCTCAAACCCTTTCTCAGATCTCATCAGTCTGCTCGGGAGGGCTAGAATTCTTGCCTAGATTTGCAGACGCTCAAACTAGACGTCGGACGGGGGCAATCAGCATCGTACTTTTTCAACAAGACAGCGTGCTTACCCACCACCCAAGGAGAGCCCTCCAGAACTCGGTCGCGATCTGCTTGCGATCCGAACTTGGTGATGAAAGAGAATTAAGAGCATCTCCAACAGACTTTCTATAATAGATTGCTAAAAACTGAGTATAGAAAGAGAAAAGAGAATGGTTGTCAATCCAAACCATGTTGTACTTTTCTAGCCTTCCAAATAGCAATTTAACACTTTTTTCCCTCTTTTTTTCTATTATGTTCTTCTTCCTAGCATGCACATGACACACGCACACTCGCCGGGCGCACATGCCACCAACACCCAGCCTGTCCGACGGCCACACATCCAGAATGCTCCGACAAGGGAGGCCTACCGGAATCGACCACTGCCGGCCAGAATCGACCATAGCCGGCCAGAATCAGGTGGCGTCGGCGGAGCTCAGAGGAGGCGACGAGAAGCTCGGTGCGACACAGGAAGTCATGGGCGAGGCAGCGACGGATGACCGGGATCACCGCGAGGGGCACACCCGAGCTTCTCCTGCAGCTGGGGGGCCTCCACTAGGCCGAATCAGCCGGCGGCTCTACGGGCGTGACGGAGCACAATTCGACGACGGGGAGCCTCGCGGCGGCGGGGAAAGGATGGGCGTGGCGGTGGGGAAGCTCCAGGGACGCAGGGGTCGCAGTCGCAGCGGAGGGGCGAACGGCGCCAGGCGACAGAGAGTTAGCCGCGTGGTGAAGTTTCCGGATGTGTGCAGTTGGCCACTCGCGCGTTAGTAGGATTATAGCATGTGGCCACGGACTTGATATATTTGCCAATCGGAAGTGCCATTTTGCTCATTCGTTTAAATTTTTTGGTGTGGGAACCATTTATAGCAATGCTATTGGAGCTTTTATTTTAGCCCAATTGTTTAGCAATCCTGTGAAATTAAATTATAGCTTGGAGGTGCTCTAAGTGGCTAACAATTCCGATCTTGGGTAGTCTGCTGTTCCGTGCTGCCACTCCGCACGAAGCTATGCAATAGCTGTGTCAGATTTTCATGCGACGAGCCTCCTTTCGCTACGGCTGTGTGAGCTCTCTCCCCGAACTCCTTGCACTTTCTCCTCATCTCCTGTGCCACTGCCCCACCGCCCATCAGCTCCGACACCGCTCGCTCAACGTGTTCCCGCACCACAGGCACCACGGGCCCTGCCGCGCCGCGCACGGGCACGCCGACCCCAAGCACCTCCACAACCAGCTGCTCGTTGAGGAACTGATCGCCGAAGTGCGGCCACGTCACGACAGGCACGCCGTGCGCGACGGACTCCAGCAGCGAGTTCCACCCGCAGTGGGTCACGAAGCCACCAATGGCGCGGTGCGACAGGATGGCGAGCTGCGACACCCAGCCGCGCACCACGAGCCCTCGCCCCGCCGTGCGTGCCTCCAGGGCTTGCAGCCACTCTCGCGCTTCCGGCGACGCCGTCTCGGACTCCTTCACGACCCAAACGAACGGCTTCCCGGAGTCTACCAGGCCGTGCCCGACCTCGTACAGCTGCTCGGGAGGCATCCGCACGAGGCTGCCGAAACTGACATAGGTGACCGCGCTCTCGTCCATGGCGTCGAGCCAAGCGGTGACCGCGTCCTGGTCGACGGCGCTGGGCTTGTCCTTGTCCCCGCGCGTCGCCACGGCATCCTCGTCCCGGTTGTTGAGGAAGAACGGGCCGAGCGCCCACACCGGCTTGCCCAGAGCTGCCTCGAAGCACTTGACGAACTGTCCCTCGAGACCCAGGAACGTGTTCAGCACGGCGCCGTCGGCCGTGCGCATGCCATCCCTCGCGTCCTCGACGAACGCCTCCCACTCAGGCGTGGTGTAGGAGGACGACCACGAGTCCTTGGTCACCTCCACGCGCACCGGCATGCCTGGCACCTCCACGTACGCGTCGTCCTTGTTGCCGTCGTGGAGAAGAAGCCCGTGCGTCGCGGCCTTCAGCTTGCACAGTGAGTAGAAGCAGGAGGCTACATGGAAGAAGAGCCGCGGGACCCCGACGCTCCGAGCGACCCCGGCCGTCCACGGGTTGCAGGAGTCGGAGATGATGCAGCTGGGGCGCCGCGGCAGCGCGCGCAGGTAGGCCTCGAGTGGCCCGGCCAGCCTGTAGAGGTCCAGGAACAGCCGGAGGAAGTTGTCGACGTTCGCGCTTCCCGGGGACAGCCCGTCGTCGGCCGGCGGGAACGGGAGCTCGACTATTTCTAGGGGCTGCATGGCGCGTCGAGCCCTGTCCGCGACTCCCTGCAGGCGCGCGGCGTTGACGGGCGTGGTGACGAGGCTTACTCGCGCACCGCGCTCCACGAGGAGGTAGGCAAGGTCGACCATGGGGATGGTGTGGCCCTGCCCGATGAGCGGGACCAGAACAAAGTGTGGTGGAGGCGGCGGCGCCGCCGACGACGTAAGAATCATGGATTTCTCCGTCGTCTCTGTGTGCGCCATTGTGAGTACCAACGGTGTAAGAAGAACCGAGTGATGGATACTCACAGATGATGAGCAATACGGCCGGTAAGGAGATGTATTTTTATACAAAGCGCGCGTGTCCTGTGCGGGCATGCGCTGTCAAGATCCTCATCTAATCTGACTTCCCGCAACAACAAAAAAAATCCTCATCTGATGCCCACTGTTTTACTACCCCATTTCTTATAGGCTCACATTTCGAAGTCGGCGTACAGGCTGCAACGGCAACAAGCTGAAGTCCAGATGTGGGACGGCAAGGGAGTTCAGAACGGGACAGTTGCCCGATGTGTAATCACTGAACGAGGATGGTTGCCATTTGTTTATGCTTTTTTAATAGAAAAATAACACTTCTCATCCGGGGATCGCCTGATTTTATCTCCCGGGTGGATCGTACGTACGCACGGCTGCCGCGTACGCGTGGACGGCCCTGCCTTGCCCGCATACGCACTGCTGCTTTGTAGTTTTGCTTTGCATGCGTAATGTCCACATACGAACTGCTGCTCCGTGGCTTCGCCCTGCATGCGTACTGCTGTTGCTATTTTCACGTTTAATTTCCTGGTATTATACGCACTACTGCTACTATTTTCGTATTTATTTACCTCGCTAGCTCGCACGCGCCGCCCAGCTGTGCCTGCCGCGTCCGCGCCGTCGCGCTCTGCCACGCTGATTGCTTCGTGTCGTCGCCGCTGCACCTCTCGCTGCCGCGCTCTGCTGCTCGTGCCGCCACGCCATGCTGCTCGTGCTGTCGCCGTTCAAACAGCTCACGTCATCGCCGCCCTCACACCGCCCACCTTTGCCAGAGTCCCCTGGCTATCACCGCCGCTTCCAAGGTTGACTACACGTGCTACATGCAGTCGGTGGCGATGCTACAAGCGAGCGTTGGTTGCTATATGCGACCGGCGATGGAGCTACGAGACCTCTGGTGGTGCTATGTGCCGCGTCTTTTTTGCTACAAAGGTTTGTTTATTTTGCTACAATAGTCTGTATGGTTTGCTATAAAATATCCGACGAGGTCTTCAACGATGTCGGATTTGCTACAATAGAAAATTTTATTTGCTACATACGTTTTGTGGTTTTGCTACACAAGCATAAAGTTTTTGCTACACGGTCTCCGATGAGGTCTACCGGCAAAACCTCCGGCGAGTCTCCGGCGAGGTCGGATATGCTACATTAGCACAACTTTTTTGCTACACGGTCGCCGGCGAAATCTCCGGCGAGGTCAAGTCTGTTTTTTTATTTTTTGGGACAAACTGTTTTTGCTACATGCGGGATATTATGTAGCAAAATGGGGTCATTTGTAGCAAAAGTGGGAGAAAGTGCTATTTTTAGGGACACGCGTCACGCTGTCCACCTGGGGGATCCGGGACAAATATCCCCCGGAGGACGCGTAGTACTGAACGAGGATGGTTGCCATTTGTTTATGCTTTTTTATAGGAACGTTGTGCTTTATTGATCAATCAACAATAGAGTCTTTACACAAAGCAGGCACACCATACCAAACAGAACTACTAGAGGACTCGACAAAGTGAGCTAAAACATGCGCCGCAACATTCTGCGAACGATAAACATGAATAACAGAGCTAGACTGAAAAGAGGAGAGCAACCTCTTGATATCTTCGATCACCGCACCACAAGCCGAGCGGTCCTTGATAGGAGAACACACTTGCTGTACCACAGAAAGGCAGTTAGATGCACATATAAGATTGTCCAGCCCCTCATCCCTCGCAAAGGATAATGCACATCTAATTGCCAGCGCCTCAGCCATCTATGGGATTGTCACATTAGGAAACTTGTCGCAATAAGCAAGCATGCATTCCCCGGAGTGGACACGAACCACAATACCCACACCCATACTCTGGGATGTATTGCACAAAGCCGCATCCACATTGATCAACAGCTTACCTTCCATCGACGGAGACCATGAAACCACAACAGATGTCTCACGCCTGGGGATGGTATTGGCTTGGATCATATGAGTATTAATCATGTCGATGTAGAAAATCACTTTCCCTGCAACAGTTGACGGATCGACAGTGCCGCCTTCCTCCCGCAACTTGTTCCTTGCATCCCACAAGTGCCAGAATGTAATAGCCAGTGTAGTTGCCTCCTCGCCACTATATCTCGCGAGGAATTCAAAGAGCCATAGCTTAGGGGTAGAGAAGTACTTACGTCCAAGCTGAATTCCAAACCGCTCCTTCACGTCGTCCCACATTGCTCGGGCGAAAGGGCAAAACAGCATGGCATGCTCCACACTTTTGTCAACTGAAGAGTGAATGCAAGACGACGAACTAGTCACATGTCGCCGCTGGAGTTGTTGACCACTCGGAAGACAGTTGTGTGCAAAACGCCAAAGGGTGATATGCATCTTTCCAGAAGCCTGAACCGTCCACAAGGCCTTCCAGCTTCTCTCCTCGGCATCGTCATCAGAGGACATGCCACGACCATTACCACTACGATCCACCTGGGCCGAGTTGTATCGGGCGAAGTTGTAAGCTGAGCGGACAGTATAATTTCCGTGTTTTGTGTGTGGCCACAAGATGAAATCCTCGTCATCGAGGCGACTAACAGGAAGTTGAAGAATTTGCTCAGCCACATCCTCCGCAAACAGAGTTTTAACACGGCCTTCATCCCAGTACTTGCCATGAGCATAGAATAACGAGGACACCTTCAAACCATCATGGATAGGAGTCAGAGTTCTAAGCGCACAAGGGATTGTGCATGGGATCTAGTAGTCAGTCTTGATGTTGATTGACTTTCCATTTCCAATTCTCCAAAGAGAACCTCTTTTAATCAAGTCTCTCCCATGCAGAATACTACGCCAAGTATAGGATGCCGAACGAGGACAGGAAGCAGAACAGAAATCACAGTTTGGAAAATACCTTCCCTTCAAAACCCTAGAACAAAGAGATGAAGGATCCGTGAGCATACGCCAACCCTTCCTTCCTAGCATAGCCTGATTGAATAATTCCAGGTCACGAAATCCCATACCACCCAAAGATTTAGGTGGGGAGAGCCAATTAACGCCAATGCATTTTCCTTCTACTATCTTTGAAACCCCACCACTGATCAGCTATAGCTTTCCTCATCATTTCACAAGCGGCCACTAGCAATTTGAAACAACTCATAACATATGTTGGAATCGCTTGGATGACTGCTTTAATCATGATCTCATTACCCTTCCGAGAGAGTGGTCGATCCGACATACCGTTAATCCGTCTCCACAACCGGTCAAATAGGTATCTGAAAGTGACAGTAGGAGAGCGACCAATTTGGGTAGGCATACCAAGATATGAGTCTTGAAGAGATTCATTATAAACACCCAGCTTCTGTTTGACCTCATTCTTAGTCCCTTCTTGGCAGCCATTTCCAAAGAATATTGGGGACTTATCTAAATTAACTTTGTGGCCTGACCCAGCACAATAAATCTCCAACGTCTGGTGTAACGCCTCAACACTTCTCTTAATACTTCGAGCAAAAAAGATACTATCGTCTGCAAACAGTAGATGTGATATAGAAGGACCAAGTCGACCATTTTTAATGCCTTGTAGTTCACCTTGGACCTCCTGCTTTTGCAGTAGACACGACAAACCTTCAGTACAAAGAAGGAAAAGATAGGGACTGATGGGATCACCCTGACGAATACCCCTCGTGGGCGCCATAGGTTCAGTAAGCTCACCATTTACCCGAACAGCATACCTTGCCGATGTAACACATCTCATCACTGAGTCAATCCAACTGTCTGTGAAACCCAATCTGGCAAGACATCCTCGTAAATAATTCCACTCAACACGATCATAAGCTTTCATCATGTCAATCTTAAGAGAGAAAAAAGGCCTTTTCACTTGTTGTTGTCATGATGGTATGTAAACACTCAAAAGCAATCAGTGCATTGTTTGTAATTAGTCTACCAGGGACAAAGGCACTTTGATTTTCAGAAACAACGTCAGGAAGAATTAACTTCAAACGGTCGGCCAACATCTTTGAAGCAATCTTGTACAGTACATTACAGAGGCTGATAGGGCGGAAATTTTTCTGAACCTGAGGGTTTGTAGTCTTCGGAATAAGAACAACAACTGAATCGCAAAAACCGTTAGGTATAGTATCCCCTGACAAGAAACTCCGTACTGCATGGCAAATTTCAGATTTGAGAAAGTCTCAATGTGTTTGATAAAAAAGTGCCGGAAAACCATCCGGCCCTGGTGCCTTCGTAGGACCCATCTGAAACAAGGCCACTTTGATATCCTCATCATAATAAGATAAACGCAAGGATTCATTCATTTCAGTCGTCACCTTTTGAGGAATGGCATCAAGGACCGTATCAACCGATGGACAACTTTCAGAAGTGAAAAGATGCTCATAAAAATTATGTACCATGCCCTTGATTTCTGAAGGCTCAACACACAAAGAACCGTCAGTCCTCTCTAAGCGAGTGATACGGTTAGCATGTTTGCGCGCAGTCGCCCTAGTGTGGAAGAAAGCCGTGTTCCTGTCCCCTTCACGAAGCCAGTCTACTCACCTCCTCCCGCTCAAAAAGTTCGCATAAATCCTTCTCTGCCTTCCGGATCTCAGCCTCCTCACCAGACGAGCATCGAAGGAATTTCAGCTTTTGTTCAAGTTCCTATATTTTCTTTTGTATGGCTCCAAAGGACTTCCGACTCCATTTTTTCAGAGATAAACCCAATCTATGTAGGTTGTCACAAGTAGATTGTAAGGACACTGAGGCATCTCTGCCTTACAACCAAGACCGCTCCATCACCTCCATGTAGTCAGGCGCTCTCAACCATGCCGCTTCAAAGCGAAACATCTGCTGAACAGGTTGTTGCTTCGGCGCATCGTCCAAACTAGCAAGAGTCACATAGATAGCCAGGTGTTAGACGTGGTGGTGATAACATTCTCCACACAGAAACCATCAAATAGTTCCATAAGAGCAGCGTTAGCCACTGCCCGATCCAGTCTAACCAAGACAAGATCGTCCCCTCATTGTCTATTACTCCATGTGAACCGGGGTCTGGTAAAACCGAGATCAACTAGTCCACATTTTGCAATACAGCCTCTAAACATAGACATCTGAGTCTCTGATCGGTCACTAGAACCAATATGTTCATCCCCACAGAGAACTTTGTTGAAGTCACCACAACAAATCCACGGACCAGACCACGGAGAATGAATGCGTCGCATGAGTGTCCAAAATTCGTGGTGTAACTCTCTTTTAGGTTCTCCATAGACAAAGGTTTCCCGCCATGGTGTACTGTTCTCCTTTGTCACAACAACATCGATGCAATGTGAACTAAATCCTTTCAAGGAGACAGAGTACGGCTGCAACCAGAATATGGCAAGACCACCGCTACGCCCAACGGCACTGACAACAAAACTGCCTGTGTAGCCCAAGGACCACATGAAATTATGCACTCTCGAATCCTTCATCTTCGGTTCACTCAAGAACAGGAAGGTAGGTCGGAAGAACCTCACTAACCAGCGAAGTTCACCAACTGTCGAGTCCGACCCAAGCCCTCGACAGTTCCAGCACAAAAGATTCATTGCGTCTGGCAGGGCAGGGCTGCCCCGCAGCCACTGCCTGATCCGCCAATCGCTGAACTGATAATTTCTCAACCCTTTGTTTCTTGTTTGACTCTGTAGTTGAAACAGTTCCACTCTCTACTATATCAATGGAAGGGACAATACTAGCCGAGGGGCACACCACCGGAACTAGAGCTAAGGCTGTAGGATTAGCTTCAGCCTGACCCACCTCTTGGATCTTTGGGCGGTAAACCTTTCTCTTTTGACCACTGACACGACCAGCCCCACCAGCAACACCTTTCCCAGTGCCGACTTGTGTATTCGCATCTCCAGCGCCGGTCGCCTGAGTCCGAGGAGCGCGCGGCTTCCTCGTTTTTTGGGGGGGAGGAAACATATCCCGCAGCATCAACACCAAGTGTCCTACCTGGATTCATCGCAGGTCCTTTCTGACCATATGCAGGCTCAGGCTGATTACTAGAATACGAGCTCTGACCTGATTTCTGCCCCGAACTCTTTTTCTTGTCATTAGGGACACAAAGCGTAGGACCATGTTACGGCAGTAAGCCGTCCATGTCTCGCTCATCTGGGTCCTTGCAGGTTACAGACGAGTGTCCAATAATCCCGCAACCAAAACAAAAGAGAGGCATTCTCTCGTACATGACCTGGTACACATCTGTTGTCTGTCTCTTCTGTGAGAAGACAGACACACATCACAAGATAGGTTCCTGTACCTTAATAGAGACACGGACCCAAAGAAAATCCCCCCAAGCATGGCCCTTGTTGTCCACATCCACCTTCTCCACAACACTAATATTGCCAGCTAAGCTCTTTCCAAGCGTGTCAATCATAAGGCCAAACGGTAATTTCATGATCCGAACCCAGATAGAGAGCCTATCAAAACAGACGTCACTAGGCTTCACCGCTGGATCAAACTCCTTCAACAGAATACCATTATTATTACTCAGCTTCCACGGTGATCCCTCCTTGACTCGATCCATATCCACTTTACGGGCAAATTCCGCCAGAAACATATTGACTCCCAACGAATGAATGTCTAGACCTCTAGGATTACCCCAAGCATCCCGGAGAACTGACCTGATCATCGATATATGTAGAGGGTAGGGAGCCAATAATTTTCCAACCAGGGCCCATTCAGGGCAACCAGGGTAGGCCTAATCTTCCTCCTCCAGAACAAAGGCCGCAGCCTCCTGAGTGGTGAGGTTTAGGCGGCCAAACATCTCCGCGACCCGATCGCTCGGTGCGGCCAACGAACTGGCACCTCCTTGAGGGTTTCCCTGTGGAGTCAGATCCGGGGAACGGGTCGACATATCGTGCTCGGGCGCTTGAGTGCCCGTAGCGGCAAGATCCGCCGTTTCACTTCCTGAACCGGCCATGTCTCCAATCGATCCGAGGAAGACACACCACGCCAAGGGTGGGAAACGAACGAGGTTCCCCCCTTGATCACCCCGAACGAGTGCGAGAACCAGGGATACAGGGAACCACAGAGACCGAGTTGAGGACGTGGGGGAAGAAGGAGATCGGAGACGGGAGATCGCCGCCAGCAAACGTCGTCGAGGAAGTTAGGGTTCCGCCACCGCTATCGCCAGAGGGGGCCTAACATAACCGACACATTATTTCCTGCCATTTTTTTATGCTATGCAAGCAGGTTAAAACAATTTGGCTACATCTCAGTGTTAGCAATTTTTTTTTTGACATGCAATGTTAGCAATATTGATTAGTTGTTAGCTGTCCAGATTGTTATGTAACACGTTGTAAACCGAGCCAGATATAAGCATCGGTTTAGATTGAGATAGATAGAGATAGAATAGGTTTAAACAAGTTGTAATAATCTCATGTTTATCCCTTTCGGTGGTTGTTGGTTAACCGACTATATAATACACGGAATGGCGGCCTCTAACGAGGTAACATACGTCTTAATTAATTTTACATAGTATCAGAGCATCTCTTCCACAAACACATCTAGCCAATGTCGATAGCAACAATGTCCACCTCTGGCTCGTCATCAAACTCCAGCAACGACAACCCCTTCGCCAGAGTGAACATCACCGAGAAGCTGACTCGGACCAACGTCGTGCTGTGGCAGGCACATGTCCTGCCCGCGATCAGAGGCACACATCTAGAAGGCTTCATCGATGGGTCCTATGCTGTGCCACCAAAGAAGGTCACCGTCCAGGAAAACGGGAAGGACGTCAAGAAGGTCAACTCGGGGTGGTCCCTGGGTGGCTCAGGACCAACAGGTTCTGAGTTTTCTCCTCACCTCCCTATCGAGGGAGATCCTGCCGCCAGGGACGAAGCTAGAAAAAATGGGCACTGGTGTTAGGGTGTTAGGCGGCCAATGTCCGATGTACAACTATGGAATGGCGATGCAAATAATTCCACGATGGCACATGGTAATATATGTAAATTAACGCTGCAATATAGAAAATGAAATTTTGCAAAGCCAATGATAATTTTTCAAATATTCAGTGGATTTTCATATCGTGTACGAATTGAGCGAAATAATAACTATTGTTTAAACATCCAACAAAATACGCAAAATCGACTACTTCAGAACTCATGCTGTAACTTCCTACAGAAAAGAGCAGAAAACATATTATACTCGCAAGAGCTATACAGAACAAATATATAGAAAAGAAATAACATTTAACAAAATATTAAATATTAGAAGTGAAACGTGACTCACATTTTAGAGCTTCCCTTCTCGATCTTTAATCTTCTTAAAGAGATCAATCACATCATCATTTGTGATGGTAGAAAATATATCTTTCTCCACATAGCAAATCATACAATCACTCATGAACTTTTCACCCATTTTATTTCGCAAAACACTCTTGACAATATTCATTGCTGAAAAGCATCCGTCGCAACCGGAAAAATTAACACCAACTTCAGAAGTTGATACACCAAAGGAAAACAAAGATGCTTCTTAGTCTCCACCAACAATTTTGCAAGATCAGCAATACCATCTAAATCTGCAAACCGCTCGTCTGCCCGCACATTGTCAATATAAATGTGAAGTTCATGACCAAGATCCATCAATTTTGATGAATCAAAATCATCAGGATAAAACTCAGCTAGCTTCAATAAGCTCTCGAGGTTAAAAGCAGAGAATGAGTTTTTTGGCCTGAAAGATGCCATGTGAATAAGCAATGCTGAATTTACTTCATTGAACCTCTCATCAAACTCTCGAAGTTGCCAATCAATAACAGAGTTAAGACACTCTATTTGGTAATGATGAAGGTTTGTCATATTGGTTTTTTTTTCCGTGTATTATGTCTATCGACATATTCATCATGGATGTTTAGTTTCAGAATGTCATGCTCTTCACAAAATGAATATACCTTCTGTAGAAGTGACTCCCATCCATTATCTCTTAGATTTTACATCTCATTCCTTGTTGACTTCACACAAGACATGGCATTCAAGATGTCTTGATCCTTCTGTTGCAAAGCTTGTGATAACGTGTTGGCACTCCCTAATATATGTAACATCATGTGCAAATAGAACACAAAGTCGAAGGTTCCAAAATATGATAGGAGGCCACGTGCTTCACTTTTCTTGGAACTTCTCTTGCCATCTTTTGCTACATATTTCAGAACACTAATAACTGATGGGAACAACTAAACAAGGCCTGAGAGAGTTCTATAGTGAGAACCCAAACGAGTTTCTCCCGCCCTCTGAAGTGATTGATCTTGATCTAGTTCAGTGCCGGTACTAATTTTCCACTACTTATGGCTTTTTTTACATTCTCTCTATGCATCTCTCTAATCATGTCCTTTCTTTTGCAAGAGGCTCCAACCACATTGAAGAGAGTAGAGATCATGTAGAAGAAATCTGTAATATCATCATTCCTCTTTGACACTGCCACTATAACCAACTGGAGCTGGTGAGCGAAACAATGCACATAATATTCCAACATATTATCTTCCAGAATTTTAGCTTTTAAACCATTGAACTCACCCCGCATGTTGCTTGCCCCATCATAACATTGGCCCCTAACTTGCTGTAATGTTAATCCAATATCAACGAACAATTTTTCAAGAGTTGATTTCAGACACGTTGCAGAAGTTTCCTTCACATGTACAACTCCAACTAATCGTTCCATGATTAGTCCATGCTTGTCCACATATCTCAAAACCACAGCCATTTGTTCTTTGTCGGAGACATCGGAAGTTTCATCAATCAACAAACTAAACACATCACCACCAATATCTTCGAGAATATAATTCAATGTTATCTGTAAAATACAAGAGGCAATGTCATTTGATTACAACAAGAGATAAATCGGATGAAATAAACATAGTCATGCTTACCTTTGCATAATAACTCACGATTTCTTTCTAAATGTCCGGACATGTCCATTTGCAATTTTTGGGAGCATTTCTGTTGGAATTATGCCCTAGAGGCAATAATAAAGATGTTATTATTATAATTCTTGTTCATGATAAAGTTTATATTCCATGCTAGAATTGTATTAAGCGGAAACATTAATACTTGTGTGGTTTGTAAACAACACCGTGTCCCTAGTACGCCTCTATGGACTAGCTCATTGATCAATGATGGTTAAGGTTTCCTAACCATTGACATGAGTTGTCAATTGATAATGAGATCATATCATTGGGAGAATGATATGGTGGATAGACCCAAACAAAGCAGAGCAATTAGATCGTGTCATCGTGTTCGTCTTTGCGAAGCTTTTCCTATGTCAAATATTGTATTCCTTAGACCATGAGATAATGCAACTCCCTGGTACCGGAAGAAAGCTTTGAGGTCATCAAACGTCATCCTATGAGAGGGTGATCATAAAGGTGTCTCTCAGGTGATCGGAAAGTATCTGTTGGGTTGTATGTATCGAGATGGAATTTGTCCCTCCCAAGTCGGAGAGATATACTTCAGGCCCACTCGGTAATCGATATCAACACCGCTTGCAAGCATGTGGTTAAGGAGTTAATCACAAAGTGATATCAGATTACGGAACGAGTAAAGTACTTGCTGTGAATGAGATTGAACTAGGTATGACGGTACCGACGATCGAATCTCGGGCAAGTAAAATATCGCGAGACGAAGGGAATATATACATGGGATTGATTGAATCCTGGCATCGTGGTTCATCCGATATGATCATCGATGAATGTGTGGGAGTCAATATGGGTGCCCAGACCCCGCTGTTGATTATTGATAGAAGATCATGTCTGCATATTCTCGAACCCGCAGGGTCACACACTTAACGTATCTCGACGCTAGGATAGATTGGATAATTGGTTTATGAATTTTTGTTCGGAGTCTCGGATGGGATCCGGGATATCACGAGAGGTTCCGGAATGGTCCGGAGAATAAGATTCATATAAGGCAGTGCAGTTTTTGGAGTTCGGAATTGTTCCGGGTTAATCGGTATTGTACCGGAAGCTTCTAGAACCTTCCGGAAGGGGACCAACGTGGCCCCACCTTCCGGGAGGGGGCATGGTCCTATGAGGGAGTGTCCTGGCCGCATTTGGCCAGGGGCACAAGGCCCCATAGGGCCCAGCCGATTCTAGAGAGATTTGACTCGTTTAAATCTCGGGATAGAATTTCTAGATAAGGGAGAGTTTAAATCGTTTAAACTAGAGATAGTATTTCTAGATAAGGGAGAGTTTAAATTGTTTAAACTAGAGATAGGCTTGGAGGAGGGGCAAGGGCTGGCCGCCCCCCCTCTATATATAGAGGGGTGGTGCGCCCCCTCCCCCCCCCACACCCTTCCTCCAAGCCCTAGCAGCCTTGCTACCTTCCTCTCTCCCTCCCGACTGTTTGTAGGCGAAGCCCTGCAGCAGAAATTCTCCACCATATACACCACGCCGTCGTATTGTAGATCCAATCTATCTCTCCACCATACTCGCTGGTCCGAGGAAGGAGGAGACGTCGAGGTGCTGCACGTGTGCATCTCACGGAGGCACCGCCACTTGTGGTGCTAGATCGGATCGGATCGCGAGGAGGAGAAGCGAGTACGACTACATCACCCACGTTCTGACGAACGTTCCGCTGTGCGAATCTTCAAGGGTATGAAGATCTAATCTAATCTCTCTCGTTGTTTGCATCTCCTAGATTAGATCTTGGCTTTCCCCCTGTTCGCTCCGTAGAAAATTTTGATTTACTATGCCGCGAAACCCTTCAGTGGTATCAGAGCTAGATCTATGCGTAGATGTGTTTCACGAGTAGAACACAACATGGTTGTTGCGGGCGTTGATGTTTTCTGTTGCAAGCCTCTTGTTTGTGTTCTTCTTATGACGCGGGATAGTGAGATTGAAGCGGTCCAGGCCAACCTTACGCGACGTCGTTCGCGAGACCGGCTCCGCACTTGACGTGTGGCTTGTTCCACACATGCGGCTGGTGGATGTCAGTTTCTCTCACTATAGTTGTCATGGGATTAACACCGGAGTTTGGCAACCATAATATCACCGTTGTGGCTTTCCGTAGGTAAGAATCGTTCTTAGCATCTACTCCCATAAAGCCACGTAAAACATGCAACAACAAAGTAGAGGCGTCTAACTTGTTTTTGCAGGGAGTGTTTTCTGTGATATGGTATGGCCCAAGATGTGATGTGTATATTGTATGCGATGATCATGTTTTGTAATGTTTCACGACTTGCATGTCGATGAGTACACAACCGGCAGGAGCCATATGGTTGTCTTTATAATTGTGTATGACCTGCGAGTCAACTTCTTATACGCCATGTAATAGCTTTACTTTATCTCTAAGTAGTTAGCAATAGTTGTAGTTGCTATTCGTGGTGGAGGCAATCATGGTGGAGTGATGGAGATCATGCCGGAACGCACAAGATGGAGATCATTGCGCGAAGATTGGCTATACCATGTCACATAAAGTTATATGCATGTGATGTTTATCCTTTATGTATCTTATTATGCTTAGATCGCGACGGTAGCATTATAAGATGATTCCTCACTTAAAGATCAAGATAAAAACTGTGTTCTCCCCAAGTATGCACCGTTGCGAAAGTTCGTCGTGTCCAAGCATCACGTGATGATCGGGTGCTATAGACTCTACGCTCACATACAACAGGTGCAAGCCAGTTTTTGCACACGCGGAAATACTTGGGTCTAACTTGACGAGCCTAGCATGTACAGACATGGCCTCGGAACACAAGAACCAAAAGGTTAAGCATGAGTCATATGAATGATATGATCGACACTTTGTTGTCCACCATTGAAACCACATCTCTTCTCGTGATGATCGGATTAGGTGTGGTGAATTTGGATCGTGTTCACTAAACAACTTGAGGGATGTTGAATTTAGTGGGAGTTCATCTAGTAATTTGATTAAGTTGAACTATTTATCATGAACATAGTCTAAATTGTACTTGCAAATACTGTAGATCCAATGGCCAAGTCCAACTTCAACTTCAACGTTTTTGCTGAGAAAGAAAAGCTTAGAAACAATGGGTCTAACTTCACCAACTGGTT
Organism: Avena atlantica; assembly: GCA_910589765.1. Lineage (NCBI taxonomy): Eukaryota > Viridiplantae > Streptophyta > Magnoliopsida > Poales > Poaceae > Avena > Avena atlantica. The sequence continues at coordinate 442,155,168 of OU342739.1, forward strand.
CCGCAATCTAGGAATCATTCTGTCTGGCGGACAAAAGGACTATGTCCTTGAGAACTGCGCCGGCTGCAACTGCGCCGGCTGATGAGAAAGTTGTCTATCAGTCGCGCAAAGATGATTATGGTGTGATTAAGAGCACCATGTTGTTTGCTATGGAACCGGAGCTTCAAAATCGTTTTGAAACCTATCCTGGGCCCTTTGAGATTCTCGAGGAGCTGAAAACCATGTTTTAGACTCAAGCCCGTTCTGAGAGATATGAGATCTCTGAGAAGTTCTTTAACTGCAAGATGGAGGAAGGGAGTTCCGTTAGTGAGCACGCCATAAAGATGTCGGGCTACACTCAACGCCTTGAGCAACTGGAATGCACGATTCCAGAGGAGCTCAAGATTGACAGGGTTCTGCAATCACTCCCTCCTAGCTACAAAAGTTTTGTAGTGACTCATAATCAGATTGGTTCCACTGATACGATCACCGAGCTCTTCGCAAAGCTGAAGGCTGCGGAAGTGGACATCAAGAAGGATAATCATGTGTTGATGGTCAACAAGCCCTCCTTTAAGAAAGGTAAGGGAGCAAAAAAGCCCTTCAAGAAGGGCGGCGGCAAGCGCAATGCCCCTGCTGAGAAGAAGCTCAGGTCTGGTCCCAAGCCGGACACTGAGTGCTTCTATTGCAAGGACAAGGGTCACTGGAAGCGCAACTGTCCGAAGTACTTAGCGGACAAGAAGGCTGGCACCATCAAAGGTATATTTGATATACATGTTATTGATGTTTTCCTTACTAGCCCTCGTTGTAGTGCCTGGGTATTTGATACCGGTTCAGTTGCTAATATTTGTAACTCGAAACAGGAGCTACGGAATAGACGGCAGCTTGCGAGGGATGAGGTGACGATGCACGTTGGCAACGGATGAAGAGTTGATGTGATGGCCGTTGGCACGCTCTCCTTAGTTTTACCTTCGGGATTAGTTTTAAACCTTAATAAATGTTATTATGTGCCTGCGTTGAGCATGAACATCATTTCCGGATCGTGTTTATTGCAAGACGGTTATTCATTTAAATCGGAGAATAATGGTTGTTCTATTTATATGAGAAACATCTTTTATGGTCATGCACCTCTTGTGAATGGTTTATTTCTTCTAAATCTCGAAAGGGATGAAACACACATCCATAACATTGAGGCTAAGAGATGCAAAGTAGATAGTGATAATACTACTTATTTGTGGCACTGTCGTCTAGGTCATATTGGAGTAAAGCTCATGAAGAAACTCCATTCTGATGGACTTTTGGAGTCTCTTGATTTTGAATCATTTGACACATGCGAACCATGCCTCATGGGCAAGATGATCAAAACCCCGTTCTCCGGTATGATGGAGCGAGCAACGGACTTGTTGGAAATCATACATACCGATGTATGCGGACCGATGAGTGTTTCGACGCGCGGTGGATATCGCTATTTCCTCACTTTTACCGATGACTTAAGTAGATATGGGTATATCTATTTAATGAAACATAAATCTGAAACGTTTAAAAAGTTCAAAGAATTTCAGAATGAAGTGGAGAACCATCGTAACAGAAAGATTAAGTTTCTACGATCCGATCGTGGGGGCGAATATTTGAGTTATGATTTTCTCACGCATCTTAAAGCAAGCGGAATTGTTTCGCAACTCACGCCACCCGGAACACCATAGCGCAATGGTGTGTCTGAACGCCGGAATCAAACCCTATTAGATATGGTCCGATCGATGATGTCTCTTACTGATTTGCCGTTATCATTTTGGGGTTATGCATTAGAAACCGCTGCATTCACTTTAAATAGGGCTCCATCTAAATCCGTTGAGACGACACCGTATGAACTGTGGTTTGGTGCTAAACCTAAGTTGTCGTTTCTTAAAGTTTGGGGATGCGAAGCTTACGTCAAGAAGTTGATGCCGGACAAGCTCGAACCCAAAGCGGAGAAATGCGTCTTCATAGGATACCCTAAGGAAACTATTGGATATACCTTCTATCACAGAACCGAAGGCAAAGTGTTTGTCGCAAAGAACGGTTCCTTTCTTGAGAAGGAGTTTCTCTCGAAAGAAGTGAGTGGGAGGAAAGTAGAGCTAGACGAGGTTATTGAACCTTCTCTTGAATTGGAGAGTAGCGCAGCACCTGAAATTGTTCCAGTGCCGCCTGCACCAACAATAGAGGAAGCTAATGACAAGGATCATGAAGCTTCGGACGATGCTGCTACTGAACGTCGCAGGTCGACAAGGTCGCGTGCCCCTCCTGAGTGGTACGGCAACCCTGTCTTGACTGTCTTGTTGGTAGAAGACATTGAACCTACGAACTATGAGGAAGCGATGATGAGCCCAGACTCTGAGAAATGGCTGGAAGCCATGAAATCCGAATTGGGATCCATGAGCGAAAACCAAGTATGGACTTTGGTGGATCCTCCTAGCGACCGAAAGGCCGTTGAGTGCAAATGGATATTCAAGAAGAAAACGGACATGGATGGTAATGTTACCGTCTATAAAGCACGGCTTGTCGCAAAAGGTTTTCGACAAGTTCAAGGTGTTGACTACGATGAGACTTTCTCTCCCGTAGGGATGTTTAAGTCCATTCGGATTTTATTAGCAATTGATGCGTTTCATGATTATGAAATATGGCAGATGGATGTCAAGACTGCTTTCCTCAATGGCAACATTGATGAAGAGTTGTATATGATGCAACCCGAGGGTTTTGTCGATCCTAAGGATGCTAGTAAAGTATGCAAACTTCAGTGTTCCATTTATGGACTGAAGCAAGCATCTCGGAGTTGGAACCTTCGTTTTGATCAAGTGATCAAGAGCTTTGGATTTGTTCCAAATTGCTACGAAGCTTGCATCTACAAGAAAGTGAGTGGGAGCTCGGTGACGTTTCTGGTACTGTATGTGGATGACATATTGATTATCGGAAATGACATCAACATGCTTAACGATGTGAAGAGTTATTTGAACAAGTGTTTTTCAATGAAAGACCTAGGTGAAGCTGCTTATATATTGGGCATCAAGCTCTATAGAGATAGACAAATACGCCTGATAGCTTTAAGCCAGAGTACATACCTAGACAAAGTTCTGAAAAGGTTCAGAATGGATAAGGCAAAGAAAGGTTCAGTGCCTATGTTGTCAGGTAAGATATTGAGCAAGGCTCAGTGTCCAGCTACGGTAAATGATAGGGAAGCTATGAGCAAAGTGCCTTATGCCTCGGACATAGGTTCCATCATGTATGCCATGCTGTGTACTAGACCGGATGTGTCCAATGCTCTTAGTTTGACGAGCAGATATCAAAGTGATCCAGGAGTGGAACACTGGACAGCCGTGAAGAACATCCTAAAGTACCTAAATAGAACTAAAGAAATGTTCTTAGTCTATGGGGGTGATGAACAGCTTGTCGTAAAAGGTTACGTCGATGCTAGTTTCGACACCGACAAGGATGATTCTAAATCTCAGACAGGATACGTTTATATTTTGAATGGAGGAGCTGTGAGCTGGAGAAGCTGCAAGCAAAGCGTGATCGCGGGATCTACAGTAGAAGCGGAATACATGGCTGCTGCAGAAGCGTCAAGTGAAGGAGTTTGGATCAGAAACTTCATCACTGAGCTTGGCGTGGTTCCAAGTGCATTGGACCCACTGGAGATATTGTGTGACAACACTGGCGCCATAGCACTCGCTAAGGAACCAAGATATCATCCAAAGACCAAGCATATCAACCGCAAGTTTCATATAATCCGAGATTATATAGCAGATGGAGATCTGAAGATTAGCAAAGTACATACGGATCTGAATGTCGCAGATCCATTGACTAAACCTCTTCCACGTGTAAAACATGATCAACACCTCAGTGCCATGGGTGTGAGATTGTTGCCAGATGTAAACTAGATTATTGACTCTAGTGCAAGTGGGAGACTGTTGGAATTATGCCCTAGAGGCAATAATAAAGATGTTATTATTATAATTCTTGTTCATGATAAAGTTTATATTCCATGCTAGAATTGTATTAAGCGGAAACATTAATACTTGTGTGGTTTCTAAACAACACCGTGTCCCTAGTACGCCTCTATGGACTAGCTCATTGATCAATGATGGTTAAGGTTTCCTAACCATAGACATGAGTTGTCAATTGATAATGAGATCATATCATTGGGAGAATGATATGGTGGATAGACCCAAACAAAGCAGAGCAATTAGATCGTGTCATCGTGTTCGTCTTTGCGAAGCTTTTCCTATGTCAAATATTGTATTCCTTAGACCATGAGATAATGCAACTCCCTGGTACCGGAAGAAAGCTTTGAGGTCATCAAACGTCATCCTATGAGAGGGTGATCATAAAGGTGTCTCTCAGGTGATCGGAAAGTATCTGTTGGGTTGTATGTATCGAGATGGAATTTGTCCCTCCCAAGTCGGAGAGATATACTTCGGGCCCACTCGGTAATCGATATCAACACCGCTTGCAAGCATGTGGTTAAGGAGTTAATCACAAAGTGATATCGGATTACGGAACGAGTAAAGTACTTGCTGTGAACGAGATTGAACTAGGTATGACGGTACCGACGATCGAATCTCGGGCAAGTAAAATATCGCGAGACGAAGGGAATATATATATATGGGATTGATTGAATCCTGGCATCGTGGTTCATCCGATATGATCATCGATGAATGTGTGGGAGTCAATATGGGTGCCCAGACCCCGCTGTTGATTATTGATAAAAGATCATGTCTGCATATTCTCGAACCCGCAGGGTCACACACTTAACGTATCTCGACGCTAGGATAGATTGGATAATTGGTTTATGAATTTTTGTTCGGAGTCTCGGATGGGATCCGGGATATCACGAGAGGTTCCGGAATGGTCCGGAGAATAAGATTCATATAAGGCAGTGCAGTTTTTGGAGTTCGGAATTGTTCCGGGTTAATCGGTATTGTACCGGAAGCTTCTAGAACCTTCCGGAAGGGGACCAACGTGGCCCCACCTTCCGGGAGGGGGCATGGGCCTATGAGGGAGTGTCCTGGCCGCATTGGGCCAGGGGCACAAGGCCCCATAGGGCCCAGCCGATTCTAGAGAGATTTGACTCGTTTAAATCTCGGGATAGAATTTCTAGATAAGGGAGAGTTTAAATCGTTTAAACTAGAGATAGGATTTCTAGATAAGGGAGAGTTTAAATTGTTTAAACTAGAGATAGGCTTGGAGGAGGGGCAAGGGCTGGCCGCCCCCCCTCTATATATAGAGGGGTGGTGCGCCCCCTCCCCCCCCACACACCTTCCTCCAAGCCCTAGCAGCCTTGCTACCTTCCTCTCTCCCTCCCGACTGTTTGTAGGCGAAGCCCTGCAGCAGAAATTCTCCACCATATACACCACGCCGTCGTGTTGTAGATCCAATCTATCTCTCCACCATACTCGCTGGTCCGAGGAAGGAGGAGACGTCGAGGTGCTGCACGTGTGCATCTCACGGAGGCACCGCCACTTGTGGTGCTAGATCGGATCGGATCGCGAGGAGGAGAAGCGAGTACGACTACATCACCCACGTTCCGACGAACGTTCCGCTGTGCGAATCTTCAAGGGTATGAAGATCTAATCCAATCTCTCTCGTTGTTTGCATCTCCTATATTAGATCTTGGCTTTCCCTCTGTTCGCTCCGTAGAAAATTTTGATTTACTATGCCGCGAAACCCTTCAATTTCTAATTACCTTCCTTACCTCCTCATTTTGATTGGCCAATGTCCGTAATAACTCTTTAAAGTTTCCCTTATTTTTTGATTCCACTGATTCGTCATTTCCGCGAAAAGCTAAACCTTGATGTACAAGGTATCTAGATGACTCAACAAAAGTATTCAATCGAATACGATTTTGTTTTGTTGTAATATCATTTTGCTTATGCAGGGCAATCCTTATGGACTGATCTTGATTCATTAAAACATCACATCTTTTAACAGCTACATTATAAAAGCTATTAACCTCACCCACATGAGTATCTAGTTTGTCTTTCTTGCTTCAAGTAGAACAACCATCAACAACAAATGTATCATTTCCACCTTGGCCATCAACGCAGTCTCTGAACAGGTAGCAACACAAAAAAAATACTCTATCCAACTCAATCTGGATTATATCTGATCCCTGCGATGAGCTTTTGTGGATACTTAAAACATGGTTGCTGCCTGTAAGGTCCCCTAGTTAAATACATCCACCTTATGTCATCTTGCTTCTGAGGATTCCAAGTGTACTGGTATATTCTTTTACGATCGGCAGGATCGTATGGAAGTTCGTCTATATCAATATCTGCTGGAATCGAAGGCGTTGGTGGCTTTGATACATTACTTCTTGGTGCCCTTGATAATGATGATCCCTGACCCTGAATATCTTGTCTAAGTCTAAGAGGCCTTGAAATTTCTGCTGCATCAAACCCTTGTGGTGCTGTTCGTTTCACCACAAACCTGTCCATAATCTCCTAAATGATTTAAGAGAAAAACTTAATTTTGGCAAGGAAACAAGATGTGGAATTACAATTTTGATCCTAGTCACACTCGTGCATCTGTACGTACTGAGATCCAGCGAGTGAGCGAGAGGAAGACTCTCGATACAGGCTTTCGCTCCGCTTTATAAATAAAGCCAAACGGCCAAACCGATACAAAGTGGAGAGGAGATCCTCTTTACAAGAAGGTCACAAAGATAAACAAAAGAGAAAGCAGTAGACGCCACGCCCAACTGGGGCAACCTAGACAATCGAACACATCGAAGCCGAAGAAGCTTGAAGTCGAGACATAGACTCCACGAGCTGCACCCAGATAGAACCTGAGCTCCCCGACGACGCCCCCAAGAGGGTAACGACGTGTCACGCCGCCGCCGAGCCCACATTGGGCTAGAGTTTTCACCCGGAGCTCAGTCATAGAGGGGATAAAAAAGCAACGCCCCCAAGAGGGTAGTGGCACCCGCAGGCGTCACCATTGCCAGCGCCAAAGCACGGAGCTTTCGCTCAAATCCACCCCATGCCATCGAAGATACCAATGGACGACCCAACCCGAGGGAAAGGCCACCATGCCAGCACGAGTCCTCCAGAGCTTGACTAGGGAGCCGCTCACACCGACACCAGGATCACCCGCTGCCATGCCCCTCGCCATCCGAATGACCAAAGGGTTGGCCACCACCACTGAGATGTTGCTTGCCGAGAGACGCCATCCAGCCTCTCCTTCCAGGGCCGCCGCCCCGGCATCCACGAACTCAAACCCGTGGCACGCGAGAAGACGCACTGTGCGGCTTGCAAGGCGGAGTGGTTAGGCAAGCTTCGGATCCCAGCCCATAGGCTCGAATCCATGGAGCAGGAGGGCAGCAGCACCGCAGCTTCCCGGATGAGATCAACATCCACCGCCATAAGCGGTTACAGACCGGACACATCAGTAAGGTCACACTAGGCCCGTCGAGGCCCGACCGGGCCCAGAATAGAGCCCGTAAAGCCCTTGTCGATGTGCTGCAGTAGAGCCGCCGCCGTCGTCGCCGCCAACTCCCGCTCGCGCGTGCCTCTCCACCGCCACCACCTCCAGACCGACGCGTTGTTCTCCCGCGTCTTCCCAGGCAGAGCCGCCACCACGGAGCAGAGAGGACGCTGCCGCGTCACCGCAGCGCCGCACAGCCACCCCAGGTACTCGCCGCCGCCTCCAATTGCGAGAGGTCGCCCCCGACGCCGCTCGTCGGCCGCCGCCGCGCCAGGCCTCGCCGGCCTCTGCCGAGACACACCGCCGCCATGAAGTTCCGCCCCGCTCGGAACTCCCTGCGCCGGGGAAAGGAAGGCCCGCCACCGCCGGAACCGCGCGGGCTTTGCCCGGCGGCGGCGGAGGGGAGGGGGAGGAGGGAGATGGGTCGGGAGCTAGGGTTTGTGGCTGCCGCTCCGGTCGCCTGCGGGAGCGACGCGGAGCGGGTCCAGCGAGAGGAAGACTAGATGTACCTGCGCGGACAAAGGATTAAAAAAAAACTTGTCGCTGCCACCGGCCGGCTGGCATCACCTGGCCAGATCAGGTGTAGTTCCACCGGGAAGAGAGGGATTGAGATTTCTCAAAATCTCTTTGGCTGTTTGGAAGTGGGGAATTGGAGTCTGGAGATCGATTAGACGAAACCGAGTTAGGTGAAGAGACGCATGTCGCGTCGGCTGATCCGTATACTGCCATGTATACGTATACCGTATGTGCCTGGGAGTCTAATCCTTCCGTTGTGGTCTTTTGGGCTGTCTTCTACCGCATGTTAATCTCTATTTTATTATATTTAGGGTAAAAGTTGGGCTAATAATTTGGCGGGGTCAGTCAATAATTTTCACTGGGGTCAAATACAAATATTATGAAGACCGTTGGCTAAAACGTTGTAGTCATTGGTGTCAGCTGACACCAGCGCTTCTATGGGAGCTCTGTCCCTGCCTGCCGCACGTCTTCAACGCCAAGACATCACGGGAGTCCTGTGAGGTCATCCAAGATCTACACGCGGCACACTCCCGCGCCAACACCGTCAACACCAGGATCGCCCTCGCCAGCGCTGATAAGGGCAACAAGACAATGGTGGAGTACGTCTCTGCCATGAAGACCCTGGAGAACGACATGATCGCCGCCGGCAAGCCACTGGACGATGAAGACATGGTGGCCTACATCCTTGCTGGCCTCGACTACCATTATGACGGTCTCGTCGCTTCCCTCGCTGCACACGTGGAACCATCAAAGTATGCAAACTTTATTCGCAACTAATGTTTTATGAGCGTCGTCAGACCCTGCGCCTAGGAGCATCGCAATCTTCAGCAAATGCGGCCATGCGCGGCGGCCATGGGCGCTTTGGTGGGCGCGGTCGTTGGGAACACGGTGGCTTCGGCCGCGGCTTTCCTAACGGTGGGTGCGGCCATGGGGAACACGGTGGCTTCGGTCGCGGCTTTCCTAACGGTGGCCGCAACAACCCCAACAGCGGCCAAAACAACAACGGTGGAGGCTACGGCCGCGGCAACAACACCAACAATGGTCGTGGTCATGGTGTCAACAATCACACCGGTGATCGCCCTCGCTGCCAGCTCTGCAACGTGACGGGCCACGTAGTCAAGGACTGCTGGTATCGCTATGATGAAGATTTCGTTCCCAGAGAGAGGACAGCCAACTCCGCCAACTACAACAACAATCATGGTGCCAATGGCAATTGGGTCATTGACACCGGCGCCACCGACCATGTCACCGGAGAGCTAGAACGCCTCCATGTCCATGATTAGTACCATGGACATGATCAGATCCACGCTGCAAATGGTGCAGGTATGAACATTGCTCACATTTGGCATACTACAATTCCAACCCATGATCAAAATCTACACTTACAAAACATCCTTCATGTTCCTGAAGCAAGCAAAAATTTAATTTCTGCTCATTGTTTGACTCATGATAATGATGTCTTTATTGAAATTCATCCAAATTTCTTTTGTGTTAAGGATCAGGCCACGAGGAGGGTTCTAGTTGATGGACCATGTAGGGATGGCCTTTACCCTCTCCCTACTTCATCTTCTTCATCATCAAATAAAAAAGTTTTTGGTGCCTTCAAGCCGTCTCATGATAGATGGCATTCCTGTTCAGGACATCTGGCATCTTCTTTAGTTCAACAAGTTATAAGCAAGAATAAACTCCCTTGTTATAGTTCCAAGAATAATGAATCTATTTGTGATGCATGTCAAAAGGCAAAGAGGGAATTGATTCACTAGTGTTTCGCATCACCCTCTAGAATTGATTCACTCTGTTGTATGGGGCCCTGCCCCAGATTCCTTTGGTCAAAAAATTATTATGTGAGTTTCATTCATGATTTTCGTAAATTTACTTGGATATATTTGATCAAGCATCATTCTGAAGTTTTTAGCATCTTTCATGAATTTCAAACTCTTGTTAAACGACGATTTGAAAGAAAAAATCCTTACCATCCAATCAGATTGGGGTGGACAATATAAACGTCTGAATTCCTTTTTTAAACAAATAGGCATTACACACCACGTCTCATGCCCTCGTGCACATCAACATGATGGAGCGGCTGAAAGGAAACATACACATATTGTTTAAGTAGGATTATCCCTTCTTGCTCATGCCTCTATGCCCTTAAAATATTGGGATGAGGCTTTTATTGGTGCAGTTTACTTAATAAACCGCCTACCAACCAAACTTCTGAAATTTTCTACACCGTTGGAAATTCTTGAAAACATTCAGCCAGATTATCTATCCTTGCGCACATTTGCATGCGCCTGCTACCCAAACCTTCGATCCCTTCAATGCAAAAAAAACTCGAATTTCGCTCAAAGCAGTGCACCTTTATTGGCTATAGCAACATCCATAAAGGGTTTAAATGCCTAGATATCTCCTCTAGCCGAATATATATCTCCCGTGATGTAGTGTTTGATGAAACACTTTTTCCCTTTGCTTCTTTAAATTCCAATGCCGGTGCACGCTTACGATCGGAGATTTTGCTATCAGCAGATCATCTTCTCAATCCTAGACAATTTGATCACGGGGCAAATTAAGTAGTGATCCAACTGAGACTAATGCTCTATTAAACCCTGCTGCTAACCATGTTCATGAGCATGCAACAACAGATGGTGCAACTCATCAGGAAACGAACAAAGAAAATCGGGCTCCAAACGACCGAGAACATCGGTCACACCACGGAAGAACACTTCCGATAGTGCATGTGTACCAATGGCATCGTATGCGACGCGACGCACCTGGCGTGAAAACCAATGGTTTACCCGACACGCCAGAATCTCCATCGCCCGCGTCAGGCAGCAGCGAACCACGCACTGCCACGCGGCACCAACCAGAGGGGCCAGTCGGATCCTTGCGTGGGCACTGGACTGTGCTGTCCCTACCGAGCGGATCTTCTGCGACCGCTCCTATATCATCAAGCGGCCACACGGTGTCACCCGGATCTGCTGAGGCACCAGGTACCGACAGACTGGACAGACGCGGCGATCCCAAGCCGTGCTAGCCTAGACGTCGCGATCCCGAGGAGGATACGCCAGCGCCAGGCGGATCAGCGTCAGGAACATGATCTGCTGTGCCGGAGTATCGTGGTATTGCCTACGAGTACGCCATGAAGAGGTCCTCACAGAGCATGTTTAGAGACGTGGGGTAAGGCGGGAGGTTGGTGGGTACGAGGTAACACAGCGTACCCAGGTTCAGATCTCATGATGGTGGCGGAATCCTACTCCTGCTATAAATCACTATAATGGCAATACACCGAGTTACAGGGATTGGTTCGGTGTGCGCGATATGAGTTGAGTTATCTGATTGTCCTTCCCTAAAGGCTCCCACAGGTCCGGCTTATATAGTCGCTAGATCCTAGGGTTACAGGTGAAGTCCTAGCCGGACAAGTTACAGAGTCCTACACGGTACACAACTAGTCTAACGTGTCTTGCACTCCAAGGCTCCGGGTACACTGGTGACTCCTCCATAGCCATCCTTCATCCGGCATGGGCCTCCCTTCTGGATCCATCTAACTGGGCCGCCCAGTAGGCCATGGGCCTTTCTACCAACTGTAGGCTACCTGGGTTATCTGGATTAGAGACATGTGTAACACCCCAAAAATATTAAACTAGAATCATCAACTCTAATCACCAAATTTAGGGTTAACAAAAACTTTTCCAATTAAAATATGAAAGCATTCATATGAGTGTGCATTAAAATTTGGATTCTTTTGAATTGCCATGATTATGTGTTTATTTGCTTGTAAAATGATTCTTAGGTGAAATAAACATCATCTAAACAATCCCCCAAACTTTTCCCAAAGACAAACAAGTCAAAACAGACAAATTAAGTGAATGGTCACTTTGGCCAATTTAACTCCCATGCCTACTTTGACTATCTCTAACTTTCAGAACTTAACAGAAACATGTATGGATCTTTGCACCCCTTGATAGTACTCATAACAAGGTACCAAGGACCACTTTGTGATCATCCAAAAACATTTAAATGCATATCTTAAATGACAGTTTAAAATTGAATCTATTTTATATGGGAAGATCCCACTTTTTCAAAAACCACTGAAACAAGCTCAATTTGCAAAACCCAAGCATCCACAGTATCACCAGTACATGCCTAGCACACTCACCAAAAATAATTTCAAAATTCAAAACTTAAATTCATGCGGCCATTTCATCAAACAGGTTGTAGATGCAAATCAAACAAAATCAAAACACTATGTTGAGCAGTATTTTGGGCCTAACTTGTTCCCTCTCTAGATCACAGCAACCTCAGTAGATCATCTAGCAAACTTAACTAAGCTCTAGCCCCACTGTAAACTCGCCAATGTCATCAATGGTGAACAACCCGAGAGCACCCATGTCACCCTAGTGTGGACAGCAAGCTAGGAGAAGAACTAGCCGTGCCAACCTTGTCTGGGAGGTAACCCATGCTTCACCGCCCCCTCTCGACCAGCCCTGTCTCGCAGACAGCAACCAGAACCGCCAGGAACGCTGTGCCCGCGCCGCTGTCGACCATACTGAAGCTCACCGCAGAGCACGCGCCGTTCCCACGCAACCCGACCACCTCGAGCCCTTGCCGCCCGCCAGCCTGCACCCCACCGTCCTAGGAGACCGCCAGACATGCCCATTTCACCGCCCGTACCCCGTAGCCACCGCTCGCCGCAGAGTTTGCCGCCTCTGCCTCGCAGAGCATCGTGCGTTCCCGACCATTTGCCACCGCCCTACAAGCGCATTCAAACCTTAGAGCATCGCCAGGAGACCACCGATCGATCGCCACCCTCGGCCATGCCTCTAGCAGCCCGTAGCCGTGTCGCCGCCAGCGCCTGCCCATCGCTCTCGGTCTCGCCGTCGAGCCTATAAAAGGAGGCCACCCCCGGCCGATTGAAGCACACCATTTCACTCCCCTCACCTCACTGATCGTTCCACCCCGTAGCCAGAGCAAGGCGAGCAGCGCATCGCCGGAATTGCGCCGGAGTAGGCCGCCTCTAGAGAAGAAGGGCGCCGTCAATTTCGTCTACCCTAGGAGCTGCCGCGACCACCCCTAAGTTTGCCGTCGTCGACTTCGTCGTTCGCCCACATCGCTGACCTTCGACTGAGCCCCGGTGAGCCTCCCACGACCCCCACTGAGCCTCTAGGGTTCGAGCTCGCCGGTGACTTGTTCATCGTCGACGACGACCCTCAGCCGTCGATCTTCATTCTAATCCAACGCACCACATCGCCCCGTACCACTTCGCGTGTTAAGAGTCGTTGACCAGTAGACCCGCCCTGTCAGTTGCGCCCCGCGCCGCGGAGTGACACTGGGCCGGCCCGTTAACCTTTCCCGCGCAGCCCACTCGTTTGAATTTATCCTTTTCTATTTTAATTCAACCATAGTTCTGTACCTAGTTTCAAAAATCAACCCAGCTCGATTCAGTGAACCAAATTGCATGAAATTAATTTTGTTAGAAAGATATTGAAATGCTTAATCCAAGCCCGTCGGATTCAAATCATTTGAATCTATAGACCAACCTTGGTAAAAATAACAATGTAGAAGATTTTCTGCATTCAAACATTTTTCAAATTTAAACCATAATAGCTTTTGAGTATTCCAACTCTCAAAAATCACATTTGATCATACCTTTCAGAATATATAAAAACATATGGGTTTACTTACAGAAACAATGTTCAAGTAATAAAAGAAATATATGGTGATGACATGTGTCAACATGATCCCATGTTTGGTTTGGAGAATATTAAATCTTAAGTAGTCTTTCAATGGGTAGAAATTACTTTTATAAAAATAAAATAAATAAGACAACTTTAATCTTGTAATATTAGTGATGATGCTAGATCATCTATAGAACCCTTTTGTGTGATGATTGAAAGTAGTTAAGTATTTTTTGGTGATTGTGTACCTCGTATGTATTCATAGACGCTAGTACCGACCAAGGATACGAGGAGGAAGGAGGATACTATGAAGAATAAGCCGAGGAGAACTTCAACCACTGCTCTGCACAAGGCAAGCCTAATACTACTGGCTGATTGAGCAAGCTAAAACTTGCAAGATACTCTACTTATGCAAGCCTATACTGATAGTGATGCAAGCAAATACTTGCTTGTTACCATGACCACTAGATGCCTTAAGCATATGTGATCATACCCACTTGATACCCAATCCTAGTATTACTTGCAAGCTTCTACTTTATTTCTTTATCAAAGTTGTTACTTAGAGTTTACTTGAATAAATTGTAGATAGTAGAAAGATAATTGAAGGTTGCATAAAGAGCATAAAATTTGGCCTAAGCTAGATAATCTTAATGTCATCCTAAGGAATGAGATTGAACTTAGTTAAACTCCACTAGTTTACCACCCCTCATTAGTATTCACTCCCATTTGTAGATGCTAGTGCTAAGCATAAAACTTGATCAACTTTAGATGGGAATACTTGGTGAAAATGGTTATGAAAACCTTGGAATGATGGATCATTCTATTGAGATATTTTGACATGTGTTTCCGAACACCAGATGATTTTGGTGATGAAAATGTTGAGGCATGAGCCTTAGCCCTTTTATAAAACTAATGGTTGTCTGGATGCGATACCATTCCAATTTTACCGTACAACGACGATACCCGAGAATTGGGTAGGGCTTGACTGTAAACTTATATACCTTAGTATGGGTTCCCTCACGGCCAAGATTTGAGCCGAGGCTACCTTGTGAAGATTGTCCACCTGTGCAGTACCCAAGATGACAGTTGGTCATCGTTGGGAGGCCAAACTCACAGGAGAGGTGCCTATACTAGGGCGTGTAATCGAAAGGTTAGGATTGATTATCCGCATACTGAGTATGGTGAATTCAGGATTTGTTCCTGACGAATGTATCGAATGTTGTGGTGAAAGTGTGCAATCTCTGCAGAGTGTCAAACTATTCGAATAGCCACGTCCGCGGTTATGGACAGTTGGAGTGGCCATACTGTTTCCCCCGTCAGATGTTTTCAAAATGACTTGTGAAATGGATTTAGATTTTTACTTGACCACAACAGAGTTGTGATATGAAATTCAAGTTCCCACTTAGGTGTTATAAAATTTCAACTAGCTTTTCTTGCTTCTGAACTTAGTAGAGGTAAATCTGGATTTTTGCAAAACAA
This sequence comes from Avena atlantica, assembly GCA_910589765.1. Lineage (NCBI taxonomy): Eukaryota > Viridiplantae > Streptophyta > Magnoliopsida > Poales > Poaceae > Avena > Avena atlantica. The sequence goes on from OU342739.1 coordinate 442,170,266, forward strand.
CCATAGAGCTTAGTGTCCTACTACAAAAACCCCCTTCACTTATTAGTATAAGTTTGCGAGTACTTAAAGAGTACTCATGGCTTTGTCCCTGGCTATTCCCGTGGCCAGACTATGAAGAGGAGTACAAGGAGGATGGACCCCAGGAAGGTTACGACAACTAGGATCATGTCCCATCGTCAGCATTGCCTGTGACCCCGAAGATGGAGCTTCGCCTACGCTACCGTTATTATTACGTTATTCCGCTGCTTGAGTTGTATTAAGAACTAGATCATGAGATCCTTATTTGTGTAAGACCTTATGTATGGTTTGTAATGGATGATGAACTGTGGTATCCAAATCTGTTATGTCTCACAAAAATGGTAATCCTGGGATTGCGATGTATGGCATAACAGGCATCTGGGATTAAAAATCCGGGTGTTGACAAGTTGGTATCGGAGCCATCCTGACCATAGGAGACCCTAGTTAGACTGGACGTTTGAATCAAAAACTTAGTTTCAAAACCAAAGGAAGCAAACATTTACAAAAACTTATTCCTATTCTTATCACCTTGATTCTTTCATAAAAATTCATGTTCCTCAAAAACTCTTGCAAAGTACATAAAATTTGACACACTTGATCACTCTACTAACTTACTCATCCTATATTCTTATAGATGGATGTGAAGTACAACAAGTTTTATCAGTTGGGGAATGGAGGAGACCTTATCTTTGAGCGGGATTTAGACCAGCTTTCGGAACTTCTGGAGCGTACGCACCCCGAGTTTTTCGGAGCTCAGCTCAATGATCAAGGAGGAGAAGATCTGCAGTGGCTAATTGTTGCAAGTCTCCGAGGAAAGATTGAACCTCCCACTACCGAGGGAATTCAGTTCACCTTAAGAGAGAACAACTGGCTCGATGGACTTGCTAGGGCCATGCAGGAAGCTCTTGCCCATCTGTGTGGGCAGAGTATCAACCAGATCAAGGGAACCCGCTTTAAGTTTTGTCCAAGGCGTGATGCTAATGGACAGCCACTGGAAGCCCCATACCACCCCGAGCTGAAGACTCAGTTGGACCACCTTAGCTTCATGATGTACGATCGTCAGCAGGAATTGGATAATTGCCGTGACTACTCCAACCACAAGTCCGCCATCATCAAGACGAAGGATCAGACCATCGCCATGCTAGCAAAGGATCGCAAGTATTGCCACCGTCAGCTCAACAAGAAGGAGCGCATCATTGCCCGTCTTCGCCACCGTATCTCGGATTTGGAGGAGACCATCCATGAGAGAGACATGAAGTTGGAGGAAAGGGAGAATGCCGGAGAGGATCTTCGTGGAGACCCCTACTCCTATCTCAGCGACGATGATGATTTTCTGGAGGACCAGGCTATGGACTTCTTCACCGATGAGGATGATTTCGCCTTCATCGATGATGATGAGGATGATGAGGATGACGACTACAGCGACTCCAAGGAGTAGTAGCACTTGAGCACTAGCGTAGTGAGTTGTATTCGGTCCCACTGTATCGTAGTTTCCAGAATGGTTCTTAAAACCATCTGTTTACCTTTGTTGTGGTGTGTGTTTGTATCGTGTGCTATGAATGAATGAATGAAAAGCAAGTTGCTAGAAAATATGAGTCAAACTTTAAAACTTTTCAAAGTCCCTAAACCTTAGAAATTTCCCTCTTTTCTCATGATCTATCTCAGTCTTCAGATGCCACACGGAGGAAGTGGTTCATCCCCGGACCCGATGTTGCAGATCCTGCAAATGTTGGTTTCTGACCGCGAAGCCGAAAGAGCCGAACGTCAAGCCAACCTAGCCACCCTTCAGCAGATAGCTCAGATAGCCCACAACAATCAAGGCCACGGAAATTAGGACAACCATGGATCTAAGCTCAAGAATTTCCAGAACACCAACCCACCTGTTTTCACTAAGTCGGAAGAGCCCCTAGACGCCGATGATTGGCTGCAAACCATGGAAAATAACCTAGAAGTCATCGGAGTTAAAGCCAACGAGTGCCCCAACAAGAAGAATGCCATAGCCCCCAATGAAAATGCCCTAGCTCAGCAGCAGCGTCGTGTTCAGCCTAGAATAAGATTTGCCCCAGGGAATTCACTCAACCGCAATGGCCGTCTTTTTCTCATGCATGCTAAAGAAGCCCAGGAAGCGCCAGATGTCGTGCTGGGTATGTTTTCTATTAATTCAGTACTTGCTAGAGTGTTGTTTGATTCTGGTGCATCGCATTCATTTGTCACCAAAGAATTTTCCTGCACTAGTAAGATTCAACCAACCAAACTAAAGCATGTTATGATTGTTCAAATCCCCGGTTCAACCACCAAAGCTAGGCAAATTTGCAAAGCCGTCCCTATCCGGATCCATGGCATAGATTTTTATGCTAATCTGATAGTACTCGGAACTAAAGGTTTGTAAGTAGTACTAGGAATGGATTGGATGTCCAAACATAAAGGATTGATTGACTGTGCTAAGAAAGACATAACCATGACCTGTACCGCGGGAATATCAGTCGAGCATATATCTGAAACCTTACCTCGTCAATTCAAGTGCAACAAGAGTATAGCCCAACCTACCATTGACCAAGTCCGGATAGTCTGTAAATACCCCGATGTATTTCCAGATGTTTTGCCCGGTATGCCCCCAGATCGGGATATCGAGTTTATCATTGAACTAATCCCCGGAACAGGACCCATAGCTCAGAGACCATATAGTATGAACCCGTCTGAACTAGCAGAACTGAAGAAGCAACTGGATTCCATGTTGGAAATTGGATTGATTCAACCAAGTGAATCACCATGGAGATCACCTGTCTTGTTCGTGGACAAGAAGGATGGAGGTAACCGTTTATGTATGGATTATCAGAAGTTGAATGAAGTCACTATCAAGAACAAGTACCCATTTCCCAAGATAGAAGATTTGTTTGATCAGTTGACCGGTGCCAAAGTGTTTTCTAAGATTGATCTTAGAACTGGCAATAATCAACTCAAGATTCGTGCAGAGGATATTCCAAAGACTGCCTTTACCACCATATATGGATTATACGAGTATACTTTCATGCCTTTTGGATTAACCAATGCCCTCGCTTGTTTCATGAATATCATGAATAAGATTTTTATGGACTTCCTGGATAAGTTTGTCGTTGTTTTCATCGATGACATTCTAATTTATTCCAAATCAGAAGAAGAACATGAGCTACACCTAAGGATCATTCTTGGAACCCTTAGAGAGCATCAGTTGTATGACAAATTTAGCAAATGTGAATTCTGGTTACAGGAGGTAGGATTCCTCGGCCACATTGTATCAGCTGGAGGAATTGTCGTTGACCCTGCAAAAAGGTGAAAGATGTAGAAGATTGGCAAGCCCCAACCACTCAAACCCAAGTTCGTGCATTTCTCGGATTGGCGGGATATTACCGCAAGTTCGTAGAAGGATTCTCGAGTATCGCCAGACCCATGACCCAATTGCTGAAGAAGGACAAGAAGTTTGAATGGACTGACAAATGTGAAGCGAGTTTTCAAGTACTCAAGAGGAGATTTATTTTAGCCCCAATCTTAATCATGCCAGATATCACGAAGCCCTTTGATGTGTATTGTGACGCATCCAAGATCGGTCTCGGATGTGTGCTAATGCAAGAAGGCAAAGTTATATCTTATCTATCTCGACAACTGAAACAACATGAGCAAAATTACCCAACCCATGACCTCGAACTCGCAGCCATAGTTCTAGCCCTGAAGACATGGAGGCATTACCTGATGGGAAATCGTTGTGAGATTTATCCGGATCACAAGAGTCCGAAGTATATATTCACTCAGAAGGATCTGAATATGAGACAGAGAATATGGATTGAGCTAATCAAGGATTACGACCTGGACATTCACTATCACCTTGGTAAAGCCAACGTGGTAGCAGATGCCCTTAGCAGATTGCCGTGCCTCTTGAACTCTATGATTTTGAAGGAGCAACCAAGCTTGCACAAAGAGATGGAAGATTTTCGAACGGAATTAGTGAGTGAAGGATTTTTGGCTAGCATAGAACTTCAACCCACTTTGATCAGCCAGATCAAGGAGGCGCAAAAAGGAAATGCTAGTATCGACAGAATTAAGCGTCGTATCGGTACATGCAAAGTACCCGGTTTCACCGAAGTCGAAGAAGGAGTTTTGTGGTACAAAGGACACCTTTGTGTACCAGCAGATTCGGAATTGAAAGAAGTTATTCTGAAGGAAGCTCATGATACTCTTTATTCTATCCATCCCAGAGGAACGAAGATGTATCAAGACTTGAAAGAACAATTTTGGTGGCATAAGATGAAGAGAGAAATCGGAAGCTATATCGCCAAGTGTGATATATTTCAGCGAGTCAAGGCAGGACATCATAGACCCGCTGGATTGTTGCAACCATTGCAGATTCCGGAATGGAAATGGGATTCCGTTGGAATGGACTTTATCACCGGATTGCCTACTTCTAGTAGGGGAAATGACTCTATCTGGGTCATAGTGGACAGATTGTCCAAAGTCGCCCATTTCTTACCCGTCAAGACCACATATCAGAGTTTGAAGCTAGCGGAGTTATACATCTCTAGAATCGTTAGTTTGCATGGGGTTTCTAAGAACATCGTATCGGATCGAGGAACTCAGTTTACCTCGAGATTCTGGAAGAAAGTCCAGGAAGGTTTAGGAACCCGCCTAGATTTCAGCACCGCTTATCACCCTCAGACCGATGAACAAACGGAGCGAGTAAATCAAATACTCGAAGACATGTTGATAGCATGTGTGTTAGAGTATGGATCTAAATGGGAAGACTGTCTGCCGTTTGCAGAATTTTCATACAACAACAGTTATCAAGCTAGTTTACAAATGGCCCCATTTGAATTTATGTACGGAAGAAAGTGACACACCCCTTTGAACTGGTCGGAAGTAGGAGAGAGTCAGAGTTTCGGACCCGATATCCTACGAGAAGCAGAAGAGAAGGTTCATAAGATCCGTGGCACCTCAAGACAACCCAGTCCAGACAGAAGAGTTACGCCGACAAGAGACGTCGAGATCTCTCCTTCAACATAGGAGATTTTGTTTATCTGAAAGTCGCCATTGAAGGGAATGCAACATTTCCAACTCAAGGGAAAGTTAGCCCCCAGATATATCGGACCCTTCAAGAATCTGAACCGTCGAGGAGAAGTGTCATATCAACTGGAACTACCCGAAGAGATGTCAGCCGTGCACAATGTGTTCCATATCTCATTACTTCGCAAGTGCCTCGAAGTTCCGGAGAAGACAAAAGTGTTCAAGAACATTGATCACTGGACCATAGAGATCAACAATGACCTGACCTACCCCGAAGTACCCATCCGTATTTTGGAAGAAGCTTTCAGAACCACCAGAACCAGAAGCATCAAGTTTCTCAAGATTCAATGGAGCAACCACACCGAGGAGGAAGCTACCGGGGAGCGCGAAGATCACATCAGGACGGAGTTTCCCGATCTCTTCAAATCCTAGGTAATATTTTTCGTCCTTTTTCAAATCTCGGGACGAGATTTTGTTTAAGGAGGGAAGGTTTGTAACATCCCAAAAATATTAAACTAGAATCATCAACTCTAATCACCAAATTTAGGGTTAACAAAAACTTTTCCAATTAAAATATGAAAGCATTCATATGAGTGTGCATTAAAATTTGGATTCTTTTGAATTTCCATGATTATGTGTTTCTTTGCTTGTAAAATGATTCGTAGATGAAATAAACATCATCTAAACAATCCCCAAACTTTTTCCAAAGACAAACAAGTCAAAACAAACAAATTAAGTGAATGGTCACTTTGGCCAATTTAACTCCCATGCCTACTTTGACTATCTCTAACTTTCAGAACCTAACAGAAACATGTATGTATCTTTGCACCCCTTGATAGTACTCATAACAAGGTACCAAGGCCCACTTTGTGATCATCCAAAAACATTTAAATGCATAGCTTAAATGACAGTTTAAAATTGAATCTATTTCATATGGGAAGATCCCACTTTTTAAAAACCACTCAAACAAGCTCAATTTGCTTAACCCAAGCATCCACAGTATCACCAGCACATGCCTAGCACACCCACCAAAAATAATTTCAAAATTCAAAACTTGAATTCATGCAGCCATTTCATCAAACAGGTTGCAGATGCAAATCAAACAAAATCAAAACACTATGCTGAGCAGTGTTTTGGGCCTAACTTGTTCCCTCTCTAGCTCATAGCAACCTCAGTAGATCACCTAGAAAACTTAACTAAGCTCTAGCCCCACTGTAAACTTGCCAATATCATCAATGGTGAATAGCCCAAGAGCACCCATGTCACCCCAGTGTGGACATCAAGCTAGGAGAAGAACTAGCCGTGCCAACCTTGTTTGGGAGGTAGCCCATGCTTCACCGCCCCCTCTCGACCAGCCCTGCCTCGCAGACAGCAACCAGAACCGCCAGGAACGCCGCTCCCGCGTCGCTGTCGACCATGCCGAAGCGCACTGCAGAGCACGCGCCGTTCCCATGCAACCCGACCACCTCGAGCCCTCGCCGCCCGCCAGCATGCACCCCACCGTCCTAGGAGACCGCCAGACATGACCATTTCACCACCCATACCCCGTAGCCACCGCTCGCTGCAGAGTTCGCCGCCTCTGCCTCGCAGAGCATCGCATGTTCCCGACCATTTGCCACCGCCCCTACAAGCACATTCAAACCTTAGAGCATCTCCAGGAGACCACCGATCGATCGCCACCCTCGGCCATGCCTCTTGCAGCTCGTAGCCGTGTCGCCACCGTCGCCTGCCCATCCCTCTCGGTCTCGCTGTCGAGCCTATAAAAGGAGGCCACCCCCAGCCGATTGAAGCACACCATTTCACTCCACTCACCTCACTGATCGTTCCACCCTGTAGCCGGAGCAAGGCGAGCAGCGCATCGCCGGAATTGCGCCGTAGCAGGCCACCTCTGGAGAAGAAGGGTGACGTCGATTTCGTCCACCCCAGGAGCTGCTGCGACCACCCCTCAGTTCGCCGTCGTCGACTTCGTCGTTCGCCCACATCTCCGACCTTCACCTGAGCCCCGAAGAGCCTCCCACGACCCCCACTGATCCACTAGGGTTGGAGCTCGCCGGTGACTTGTTCATCGTCGACGACAACCCTCAGCCATCGATCTTCATTCTAATCCAACGCACCACATCGCCCCGTACCGCTTCGCGTGTTAAGAGTCGCTGACCACTAAACCCGCCCTGTCAGTCGTGCCCCGCGCCGCGGAGTGACACTGGGCCGGCCCGTTAACCTTTCCCGCACAGCCCACTCGTTTGAATTTATCCTTTTCTATTTTAATTCAAACATAGTTCTGTACCTAGTTTCAAAAAAATCAACCCAGCTCGATTCAGTGAACCAAATTGCATGAAACTAATTTTGTTAGAAATATATTGAAATGCTTAATCCAAGCCCGTTGGATTCAAATCATTTGAATCTATAGACCAACCTTGGTAAAAATAACAAGGTAGAAGATTTTCTGCATTCAAACATTTTTCAAATTTAAACCATAATAGCTTTTGAGTTGATTCCAATTCTCAAAAATCACATTTGATCATACCTTTTAGAATATATAAAAACATATGGGTTTACTTACAGAAACAATGTTCAAGTAATAAAAGAATGCCACATAGGCATTTCTAGTCACTTATTTTTATTTAAAATAAAAGGTTAAATATTATTAAATTGTGATACCACTTTAAATCACATTCTCATGTACTGAAATATGTGGTGATCACATGTGTCAACATGATCCCATGTTTGGTTTGGAGAATATTAAATCTTAAGTAGTCTTTCAATGAGTAGAAATTACTTTTCTAAAAATAAAAGAAATAAGACAAAGCTTTAATCTTGTAATATTAGTGATGATGCTAGATCATCTATAGAACCCTTTTGTGTGATGATTGAAAGTAGTTAAGTATTTTTTTGGTGATTGTGTACGTCGTATGTATTCATAGACTCTAGTACCGACCAAGGATACGAGGAGGAAGGAGGATACTATGAAGAAGAAGCCGAGGAGAACTTCAACCACTGCTCTGCACAAGTCAAGCCTAATACTACTGGTTGATTGAGCAAGCTAAAACTTGCAAGATACTCTACTTATGCAAGCCTATGCTGATACTGATGCAAGCAAATACTTGCTTGTTACCATGACAACTAGATGCCTTAAGCATATGTGATCATACCCACTTGATACCCAATCCTAGTATTACTTGCAAGATTCTACTTTATTTCTTTATCAAAGCTGTTACTTAGAGTTTACTTGAATAAATTGTAGATACTAGAAAGATAATTGAAGGTTGCATAAAGAGCATAAAATTTGGCCTAAGCTAGATAATCTTGATGTCATCCTAAGGCATGAGATTGAACTTAGTTAAACTCCACTAGTTTACCACCCCTCATTAGTCTTCACTCCCATTTGTAGATGCTAGTGCTAAGCATAAAACTTGATCAACTTTAGATGGGAATACTTGGTGAAAATGGTTATGAAAACCTTGGAATGATGGATCATTCTATTGAGATGTTTTGACATGTGTTTCCGAACACCAGATGATTTTGGTGATGAAAATGTTGAGGCATGAGCCTTAGCCCTTTTATAAAACTGATGGTTGTCTGGTTGCGATACCATTCCAATTTTACCGTACAACCATGATACCCGAGAATTGGGTAGGGCTTGACTAGAAACTTATATACCTTAGTATGGGTTCCCTCACGGCCAAGGTTTGAGCTGAGGCTACCTTGTAAAGATTGTCCACCTGTGCAGTACCCAAGATGACAGTTGGTCATGGTTGGGAGGCCAAACTCACAGGAGAGGTGCCTATACTAGGGCGTGTAATCGAAAGGTTAGGATTGATTATCCGCATACTGAGTATGGTGAATTCAGGATTTGTTCCTGATGGATGTATCGAATGTTGTGGTGAAAGTGTACAATCTCTGCAGAGTGTCAAACTATTCGAATAGCCACGTCCACGGTTATGGACAGTTGGAGTGGCCGTACTGTTTCCCCCTTCAGATGTTTTCAAAATGACTTGTGAAATGGATTTAGATTTTTACTTGACCACAACAGAGTTGTGATATGAAATTCAAGTTCCCACTTAGGTGTTATAAAATTTCAACTAGCTTTTCTTGCTTCTGAACTTAGTAGAGGTAAATCTGTCTTTTTGCAAAACAACCATAGAGCTTAGTGTCCTACTACAAAAACCCCCTTCACTTGTTAGTATAAGTTTGCGAGTACTTAAAGAGTACTCATGGCTTTGTCCCTGGCTATTCTCGTGGCCAGACTATGAAGAGGAGTACCAGGAGGATGGACCCCAGGAAGGTTACGACAACTAGGATCATGTCCCATCGTCAGCATTGCCTGTGACCCCGAAGATGGAGCTTCGCCTACGCTACCGTTATTATTACATTATTCCGCTGCTTGAGTTGTATTAAGAACTAGATCATGAGATCCTTATTTGTGTAAGACCTTATGTATGGTTTGTAATGGATGATGAACTGTGGTATCCAAATCTGTTATGTCTCGCAAAAATGGTAATCATGGGATTGTGATGTATGGCATAACAGGCATCTGGGATTAAAAATCCGGGTGTTGACAACATGAAATGGTGATACCCATTTAGCATATCCCCAACAGTATCCCCCGGAGAACTCCTAGATCTTGCATTATCTTGCCTCTTTAGGTTGAATGCTACGTTTATATGAATGTCGGCAAATCTTCAAGCAATATCTTGTAGTCCTCCCAAGAATCCTATAATGTTCTCCGTCTTCAACACGTAAGTCGGGGAGTTGTTGAATCTTCCATCGTACTCTTCTCGTAGCCAGACTGAATCCGTCCATGCCGGAATCTTCAAATGGGATGGTTCACCTGCCTGTGTTAGTAGAGCGTCGTAGACCATAGGTCAGCGATGCCTCGTAACTCACACATGCAGAGAACACAATCATAGCCGTTTTTCCCGCGTGAAGGATGCGAAACATTGGTGGCAACGGTGGGAACATGGCGAAATTTCCACGCACGCGCTGTCCATGCAGCAACCGTTTGATCAACTTGCACAAATCTTGACGCTGAGTATTATAAATTATAACCGTGGTAATTCTTATTCTTTCACCGCATTCTTCCTCGCATCATCTTCTTCCTCCAGCAAACGCCTCCTCGAGCTCTCCGCACGCATGAAGGAAAAAACCCTAGCTTTTCCCATCTCGTTGACAGTCTCCTTCCACACCAATGGCCAGCAGCAGCACCACACCATCCATGGCGGCGACAAGCACAGCCACGGCCAAGCCGGTGGGCTCCGTCCACGTGCCTCCAAAAGGCGGTGACCATATTCCAGCGAGGCTGGAACTGCTGGAAGAGGAGGGCGATTCCCACAAGGGAGAGTGGTGCGACTCCGATATCACCGAGAGCGATCTCAAAGAGATGCTCGCCGAGGGGTACCTCCCCACGACGGAGGGGCTGGTCTGGCGGGCGGCGCCGACCGGCGAGGTCGTCCCTTCTCCTGAAGACGGAGAAAAGGTGTACCTCAAAGCTCAACTGGTATATGGCGTCTCCCTCCCAATCTCCGACTTCTTCAAATAGGTCCTTAGCCACTACCGAGTTCAACCTCAAAACCTGTCTCCGAATAGCATCCTCGCTCTTAGGAACTACGCGGCGCTTTGTGAGGGTTACCTAGGAATCAGCCCTAGGTTAGATCTATTTATATATTTTTTCACTGTCAAGAGGGAAGCCGGAGTAAGCAAGGATGAGATCGGAAATTGTGTAACTATTAGCTTCAAGATCCGGCCTGGCCGGCGGTTCCCCGACATTGTAGGCCATGAGTCCTGCAAGAACTGGCAGAGGACGTACTTTTACGGCCCAGATATCCCTCTGGATGGCCGAGAAGGAATGTACCCAGATTTTGTCGATGGAGTTGCCGCTGAAGCCCCGACATGGAGATCCCAGGCCCTCCTTTCCTCCGAATATGAAGCCTCTCGCGCTATAAGGCGGATCGAGTGGCTCGTAGACACGGGTCTGACTGGGTTAGACCTAGCCATGTGCTGGTTCGTCAGGCGGATCTAGCCTCTGCAGCACCGTGTGAAGCTCATGCACCAGTATACCAAGGATAGGAAGGATAGCCTCCGCATCTCCAAGGACAACTTCTCGAGTGACTCCATCAAGCTCCGCCTCAAAGACATCGTCAAGGTGAGGGACAGGAAGCGTAGCTTCACCATCACCTATGACATGTTCGAGGGCGGCATATGACCAGAGGTACGTATTTATTTTCCGTGTATGACATATACTCCAGTTCTTCCGTCTAGCCTTAACCATTGCATCTAACACTTTGGGATTCACTTAACAGCTAAAGAGTTTAGACGAAGATAGCATGGTTGTCCAAGTTTACGACCCCAAGATGAAGGATGTCACCATCGTGTCCGACGACGATGTCCCGCTGGCGCGTAAGCGGAAGAGCTCCACCTCTGACGCTGCCGACAAAGGCAAGAAGAAGAAGACGAAGGGTGGAGCCTCCAAGAGATCCACCGCCTCCCTGGAGGCGGAGAAAATAAGAACAATTGGTATTCTGTTGACCAAAGTACCAACCATTGTGTAAGATTCTTACCATCTGACATTGTATCTTGCTTGTCTTGTTCCTGTACTTATACTTCTGCATGTTTCAGGAAGAAGGCCAGTATGAGTTTGAATAAGACCTCCAAAACATTGGGGGCTTCTAAAAACATCAAAGAAATGTTTCACCAAGCATCCCCCGCCATCGCCCCTCCAACTCCGAGCGTCCAGCCTGCTACCGCACTGACAAGCTCTCTAGCAAAGGTAACGTCAAAACCTTCCACCATAGAAGTGGACCCAGATGTTGCCGTGGAACTTGCTGTTGTCGGTGAGCAGGAGACAGAAGAAAGCACCGCATCCAAAGCGGCTGAAGCTCCAGATAAGGATGCCACTGGTAGCAGTAAGGCGATGATGTAAGGCGGAATTTCTGCCGTAGGCAGCGCCACTGCACCCAAGACACCAACAAATTTTCCGAAGATCGACTACCCGGTGCTTTCACCAAGTAGCTCAGCTATGGTTCCTAGTGCAGTGCCAACTTCTCTGACATGTGGTCTTGAGGAGCTGCTCAAGCTGGCGGATATCCTGCACGGAAATAGCCTTTCCTTCAGCAAGATATTTGCCGATAGCGCTACCAACCTCAAAATCATTGCACTTGTAAGTTTTATATGTCTTTTGCATTTCGTATGTAGTATCCCATTGTAGCCACCGAGGATTTAGACGGAAAACCATAGGTCTTTGTGTCTGAATGCTCTAAGAGTGACTAAGCTAGAAAACTTCGCATTGTAGCCCCAAGTATTTAGTTTGAATGAATTATTCCGACTAGATACTTTTAGAGTAGCATACACAGTGTTTGTAAATTTCAATACTTTAGCCCCAAGCTTCTAGTTGAAACAAAATTAGTTCTGACTAGATACTTAAAGAAAGACTAAGCATATTTCTGAGTTAAAAAACTCTCACTGTAGCACCCAAGCCTCTAGGTGGATATTTATCCGGCTAGATGATCCAAGTAGACTAAGTAACATTGATCTTTTTTGTAGAATGAGAATGCTCGGAGAGGCGTCGCCAACGAGAAGTTCCACAAGATGAGTGCTGACCTTGAAGTTGAAAAGTGTAAAACTACCTTCTTGAAGGATCAAATCACAAAGATCAAGAGTCTGTTTTTCTTTTCAATTTTGCACTCAATCTTGGTCTTGCGCCATTAACCTCCGACTACTCATCGTGCACTGTTATTTCTCCGATATGCAGAAGCTATTGTCAAGGCAAAGGATATTGTCGAGAAATCCAAGCACATAGAACTGCTGGATAGCGAGAACAAAATCCTCAAGCAGGAGAGGGCTGACACACTGAAGATGCATGAAGCTTCTATGGAGGCCGTGTAGGAGTCTACCAACACGGAGATCAACCGACTGAAGGAGGAAATTGTGATCCTCAAGGAGCATAAGAAAGCTGTCGAAGAGCAGAATAAATGCAACCTTGAGGCATACAAGGTCCTCTGACAAGAACGAGACTCCATGGCGGAGACGCTCCAACAAGCCAAGGCGAGCATCTTTGGTAAGCAATCTTTGTCTTGTACTTCTCTAAGCCAGGTACTCTGAACTTTTATGTTGTTGAACTCACGTATTCCATTGCTTGGCCGAAAATGCAGCTCCTATTGGTTTAACCAATACTCCTCCTCTGCCAAAGGAATGCATCGTCCTTACCGGCAACTAGCCCCCGAACATCAACATCAAGGCGGTGGATTCCGTCATGAAATACTCGGAGATTCTGCACCAAGCCCCCGAGCGTGTCGTAAGCTGGAAAGCTTCATGTACCTGGGCTGGCGCAAGAATGTCGCTGCCTATGGTCAAGGCCCACTATGAAAATGCTGACTACGGTGACCTCGGGCCTGTCTGACATAGACGATGACAGCCAGAAGATTGATCACAAAGCTATCTGGTCATCGCTCGCTGGCTTCGACACCAGAGTCGCCGAGTTGGTGGATCCAAACACCTTTGTGCCTCTCGAGATTATTGATGGCGACCAGCCCAGATCCTCCGAGTCCCTCAAGACCAACGACTTTGTTGATGATCAGGATGACTCTCCTGCTACCGATGACGTTACCTCAAAGTCCCCTGCGCCAGAGGAATGAAAAAAAATTATGTAATATTTGTTTCCTCTAGATGTATTGTATGTATGCGAAAAAACTACGGTTTAACCTTAAGGAGGGAAACAATAGCTATATGCTTCCTGCTACTTAAGTTCTAGATCCAGCATGTATATATTTTTTAAGCAAGTGCTGGCTTATCAATTACTTTGGTTCTTATGCTTGACTTTTCGTGAGTCGGAAGACTCGTAGTCAGAACTATGCGTTCAGGTGATGATACCCAATGGCACCATCAAAAACCTAAGGACAAAATCACTGACTTCGAGTGTCGAAAGTCACTAGTCCAGAATCCACATAGAAACAACAAAAACATGTTGACTAGAAAACTTAAGCTGACGCCCATAGGCAGAATTTTCACAAGTGCAAATACAAAACTTGTGCATAAAAGTTTTATACGATCCAAAAATGAACACTAAAGGAGGTAAAACACTCAAGAATATGAGTGAACCAAAGAGCTTTATTTCATTGATCATATAAAAGGCACACAGTAGATAAAAAAATATGCTAAGTGTAAAAAGGACGTAGCTGTGCTATGTTCCATGGCCGCTCAAGCTCTGGGTAGTCATCATCTGGGCCACGTCGCTTACGCTTATGATCCTTGATTGGTCTATCCTCAAGTTCACGATTGTCAATGAGGTAGTAAGACCCATTGAGTAGCCTTGCTTATGATGAACGGTCCTTCCCATGGCGGGGGATAATTTGTGTGACTTCTTATGCTTAAGTCGGAGCACCATATCCCCCTCTTTAAACGAGCGATGCCGGACGCGGTGACTATGGTAGATGCGTAGCTTCTACTGGTAGATGGCGGATCTTTGGCATGTCAATACGCGCTCTTCCTCGAGAAGGTCCACATCTAGGCGTCTGGATTCTTCAGTGTCATCTTCGTCGTAGACTGCAGCTCTTGGTGAATTGTAAAGGATGTCGGAAGGCACGATGGCTTCTGCTCCATATACCATTAAATAAGGGGTGTATCCGGTAGACCTGTTTAGTGTAGTTCATAAACTCCACAGAACAGATGGTAACTCCTCCGCCCAGGCTCTAGTTGCTCTATGTAGCGATGCCTCTAGGCATGGCTTGATTCCCTATAGAATTAATCCATTGGCTCGCTACTTGCCCATTGGACTGTGGATGTTCCACAGATGCTAAGTCAAGTCGGATGCCCTTCTCCCAATGATAGGCTTCCACTTCTCCGAGTGGCAAGTTGTTGCCGTTGTCGGTGATAATTCTATGTGGGAGACCAAATCTCACCACTAGATCCCGGACAAACCTAAGGGAAGTTGCCCCGTCAAGCTTTCTAATGGGTTTAGCTTCTATCCATTTGGTGAATTTATCAATTGCTACAGGCAGATGCGTAAACCCACAGGGTGCCGTCTGTAATGGACCAACCATGTCTAGCCTCCAGACTGCGAACGGCCAAGTTATTGGTATTATTCGCAATTCCTGAGCTAGAACATGTGGTTGTCGGGCATAGTACTAGCATACCATGCATGTCTCAACTAGCTTGTCGGTGTCTGCCTTGGCATTCAGCTAGTAGAATCCTTGCCGGAAGGCTTTGGCGACCAACGATCAAGGAGCGGCGTGATGCCCGCAATCTCCAAGATGGATCCCACGAAGGATTTCAATACCCTCTTGCTAGGAAACACACTTGAGGTATACACCAGTGGTGCTTCTTTTGTAGAGCTGTCCATTGATTATGGTATAGCCCTTTGCTCGACGTACAATTTGCCGACTTTTGACCTCGTCGATGGGCAAAGTTTCGTGTACGAGATAATCCATGAACGGTTTTGTCCAAGCCGGAGGGACCTTTGTCACTGTGTGAACAAAAGAGTCAAATCTATCCGGGTTAGATGGATCCACTCCCTTCATGGATGGTGTCCGTAGATGCTCCAGGAAAACGCCAGGCAGAATTGGTTTGCACCTTGATCCAACCTTTGACAGCAGATCAGCCGCCTCATTGTCCTTCCTCTTGACATACTTGACTTTGTAGCCCTCGAAGCACTTGGCTATCTCGTCTACTTCGTCTCGATATGCCGCCATCATAGGGTTCCGCGCGTTCCATGTGCCAGTCACCTTCTGGGCAACCAAGTCGGAATCTCCATAGCAAACTATGCGCTTGATGCCAATATCCTTGGCTACGCGAAGTCCGTGAATGAGTGCTTCATATTCTGCCATGTTATTTGTAGCCTCAAAGTGGATCTGCAGAACGTAGTGCAACTTTTCCCCTGTTGGTGACTGTAGCAGTACACGAGCCCCCGAGCCGTTGAGTAGCTTTGATCCATCAAAGTGTATCACACAGTATTCTAGCTCTGGTACAGGGGTAGCATTTGGCATCTCCGTCCAATCTGCAATGAAATCCGCCAAGACTTGTGATTTGATAGCGTCGCGCCTCTTGTAGGTGATCTCGAAGGCGGAAAGCTCAATGCCCCACTTCGCAACCCTTCCTGTAGCATCGTTGTTATTGATGATGTCGGATAGTGGAGCTTTGCTCACAACTGTGATGGGGTGCTCCTGGAAATAGTGCCTTAGCTTTCGAGAAGCAAGGGATACTTCATAAGCTAGCTTCTGGTAGTGTGGGTAACGCTGCTTGGACTCCGTCAAGACATCACTTACATAGTAAACTGGTCATTGCACTCCGTACTCATGTGTTGGTTCTTTTCGCTCTACCACGACGACGATGCTGATTACCCGGTTGGTGGCCGCCATGTAGATCAACATAGGCTCCATAGGCTCGGGTGCTGCAAGTATAGGCGCCAAGGAAAGTATCTCCTTTAGCTTCTTGAGTGCAGCATCTGCTTCGTATGTCCATGTAAATTTGTTCGCCTTCTTCAGCAACTTGTATAGTGGCAGAGCCTTCTCTCCAAGTCGGCTGACGAACTGGCTTACTGCTGCAACGCAGCCTGTAAGCCGTTGGATGTCCTTCAGGCATGTCAGACGGTTGATGTTGAGGATGGCCTTGATCTTCTCCGGGTTGACCTCGATTCCGCGTTGGGAAAGAATGAATCCCAACAATTTGTCGGCTGGAGCCCGAAGACGCACTTCTTAGGGTTAAGCATCATGTTGTATTTTCGGAGATTATCAAAGGTTTCTTTTAAGTCGGAGATTAAGTCGTTTGACTTTTTAGACATCACTGCTATATCGTCCACATAGGCGTGAATGTTCTGATCAATTTGATCATGTAGGCAACATTGCATAGTCCGCTGGTACGTAGCACCTGTGTTTTTTAGCCCAAAGGGCATCGTGACATAGCAAAACGTGTCGTAAGGTGTGGTGAACAAAGTGGCCAATTGGTCCGACTTCCTCATCTTTATCTAGTGGTATCATGATTATGCATCGAGAAAACACAGAAGTTCTGAGACAGCCGTCGAGTCAATGACTTGGTCAATGCGAGGCAAAGCAAACAGATCTTTCGGGCATGCTTTGTTCAAGCCGGTGTAATCAACGCACGTTCTTAATTCTGTGGTTCCCTTTCCGGGAACAAGTACAGGATTGTCCACCCATCGGGTGTGAATGACTTCTCGGATAAAATTAGCCTTAAGTAACCTAGCTATCTCTTTGCCTATGGCGCGTCTCTTCTCATGTCCGAAACGTCATAGAGGTTGTTTCACCGGTTTGCATTTTGGATCAATATTCAAGTTGTGCTCGGCAAGTTCCCTAGGTACACCTTTCATGTCGGCAGGTTGTCAGGAAAAGATGTCCCTATTCTCACAGAGGAACTCGACGAGCGCTCTTTCCTATTTAGGGTCCAGGTTTGTCCCAATGGTGGTGGTCTTGGATGCATCACCTACCACAAGTTCCACCGGCTTGGTCTCAATGGCGGCCTTAAAGGCGGGATCGGAGTCAGAAATCTGCTTCTTCGATGCCGGCATCTCCATGGCATCGACCTTTCTCTGGATCTCCTTGAATTCTTCGTTGTAGAGGACAGCTTCTACAAAGGCTACTTCTCCAATCTCGCAGTCCCTTGCCTTTGTAAAGCTTCCGGATACGGTGATGACACCGTTTGGTCCGGGTATCTTGAGATTGTTGTAGACGAAGCATGGCTTGGCCAAGAAGGCGTGGAAGATGTCACGTCCGAATATGACATGGTACATGCTCTTGAAGGGTACCACCTCGAAGGTCATGTGTTCTTGGCGGTAATTATTAACATCGCCAAAAGAAACTTGAAGCGTGATGCACCCAAGGGACCGAGCCTCTTGGCTAGTAACTACGCCATGGAACATGGTGCTGGTCCGCCTTAGGTTGGCCTCCGTCATGTTCATCTTGTGTAGTGTATCTAGGTACATGATGTTGATTCTACTTCCACCGTCCACCATGCATTTGGTGAACTCGTTGTCGTCAATCAAAGGTTTGATGACCATGGCGTATTGGTTCTCTATAGGGATGAGGTCTGGGTGATCCTTCCTGTCCCAAGTAATTGGAACTTCCGACCAGCGCAAGTACTGGGGGATTGGGTGTAGTGTGGCCATCAGTATCCTCAACGAGGTTTTCTCTGCTCGAACATGGGGTACCAAGGAAAGTGTGGTAGACGGGGGCCTTCTTATCAAAGGGGTTCTTTCCTTTTCCATCGCCCTTGTCAGCGTGGTTGGGGTCAACATCCTCATCAATGTCACTTGAATCCTTGGACTCCTCTTCCTTCTTCTTCCCTTTGCCCTTGCCTTGCAGTATGTTCTTCCGGCTTCGCTTGTAGCCGGACTCCGGGTCCTCCTTGAGGTCATTGACGAACTTGCAATGGCGATTTGTGTGAGTGACTTTGACGTTGGCGTCAAGGTGTACAAGGCATGGCATATCATGGTACTCCTCGTATGTTTGGGGAATGCGGAGCGCTGCCGGAATAGTTTCACTACCTCGCTGCTGCCCACGACCAGACCCCATCCTCGGCCACGCTGTCCGCCATCACCTCGTCGTGCAAACGTCATGGCGACCATGTCAGAGGTTTGTTTTTCTTCTGGAGGACTCTTCCTCTTGGTGCTGTTGTTCCTCTTAGCTTGGGTTGGAACGACTATTGCCGGCAAGGAGCTACGAGCATCATCGTCGCCAGCCGCGAACTCACTGGCCAACTGGATCCTCAGGTTAAGATCGAGCATATGATTGTCCTGCAGGCGTTTCAACTTATGTCGGAGCAACGTACCTTTTTCCAACCCATCTATGAAGGCGGCCATGGCGGTCTGCTCGTGCACTTCTGCGCAGGAATTCTTCGTATCCAGCCAGCAGGAGAGGTAGGCTCGAGATGACTCGTCTTTCTCTTGCACGCACCACTGTTGATCGCCAATAGTGCAGGGACGCTTATACGTACCCTTGAAGTTTTTGGTGAACGCTTCTTGCATGTCCAACTAGTTGCAGATGGACTTCTCCGACAAGTCATCAATCCATTGGCGGGCAGTGCCCGTCAACATCAGTCGGAGGTACTTGACGACAACGTTGGGGTTACCGCCGGTTATTTCTACCGTGTTGTCGTAGTCCTGCAACCACGTAGCTGGTTTGGCGGTGCCGTCATAGGGCTTGATCATTTTGTCAATCCGGAAACCCTTGGGGTAAGTTCCGGTCCGTATGACAGGTACAAAGCAACGTGGTCCCAGGTATGGTCCTTCCCGGGCCTCGTGAATCTTGTCCAGGCGTGAACATGCGTCGTATGGCTCCGGGCTTGTTCTTTTCTTCTTGCCGCCAGGGGATGGGCTGCGTGAACGACGCGGGCCCCCTCCGCCATGGTGGATGCTTGGTGATGACAGAGGCGGAGGTGGCGGTGGGTTAGCCTTCTTGCTGTTACCCTCCTGCAACGCCTCACACTTGTCGTGGTTGCTCGTCGGACGTGGAGGATCATGGCGTGACCTGCTCTTGTGTCCTTGGTTGCGCTCTGCATCGTGACGGGGCTGCTCCGCGTTGTCATGGACGATGATGCCGCCCTGCCTTTTGGCGGAGGCATGCTCGTACGATGGTGAGCCTTTGGGTCTTCGCGATGTCAGGGAGATCGGGGCGGTGGAGATTGGTGACGAGGATGAGCCTTGCCTCCGTGGTCGGAGGATATGGGGATAACATCCTTCATGTTGCATGCATCCCTCCGTCTTCGCTCTGATGGACCCGTCTGGGACCCGACATCCTGAGGAGATCGGTCCCTTGGCGGCTTAGGATTGCTAGACTGGAAATATTCTGGGTCAGACTCAAGCCTCTGAGAGGTGGCCTTTTCCTGCTATTTGACCACCTTCGCTACGAGATTGTAGACCTATTCCACGGCTGCAGGTGATCTATCCTGCTCCAGAAGGGTCTTGGCAACGGCTAGGTTGAGGATAGGAGTGGGCATGACCTACCTTCCCTCGCTATCAATGTATGGCTTGGCTTCTGGCGGCTTTGGGGGAGCCCATCCTTGGTTTCGTCACACACCAGGATAGTTGATGACGCGAGCCCAAGCTTTCTTAGCCTTCTGCTGTTTGAGCAGAGTCTTGTACTCAGCCTCCATGGCTCTAGCTTTCTCGATTGATTTCTGTGCCTTGGCCAGATCTTGATCTAGCTTTGCGCCTTGCTCCGTGATGGCCTACGCTTCCTCCAACAGCTGCTGGCACTTCTCGTCAAGATGGACTACATTCCTTATGTGAGCCACAGTCATGGGCTCGACGAGCAGATTGTCGTACATCACCCTATCAGTTGGAGTGATTTAGGCATCCGCAAACGTAGATGCCGGAGGCGGCGGGTTTGCGGTGTTGTTGTTTCTCGGACCGACATTGAGTTCCTGCGGCTGCTGCACTGGGTTAGGCGGAGTGGGCATGGACTTTGCGTGATCATTGTCGGCAGCAACAGGTGGTCCATTCCCCTTGTCCAGCGCTTTAGGCAGAGCTTGTCTGGGTTGATCTTCCTCCATCACACTCCCAATGGCGACAAACACCTCTCGGGATGTGATGGCCTTGTCGGACTGCTCCTCGCACTTGATGTCCTCCTCCATCTCCTGCATAGCAGAGTCGAGTTCCCCCGGGTTGATGTCCATCACCTCCGAGTCCACGCTGATGTCGGCATAGAGCACGTCCAAAACGGAGTCAGAGGGTGCGGGGGCTTCCTCGATGATGCAAGAAGATGCTGAGGCCGCAGGGGCGTTGAGTGGAGGCGGTGGTGGCAGTGGTGGTGGCTAATGCGGCAGGGTGTCGGGTGCGACCACGAGCGCTTCTTGAGCTTTTGCATAAGTGGACGCAAAGTTATTAACGGTGTGCACCATGCCTTCGAAAGTGAGGCGTCCCGAGGCCTGTAGCCGCCTTAGCGTATGCCGGAGAAGTGTACCGTGGTCCAGTCCTTCCACAAAGTGATATATGGCATCATCATTGGGGTAATGCTCTAGATCGGCCCGTATACGGAGCCACCTGGCTAGGTAAACGCGGGGGTTTTCACCCTCTCTCTGAATGCAACGTGCCAGATCGAAGATAGTTACCATGCCGACGAACTTGGATCTCTGCTCTCCAGATGCACGGACGAAGCCGGCGGACTTGCAGTGATCTTCCACCATTATATCCTGCACAGGGGTGGTTTGGGTGGGCCTTGAATTTTTCCTATCTATGTCGGCAAACTCCGAAGAGAGATCCGACTTTGATCCTTCCGTGAACGTATCCTGCCCGTAGGCGGTCCGTGCGGTCCTTGACGATCTTCCGACTTCCAGGGAACTAGTGTCCGAGTCGGTTTCGCCGATGAAGAGGTGGATGTCCCCAATTGGGACGATCGAGCAGCGGGTGGGGTTCATCTTCGCCAGGATCTAGAACTCGTCGGGAGGGACGATCGGAACGTTGCCAGAGAAGAGAACACGGCCAATGGCTACGGTTTCACCGATTCCCGTGAAGATCTTGGACCTCGCCTGTTGTAGAACCTGAAGCGCCTCTTGCCCCACGGTGGGAGACAACTATCATTGGATTGCCGACGTGTACGCCATGGAGGGGTCCTCACAGAGCGTGTTTAGAGACGTGGGATAAGGCGGGAGGTTGGCGGGTACGAGGTAGCACAACTTACCCAGGTTCAGATCCCACGACGGTGGCGGAATCCTACTCCTTCTATAAATCACTATAATGGCAATATGCCGAGTTACAGGGATTGGTTCGCTGTGCGCGATATGAGTTGAGTTATCTGATTATTCTGCCCTAAAGACTCCCCCAGGTCCGGCTTATATAGTCGCCAGATCCTAGGGTTACAGGTAAAGTCCTAGCCAGACAGGTTACAGAGTCCAACACGGTACACAGCTAGTCTAACGTGTCTTGCACTCCAAGGCTCCAGGTACGCTGGTGACTCCTCTGTAGCCTTACTTCATCCGGCATGGGCCTCCCTTCTAGATCCATCTAACTGGGCCGCCCAGCAGGCCATGGGCCTTGCTACCAACTATGGGCCACCCGGGTTATCCGGATTAGAGACATGCAATGGTTATACCCATTTAGCATATCCCCAACATGGAGCATGGTGTAGCTTCACCAATGCCAAGGATGGCTACGAGGCTGCAAACAGGAAAATTCGAGAGAAAAAATACATCGCTGGAACTACGGTCAGGTATGCCCATTTAGCAAATACTGGAGAACCACATGATTTACAGGAGGCCCTAAAAGATAAAAAATGGAAACAAGCAATGGATGATGAATACTTAGCTCTTATGGAGAATAACATTTAGTACCCCCACACGAAGCATGAAAAAATGTTATAGATTGCAAGTGGGTGTATAAGATCAAACATAATACTGATGGTAGCATAAATAGACACAAATCTAGATTGGTAGCTAAAGATTTCAAACAAAGATATGTTATTGACTACGTGGACACCTTTAGTCCTGTGGTTAAGGAAGCAACTATTCGTCTTGTATTATCCATTGCAGTATCCAGAGGGTGTTGTCTTTGCCAACTAGATGTGAAGAATGCGTTCCTTCATGGTGTTTTGGAAGAGACGGTCTATATGAGACAACCTCCTGTTATAAGGAGAAAGGGAAGTCGCACTACATCTGCAAACTTGATAAAGCTCTATATGGGCTCAAACAAGCTCCAAGGGCTTGGTTCTCATGGCTTAGCATGAAGCTACAAAGCCTTGGTTTTTGTCCATCCAAAGCTGACACGTCACTATTTTATTATTGCAAGGGAAACATTTTAGTTTTTGTATTGAATTATGTTGATGACATAATTGTTGCAAGTTCTTGTTATGATGCAACTACAAACATTCTTAGAGATCTCAAGAAGGACTTTGCTCTCAAAGATTTGGGGGATTTGCACTACTTCCTAGGTATCGAAGTGAAAAAGACGGGAAGTGGAATAATGTTGACACAGGAAAAGTATGCCAAGGATATACTCAAGAGAGTAGGCATGACATTGTGTAAAGCCACTAACACTCCTATGTCGACAAGTGAAAACTGTCGGCACATGAAGGTGGAACTCTCACTAATGAGGATGCAACAAGGTATAGAAGTGTGGTAGGAGCATTACAATATTTGACTCTTACTCGTCCAGATATATCCTTTGATGTCAACAAAGTTTGTCAATTCTGGCATTCACCGACCACTTTACATTGGACTGCTGTTAAAAGGATATCAAGGAAACAACCAATATTGGGTTGAAAATTAACAAAGCTTCTTCTATGTTAGTCAGTGCATTCTCTGATGCAGATTGGGCTGGATGCCCAGATGATAGAGAGGTCTACAGGAGGTTTTGTAGTCTATCTTGGTCCAAACTTGATAAATTGGAGTGCAAGAAAGAAAGGAGCTGTCTGAAGATCAAGAACTGAGGCAGAATACAAGTCCCTGTCAAATGCCAGGGCAGAAGTGATGTGGGTACAAACTCTCTTGACTGAATTAAAAATACAGCATCCTCAAACTGCTCAATTATGGTGTGATAATATAGGAGCGACATATCTATCAGCCAATCATGTATTTTATGCTAGGACTAAGCACATTGAAGTTGATTACTACTTTGTTAGAGAACGAGTGGCACAAAAATTATTGGAAATCCAATTTATTCACAGGGGATCAAGTTGCAGATGGGTTTACTAAACCTCTCTCAGTGCGCCAGCTACAACAGTTCAGAAACAATCTTAACTTAGATAAATTATGATTGAGGGGATATTTACCAATATCGATTAGTTGTTAGCTGTCCCGATTGTTATGTAACACGTTGTAAACCGAGCCAGATATTAGCATCGGTTTAGATTGAGATAGATAGAGATAGAATAGGTTTAAACAAGTTGTAACAATCTCATGTTTATCCCTTCCGGTGGTTGTTGGTTAATTGGCTATATAACACGGAACAACGGCCTCTAACGAGGTAACATACACCTTAACCAATTTTACACTCAATTCCGGAGGTGGTCTACAAGAAACTAGTTGAGTGTAGCGGAATCTCAATCTTCTCTGAAACTCACACGGCGGGCTGAGGTTTTATTATGCGCAACACTGATGGCGCATCAGTTGGTGCATGTGCTGGATCTCTACCGTCTAGAGTTACCAGCATAAAACAACCGACTTTCAAGTCAAAATTATAAAATGGTCTATTCTTTGTTTTCCGAAATTAACAGTACAACCCACCGGTCAGGATGACGTGGCATGATAGAAGCAGGCGGGCGTGCATTTATATGATGGTTGTAAATTCTAAGTGTGACAAAATTCAGAGACCCCTGTGTTATTCCGTCCTCTCTTCTTCCTCTTGTTCACCATCTAGTTCAAGTGAGACAGTCGGCATCCCTTTCGAGTTGGCCAGCTCCACACCCTCTTCCCTTCTCCATTCCTAGCACCATCATCTTCAGCTTGATCGGTCCAAAGCTGAGGCCAGGCACGCGACGAACCACCCTGACGCATAACGCCACAGCTTTGGCGGCTATCGAGCTACATCAACGGGCACTTAAGTTCCGCCTCCTCGCCCTATTTCTCCTGGACTAAGGAATCAGCCACGGAAGCCCTGCATCAAGGCGTGCGTCCTTACCATCCTCGATCTACAAGTGGCCTATTTCTGGCTGCATGCCGTCGTCAGGGCGCTCCGGCACTTCGCCACCACCACTCTCCTCCCGGGTAGAAATTTTGGTCATAATTTTATAGCACGTGGAACAAATCACATGTATATGGGAACAATGTCTAAACACAGGAGGAACATATCACGACAACTAGCGGAACAAAAATTATGAACACGCTAGCAATACTTGCAAACACGTAGAACAAAACACAACTATAGGCCTAACAAATAAATATGGGATAAAAATCAAATAAAAATCTCAGCGACCGCTTAACAGCACTCAGATTGTAAGTACATGGATCATGAATTAAGAAGAGAAACCTGGCTTGAAATGGAACCCCTAGAAACTAAACGGAGAAAAAAAATAACATACGAGCTCACAAACCAAGACCAAGTCGCAACTGGCTTCACTAAAAAACTATATAACAAGTCGCAGGTCAGCTTATATTTTACTAAATGAAAGAAGCTGTTGCTGAAACTAAGAGCTTATAGCTACCCCTGACGAAACTGAACTTTCTGGATTTCTTGACAGCAGCTGTTAACCGACATTAAAATCAAGCACGCCGGGGAATCGCGCGAACATAGAGCGGGCCATCCATTTTGAGCGTGAGCATGGTCCTGTACCCCACGGTGGAGCCGAGCTCCCACATCTCAAACCTGAACAGATAGAGAAGAACGGCCGCGAATATCTTCATCTGCCTGTAGGCGAACTCCTTTCCCAGGCAGATTCGAGGACCGGCCTATATATACATTGAACAAGAGGCCAGATTAACATGTGGTACGTCACGTGATCTGCGCCTTTCGATCTGGTTCAGATTGGTGATAGTACAAAATGAAGTGGAGGTACTAGAATAGGGATTTCTGACCTGGAAAGCCGTGAACTTGAATGGACTCTGGGGGACGAAGACGCCATGGTCATCTAGCCACCTCTCGGGCCTGAACTCCTCGGCGTCGTCGCCCCACAGGAACTTCATCCTGCCCATCGGGTACGGCTGGTAGGTCACCATGTCGCCTTTCTTCACCTCGTACCCGTCCGGCAGCGTGTCATCCGAGAAGCAGCGCTTCACGTCCTACAGCAAATTAGACCACCAAAAATCATTCCCCTGAATCGTGACCCAATGGAAATGATCAGATCAACTCACGATAGGCACCGCAGGGTAGAGCCGGAGGGTCTCCGTCAGCGCGGCGTGGAGGTACTGCATGCTGTTGATGGCGCCCTCGGTGAGGCACGCCGTGAACTCCTCGACGCCCACGTCCCGGTCACCGTCGCCGGTGGTGGCCTCGCGCACTTCTCGGGCGATCTTGTCCTGGATGTGCTGGTTGCGGCACAGCACGTAGAGGAACCACGACAGCGTCCCCGCCGACGTGTCGCGGCCGGCGATCACGAAGTTCAGTGTGATGTCCCTCAGGTACTTGTTGTCGAAGCAGCCCGGGTCCTTCTCCCGCTCCAGCAGGAATCTTGACAGGATGTCCTCC
Organism: Avena atlantica; assembly: GCA_910589765.1. Taxonomy (NCBI): domain Eukaryota; kingdom Viridiplantae; phylum Streptophyta; class Magnoliopsida; order Poales; family Poaceae; genus Avena; species Avena atlantica. Next base: position 442,196,367 of record OU342739.1, read on the forward strand.
TTCTTGGCCTGCCAATTTGAGAAACGTACCGTACTCTCTAGTTCTCAGTGTGTGATTCCAGGCACCAGGCTAGCTAGCACATATTGCAAGAGGGAATTAACGAATGAAATCTTACGAATTCGTGTTGATCTGTGCCCAGCTGCTCGATCTTCTTGTCGATGACCGCGTACACGAAGTCGTTGATGGTGCGCACCGACCGCTTCATGGCCGCCTCCGACGAGACGTTGAGGACCCTCTTCACCTTCCACAGCAGGTCGAAGAACCGGCACAGCACCTGCTCGCTGGCGTCGTCGAACGCCCTCGCGAACGCCGCGCCCTCCTGGCTGGACCCGGACAGCCCGCCCAGGCTGACCCCGAACCCGATCTTGAAGATGGAGTCCAGCGTCGACCGCATGAACAGATCATGCATGTCCACCGCCCTCTCCCCGCCGCCGCCGGAGGCGGACACGATGCCCGCCAGCTCCGCGGCCGTGTCGCGGAACACGCCCGTGCTGTACTCGCGGAGCACCCGGGTGGAGAACTCGAAGCTCGCCACCTTCCGCTGGTGCCGCCACTTGTCGCCATCCACGTTGAAGATCCCGTCGCCGAGGAGGTCCTCCAGCACGTCGTGGTGCGTCGTGCCCTTGCCGTAGTTGGAGAAGTTGGTGCGCAGGATGTACTCCACGTTCGCCGGGTCCACGGTGTACACTTTGTTGCAGGTCGGGGTGAGCATGCGGAAGGTGCGGTACCTGTGGGAGAGCTCCGTCTGGTAGTCCACCAGGCGGCGCAAGTTGAGCAGCTGGTGGATCATGGTGCCGGCCACGGGCGGGTAGTTCCGCCTCTTGCCGAGCAAGGCGCGGCGGGCGAGGTACAGAGCTAGAAGGACGAGCGACAGAGCGACCACCGTGGGCTGGCTCACCGGTGAATCCATGGCCGTCAGCCCCTCGCCGTCAACACAACTGGTGTGTCGCCGTGCGTGCCTGCGTATGCCGTGTGGGATTGAGAACAGTAAAAAGAATCTGATGTTACAGTGGCGAGCTTGGTTTGAGGAAAAGCACCTTGTATTCTTTAACGAACACTTGTCTTTTTTATCTGTTTTTTTACTGCTCCCTATGCTCCAATATAACTGATGTTGTTTATCAACTCTATCCTCTCTCCGTCCTCACGAGTGATTTGGATTTATTTAGATTTAAATATATCTATAAACGTGTTTTAGTATATATTAACACATGCGAAATTAGGCAAACTGCTTCTTTTAGGACAAAGGGAGTATACAAAGAAGATGGATCACTTATTTGGAATCAAAGGGATAGTTTTCTACACGCATGAACGAACAATACAGCCAGGTCCGGCTCTATATTTTTTGGGCCCTCGGGCGAAGTCGACAAAAGGGCCCCTAATGACAATATATATCTAAGTATAATTAGATATATAGAAAATATATATATCAATTTCATTTATAAAATATTTAAAAGCATATATAATCGAGATGTCTATAAATAATTGTTAAGCACTAAAGCATTGTAATATTTAGATAGAAAACATAAAAATGGTAGGAAAACATAACAAGTGTTTCATGCTACCGAATACCTCAAGAAAAACCAGCCTCCAATGAGTTCATCGACAATTAAGCTTTGGTGCTTCGAAAAAAGCTTCTTCGTGCATTTCTATATACAAAATCATCAAAAACACTATCAAGATTAATGTTGTCTAATATATCCTTCTCAACACATCATATTACAATTAATTGAACTACTCATCCATATTAGCTCAAATTTGTTTAGATAATGTTGTATCTAACACTAAAACTTAACTAGATATTCCCTCCGTTTGAAAATATAAGATGTTTTAGGTTTGTGAATAAAATGTATCTAGACATTTTTTAGTGTCTAGATTCAGTCTAGATACGTCTACCTCACAAACCTAAAACATCTTATATTTCTAAATGGAAGGAGTACATTCATATTTAGATAAATCTAATCAACTAATATGGATCGGAGAAAGTAAGTAATTTTTGTTCTGTCGTGAGATGGTCTTACACGGCCGGTGCTAATGCCAAACTAATTGAAACTAGTTTTTTTTTACAGAATTGGTTTTTTGAGAGAAAACTAATTGAAACTAGTTAGCTAGCCTAGTGATTACAACATATTACAGATGGGATTGAATGATTTACCAAGAGAATCAGCAGGCGAACACCATGGCAATACTTCGGCAATACCGGGACGCACGCGCACTGGCCGTGGCAGTCTGGCACCATGGCACCGCGCACGCGAGCAGAAGTGCAGGAGCAGGACAACTTCAAGTATACGTGTACGGCGGATCGTCGCCCTTCGACTCGTCGGAAATTGGCCACCGAATTGCCGAACCACGGGAGGAGGAGGCAGGGCCAGGCCGTGAGAGAGGTCAGATCGATTAGAACCAGAAGTCCAAACGGCAACCAGCGTTGATTGCACAGTTTCGACTGCACGTCTCTGGCTCCCCGCTCGGGCTTCCTCCCTTCCTTTCCTAGACATGGAAAGCCGTTTGGGCTTTAGATTTTTTTTCAAAATTATGGGCCCCCGTCAGCAATGGGCCCTTTGCCATGGCACCATGTTGCCATGGGCCAGAGCCGGCCCTGAATACAGCACGTTCCTTTTTTCTTCTAGCAAACTAAAGCTTAATTTCACAATCGAGGCAACGCCTGAAATACGAAAGGGTGAAATCACATCCCAGACAATCAACCTGAAATTACAAAGCTTTGTCATTGAAAGAGCAAAGAGAAGGGATCATTAGATCCCATATCCTCCCTCGTGTCGTCTCCTCTGGGCGACTTCAGGGGAGTAAACCCTAAAACCCGCCACCGTCGCCTCCTCCCATGCCCTCCCTCCCATCGCAGTCCTCTGAGGCTGCTGCTAGCTAAGCCCCGTAGAGCCGATGATGGGAGCGACGGGGATTTTCTACTGAGGACCCTTGCGCGATGGCATGTAGGCTGGCCACTGTGCGGGGGTTTCGTCTCCGCAGCCGGATGCTGCTCGAGGACCTCAATCCCGTCCTACTCTCCAGCTCGGCCCCGTCAGCGCTTGGCTTGGGAGGGCGGTGGCTGGGATGCCCCGCCACAACCTTGGCAGGGACCATGGATTCAAGGGCGAGGACCCTGTTTGGTGGACAAGACGTTGGTCCTGGTGGTAGGGAGATGCTCTTTTGTGCTGCTGGATGTCCTCCTCGGTCACGGGGGTGGCGAGGGGACTGTGGAAGGTGGTCACAGGATGATGGCCACCCCGTTGACCTCATGTCCAAATCTGAAGGGCGGCGTATTCTCTATGCGCGGTGCTCCCCATTAAGGCTCCGATCCGTGCGGATCTGAATCCCTCGAGGTGGAAGGGTTGGGGATCCTCTACGGGATAAGTTTTCAGACTACGATGGCGGCCATGGCGGCGACGACGTCTATGACGTTGACTTCCTCCTTGGGGCGACATTGAGGTACATCCATTTCCCCTCTTCCTATGCCCATGTGAAAACCCAAACCTTCGGATTGGGCGGCGATGGTGTCCCGGTGTTATTTTCTTCTTGAAGGCGTCGCCTTGGGACCGTCGGAAGGTGTACATGCTATGTGTGTGGTCTTCCTACAGTGCGTGTGATGCCCACAAGTAAGTATAGGGGATCGCTGAAATCTTTTATGAGAAGTATTACCCAAATTTATAGTTCGACTTAAGAGGAACACAAAAATATCAATAAGACTTTAACAATTGAGACGTCACTCTCAACCACACATGTATATCAATAAACTCACAATAACAGTTGTTCAAAGCAGTAAACAATAGCAGCATATTTCCAGTTTTCACCGAAAGTAGTGGTATGTAACTTTTGATGGGTAAAAGAGTAGGCATAATGTGATAGCGGGGTGTTGGTATGTGATCCTAATATAGTTATGCATACTAACCAAGAGAATTTGCATAACATCTATTGTCCTGCATGTCCATTTCACCGGGGCCAACTTGGAACTAGAATCAATTAAGGTATATCATTTCGAATAGCCCGGAATAAATCATCAACACTTCATGACCACCCAATATCCTCAAACTATCATATATTCCCATTGTCTTCCCTAACTGTCACTTTAGGGTTCGGAGGTTCAACATAATAATAGGCAATACAATCTGCAGATAGATACCAAACTCAAATATATGATGGGGCAATAAAATTTTAGTACTGAAATCATGTCACTCGGGCCTAGCAACAAGCATTAAACATAACAATGGTGTAACAACACTCATACAAGAATATCCTCAAGATAAACACCTCAAATCTTGATACATATGGATGATTACATGATCAATCTCATCTGTAACACCCTTGGATTGGCCCTATGCAAGTTTTAGCGATTCCCGCCAAACCCGCATAGAAACAATTCAAAGGTGCCCACCAGGAACTTTCATGCGCGTGGAAAATGAAGTAATACCATTACACATTAGTCCACGATGGAACCCATAGAACAGAAATATACAACAACAACTCAATGAGTCAAGAATACAGATATACAATACAAAGATCGAAATCACCTTGAAATTGATACTACAACCGAGTAAGGATAAGATGCAAATGGGGCTAAGAACCCTGAAGAATAACCAATGGAGTCCATAACCCTGCACAGGCCAAGCCGTAAGGGTAACCCTATAAAGACGTCGATCTCAAACATGTTTAACAAAAAGGGGTGCCGACAAAGGGGCAAAGAAAAAGGGAGCGGTCAGTACTGAGGCCAGTACACGGAGAGACTTAGAATTTGGCGGTCCTCGCATACATAGGTGTGGTGTACTAAAGCGGCAGCACAACACACACTAAACAACCTATATAGACTCAATACAACTGTCGGCTATCAGAGAGGGATAAGAAAGACCTATTCATAACCAACCTGATACTACCACCAAACATACCAATCATGATATTTCCCCCTCGAGGCCAAACAAGGAAGTCATGCCGAGGAAACTCACACGATTGGCAATTTTATTCATTCTTTCCATGGTGGTTATCCAACTTACTAGTCATATCAGATATAAGTCAAATTATAATAGTAAACTTTAGTTATAGTTTTCTATAACCGAGATACTGTGCTCCAAGTCGTCCATAACTGCGGACACGACTTTTCGAAAAGATTTAACCCTGCAGGGGTGCTCCAAAGTTTCCACACACACTTCTACCCTTGTTGCCAGATCAACTAAGATACACCCATCGGTATGTCTGTGGGGCCTAGGACACGACGCTTTTCAGACCCAAAGCAAGTACATGGGGGCCACCCAAAAGAGCTACCCATACGAGGTATAGCTAATCCTCCTCGTACGGACCTTGAGGTTGCGTGCACTTGTCACGCCAGCAGAGGTCACAGACAATATTCCCGTGATAGAGTGCCACACCTACGCAACAGTAATAAATGCTCATTGAGCAACATGTAATAAACATCTCATACATGGCATACATGGCATAAGTACAGTAGTAATACATAAAGCCCGAACTAGTTTGTCGCCCCTAGAATAGTACTTTGAAATAAGGTACTAAGCCGATAGGGGTGCCCATACACCCCACATGTGGTTAGTGCGCTCAGTCTCGGAACAGGTGTCAAGAACTCGGGTCCTAGGTGGACACAGCTGGGCAGGATAATAAACAGCTCTTAACTATTATCCACATGTGCCTCTGCATTAATTATACCTACTTTCAATATTAGTTATTAAAATATGATTAAATCCATGATCATCTCCACCATTAAGAATATGCCAACCCCAACATCAGTGGTACTCGACGACGTGAAGCAGCACCTGAGCAAGCAACTACGACACGCATGGCCAACTGTCTACCAAACAACAGGCAGTAGGAGGTGTTCAAGGCAATATAGGCTACAAGGGGTATAACGGTTACGGAAAGACTAAAGCACCGCAACACAGATATCAATAGATCAACAGGGGAAATAAAATTATAAATGTAAAATAGGTAGAAAGGGGGAGAATGCTCGCTTGGGAAACATTTCCAAAGGTTCATCCAAAGATCGGGTCGACACTCGCATCAACCCATTGGCCTAATTCGTGAAGAAGCAAATCACTAAAAGAAACACCAGATGCACTATTCAATATTATAACAGAAGATCGGGCAGCATGCATGTATAATGCGTGAAATGGCAAAGATGTGATGCAATTAGGCAATATTAAGCGGAACCGGGGTCCTGATGATACGTCGTAAACGTATCTATAATTTTTTATGCTCCATGCTTCTTTTATATCAGCTTTCTTGTGTTTTGTTTATACTTTGAGTTATTTTTATACATTTTCTAGAACTAACCTGTTGACAAGATGCCGTAGTGCCAGTTTCCTGTTTTCTGCTATTTTTGGTTTCAGAAAAGCTAGTAAGGAAATATTCTCAGAACTGGACAAAACAATAGCAGAAATCAATATTTTACCAGAGCAAAGACGGAGTATAGAGGGGGTACGAAGAGGCGCCACAGGGCGGCTGGCACGGGTCCACCCTAGGCCGCGCCAGGGCATGGTGTGGTCCCCCTGGCCCTCAACAGTCCTTGCCCTTTCGCCTAAATAAACCTCCCGAGGCAGAAACCCTAAGCACACGATTAGAAATCCACGAAACAGTTTGTAGCCGCCACCATCTCCATCCCTAGATCGGGGGGGTGGGGGGTCTGAAGCTTTTCCCACCAGCCTACCGGAGGGGAGAGATTATCCCGGAGGCCTTCTTCATCACCATGCCAGCCTCTAGAGTGATGCATGAGTAGTTCACCCTTGGACTATAGGTCCTTACAGTAGCTAGATGGTTGGTTCTCCTCCTTTGGGCTATCATGTTTAGATCTTGTGAGCTCCGTTCATGATCAAGATCATCTATTTGTAATGCTACATGTTGTGTTTGCAGGGATCCGATGGATATTGAGTACTATGTAAAATTGATTATTGATTCTATCATGTATATGTTATTTGTGATCTTGCATTCTCTCTGTTACTAGTAGATGTTTTGGCCAAGTAGATACTTGTAACTCCAAGAGGGAGTATTTATGCTCGATAGTAGGTTCATGCCTCTAGTAATCTGGGGAAGTGATAGAAATCTCTAAGGTTGTAGATGTGTTGTTGCTACTAGGAAGAAAACAACAATCCTTTGTCCAAGGGCAATTGTATTGTTTACTTTACACACTTTGCTTAATGCAATTATCTGTTGCTTGCAACTTAATACTTGAAGGGGTTCGGATGATAACCTGAAGGTGGATTATTAGTCATAGATGCAGTTAGGTTACGGTCTATGTATTATGTTGTAATGCCCAAACAAATCTCGTAGAGATCAAGATGTCTAGTATATGCATTATTATGCATTTTCAATCTGTCAATTGCCCGCTGTAATTTGTTCACCCAACATGCGACTTATCTTATGGAGAAACACCTCTAGTGAACTGTGGACCCCGGTACATTCCTTACCATTGATATTCCATCTACTGTTTATCGTTTACTGTTTACTTTCACAAGCAATTACTATCTTCCACACTATACGTTTAATCCTTTGTTTTCAGCAAACCGGTGAGATTGACAACCTCACTGTAAGTTGGGGAAAAGTATTGTGGTTGTGTTGTGCAGGTTCCAAGTTGCTAGAAATACCTTGGAGTTGTTTCCTTACTCCTATTGGTTCGATAACCTTGGTTTCATAACTGAGGAAAACTTGCTGCTATGCTCATCCTACCTTCCTCTTGGAGTTCCCAACGAGCTCTACATATCTGATCCATCAAGCACTTTTGTGGCGTCGTTGCCAGGGATATAAGGACAACTTCAATCTCTTCCTCCACGTTAAAACATTTTTCTGGGAGAAAGAATATTCTTGCAAGGGGAGTCTCTCATAACCAATCTCTTTACTTTGTTTTTGTTTTTATTTGTTTCTTTAGTTTTGTTTGGTTTGTTTACTTTTATCAAAACACACAAAAAATATTTCCTACTTAAAGTTGTTTTTATGTCTAGTTCTTCTCCAATCACTATTTCATTATGGATTACCTACTTTGTTTCCTATTTTGGAAAACTACTATCACTTCTAAGGTAGTAGATGAACCACCGCCTGCTGAACCTGAAGGCTCATTAGATGAAAAAGGGGAGGAGAGTGAGGAACAAAAGGAGGAATAATGGATTAGCTACCCATGCCTACCTTCCAATGAGAGTAACTCTTTATCCCTTACATCATTTGATTGTCCCCCATGCTTACCAAAGGAGGATGAATGTTATGTTCATGTGGATTATTTTGAAATATCTACTATGGGTAAAACTTGTGATAATAATTATGCTCCTATTATCTATGATAATCCTTTATTTGTGCCTAACTTCGAAATGCATGGTACTAAAGAGTTTTGCTTAGAAAATGTTTATGGTAAAGATCTAGATGATGGTCCTATATTGGTTGATAATATTAATTGTACTACTACTGAAAATGATATTGGAGGGGTCTTGACTTTATCTTGGAACCCCATACCTCTTGAGAATGATCAATCATCTTGTTATAAAATTGTTAAAAGTGGGTTTGAAGGTTTTAATCCCACTATTTTTGAGCTTGATAAAAATTATGTGTTTGTAGATCATGAAAAGCATACTTTATGTGATAGTTATATTATTGAGTTTATTCATGAGTCTACTGAAAATTATTATGAGAAAGGAAAATATAGTTGTAGATGTTTTCATGGTTCTGAAACACCTCTCTATATGCTGAAAGTTTTGAAGTTACTCTTGTTTCATCTTCCTATGCTTGTCAATTTGTTCTTTGTGAATTTATTTGCGTAGAAGATTTCTATGCATAGGAAGTGGGTTATACTTAAATGTGTGTTGAATTTGCTTCTTGATGCTCTCTTTTACTTCAATTCATATTTCTTATGTGAGCATCTTCTCAAACTATCAAGCCTAGCTAAAAGGCATTAAAGAAAAACACTTATGGGAGACAACCCATTGTTTTATTTTAGTAAGTTTTTGTTTTGTCGAGTCTTGGAAGTTATTGCCTCTGCAATAACCTCTCCTTATTATTTTTGTGTGGTTTTTGTTCCTAGAATAATCTCTAATGAGAGGGAAGTAAGATTTGGGGAAGTTGCTGTCCCGAAACAGATTTCTGTGCTTCACTGTAAATATTCGTGAAAAATCCCAGTACGTTGGATTGATCTGTATTTTTTTTTTGTGTATGACCCATGTTATTGTCTAACTTACGTTAGTTTTGCACTTTTCGATTTGAGCAACCGAATATTTTTTTTAAAAATCGGTCTTTACCTGCTTGTCTGTTTTGACAGATTTCTGCCATTATTTGCATTTGCCTCTTAATTGGTTTCTTTTTGAGTTCTCTTTGATCACTCGAGCTTTTAAAAGGAATTGATACAGTAGCTTGTGTTTTAATGAAAGTTTTACTTGAGTTTAAACTAAACCCAAAGACTTATTATCTTGAATACACTAATGTTGCTAATGAAGATTGTGTGAAGTTTTGTATGAAGGAAATTTTCAAGTGTACGGGAAGAATAATGTGATGAGATAAAGTATGTACAAAAGCTCAAGCTTGGGGATGCCACCCGTGTCACCCCAAGAAATATTCAAGAGGTACAAGCGTCAAAGCTTGGGGATGCCCAAGGTATCCCCTTCTTCATCAATAAAAATCTCAGGTCTTCTTTCTAGATACTTTATTTTTATTGCTTCATGCACTATTGTGTTGTTTTGGGAGTGTATTTGTTTTATTTTTATTTTTGTTTGGTTTGATACAATAAATTAGTTAGACCCCTGCATTCTTATTTTGTTTCAAATAAGTCGATTGGTGTTGGAAAAGACTAGGAAGCATCATGCTTATAGTGGGTACAAAAGGAGCTTGTTTTGACTGTGGCCTAGACTTTATCATGTCATGTTAGATGTTGCTTTGACCATATGCTTATTATTGTTTTAGCGTGACTTGTTTCAAACAATTGATATTGGTTAATGTTCCATGAAAGAATCATGCGTTGTTTTAGCATACAAAAGCATAATATTGTGGTATTCTCCTTTGATGCTTTATTTGGGTTGACTTGGCACATGCTTACACCATGTTAAGACTATGAACCGGTCACCTTAGCCTCTATGATCATTTAGTTTTTGACTTGTGATATCACTTTATGATTTAATTAATAATGTTTTCTCGCTTTGGATGATTATGGCCATTATTTCTCTCTTAGTTGGTCGCTCCCAGTCTTTTGCTAGCCTCCAATTGTACTAAGTATGAGCTCTACTCGTGCATCCAACTCCCAAGAAACCAAGTTATTCCAAAGAGTCCACTATAAACTTCTATGCATGGTGTGTTACACCATTCCAAGTATATTCATGTTTTTATCTATCTTCCAAATTAAACTTTTGTTATGTGAAAATTAGTGATTAAAGCTCTCACAAACTTGATGGCACACTTTATTTTCTTGCACTTAATAAAATTGAACCATTGTGTCATCTATGTTGCTTATATGCTTGCAAATTATAAGTTGGGAGTTAGCAGAACCATGTTGTCATGGGGAACGCTTTCAACACTTGTACATATCTATCTAGTTGATATCATGATCTTTTGTTTATGGATGTTGGCAGTGTGAAATAAAAGGGGAGCTTGTAAGTCCATGAAGTATTATATATGTGTTAGAGAAATGCCTAGGCATCTAGCCTAAGCATGCATAATCATGGTGGAAACTTGCAGCATAACCATAGTGAGCAATCTATGAAGCATCTTCAGAAAAAAATAGAAAAAAGAGAAAAGAAAAGAAAAACACCATACTTATGGTAAATAAAAATATCGCTGAGATGCTCATTGTCTATTGCCTTGTCATTTTGATATGGGAGAGCTCCTGTGTCATGGGACAAGGGGTACCCATTGGCGGTTCTCTATGATACACATATACTTACAATGACAAGAACTTGCTTCAGACTAAAGTTGAGTAGCATGAGGAACGGCCCTCGTACTCAAGGGACATGAGATTTCCAACTTATGATCTATCAAGCATATACCTCATATTTGTCTCACTTTAACCTTAATCACTTCAAGATGCTTATGATAGGGGCAATGAGAGATGAAAGCTAATAAGTACCATAATTTTTGGAAGCTCTTTATGAAACTTGAAATCCCTACTTCCCTCTGTGAAGGGCCTTTCTTTTTTACTTCTATGATTGAGTCTCCATCTTATATCTTTATGCACCAATTAAGAGAGCATAGTTGTCATTCTTATTTCAATGTGCATTGTCCCAAAACTTGTTGATTGATTCATAACTATGATATTGCTTTTTCTTAAATTATTTGTATATAGTCACCCTTATGAACTTTGAAGGTGTCCTATGCATTTATATTTTGCTACGCCATGAAGGACAAGCTGAATACCACTCTTGCTATGTTTTCTATATGTGAAACAAACAAACGTCTTTCAATGCATTGTTATTCATGATCTTTTGTTTGTGTTACCTTTCATGTTACAACATAGTTGCTATGTCTTATTATTAGAACTACATCTTTGATGCTCATGTTTAGAGTACTTCGATCCCAGCTATCAATGCTTTACAAATACCTTGATCAAGATTGTGATGGTGCATGTCACCTATAAAATTATTCTTTTTATTACTTACCTACTCGAGGACGAGTGGGAGATAAGCTTGGGGATGCTTGATACGTCGTAAACGTATCTATAATTTTTTATGCTACATGCTTGTTTTATATTAACTTTCTTATGTTTTGTCTACACTTTGAGGTATTTTTATACATTTTCTGGAACTAACCTATTGACAAGATGCCGCAATGCCAGTTGCCTGTATTATGCTGTTTTTGGTTTTAGAAAAGCTAGTAAGGAAATATTCTCGGAATTGGACGAAACAAAAGCAGAATTCAATATTTTACCGGAGCAAAGAAGGAGTCCAGAGGGGGGACGAAGAAGCGCCACAGGGCGGCTGCCCCACCCTAGAATGCGCCAGGGCATAGTGTGCCCCTTGGCCCTCAACCGACCTTGCCCTTTCACCTATATAAACCCCCGAGGCAGAAACCCTAAGCACCCGATCAGAAATCCATGAAACAGTCCTTAGCCTCCGCCATATCCATCCCTAGATCAAGGGGATCTGAATCTCTTCCCGGCACCCTGCCGGAGGGGAGAGATCATCCAGGAGGCCTTCTTCATCACCATGCCATCCTCCGGAGTGATGCGTGAGTAGTTCACCCTTGGACTATGGGTACATACAGTAGCTAGATGGTTGGATCTCCTCCTTTGTGCTATCATGTTTCGGTCTTGTGAGCTCCGTTCATGATCAAGATCATCTATTTGTAATGCTACATGTGTTTGTGGAGATCCGATGGATATTGAGTACTATGTCAGATTGATTATTGATTCTATCATGTCTATGTTATTTGTGATCTTGCATGCTCTCCGTTACAAGTAGATGCTTTGGCCAAGTAGATGCTTGTAACTCCAAGAGGGAGTATTTATGCTCGATAGTAGGTTCATGCCTCTAGTAATCTGGGGAAGTGACAGAAATCTCTAAGGTTGTAGATGTGCTGTTGCTACTAGGTAGAAAAAAACAATCCTTTGTCCAAGGGCAATTGTATTGTTTACTTTACACACTTTGCTTAATGTAATTATCTATTTCTTGCAAATTAATACTGGAAGGGGTTCAGATGATAATCTGAAGATGGATTATTAGTCATAAATGCAATTGGATTACGGTCTATGTATTATGTTGTAATGCCTAAACAAATCTCGTAGAGATCAAGATGTATAGTATATGCATTTTCAATCTGTCAATTCCCCTGTTGTAATTTGTTCACCCAACATGCTATTTATCTTATGGAGAAACACCTCTAGTGAACTATGGACCCCAGTCCATTCCTTACCATTGATATTCCATCTACTATTTACCGTTTAATGTTTACTTTCACAAGCAATTACTATCTTCCACACTATACGTTTAATCCTTTGTTTTCAGAAAACCGTTGAGATTGACAACCTCACTGTAAGTTGGGCAAAGTACTGTGGTTGTGTTGTGCAGGTTCCAAGTTGCTAGAAACACCTTGGAGTTGTTTCCTTACTCCTATGGTTCAATAACCTTGGTTTCATAACTGAGGGAAACTTGCTGTTGTGCTCATCATACCTTCCTCTTGGGGTTCCCAACGAGCTCTACATATATGAGCCATCACCTGACAATTTATTAGATGGTTCCTATTGTTTAGATACCCCGCAATTTAAATGTTGTCTTGACACGACAAAATATATCATCGGTTAGCTACACAAATTTAAATAGAGTAAATATAATACTAGAAAAGCCCATATATGGTCTCCATATTTAATTATCAGGTGAATAGGCTAAATGCCCCCAAACATCCACAATATGCATTCGAGTAAGAATGATTCATATGCAACAAGATATATGTCATGTTATAAAAGTATAGGGGCTTAGGGTAACACGTGCCGGATTAACGGTTTTGGTTTGAAGGGTTCAAATCCGGGTCTCGGGGTCGACGGGGTTCGGGCACGACAGAATCAGTCATCGGAATCCCTGAAGAAGATCTTGTTGCATCCGGGACGAAGGTCTTGGGAGAGGCATCGCCGTGTTCAGGTTCCATGTCGATGAATGGGTCATCCGAGAACAACTTGGCATAACGTGAGGAAGGGATTGGCATCCATGTAGGAGTTCTTGCCGGTGGTCTGCGAGTTACACCGGGTGCGGTTCTCAGGGTTCTCTCCTCGGTTGATTGTGAACTTGATTCAACACCAGGGCAGTCTCTAGCCATGCCACAAGGGTCTTGAGAGGAACTTGGGGAATACACGGTCTTCGGTTGTGCTAGAGGAGCCCAAGACCATGCTCAGCAACAAACAACAAGGACACACGCTAGGGCACCACGCATATATTTGGAACAGAGGCATGAATACGACTTGAACAAGGATAAGGACATGAAGATGCCCATAGAAGCGAGCAACACCAGAGCGTTGATCCTGTCGGCGGCGAGCCAGGGAGAAGATGAAGCGACAAAAGCCGGACACGGGGCAGTGGGTTTATAGGTGCGAAGACGAGCACGGTCGGCGAAGGATGCAACAACGCAGAGCTTGCAAGCAGGGCGGCGCTGGCAATGGTGGTATACAGGAGGAGGGCGGCGCAACACAAAGGTGGCCAGAGGCGAGGAGGTGGAGCTCTGGCGACTGCTCTGCCTCGGGAAGGAGGTCGCTGGCGGCACGGGGGAAGAACGCGAGGCAGCGGATGGCGGCTCGGGAAGGAGAGCCAGGTGGCAACGCGCGTCTAGGAGGGCAAGGGTGCATGGCAGCGTTGCGACGGTTCCGATGGCCTTGCTGGCGGGGAGTAGAGGAGCAAGGGTGGCACTCGTGCACAGGAAGAAGGGCGACACGGCGACGGGCTTGATCTTAGAGGAGAGGGACCACGACAGTGGTGCACGACGCAGGAAGGTGGGGAGGTGCGGCAAGGGGGAGGCAGGGGCGGCTCGCGGAGAAGAGGAGGAAGGAGTAGGGTGGTAGGTGGGCGACACATGCAGGGTGGGTGACGTGTGGGAAGGGTGGGGCGGCTATGCGTGGGGAGCAGGGGGATCGAGGCCACGGGGTAGGTTTGGTTCGCTTGCGACAGGAGAAGGTGGGCCGAGGATGGTGTACGCGAGTGGTTGCAAGCGGGAACGGGTCGCGCTCCCTGCGGGTTGTGTGAGTGAGTGCTTCTGCATGGGCATGCATGAGTGTGTGTGTGCTACAGGGTCGTGTCGGTGTTGGGCGTTGGGTTCGGTCGGTCAGGTGGGTGCTGTGGCATCGTGTCGTGTACACGAGCAAGGGGCTGCGTCGCATGCGCGTGAGTGCAGCGGCGACTACGAGTGGGGTGTGAGGGGTTGGATAGCTAGGGTTCATCTAGGGTTAGGGTTTGTTTTTCCTAGGGTTTTAGGCTGGCTGCTGGCTAGGCCTTTCGGGCCGGGCCGGCGGCTGCCTCCCCCGATTTTATAAATCATTTTTGTTTTATTTCTTTTATAAAATCTTTTCGTAAATAGATTTAGACAAACAAGATATCCGGGAGATACCAGGGTTTTATAATTTGAAATCGAGAAGAGGATATGTAGAAAACAAGGATAGGCTTTTAGCAAAATAGTTTTAGGCAAGAATATAAATGCAGACATGAAGATGCTCAAATGCAATGTGGCATGATGACATGAGCATGCAGTCATGATGATGCATACAGAACGAGCGATTTTCTGGTAGCGGTTTTCCCGGGGTGCTACATCATCCAATCCATATCCACCTCGTATGCCTAAAGAGGACTAGTCACACATGATGATGGAGAGTGAACACATGGTTGTTGGTAATGATGGTGGTGGAGAAGACCTTGAAATCCCCCTCTCCGACGTGAGAGTAGGACCAATCTAACCCAGAAATGAAGATCATGGATGTGGCGACGTTCTGCTTCGTGAAAGGGTCCATTCTCCTGGATACCTAGGTTTCTTAGGTATATATGGGGTGTGCCAAAGGAGGATCCGATACGATGCTCCAAGGCCAAAAGGGCCTGGGTGGCGCGCCCAGCAATAGAGCGCACGCCACATGTTCTCTTTCAGGCCTCGTGGCTCCCCTCGTGTGATTCCAAAGCCCAGTCTCCTTCTCCAGGTGAAAACCCCGCGTAGTATTTTTCCTCGATTTTATTTCCTGCAAAAACAGACAAAAAGAAGACTTTTGCTAAAAACATCGTTTGATTCAATAGTTTTATCCAAGTATGGTGAAATTCCAGAGCAAATCATTAAGAAAAGTAGTTGGAAAAGTAGATACATTTGAGATGTATCAGCTCCCCCAAGATTAGCTTGTTGTTTGTCCTCAAACAACTCAAACGCAGTGTAGAAGCAACAAAAGACTTTGACAAGAACTTTGCTCTATGCATGCATAACATTTTAAAATAGAAAGTATTTAGAATCTGGCTTTATCAATGAATAGCAAAGTATTAACAAATGTTCACTATGTTGACGTTCCACTATTTATACATGGTGCAAAGGAGATAATATATGGCAACACTACTAAGGCATGATTAATTGGTAGTAGCAACGAACAAAGTTCTCACATCGCATTTGATTGAATCATGAGTAAGGTTTTTGAGACCTTTCATTCTTGCAATTGTTGACTAATAATTCACCATGTTTGTGTTGCAGACTAAATACTCAGGTGATGACATATCCTTCCAGTCTTTCAACCTTTTAACACTCATAGAAGATCCATATATGAGGTAGTAACTAGTATCTTTAGTTGATATCAGGGTGTGTGCATGGGTTTAGCCCTCTTAATCTTCATTTAGCTTCATTTAAATAGGCGTTATTTGCCTTTCTTTGATGGGCACTTCTTACTTATCTCCCTTTATTTAGTGGACACTTCTTTGGTGTAATCATAATAGCCATCTCATTGGGTTCTTTTTCTTTTTCTTTTCAGGATAGTGGCTCATGGGGAGTGTGCCCACCAATACAATGATAGCCATGTTGGTGAAGTTGGTTTGCAGGCTAGCGGAAAGGCTAAGTGGTTAACTAAACATACTATCAACCGACTTATGTATGACTCAACGATAGGATTTACCATTTGAAAGACTGGACGGTCATACAAGCATCGACCTTTATATTCAGATAGGAATATAAATATTTATCACTGAATATGTGCCATGTTCACAATAACAAACACGATGGGATACACAGACCTTTATTCAGAGCTACTATCTTTCAATCAAGTCTAAATAATGTTTCTTAATAACATCTTATTTGCATCATTATATAGCGAGAAAAAACAGAAACATGGTAAACATCCACCACTATTTCCCTAAGTATTGATGAAACTACGCACAAGTACTTGCTATTGTTAAATTGCATGCATAAATATAACAAAGGTGTCAGATCTCTTTCATCAGTCCATACATGCTGGTTCATCGTTGTTGTTCTCCCTTTCCCAATTCTAATTGCATAATACACTCACATATCGAATAGAGTCAAGATAATATAACTTGGTTCATTTAGGACATCATTTACAACGGTTTAATCAAGTGTATTGCGGGCTTTTTATCAAAACTTTTAATCACATGGTATCCAAATGGTGGCTTGTAGTGGCTATGATCCATATATCACCATAGTACTCATTGTGGATCATTTACATGTTCAACTAGCCAATTTTAGAGATGAAAATCAAAATCTGCCAATAGATTACTGCAGCGATATAGCCTAGTTTTTTCCTAATTAAACATCTTAGGAAATTTTTCCAATTTTTGTGTGTGCGGGTAACGAAAAGTCAGCCTAATCTGAATTACAGATAAAAAATGAAAAATAAACCAGTGAACAACATCATGCAGATTTCTGTAACTCCTTCTAACGTGCTTTTTAAAAATGAATTTTTTTGTGGTTTTTAGTTTTAAGTGACAAATATAATTAACTAAATAGAAAGCAAGCTAAAAAATAAATAAAATATTTTTGGGTTTTCAACTTTTAGGAC
This sequence comes from Avena atlantica, assembly GCA_910589765.1. Classification (NCBI taxonomy): domain Eukaryota; kingdom Viridiplantae; phylum Streptophyta; class Magnoliopsida; order Poales; family Poaceae; genus Avena; species Avena atlantica. Next base: position 442,213,786 of record OU342739.1, read on the forward strand.
AACAAAACTACAATTCAAACAATGTAAAAGAAACTAAACCAAAATAACCAAACAAACAACCGAACTAAATAACCGACCGCATATGGGCCTGGCCCAAATGGCTGCCAGGGTGTGAGGTGCCTACCAGGTACCGACCTGGTCGGAAAATAAGAATTCCCGTATTTTTTTCAAGCCTATCATGGCACAGAATTATCAGATACTACTATTAGGCTGATATTCGCTCTAAATAAAAAATACTATTGGGCTGACATACTGTCGATGTCAACGGCCACAGAACTGTATCGACCGGGCTGGCTTGTTTCGGCTCGAGCTGATTCTTGATTGTACCTGTTCCCGTCGGTCGTCACAACCACTCTCGCCTTGGTCACGAACGGCCGGCGGTGACACATCTCTCCTCGTGTTGCTCGACGGATATCAACAAACGGAAGCGTCACATCAGAAAACTTCTAGGAGCTAAGGACGTCACCAAATGTTGTTAGGGGCAACAGTCGGGTTCAAGGTGGGCACAGGTGGCAGGATCCGCCTCTGCCAAGGCTACCCACCTTGCCGGATACTATCACTTGTGTTCCGTCACTACACGCCCTCTCCTTTCTGGACCGGCCAACAGGGCATCTACGAAACTTCTCTCCTCGTGTTTACTAGAGTGGAGCTGCCCTTGCTACAACTAGTAGAAAAAGAGGCTTATGATCGGTCCTGAGTCCAACACTAGTCCCGTCTTGTTACGGTCTGGGACTAGTGTGAGCACTAGTCCTGATTCATAACGTCTCCAACGGCTATGAACCAGGGTAAACACTAGTCCTGGTCATTCCAGGTCTCTAGTTCCGGTCAGTAATACAGCTCGGGACAAGAAACCTCGAGCCAACGAGCTGCACTTTACGGGGACAATTAGTCTCATGCCTTATCACGACCCGGAATTAGTTAGTTCCCTATATAATGCAGCTGCTTCGTTCATGCCCGAACCATGGCTATTTTTCCTCAAAGCAAGCCGAGTTCATGCCTTTTTTCTCAAGATTTGTCAAGATTTGGTTTGCAACCCCTAAATCTAAGGATTTAAAAGGATAGGAACTTCATCCTTTCATATCTTATTGTTACTTTAGATCAATGCGATAGAAGGAGAGATGGATTTGCATGCATGCTCTAGAAGTAAAGGATTTTTTAGATGTGTAACAAATTTTGATTAGTCACAAAGTTACTTTAAATAGAAATATGTAATTTTAGAGTTTCAGATCTTAGAATGGAATGGGGTTTTCACTGATAGAACAATAATAAAAAACTCCACATTTTTTATGTTAATTGTTTTCTCCAATTCAGAAATTGGTGCATATAAATTTTTCAAAATTAAAAATTAGTGCTCTAGAATCTCTCATTATAACTTGTATTAAATTGGTCGCTGGTCTCTATTTCTGATGCTATACAATGGTTTTTGATATACTTTTACAATACTGTAGATGGTCCGGAAATGGATGTATGGTACTGACTGATGATACGTCCAATTTGCATCACCATTCTATATCATAATTTGCCTCTATTTATTGATATATTTCATATTAAGACGTGTTACTTATGTCTTTTCATGCATGTTGGATGATTCTTGGGGGATGAACTGCCAGAATCGGGATTCTGATGGAAAAAGAGGTGTTTTGATGCAATTTCGCGAAGACCGGAAAAATACCAGAAAAATTATGGAAAATCATATTTTCCCAGAAGACGAAGGAAGTCAGAAGGGGAGGCGGAGATGGGCCACAGGGGGCCCACACCCCTAGGCGCGGGCCACCCCTGGCCGTGCCTACAGGGGGTGTGCCCACCTCTGGCTCCGCCCTCTCGCCTATATCTTCCCCTCGGAACCCTAAAACACGGGGAGCGACCATAGAAAGATTTTGCCGCCTCTGCGGGGCGGAAAACACTGAGAGAGAAAGAGCTCTCCGGCAGACAGATTTCTGCCGGGGAAATTCCTTCCCGGAGAGGGGAGATCGTCGCCATCAACACCATCGTCAGGCTAGACTTCATCGGGATCATCATCATCATCCACACCATCATCTCCACCAGCACCATCATCACCACTCCATCCCGCTATAACAATTGTTGTGAATACTTGCATAGTTCTTCGGGGAAACTTTTCCGGTGTTGATTACTATTGTAGTTGATGCTTGTGAGTGGAACCATTGGATCATTGTTTATGTTCAGATTGTTATCCATTACCATATCATCTTTGATCTTGATCCATATGATGTCTTGTGAGTAGTTCGTTTAGTTCTTGAGGACATGGGAGAAGTCATGTTGTTAGTAGTGGATTTGTGTTGAGATATTATTCAATGGTTTAGTATTTAAGTTGTGGTGCTATTCTTCTAGTGGTGTCATGTGAACGTCAACTACATGATACTTCACTATTTATGGGCCTAGGGGAATGCATTGTGTATTTGACTACTAATTGTGGGGTTGCCGGAGTGACAGAAACCTGAACCCCCGTTAGGACACCTTTGCATAAGGGAGCGTAGGATATCAGAGTTTAAGACTGTGGTTAGGTTTATATCTTAATTGCTTTCCTGTAGTTGCGGATGCTTGAAGGGGGTTTAATCACAAGTATGTATTAGTCCAAGTAAGGTCGGTACATTAGCATAGGTTCACCCACACAACACTTACAACACCAAAGAAGGGTACTCAGCTATTTGAAGCGAAATCACTTGACAGAATTCCCATGTGTCCTCGAGAAAGTTTGGTCCTTATAAGTATTTCCACCGGCTTGTCCTTTTCTAAGAAAGGATTGGGCCACTTGTTGCATTTGTTCGTTGTCTTTATTACTTGCACTTTGTTTCTTTGCTTTATCAGAAAACCCCTAAAAATTTGTTTGCTAAGTATTTACAGAGATTTCCTGCTCTATACCACTAGTCAACACCTTATGCTCCTCGTTTGGATCGACACTCCTATTTATCAAAAGTACTGCGATACACCCCCTATACTTGTGAGTCATCAAGACTATTTTCTAGAGCCGTTGCCGGGGAGTGAAGCGCTATTGAAGAGTGGAACTGGTAAAGGAAACTTCTACTGTGAGTATTGATTTTTATTTCTGTTTGTTACTTTGTTTCCAATATGGATAACCCACTTGGTTTTCTGTTTGGGAAAACTACTACCACTGTTAGGGTAGTAGATGAACCACCACCTGTTGATATAGATCCTTTTAAGATACCTACAGGTATTGTTGATCGTGTTATGGATAATTATTATTTAGGGGATGGAACTGTCCGTCCTGGTGATCATTTGCTTTTTATCCATGAATTATGCGGGTTGTTTAAGTGTGCAGGTATCACAAATGAGCAGGTGAAGAAGAAGTTACTCTCTATATCCTTGAAAGGGAGAGCTGAAGAATTGTATAAGCTGCTGAAGAACGGGAAATCCATGGAATGAGAGGAAATAGTACCTCTCTTTTATTCTAAATTCTATCCTCCTAGTGAAATTCATAGTTATAGAAATATGATATATAACTTTTGGCCTTGTGATGGAGAGAGTATATCTCAAGCTTGGGGGAGATTGAAGTTACTAATGCTTAAATGTCCTATTCATGAACTCCCTAACAATATTATTATCAATAACTTTTATGCTAGACTTTCTCTTCATGATAAAGATTTACTAGATGCTTCTTGTGCTGGATCATTCACACGTATGAAGGAAGAAGATAAATGGGATATTCTAGACCGTATTCTAGAAAACACTGAAGTTTGGGAGAATGACAAAGGAAGAAAGTCAGGTATAAACTATGATTATGAATGCATTAAATATTTTATGGGAACTGATTACTTCCGTGATATTAGTAATGAGTATGGTCTTGATTCCCAAAGTATTTCCAATTGTTTTAAGTCATTTGCCTCTTACATATAAATTCCTAAAAAGAAGTGGAATAAGTACCATGCACCTTATAAAGATGTTGTTAGTCATGTTACTGTTAGAAGCAATGAAGTTTGTACTATTGATCATATTTTGCCTAAACCTTATGTTGATAAAATACCTTTCAAGCTAAGGTAAAGGAGTATTCTATGATGATTAGTGCGAATAACAAAGGTACAAATAAAACTAAGGAACTTGATGAGCAAATGAATGTTGAACCTGTGGTAACTATTGTGAAAGATCTTGTCACTAGAAATATAGAAGATGAGCACATTGTCTTCTGTGAAGACGCTTCTAATATTATTTCTCATCCTAGTAAAGCTAGAAAAGCTAGTGTTCCTGTGCTTTCTGTTAGAAATAGTGATCACTGCTATTATGGTTTATGTGATATTGGTGCTAGTTCTAGTGCTATTCCTTATGAGCTTTATGGGGAAATTATGCATGAAATTAGACCTTGTGAGCTTGAGGACATTGGTGTGGTTATTCACCTTGCTAATAAGGAAACCATTTGCCCTATTGGTATTGTAAGAGATGTGGAGGTTCTCTGCGGTAAGATTAAGTATCCTTCTGATTTTCTAGTGCTTAATTCAGCATTTAGCAAAACTTGTCCTATCATTTTTGGTAGACCCTTCTTGAACACTTGTGGAGCTATTATAGATTGTAAAAGGTAAAAAGTTTTAACTAAGTTTGATGGGGATTCTTATGAGTTTAACTTTTCCAAATTTGCTAAAGCTCCTTGTGAAAATAGCTTGCCTAATAAAGATTTCAGGATGGAACATCTTGCTTCTATTGATCCAGTTTATGACCTTGGACCTCTTTTTGATGACTGTAATTAAGTATGCTCATTCTGATGATAAATTTTTTGCCAGTGACAGTTATATTGTCAACTTTATTCAAAGTGCCACTGAAAGTTATTATGAGAGAGGGAAACATGGTTTTATGCATCTCAATAATGTTAAGTTTCCCCATTTTATGTTGAAAGCTTTGAAGTTGCATTTGTTTTGTCTTCCTATGCTAGTGGATTTTTTTTCAACAATTTGTTTTCTCATGATACCCCCATGCATAGGAAGTGGGTTATACTCAAATGTGTTGGTTATTTGCTTCTTATTGCTCTCTTTCACTTCAGATATTTATCTCCTATGTGAGCATTTTTGTAATTATAAGGCCTAACTTAAAGGCATTAAAGAAAAGTACTTCTTGGGAGATAACCCAATAGTTTTGTCGAGTCTTGGAAGTTATTACCTAAGTAATAACCGCTCCTTATCCTTTTTGTTTTGGTTTTTGTGTCAAGTTCAACTACTTTTGAGAATTAGAGGAGTTGTGAAAAGTGGCTGTCCTGGGACAGATTTTTGTGCTGCATTGTAAAAATTCGTGAAGGAGCTCAGTACTCTGGATGGAGCTGTATTTTTCTGTTCTTGTTCTCCAAGTTGTTACCCAACTTTCATTAGTTTTGCACTTTTTGATTTGAGCAACAGAAGGTTTTCGAAAAAAAATCAATCTTTACCTGCTGGTCTGTTTTGATAGATTTCTGCCATCATTTGTATTTGCCTCTTATATTGATTCCCTTCCAGATTCTTTTGGGTTTTTGGAAAGGGGTTGCTTCAGTAGCTTTTGTTTTGATGGTTTTCAGTTGAAGTGAGTACCTAAAGGTTTATTGTTTTTGCATACACTAACGTTGCCATTGAAGTTTGTGTGAGATCTTATAGGAAAAGGAATTTTCAGGAGATGGAGAAAAGGAATCTGCAGAGTTAGTCTTTGAATAGGTAAAAGTGGTGAAAACAGAAGGTTCGTGAAAAACCTATCTTTTTATATTTTTGATGTTTTATTACATACGAAAGGTTACGAGACGAAACTGAGGAGGAAACGGAGGCCAGGTTGGCCACACCCACCCTAGGCGCGGGCCCTAGCTGGCCGTTCCTAGAGGGGGTGTGAGCCCCCTGAGCTCTGCTTCCGCCTCGTTTTCGCACCAGTACCTTACTTATATTTTAAACTTCGTAACATATAACCCCCCGGATCCCCCGAGGTTTGTGTATCGTGTTCTCGTCGTGTTTTCGTTTCGATCTGTTTCTGTCAGGAAATCTTCTCAAGTTTAGAGCACCATGGTATCCGCCAACAACAAAGGCAAGAAGCCCGAGGAAGATGATCCTCAAAACCCCAAGGAGGAGGATATTTTGGTAGGTGATGAAGAAGACATGGAGGAGGACAAGCATCCGGACACCCGCGCTACCGTCGCAAGCATTGGAGTGGTGGCAAATCCTACCAAGCTTAGGAGGACATCACAGATGTCTACAGGAGGGAAACCTCCACGTCTTATCTTCGTTCCACGTTCACTTCCTCCACATACCAAGAATCCTTCCCATACTCTTATACATGAGCAACAATACCAACAGGTCCCCAATGGAACTTTCCCTCAGTTTGGGATCTGCCTCGCTCTAACCATGCAGGGAAGGAACACACTAAGGAGGAAGAGTGGGAAAGAATAACTGTTGGAGATATGCCCTAGAGGCAATAATAAAAGAGGTTATTATTATATCTTTGTGTTTATGATAAATGTTTACATTCATGCTATAATAGTATTAATCAGAAGCATTAATACTTGTGTGATTTGTAAACTAAATTAGAGTCCCTGTAAAGCCTCTTTATAATACTAGCTTGTTGGTTAATGGATGATCGTGGTTTCTCGATTATGAACATTGATATGTTATTAACAACAATGTCATATCATTAGGAGAATGGTATGATGGACATACTCCTATAGATAAGCGTAGCATAAAGATCAAGTCATTTCAATAGTTCGTTTGCTATAAGCTTTCTGATACATAGTAACATAATTCCTTCGACCATGAGATCATGCTAATCACCATCACCGAAAGGATGCTTTGATGACATCACACACCACACCGTAACTGGGTGGCTATAAAGGTGGCATTGAGTGTTCGGAAAGTATGTGTTGAGGCACATGGATCAAGAGTGGGATTGGTCCATCCATATGACGGATAGATATACTCTGGGCCCTCTAAGTGGAATGTCATCCAATTAGCTTGCAAGCATGTGACTGGCTCACAAGGGATCACATATCACGGGAACGAGAAAAGAGTACTTATCGGTAACGAGGTTGAACTAGGTATGCAGAGATACCGACAATCAAACCTCGGATAAGTAAACTATCGCGAGACAAAGGGAAATTGGTATCGTATGTAAGTGGTTCATTCGATCACAAAGTAATCGTAGAAATATGTGGGAGCCATATGAATTTCCAGATTCCTCTGTTGGTTATTGATCGAAGAAGTGTCTCGGTCATGTCCGCATAATTCATGAACCGTAGGGACACACACTTAAGGATTCGATGTTGTTTAGTAGATATGGAATGTAAGTAGGGAAACCGAATGTTTTTCGGAGTCTCGAATAGGATCCGGGATATCACGAGGAGATCCGGAATGGTCTGGAGAATAAGATTCATATAAGGAAAGTCCGATTCCAGAGTTCAGGAATGATTTCGATGTTTTCAATGGAGATGTTCTAGAAGGTTCACCGTACTGGAAGGGGAATGGTCCATGAATGTGTCATGGGTAAGTGGAATGATTGGATCATATCCTAGGTCACTTGGTTGGGCATTTGCGAGAGAGAATTAAAGCTCTAAATTGAAAGTCAAAAGGGAGGTTTGAAAAGTCAAACTTGAACAATAGTTTCCTAGTGGAAGAAGGAAAGATTCCTTCCTTCTATCCAACTTGGGTTTGGGTATGGATTCAAACTCCCCTCTCCCAAGGCTGCCCCCCTCTCATAAATAGAGGGGGAGGGCTGCCCCAAAGAACACAACACCAATCCCTCCCCACCGTGCGCCGCCGCCGGCCCGTCTCCCTAGCCGTCGCCGACACCTCCTCCTCTTCTTCGGCCTTCTAAACCTAGATCACCGGAAACCCTAGATCCACCATAACTCGCACCGGCTTAGGCGAAGCCCTGTGGGATCTTCCCTCTACTTCCGACACCACGCCGTCATGCTGCCGGAATCGCGAGGGGAGAACTACAACCTCGGTTGCCTGCTGGAACAAGGGAGAGGAAGGTCTTCATCGAGTACCGAACATGTGACCGACTGCGGAAGTGCTGCCGGAACGCAGCGCCGAAAGATCGTCTACGCGATCTTGAGATAGGCAAGTGTACGACTACATCATCCACGAGAATCTACGCTCGTTAACCGCTTTGGAATCTTCGAGGGTGAGTACTCTAATCGACTCGTTGCTACAATCTAGTAGATAGATCTTGGCTTGTTTGTATGCATGCGGTAGAATTTTTTTCCATGCTACGAACCCCTACAGTGGTATCAAAGCCGTGTCTATATGTAGATCTATTGCATGAGTAGAACACAATGGTCATTGTGGGCGTTGATGCTTTTGTTGTCGATTGCTTCTTGTGTACTTTGCATCTTGCGGGATGGTGGGATGAAGCGGCCTGGGCTAACCTTACATGACATCGTTCATGAGACTTGCTCCACGCTTGACATGCAACTTGTATTGCATAAGTGGCTTTGCGGGTGCCTGTTTCTCCCAACATAGTGAAGATTCAATTTACAATGGGTAATTGACAATACTAGTATCAACATTGTGGTTCTTGTTCGTAAGTTAGAACGACACTTATTGAAAGCCCCAAACCACGTAAAACATGCAAAGAAAATTAGAGGCGTCTAACTTTGTTTTGCAGGGGTGTGCTGTGATGTGATATGGACATGATTATGATTATATATGATGTATGCAATGTTCCTTATTGTAAGTCGGCAACCGGCAGGAGCCATATGGTTGTCCTTTAATTCCGTTAAGACCTGCATGTCTATTATTCAAAGTAGTTGTAATAGTTGATGCTAGTGGACAAAAACCATGAAGCGGCGCCATTGAACTTGACGCCATGCCGGTGATGATGGAGATCATGTTCGTGCTTGAAGATGGAGATCAGAAGCACAAGAAGAAAGGCCATATCATATCACATATTTTGAATTGCATGTGATGTTAATCCTTTTAAGCATCTTGTATTGCTTAGTTCATGACGGTACCATTATAAGATGATCCCTCTAGCACAAAATTTCAAGTTATAAAGTGTTCATCCTTAGTAAGCACCATTGCTAAAGCTCGTTGTTTCGAAGCACCACGTGATGATCGAGTGTGTTAGATTCTGCGAGTGTATACAACGGGAGCAAGCCAGATTTGCTCATGCGAAAGCTAAGGTTTGATCTTGACGAGCCTAGCATGTACAGACATGGTATCGGAACACGGATCACCAAAAGGTAAAGCATGAGTCATATATTAGATATGATGAACATGTTGATTGTTCTCCATTGAACCTACGTCAACTCTCGTGATGATCGGTTTTGATGTGGTGGACATGGTTCGTGTGATCACTAATACAATGTGAGGGATATTGTTTTGAGTGGGAGTTCACCTAGATTAATTTAACTATTAATTAGAACTCAATTTGTCATAAACTTAGTCTAAACTATTGCAAATATGTTGTAGATAAATGGCGGCCCCTACCATCATTTTTAATGCGTTCCTAGAGAAAGAAAAGTTGAAAAACAATGGAAGCAACTTCGCGAATTGGTTCCACAATTTTAGGATTGTCCTCAATGCTGGTAATTTGACCTATGTGCTGGATGCACCGCTGGGTGACCCACCTGTAGCTGATGCTACCTATGAGGTAAAGAATGTTTTCCTCGCTCAGAAGAATCAGTACTCCATAGTTCAGTGTGATATCTTGTATGGTTTGGGATCGGAGCTTCAGAAAAGGTTTGAGAACCATGACCCACATGATATTGTTCGTGAACTCAAAATGATATTTGAGGCTCACGTGGCAGTTGAGAGTTATGAGGCTTCTAAAAAGTTCTTTAACTGCAAGATGGAAGAGGGCAGCTTTGTCAGTGAGCACGTGCTTAAGATGTGTGCGCACGCAAGAAAACTTAAAAGCTTGGGTATAGTGATTCCTAATGCTTTGGAGATTCACCGTGTCCTCCAATCACTACCACCAAGTTACAAGAACTTTGTGATGAACTACAATATGCAAAACATGGAAAAGTCGTTGCCCGAACTCTTTTCCATGTTAAAGTCTGCAGAAGTGGAGATTAAGAAAGAGCACCAAGTGTTGTTGGTCAATAAGACCACCAAATTCAAGAAGAAAGGCAAGTCTAAGAAAAAGGGAAACTTCAAGAAGGGCGGTAAGAAAGTTACCGCACCGGCGAAAAGACCAAGGCTGGGCCTAAGTCTGATACTGAGTGCTTTTACTGCAAGGGAGAGGGTCACTGGAAACAGAATTGCCCTAAGTACTTGGCGGATTTGAAGAACGGCAACATCAAGAAGAAAGGTATATCCGATATACATGTTATTGATGTGTATCTCACTAGTACTCGTAGTAGTGCCTGGGTATTTGATACTGGTTCAGTTGCTCATATTTGTAACTCGAAACAGGTGCTGCAGAATAGACGGAAACTAGCGAAGAACGAGGTTACGATGCGCGTTGGAAATGGATCAAAGGTTGATGTGATCGTGGTCGGCACGCTACTGTTCATCTACCATCGGGATTAGTTTTATACTTAAATAATTGTTGTTTGGTGCCTGCGTTGAGCATGAACATTATATCAGGATCATGTTTATTGCGAGCTGGTTACTTGTTTAAGTCTGAGAATAATCGTTGTTCGATTTATATGAGTAATATGTTTTATGCACATGCACCTTTGATAAATGGTCTATTCTTATTGAATCTCGATTGTAGAATGTAAGGTTCCCAACCTTTAGAGATCCCTGTGTTTACAATGCTAGTCCCTGGATCAATAGCTAGCATCCACAGTTAAGATGTAATATCATGAAACAAAGGTCATAATACAACTTTATAACCAGGAATAAAATAATTCATTACATCTTACATAGCTCATTTGGCTATCACATTACAATGCAGCAGAATATAACAATAGCATGGGGTCCTTCATCTTCAAAGTGCCACAGGCAATCATGTTGGTTGTAGACTTGTAATCCTATTCAACACACTTCACTAACATCAAACAAACCTGCAACATAATAAGTTGCAGCCACAAGGGTCAATACATTTGAATTGTATTGGCAAGTTTCACTATTATGTAGAAATAATTGGATCCCATCATTTACATGCATATTTGGCTAAGTAGGGTTTAGGCTCTTTTGCAGAAAGCAATATAGTTTTATCCTATATTTTCAAAATAGTTTTTGATCTTTTGTCAAATCTTTCTGAACTTCTTGGAAAACTCCAAGTGCTTCAAATCCCTTGTTGTCACCATCAAGTTTTACTTTGAGAAATTGGAATGTCGAGATCTTCCATAGCTTCAGGCCTTAGTTGCTCAGAATTGTCCATAACCGGGGACACGGCTAAGTACTTAGAATTTTTGATCTTCTGCAGAAGTTGTACACTTTACCCACATGACACAATCTTGTCTTGATGCCACCAGTGGCCGCTGGATAAGTACTCACCAAAATGGAGTACTGACAGATCGAGAATGTGACAAAGTCTTTCCATAGAAGTCCTCCAAATACACAATGCTAGCTTGTCTACCAGGCACCGATGTAGGGATATATTTCCCTTACACAATTCTAGTTAACCTGAAGATGCCAATGCATGGGTCTTCCACTATGTAGTTGACTAAACCAGAGCCCATTTAGCATGTGGCTGTACACGGAAGCCACTGTACGAGAAACATGTTCAATCTCTAAGTCCCTGGGTGGTTTTCTTCTAGTGCACATACAAAAAGATAGCCATATAAACATGGTTCCCTTTGTTGCCACCTTGTCCAAAACTTGAGTATCCTTGTCCACCTAGGTGGTTCATTGAGTACTTGTTTTATTATATAAAACATATATCTTTCCAACACTTAATATAATCATATCATGTATCCCAACCCAAATATATAGCAGGGCTAAGCATACTACAACTACAATGTTTTCACTAAGGAAGATATAAGGGTTTCCTAATAGGATTTAGCATAGCATAAAATATAGTAGTCCTTATCATGCATGTTACAAAAATCCACTAAGTGTAATGAAAATAGTAGGACTTGGATGATAGTGTCACTTTCCTTTTAGTAGAGAATGTTGGTTCACTTCTTGATCTTGCAATTATCACACTCTTCTAACTTCACTACAATTCAATCAAGCAAACACAAATTCAACTAACATTGAAACCATTTCTCACACATAAAATAACAAAAACAAGGTCATGCATGCAAGCATGCAAAAGATAGTTTTATTTGGAAAAGTGGTTTCTACTAGGCTCTAAACATTATAAAGTTCAAAGTGGTCATTTACTAAAGTGGTAAAACCATTTGCAAAAGGTTTTATCTCATAACTAAATATTATGCTAGGGTGATATTTTATGTTGTTGAAAATATCTTTTAGCAAAATAAATTTATATGATTCATCAAATATGTTCTTAATATCAAAACTTGGTGTTTAGGGTCAGAAGGTTTGAATCAAATAATTTCCCAAAGGTTTCACTCAAAAATCATTTCTAAACCATAAACAATATTTTTATTTGACTAGAAATGAGCTAATTCAATTATTTATTCCTTAACTTCACAAAATACATTTTTAAATCCATAATTTGGTTCCTATGGTCAGTATGTTCAAAACAATCCATTTTGCAAAGATTTCATCTTAAAATTATATCTAGAACTATTTTTATATTCAAAATAAGCCTACACATGTTTCTACAAATTCAACCAATTTTCCAGATGCAAAACATTAAAAAAAGTGCATGGTTGCAAAGTACTTGTTCTGCTAAATCCATTGATATAAAATTTGCAAAATTTGGACGTGTAGAACTAAAGTTATGAATTTTACAAGTTTGCAATTCTAATAGAACATTTTCTATTTTTAAATCGAAACCAGTGCCACGCGTCATAATACTACTGGTCCATACCGCTTCGGGTGGATCGAGCAACATTGACCGTTAGATCTAACTAACAACGCACAACACAGATTGAGCGTACCGGTTCGTTTTAAGTCAATCTATTGCGTCCACTGGATCACAGTCTAACGACTCAGAGCGCTATGACCAAGTTCTGGAGGCGCTGCAACGGTGGGCGGCGGCGGCACGCTCGGGGAGGAGGGTTCCGGCGAAGCTAGGAAGCATAGGAGAGGGAGGAGACCATTACCAAACTCGCTGTGACGTGCTGAAGCTCTAGGTGGTTGAGGTGTACGAAGGGGCGCTTGGAGCTGCTGGCAATTCCTTGCCGGAGTCGTCGTTGGCGTCGGGCACGCTCTGATGTCGTCGGAGGCGATGCTACGGTGCGCGTTGAGACGTAATAAGGTGGCTGTTAGATGCGCACAACGCCGGGGATCACACGCGGGTCAACGTGAGTGAAGGGGATGGACGGAGGCTACCTGGGGAGTTCGTCGGAGAAGAGACAGATGGCGGCGCTGCTGGTTGTCGTTGTTGCCGACGCTAGCGGACGCGCGCGCGGGTGAGTGGAGGTTACTGGGAGATGCGCCAGGAGGTGGGGAGCAAGCCTGCATGCAGTGGGAGGCGAGGTGCGGCGAGGTGTGGCCGGAATCGGTGCAGAGGCTCGTCGGAGACAGTGATGCTCGAGCTCGAAATTGGAGCAGTCCGGTGGCAGGGAGGAGATGCTGCTTTGTAGAGGCCTCAACCTGATAAGGTGGATTCCTCCTGTGTTTTACAATGCTAGTCCCTGGATCAATAGCTAGCATCCACAGTATAGATGTAATATCAAGAAACAAAGGTCATAATATAACTTTATAACTAGGAATAATATAAATTTTATTACATCATATATAGCTCATTTAGCTATTACATTACATTGCAGCGGAATAACAATAATCATGGGGTCCTTCATCTTCAAGGTGCCACAGGAAGATGTTGGTTGTAGACTTTGTAATCCTAATCAAACAATCTTCACTAAGAACAATCAAACCTGCAACATACAAGTTACAGCCACAAGGGTCAATACATTTGAATTGTATTGGCAAGTTTCACTTCTATGTGTAATATGAGTGGATCCTATCAATACATGCATATTTGGCTAAGTAGAGTTTAAGGCTTATTTGCATAAAGCAACATTTATCCTATCTTTTCAAAATGGTTTTGGTCCTTTGTCAAATCCCTTTTCCAAGTTCCTTGAACTCCTTGGTAGAAACTCAAGTGTTCAAGTCCTTGTCAAAAATCCCTTGAGCTACTTGGTAACCCCAAGTGCAACAAGTTTAACAAAATCTCTTTGAATTCCTTGGTACCCCCAAGTGCATCAAGTTTTATATTAGAAGTTGGAATGTCGAGATCTCCCATGGTTCAAACTTTAGTTGCTCAGTATTGTCCATAACCGGGGACACGGCTAAGTACTTAGATTTTATTAACTTCTGCAGAAGGAGTACACTTTACCCACATGACACAATCCCATCTTGTTGCCACCAGTGGCATACTGGATTAGTGCTTACCAAGATGGAGTACCGGCAGACTGAGAGTGTGACGAAGTCTTTCAAAAAGGTTCTCCCATACATCATTGCTAGCTTGTCTTCAGCCCCCATGAAGCATTCCAGATCCCCATGTCCGGTAACTAAAGACAATGTATGGGTCTTCCTAATGTAGTTGACTAAGCCAGAGCCATAATAGCATGTGGTTGCACACGAAAGCCACAATTGGAGAAACATGTTCCATCTCTAAGTTTCCTAGGTGGTTTTCATTTGGAGCACAACACAAAGTGATTGCCATAGACATGGTTTCCTTTTGTTGCCACCTTCTCCAAAACTTAAAGTGTCCACCACCTAGGTGGTTCATTGAGTCCTTGTTTTATTATATAAATCACAAGTCCTTTTCTCAACCTTTGTAAAATCTCAACATGTGTCTCTTTCCAAAACATAGCATGGCTAAGCATGTACAACTTCAATATTTTCGCTAAGTAGTGTTTAGGGAATCCTATTAGGATTAGCATAGCATAAGTATAAAAACATTTTCATGCATGTTTACAAAATCCACTAAGTATAATGAAAGTAGTAGGACTTTTGTATGATAGTGTAACTTGCCTTTCTGGTAGGGAATGAGGGTTTACTCCTTGATCTTGCTAGTCTCACACTTTGCTAACTCCACTACAATCAATCAAACAAGCATAGTATCAAGTAGCATTCCAACCAATATTCAAACAATATTTCACACACACCAAGCAATGGATTCTAAGTCATGCATGGGAACATGCTTAGGATGGTTTTATTCACAAGGGAGGTATCTACTAGGCTTATAACTTTGTAAGGTTCCTAATTGGTCATTTACCAAAATGGCAAAGTCATTTGCAATTTGGGTTTTATCTCAAGACCATTTTAAAATCCATTCATCATTTTTATGTGGTGAAAACTATTTTTATCAAACAAAACTTTATGTTTTTCACCAAGTGAGTTGCTCTTGGCAAAGCTTGGTGTTTTGGGTCAGTAAGTTTTGTTCAAAACATTTTCCCAAGGTTTTCCTTGCAAAAACATTTCCATCATAAAATCAATGAGTTTATTTGGCTAGAAAATGGCTAAGTTAGATAATTCAACCTATTTTTTTACCAAAAATCATTTTTAACACTATGGGTTGGTTCCTAGGGTCAGTAAGGTCACAACAATCAATTTGCAAAAAGATCTAACCCTAAAATCAATTTTAATCATTTTTCCTACTCTAAATAAGCTCATAAATGAATCTGCAAAAACAAGCAAACAAACAGTTACTATTTTCCAAACTAAGGCCATGGTTGTTTAGGTCTTGCTCTCCTGAATCCAACGACATAAAATTTGCAATTTTTGGATGTGTAGATCTCAAGTTATAAGGGTTTAAAGTTTGCAATTAAATCAGATTCAAATTTCTTTTAAAACGGAATAGGTGACACGCGACACGTTTCTATTCGCGGGTACCGCTTCGCGTGGATCGCGGCTGTGGGGCGTTGGATCTGATGTGAATCGTGCGGCTCAGATGCTCCTGTACCGTTTCGCTTAAATCACTCTGTCTACACCGCAGGATGGTGATCTAACGGCTCTCGCGTGCTTGACCAGAAGCTGGCGGCGCTGCGCGGCGGAAGACGGCGGCGACAGCCAGATGAGGTGCTAGCGATGGTTCTAGGAAGCAAAGATCGAGGTGGGAATGCTCACCGTGATCGCGAGGACGAGGTGATGCTCGGGGCGTGCTTGGTTGGTCGAGGGGCGTTCAGGGTCTGCAGTAATTGCTCGCCGGAGTAAAGGACAACGTCAGACGGTCCTGGAGCTCGTCGAGGGTGAAGCTGTGGTTCGCCCCAAGGGAAAACAAAGACGCCGTTAGTCGCGCAAGATCAAGGCGAAGCTTTTCGTGTGAAAGATAGGGCTCGGGGTGGTCAGTTCATACCAGAAAAATGTCGCCGGAGATATTTGCAGACACGGCGGCGCTCGGAGCTTGTCGGAGTCGAGGTTCTGAGGCGCCCGCGGTTGAACGGAGGGTACAGGTAGAAGCACCTAGGTCTGGGGAATGTGCCTGTGTGGTTGGGAAGGCAAGGCGGTGGCTGGGCTCGCCGGAATTAGCTCGCGAGCTCGTAGAAGCAGAGCGGGTTTCAGATGGAATTGGCGCAGCCTGGTGGCGAAGAGGGGTTGGGGTCTGAGGGGAACGGAAGGGAAGGAGTTGGCGTTTTATCGAGCACAGTCAAAGCGAGTAATGGTGGCGGTATTATGACGAATTAAGCCCGCGGAATCATAGTAGGAAATGGCGACGAGGGAGGAAGAAGGGGTCGCGCGTGTGTGAGAGAAGAACAGTAGCGGTGGGGTCTACATGTCAGTGGGAAAAGAAATGAGGGAAGGGTCCACATGTCATACTCTGCGCGGGTCTGTTAGTGGGTGTGAACCGTTTTCTTCGGGGAAAGAATAGCTGGGCTGGTTGGTGGGCTTCCTGGGCTTGGCTGGCTGGGCTGGGTCCAAATCCATTTTTTTTATTCTGTAACCTTTTTCTTTTTCTATATCTGTTTTCTGTTTTGAATTTCAAACATTTAAACAAAACTCAACTTGATTCAAACAACCACTCAACTTTGTACTTTGAATTTGGCTCTGTTTTATCAGCATAAACCTAAATTCCAAAAATAAAATATATTTTATTCTTTTTAGGATCTTATTTAAAATAAAATAAACCAAAGTTATTTAATCAAATTGGGTTTGATTTATTTTACTAAAATCTCCATTTGAAATCCAAATATTTTTGAAACAAAACAGCAGGTTTTATTTGAAAATATAACATACTTAAAATACTTGTTTAAAACAAAATAACATAACCTTTTATTTTAGGGTCCTTTAATAATTAAATTCAATAGTCCTTCATTATTAAATCAATTAGGATTTATTTTATTAATATCTTTATTTTGAAAACTAAAAGTAAAACCAAAACTCTTCAGTAGGTTTTATTTGAGAATATAAATTACTTAGAAAACTTATTTAAAATAATTTAATAAGTTTTGATATTTTAATTAAAATGGTAAAAACCTTTTATTTAAATAAAGTTGGATATTAAATACTTATTATTTTATTTAAATAACCTTTGCTAATTTTATTTACAATAAAATGTTTTAATTCCAAAGCTTGGCCAAGGTTTAATTTGGCTTTATAAAATATTCTTTATTTATAAACTTCTATTTCATTTGAAACAAATCTTTTCATTTAAGAGCTTCAAAATAGTATTTCCAAATGTTTTTATTTTTTTTCCTTTTATTAAATGTTTATCTTTTTAAATCCCTTTAGGTTTTATTTAATTCAAATGGGTTTGAAGTTCCAATTGAGTTCAAAAAGTTTCTTCTGGTTCTGAAAATTAAACAAAGTTTTATTTTATTAATTTATTTTTCACATTACAAGATTTGGAAAATCTTGGGATGTGACAGGCTACCACCCTTAAAAATAAATCTCGTCCCGAGATTTGGGAAGGCTAGGGTTACAAGCAAGTTCAAACAACTATTATAACTTTATTTATTAATTGTTTATCTTTTTAAATCCCTTTAGGATTTTATTTGATCAAATTAGGTTTTGATGTTTCCAATTGGAATAAAAAAGTTTCTTCTCACCCTAAATTTCAACAATTTTTTTATTTTGTTTATTTATTTTTCACATTTAAAAATTTGGAAAATTT
Organism: Avena atlantica; assembly: GCA_910589765.1. Taxonomy (NCBI): domain Eukaryota; kingdom Viridiplantae; phylum Streptophyta; class Magnoliopsida; order Poales; family Poaceae; genus Avena; species Avena atlantica. The sequence goes on from OU342739.1 coordinate 442,231,780, forward strand.
TGGGATGTGACATAGAAATACACACATTAATACCATTGAAGCTAAACGTTTGAAATTGAGCGATAACTCGACCTATATGTGGCACTGTCGTCTTGGTCATATTTGAGTGAAGCGTATGAAGAAATTCCATTCCGATGGACTTCTTGAATCACTTGAAAGATGCGAAGCATGTCTGATGGGTAAAATGACTAAGACTCCATTTTCTGGTATGATGGAGCGAGCTACGGACTTATTGGAAATCATACATACAGATGTGTGTGGCCCAATGAGTGTAGCATCGTGCGGTGGTTATCGTTATGTTCTTACCTTCACGGATGACTTGAGTAGATATGGGTATATCTATTTCATGAAACATAAGTCCGAAACTTTCGAGAAGTTTAAGGAATTTCAAAGTGAGGTAGAGAATCAACGTAACAAGAAGATTAAATTTCTACGATCTGATCGTGGAGGTAAATATCTAAGTTACGAGTTTGGCGAGCATTTTAAGAAATGCGGAATACTTTCACAATTGACACCGCTGGGAACACCACAATGTAATGGTGTGTCCGAACATCGTAATCGAACTCTCTTAGATATGGTTCATTCTATGATGACACGTACAGATTTACCGCTATCGTTTTGGGGTTATGCATTAGAAACAGCCGCATTCACTTTAATTAGGGCACCATCTAAATCCGTTGAAACGACACCGTATGAATTATGGTTTGGGAAGAAACCTAAATTGTCGTTCCTTAAAGTTTGGGGTTGCGAAGCTTATGTAAAGAATTTACAGCCCGACAAGCTTGAACCCAAAGCGGAAAAATGCGTCCTCATAGGATACCCGAAGGAAACTATTGGGTACACCTTCTATCATAGATCTGAGGGCAAAATCTTCGTTGCCAAGAATGGATCCTTTCTAGAGAAGGAGTTTCTCTCGAAAGAAGTGACTGGAAGAAAGTAGAACTCGATGAGGTTGTTGAACCTTCTCTCGAACTTGAGAGTAGCGTAGCACCGGAAGTGGTTCCTCTGGTGCCTACACCAATAAGAGAGGAAGCTAATGATGTTGATCATGAAACTTCGGTTGAAGTAACTACGGAACCTCGCAGGTCAACGAGAACTCGTACCACTCCTGATTGGTATGATCCCGTTATGAGTGTCATGTTGGTGGACAACACCGATGAACCTGCGACATATGAGGAAGCGATGATGAGCCCAGATTCTGATAAATGGCAAGAAGCCATGAAAACTGAGATTGGATCCATGTACGAAAACCAAGTATGGACTTTGGTGGACTATCGGATGGCCGGAAGGCTGTCTAGAACAAATGGTTTTTCAAGAAGAAAATAGATACTTATGGTAATGTTACTATCTATAAAGCTCAACTTGTCGCAAAAGGGTTTCGACAAATTTAAGGAGTTGACTATGATGAGACTTTCTCACCAGTAGCAAAGCTAAAGTCTGTGAGGATTTTGTTAGCAATCGCTGCATATTATGATTATGAGATATGGCAGATGGATGTCAAAATGGCGTTCCTCAATGGAGACATTGATGAAGAGTTGTATATGGTACAACCCAAAGGTTTTGTCGATCCTAAAGATGCTAACAAGGTATGAAAACTTCAACGGTCCATTTATGGATTGAAGCAAGCATCCCGAAGTTGGAATCAACGTTTTGATAAGGTAATCAAAAGTTTTGGTTTTATACAAACTTATGGAGAAGCTTGTATTTAGAAGAAAGTGAGTGGGCGCTCTGTAGCATTCTTAATACTATATGTAGATGGCATATTGTTGATTGGGAATGATGTAGACCTTTTTAATAGTGTCAAGGATTATTTGAATAATAGTTTTTCAATGAAAGATCTTAGCGAAGCAGCTTACATATTAGGCATAAAGATTTATAGAGATAGATCAAGACGTCTAATATCATTGTCACAGAGTACATATTTGGACAAAGTTCTAAAGAGGTTTGGAATGGAAGATAGCAAGAAATGGTTCTTGCCCATGTTGACCAATACGACCTTGACTAAAACTCAAAGTCCTGCAATGGCAGAAGATAGAGAAAGGATGAGTAAAACTCCCTATGCCTCAGCCATAGGATCTCGTATGTATGCCATTCTATGTACTAGACCCGACATTGCATATGTTGTTAGTTTGACTAGCATATATCAAAGTGATCCAGGAGTGGATCATTGGACAGCGGTCAAAAACATCCTTAAGTACTTGAGAAGAACTAAGGATATGGTTGTTTCTTATGGAGGTGATGAACAACTCGTTGTTAATGGTTACACCGATGCTAGTTGGAACACCGATCCGGATGATTCTAAATCTCAATCTGGATACGTATTTACTTTGAAAGGTGCAACAGTTAGCTGGAGGAGTGCAAAGCAAAGATTTATGGCGAGATCTTCAACTGAATCGGAATACATAGCTGCTTCGGAGGCTTCACAAGAGGCGATATGGATGAAGGAGTTCATTACAGAGCTTGGTGTGGTTCCAAGTGCGCTGGACCCAATGTCTATCTATTGTGATAACATGGGCGCCATAGCCAATGCGCAAGAACCAAGGTCACACAAGAAGCTGAAGCACATCAAGCTAAATTTCATGCTATTTGAGAGCATGTCCAAGATGGTGACATAAAGATTTGCAAAGTACACACAAATCTAAATGTGGCGGATCCGTTGACTAAACCTCTCCCGAGGGAAAAACATGACCAGCACCAAACCGCCATGGGTGTTCGGTATATTACCATGTAATCTAGATTAGTTGACTCTAGTGCAAGTGGGAGACTGTCGGAGATATGCCCTAGAGGCAATAATAAAAGAGTTTATTATTATATCTTTGTTTTTATGATAAATGTTTACATTCATGCTATAATAGTATTAACCGAAAACATTAATACTTGTGTGATTTGTAAACTAAATTAGAGTCCCTGTAAAGCCTCTTTATAATACTAGCTTGTTGGTTAATGGATGATCGTGGTTTCTCGATCATGAACATTGAGATGTTATTAACAACAAGATCATATCATTAGGAGAATGGTATGATGGACATACTCCTATAGATAAGTGTAGCATAAAGATCAAGTCATTCCAATAGTTCGTTTGCTATAAGCTTTCTGATACATAGTAACCTAATTCCTTCGACCATGAGATCATGCTAATAACCATCACCGCAAGGATGCTTTGATGACATCAAACACCACACCGTAACTGGGTGGCTATAAAGGTGGCATTGAGTGTTCGGAAAGTATGTGTTGAGGCACATGGATCAAGAGTGGGATTGGTCCATCCATATGACGGATAGATATACTCTGGGCCCTCTCAGTGGAATGTCATCCAATTAGCTTACAAGCATGTGACTGGCTCACAAGGGATCACATATCACGGGAACGAGAGAAGAGTACTTATCGGTAACGAGGTTGAACTAGTTATGCAGAGATACCGACAATCAAACCTCGGATAAGTAAACTATCACGAGACAAAGGGAAATTGGTATCGTATGTAAGTGGTTCATTCGATCGCAAAGTAATCATAGAAATATGTGGGAGCCGTATGAATTTCCAGATTCCTCTGTTGGTTATTGATCGAAGAAGTGTCTCGGTCATGTCCGCATAATTCATGAACCGTAGGGAGACACACTTAAGGATTCGATGTTGTTTAGTAGATATGGAATGTAAGTAGGGAAACCGAATGTTGTTCGGAGTCTCGGATAGGATCCGGGATATCACGAGGAGATCCGAAAAGGTCTGGAGAATAACAATCATATAAGGAAAGTCCGATTCCGGAGTTCGGGAATGATTTCGATGTTTTCATCGGAGAGGTTCTAGAAGGTTCTAGAAGGTTCACCAGACTAGAAGGGTAATGGTCCATGAATGTGTCATGGGTAAGTGGAATGATTGGATCATCCTAGGTCACTCGGTTGGGCATTTGCGAGAGAGAATTAAAGATCTAAATTGAAAGTCAAAAGGGAGGTTTGAAAAGTCAAACTGGAACAATAGTTTTCTAGTGGAAGAAGGAAAGAGTCCTTCCTTCTATCCAACTTGGATTTGGGTATGGATTCAAACTCCCCTCTCCCAAGGCTGACCCCCTCTCTTAAATAGAGGGGGAGGGCTGCCCCAAAGAACACAACACCAAGCCCTCCCCATCGTGCGTCGCCGCCCAAGCCTCCGCCGCACGCCACCGCACACCTCCGCCGCCGCCAGCCACCGCCGCCGACACCTCCTCTTCTCCGGCCTTCTAAACCTCGATCACCGGAAACCCTAGATCCACCATAACTCGTACCGGCTTAGGCGAAGCCCTGCAGGATCTTCCCTCTACTTCCGTCACTATGCCGTCGTGCTGCCGGAATCACGAGGGGAGTACTACAACCTCCGATGCCTGCTGGAACAAGGTAGAGAAAGGTCTTCATCGAGTACCGAACGTGTGACCGACTATGGAAGCGCTGCCAGAACGCAGCGCCGGAAGGATCATCTACACGATATTGAGATCGGCAAGTGTACGACTACATCATCCACGAGAATCTACTCTCGTTAACCGCTTTGGAATCTTCGAGGGTGAGTACTCTAATCGACTCGTTGCTACAATCTAGTAGATAGATCTTGGCTTATTTGTATGCATGAGGTAGAAATTTTTGTTTTCGATGCTACGAACCCCTACAATAACAAGGACTGGGATTCTCGGTACGATATGATCATGAACCGCATTGAGAAAAATTCAGAGTTGATTCGTACTCTAACTTTCGAGTTTGAGGATCTGAGGAAACTTATTGAAGAGCTTATCAAAAGAACACCACCACCGAAGGAGTAATTCGTCATCAGGTTTGGCATCCCCTTGGCTTGTTCCAAGCTTGGGGGAGTGCCGTGGTATCACATCATTATCTTTTATCTTTTACCTTTTTAGTAGATTCATATCTTTGGTAGAGAAGTTATCTTATAGGTTGGTTTGCATTTGTAAGACCCCACCTTTATAAAGGTAAAGGTCCCTGTGATTGCAATGCTAGTCCCTGGATCAATTTCTAGCATCCACAATTTAAGATGAAGTACACAGAAACAAAGGTCATTATTACATCGTCATTCGAGGGATAACATAGTCTTTTACAACTCCATAGCCATAGGCTAGTACAAGATTTTAACTTAACAATATAAATAGAAGTCTTCATCTTCATGTGCCACAAGCAAGCAAGTTGAGTGTAGACTCATAACCCTAATCCTCATCAGAGTAACCTGCAACATCACAAGTTACAGCCACAGTGGGTCAATACATTGGAATAGTATTGGCAAGTCATACCTTAGTAAAATAATAGTATCTAGCTTCTACATGAATTTGGCTAAGTGTAGCTTAGGCTTGCTTTGCTCAAAATAGGTTTTACCTATCAGTTGAAAACTCTAAGTTTTTGTTTGGCAAAAACTCCCAAGGAACCACCAATTGACATTGGTGAACCTTCACCCTTTTTCACCCACAAGTTTTTAACTTAGAAATTGGGATGAGGAGATTCTTGATAGCTTCCATGCCTTGATGCTCAAATTGTCCGTTGTCGGGGACACGGCTAAGTACTTAGTTTCTTCCTTCTACAGAGGTGGTGCACTTTCCCCACAAGACTTGATTTTCACCAAGACAGGACCTTTCAGAAGCCTTCCCTTAGACCAAATGGAAGCGTTCCAACCTATCACCCACTACCACCAACTGTCCAAATGGCTAAGTTATTGCAACATACATGATCCAGGCAGAGCCCATAATGCCATGTGGTTGCACTATAAGCTTCTTAACATATGGCATCTCAAATACCTTTGTTCCTGGGTGGCAATCCACAAGTGAGATACACATGGTAGAACATTGGAAAATGGGCCCTGGTAACCACTCAACCAAAATCCACCAAACAATTACCATTCCACCAGGTGTTTCATTCACTTAGTTGTTTTATTAAGCAAAAACATAAGTCAAACACTTAGTAGTATTTTTCCATAGCATGTATATAATCCACCCTTGGTTGCTACTAGCTAGGCTAAGCATGGAAATAGCAAGTATCTTAACTTAGAGAAAATTCTAACAATTCTACAACTACTGGGATTTCCCAAGCATAGCATATAGATACTTAGCAAAAATTATCATGCAAGCCCTATACAAAATATTTCTAATGCATAGTAAAAAAATATTGGGATAAAAGTATGAAGCACCACTTGCCTTGGTAGTTGGGGGAATAACAACAGTCGTCACAGTCACAATCACCACTAGCACCAAAATCTATACATAAAATGATAGCACCAAATTCACATTCCAAATAATCAAACAAAAATATATGAATGCATGAAAATTCCATGTGATGATTTTTCTAAACCAAACAAGACAAGTGAAACAATACTGAACCATAAACAAAACAATTATACACCAAATAAACTTAATTTGGTCTTTAGAACATTTTCCAAATAATTTCTATACACAAAATATGCCTACAAATGTCTCTGCATAAAATTCCATTTTAACAGAAACAAAATACAAAACTAAGCCCATAGGTGTGTATGATTTATTTTTGTGATTAATTGATATCTTATTTGCATTTTTTGGATAAATAGAACAAAAGTTATTGAATTTACAAGTTTAAACATTCAAAAATCATTTCTGGAATTTTAAGCAGACAAGCTAGGCCACGTGGGCTGATTCTATTGGCTGATACCGATTCGCACGGATCGATCGATGAGGGCCGTTGGATTTAAGCGATAGTGCACGGCCAGATCTTCCCTTACCGGTTCGTTTAAGTGATCTAATCTGAAATGTTAGATCTAGATCCAACGCTGCTGAGCACACGACCAAGGATGGGCGGCGCTAGCGACGACGATGTAGTGGTGGCGCTATTGGTGGTGGTGAAACGGTGATTCTATCGAGGCCTAGGGGTGGTGATGATGCTTACCATACTTGCACGCGCACGAGGGAGCTCAACGTGGTCGCGGTTGGGCAGGGGGGTGCTGTAGCGAGGCCTAGAGCTCGTCGGAGTTGCCGGCGGCGTCGGGTCCTTGCAGACGAGGTCGTTGCCGAGGCTCTGGGTCGTCCTAGCACAAGCCAATGGTATCAGTAGTTGTGCAAGGACAAGGAAAACCAGGTCGTATGCAAGCAAGGTCAAGGGGCGCTCAGTAGTTACCGTAATCGATCGTCGGAGTTGAGCGGCGGCTCTGTCGCTTACAGGCGTGAACGGGGACGGCGTCCTAGGTCATGCGTGGACAAACTAATGATGTCAAAGGATGCACAAGGTCACAAGGAACACGCTCGTATGAACCAGAAGGACAGGGGCGATTGGTCTCACCGGAATTTTGTCGTTAGAGTTCGTCGGACAACGGCGGTGTTCTGTGAAATATGGGCAACCTGGTGGCGGAATGGGGGTGATGAGTGAGGGGAAATGGTCGCAGAGGGGTGGGGGTTAAGTAGCCGGAGTGGGGGCGAGAATCTCGCGAGCAATCAACGTCGATTAAGTGCATTTGCGTCGGGGAGGAAACGGCCACAGCGAGCAGGTCTTCGGCGCGAGATTGACGACGAGGTTGACGTGGCTGGTGGGTCCGAGGCGTCAGTGAGGGGGTGTGTTCAGGCTGGGTGAGAAACAGAGGGGAGAGGGGAAAACCCGGGTGGGCTGCTTCTGCTACTGGGCTGAATAAGTGGCGTCAGCCCTTTCTGTTTTCTTTTCTTCTTTTCCATTTCTATTTTGATTTTCTGAAATCATTTTCAAATGCTTTTCATATGGGTTTGAATTCAAACTTGTTCTGAATTTTTGTAAAGTGAAACATACACATATTTGACTACATAACAATGTTGTTCACTCAAAAATACCTTGGCCCATTGAATATTTAAAATAAACCTTGCCTTTATTATTTATTTATATAAGACATAAGAATGGTTTTGAATTCATATTTGTTTTGAAAACTTGACCAAGCTTTGGAAATATCAATCAAATCTTTGTTCAAATCTTTTTTGGTTAAAACAAGTATTTTCATAATATAAAGTAGCAATATGGCCATTGCCTTGCTTACATAAAATAATAGACAACAAATGCTTCTATTTTTGAAACCTTGTTTGAAAATGATCATATATTGCTTATGAATGCATGAATGATATGCAAACTTTGTAATCATGATTTTTGGGATGTTACAAATCTAACCCCGTGAAGGTGAATATCGCCCTCAAGATTCGGATTGGCTAGCAAATAGGTGAGGGTGGTCTTTCCGAAGATCGTCTTATCTTTCCCATGTTGCTTCTTCTTCGGAATGATGGTTCCATTGAACTTTGCAGAATTTGATAGTCTTTGTCCGTGTAACTCTTTCTGCAGTCTCAAGAATCTTGATAGGTTTTTATTCATAAGTGAGATCACTTTCCAATTGGACCTCTTCCAAAGGTATAGTATCCTTCAAAGAAGTCTCTTCCATATCCGGATGGCATTTCTTTAGTTGACTCACATGGAACACATTGTGAACGACAGGCAATGATTCAGGCAATTCAATCTCATAAGCTACTTCTCCTTTACGACTCAGAATCTTGAATGGTCCAACATATCTTGGGGCCAATTTTCCTTTTACTCCAAATCTCTTCACTCCACGAAGTGGTGATACTCTAAGGTATGCTCTATCACCTACTTCATAGGTGACTTCTCTACGCATAGGGTCTGCGTAGCTCTTTTGTCGGGACTATGCTATCTTCAATATGTCCTTTACTAACTTTACTTTCTCTTCAGCTTCCTTGATTAGTTCTGGTCCGAACAAGTTTCTTTCTCCAACACCATTCCATAACAATGGTGTAGTACACTTTCTCCCATAGAGAAATTCAAACGGTTTCATTTCAATACTGGCTTGATAGCTGTTGTTGTAAGAGAATTCTGCGTAAGGCAGAATTTCATCCCAACTAGCACCATAATCTAGGGCACATGCCCTCAACATATCCTCTAGAATCTGGTTGGTCCTTTCTGTCCGTCAATCAGTTTTGGGATGAAAAGCAGTACTGAATTACAATCTCGTTCCCAATGATTCATGCAGTTGTCTCCAAAAATGGGAAGTGAATTGAGTTCCCCTATCAGACACAATACTCTTGGGTACTCCATGTAGACACACAATCCTATTCATATAGATCTTGGCTAACTTAGCACTTGTATAGGTTGTTTTCACCAGTATGAAATGAGCCACTTTAGTTAGGCGATCCACTACGAACCAAATATAATCATATCCTGATCTAGTCCTTGGTAGTCCAGTGATGAAATCCATGCCAATCTTGTCCCACTTCCAATCAGAAATAGGTAGTGGTTGTAACAATCCTGCTGGTTTCTGATGCTCCGCTTTCACTCTACTACATACATCACACAAAGCTATATGTTCGGCGATGTCCTTCTTGAGATTATTCCACCAAAATCTTTCCTTCACATCCATGTACATTTTGGTGTTACCCGAATGAATGGAATATGGTGAGTTGTGTGCTTCTTGTAAAATCAGTTTTCGAAGCTCTGGATCTTGCGGAATGCAGATACGTTTTCCATACCATAAAGTACCATGTTCGTCTTCATGGAATCCTTTGGATTTTCCCTTGCCAATATTTTCCTTAATCTCTTCAATTTCCTTGTCCGTCTTTTGGGCTTCCTTGATTTTTTCCAACAAGGTGGATTGAACATCCAATGACATGAGATGTCCTTCAGGCACAATCTCCAATCTGAGATCTTTGAATTGGGCACATAGATCATCTGGCAACTCTCCCTTAGTAAGTCCATTCACATAAACCTTGCGACTTAAAGCATCTGCTACAACATTTGCTTTACCAGGGTGGTATTGCAAACTCAAGTCATAGTCTTTGATGAGTTCTAGCCATCTTCTTTGTCTCATGTTGATTTCTTTCTAAGTGAAGATATACTTCAAGCTTTTGTGATCTGTGAACACTTCACATCGCTTTCCCAAAAGATAATGTCTCCATGTCATGAGTGCATGGACAACAGAGGCTAACTCTAAATCATGAGTAGGATAATTCACTTCATGATTTTTGAGTTGTCTCGAGGCATAAGCCATAACTTTCCCTTCTTGCATTAAAACTGCACCTAATCCTTGGTGAGAGGCATCAGAATATACTTGGAAATCCTTCTCCAAGTCTGGCAGACATAAGACTGGTGCCGTCACTAGTCCCTTCTTCAACTCTTGGAAACTGAGTTCACATCCTTCAGTCCAATCAAATTTCTTGTCTTTATTTAGTAACTCCGTCATTGGCTTAGCTACCTTTGAGAAATTCTCAATGAATCTTCTACAGTATCCTGCCAAGCCAAGGAAACTACGAACTTCCTTCACGGACTTAGGAGATTCCCACTCTGTTACAGCTGACACTTTTGCGAGATCAACTGCTACACCATCTCCTGACACAATGTGTCCAAGAAATCCAACTTCATTCAACCAGAATTCACACTTGCTGAATTTGGCATATAGCTTATGCTCTCTAAGCTTTTCAAGTATCAAACGCAAATGTCCTTCATTCTCTTCATTTCTCTTTGAGTAGATCAAATTGTCGTCGATGAAGACGACAACAAACTTGTCAAGAAACTCCATGAACACCTTGTTCATCTTATTCATGAAGTATGCTGGTGCATTGGTCAAACCAAATGGCATCATGGTGTACTCATACAATCCATACCTAGTGGTGAAAGCAGTCTTAGGTATGTCTTGTTCCCTTATCTTAAGCTGAAAATAGCCCGACCGGAGATCAATTTTTGAGAACACACGGGCTCCCTCTAACTGATCAAACAAGTCATTGATTCTAGGCAAAGGATATTTGTTCTTGATAGTCACCTCATTGAGTGAACGATAATCTATGCATAACCTTTGACTTCTATCTTTCTTTTCAACAAACAAGACTGGTGCTACCCAATATGAAGAACTTGGTTGAATAAATCCTTTCTGCAACTGCTCTCCAAGTTGTTTCTTGAGTTCCTTCAACTCATCAACTAACATTTTGTAAGGTCTCTTTGCTATTGGTCCAGATCCTGGCAGCAAGTCAATCAGAAACTCTACATCTCTATCTGGTGGCATTCCCGACAATTCCTCCGGAAACTGTAACATCCCAAAAATACTAAACTTGGATCATAAAACTCTAATCATCAAAATTAGGGTTCACAAAAACTTTTCTAAAATAAAAATATGAAAGCATGCATGGTGTATGCATTTCATTTGGAATTCTTTTGAACCAACTTGTTTGTGTGTCCCTTTGCTTGTAAATGGATGCTTAGGTGAAATAAACATCATCTAAAAAATTCACAAATCTTTCTCAAAGACAAATAAATCAAAACAAAGATAAATGAGTGAATGGTCATTTTGACCAATTTAACTCCCATGCCTACTTTGGCTGTCTCAAACTTTCAGAACTTAATAGAAACTTTTTTGGATCTTTGCACCCCTTGATAGTACTCATAACAAAGTATCAAGGCCCACTTTGTGATCATCCAGAAACTTTCAAATGCATAGTTTAAAGGACAGTTCAAAATTGAATCTTTATCAAATGAGAAGATCCCACTTTTTCAAAAACCACTCAAACAAGCTCAACTTTCAAAACCCAAGCATCTGCAGACTCACCTGCACCAACCTAGCACACCCACCAAAAATCTTTTCAAAATTCAAAACTTGAATTCTTGCGGCCATTTCATCAAACACCTTGCAGATACAAATCTAACAAAATCAAAACACTGTTTTAAGCAGTGAATTGAGCCTAACTTGTTCCCTTTCTGGACACCACTAGCCTTAGTTGATCATCTAACAATCTTAACTAATCACTAGCACCACTGTGAGCTTGGCAATGCCATCAATGGTGAACAGCCGAAGCCACCCATGCCACCCCAGTGTAGATAGCAAGCTAGGAGAGAAACTAGCCATGCCAACCTTGTCTGGAAGATCACCCATGCCTCACCGCCCCCTCTCGACCAGCCCTGCCTCAAAGACATCGACCAGAGCACCCAGGAACACCGCGCCCATGCCTCTGTCAACCATGCCGAGCGTGCACCAAAGCGCCACCCTCGACCGAAGCCCACAGACCGCGTGCCGCCATTGCCGCATGCATACACGATCACCACCGACCCAGGAGACCTCCAGACATCCCCGTTCGCCGCCCCATGCCTCACAGCGACCGCTCGCCGTCGAATACGCCGCCTCTACCGTGCAGAGCGTCGCGTGTTCCAGACCAAACCGCACCGCCCCTACATGCGCATTAAAGTCGTAGAGCATCGCCAGGAGACCACCAAGCGATCGCCACCGCCGGCCATGCCTCTAGCATCCCGTAGCCATGAACTGAGGTCTAGCCAGTAGATAGTAGAGAGGAGGGCTAAATCCAGGTTAATGTCCTGTCGCTCAATCCATCTATTTTTCTTTCGTGCTAGTGAACTCTGGCAGTTGGAGGAGCATACTTTTCTTACACAAATAGAAAGTGCGAACAAAGTAGTCAACTTACTGAATCACCAGTGCTCTCATCTTTGTCTTTTGAAGTGTTCTCATCTTTGTTCTTCAATAATAAGGGAGGAAAGGAAGGTGCGTGCCTCCAGTATAACACAGCAAACGAAAGTCTAATGAAAACGGAATGACACACGTAAATATATGACTAAATACAATTGCAATTTGTTCACTAAGTTGTAGCATAGTAATCATAATGACTCTTATAACTAAACCAAAGAAATACAAACTCTCTTTCATTTTCTTTTGACTAAGGATAAGGGAACTGAGAAAAAAAGAGTTGGCTTGGCTGGTACATCAAGCATATGACATATTGCTTGTTCGGTGTGGTACACATATCTGTCAATGTCAATCAAGTAAGAAAATCACCGTCGCCTGCCCATGCCGTTTGGTCTCGTCGTCGCGACTATAAATAGAGGACACCCCCCGCCGAATTGAGCACACCATCTGACTCCCCTCTCTTCACTGATCGTCCCACCCCGTTTCCGGAGCAAGGCGAGCAGCACTTCACCGGAATTTTGCCGGAGCCTGCCGCCTCTAGAGAAGAAGGGAGCCAGCGATTGGAGCCGCCCCAGGAGAAGTTGCCAGTACCAGGAGGTTCGCCGTCGTCGACTTCGTCGTTCGCCCGCCTCGCCGACCCTCGCCTGAACCCCGGTGAGCCCCCAACGACCCCCACTGGCCGCGCTAGGTTTCTGTCTCGCCGGCATTGCCCAACGTCGACGATGACCCTCAGCCGTTAGATTAGAACAAGATCCCACGGCTCACATCGCCCCATACCGCTTCGCACCCCCTCGTCTCACTAACGCGTGGGGACAACGACTTAACCAGCCTGCGTAAGTCCTGTGCTTAGCAGGCCGGACCAGTATCGCTTCCCGCGTAGCCCAGTTATTTGAATTTAACCTTTTCCATTTTATTTCAAACACACTTCTGTACCTAGTTTCAAAAATCAACCCAGGTCGATTCAGTGAACCAAATTCAATGAAACCAATTTTGTTAGAAAGGCCTGGGAATGCTGAGTCCAAGCCCGTTGGATTCAAGTCATTTGGATCTGTAGATCATCCATGGTAAAAATAACAAGGCAGAAGCTTTTCTGTAATCAAACATTTTTCAAATTTAAACCATAATAGCTTTTGAGTTGATTCCAACTCTCAAAAATCACATTTAACCATACCTTTCAGAATATATAAAAATATATAGGTTTACTTACAGAAATAATGTTCAAGTAATAAAAGAGTGCTACATAGGCATTTCTAGTCACTTTATTTAATTAAAATAAAAGGGTAAAACCTTATTAAATTGTGACACCACTTTAAATCATCTTCCCATGAACTAAAGTATGTGGTGATGACATGTGTTAACATGATCCCATGTTTGGTTTGGAGAATATTAAATCTTAAGTAGTTTTCAATGAGTAGAAATTACTTTTCTAAAAATAAAAGGAATTAAACCAAGCTTTAATCTTGTAATGTTAGTGATGATGCTAGATCATCTATAGGACCCTTTGTGTGATGATTGCAAGTAGTTAAGTATTGTTTGGTGATTGTGTACATCGTATTTATTTATAGACGCTAGTACCGACCAAGGATACGAGGAGGAAGGAGGATACTACGAAGAAGAAGCCGAGGAGAACTTCAACCACTGCTCTACACAAGGCAAGCCAATACTTGCAAGCTATTAACTTAGCAAGCCTTACTAATCAAGTTGACCTATGCAAGCTAATACTTGCTTGCTACCATGCCCACTATATGCCTTAAAGCATATATGATCATAACCACTTGATAAACCAATCCTAGTTTTACTTGCAAGCTTTATACTTTATTTCTTTATCAAAGCTATTTACTTAGAGTTTAATTAAGTGAATTGTAGATTCTAGAAGGATAAATGAAGGTTGCATAAAGAGCATAAAATATGGCCTAAGCTAGATAATCTTGATGTCATCCTAAGGCATGAGATTGAACTTAGTTAAAACTCCACTAGTTTACCACCCCTCATTAGTACTTACCCCCACTTGTAGATGCTGGTGCTAAGCATAAAACTTGATCAACTTTAGATGGGAATACTTGGCGGAAAAATGGTTATGAAAACCTTGGAATGATGGATCATTCTATTGAAATGTTTTGACATGTGTTTCCGAGCACCAGATGATTTTGGTGATGAAAATGTTGAGGCATGAGCCTTAGCCCTTTATAAAACTGATGGTTGTCTGGATGCGATAGCATTCCAATTTTATCGTACAACCACAATACCCGAAGATTGGGTAGGGCTTGACTGGAAACTTATATACCTTAGTATTAGTTCCCTCACGGCCAAGGTCTGAGCTGAGGCTACCTTGTGAAGATTGTCCACCTGTGCAGTACCCAAGATGACCGTTGGTCATGGTTGGGAGGCCAAACTCACAGGAGAGGTGCTTATACTAGGGCGTGTAATTGAAAGGTTAGGATTTATTATCCGCATACTGAGTATGGTGAATTCAGGATTTGTTCCTAACGGATGTATCGAATGTTGTGGTGAAAGTGTACAATCTCTGCAGAGTGTCAAACTATTCGAATAGACGCGTCCACGGTTATGGACAGTTGGAGTGGCCATACTGTTCCCCCGTCAGATGTTTTCAGAAGACTTGTGAAATGAATTGAGACTTTGACTTGACCACAACAGGGTTGTGATATGAAATACAAGTTCTTACTTAGGAGTTATAAAATTATGACTAGCTTCTCTTGCTTCTCAGCTTAGTAGAAATAAATCTGGCTTTTGCAAAACAACCTTAGAGCCTAGTGTCCTATTATCAAAAAACCCCTTCACCTGTTAGTATTAGTTTGCGAGTTCTTAAAGAGTACTCATGGCTTTGTCCCTGGCTATTCCCGTGGCCAGACTATGAAGAGGAGTATCTGGAGGATGGACCCCAGGAAGGTTATGACAACTAGGATCATCTCACATCGTCAGCATTGCCTGTGACCCCGAAGATGGAACTTAGCCTACGCTACCATTATTATTACGTATTCCGCTGCTTGAAGTTGTATTAAGAACTGGATCAATGAGATCCCTATTTGTGTAAGACCTTATGAATGGTTTGTAATGGATGATGTACTGTGGTATCAAATTATGTTATGTCTCGCAAAAATGGTAATCCTGGGATTGCGATGTATGGCATAACAGGCATCTGGGATTAAAAATCTAGGTGTTGACAAGTTGGTATCAGAGCCATCCTGACCATAGGAGACCCTAGTTAGACTGGACGTTTGAATCAAAAATTTAGTTTCAAAACCAAAGAAAACAAATATTTACCAAAAATTATTCTCGTTCTTATCCCTTTGATTCTTTCATGAAAATTCATGTTCCTCAAAAACTCTTGCAAAATACATAAAATTTGACACACTTGATCACTCTACTAACTTACTCATCCTATATTCTTATAGATGGACGTGAATTACAGCAAGTTTTATCAGTTGGGGAATGGAGGAGACCTTATCTTTGAGCGGGATTTGGACCAGCTTTCGGAACTTCTGGAGCATCCTCACCCCGAGTTCTTCGGAGCTCAGCTCAATGATCAAGGAGGAGAAGATCAACAGTGGCTAATTGTTGCAAGTCTCCGAGGAAAATTTGAACATCCCACTACGGAAGGAATTCAGTTTACCTTAAGAGAGAACAACTAGCTCGATGGACTTGCCAGGGCCATGCAGGAAGCTCTTTCCCGTCTGTGTGGGCAGAGTATCAATCAGATCAAGGGAACCCGCTTTGAGTTTTGCCCAAGGCGTGATGCTAATGTACAACCACTGGAAGCCCCATACCACCCTGAGCTGAAGACCCAATTGGACCACCTTAGCTTCATGATGTACGATCGTCAACAAGAATTGGACAACTGCCGTGATTACTCCAACCACAAGTCTGCCATCATCAAGATGAAGGACCAAACCATCGCCATGCTAGCAAAGGATCGCAAGTCTTGCCGCCGTCAGCTCGACAATTAGGAGCGCATCATTGCTCGTCTTCGCCACCGTATCTCATCTTTGGAGGAGACCATGCACGAGAGAGACATGTTGTTGGAAGAAAGGGAGAATGCAGGAGAGGATCTTCGTGGAGACCCTTACTCCTATCTCAGCGATGATGATGATTTTCTAGAGGATCAGGCTATGGACTTGTTCACCGATGAGGATGATTTTGCCTTCATCGATGATGATGAGGATGACGAAGCCACCGATTCCGAGGAGTAGTAGAACTTGAGCACTAGCGTAGTGAGTAGTATTCGGTCCCACTGTACCGTAGTTTTCAGAATGGTTCTTAAAACCATCTGTTTTTCTTGGTTGTGGTGTGTGTTGTATCGTGTGCTATGAATGAATGAATGAAAAGTAAGTTGCTAGAAAAATCTGAGTCAAACTTTAAAAACTTTTCAAAATCCCAGAACCTTAGAAATTTCCCTCTTTTCTCATGATCTATCTCAATCTTCAGATGCCACGCGGAGGAAGTAGTTCATCCCCGGACCCGATGTTGCAGATCCTACAAATGTCGACTTCTGACTGAAAAGCTGAAAGAGCGGAACGTCAAGTCAACCTAGCCACCCTGCAACAGATAGCCCAGCTAGCCCACAACAACCAAGGCCACGGAAATCAGGACAACCATGGATCTAAGCTCAAAAATTTCCAGAATACCAACCCACCTGTTTTCACTAAGTCGGAAGAACCCCTAGACGCAAATGATTGGCTGCAAACCATGGAAAATAACCTAGAAGTCACCGGAGTGGAAGCCAGCGAGAAAGTTCTGTTCGCCACCCACTATCTAGCCGGAGATGCCAGGGCATGGTGGAACAGTGTTCGTGCAATGACCGGAGGACAAATGATGACCTGGGAGGAATTCAAGGTCAAGTTTAGTAGAACCCATGTGCCATCGGGTTTGATCAAGAGAATGAGAGACGAATTCAGAGAGCTGAAGCAAGGAAGGATGACCGTAGTGGAATACCATGACAAATTCTTGTCATTAGCTAGGTATGCCCCGGATGAGATCGACACTGAAGCCAAGAAGAAAGAAAGATTCATGAATGGTCTGCACGATGAGATGCAGACAGTGTTAGTCAATATCCCCTTTGCTGATATTGAATCCCTTATCGACTCTTCTATCCAGATGGAAGGAAAGATCAACCAAGACAATGAGAACCGCAAGCGTCGCATGATGCATCAGCCAGGAACCCATCAGACCCCAAAGTATCGCCCTAACCCATCTCCCGGATTTTCCCCGAGAACCAACAGACCCCCGATGAACCGTTCGATCTATCCCACCATGGAAACCCTAGGCCCGGAGGAAATCACAACAACCCCGGCAACGCTAGAAATTTCAACCGTGCCCCACCCAAGTTCAACAACAACAATGCTACCACCAACACCAACACTACCCCGAGGACTGGAAGCAATGTTGTGTGTGTAGCAGCAAAGGACAAGTCGCAGGTGACTTGTTATGACTGTGGAAATGAGGGTCACTACTCCAACGAGTGCCCCAACAAGAAGAATTCCGCAGCCCCCAATGACAATGTCCCAGCTCAGCAACAGCGTCGTGTTCAGCCAGTAAGAAGGTTTGTCCTAGGGAATTCACTCAACCGCAATGGCCGTCTTTTTCTCATGCATGCTGAAGAAGCTCAGGAAGCGCCAGACGTCGTGCTGGGTATGTTTTCTGTTAATTCAGTACTTGCAAGAGTGTTGTTTTATTCTGGTGTATCGCATTCATTTATCACCGAAGAATTTGCATGCACTAGTAAAATTCAACCAACCAAACTGAAGCATGTCATGATCGTTCAAATTCCCGGATCAACCACCAAGGCTAGGCAAATTTGCAAACCGTCCCTATCCGAATCCATGGCATAGATTTTTATGCTAATCTGATAGTACTCGGAACTAAAGGTTTGGAAGTAGTACTAGGAATGGATTGGATCTCCAAACATAAAGGATTGATTGACTATGCCAAGAAACCCATAACCATGACCAGTACCGCCGAAATATCTGTCGAGCATATATCTGAAACCTTATCTCGCCAATTCAAGTGCAATAAGAGTATATCTCAACCTACCATTGACCAAGTCCGGATAGTTTGTGAATACCCCGATGTATTTCTAGATATTTTTCCTGGTATGCCCCCAGATCGGGATATCGAGTTTATCATTGAACTAATCCCCAGAACTGGACCCATAGCCCAGAGACCATATAGTATGAACCCGTCTGAGCTCGCAGAACTAAAGAAGCAACTGGATTCCATGTTGGAAATTGGATTGATTCAACCAAGTGCGTCACCTTGGAGGTCCCATGTCTTGTTTGTTGACAAGAAGGATGGAGGTAACCGTTTGTGTACGGATTACCGGAAGTTGAATGATGTCACCATCAAAAACAAGTATCCCTTGCCCAAGATAGAAGATTTGTTTGATCAGTTGACCGGTGCCAAAGTGTTTTCTAAGATTGATCTTAGAACCGGCTATCATCAACTCAAGATTCGTGCAGAGGATATCCCAAAGGTTGTCTTTACCACCAGATATGGATTATACGAGTATACTGTCATGTCTTTTGGATTAACCAATGCCCCTGCGTATTTCATGAATCTCATGAATAAGATTTTTATGGACTTCCTGGATAAGTTTGTCATTGTTTTCATCGATGACATTCTGATTTATTCCAAATCAGAAGAAGAACATGAGCTACACCTAAGGACCATTCTTGGAACCCTTAGAGAGCATCAGCTGTATGCAAAGTTTAGCAACATTGTCTCAGCCGTAGGAATTGCCGTTGACCCTGCAAAGGTGAAAGATGTCAAAGATTGGCAAGCCCCAACCACTCAAACACAAGTTCGTGCATTTCTAGGATTGGCGGGATATTATCGCAAGTTCGTAGAAGGATTCTCGAGTATCGCCAGACCCATGACCTAATTGCTGAAGAAGGACAAGAAGTTTGAATGGACCGACAAATATGAAGCAAGTTTTCAAGAACTCAAGAGGAGATTGATTTCAGCCCCAATCTTAATCATGCCGGATATCACGAAGCCCTTCGATGTGTATTGTGATGCATCCAAGATCGGTCTCGGATGTGTGCTAATGCAAGAAGGCAAAGTCATATCTTATCTATCTCGACAACTGAAGCAATATGAGCAAAATTACCCAACCCATGACCTCGAACTCGCAGCCGTAGTTCTAGCCTTAAAGACATGGAGGCATTATCTGATAGGAAATTGTTGTGAGATTTATTCGGATCACAAGAGCCTGAAGAATATATTCACTCAGAAGGAGCTGAATATGAGGCAGAGAAGATGGATTGAGCTAATCAAGGATTACGATCTGGACATTCACTGTCACCCTGGTAAAGCCAATGTGGTAGCTGATGCCCTTAGCAGATTGCCGTGCCGCTTGAACTCCATGATTTTGAAGGAGCAACCAAGTTTGCACAAAGAGATGGAAGATTTTCGAATGGAATTAGTGAGTGAAGGATTTTTGGCTAGCATAGAACTTCAGCCCACTTTGATCAGTCAGAATAAAGAGGCGCAGAAGGGAAATGCTAGTATCGACGGAATCAAGCGTCGTATCGGTACATGCAAAGTACCTGGATTCACCGAAGACGAAGGAGGAGTTCTGTGGTACAAAGGACGCCTTTGTGTACCAGCAGATTTTGAGTTGAAAGAAGTGATTCTGAAGGAGGCTCATGATACTCTTTATTCTATCCACCCCGGAGGAACTAAGATGTATCAAGATTTGAAAGAGCAATTTTGGTGGCATAAGATTAAGAGAGAAATCAGAAGCTATATCGCCAAGTGTGATATATGTCAGCGAGTCAAGGCAGGACATCAAAGAACCGCTGGATTGTTACAACCCTTGCAGATTCTGAAATGGAAATGGGATTCCGTTGGAATGGACTTTATCACTGGACTGCCTACTTCTAGTAGGGGAAATGACTCTATCTGGGTCATAGTTGACCGATTGTCCAAGGTCGCCCATTTCTTTCCCGTCAAGACAACATATCAGAGTTCGAAGCTAGCGGAGTTATACATCGCTAGAATCGTTAGTTTGCATGGAGTCCCCAAGAACATCGTATCGGATCGAGGAACTCAGTTTACCTCGAGATTCTGGAAGAAAGTCCAAGAAGGTTTAGGAACCCGCCTAGATTTCAGCACCGCTTATCACCCTCAGACCGATGGACAAACAGAGCGAGTAAACCAAATACTCGAAGATATGTTGAGAGCATGTGTGTTAGAATATGGATCTAAATGGGAAAGACTGTCTGCATTTCGCAGAATTTTCTTACAACAACAGTTATCAAGCTAGTTTGCAAATGGCCCCATTTGAATTCATGTACGAAAGGAAGTGCCGCACCCCTTTGAATTGGTCGGAAGTAGGAGAGAGTCAGATTTTTGGACCCGACATCCTACGAGAAGCAGAAGAGAAGGTTCACAAGATTCGTGAGCACCTCAAGACAGCCAAGTCAAGACAGAAGAGTTACGCCGACAAGAGACGTAGAGACCTCGCCTTCAACCTAGGATATTTTGTTTATCTAAAAGTGTCGCCATTGAAGGGAATGCAGCATTTCCAACTCAAGGGAAAGTTAGCCCCCAGATATATCGGACCCGTCAAGATACTGAACCGTCGAGGAGAAGTGTCGTATCAATTAGAACTACCCGAAGAGATGTCAGATGTGCACAATGTGTTCCATATCTCGTTACTTCGCAAGTGTCTCGAAGTCCCAGAGAAGACCGAAGTGTTCAAGAATATCGACCACCGGACCATAGAGATCAACGATGACCTGACCTATCCCGAAGTACCCATCCGTATTTTGGAAGAAGCTTTCAGAACTACCCGAACCCGAAGCATCAAGTTTCTCAAATTTCAGTGGAGCAACCACACAGAAGAGGAAGCTACCTAGGAGCGCGAAGATCACATCAGCACAGAGTTTCCCGATCTCTTCAAATCCTAGGTAATCTTTTTCGTCCTTTTTCAAATCTCGGGACGAGATTTTATTTAAGGGGGGAAGGTTTGTAACATCCAAAAAATACTAAACTTGGATCATAAAACTCTAATCATCAAAATTAGGGTTAACAAAAACTTTTCTAAAATAAAAATATGAAAGCATGCATGGTGTATGCATTTCATTTGGAATTCTTTTGAACCAACTTGTTTGTGTGTCCCTTTTCTTGTAAATGGATGCTTAGGTGAAATAAACATCATCTAAAAAATTCACAAACCTTTCTCAAAGACAAATTAATTAAAACAAAGATAAATGAGTGAATGGTCATTTTTACCAATTTAACTCCCATGCCTACTTTGGTTGTCTCAAACTTTAAGAACTTAATAGAAACTTTTCTGGATCTTTGCACCCCTTGATAGTACTCATAACAAAGTATCAAGGCCCACTTTGTGATCATCCAGAAACTTTCAAATGCATAGTTTAAAGGACAATTCAAAATTGAATCTTTATCATATGAGAAGATCCCACTTTTTCAAAAACCACTCAAACAAGCTCAACTTTCAAAACCCAAGCATCTGCAGACTCACCAGCACCAACCTAGCACACCCATCAAAAATCTTTTCAAAATTCAAAACTTGAATTCTTGCGGCCATTTCATCAAACACCTTGCAGATACAAATCTAACAAAATCAAAACACTGTTTTAAGCAGTGAATTGAGCCTAACTTGTTCCCTCTCTAGTCACCACTAGCCTTAGTAGATCATATAACAATCTTAACTAATCACTAGCACCACTGTGAGCTTGGCAATGCCATCAATGGTGAACAACCGAAGCCACCCATTCCACCCAGTGTAGACAGCAAGCTAGGAGAGAAACTAGCCATGCCAACCTTGTCTGGAAGATCACCCATGCCTCATCGCCCCCTCTCGACCAGCCCTGCCTCGAAGACATCGACCAGAGCACCCAGGAACGCCGCGCCCGTGCCTCTGTCAACCATGCTGAGCGTGCACCAGAGCGCCACCCTCGACCGAAGCCCACAGACCGCCCACCGCCCTCGCCGCGTGCATACACGATCACCACCGACCCAGGAGACCGCCAGACATCCCCATTCGCCGCCCCATGCCTCACAGGCACCGCTCGCCGTCGAAGACGCCGCCTCTGCCGCGCAGAGCGTCGCGTGTTCCAGACCAAACCGCACCGCCCCTACATGTGCATTAAAGTTGTAGAGCATCGCCAGGAGACCACCAAGCGATCGCCACCGCCGGCCACGCCTCTGGAGAAGAAGGGAGCCAGCGATTGGAGCCGCCCCTGGAGAAGCTGCCGGTTCCAGGAGGTTCACCGTCGTCGACTTTGTCATTCCTCGCCGACCCTCGCCTGAACCCCGGTGAGCCCCCAATGACCCCCACTGGCCACGCTAGGTTTCTGTCTTGCCGGCGTTGCCCAATGTCGACGATGACCCTTAGCCATTAGATTAGAACAAGATCCCACGACTCACATCGCCCCATACCGCTTCGCACCCCCTCGTCTCACTGACGCGTGGGGACAGCGACTTAACCAGCCCGCGTAAGCGCTGTGCTTAGCAGGCCGGCCCAGTATCGCTTCCCGCGCAGCCCAGTTATTTGAATTTAACCTTTTACATTTTTTTTCAAACACACTTCTGTACCCAGTTTCAAAAACTCAACACAGGTCGATTCAGTGAACCAAATTGAATGAAACCAATTTTGTTAGAAAGGTCTGGGAATGCTGAATCCAAGCCCGTTGGATTCAAGTCATTTGGATCTATAGATCATCCATGGTAAAAATAACAAGGTAGAAGCTTTTCTGCATTCAAACATTTTTCAAATTTAAACCATAATAGTTTTTTGAGTTGATTCCAACTCTCAAAAATCACATTTAACCATACCTTTCAGAATATATAGAAATATATAGGTTTACTTACAGAAATAATGTTCAAGTAATAAAAGAGTGCTACATAGGCATTTCTAGTCACTTTATTTAATTAAAATAAAAGGGTAAAACCTTATTAAATTGTGACACCACTTTAAATCATCTTCCCATGAACTAAAGTATGTGGTTATGACATGTGTCAACATGATACCATGTTTGATTTGGAGAATATTAAATCTTAAGTAGTTTTTCCATGAGTGGAAATTACTTTTCTAAAAATAAAAGAAATTAAACCAAGCTTTAATCTTGTAATGTTAGTGATGATGCTAGATCATCTATAGGACCCTTTGTGTGATGATTGCAAGTAGTTAAGTATTGTTTGGTGATTGTGTATATCGTATTTATTTATAGACGCTAGTACCGACCAAGGATACGAGGAGGAAGGAGGATACTACGAAGAAGAAGCCGAGGAGAACTTCAACCACTGCTCTGCACAAGGCAAGCCAATACTTGCAAGCTATTAACTTAGAAAGCCTTACTAATCAAGTTGACCTATGCAAGCTAATACTTTCTTGCTACCATGCCCACTATATGCCTTAAAGCATATATGATCATAACCACTTGATAAACCAATCCTAGTTTTACTTGCAAGCTTTATACTTTATTTCTTTATCAAAGCTATTTACTTAGAGTTTACTTAAGTGAATTATAGATTCTAGAAGGATAAATGAAGGTTGCGTAAAGAGCATAAAATTTGCCCTAAGCTAGATAATCTTGATGTCATCCTAAGGCATGATATTGAACTTAATTAAAACTCCACTAGTTTACCACCCCTCATTAGTACTTACCCCCACTTGTAGATGCTAGTGCTAAGCATAAAACTTGATCAACTTTAGATGGGAATACTTGGTGGAAAAATGGTTATGAAAACCTTGGAATGATGGATCATTCTATTGAAATGTTTTGACATGTGTTTCCGAGCACCAGATGATTTTGGTGATGAAAATGTTGAGGCATGAGCCTTAGCCCTTTATAAAACTGATGGTTGTCTGGATGCGATAGCATTCCAATTTTATCGTACAACCACAATACCCGAAGATTGGGTAGGGCTTGACTGGAAACTTATATACCTTAGTATTAGTTCCCTCACGGCCAAGGTCTGAGCTGAGGCTACCTTGTGAAGATTGTCCACCTGTGCAGTACCCAAGATGACCGTTGGTCATGGTTGGGAGGCCAAACTCACAAGAGAGGTGCTTATACTAGGGCATGTAATTGAAAGGTTAGGATTTATTATCCGCATACTGAGTATGGTGAATTCAGGATTTGTTCCTAACGGATGTATCGAATGTTGTGGTGAAAGTGTACAATCTCTGCAGAGTGTCAAACTATTCGAATAGCCGCGTCCACGGTTATGGACAGTTGGAGTGGCCATACTGTTACCCCGTCAGATGTTTTCAAAAGACTTGTGAAATGAATTGAGACTTTGACTTGACCACAACAGGGTTGTGATATGAAATACAAGTTCTTACTTAGGAGTTATAAAATTATGACTAGCTTCTCTTGCTTCTCAGCTTAGTAGAAATAAATCTGGCTTGTGCAAAACAACCTTAGAGCCTAGTGTCCTATTATCAAAAACCCCCTTCACATGTTAGTATTAGTTTGCGAGTACTTAAAGAGTACTCATGGCTTTGTCCCTAGATATTCCCATGGCCAGACTATGAAGAGGAGTATCTGGAGGATGGACCCCAGGAAGGTTATGACAACTAGGATCATCTCCCATCGTCAGCATTGCCTGTGACCCCGAAGATGGAGCTTCGCCTACGCTACCGTTATTATTACGTATTCCGCTGCTTGAAGTTGTATTAAGAACTGGATCAATGATATCCCTATTTGTGTAAGACCTTATGAATGGTTTGTAATGGATGATGTACTGTGGTATCAAATTCTGTTATGTCTCGCAAAAATGGTAATCCTGGGATTACGATGTATGGCATAACAGGCATTTGGGATTAAAAATCCGGGTGTTGACAGAAACACATCTGGATATTCTCTCACAATTAGCACACTGTCTATGCTAACCCCCTTAAGAGAATTTAGCTTACTTCCTTTTTATTCAAAGTTAGTCTTGAATCTAATCCTTTTATTTTCCGGGGTTGTGAGTGTGACGGTATGATTTGCATAGTCAAGCACTCCCTTGTACTTAGTCATCCAATCCATTCCCAAAATAACATCCAATCCTTGGGAATTTAGGATTATCAAGTTAACGGGAAACTTATACTTCCCAAATTCTATTACTAGGTCATGACATCCCGAGTTCACTATCATTTCTCCACCAGGAGAACTTACTTTTATAGGCCACCCAATAGTTTCAACTAGAAGTCCCTTTCTATCAACAAATGCTCTTGATATGAATGAATGCGATGCAATAGTATAAAATAGAACAAGTGCTGGAACGGAATTGAGTTTGGACTTACCAGCTATAGCATCAGGTTCCTCATATATCTCTTCCACATTGATGTGGTTCACTTGTCCCTTCTGGAAAGGGTTGGGCTTAGTGGTTCCTTCAACCTTCTTCTTTGGGAACTCATTAGCATAGTGCCCCATCTTCTTACACTTGAAGCATTCAACCTGACTGATATCTCTCTTTGCAGGCTGACTTCCACTTCCACCTCCACTATGGTGACTCTTGTGTCCACTCTTGTGGTTCTTGTACTTGTCATTATCATGACCACGATGATCCTTGTTGTCATGATGGCGGTTGTGGCCGTGGTGGTTGTTGTACTTTCCATGTTTGCTGGATCCAGAACTCCCACTATCATCATGATGGGAACGTTTGTGAGACGATCCCGAGCTGTGCTTATCAAAGATGTGCTTCCTCTTCCTACTCTCCACCTGTTTCATCTTGTTTTCCAAGATGGTAGCCTTGTCACAAAGTGATTGGTATGTTGGGACATAGGCAACAGACAGCTGCAGATTCTGTTCATCATTCAGTCCTTCGAGGATTTTCTCCTTCCTCTTGGCATCCGTATCAACTTCATCCGGTGCATATCGCGCCAGATTGTTGAACTCCTCAATGTATTCAGCCACGCTGCGGTGACGCTGCTTCAGATTGTGGAATTCCTTCTTCTTCAAATTCATCACCCCGGATGAGATGTGAGCTGTACGGAATCCATCCTCAAAGATAGCCCAAGTCACATCCTCAATGGGAGTGATGATCTGAAAGTTGTCCCACCAAGTTGCTGCTGGCCCTTCCAGCAGATGTGCTGCAAACCTGACCTTCTCTTCGTCGGTGCAGCCGACAGTCACTAAATCCTTGTTCACTGAACGTAGCCAATCATTGGCCACCATTGGATCAGTGGTTCCTGAGAACTTTGCACGCCTCGGTCTTAGAAATCCGGTGAGCATGTCGAATCCTGGCAGATTATTCTGGTTGTTGTTATTGTTATTGTTATTGTTATTGTTATTGTTGTTGTTATTTTGATTCTGGTTCTGCATGAAAGTGGTCATCATCTGAATCAGTTGTGCATGTGCTGTCATCAACTGCTACATCTCGGGAGTGACATTGTTATTGTTGTTGTTTGGGTTGGGGTTGGCACGTCGAGGAGGCATCTGTGGTTTTCATAAGTATAAGAATGAGATACCCATATATGCTTAACATGCACAATACATCACATAGACAATCACAATAATCAAGCATCAAAATAACATAGAGTTTGAACGACATAAACAACAAGTTTGGAAATGCAAACACACCATAGCAAGCTACCCACATGTTGGATGGTCATTGCGACTCAATAATCAAAAGTACGGTAGATGAAAGATAATTGAGTAGTACACACTACTTCTTCGCATCAATCTCTATGTCAACGAGGGTAAGACCTGCATTCTCCATGGCGGTCTTGTACTCATCAACACTAGTAGTCAAGGCCTCTATCTTGGCCCTAAGAGCCCTCTTCTGTGAGCGAAGCCTCTCGATCACTCCCTGCTGATGCTCAAGCTCAAAGTCCTTGGCCTCTAGCTCTTCCTTCATCTCCTGGATCTTCTTGTTCTTGTCTTGGACTCTTTCTCCTGGCTCTTGAACTTCTTGTCCTGGCTTTCAAACTTGCAGGCATTGATCTAGCTGCCCTTGACTCTTACTCGACCAGAGTGCAACTGGTTCTTATAAAAGGCCTCCATTTCCTTGACTATCTCTTCTTGCTCCGCGTGTCCTTCTCACTAAGTTGAACCTGGAGCTCGTCATTGCTAAGCATGACCTTGGTCCTATCAGTGTCTAGGTGCCTAATAAGACCGTCTAGGTCCTGGAGGTACAGAGGAATCGGCTCCATCGTCTCTCTAGCAGCATCCTCGTACTCTATGGCCTCACCCTCCTCGTTGCGTCTCCCGAAGGGGTGAAAGTAAAGACCTCTAAGCTCGGTGGAGTGTCTCCCTACCAGGCGCCCAAGTAACTCCTGCATGACTACATCTAAGCCTTTCTCCTTGTCGTCATGCATCAGCTTGAAAGTGATGGTCTTCGTGGTCGGCTCTGTCTGGCGTCCGGGCTGGGTGACTCTGAAGCCCCATAGGCCCTTCCTCTCAAACTTGGTGAGTGGAAGTGTCATGATGCTAGGAAGTGGAAGGTTGAGCACACTAGTGAGCTCAATGAGATGAGTACCAAAATGAGTTCCCTTGAACTCATCGGCCGTTTTGATAATAACATTAGGCATCTATTTTATAAGATAGAGAAAAGTTAGATTCAACATCAAATAGAGAAAAATCACAAGACAAAATATCACAAGCACATCTTTTGCAACAATCACACAAGTCATGGCATACACAAATCCATTACAAGCATCAAAGGTTCAACATAACTTAGACAAATTTTTGGAAGTAAAAACGATAAGTGTGGTGGTCCAACTAACGAAGTACGCTACAACTCTCACTCACTAGACAAAATAGCTATCGGGGCATCCTTGGTAGCCATCTGTCTATATTGTTCACAAGACTCCCAAATTAAGTCTATGATGTATCCCCTTAGTTTTTGGTTGGTAGTCTCCAACTCTTGGGTATGCTTCTTTTCTTCCCTAAGGTCATTTTGGGTGTTGAGCATTCTGCACTTGAGTCTATCACCAAGCTCCTTGATAGCATTCCAAGCTGCATTTCTTGTAGAGTCAAAGAATGTTGTGTGCATTTCTGAGTTGGTGACCATGCAGAATCCAGACTCCTTGTGGTTGTCTTCTTTGGTTTTGTACAAGTGAAGTTGCACCCACCAGTACTCTTCTCCTTCATCCATCACAGGGAATCCTTTGTACACAACTGCACCATGAATCCCCATGGTAACCATAAGGTTCTTGAGGGCCTTGGGAAATTCAGTCTCACACTCCAAAGTCATGGTAATGAGTGGTCCCTTCCTCACGGCTTCGTTGATGGAGTTCATCTACAAATAGAGATGAGAAATAAGATTAGAAAAGTTTACGAGAAGAAAAAGACAAGTGTGGAAATTTTTCAAAGTGTTGAAATTTTTTCCTTAGTGGTTTCTAATCCTATCCTAGGGTCATAATCCTACAGGCAACACAGTGCTCTGATACCATCTGTAAGACCCCACCTTTATAAAGGTAAAGGTCCATGTGATTTCAATGCTAGTCCCTGGATCAATTGCTAGCATCCACAGTTTAAGATGAAGTACACAGAAACAAAGGTCATTATTACATCGTCATTCCAGAGATAACATAGTCTTTTACAACTCCATAGCCATAGGCTAGTACAAGAGTTTAACTTAACAATATAAATAGAAGTCTTCATCTTCATGTGCCACAGGCAAGCATGTTGAGTGTAGACTCATAACCCTAATCCTCATCAGAGTAACCTGCAACATCACAAGTTACAGCCACAGTGGTTCAATACATTGGAATAGTATTGGCAAGTGATACCTTAGTAAAATAATAGTATCTAGCTTCTACATGAATTTGGCTAAGTGTAGCTTAGGCTTGCTTTGCTCAAAATAGGTTTTACCTATCAGTTGAAAACTTAAGTTTTTGTTTGGCAAAAACTCCCAAGGAACCACCAATAAACATTGGTGAACCTTCACCCTTGTTCACCCACAAGTTTTTAACTTAGAAATTGGGATGAAGAGATTCTTGATAGCTGTCGTGGTGGTGGCACGGCAGATGCCATGGGTAGGCTAAAGTTTGGAGCCAATGGATGCTAGAGGGATCTGGGGAGGGAAGATGTAGTTGATTCTACACACAGAAGACTAAGGCAAAGATCTTTATTTCTCCTTCCTTGGGCTACAAGTGCTCCTTGAGCTGTTTACAAGGAGAAAGGGAGAACTTTACCAGCCTAACGGTACTAAGAATGAGCCGATCCCCTCTTCAGAGTCCAAGCCTCTCCTTATAAAGGAGAGCCTTGGGATCCTCTAGGGCTGACGTGGCAAGCATATTCGAGGAATATGCTTGTCCCAATATAGTAGTTCGGCGCCCCCCTTTCCCTGTCGCTCCCCTAACAGCAGCAAGGTTCCAGAGGGACCCTCCTGCATGCCTCGGGCTTCAGGACTGTCACCTCCGTGACCTCCTTCTGCCTCTCTGTCGCTCTGCATCTTTGTCCGTAGCGCTTGGCCTTGCTCAGATTCTCCCTAGCCTACAGCTAGGGTTTGACTTCAGCTTCTCCTTCTCCTGCAAGCTTCGTACCATTCGGTCCTTCCTCGCATAAATCGGATCGTCCTTCACCTGCATCCAGATTATTCGGGCTAACCCGACCGACTCATGAAGTATCTCGGCCGGGTAATGCCTTGGCATAAATATAAAGGTCTCCCCCTTTCCTATCTCGGCCGACGTCTACAGGATACGGCCGACTTAGATTGTAACTCGGAAACTAGACGGGGGATGTCCTTTCGTCTTTCCCCGTCTTTACCCTATCCGGGGTTACCTCCCCAACATTAGTCCCCGAAGCTGGTATGGCCCTGCCGATAACCTCGGCCGGGTCGTATCAGTTTCACGACACACGCTTTGTATCGTTTCCGAGTTATTCCTTGCTCATTCGAGGTATTGTTGTATCTTCTCGTGTACGCCTCGTCCTACGTGTCATCCCCATCATTGCTTCTCTAGTTTTTTGTTCCTCTACAGTTTTTACTGACAGGCTATAGTTACTACTGTGCCTGTCGCGCCGGCGCTGCGTCGCCTCGTGCTCCGTTTCCGTCGGGGATCGTGATCTTCTCTGCTACCGTGTGGCCCTAGGTGTGGTTCCACTCAACGACGTGCAGTCGTGCCGCGCACACGATCCACGCTGCCAACCGCCACACCCACGATCCCGCTACCTTGCTTGCGGCTAGGTTATAAAGTGGGGCGCGGCGCTGGTTCGTTCACCTGCGCCCTTCTTCTTCCTCTCACTTCCGCGCCCGCTCGCAGCTCCGCCGCTGCGCGTTCATCAGAACCGCTGACGGCGAGGACTCCACCGCGTCTCCCCGTCTGCCTCGTTCGCGTTCGCTAGCTTCGGCGTCGTCGCCGGTGAGTTTTTTCTGGCCGCGTCGCCTAGGCTTTATCCTAGATTTCTCTGTCTCGATTTTGTATTCGCGCGGCGGTTCCTCTGCTCCTCCGCCGCCGTTCCTGTGCAAAATCACGACGGGGCCTCGGATCTCTAAACTTTCCTCCGCCTCTAGTTCTTCCTCCGTCGATCTCTCCGGCGAACCCATGTCTAGCTCCTTTAGTGGTGCCCTTGTAGAGGATGACGATGCTGGCTCTGGGCCTGAGCGAGGCTCGTGGCAGGGCTCCTCCGTTACACGCCGCGAGATCGAGTGGCTTATCCGAACTCGGAGGATTCCCGCCGAGGTCTCCTGTCGCTTACCCGGCAGCGAGTCCTCTCCGGATATTAGGGAGGGCGAGTATGTAGTTTTTATGTCACATTTCTCGCGCGGCTTTGGTCTCGCTCTTAGCGACTTTGCTAGAGAGTTTCTCGCCTACTTCGGCCTTCAGCCGCATCACCTTCCTGCAAATGCCATCGCTTCTCTTTCTGCTTTTATCTCCGCCTCGGAGGGATACTTTGGCCTATGTCTGTCTGTGCACGTCTGGTCGAAGTTCTTCCAGATTCGTTCCAACGTAGCCCCTGACAAGTCTCTGCACCCTTCCGAGAAACTGCTTACTTAATGTGGGGCAGCGTCCATTACACCTCGGAGGAAGTCCGTATTTCCTCGTGTCACCGGGTTAGAGTCGTGCAAGAAGTGGCACAAATCCTTTTTTTACGTCAAGAACAAAGGGACGGAGGACAAGATTCGGCTCCCTGCCTTCTCCATTGGTCCGCCTTCTAAGGTGAATTGGACTTATAATCCGAGGAAGAGTCATGCCTTGGCCGAGGCCTTTGAGATTCGGCTCAAAGAGCTGACCCGTGCCGGGTTATGCGGCGAAGATCTGATGGCTACCTTTATCAGTAGCCGAATCTGCCCATTCCAGAAACGGACTCACAAACTGTGCTACATGAGCGGTCCTCTTGACCCTAACCGAGTCTCGACCGTGGAGCTGGACAACTATCTTATCTATAAGAGTGTCCGAGCTATCTTCAAGACAGAGATGCCTGAGGATTGGGCTTGGGGATTGAAACCGTTCACCCGCGATCGTCCGCCTCCCGAAGTAAGCTTAATCACTAACGCTTCGCTTTCCAACTGTTTTCGCAACTGTTTTCGCTTATTTTCCTCTTTCTTGTATTACAGAGGTTCACAGAACAGAAGGGCGAAGATGCCGAGGTTCTGTCACTCCCGTGGCCTGCGGACCGGAATACCCCAGATGTTGGGGAGCCGGACTCGGAAGAATTCGTTCCCAAATCTGACCTCGCCCCTGCTCGCGCTCGTGGCAGGAATTCGGCCCACGAGGAGGAAGGTGATTCGGATGAGGTCAAAGTTCTAGAGGTAGTTACCGCAATGCCCATTTCTTATGCATTTCCGGCTTCTACTTTCCCAGCTAATCCGGCCGGTCAGGTTCACGACGCCGAGCCTATTGCTTCCCGGCCCCCTGTTACCTCGGGGAAACGCGGGGCTCCTGCTAGTGCCTCAGAGGCGGCCCCCAAGAAACGAATGAAGAAATCCGCTCCGAATCCTCCCAGGCGCAAGACCATGCTTGGAGTCGCAGGGTAAGTTTCTTTTGTTCGTATTTCTTGTTTCTCTCTTTCAGCTTTTCATCCTGACACCCTTTTTTCTTTCTTACTTTTGCAGTGCTCCACTTTCTGTTAAGCCCGGCGGTCCTAGTATGACTAGCCGCGTGACTCGGCAGTCGTCTCCTCCGCCCTCTGAAGATATCAGGATTCCCAGTCCTGCCCGTGTTGCATCTCCTTCAGCTCCCAATCAGTCGCCTCCTCGTCACGATGTGCCTGAGACTCCTCTCGTTGACATCGATCCCACTCGGCACTCCGAGTTTTCCGCCGAACCCATCGCCCCCTCTGTGGATCCGAGCGCCTCTAATGAGCCTCTATCTGCCCCCGCAGTCTCTACAGCAACTCCTGCCCCGGCCGAAGAGGTCGTTATGTCGGCGCCCTCTGCGACCGTGACCCCTTCTGCTCCTAAAGACACCGTTCCCATTACCGAGGTATCGGCTCCTGCTGATGCCTCTTCTAAAGCAAGAAAAACTGTTGCCACCAAGGCCTCCTCTTCCCAGAAAGGTCTTGTCGGCTCTTCTCAGCCGAGTATTACCGATGTGCTGCGCAAAGGAGCTGCGCCTAGCAAAGCCTCCGTTACTCCGGCTGCCGGCACCCAGCTTGCTCTTCATAAAAGCCCTGCGGCCGCAGTGGTTACACAACACGTCCGGGGTAAAGTCCTAACTCGGACGGCTAGTGGGAACAGCCTCGGCTCGCTGGTGGAATATGCCAATAATTGGAATGCTGCCGATCAGTTTGAGGGTAATCCAATCAGTCAGCCCTTTTAGCTTTCCGACATTAGCGGCCGTTTCGATCAGGCTGCCAAGTTCATCCTTGACACTAACAAGATGAATGAGGTAATCGCTGTTTTGCGGAGTTTAGATTAATTCTCCAGATGTTACTATACGCTCTAGTCCCCGAAACTTGCAAGGAAATAACTTGTTATATGCTTGGAAGTTTAATAATGCTTTACTTAATCTAGTTTTATCTCTAGGGTTCGAATTTATATCCGACTAGATCTGTCTTAAAGCTTGCTTGACTTTTGTTTAGTTGATCTTGAAACATCCAGCCACCTAGATTTGGTTTTAGTCTCGCTTGACTCGGATCTGGTTTAGCTTCGAACATCCAGCCACCTAGATCCGGGTTAAGTTTCGCTTGACTCGGATCTGGTTTAGCTTCAAATATCCGGCCACCTAGATCCGGGTTAAGTTTTGCTTGACTCGGATCTGATTTAGCTTCGAATATCCAGCCACCTAGATCCGAGTTAAGTTTTGCTTGACTCGGATCTGGTTTAGCCTCGATTATCCAGCCACCTAGATCCGGGTTAAGTTTTGCTTGACTCGGATCTAGGTTCAGCTTCGAATATCTATTCATCGTTTTGCTCCATTGTTCAGGTTGCACATGACCGACGGACTGCCGAGTTCAAAGGTTGCTTTTTTCGCACCGCAAACTGGAAGAAAAATATGAGAAAGTCCTTCCTGTGGCAAAAAAGGCTGGTAAGTCGATAATTCCTTTTCGTCATTTCCGACGTTCTTATTGTTTTGTCCGCGAGATGTCGGCTCACTTTTTTGGTGAACAGGCAATATCAATAATCTCAACATTCGTCTTGAGAAGAAAGTCAAGAGCTTGGAAGGTTAGTTTCCCTTTTATCTTACACATTTTCCTCCTTTAACATGTGCGCTAAGCTTCTTTTTATTTCGTTTGGCCTTGGTAAAGCCGAGTTGCAAACCTTTGCAGCATCTCACCAAGATTGCACGCCCATGCCTGACGTGATGCTGCATTTTTTAGAACAAAGCGCTACTCATTCGGCGCAGCTAAAAGAAAAAGATGATGAAATAGCTCGTGTGCGGGCTGAGGTGGAGACCCTTAAGCTCTCTCGGAAATCCGAACTAGAAAAGGTCGATCAGGAATTCTCTGAGGAGAAGAATCGGCTAGCTCTGGAGCTGCAGAAGAATAAAGAACTCCTCGAAGCTGCCGAACTGAAAACTCGTGGAATGAGCGAGGAGATTGCTTACTTTGAAAAGAACAAGATCATCTGGGCTAAAGACCTTCAGATAATGTTGAGTTATATTCATTGTAAGTTTTCTCAGCACAGCCGGATTATGTTTTTCTCTTTGTCTCTGCTGCCTCCTGACGCATTCGTGTTTTGCGCAGGTCATTTTCCAGAAGCTAAGCCTGTGAGTTCGAAAGAGGTTCTTGCAGCTCGTGCGCGCCGAGGTGTCCCTGCTGACGTTGACTCGGAGTACTCGATGGAATATTTTCTGGTCGTCGTCGGCGCTGCAGTTGGTCCGATGAAGATTATGGGTAGGGACTTGGTGCAGGCAGCTATCCGAGCCTACCATGTTCTCTGGCCGAATACCTCTGGGACTCCTAATATCAATGAGGTCGAATTGCTGGTGAAAATATTGATGGCATCTGAGAAGCAACTAAGTCTCTGGAGGGAATCAGCCGGGCGAGCTGGCGCTGATCTGGCCCTCACTGTTATCATGTCATGGTATGAAGACATTTCTCTTGATATCTTGAGGAATTTGCGCACAGGCTCCCGTTGGGTTGAGGACCCCACTTTTGTTGCTCTTCGGCAAGCTCGCGCCTTCCAGCTCGTGGAGTATGCCGACGTGCATACCTAGAATGAAGGTCCGAGCTTCCTCCCGAACTCGGACGATGAGGTTGTAGTCGAGGATGCATCAGATAATAATTCGGCTGAACAAGGTGAGGGTGAAGATGATTCGGCTTCCTCTGGTGACTCCAGTTCGAGCTCAGATGGCAACGGTGACGCGCGATCCTCCTCCAAAGGTACTGGGCATTCAACTGCGCAAACTGATGCCCCTCAGCAGCCTCAAGCTTCATCCGAAGTCGCCCCTGGGTCTGTGGAAGGCGAGGCAACCTCGGCCGAGGCTCCGCCTATCTCGGAGCATCCAGCCCCTGACCCAACTATTGCCTTTCCAGCTGAAAATCTTTAAGTTATTTCTTGTCCCTGGTATGCCGGGCGTACGGTGTACGTGGAACATTTGTCCGTTTCCTGTATGACCTGAATTTCTTTTGCCGTGTACTGCTGCGACATATATGTTCGTAGTTGTTATAACTTTGTTTAAGTGGGTTTTCATCCGAATTCTTGCTTTGGTGACCTATGATTTCCTGTTTTTAGGATGTATCTGTCTTTGTATTCTCGTGGTTCAGCCGAGTAATCTGGGTGTGAGCTTTGAATATCATACGAGATTGATCTGCTCTTACTCTAGGTGTCGAAGTGTGATACCTTTCTTGTATCGAAGGTTGACTACTATTTTGGAACAATATATGGCAGCCCCCGAGCCACTGCCTATTGCGCCGAAGTCTAGTGTGTAAACCAACTTTCAGAAATAACATAAGACCGTTGCCGAGGCGCTGCTCAGGGTGTCGAGTTTTAGTGCTCAACATAAAACTGGGGCAGCATATGGCAGTCCCCGAGTCGCTGCTTTGGATGCCGAGGTTCGAGACATAAAATGAAATTGAAATAACATATGGCAGTCCCTGAGTCACTGCTCTGGATGCCAAGGTTCAATGCATAGGTTGAAATTGAAATAACATATGGCAGTCCCCGAGTCACTGCTCTAGATGTCGAGGTTCAATACATAATATGAAATTGAAATATCATACGGTAGTCCCCAAGTCATTGCTCTGGATGCCGAGGTTCAATACAATGAAATTGAAATAACATATGGCAGTCCCCGAGTCACTGCTCTGGATGCCGAGGTTCAATACATAAGATGAAATTGAAATAACATATGGCAGTCCCCGAGTCACTGCTCTGGATGCCGAGGTTCAATACATAGGATGAAATTGAAATAACATATGGCAGTCCCCGAGTCACTGCTCTGGATGCCGAGGTTCAATACATAAGATGAAATTGAAATAACATATGGCAGTCCCCGAGTCACTGCTCTGGATGCCGAGGTTCAATACATAAGATGAAATTGAAATAACATATGGCAGTCCCCGAGTCACTGCTCTGGATGCCGAGGTTCAATACATAAGATGATATGGCAGTCCCCGAGTCACTGCTCTGGATGCCGAGGTTTAATACATCATTGGTTCTTGACCTTGAGATACTATGCTACGAGTAAAATGGACGAAGCAAAGCTACATTCCATGGCCGCTTCATTTCTTCGCCAGCTTTGTCTGTCTTGTTCCTTCCGGGGGATTGAGCGTCGATTAGATAATAGGCATCGTTATGCAATGCTTTTCTCACGATGAATGGTCCCTCCCATGGAGGTGACATATTGTGCATGCCGGCCGTGCGTTGCACCAGTCGGAGGACTAAATCTCCTTCTTTGAATACTCTTGGATTCACCTTCTTGCTGTGATATCGTCGCAAGTTCTGCTGATAAATAGCTGATCGTGATAGTGCCAGTTCTCTGGCTTCTTCTAGCATGTCAACGGTATCTTGCCGAGCTATTTCATTTACCTCTGAGGTTGTATATTGAGTAACCCTTGGCGAGTCATGTATTATGTCGGCTGGAAGCACGGCCTCTGCCCCGTATACCAGAAAGAATGGTGTATAACCTGTTGATCTATTCGGAGTAGTCCTGAGGCTCCATAATACGGCTAGGAGTTCCTCAATCCAACATCCAGCCGACCTTTGCAATGGTTCAACAAGTCGTGGTTTTATTCCTGACAATACTAGTCCATTAGACCTTTCCACTTGCCCATTAGATGCTGGGTGAGCCACAGAGGCAGCAACTAATCTTATGTGTTTCTGTCTGCAAAACCTAGCGAAAGCTCCTTCCGCAAAGTTTGTGCCGTTATCTGTAATAACACTGTGTGGATACCCATATCTCAAAATAATATCCTTGAGGAATTTCACTGCTGTGGGCCCATCGCATTTTTTTATTGGTTTCACTTCGATCCATTTTGTGAACTTGTCCACCATAACCAATATGTGGGTCATTCCCCCTCGGGCTGGCTTAAATGGTCCCACCATATCTAAGCCCCACACTGAAAATGGCCAAGTGATGGGTATTGTTTTTAACTCGGCCGATGGCATATGTATTTTGGTTGCATATCTTTGACAACCATTGCATTTTTCAACCAACTCTTTGGCTTCTTTCAACGCTGTCGGCCAATAAAATCCATGCCTGAATGCTTTGGCTACCAAGGCACGAGATGAGGCATGGTGTCCACATTCTCCTTGATGTATATCTAGGAGGATATCCTGGCCTTCTGCCGAACTCACACACTTTTGCAATACGCTTGTGACACTCCTTTTATATAGCTCATTGTTTATGATTGTATAGGCTTTTTCTCTCCTTATAGTTTGTCTTGTTAATACTTCATTGTTCGGCAACATCGCGTCTTTAAGGTAAGAGAATATGGGTTGCGCCCATAGCGGTGTGACTTTTTCTGGTGTGGTCTCACTATCTATTTCCATGTTTTCTGCCGACATACCTACCTCGGCCTTCTCCATAATTGTGTTTACTTTGTTGTCCCCCTCTTGGGGGGTTCCGAGTTATATTGCTGGTCTACTTCCATCGGCGCATTATCTTCTGCTGAATTTGCCGGAATGAAGATAGATTCGGATTCTGGTGATGGGATTATTGATGGTTTCCTGAGGTGTTCTATGGCAATACTCGGGGGAATTGACTGCCGGGTTAATCCTAGTTTTGACAACGTGTCTACGGCATCATTTTCTGCCCGAGGTATGTGGTGAAATTCACATCCCTCAAAGTATCCACTGATCTTTTGCACATGAAATCTGTATAAAGCCATATTAGGATCTAATGCATCCCAATTGCCTAAGACTTGCTGTACTACTAGATCCGAGTCCCCATAGCATAAGATTCGGCGTATGCCAATCTATTTTGCTACTTTCAATCCATGGACCAGTGCTTCATACTCGGCTACGTTGTTGGATGCGGCAAAATGTATTTGTAGCACATACCTCAGTTGATCTCTTTTAGGCGAGGTTAACACTATTCATGCCCCCACACCGTTTCTTAGTTTGGAACCATCGAAATGCATCATCCAATAATTTGGGTCTGGTAATGGTGGTTCATACTGCACTTCGGGCCAGTCTACGAAGAAGTCGGCGACCGCTTGAGATTTGATTGCATCTCTCCTATCAAATTGTGGAGCGTACGGTGACAACTCGATTGCCCATTTTGCTATTCGGCCACTCTCATCTTTGTTGCTCAATATGTCGGCTATGGGCGCTTCACAGATCACTTTGATGGGATGCTCTTCGAAGTAATGTTTAAGCTTTTTCGCCGACATGTACACCCCATAAGCCATCTTCTGATAATGTGGGTAATTCTGCTTTGAAGTGGATAACACCTCGCTTAGATAATACACCGGTCTCTGTACCGACTTATCATCTTCAAGCCGTTCTACTACGACTACAGCACTCACTACTCTGTTGGTAGCCGCTACATAGAGTAACATAGGCTCTTTTGATAATGGAGAAGCCAAAATGGGTGCTGTGACCAACATCTTTTTCAACTCATGAAATGTGTTGTCTGCTTGTGGAGTCCAAATGAATTTATCTGATTTCTTCATCAGCTGATAGAGTGGTAGCGCCTTCTCTCCCAGCCGACATACAAACCGGCTGAGCGAGGCTAGACAACCCGTGAATTTTTGTACACCATTTAGACATCTTGGCAACTCCATTCTTTCTACTTCCCTTATCTTTGTTGGGTTGGCCTCTATACCTCGGCTAGATACAAGAAAACCGAGTAACTTTCCTGCTGGCACACCAAACGTGCATTTTTTCGGATTAAGCTTCATTCGGAACCTTCTCAGGTTCGCGAAAGTCTGCCGTATATCATCCAGTAACGTTTTGCTTTCCTTGGTTTTGATGACCACGTCATCTACATATAATTGTACATTTTTTCCTATCTGATCGTGTAGACATTTTTGCATGCATCTCTGATAAGTTGCTCCTGCGTTTCGTAGGCCGAACAACATTGTGCGATAGCAATAAGCCCCGTACGGGGTAATAAACGCAGTCTTTATTTGATCGGCCGGATTTAACGGTACCTGGTGAAAACCAGAATACGCGTCTACAAATGACAATAACTCACAACCAGCGGTCGAATCAATGACCTGGTCTATTCTAGGTAATGGAAAAGGATCTTTTGGACACGCCTTGTTCAGGTTCGTGTAATCGATACACATTCACCATACAATAGCTACATTCGGATCATCTTTCTTCTTTTCTACTAGCACCGGATTTGACAACCAATCCGGATACAGCACCTCCATGATGAACCCGGCTGCGAGGAGCCGAGCTATTTCATCCCCTATTATTTTTCTCATGTCTTCGGCGAAGCGGCGGAGAGGTTGCTTCACCGGCCTTGCTCCTGGCCTCACATTCAAAGAGTGCTCAGCCAACTCCCTCGGAACATCTTGCAGATCCTGAGTTGACCATGCAAATATGTACCGATTCTCACGGAGGAAGTTGGTGATCTCTCTTTCCTATTTAGCATCCAGGCCTGCACCAATAGTAACAGTACGCTCCGGGAATTGCTCATCTATCTGAAACTTCTTGATTTCTTTAGTCGGCTGAAAGGAGACACTGCCATGCGGATTGGCTAGCGCCGGAATATTCAGCTGTGCCGACTGAGCGAGGGCTGCTACCTCCTGAATCCTTCTTTTTTATCTTGTTATAACCAATGATTCGGCCAAATTTGACCCGGCTGAAGCGCACTCCATTGACTTCTTGTAATCCCCTGCTACTGTTATCACTCCTTGCGGTCCAGGTAGCTTCATTTTCAGATAACTTATATGACAGCTGCCCATGAATTTGGCCAAGGCTGGCCATCCGAGTAAAGCATGATAACAACTCTCTAGATCCACCACCTCAAACTCTAAGTTTTCTGCTCTGCAGTTATCTCTTGTGCCGAATAACACATCCACTCGGACCTTACCAATGGGTTCACATGAAAGCCCTGGCACTATCCCATGGAAAGTGGTCCTCGTGGATTGCAACATGTTCTGTGATATTCCGAGTTTATGCATGGTATCTTTGTACATGATGTTGATACTGCTTCCATTGTCAATGAGTACTTTTGAGAATTTCACATTGATGCTTGGTCCAACGAATGTTGGATCCAACACGAGTGCATATGATCCAGGATTCGGCATTATCTTGGGGTGATCCTTTATGCTCCAAGTTACCTCCTGATCTGACCAAGGCACATATCTTGGCACTGCAGGCATAACTGCATTTACTTCCATATGCCGGCGCTGCACACTCTGCTTGTCTTGTTGTTCCGTTGTGAACACGCAATAAGACTGATGATGTTCTCTATAATCATTGCGTCTAGTATTCTCCGGATTTGTCCTTCCATCCTGGACTTGGTTCATCACTTGATGTACCGCGTCTCTCCGATCCGAGTTATCGTACCTCGGGGGAGGGGGCGGTAACATCAGTTGGTGTGCATTTGCTCCAGTCAACTA
Source organism: Avena atlantica (assembly GCA_910589765.1). Classification (NCBI taxonomy): domain Eukaryota; kingdom Viridiplantae; phylum Streptophyta; class Magnoliopsida; order Poales; family Poaceae; genus Avena; species Avena atlantica. The sequence continues at coordinate 442,272,519 of OU342739.1, forward strand.
TGGTTGATGCTGCTGATGTACTTGATGGGGTGCCTGAATACCTGCTGGGTTCCCCATTGCATTTTTCATCCATGCACATTGGCGGGTTGTATGGTTGGCTGGCCTGAATGGGTTTGACGTGTGAAATTTGCACGGCTGATCTAACATAGATTCGAACGTGTACTTCGGCCTCTCCTGTCACTGTTTCTTTTGTTCTGGGGTCCACTGCCTTTTTCCTTCATTCCTTGGTGTCCACTGCTGAGGACCATTCTTTTGCCGCTGAGTCGCTCCGTGACTCGGCGGATCTTGCGCTACTGCCGCCACCTGAGCCGAATTATATCTATAATCCGGCCTTTCCTCTCTTCTTCTTCCTCTGAAATCACTGCGCCTAGATGATCCGGCCAAGTCTCTTGCATAATGGTCCTGTTGCTCCCGATGATCCGCCGACATTAATTCTGGTTGCGTTGGGTCTCCTAACGCGTAGGAGTCCGTTATTCTGATACTTTCTGCCAATGTGGTCGGCATATCTCTTTGCAGACGTTGCCACAATACGCTGGCATAACGGCATCCTTTTGCGAACCAAGCTATTGCTTGCGATTCTATAACTCCTTCACATGAGTTTCTCAGGTTACACCACCGAGTTAAAAACTCCCTATCTGCTTCATTCGGCCTCTGCTTGCACATGGCTAACTGTTGTGGCATGTTTGGCCTCTTGTATGTGCTGGTAAAGTTGCTGACAAACATTTCTTCAAAATCCAGCCAACAGTTAATACTGCCCGCTGGTAGATTATTCAGCCACACCCTAGCTGGTCCTTCCAGCATTTGTGGGACATACCGTACTGCCCATCGTAAGTTTCCACCCGCTATTTTCACAGTAGTGGCATAGTCAATCAACCAATCTTGTGGTTTGGTACTCCCATTATATGTTTTCGTTCCCCTTGCTAGCTGAAAGTTCGGCACAGGTGGTTCTCCCATGATCCGTGGTCCAAAGCATGTCGGACCTGGTGGACCCTGTTCTTCCAACAACTCGGACCGGTATAGCCGGTCCAGCTTCACTCTTGCATCATTTGATGGTAAATCTCTGTACAGGACTCTGTCTTGTATTCCATAATGGTTATTTCCGCCATGGATCGCATATTCCATCTCAGAATAACCATCATTGTATCTTTCATTAACTTGATTGTGGCGAGCTGGCCTCGTTTCTCTTTCCTGCCGGGGTTCATGCCTTGGTTGCGGGTTGAGTGGCAATTCTCTCCTTACTTCGACCGGGGTATTGTTTTCATGATTGCCTCTTCCGGGTTCTCTTCTGCCGAGATCTCCATTGCCTCGGCTTCCGCCGTCTTTCTCATTACGGCCGGGATTCCTCTCCCCACTGTTACCTCGGCTTGCATTGCATATGTTCTCATTTGCCTTTCCGGCCATTGCCGGATCATATGGAACAATTTGCGTGTTTCTCTTTCCTGAGGTTACTGCTTTGTCCCTCCGTGCATTATTTCCTGGTGAAGATGCTGCTGCCACGGACAAGACAGGTGCTGCTCCTGCCGAGTGAACCATTCGCGAGGCCCCCGGCCTCACCGGGTCTGCCCTGAGCATTTCTTCGTTTTGCTGGTTCGCGATGCGCACCAGCTCGTAGGTACTGTACCTCGGCAAGCCCAAATCAACTGATTCTGCTTTATGAGCATCATGCTCTTTGTTGATATCATATATGAGGTTTTTCCCTCTCAATCTTAATTCGTCCACCCGTTCAGGCGCGACTTCAAGCTTATTAGCTTTGGCATATTCTCGCAGAGTCCTGTTTAAGGACTCCCGCAAGGCCGACACCTTTTTGGCCTCTACCAGCACCTTTTGCCTGGTTTCTTCTAACTCTGCCTGAGCATTTGCCGGATCAAGTATCGGTGCTACAGGCGTAGTCAAGTTCTCTATGGTCACCTGAAGGATGTTCTCTGGCCTTTCCAGAGGTGGCCCTCTTACTCTTGGTGCCTTTGGGGTGGTGTCCTGCACCTCGGTCGGGTTGGTCGCTGGCGGGATTACCTCGGTGGGCAGTGGTGCTGTCTGCCTGGGTGCGCCCTGTACTCCGGTGGTGGGTTCTCTGGTTGACCCGGCGGCCGCTACTCCAGTTTGCACTCCGGCCGCGACCATAACCTCGACGCTGCCTACAGGATGTGCTCCGCGCGGACGGCTCACAGTATTAAGAGGTGGCTCTGCTGCAACAACAACTTGGTGAGGATAAATGCCGGAGATGTCGACGCCGACGTAGACCCTGTGCGCGCCCAGGCTGATGAAGACACCATTGCGCGGGGGAGTTTTTCCCCTGAAGTTTCCCGCATTATCGCTGACGTAGTCACAGAGACCAACTCTGGACCAAGCCAGAAACAACGCGCTCGCCCGTGTTGATGAAGTTTCCCGTCCGGATCATAACTCCAGCTAGCACCGCTGCTGGCCCCAAGGTGGGCGCCAGCTGTCGTGGTGGTGGCATGGCAGATGCCATGGGTAGGCTAAAGTTTGGAGCCAATGGATGCTAGAGGGATCTGGGGAGGGAAGATGTAGTTGATTCTACACACAGAAGACTAAGGCAAAGATCTTTATTTCTCCTTCCTTGGGCTACAAGTGCTCCTTGAGTTGTTTACAAGGAGAAAGTGAGAACTTTACCAGCCTAACGGTACTAAGAATGAGCCGATCCCCTTTTCAGAGTCCAAGCCTCTCCTTATAAAGGAGAGCCTTGGGCTCCTCTAGGGCTGACGTGGCAAGCATATTCGAGGAATATGCTTGTCCCAATATATTAGTTCGGCACCCCCCTTTCCCTGTCGCTCCCCTAATAGAGGCAAGGTTCCAGAGGGCCCCTCCTGCATGCCTCGGGCTTCAGGACTGTCACCTCCGTGACCTCCTTCTGCCTCTCTGTCGCTCTGCGTCTTTGTCTGTAGCGCTTGGCCTTGCTCAGTTTCTCCCTAGCCTACAGCTAGGGTTTGACTTCAGCTTCTCCTTCTCCTGCAAGCTTCGTACCATTCGGTCCTTCCTCGCATAACTCGGATCGTCCTTCACCTGCATCCAGATTATTCGGGCTAACCCGGCCGACTCATGAAGTATCTCGGCCGGGTAATGCCTTGGCATAAATATAAAGGTCTCCCCCTTTCCTATCTCGGCCGACGTCTACAGGATACGGCCGACTTAGATTGTAACTCGGAAACTAGACGGGGGATGTCCTTTCGTCTTTCCCCGTCTTTACCCTATCTGGGGTTACCTCCCCAACAATAGCTACCATGTCTTGATGCTCAAATTGTCTGTTGCCGGGGACACGGCTAAGTACTTAGTTTCTTCCTTCTGCAGAGGTGGTGCACTTTCCCCACAAGACTTGATTTTCACCAAGACAGGACATTTCAGAAGCCTTCCCTTAGACCAAATGGACGCGTTCCAACCTATCACCCACTACCACCAACTGTCCAAATGGCTAAGTTATTGCAACCTATATGATCCAGGCAGAGCGCATAATGCCATGTGGTTGCACTAGAAGCTTCTTAACATATGGCATCTCAAATCCCTTTGTTCCTGGGTGGCAATCCACAAGTGAGATACACAGAGTAGACCATTGGAAAATGGGCCCTGGTAACCACTCAACCAAAATCCACCAAGCAATTACCATTCCACCCCGGTGTTTCATTCACTTAGTTGTTTTATTAAGCAAAAACATAAGTCAAAGACTTAGCAATATTTTTCCATAGCATGTATATAATCCACCCTTGGTTTCTACTAGCTAGGATAAGCATGGAAATAGCAAGTATCTTAACTTAGAGAAAATTCTAACAATTCTACAACTACTAGGATTTCCCAAGCATAGCATATAGATACTTAGCAAAAATTATCATGCAAGCCCTATACAAAATATTTCTAATGCATAGTCAAAATATTGGGATAAAAGTATGAAGAACCACTTGCCTTGGTAGTTGGGGAGTAACAACAGTCCTCACAGTCACAATCACCAGTAGCACCAAAATCTACACATAAAATGATAGCACCAAATTCACATTCCAAATAATCAAACAAAAATATATGAATGCATGCAAATTCCATGTGATGATTTTGCTAAACCAAACAAGACAAGTGAAACAGTACTGAACCATAAACAAAACAATTATACACCAAATAAACTTGATTTGGTCTTTAGAACATTTTCCAAATAATTTTTATACACAAAATATGCCTACAAATGTCTCTGCATAAAATTCCATTTTTACAGAAACAAAATACAAAACTAAGCCCATAGGTGTGTAGGATTTATTTTTGTGATTTCACTGATATCTTATTTGCATTTTTTTGGATAAACAGAACAAAAGTTATTGAATTTACAAGTTCAAACATTCAAAAATCATTTCTAGAATTTTAAACAGACAAGCTAGGCCACGTTGGCTGATTCTATTGGCTGATTCTATTGGCTGATAATGATTCGCGCGGATCGATCGATGAGGGCCATTGGATTTAAGTGATAGTGCACGGCCAGATCTGCCGGTACCGGTTCGTTTAAGTGATCTAATCTGAAACGTTAGATCTAGATCCAACACTGCTGAGCACACGGCCAAGGATGGGCGGCGCTAGCGACGGCGATGCGGCGGCGGCGCTACTGGTGGTGGTGGAACGACGATTCTAGCGAGGACTAGGGGTGGTGATGATGCTTACCAGACTCGCACGTGCACGAGCGAGCTCAACGTGGTCGCGGTTGGGCAGGGGGCGTGCTGTAGCGAGGCCTAGAGCTCGTCGGAGTTGCTGGCGGCGTCGGTTCCTTGCAGACGAGGTCGTTGCCGAGGCTCTGGATCGTCCTAGCACAAGCCAGTGGTATCAGTAGTTGCGCAAGGACAAGGCGAACCAGGTTGTATGCAAGCGAGGTCAAGGGGCGCTCAGTAATTACCGTAATCGATCGCCGGAGTTGAGCGGCCGCTATGTCGCTTGCAGGCGTGAACGGGGACGGCGGCCTAGGTCATGCGCGGACAAACGAACAATGTCAGAGGATGCACAAGGTCACAAGGAACACGCTCGTATGAACCAGAAGGACAGGGGCGATTGGTCTCACCGGAATTTTGTCGTCGGAGTTCGTCGGACAGCGGCGGTGTTCTGCGAAATATGGGCAGCCTGGTGGTGGAATGGGGTGCTGAGTGAGGGGAAATGGTCGCAGAGGGGTGGGGGTTAAGTAGCCGGAGTGGGGCGAGAATCTAGCGAGCAATCAACGTCAATTAAGTGCATTTGCGTCGGGTAGGAAACGGCCGCGGCGAGCAGGTCTTCGGCACGAGATTGACGACGAGGTTGACGTGGCTGGTGGGTCCGAGGCGTCAGTGAGGGGGTGTGTGCTGGCTGGGTGAGAAACATAGGGGAGAGGGGAAAACCCGGGTGGGCTGCTTCTGCTACTGGGCCGAATAAGTGGCGTCAGCCCTTTCTGTTTTCTTTTATTCTTTTCCATTTCTATTTTGATTTTCTGAAATCATTTTCAAATGCTTTTCATATGGGTTTGAATTCAAACTTGTTCTGATTTTTTTCAAAGTGAAACATACACATATTTGACTACATAACAATGTTGTTCACTCAAAAATACCTTGGCCCATTGAATATTTAAAATAAACCTTGCCTTTATTATTTATTTATATAAGACATAAGAATGGTTTTGAATTCATATTTGTTTTGAAAACTTGACCAAGCTTTGGAAATATCAATCAAACCTTTGTTCAAATATTTTTTGGTTAAAACAAGTATTTTCATAATAGAAAGTAGCAATAAGGCCATTTCCTTGCTTACATAAAATAATAGACAACAAATGCTTCTGTTTTTGAAACCTTGTTTGAAAATGATCCTATAATGCTTATGAATGCATGAATGATATGCAAACTTTGTAATCATGATTTTTGGGATGTTACAGCATTGTGGAAGTATCTCTCCTTTAGTTGATTATCCATGTAACCCTTGGTGTGAGTGCCTTTATGGAACATTAATGAGAAGTTTCATCTTTTACTTTTTGCACTTCTTATTTTAGTTTGCAATATTTATTATATGATTGATCTTGTTGATCATTATTGGCATCACTTTGGGAGCATCAAGTAGAACTAAATTGGTTTTGGCAAACCAAGCTCTGGTCAGTAGCAACACTTTTTGAGGTTTGAAAGGAAAGGAGAAAAAGCTTACAGGTATTTTGTATCATTTATTTTCTTTCTTGATTGGCTCATAAGCTTAGTATTCTTTATTAAAGATCTTTTGTGTCTTCAAGGAAGATTGCATGTTTAGCTTTATTACTGTAACATCCCAAAAATATTAAACTAGAATCATCAAACTCTAATCACAAAATTTAGGGTTAACAAAAAAAATTCCAATTAAAATATGAAAGCATTCATATGAGTGTGCATTAAAATTTGGATTCTTTTGAATTGCCATGATTATGTGTTTCTTTGCTTGTAGAATGATTCTTAGGTGAAATAAACATCATCTAAACAATCCCCAAACTTTTCCCTAAGACAAACAAATCAAAACCAACAAATAAAGTGAATGGTCACTTTGGCCAATTTAACTCCCATACCTACTTTGGCTATCTCTAACTTTCAGAACTTAACATAAACATGTATGGATCTTTGCACCCCTTGATAGTACTCATAACAAGGTACCAAGGTCCACTTTGTGATCATCCAGAAACATTCAAATGCTTAGTTTAAATGACAGTTTAAAATTGAATCTATTTCATATGGGAAGATCCCACTATTTCAAAAACCACTCAAACCAACTCAATTTTCAAAACCCAAGCATCCACATACTCCCCAGTACATGCCTAGCACACCCACCAAAAATATTTTCAAAATTCAAAACTTAAGTTCATGCGGCCATTTCATCAAACAGGTTGCAGATGTAAATCAAACAAAATCAAAACACTATGTTGAGCAGTGTTTTGGGCCTAACTTGTTCCCTCTCTGGAGACCACTAGACTTAGTAGATCATCTAACAACCTTAACTAAACACTAGCACCACTGTAAGCTGGCCATTGTCATCAATGGTGAACAGGCCGAGAGCACCATTGCCACCCCATGGTCGACAGCAAGCTATGAGCAACACTAGCCTCGCCAACCTTGCCTGGGAGCAAGCTAGCACCCCACCGCCACTCCCTGTCCCAGCCGCAAGCAATGCCAGCCACTGGACCACATGCCCAGGCCATGCCAACCTTCTCTGCAACCATGCCGAGAGCACGCCCCGTGCTCCATGCTCGACCAGCGCCCACAGACCACGCGCCACCCTCGTCGCGTGCACGCATGATCACCACCGTCCCAGCAACCCTGCAGACATGCCCGTTCGCCTCCGCGCGGACCACGCGCGCTGTGCGCCATCAAAACTTCCGTCGGACCAGCGCAGAGCACCGCAGCGTTCCGACCGACCAGCACCGCCCCACACCTCGCCACCACGCTGTTGAGCTTTGCTAGGGAGCACAGCACCGCCCCTACCGTCGCCCACGCAGATAGCCCTCTGTACCGTCGACCACGACGAGCTCAGCTTGCGCCCGTCGGTCCCCTCTCGCCACTATAAATAGAGGCATCCCCTGCTCGAATTCTTCACACCATTCTACTCCCCTCTCACCCAGAACCACCCCACCTCATTCCCGGAGCAAGGCGAGCAACGCATCGCCAGAATTTCACCCGAGTCCGCCGTTGCTGGAGAAGAAGGAAGCCATCGATTGGAGCCGCCCCAGGAGGAGCTGCCGGTACCAGGAGGATCGCCGTTGTGGACTTCGTCATTCGCCCGCATCGCCGACCTTTGCCTGAGCCCTGGTGTAACATCCCAAAAATCATAGTTTCAAATTCATTCATATCATCTTAGCATCATTCATCCATTTAGGGTTTTCTTAAAAATCATCTAGAAACAGAAGTTGGAGCTATGAATTCATGTGGATAATTTATCCCAAATGACCATCACCCTTTGTAATTTGAAAGTTAAATACTTGTTTGCTTGCCTCCATTGATGGAAAGATTAGGAGAAACTTTTAAAACCCAAGTTTTCAAATGTAGAAATGGATTCAAAGTCCTTTTTCAAATATTTGCAAACTAGAGCAAATCTCTGTTACTTTGAAACCCAAGCTTGACCAAGCTTTGCCAAGTAAACACTTAGTTAAAAATGACTGTTTATGAAACCACAAAACCCTACAAAATTTCCAAAACAGTTTAGATTCAAAAGGATTTGAATTCATATCAAAAATCTTTCCAGGAAATTGAAATAGAAAAAGAAAAGACTTAAACAAAAGGAAAAGGCCGCGCGGCCAGAATCTGGCCCAGCAGCCAAGCAAGCCCAGCAAGCCCACCCGGGGATCCTCGTTTCTTCTCACACGCGCGAGCACACGCAGACAGACGCTGACAACACGACCCCACAATCACTTTGCGCGTTTCGCTAACAAGCGGGACCAGACCACGTCACCCTCGTCTTCCCCAGACTGCGCCTGCGACCACGTCGCTGCGGCAGTGATGGCCGGTAATGGCGCGGAGTAAATGGGCAGTAATCCTCGAGTGTTTCTTGTCGATTCCCCGGCTATAAGACCCTCTCTGCCCCGCGATCTTTTTCCCCCAAACACCTCGCTCACTCCGCCACCAGGCTGCCCGCAATCCTCCGCGAATCGCCGCTGACGGAACCCTCTCCGGCGAGCGATTCAGGTGAGCCTCACGTTCCCCTCTGCCTATCGTTCTTGCTGCCTGACTCAACGCATCTTTGCGCATCTCCTGACCTCACTAGTCCGTCTTGTACTGCCCAGGTCGCCGGTTCCACTCGACACCGCGAGCACTGACAGCGACATCAACTCCGACGAGCTTTTCCGGTAAGCACAGACCGCCCCTCGCCTCCCCGTTCATGCACACAACTTCCCCTTGACCCTGTGAACCTAATCGTGTCGCTCTTTTGCCCTGGGGTGGTTCACAGTGACGTCCACGATGACCACCTGACGCAACCAACGCCGCCACGAACTCCGTTGAGCAATCACAGCCGTGCCCGAGCGCCCCCTGACCAACCACGAGTACGTTGAGCCTCGCCAAGATCTCCTGAGAACGGTGAGCTACTCCTCGTTCTTCCTTACCCCCTGTAGCGCCGCCTCCGTCAACGACTGGCAGTCCCGCCGCCGGTAGCCGCCGCTCCGCCGCCGGATCTTAGTCAGTACAATAGCAGCCATCGGATCCTCATCGTAGCGCTAGGATAGAATCACTTACTCTGAAGCGGTACGCGATCTGAGCCGCCTGATTTCATTTAAATCCTATGGCTGTGGATCTTGATCCGATGCGAAGCGGTACGGGCGAATGAAAACACGACGCGTGGCAAGGTTTAGATTAAAAACAGAATTTAAAACCTGATTTAGATTCAAACTTCAAATGCTCATAACTTTCAAATGCCACGTTAGATTTTTGCAAACTTTATATCGTTGGATTCAGTGAAACAAGGCCTTTCTGAATATCCAATTTGTTTAGTATATAGTAACAGCTAAAATGATTTTGTTTGTGGAACAAGTTTAGGGCTATTTTGATATAGTTTTATTTATGAATATTATTTTGGGGCCAAATAAGTTTAGTGGGAAAACTTGTATCATGTTAAGTTTCTGTAGTCATGAACATACTTGGTAGAAATTTCAAAATTTCACACTTGGTGGATTCTTGCATGCATGCATTCATATTATTTTTGGTTGTATTTAATTGTGTGTAATTGTATGATTTGATTTCTTGTGTAGATTTTACTAGTGATTGTGATTGTGAAGAGTGCTACTCTCCCCACTACCAAGGCAAGTGATATTTTCATCAATATTTCTGTCCTATGTTTTGTGCTAGCATTAGTTATTTTGCTAGAATTTATTGCATGATATTTTGCCAAGTGCTAAGATGGGAAATCCTAAGTAGAATGGAATAGTAGAAATGCTAAGGAAATTATCCTATGGTAGGTTGCCATATTCTGCTTAGTCTAGCTACTTAGCAAACAAGGGTGGTAAGCATCTATATAGTTTATGATAATATATTCTAAGTCAAGAGACTTATGTTTTCGTAATAAAACAACTAAGACAAATGAACCTCCTGGGTGGAATGGAATGATTGGGTTATGTTGAGTGGTTACACAAGGCCATGGACTTGGGTTGTGTATCTCACTTGTGGTATGCCACCCAGGCACAAAGGGATTTGGAGGCCAAGTGTTGAGAAAGCTTACAGTGCAACCACTTGGCAATATGGGCTCTTCCATGATCATATAGGTTGCTAGAACTTAGTCATTTGGACAGTTGGTGGTAGTTGGGTTGATGGGTTGGAGCGCGTCCATCTTGACTAAGGAAAAGCTTCTGAAAGGTCCTGTCTTGGGAAACCAAGTCTGGTGGGGAAAGTGCACAACCTCTGCAGATGGAAAACCTAAGTACTTAGCCTTGTCCAAGGAAATGGACACTTTTGAGCATCAAGACATGGAAGCTACAAGAATCTCATCACTCCAACTTCTACAATAAAAATTTGTGGGTGAACAAGGGTAAGGACCTCAATGTCTATTGGTGGTTCCTTGGGAAAGTTTTTGACAAAGAAGAAAGCTAGAGTTTTCAACTAATAGGGAAAACCTATTTTCAAGCAAAGCAAGCCAAACTACAATTAGCCAAAATGCATATAGTAATCTAGTCCACTTAAAATATACTAAGGTATCACTTGCCAATACTATCCCAAAGTATTGACCCTCTGTGGCTGTAACTTGTGATGTTGCAGGTTACTCCGATGATGAATAGGAGTCATGAGTCTACACTCAACATGCTTGCCTGTGGCACATGAAGATGAAGACTTGTGTTTATTTACTTATTCCATAAACTCTTGTATTAGGCCTTTGGCCCTGAGTTGTAAAAGACTATGTTTTATCTCTGGAATGAATGTAATAAACGACCTTTGTATCTGTGTACTTCATCTTAAACTGTGGATGCTAGCATTGATCCAGGGACTAGCATTGCAATCACAGGGATCCTTTCCTTTATAAAGGAGGGGTCCAACAGATGGTATCAGAGCACTGTGTTGCCTGTAGGATTATGACCCTAGGATTGGAAAACCACTAAGGAAAAAGTTTTGCAACTACTTCTACACTTGTCTATTCTTCTCGTAAAACTTTTCTAATTTCTTTCAACTTTCTTTGTAGATGAACTCCATCAACGAAGCCGTGAAGAAGGGACCACTCATGACCATGACCTTGGAGTGTGAGACTGAGTTTCCCAACATTCTCAAGGACCTGATGGAGGCAATGGATGCACATGGTGAAGCCGTGTACAAGGGCTTTCCGGTGATGGATGAAGGAGTGGAGTATTGGTGGGTGCAACTTCACTTGTACAAAAACAAGGAAGACAACCACAAAGAAAGGGGATTCTGCATGTACACCAACACAACAATGCACACCACATTCTTTGAGTCAGCCAGGGATGCAGCTTGGAGGACTATCAAGGAACTAAGTGCTAGAGTCAAGTGCAGAATGCTCAACCTCCAAAAGGACTTAGAGAAAGAGAAGGAGCTTACTCAAGAGTTGGAAGACAACAACCAAGAGATAAGGGGAGATGTTATAGACTTAGTGATAGAGTCAAGAGAGCAAGATTGGTGGATTGCCTCTAGGAACATTGTGTTTAATAATAGATCCCGTGAGATTGGACTGTAAGAAATTTCGTTAGTTGGACCACCACCTATCACCTTGTTCCCAAAATATATTCTAATTAAGTTTGGACCTTTGATTAATATAATAGACTTATGATTGCATGATTTGTGTGATGATTGTACTCTATGGATATGTATGAATGTTTGTCTCAATTACCTTGATTTGTGTTGTTCTAACTTTTCATTCTTATAAATAGATGCATATTGCTATCAGCACTGTTGAGGAGTTTCGGGTTACTCGTTTTGGTCCCCGTATCATTGAGCTTACCACTCTGCTTGATCTCCCTCTTCCTACCATTACGGTGTACCCACTCACCAAGTTCGAGAGGAAGGACCTCTGGGGCTTCAAGGTGAATCAGCCCGGACGATAGGCGGAGCCTACTACTGAGGCCATCGTCTTCAAGCTAATGCACGATGACAGGGAGAGAGGCATGGAGGTAGTCATGCAGGATCTGATAGGACGACTGTTAGGCCGTCATTCTCGTCAGGTTAGAGGCACTCACTTCCACGTCTTTGGAAGACGTGACGTTGATGGAGAGTCCATCGACTTTGAGGACGACTCGAGGAGCACAGTGGAGCCGATACGTCTTTATCTTCAGGACTTAGAGACTCTTCTCAGGCACGTAGATACGGACAGGACGAACGTTATGCTAGGTAATGACGAGCTTCAGGTGCAGCTTCGCGAGAAGGACAAGCTTTTTGCGCAGCAGGATGAGATGATCAAGGAAATGGAGACAAAGTTCGAGGCCCAGGACCGCAAGTTCAAGAGTCAAGAGAAACGCGTCCAGGATAGGAACAAGAAGATCCGGGACATGACCGAGGAACTGAAGTCCAAGGACTTCGAGCTTGAGCAGCAGCAGATGGTTATTGAGAGGCTTCGCTCCCAGAAGAGGGCTCTCAAGGCCAAGGTCGATTCCTTGACCACTACGATTGAGGAGAATAAGACCGAGATGGAGAACGCAGGTCTTACCTTTGTCGAGGAGGAGATTGACGCTGATGAGTAGACTTGACTACTCGTTTACCTTTCTTGTTCATACTTATTATTGTGAACTTGTTACTGGACCATCCGACATGTGGATGGCTTGCCACTTGTGTGTTTTACTTCATGAGCTTATTATGTGAATGTTGAACTTTTATTCTTATGATGTTTGTTATGTGTTTGCTTATGATGAATTGTGCATGAATCATCTAAGGGTATCTCATTCTTATCTATTTGAACAAACCACAGATGCCTCCTCGTCGCGCAAACCCCAACCCCAACAACATCACCCCGGAAATGCAACAAATGATGAATGCGCAAACACAACTTATGCAAATGATGACGACATTCATTCAAAACCAGAATAACAACAACAACCCTAACAACAACAACAACAACAACAACAACAACAACAACAACAACAACAACAACAACAACAACAACAACAACAACCCTCCGGGTTTCGATATGCTCACCAGATTTCTGCGTTTGAGGCCAGCAAAGTTTGCGGGAACAACTGATCCCATGGTGGCCAATGACTGGCTACGTTCCGTGAACAAGGACTTAGTGACCGTGGGCTGCACGGATGCTGAAAAAGTCAGATTCGCAGCACATCTGTTGGAAGGACCAGCCGCCACATGGTGGGACAACTTCCAAATCACCACTCCTATTGATGAGGTGACTTGGGCTATCTTTGAAGATGGCTTTCGCACCGCTCATATCTCATCAGGAATGATGAGTCTGAAAAAGAAGGAGTTTCACAACCTGAAACAGCGCCACCGCAGCGTGGCAGAATACATAGAGGAGTTCAATAATCTGGCGCGCTATGCACCGGATGAGGTTGACACAGATGCCAAAAGAAAGGAAAAATTTCTGGAAGGCTTAAATGATGAGCTAAATCTGCAGTTGGCTGTGGCATATGTTCCAACTTATCAGTCTTTGTGTGACAAGGCTGCTATTTTGGAGAGTAAAATGAAGCAAGTCGAGAGTAGGAAGAGGAAACACTCCGACAAGCACAGCTCGGGATCGTCTCACAAACGATCTCACTATGATGACAGTGGCAGCTCAGGATCCCATAAACATGGGAAATTCAACAAGCACAACCACAACCGTCATGACAACAAGCATCACCGCAGTCATGACAATGACAAGTACAAGAACCACAAGGGTGGACATAAGAGCCACTATGGTGGAAATGGTAGTGGAAGTGGAGGCCAACCTCCTAAAAAGGACATCAGTCAGGTTGAATGCTTCAAATGCAAGAAGCTGGGGCATTATGCTAATGAGTGCCCTGAGAAGAAAGTTGAAGGACCTAACAAACCAAATCCTTTCCAGAAAGGACAGGTTAACCACATAAATGTGGAGGAGGTCTATGAGGAGCCTGATGCCGTGGCTGGTAAGTTCAGACTCAATTCAAATTCAGCATTTGTACTCTTTGATACCGGTGCATCTCATTCATTCATATCAAAGGCATTTGTTGATAGAAATGGGTTTGCATCAGAAAACATTGGGTGTCCAATAAAAGTTAGTTCTCCGGGGGGACATGATAGTAAGCCTTGGATGCCGGGATCTCACCATAGAGTTTGGTAAACATAAATTTCCAGTAAGCCTGATAATCCTAGATTCCCAAGGACTAGACGTAATTTCGGGAATGGACTGGATGGCTAAGTATGAAGGGATATTAGATTGTGCCAATCGTACAGTTACACTCACAACTCCCGAAGGAAAAAGAATAAAATTTAAGTCAAACTTTGAATCCAAAGGAAGTAAGCTAAATTCTCTTAAGGGGGTTAGCATGGACAGTGTACAAATAGTATGTGAGTACCCGGATGTGTTTCCGGAAGAGCTACCAGGAATGCCTCCAGATAGAGATGTGGAGTTTCTGATAGATTTGGTGCCAGGATCAGGACCAATAGCTAAGAGACCGTACAAAATGTCAGTTGATGAGTTGAAAGAGCTCAAGAAACAGCTAGGAGAACAATTACAGAAAGGGTATATTCAACCAAGTTCTTCGTCTTGGGGAGCCCCAGTGTTGTTCGTGGAGAAGAAGGATAGAACAAAGGTTATGTATTGACTACCGTTCACTCAACGAGGTTACTATCAAGAACAAATACCCTTTGCCAAGAATTAACGACTTATTCGATCAGCTAGAAGGAGCATGTGTATTCTCGAAGATTGATCTCCGGTCAGGTTATTTTCAACTCAAGATACGAGAGCAAGACGTACCAAAAACAGCATTCACCACAAGGTATGGATTATATGAGTATACCGTGATGCCTTTCGGTTTAACCAACGCTCCAGCATACTTCATGAATATGATGAACAAAGTGTTCATGGAATTTCTTGACAAGTTCATTGTCGTTTTCATCGATGATATCTTGGTCTACTCCAAGAGTAAGGAAGAACATGAAAGACACTTGCGTTTGATACTTGAGAAGCTAAGGGAACATAAACTTTATGCCAAATTCAGCAAGTGTGAGTTTTGGTTAGAAAAAGTTGGTTTTCTTGGTCATGTGATGACAAAAGATGGTGTGGCAGTTGATCCTGCTAAGGTTTCAGCTGTGACAGAATGGGAATCACCCAAGAATGTGAAAGAAGTTCGTAGTTTTCTCGGCTTAGCAGGTTATTACAGAAGACTCATTGAAAATTTCTCGAAGGTTGCTAAGCCAATGATAGAATTGCTAAAGAAGGATAAGAAGTTTGCTTGGACTGAAGGTTGTGAAATCAGTTTCCAAGAATTAAAGAAGAGACTTGTGACAGCACCAGTACTTTGTCTGCCAGATTTGGAAAAGGATTTCCAAGTATATTGTGATGCTTCTCATCAAGGTTTGGGTGCCGTACTTATGCAAGATGGTAAAGTCGTAGCCTACGCTTCGAGACAACTCAAAACTCATGAAGTAAACTATCCTACTCATGATTTGGAGTTAGCCTCTGTCGTCCATGCACTCAAAACATGGAGACATTACCTTTTGGGAAAGAGATGTGAGGTGTTCACAGATCATAAGAGATTGAAGTACATCTTCACCCAGAAGGAAATCAACATGAGACAAAGAAGATGGCTAGAACTTATCAAGGATTACGACTTAAGTTTGCAATACCATCCCGGTAAAGCAAATGTAGTAGTCGATGCTCTAAGTCGTAAGACATTTGTAAATGGCCTTACAAAAGGGGAATTGCCAGATGACTTGTGTAAACAATTCAAAGAACTCAGATTGGAGATTGTACCAGAAGGATATCTCATGTCCTTAGATGTTCAACCCACTCTATTGGGCAAAATCCGAGAAGTTCAGAAGACTGATGAGGAAATTGGAAAGATTAAGGAAAATATTAGTCTAGGGAAGGCTAAGAATTTCCGTGTTGACGAACAGGGTACTTTATGGCACGGGAAACGTATATGTGTTCCACAGGACCCGGAGTTACGGAAACTGATCTTACAAGAAGGTCACAACTCTCCATATTCTATTCACCCGGGAAATACCAAAATGTACATGGACATGAAGGAAAGGTTTTGGTGGAACAATCTCAAAAGGGACATCGCCGAACATATTTCTTTGTGTGATGTGTGTAGCAGAGTCAAAGCGGAGCACCAGAAACCAGCAGGTTTGCTTCAACCACTGCCTATTCCTGAATGGAAGTGGGAAAATATTGGTATGGATTTCATTACCGGTTTACCAAGGACCAGGTCTGGGTATGATTCCATATGGGTGGTAGTGGATCGCCTAACTAAAGTGGCTCATTTTATACCCGTGAAGACAACTTATACAAGTGCCAAGTTAGCTAAAATCTACATGAGCAGAATTGTATGCCTTCACGGTGTGCCAAAGAGTATTGTGTCAGATAGAGGAACCCAGTTCACATCTCACTTTTGGAGACAGCTTCATGAATCCTTAGGGACGAGATTGGAATTCAGCACTGCTTTTCATCCACAAACGGATGGACAAACAGAAAGGACCAACCAGATTCTTGAGGACATGTTGAGGGCATGTGCCCTAGACTATGGAGCAAGTTGGGATGAAAGTTTGCCTTACGCAGAGTTCTCTTACAACAATAGTCATCAATCTAGTATTGGAATGGCACCGTTTGAGTTACTCTACGGAAGGAAGTGTACCACCCCATTGTTATGGAATGGTGTGGGCGAAAGGAGCTTATTTGGACCGGATCTTATCAAAGACGCCGAAGAGAAAGTCAAATTGGTTAAAGACAGGTTGAAGATAGCACAGTCCCGACAGAAAAGCTACGCGGATTCTAAGCGTAGAGAAGTCACCTACGAAGTTGGGGATAGAGCTTATCTCAGGGTATCACCACTTCGTGGAGTGAAAAGATTTGGAGTCAAAGGTAAGTTTGCACCAAGATATGTTGGGCCATTCAGGATTCTAAGTCGCAAAGGAGAAGTTGCATATGAAGTTGAATTGCCAGAATCTCTATCAGCAGTCCATAACGTATTTCATGTAAGTCAACTTAAGAAATGTCACCCAGAAATGGAAGAGACCTCTTTGAAGGATACCATACCTTTGGAAGAGGTTCAACTAGAAAGTGATCTCACTTATGAAGAAAAGCCTGTCAAGATTCTAGAGACCGCAGAAAGAGTCACCAGGACCAAGACTATCAAATTTTGTAAAGTACAATGGAACCATCACTCCGAAGAGGAAGCAACATGGGAAAGAGAAGATGATCTTCGGAAAGACCACCCTCACCTATTTGCTAGCCAATCCTAATCTCGAGGGCGAGATTCATCTTAAGGGGGTTAGATTTGTAACATCCCAAAAATCATAGTTTCAAATTCATTCATATCATCTTAGCATCATTCATCCATTTAGGGTTTTCTTAAAAATCATCTAGAAACAGAAGTTGGAGCTATGAATTCATGTGGATAATTTATCCCAAATGACCATCACCCTTTGTAATTTGAAAGTTAAATACTTGTTTGCTTGCCTCCATTGATGGAAAGATTAGGAGAAACTTTTAAAACCCAAGTTTTCAAATGTAGAAATGGATTCAAAGTCCTTTTTCAAATATTTGCAAACTAGAGAAAATCTCTGTTACTTTGAAACCCAAGCTTGACCAAGCTTGCCAAGTAAACACTTAGTTAAAAATGACTGTTTATGAAACCACAAAACCCTACAAAATTTCCAAAACAGTTTAGATTCAAAAGGATTTGAATTCATATCAAAAATCTTTCCAGGAAATTGAAATAGAAAAAGAAAAGACTTAAACAAAAGGAAAAGGTCGCGCGGCCAGAATCTGGCCCAGCAGCCAAGCAAGCCCAGCAAGCCCACCCGGGGATCCTCGTTTCTTCTCACACGCGCGAGCACACGCAGACAGACGCTGACAACACGACCCCACAATCACTTTGCGCGTTTCGCTGACAAGCGGGACCAGACCACGTCACCCTCGTCTTCCCCAGACTGCGCCTGCGACCACGTCGCTGCGGCAGTGATGGCCAGTAATGGCGCGGAGTAAATGGGCAGTAATCCTCGAGCGTTTCTTGTCGATTCCCCGGCTATAAGACCCTCTCTGCCCCGCGATCTTTTTCCCCCAAACACCTCGCTCACTCCGCCACCAGGCTGCCCGCAATCCTCCGCGAATCGCCGCTGACGGAACCCTCTCCGGCGAGCGATTCAGGTGAGCCTCACGTTCCCCTCTGCCTATCGTTCTTGCTGCCTGACTCAACGCATCTTTGTGCATCTCCTGACCTCACTAGTCCGTCTTGTACTGCCCAGGTCGCCGGTTCCACTCGACACCGCGAGCACTGACGGCGACATCAACTCCGACGAGCTTTTCCGGTAAGCACAGACCGCCCCTCGCCTCCCCGTTCATGCACACAACTTCCCCTTGACCCTGTGAACCTAATCGTGGCGCTCTTTTGCCCTGAGGTGGTTCACAACGACGTCCACGACGACCACCTGACGCAACCAACGCCGCCACGAACTCCGGTGAGCAATCACAGCCGTGCCCGAGCGCCCCCTGACCAACCACGAGTACGTTGAGCCTCGCCAAGATCTCCTGAGCACGGTGAGCTACTCCTCGTTCTTCCTTACCCCCTGTAGCGCCGCCTCCGTCAACGACTGGCAGTCCGGCCGCCGGTAGCCGCCGCTCCGCCGCCGGATCTTAGTCAGTACAATAGCAGCCATCGGATCCTCATCGTAGCGCTAGGATAGAATCACTTACTCTGAAGCGGTACGCGATCTGAGCCGCCTGATTTCATTTAAATCCTACGGCTGTGGATCTTGATCTGATGCGAAGCGGTACGGGCGAATGAAAACACGACGCGTGGCAAGGTTTAGATTAAAAACAGAATTTAAAACCTGATTTAGATTCAAACTTCAAATGCTCATAACTTTCAAATGCCACGTTAGATTTTTGCAAACTTTATATCGTTGGATTCAGTGAAACAAGGCCTTTCTGAATATCCAATTTGTTTAGTATATAGTAATAGCTAAAATGATTTTGTTTGTGGAACAAGTTTAGGGCTATTTTGATATAGTTTTATTTATGAATATTATTTTGGGGCCAAATAAGTTTAGTGGGCAAACTTGTATCATGTTAAGTTTCTGTAGTCATGAACATACTTGGTAGAAATTTCAAAATTTCACACTTGGTGGATTCTTGCATGCATGCATTCATATTATTTTTGGTTGTATTTAATTGTGTGTAATTGTATGATTTGATTTCTTGTGTAGATTTTACTAGTGATTGTGATTGTGAAGAGTGCTACTCTCCCCACTACCAAGGCAAGTGATATTTTCATCAATATTTCTGTCCTATGTTTTGTGCTAGCATTAGTTATTTTGCTAGAATTTATTGCATGATATTTTGCCAAGTGCTAAGATGGGAAATCCTAAGTAGAATGGAATAGTAGAAATGCTAAGGAAATTATCCTATGGTAGGTTGCCATATTCTGCTTAGTCTAGCTACTTAGCAAACAAGGGTGGTAAGCATCTATATAGTTTATGATAATATATTCTAAGTCAAGAGACTTATGTTTTCGTAATAAAACAACTAAGACAAATGAACCTCCTGGGTGGAATGGAATGATTGGGTTATGTTGAGTGGTTACACAAGGCCATGGACTTGGGTTGTGTATCTCACTTGTGGTATGCCACCCAGGCACAAAGGGATTTGGAGGCCAAGTGTTGAGAAAGCTTACAGTGCAACCACTTGGCAATATGGGCTCTTCCATGATCATATAGGTTGCTAGAACTTAGTCATTTGGACAGTTGGTGGTAGTTGGGTTGATGGGTTGGAGCGCGTCCATCTTGACTAAGGAAAAGCTTCTGAAAGGTCCTGTCTTGGGAAACCAAGTCTGGTGGGGAAAGTGCACAACCTCTGCAGATGGAAAACCTAAGTACTTAGCCTTGTCCAAGGAAATGGACACTTTTGAGCATCAAGACATGGAAGCTACAAGAATCTCATCACTCCAACTTCTACAATAAAAATTTGTGGGTGAACAAGGGTAAGGACCTCAATGTCTATTGGTGGTTCCTTGGGAAAGTTTTTGACAAAGAAGAAAGCTAGAGTTTTCAACTAATAGGGAAAACCTATTTTCAAGCAAAGCAAGCCAAACTACAATTAGCCAAAATGCATATAGTAATCTAGTCCACTTAAAATATACTAAGGTATCACTTGCCAATACTATCCCAAAGTATTGACCCTCTGTGGCTGTAACTTGTGATGTTGCAGGTTACTCCGATGATGAATAGGAGTCATGAGTCTACACTCAACATGCTTGCCTGTGGCACATGAAGATGAAGACTTGTGTTTATTTACTTATTCCATAAACTCTTGTATTAGGCCTTTGGCCCTGAGTTGTAAAAGACTATGTTTTATCTCTGGAATGAATGTAATAAACGACCTTTGTATCTGTGTACTTCATCTTAAACTGTGGATGCTAGCATTGATCCAGGGACTAGCATTGCAATCACAGGGATCCTTTCCTTTATAAAGGAGGGGTCCAACACCTGGTGAGCCTCCCACAACCCCCACTGAGCCGCTAGGGTTCGAACTCGCTTGAGACTTGTTCATCATCGACGACGACCCTTAGCCGTTGATCTTCATTCTAATCCAACGCACCACATCGCCCCATACCGCTTCGCGTTTAAAGAGCCACTGACCAGTAGACCCTCCATGTCAGTTGCGCCCCGCGCTACTGAGTGACACTGGGCCGGACCGTTAACCTTTCTAGTGCAGCCCACTCGTTTGAATTTAGCTTTTTCTATTTATATTCAAACTCAGTTCTGTACCTAGTTTCAAAAATCAACCCAGCTCGATTCAGTGAACCAAATTGAATGAAACCAATTTTGTTAGAAAGATATTGAAATGCTTAACCCAAGCCCGTTGGATTCAAATCATTTGAATCTATAGACCTTGGTAAAAATAACAAGGCAGAAGCTTTTCTGCATTCAAACATTTTTCAAATTTAAACCATAATAGCTTTTGAGTTGATTCCAACTCTCAAAAATCACATTTGATCATACCTTACAGAATATATAAAAACATATGGGCCCTTCATAGAGGGAAACATGGATTTCAAGTTCATAAAGAGCTTCCAAAAGATTATGGTACTTACTAGCTTTGAGCCCTCATTGCCCCTATCATAAGCATCTTGAAGTGATTAAGGTTAAAGTGAACAAAGATGGAGTATATGCTTGATGAACTATAAGTTGGCAATCCAATGTCCCTTGAGTACGAGGGACTCTCCTCATGCTACTCAACTTTAGTTACCGGTAAGTTCTTGTCATTTTAAGTACATGTGTATCATAAAGAACCGCCAGCAGGGTACCCCTTGCACATGATACAGGAGCTATACCATAATCAAAATGACAAGGAAAGCAGACAGTGAGCATCTCAGCGATCTTTTTATTTTCTATTTGCATAGGTTTTTATTGAGGATGCTTCACAGAATGCTCACTATAGTGGCGCTGTAAGTTTCCACCATGATTAGGCATGGCTTAGGCTAGCGCATAGGCGTTTCTCTAACACACATACATAACTCCATGGACTTACAAGCTCCCCTTTTATTTCACACCGACGACATCCGCAAACATAAGAGCATGATATCAACTGGATATGTATCCATAAGTGTTGAAAGTGTTCCCCGTGACAGCACGGTTCTGCTAATCCCAACATATAGGTGCAAGCATATACAACTTCGATGACACAATGGTTCAAGTTTATTAGGGGCAAGAAAATAAGGTGTTCCATCAAGTTTGTGAGAGATTTACTAACTAGTTTCACATAACAAAATACTTGAGAATTTGCTTGGAATAGCAATAATGCTAATAGGTAGATATGGTGGACACAAATGACACAGGTTTGGTTCAAAGGGATTGGATGCATGAGAAGTATGCCTTCTCAAAACAGGTTTTTGGCTAGCAAGGCTGGGTATTAAGCAAAAGAGTTGAAGGAAACAAGCAAACATACAAGTAATTGTCAACACCCGGATTTTTAATCCCAGATGCCTGTTATGCCATACATCGCAATCCTAGGATTACCATTTTTGCGAGACATAACAGATTTGGATACCACAGTACATCATCCATTTCAAACCATACATAAGGTCTTACACAAATAAGGATCTCATGATCCAGTTCTTAATACAACTCAAGCAGCGGAATAACGTAATAATAAAGGTAGCGTAGGCGAAGCTCCATCTTCAGGGTCAAAAGCAATGCTGACGATGGGAGATGATCCTAGTTGTCGTAACCTTCCTGGGGTCCTTCGTCCTGATATTCCTCTTCATAATCTGGCCACGGGAATAGCCAGGGACAAAGCCATGATTATTCTTCAAGTACTCGCAAACTAATACTAACAAGTGAAGGGGTTTTTTGTAGTAGGACACTAAGCTCTAGGGTTGTTTTGCAAAAATCCAGATTTACTTCTACTAAGTTTGGAAGCAAGAAAAGCTAGTTCAAATTTTATAACACCTAAGTGGGAACTTGTATTTCATATCACAACTCTGTTGTGGTCAAGTCAAAATATCAATTCATTTCACAACTCATTTTGAAAACATCTGACGGGGGAACAGTATGGCCACTCCAACTGTCCATAACTGCGGAAGCGGCTATTCGAATAGTTTGACACTCTGCAGAGATTGTACACTTTCACCACAACATTCGATACATCCGTCAGGAACAAATCCTGAATTCACCATACTCAGTATGCGGATAATCAATCCTAACCTTTCGATTACACACCCTAGTATAGAAACCTCTCCTGTGAGTTTGGCCTCCTAACCATGACCAACTGTCATCTTGGGTACTGCACAGGTGGACAATCTTCACAAGGTAGCCTCAGCTCAAACCTTGGCCGTGAGGGAACCCATACTAAGGTATATAAGTTTCCAGTCAAGCCCTACCCAATTTTCGGGTATTGTGGTTGTACGGTAAAATTGGAATGGTATCGCATCCAGACAACCATCAGTTTTATACAGGGCTAAGGCTCATGCCTCAACATTTTCATCATAAAAATCATCTGGTGTTCGGAAACACATGTCAAAACATCTTAGTAGAATGATCCATCATTCCAAGGTTTTCATAACCATTTTTCCACCAAGTATTCCCATCTAAAATTGATCAAGTTTTATGCTTAGCACTAGCATCTATAATTGGGGGTAAGTACTAATGAGGGGTGGTAAACAAGTGGAGTTTAACTAGGTTTAATCTCATGCCTTAGGATGACATCAAGATTATCTAGCTTAGGCCAAATTTAATGCTCTTTATGAAACCTTCAATTATCCTCCTAGAATCTACAAATCACTTAAATAAAATCTAAGAGAAAGCTTTGATAAAGAAATAAAGTAGAAGCTTGCAAGTAAAACTAGGATTAGGTATCAAGTGGCTATGATCACATATGCTTAAGGCATTTAGTGGTCATGGTAACAAGCAAGTATTTGCTTTCACTCGTATCAGTACAGGCTTGCATAATTAGAGTATCTTGCAAGTGTTAGCTTGCACACTCAACTAGTAATATTAGGCTTTCCTTGTGCAGAGCAGTGGTTGAAGTTCTCCTCGGCTTCTTCTTCGTAGTATCCTCCTTCCTCCTCGTATCCTTGGTCGGTACTAGCGTCTATGAATAAATATGAGGTACACAATCACCAAACAATACTTAACTACTTTCAATCATCACACAAAGGTGTTCTATAGATGATCTAGCATCATCACTAATATCACAAGCATAAAGCATTTGTCTTATTTATTTATTTATTTTTAGAAAAGTAATTTCTACTCATTGAAAAACTACTTAAGATTTAATATTCTCCAAACCAAACATGGGATCATGTTGACACATGTCATCAACACATATTTCAGTACATGGGAATGTGATTTAAAGTGGTGTCACAATTTAATAAGGTTTAACCTTTTTATTTTAAATCATTAAAGTGGCTAGAAATGCCTATGTGGCATTCTTTTATTACTTGAACATTATTTCTGTAAGTAAACCTTTCTCCTATTTTCAAAGTTGAGTCAGTAAACCTACTTCCTCTCTATCTCCAGCAAGCATTTGAGTTGTTGTGTTTCAAGCATTCATATGGTGATTTATTCATGAATTGTAAAAGCATGCATTGCATTCATATTATCATAGAATCTAGATCTTGCACAAATTTTTTCAAAGTTTTGAAAACAAATAAAAACCATATTTATGCCCATTTTATTATATTCATATGAGGCATGGTTTTATTTTTATTTTCAAAAGACCAAGGTGTGTTTGAGTGAACAGATGTATTTGTCACACTTTTGAGTGCTAGGTTCACTATACAAAAATCTAGAAAATATTTTAATTCAAACAAGTTGAAACAGGGTTTCAAATTCATTCCTGAAAAATCAAATTAGAAAAAGAAAAGGTTAAAGAAAAAATAAAACAGCGCGCTGCCTTTTAAGCCCAGTACCACTTGATACGTCCAAAATGTATCTACTTTCTCGAACACTTTGCTATTGTTTCTTCTCTAAACTTGTGTGATTTGGATACAACTAACACAGACTGGCGTTGTTTTTAGCAGAATTACCTTGGTGTCTTGTTTTTGTGCAGAAAATGAACTATCAGGAAAAATCCCAGAAAATATGCCAAAAATTATATTTCACCAGAAGATCCACGGAGCTAGAAGAAGAGACGAAGGGGAGGCCTGGGGGGCCCAGACCCACCCCAGCCACGGGCCCACCTGACCCCGCACCTGGTGGGGGTTTGGCCACCCCAGGCAGCTCATCGGCCTTCCTCTGTGCTTATAAGTTGCCTCTCGACCTAAAAACCGGGGGAGGGAGGGGTTCAATAGTTTTCTAGAAAGTGTTACGCTCCGCCGCCGCCACCAAAACCAAGATTCAGATCCAGAAACTCTGTTCTGGCACCCTGCCGGGGCGGGGAATTTGGAGAGGATCATCGTCATCACCAATGCATCTCCATCAACCACCGATGTTTCCCTCATCCATGAGTGAGTAATCCCCCGTTGTAGGCTTGGGGATGGTAGGGACTGTATGAGTTCTATCATGTAATCGAATAAGATTGCTAGGGCATAGTGCCTAGTTTCTCTTGTGCTATTTGACTTTGTTGCAACTTGTTGTGCTTAATGCTTGTCACTAGGGCCCGAGTGCCATGATCTCAGATCTGAACTTATTATTGAATCATTATGATAGTATTGTTTGTGATCTTATCTGCAAGTTGTGTACACATATCATTGTCCGGATCCAAAGGCCCCAAAGTGACAATAATTGGGACAACCGGAGGGGGTGGATGTGGTGTGAGGATCACATGTGTTCATGGAGTGTTAATGCTTTGCTCCAGTGCTCTATTAAAAGGAGCACCTTAATTGCCAGTAGTTCCCTAGAGGCCCCGCTGCCACGGGATGGCTGAACAGAAGATGTTGTGCAAGTTCTCATTACAAGCACGTATGACTATATTTAGAGAACATGCCTAGGATTTTTTAGTACTTGGATTCTTGTTATTATTTATCTGCAATGCCCAATATCTTGAAGTTACATGTTTAGACTCGTCCATGCAACGCCCGTCCATCCATCCCTATGCCTACCGCACTCGAATCCTACTGTTACCGTTAATGTTACGATTGTTGTTGTTTCACTGTTGTTGTTGTTGCTGTTGCTGCTGCTACTGATAAAATTATGTGAGCAAGACCTATTTCCAGGTGCAGCTGAACTGACAACTCAGTTGTTAAGGCTTGCAAGTATTCTTTGGCTCCCCTTGTGTCGAATCAATAAATTGGGTAATACTACCCGCGAAGACTGTTGCGATCCCCTATACTTGTGGGTCATCAAGACTATTTTCTGGCGTCGTTGCCTAGGAGCATAGCTTTATTTGTAAGTTCACTTGGATCTATTATTGTTCACTGCTACTCCTTTCATCATGGGGAAGTCTCGTGATGGAAAGTTCCCTATTTTACCATCCACTACAAGAAGAGATACAGTCCTAAACACCTCTGCTGCTCTTGATTCACCGTCTGTTATAAGTAAGCTTGTCACACCACCACCACATACACATGCTACACACTGCTACTACTGCTGAGTCTGAGACTGCTTTTGATGCTCATGATGTTACTTCTACTGTGCTTGATGCGAGTGGTTCATTAGGTCCTTTTCTAGATGCTACTATGGCTAGTCTAGGAAATACCGAAACTCCTAGTGAAGACACTATTACACCTGTTAGCTCACCTGAGGCTAGCGAGAGTTATGATATTAATGATGGTTACATTGAGTTCACTGACGATTTTGTTGAAGAGTGTCGAAACACACATGGTACTAGTGCTATTAAGAGTCTCCTTGCTAGGCGTACTATTATGCCTAAGTTGTCCTCTGATCCTAAGTTTGCCGCTTCTCCCATAGATATTAAAGATGGAGATTATGATTTATCTCTTGATTTATCTTATTTTGATATTGTTGAGAAAGAACCTTTTTGTGGTACTGAAAATGAGAGTGAAGTGGCTCATATGAATGAGCTTTCCACTATGAGTGCTTTGTTCTCTGATGATTTTAAGATGTGCAAGTACTTTGTTGCTAAGATCTTCCCTTTTTCACTAAAAGGAGAAGCTAGGGCTTGGTTTAATAGATTACCTCATGGTTCCATTGATAGCCCTAATTGCTTGATTGCTTCTTTCTTCCAGAAATATTTTCCTCCTAGTGCTAGACATGCTGCTTTGCAGAGACTCTTTGATTTTAAACAGGGAGAAGAAGAGAAATTGCCTGAGTCATGGACAAGGTTCTGTGCCTTGATTCATGCACATCCTGGATGTCCATTACCTAAGAATGAGCTTCTTGATCTTTATTATAATGGACTAACTGATGATTCTAGGACCTACCTAGATAGCTTTGCTGATTGTGTTTTCAGGAAAAGGACTCCTGCAGATGCTGAAGAATTAATGACCAAGATAAGCAAGAATTATGATGATTGGACTTCAACTAAGCTGAATACACCTGAGCCTATTACTCCTGAACCAGTTATGCCTGAACCAGTTCCAACACCAACAACAAAGAAGAGGGGAGTTATTGCATTAAATGATGAAGTGATGAAGGAAGCTAAGAAGTGTCTAAAGGAGAAAGGTATTAGAGCTGAAGATGTGAAGAATCTACCTCCTATAGAAGAATTATGCAAGCCAATTCCCCACTCATCTACTATTGAGGTACACTCTCTCCAACACTTTTATGAAGGTGATATTCCTTATGGTAAGCCTCCTGATCAATGTTTAGAGGAACTTGACATTTTTATTGTTAAACAAGGTCATTTTAATAAACAAGTTTAGAATCATTTATTGGAAAACTTTAGAGCTATCCATGAGTTGAAAGATATTGTGGAAAGAACTTCTAATGATATTAAAATGCTTTGTAACCACTTTAAATGGTTCAAACCCAACTTGATCAACTTGCTAAGGTACAAAAGGATATGCTAGTAAATGCTTCAGGAGATAAACATGCTTATGGAATTAGAACTAGGAGTGGTATAGTGTTGGAGATATGCCCTAGAGGCAATAATAAATGTAGTTATTATTATATATTTGTGTTTATGATGAATGTTTACATTCATGCTATAATAGTATTAACAAGGAAACATTAATACTTGTGTGATTTGTAAACTAAAATAAGAGTCCCTAGTAAAGCCTCTTTATAATACTAGCTTGTTGGTTAATAGATGATTGTGGTTTCCTTATCATGAACATTGAGATGTTATTAACAACAAGATCATATCGTTAGGAGAATGATATGGTGGACATACTCCTATAGATAAGCGTAGCATAAAGATCAAGTCATTTTAAATAGTTCAAATGCTATATGCTTTCTGATACATAGTAATCTAATTCCTTCGACCATGAGATCATGCATATCACCTTTACCGGATGGATGCTTTGATGACATCAAACACCACACCGTAACTGGGTGGCTATAAAGGTGGCATTGAGTGTTCGGAAAGTATTGGTTGAGACACATGGATCAAGAGTGGGATTTGTCCATCCATATGACGGATAGATATACTCTGGGCCCTCTCGGTGAAATGTCATCCAATTAGCTTGCAAGCATGTGACTGGCTCACAAGGGATCACATATCACGGGAACGAGAAAAGAGTACTTATCAGTAACGAGGTTGAACTAGGTATACAGAGATACCGACGATCATAACCTCGGATAAGTAAACTATCATGAGACAAAGGGAAATTGATATCGTATGTAAGTGGTTCATTCGATCGCAAAGTAATCGTAGAAATATGTGGGAGCCATATGAATTTTCAGATTCCTCTATTGGTTATTGTTCGGAGAAGTGTCTCGATCATGTTCGCATAATTCACGAACCGTAGGGAGACACACTTAAGGATTCGACGTTGTTTGAGTAGTTATGGAATGATGAGAAAGAGTCTGAATGTTGTTCGGAGTCTCGAATGGGATTCGGGATATCACGAGGAGATCCGGAATGGTCCGGAGAATAAGATTCATATAAGGAAAGTCTTGTTTCGGAGTTGGAGAATGGTTCCGGTGTTTTCAGCGGGAATGTTCTAGAAGGTTCCGGAATGTCCGGCACTCCGGAGGGGAAGGGTACATGAATGTGTTATATCAATTTGATATGATTGCATCATGTGCTAGGTGTCATCGCTGAACAAAATAGAGGGTTTATTCAAATCCTAGTTTGAAAAGTCAAACGCCAAGTTTGAAAGTCAAACGGCTAATTTTGGGAAGTGGAGAGGGAGGTGGAAACCGACTTGGGGGAGGAGTTCCTCCTCCCACCGCCGGCGCACCACCAAGCCGAGTTGGGGAGGGACTCCCCTCCCCTTGGCCGTCCCCCTCCACCTATATAAGGAGGGGCAGGGCTCCCCTCCTAGACACACAAGTTCCTACCTCTAAACCCTAGCCCCAAGCCGCCGCCGCCCTCCATAGCCGCCGCCGGCCCTAGGGCACTCGCCGCCGCCGCCTAGGTCAAACCCTAGCCGCCGGCCAAGCCTCCTCCTCGGCGTGTCTAAACCCTAGATCGTCGAGGGACTCTCTCATACTCCGCCATACTCGCTCCGGCTTAAGGCGAAGCCCTGCGAGATCTCCCCTCTACTTCCGGTACCACGCCGTTGTGCTGCCGGAATCACGAGGAGAGTGCTACAACCTCCTTTGCCTGCTGGAACAAGGGAGAGGAAGGTCTTCGTTGAGTACCGAACGTGTGACCGACTGCGGGAGCGCTGCCGGAACGCAGCGCCGGAAGGATCGTCTACGCGATCTTGAGATCGGGAAGAGTACGACTACATCACCCACGAGAATACGCTCTCGTTAAACACTTTGGAATCTTCGAGGGTGAGTTATTCCATCAACTTGTTTCTACAATCTAGTAGATAGATCTTGGCTTGTTTGTATGTATGCGATAGAAAATTTTGTTTTCCATGCTACGAAACCCTACAGTGGTATCAGAGCCGTGTCTATATATAGATCTGTTGCACGAGTAGAACACAATGGTCATTGTGGGCATTGATGCTTTTATTGTCGATTGCTTCTTGTGTACTTTGCATCTTGCGGGATGTTGGGATAAAGCGGCCCGGGCTAACCTTACATGACATCGTTCATGAGACTTGCTCCACGCTTGACATGCAACTTGTATTGCATAAGTGGCTTTGCGGGTGCCTGTTTCTCCTAGCATAGTTAAGATCCAATTTACAACGGGTGATTAACAATACTAGTATCAATGTTGTGGTTCATGTTCGTAAGTTAGAACGACACTTATTGAAAGCCCCAAACCACGTAAAACATGCAAAGAAAGTAGAGGCGTCTAACTTTGTTTTGCAGGGGTGTGCTGTGATGTGATATGGCCATGATTGTGATTATATTTTATGTATGCAATGTTCCTTATTGTAAGTTGGCAACCGGCAGGAGCCATATGGTTGTCTTTAATTTATGTTAAGACCCGCGTGTCTATTCAAAGTAGTTGTAATAGTTGAAGCCGGTGGACGACAACCATGGAGAAGCGTCATTGACCTTGATGCAATGCCGGTGATGATGGAGATCATGTTCGTGCTAGAAGATGGAGATCGGAAGCACAAAGAAGAAAGGCCATATCATATCACATATTATGAATTGCATGTGATGTTAATCCTTTATGCATCTTGTATTGCTTAGTAGACGACGGTATCATTATAAGATGATCCCTCATGCACATGAATTTCAAGTCATAAAGTGTTCACCCTTAGTTAGCACCGTTGCTAAAGCTTGTTGTTTCGAAGCACCACGTGATGATCGGGTGTGTTAGATTCCGCAAGTGTATACAACGTGAGCAAGCCAGATTTGCTCGTGCGGAAACTAAGGTTTGATCTTGACGAGCCTAGCATGTACAGACATGGTCTCGGAACACGGATCACCGAAAGGTAAAGCATGAATCATATAGTAGATATGATGAACATGTCGATTGTTCGCCATTGAAACTATATCGACTCTCGTGATGATCGGTGTTGATATGGTGGATTTGGTTCGTGTGATCACTAAAACAATGTGAAGGATATTGTTTTGAGTGGGAGTTCACCTAGATTAATTTTATTATTAATTTGAACTCAATTTGTCATAAACTTAGTCTAAACTATTTCAAATATGTTGTAGATCAATGGCAGCCCCTACCATCAATTTTAATGCGTTCCTAGAGAAAGAAAAGTTGAAAAACAATGGAAGCAACTTCGCGGATTGGTTCCGCAATTTGAGGATTGTCCTCACAGCTGGTAATTTGACCTATGTGCTGGATGCACCGCTGGGTGACCCACCTGCAGCTGATGCTGCCGATGAAGTAAAGAATGTTTACCTCACTCGGAAGACTCAGTACTCCACAGTTCAGTGTGCTATCTTGTATGGGTTAGAATCGGAGCTTCAGAAAAGGTTTGAGAATTCAGACCCATATGATATTATCGAGGATCTCAAATTGATCTTTGAGACTCATGCGGCAATTGAAAGCTATGAGGCTTCTGAAAAGTTCTTCAACTGCAAGATGGAAGAGGGCAGCTCCGTCAGAGAGCATGTGCTTAAGATGTCTGGGCACGCAAACAAACTTCAAAGCTTGGGTATAGTGATTCCTAATGCTTTGGGGATTTACCGCGTCCTCCAATCACTACCACCAAGTTACAAGAACTTTGTGATGAACTACAACATGCAAAACATGAACAAGACGTTGCCAGAACTCTTTGCCATGTTGAAATCTGCAGAAGTGGAGATCAAGAAAGAGCACCAAGTGTTTTTGGTCAATAAGACCACCAAATTCAAGAAAGGCAAGTCTAAGCAGAAGGGACACTTCAAGAAGGGTGGTAAGAAAGTTACCACGCCAACGAAGAAGACCAAGGCTGGACTTAAGCCTGATACTGAGTGCTTTTACTGCAAGGGAGAAGGTCACTGGAAGCGGAATTGCCCAAAGTACTTGGCGGATTTGAAGAACGGCAACATCAAGAAGAAAGGTATATCTGATATACATGTTATTGATGTGTATCTCACTAGTACTCGTAGTAGTGCTCATATTTGTAACTCGAAATAGGTGCTGCAGAATAAACGGAAGCTAGCGAAGAACAAGGTGACGATGCGCGTGAGAAACGGATCAAAGGTTGATGTGATCGCGGTCGGCACGCTACCCCTTTATCTACCATCGGGATTAGTTTTATACTTAAATAATTGTTATTTGGTGCCTGCGTTAAGCATGAACATTATATCGGGATCTTGTTTATTGCGAGACGGTTACTTGTTTAAGTCCGAGAATAATGGTTGTTCGATTTATATGAGTAATATGTTTTATGCACATGCACCTTTGATAGATGGTCTATTCTTGTTGAATCTCGATAGTGGAAATACACATATTAATAACATTGAGGCTAAACGTTTGAAATCAAGCGATCACTCGACCTATATGTGGCACTGTCGTCTTGGTCACATTGGAGTGAAGCGTATGAAGAAACTCCATTCCGATGGACTTCTTGAATCACTTGATTTCGAATCACTTGAAAGATGTGAAGCATGTCTGATGGGTAAAATGACTAAGACTCCATTTTCTGGTATGATGGAGTGAGCTACGGACTTATTGGAAATCATACATACCGATGTGTGTGGTCCAATGAGTGTAGCATCGTGCGGTGGTTATCGTTATGTTCTTACCTTCACGGATGACTTGAGTAGATATGGGTATATCTATTTCATGAAACATAAGTCCGAAACTTTCGAGAAGTTTAAGGAATTTCAAAGTGAGGTAGAGAATCAACGTAACAAGAAGATTAAATTTCTACATTCTGATCGTGGAGGTGAATATCTAAGTTAAGAGTTTGGCGAGCATTTGAAGAAATGCGGAATACTTTCACAATTGACACCGCCGGGAACACCACAGCGTAATGGTGTGTCCGAACATCGTAATCGAACTCTCTTAGATATGGTTCGTTCTATGATGTCACTTACAGATTTACCGCTATCATTTTGGGGTTATGCATTAGAAACAGCCGCATTCACTTTAAATAGGGCACCATCTAAATCCGTTGAAACGACACCGTATGAATTATGGTTTGGGATTGTCGTTCCTTAAAGTTTGGGGTTGGGAAGCCTATGTAAAGAAGTTACAGCCGGACAAGCTTGAACCCAAAGCGGAAAAATGCATTTTTATAGGATACCCGAAGGAAACTATTGGGTATACCATCTATCATAGATCCGAAGGCAAAATCTTCGTTGCCAAGAATGAATCCTTTCTAGAGAAGGAATTTCTCTCGAAAGAAGTGACTGGAAGGAAAGTAGAGCTCGACGAGGTTGTCAAACCTTCTCTCGAAATTGCGAGTAGCGCAACACCGGAAGAAGTTCTTGTGGTGCATGCACCAATAAGAGAGGAAGCTAATGATGATGATCATGAAACTTCGGTCGTAGTTGCTATAGAGCCTCGCAGGTCAACGAGAACTCGTACCACTCCAGATTGGTATGATCCCGTTATGAGTGTCATGTTAGTGGACAACACCGATGACCCTGAGACATATGAGGAAGCGATGATGAGCCCAGATTCCAATAAATGGCAAGAAGCCATGAAATCCGAGATTGGATCCATGTACGAAAACCAAGTATGGACTTTGGTGGACTTACCGGATGGCCGGAAGGCTGTCGAGAACAAATGGATTTTCAAGAAGAAAATAGATGCTGATGGTAATGTTACTGTCTATAAAGCTCGAATTGTTGCAAAGGGGTTTCGAAAAATTCAAGGAGTTGACTACGATGAGACTTTCTCACCAGTAGCGAAGCTAAAGTCTGTGAGGATTATGTTAGCAATCGCTGCATATTATGATTATGAGATATGGCAGATGGATGTCAAAACAGCATTCCTCAATGGAGACATTGATGAAGAGTTGTATATGATGCAACCCAAAGGTTTTGTCGATCCTAAAGATGCTAACAAGGTATGCAAACTTCAACGGTCCATCTATGGATTGAAGCAAGCATCCCGAAGTTGGAATCAACGTTTTGATAAGGTGATCAAATTTTTTGGTTTTATACAAACTTTTGGAGAAGCTTGTATTTACAAGAAAGTGAGTGGGAGCTCTGTAGCATTCTTAATACTGTATGTAGATGACATATTGTTGATTGGGAATGAAGTAGACCTTCTTAATAGTGTCAAGGAATATTTGAATAATAGTTTTTCAATGAAGGATCTTGGCGAAGCAGCTTACATATTAGGCATAAAGATTTATAGAGATAGATCAAGACGCCAAATATCATTGTCACAAAGTACATATTTGGACAAAGTTCTAAAGAGATTTGGAATGGAAGATAGCAAGAAAGGGTTCTTGCCCATGTTGCCCAATACGACCTTGAGTAAAACTCAAAGTCCGACATCGGCAGAAGATAGAGAAAGGATGAGTAAGACTCCCTATGCCTCAGCCATAGGATCTCTAATGTATGCCATGATATGCACTAGACCCGACATTGCATATGTTGTTAGTTTAACTAGCAGATATCAAAGTGATCCAGGAGTGGATCATTGGACAGCGGTCAAAAACATCCTTAAGTACTTGAGAAGAACTAAGGATATGGTTCTTTCTTATGGAGGTGATGAACAGCTCGTTGTTAATGGTTACACCGATGCTAGTTGGAACACCGATCCGGATGATTCTAAATCACAATCTGGATACGTATTTATTTTGAATGGTGCAGTAGTTAGCTGGAGGAGTGCAAAGCAAAGCGTTGTGGAGATATCTTCAACTGAATCGGAATACATGGCTACTTCGGAGGCTTCACAAGAAGCGATATGGATGAAAGAGTTCATTACAGAGCTAGGTGTGGTTCCTAGTGCGCTGGACCCAATGTCTATCTACTGTGATAACATGGGTGCCATAGCCAATGCGCAAGAACCAAGGTCACACAAGAAGCTGAAGCACATCAAGCTACGTTTTCACGCTATTCGAGAACATGTCCAAGATGGGGACATAAAGATTTTCAAAGTACACACAGATCTGAATGTGGCGGATCCGTTGACTAAACCTCTGCCGTGGGCAAAACATGACCAGCACCAAACTGCCATGGGTGTTCGGTATATTACCATGTAATCTTGATTAGATGACTCTAGTGCAAGTGGGAGACTGTTGGAGATATGCCCTAGAGGCAATAATAAATGTAGTTATTATTATATCTTTGTTTTTATGATGAATGTTTACATTCATGCTATAATAGTATTAACAAGGAAACATTAATACTTGTGTGATTTGTAAACTAAAATAAGAGTCCCTAGTAAAGCCTCTTTATAATACTAGCTTTTTGGTTAATAGATGATTGTGGTTTCCCTATCATGAACATTGAGATGTTATTAACAACAAGATCATATCGTTAGGAGAATGATATGGTGGACATACTCCTATAGATTAGCGTAGCATAAAGATCAAGTCATTTTAAATAGTTCAATTGCTATATGCTTTCTGATACATAGTAATCT
Organism: Avena atlantica; assembly: GCA_910589765.1. Taxonomy (NCBI): domain Eukaryota; kingdom Viridiplantae; phylum Streptophyta; class Magnoliopsida; order Poales; family Poaceae; genus Avena; species Avena atlantica. The sequence continues at coordinate 442,307,487 of OU342739.1, forward strand.
AATTCCTTTGACCATGAGATCATGCATATCACCTTTACCGGATGGATGCTTTGATGATATCAAACACCACACCGTAACTGGGTGGCTATAAAGGTGGCATTGAGTGTTCGGTAAGTATTGGTTGAGACACATGGATCAAGAGTGGGATTTGTCCATCCATATGACGGATAGATATACTCTGGGCCCTCTCGGTGAAATGTCATCCAATTAGCTTGCAAGCATGTGACTGGCTCACAAGGGATCACATATCACGGGAACGAGAAAAGAGTACTTATCAGTAACGAGGTTGAACTAGGTATACAGAGATACCGACGATCATAACCTCGGATAAGTAAACTATCGTGAGACAAAGGGAAATTGATATCGTATGTAAGTGGTTCATTCGATCGCAAAGTAATCGTAGAAATATGTGGGAGCCATATGAATTTTCATATTCCTCTATTGGTTATTTTTCGGAGAAGTGTCTCGATCATGTCCGCATAATTCACGAACCGTAGGGAGACACACTTAAGGATTCGACGTTGTTTGAGTAGTTATGGAATGATGAGAAAGAGTCCGAATGTTGTTCGGAGTCTCGAATGGGATTCGGTATATCACGAGGAGATCCGGAATGGTCCGAAGAATAAGATTCATATAAGGAAAGTCTTGTTTCGGAGTTTGAGAATGGTTCCGGTGTTTTCATCGGGAATGTTCTAGAAGGTTCCGGAATGTCCGGCACTCCGGAGGGGAAGGGTACATGAATGTGTTATATCAAGTTGATATGATTGCATCATGTACTAGGTGTCATTGCTGAACAAAATAGAGGGTTTATTCAAATCCTAGTTTGAAAAGTCAAACGCCAAGTTTGAAAGTCAAACGGCTAATTTTGGGAAGTGGAGAGGGAGGTGAAACCGACTTGGGGGAGGAGTTCCTCCTCCCACCGCCGGCGCACCACCAAGCCGAGTTGGGGAGGGACTCCCCTCCCCTTGGCCGGCCCCCTCCACCTATATAAGGAGGGGCAGGGCTCCCCTCCTAGACACACAAGTTCCTACCTCTAAACCCTAGCCCCAAGCCGTCGCCGCCCTCCATAGCCGCCGCCGGCCCTAGGGCACTCGCCGCCGCCTAGGTCAAACCCTAGCCGCCGGCCAAGCCTCCTCCTCGGCGTGTCTAAACCCTAGATCGTCGAGGGACTCTCTCATACTCCACCATACTCGCTCCAGCTTAAGGCGAAGCCCTGCGAGATCTCCCCTCTACTTTTGGTACCACGCCGTTGTGCTGCCGGAATCGCGAGGAGAGTGCTACAACCTCTGCTGCCTGCTGGAACAAGGGAGAGGAAGGTCTTCGTCGAGTACCGAACGTGTGACCAACTGCGGGAGCGCTGCCAGAACGCAGCGCCGGAAGGATCGTCTACGCGATCTTGATATCGGGAAGAGTACGACTACATCACCCACGAGAATCCGCTCTCGTTAAACACTTTGGAATCTTCGAGGGTGAGTTATTCCATCAACTCGTTGCTACAATCTAGTAGATAGATCTTGGCTTGTTTGTTTGTATGTGATAGAAAATTTTGTTTTCCATGCTACGAAACCCTACATATAGCTACTCAAGATCCTTTATATCATGAAGGACACCCTAAAAGAATAGAGCAGGATTCTCAACAAGGTGATGATAGTGGTAGTCCTCGTAAGAGGAAGAAAAAGAAACATAAGAGAGTTGAGGAACCACTTGAACCTGCTGTAGATCCTAATAGTATATCTGTCTCTGATGCTGAAACTGAGAGTGGTAATGATAAAAATGAGTCTCCTGATAAGGAGGAAGGTGAGGAAGAACCTAAGAAGAACACTAAGAACACTAGATACACTAAGGAATATTTTATTTCTAATAAACATGGTAAAGAAAGAGAACCTTGGGTGCAGAAACCTATGCCTTTTCCAGGTAAGAAACACAAGTCAAAGGAGGAAGAACACGACAACAAGTTTTGTGAGTGGATGAAACCTTTATTCTTGCAAATTCCTTTGACTGATGCTATTAAATTGCCTCCTTATTCAAAGTATATGAAGGATATTGTCTCTAATAAAAGGAAGATTCTAATGAGGAGATTTATACTCTACTAGCTAATTATTCCTTCAATGGCAAGGTTCCAAAGAAACTTGGAGATCCATGTATACCAACTATTCCTTGCTCCACTAAGAATAATTATGTTAGAACTGCTTTATGTGATTTGGGAGCTGGAGTTAGTGTTATGCCTTTTTCTCTCTACAAGAGACTCCAGCTAGAAAATTTGATACCAACTGATATATCTTTGCAAATGGCTGATAAGTCAACTACTATTACTTTTGGTATATGTGAGGATGTTCTTGTTCAAGTGGCTCATAATTGCATGGTTTTAACTGATTTTGTTGTGCTTGAAATGCCTGAAGATGATAATATGTCTATTATTCTTGGGAGACCTTTTCTTAATACTGCAGGTGCTGTCATTAATTGTAATCAAGGAAAAGTAACATTCAATATTGATGACAAAGTGCATACTTTTTATTTACCCAAGAAGGTTATTAGAAGCTATTGCCTGAATTCCATTGAAAATATTGAGAGCATCAAGGTTGGAGAAATATATTGTCCAATTCCACAAGAAAACTTTGAAACTATTATGATTGGGACAATTGGTATCAAGTATGAGGTAACATAATCACCTTGTGGAATGCAAAGTTTTGCTTCATATAAGATTGTTTTGGTAACGAGACTTGATCAACCTTGTTAACAAAAGGATTTTAATGAACAAAATAATGTTTTCACTATGGTTATACTTGCTCACTTTTACTTTTCTCATTTCCAAACTTTGCTCTTCGTTGTGCCTAACTTAAAGGCGTTAAAGAAAAGTACTTATTGGGAGATAACCCAAGAGTTTATTTGAGTCTTGGAAGTTATTACTTCAGTAATGACCTCTCTTTATCCTTTTTGTTTGCTTTTTGTGCCAAGAATTACCTCTAATGAGAGGGAAGTAAGATTTGGGGAGTTGCTGTCCCGAAACAGATTTCTGTCCTCCACCCAACAAATTCGTGAGGAGTCTATGTAAGTCGGATTTATCTGAAAATTGTCGAATAAATCCCCCAGTATGTTAGATAACTTCCGTTAGTTCAACACTTTTTTATTTGAGCAACAAAAGGTGTTCGAAAAAATCGGTTTCTACCTGCTGGTCTATTTTGACAGATTTCTGCCATTATTTGCATTTGCTTCTTATTGATTCCTTTTTGAGTTCTCTTTAGGTGAATTGAGATTTTTGAAGGAGTTACTACAATATATTGTGTTTTTAGTGAAAAGCCTTGATGTTTCAAAGCTTTGCCAGAGCTCTAATATCTTTTGAATAAACTAATGTTGCTAATGAAGATTGTGTGAAGTTTTGTATGAAGGAAAAATTTCAGGTGTAGAGAGAGGATGATGTAATGAGATGAAGAATGGACAAAAGCTCAAGCTTGGGGGGAGCCACCCCGTGTCACCCCAAGAATTATTCAAGAGGTACAAGCGACAAAGCTTGGGGGTGCCCAAGGTATCCCCTTCTTCATCATAAAAATCTCAGGTCTTTCTAGACACTTCGTTTTTATTGTTTCATGCACAGTTGTGTTGTTCTTGGAGCGTCTTAGTTTTTTTTTTGGTTTTTTTTTGCTTTGTTTTCTTTGCTTTGTTTGCTTCTTGTTTGGTTTTCTTTTCTTTGTTTGCTTGTTTCTAAAAATCAAAAACACCAAAAATATTTGTTGTTCTTCTTTGGTTTTGTGAGTTCTTTGCAGGGTTCAACCGTCCTCAGTGGATTTTGGTTTCATGTTATTATTCAAGTCACACAAGTGAAGGGCAATAATGAAGATTAAGACAACTCGAGGTGTGGTAAGAGGCTGGTAACAAACTCTATTTGTTTCATTTTTGTACATATACTCATCATTGTGAGCATGCTTAGCATGTTTGTGTAAGGTCTATGTCATTATGGATGCTTAGTAGTTCTTGCTTGTCTATGATTAGCTCCATCTTGCTAAGTTTGTAGCATGTCATATGAATGTTTGCTTGCATTGTTTTATTCATACTTTGGTATGATATTGTGGTATCCTCCTCTGACTGTTCATATGAATCGACTTGGCACATGCTCACGCATGAATATGAATAATCAATAGTCAGTAAGCCTCAATGATTTATTTTGCCTTAGAGTTCTTGTATCACTTTCATGCCATAATTAGTCACGTTTTGTTGCAAGCATGGTTATGACAATTATTGCTCTCTCGGTTGTCGCTCTCTCTCTCTCTTTTGCTAGCCTTCACTTGCACTGAGTATGTGCTCTACCTGTGTTTCCAACTCCCCAAAACCAATATTGCTAGCTGTGTCCACCATACCTACCTATTAGCATCATTTGCTATTTCAGCGCATATTCCATATGTCGTGCTTACTTCCAAAATAAAATGTTTGTCTGTTTTGAGAAAGTTAGTTAGTAAAGCTCTCACGAACTTGATGGCACACTTTATTCCTTGCGCTTAATAATCCTGAACCATTATGACTAGTCCATGAAAGTTATATGCTTTCTAATTATATACTGGGAGTCAGCAGAACCATGCTGTCACGGGGAACGCTTTCAACACTATTTGGATATCTCATCCAGTTGATTCCTTGCTCTTTTGTTTATGGATGTCGATGATGTGAAATAAAAGGTGAAGTTGTTAGTTCATGGAGTTTATACATTGTGTTAGAGAAACGCCTGGGCCGCTAGCCTAATCCATGCCTAATCATGGTGGAAACTTGCAGCATCACTATAATGAGCATCTATGAAGCGTCCTCAATAAAAAGTTATGCATATGGTAAATAAAAAGATTGATGAGATGCTCATTGTCTACTTGCCTTATCATTTTGGTTATGGGAAAGCTCCTGTACCATGTGCAAGGGGTACCCCATTGGCGGTTCTCAATGATATGCATGTATTTACAATGACAAGAACTTTCAAGTGACCAAAGTTGAGTAGCATGTGGAGCGACCCTCGTACTCAAGGAATTTGGGATTTCCAGTCTATGGTCTGTCAAGCATATGATTTAGAGTGGACTTCACTTTCACCTTAACCACATGAAAATGCCTGTGATAGAGGCAATGAGAGCTCAAAGCTAATGAGTACCTTCCTTTCAGCATTTGGAAGCCTTTCAAACCTTCACAAAACCGTTTTCACAACTTTGTTGAGTCACCACTTATTCTATGAGCACCTTCTTGAGAGCATAGTTGTCATTCTTGTGTTTGTTCCAAAACTTTGTTAACTATGTCATGACTTTGATGCTTGTATCTCTGATATCTTTATCTCTAGTCTTCATGTGAACTTCAGAGGTGCCTTTCCATTTGTATTGTGCTCTTCAAACAAAGGCAAGCGAGATACCACTCTATCATACCTTACTATGAGCATTGCAATGTTGCTTATGTTTATGTCTCATGCTACTTATTATTATTGAGTCTGTTTCTCTTCATAGCTTGCAATGACTATTGAGTAGACTTAGTTGCATACTCCTTATTATGAATTGTCTAAGAATATACTCATGTGCTAAGAATACTTACATCATATGTAGCAAAGTGTTCGTGAAAGTTCTTTTATCGCACTCAGTTTTCAACTGAATTGCATGAGGACAAGCAATAAGCTAAGCTTGGGGGGAGTTGATACGTCCAAAACGTATCTACTTTCTCGAACACTTTGCTATTGTTTCTTCTCTAAACTTGTGTGATTTGGATACAACTAACACGGACTGACGATGTTTTCAGCAGAATTACCGTGGTGTCTTGTTTTTGTGCAGAAAATGAACTATGAGGAAAAATCCCGGAAAATATGCCAAAAATTATATTTCACCAAATGATCCACGGAGCCAGAAGAAGATACGGAGGGGAGGGTAGGGATTGGATGAGTTCTATCATGTAATCGAATAAGATTGTTAGGGCATAGTGCCTAGTTTCTCTTGTGCTGTTTGACTTTGTTGCAACTTGTTGTGCTTAATGCTTGTCACTAGGGCCCGACTGCCATGATCTCAGATCTGAATTTATTATTGAATCATTATGATAGTATTGTTTGTGATCTTATCTGCAAGTTGTGTACATATATCATTGTCCGGATCTAAAGGCCCTAAAGTGACAATAATTGGGACAACTGGAGGGGATGGCTGTGGTGTGAGGATCACATGTGTTCATGGAGTGTTAATGCTTTGCTCTGGTGCTCTATTAAAAGGAGCACCTTAATTTCTAGTAGTTCCCTAGAGGCCCCGCTGCCACGGGCTGGATGGACAGAAGATGTTGTGCAAGTTCTCATTGCGAGCACGTATGACTATATTTGCAGCACATTCCTAGGATTGTTTAGTACTTGGATGCTTGTTATTATTTATCTGCAATGCCCTATATCTTGAAGTTACATGTTTAGACTAGCCCATGCAATGCCCGTCCATCCATCCCTATGCCTATCGCACTCGAATCCTACTGTTACCGTTACTGTTATGATTGTTGTTGTTTCACTGTTGCTGTTGCTTTGTTGTTTCTACTGATAAACTTCTGTGAGCAAGAACTATTTCCAGGTGTAGCTGAACTGACAACTCAGTTGTTAAGGCTTGCAAGTATTGTTTGGCTCCCCTTGTGTCGAATCAACAAATTGGTTAATACTCCCCACGAAGACTGTTGCGATCCCCTATGCTTGAATATTTGAATGTGAATTTGGTGTTATTATTTTGTGTGTAGATTTTGGTGATAGTGGTGATTGTGATTGTGAGGAATGTTGCTACTCCCCCAACTACCAAGGCAAGTGATGCTTCATGTATTTTGTCCTATTATTTTGACTATGCATTAGTAATATTTTGAGTAGGTCTTGCATGGAAAATTTTCTAAGTATCTATGCTATGCTATGCCTTGGGAAATCCTAGTAGTTGTAGTCTTAGTAGAAATTTTACCTAAGTTAAGGTACTTGTTATGTTATCATGCTTAGCCTAGATAGTATCCAACAAGGCTGGAATATTCATTCTATGGAATTTTGCTAAGTCTATGACTTGCGTTTTTGCTTAATAAAACATCTAAGTGAATGAATCACCTGGGTGGAATGGTATGTTTATTTGTGTTGAGTGGTTACACAAGGCCCATGTCTATCGTTACCTTATGTATCACACTTGTGGAAATCCACCCAGGAACAAAGGGATTTGAGATGTTTAGTGTTTAGAATCTTCTAGTGCAAGCACATGGCATATGGGCTCTACCTTGATCATATAGGTTGCAAGAACTTAGCCAGATGGACAGTTGGTGGTAGGGTGATAGGATGGAACGCGTCCATGGTGGTCTAAGGGAATAATTTTGAAAGGTCTCATCTCGATGCATGTCGATTCTTGTGGGGAAAGTGCACCACCTCTCGAGAGGGTAAAACCTAAGTACTTAGCCGTGTCCCCAGCAACAGACAATTTGAGCATCGAAGACATTGAAGCTATCAAGGATCTCCTCATCCCAATTTTTAAGTTAAAAACTTGTGGTTGAACAAGGGTTAAAGGTTCACCAATGTCTATTGGTGGTTCCTTGGGAGTTTTTGACAAACAAAAACTTAGTGTTTTCAACTAATAAGGAAAACCTTATTTTGAGCAAAGCAAACCTAAGCTACACTTAGCCAAATTCATATAGATGATAGATACTACTATTCTACTATGGTATCACTTGCCAATACAATGCCAAATGTATTGACCCACTGTGGCTGTAACTTATGATGTTGCAGGTTACTCTGATGGAGATTAGGGTTGTGAGTCTACACTCAACATGCTTGCTTGTGGCACATGAAAAAGAAGGCTTATAGTTATTTCCTTTATGTTATGAACTCTATGTACTAGCCTTTGGCTATTGATTTGTAAAGACTATGTTATCTCTGGAATGAAGATGTAATAAACGACCTTTGTATCTGTGTATTTCATCTTAAACTGTGGATGCTAGCATTTGATCCAGGGACTAGCATTGCAATCATAGGGACCTTTACCTTAAAAGGTAGGGTCTTACAGATGGTATAAGAGCACTGTGTTGCCTGTAGGATTATGACCCTAAGTTGGATTAGACTAAGGAAACCACTAGGAAAAATGCAACTCTTTGCAAATTCCACACTTGTCTTTTTCTTCTCGTAAACCTCTTCTAATCTTCTTTCTCACCTCTATTTGTAGATGGCCGCCATCAAAGAAGCCGTCAAGAAGGGACCACTCATGACCATGACTTTAGAATGTGAGACGTAGTTTCCCAAAGCACTCAAAAACCTCATGGTTAGCTTGGGAATACATGGTGAGGCCGTGTACACGGGATTTCCGGTGATGGATGAAGGAGAAGAATATTGGTGGGTGCAACTCCACTTGTACAAAAACAAGGGAGACGACCACAAAGAGTCGGGATTCTGCATGGTCACCAACTCAGAAATGTATACGACATTCTTTGACTCTACAAGAAATGCAGCTTGGAATGCTATTGTCACATCCCAAGATTTTCCAAATCTTGTAATGTGAAAAATAAATGAATAAAATAAAACTTTGTTTGATTTTCAGGGCTAGAAGAAACTTTTTAAATTAAATTGGTATTCCAAACCCATTTGAATTAAATAAATCCTAAAGGAGTTTAAAAAGATAAAACTTTTTAATAAAGAAAATAAAATGTTTTTGAAATACTATTTTGAAACTCTTAAGTGAAAAGATTTGTTTTCAAATGAAATAGAATTTTACAAATAAGGATTATTTTATAAAGCCAAAATTAAAACCTTGGCCAAGCTTTGGGAATTAAAACATTTAATTTTAAAATAAAATTAGCAAAGGTTTATTTAAATAAATTAATAAGGATTTAATATCCAACTTTGTCTAAATAAAAAGTTTTACCAATTTAATTGAAACATCAAAACTTATAAATTTATTTAAAATAAGTTTGCCAAATATTTTATACTCTCTAATAAAACCTACTAAAGTGTTTTAGTTTTATTTTAGTTTTCAAAATAAAGATTTTAATAAAACAAATCCTATTGAATTAAATAAATAAAAATCTATTCATTTAATTGTTATTGGACCTTAAAATAAAATGGTATTTTATTTCAAAACAAGTTTCCAAGTATTCCTTATTTCCAAAATAAAACCTACTGATTTGGTTTTGAAAATATTTGGATTTAAAATGGAGATTTTATTAAAGGAACCAAACCCTATTTTATTAATAAACCATGGTCCATTTTTATTTAATTAATAAATGGAACCTAAAAAGATTTAAAATATTATTTTATTTTGGAAGTTGGTTTATGCTACTAAACAGAACCAAAAACTCATTACAAGTTTGAATTGTTTGAATGGTTTGCATTGTTGATTGAATCATTTGTTTGAATATCAAATCAGAAAATAGAAATAGAAAAGAATAAAACAAACAGGCAGAAAAAAATATGGAAAAGGACAGACCCAACTGAGCCAGCCCAACAGCCCACTTAGCCCAGTTCTCTCCTCCCCGCAGAAAACGATTCGAACCAACTATCTGACCCGCGCAGATGATGACATGTGGACCCCTCTCCTTCTCCCTTTCCCACTGACGCAACGACCCCACTTGCCACTGTTCTTCCTCCCCACCCGCACGACCCCTTCTCCCCCTCGCCGGCCGTTGCAGGACTTGATTTCGCGGCATCAATTCGCCTTAATGCAGCCACCTTAACTCGCAGCGATCAAGCACCTTTAAACGCCAGCGCATCCTCTCTCGTTCCCCTCTGTCTCCTCCCCAAAGCACGCCCCCAGGCCGTCCCAATTTCTCCCCGAGCACCTGTAGCCTCGCCAACGACAACCCCCAGCACCGCCACCGTCTGGCTCTACTCTGGCGGAACCTCTCTAGTAAATCAGACTACCCCGACCCCTCTCGTTCACGCACACGCCTTCGCCGTGACCTTGCGCTCCTGACTGTGTGTTTCAATTGTTTTCGGGTGATCCCTAGCACCCTCCTCGACGATGACTGAGCAAAGCCGAGGCGCAGCTCCACTCCGGCGAGCAATCAAGCCCGCTCCAGTGCGCCCCTCGCCAAGACAGCAACACGTTGAGCTCCACCAGACTTCTGCGATCACTGTGAGCATTTCCCCACCTTCCTTTGCTTCCTGCTTCGCCAGCACCGCCGCCATCTGGCCGCACCGCCGCTCGCCGATGACCTCGCGCCGCCAGTTCATGGCTATTAGATAGGAGCCGTCCGATATCGATCGGGTGGACGTGATAGAATTACTTAATAGCGAAGGGGTATGCGCTCAGTACCGCACGATCTGACTTGATCCAACGGCCTGTGTCTGTCGATCCGAGCGAAACGGTAGGAAACAGCCACGTGGCCTCTGATTGGTTTAAAAAGACAGAAAACTTCTATTAGATTTCCAATTTTATAAATTGCATAACTTTCAAACCACACGTCCAAAAATTACAAATTTTATATCAATGGATTCAGGAGAGCAAGCCCTATCCAACTGTGGAATTAGTTTAGCCAATAGTATCTGTTAGTTTGCTTGACTTTGCAGATTCTTTTGTGAGCTTGTTTAGAGTAGAAAAATTGTTTAAAATTGAATTTAGGGGTAAAACTTTTGCAAAATGGTTTGGTGTGACCTTACTGACCCTAGGAACCAACCCTTGGTGTTAAAAATGATTTTGGTAAAATTTAGGTTGAATTATTTGACTTAGCCAATTTCTAGTCAAATAAAATTATTAAGTTTATTATGAAAATGTTTATGGAAAGGAAACTTTGAGAAAATAGTTTGGACCAAACCTACTGACCCAAAAACACCAAGATTTGCAATAGCAACTCATTTGGTGAAAAGTCAAAAGTTTTGTTTTGATAAAAACATTTTCCACCACATAAAATGATGAATGGATTTGAAAATGGTTTAAGGATAAAACCCATTTGCTAATGACTTTGCCGTTTTGGTAAATGAACAATTTTGAACCTACAAAGTTTAGAAGCCTAGTGGAAACCACCTTTGCAATTAGAACCATCTTTTGCATGCTTGCATGCATTACTTTGACTTTGTCATTTTATGTGTGTTGTTTTGCTTGATTGGTAGATTGAGTTTGTGCCTTGCTTGATTGACTTGTAGTGACTTGAAGAGTGTGATTGTTGCAAGGACAAAGGAGTGAACCCATACTCTACCAAAAAGGCAAGTGATGCTTCATACTTTTTGTCCCATTACTTTCTCTATGCATTAGTGGTTTTTGCTAAGTAAAACTTGCATGGATTTTGCTAAGTATAGACCTTGCTATAGGAAAACCTAGAAGATGAATCCTTAGTAGAATTTTCCTAAGTTAATATTCCTACTACTATCAAGCTTAGCCTAGATAATAGAAAACATGGGTGGAAAATATATTCACACTATGGAAAAATCTCTAAGTCTGAGGACTTATGTTTTGTTTAATAAAACAACTAAGTTAATGAATCACCTGGGTGGAATGGAAGGATTGGGTTATGTTGAGTGGTTCACAAGGCCCATGTTTATGGTTGACCTTGTGTATCTCACTTGTGGATGGCCACCCAGGAAACAAAGAGATTTGAGATGTCAAATGTTGAGAAGCTTCAAGTGCAACCACTTGGCAATATGGGCTCTGCCATGATCATATAGGTTGCAAGAACTTAGCCATATGTACAGTGGGTGGTAGTGTTTGATAGGTTGGAGCGCGTCCATTTTGGTCTAAGGGAAAGCTTCTGAAAGATCTTGTCTTGGGAAACCAAGTCTTGTGGGGAAAGTGCACCACCTCTGCAGAGTGTAAAATCTAAGTACTTAGCCATGTCCCTGGTAAAGGACAATTTGAGCATCAAGACATGGAAGCAATCAAGAATCTCATCATTCAAATTTCTAAGTTAAAATCTTGTGGTTTGAACAAGGGTTGTTTGAAATCTTCAATCTTTGGTTGATAGATGCCTTGGAAAGGATCTTCAATCTTTGATTGAGAAAATGATTTTGTCAAGTAAAAACTTGTATTTTCAAATGTTAAGGAAAAATCTATTTTGAGCAAAACAAGCCTCAACTCCACTTCGCCAAATGCATATAGTTGATAGACTCCACCATACTATCATAGTATCACTTGCCAATATAATTCAAATGTATTGACCCTTTGTGGCTGTAACTTGTATGTTGCAGGTTTGATTGATTTTAGTGAAGAATGTTTGATTAGGATTACAAAGTCTACAACCAACATCTGCCTGTGGCACTTTGAAGATGAAGGACCCCATGCTTATAGTTATTCTGCTACAATGTAATGTAATAGCCTAATGAGCTATGTTTGATGTAATAAAATTTTGTTATTCCTGGTTATAAAGTTATATTATGACCTTTGTTTCTTGATATTACATCTAAACTGTGGATGCTAGCTATTGATCCAGGGACTAGCATTGTAAACACAGGAGGAATCTACCTTATTAGGTTGAGACCCCTACAGATGGTATCAGAGCATTGTGTTGCCTGTAGGATTTGTAAATCTAGGATTGGACAAAAACCCTTAGAAAAATAGGAGTTGTTTTGTTCCAAAAACTTATTTACAAAACACTTGTAAACTCTTTCCTCAACCATTTTGTTTTCAACTCTACTTCTCTTCTACTTCAAACTTGATGGAAAAACCTACCCATGGCCAAAGACTACACCATATGCAAAGGACTTCTTCAACTTCTTCAACTCTAATGATTTCAACATCTTCAACTCTAATGACTTCAACATCTTCAGCATGTTCACCAAGGACGTCCAACTTGGATACCACTAAGGACTACAAGTGAAACAAGGAAATATTGCTCAAGATTTAGAGATTGAGGGAATGCAAAATAAGAAGGAGCCATCAACAACTTTGAAGTATTGTGACCAAGAGTTTTTCTCAAGGAAACCATGATCTCATACAAGAAGAATCAAGAAGGAAGGAAAGATCACAAGTGAACCATATAGATGGACCACCATATTATAGTTAAGTCTAACACACCAACTTATGTGGTGTAACAAAAATATTTTTGGTTGCCTAAGTATGTGCTTGAACCTTGTTTGAGTGAAATGTTTTTTGTGATTGCTTGCACATTGCTTGTGTGAATTGTGATGTGTGTGATTAGAAATACTTCCTTAGAAATATCTTGCCTATTCTAATCTCCCATCAACCCACACAGATGACTACTCCAAAAGACTCCAAGGTTGATGACACCAACACCAATCAAGCTGACAGCATGAAAGAGCTCATAGCAACCCAACACCAGTTGAACCAACTGACAGCTCAGTTCATAGCCAACAATAGTGATAAAGATCCAGCACTACAAAGGTTTTTGGAGGAACAATCCCAACTGATGCTTAAGGTGACTAACCAAATGATCAACATGGAAGAAAACTATCCCAAAAGAGTTTATGACAACAAGGATGACAAGAATGTTATTCTAGATGGAGCACCAGCTTGCAATATTTGTGGAGACAAGGATCATACTTCCAAGGAGCATGAAGGACAATGCCCCAATTGTGAAGAAGAACATCCTATTGGACAATGCCCTACCTCTCAAGCTACTTGTTACCTTTGTGAATGAAACGACCATACTCCTAACCAATGTCCCATCTATGCCATTGTTGAACAAAGGAAACAAGAAGGATCCAAGTATACCAAGAATGGTGATGGCAAAGGAAAAGGACCACTTATACCTCCAAACAAGACAACCCAATTCAAAGGATCAAAGAAACCCAAGAAACCAAGACCAGACATGAACCTTGTGCAATGTCGTAAATGTAAAGAAATGGGACACTATTCCAGTGAGTGCCCAGAGAACATGAAGAATAAAGAGATTGGCCAAGTAGTGTGCAACAACTGCAGAGAGCTAGGCCACTATGTAGCAACTTGTCCACAAGAGCTACGTGAAGAACTCAAGGACATTCATTGTTTCAACTGCAAGAATCCAGGACATTATGCAAGCAACTATCCAGAAAAGATGAAGAACAAGTTGAACAAGCCTATGGAGAAACTCAACCTTGGCCCATGAGTCAAGCATGGAAATTAAGGACACAATGCAAAGTTTGCTTAGAGAAGTTTTTCCAGGATCCTAAGAAGGCCAATATGAAATTTTTGTTGGAAAATTTTTAAGGGTGGTAGTACCCTAGTTGTTTTGAACTTGCTTGTAACCCTAGCCTCCCCAAATCTCGGGACGAGATTTATTTTAAGGGTGGTAGCCTGTCACATCCCAAGATTTTCCAAATCTTGTAATGTGAAAAATAAATGAATAAAATAAAACTTTGTTTGATTTTCAGGGCTAGAAGAAACTTTTTAAATTCAATTGGTATTCCAAACCCATTTGAATTAAATAAATCCTAAAGGAGTTTAAAAAGATAAACCTTTTTAATAAAGAAAATAAAATGTTTTTGAAATACTATTTTGAAACTCTTAAGTGAAAAGATTTGTTTTCAAATGAAATAGAATTTTACAAATAAGGATTATTTTATAAAGCCAAAATTAAAACCTTGGCCAAGCTTTGGGAATTAAAACATTTAATTTTAAAATAAAATTAGCAAAGGTTTATTTAAATAAATTAATAAGGATTTAATATCCAACTTTGTCTAAATAAAAAGTTTTACCAATTTAATTGAAACATCAAAACTTATTAAAATTTATTTAAAATAAGTTTGCAAAATATTTTATACTCTCTAATAAAACCTACTAAAGTGTTTTAGTTTTATTTTAGTTTTCAAAATAAAGATTTTAATAAAACAAATCCTATTGAATTAATAAATACAAATCTATTCATTTAATTGTTATTGGACCTTAAAATAAAATGGTATTTTATTTCAAAACAAGTTTCCAAGTATTCCTTATTTCCAAAATAAAACCTACTGATTTGGTTTTGAAAATATTTGGATTTAAAATGGAGATTTTATTAAAGGAACCAAACCCTATTTTATTAATAAACCATGGTCCATTTTTATTTAATTAATAAATGGAACCTAAAAAGATTTAACATATTATTTTATTTTGGAAGTTGGTTTATGCTACTAAACAGAACCAAAAACTCATTACAAGTTTGAATTGTTTTAATGGTTTGCATTGTTGATTGAATCATTTGTTTGAATATCAAATCAGAAAATAGAAATAGAAAAGAATAAAACAAACAGGCAGAAAAAAATATGGAAAAGGACAGACCCAACTGAGCCAGCCCAACAGCCCACTTAGCCCAGTTCTCTCCTCCCTGCAGAAAACGATTCGAACCAACTATCTGACCCGCGCAGACGATGACATGTGGACCCCTCTCCTTCTCCCTTTCCCACTGACGCAACGACCCCACTTGCCACTGTTCTTCCTCCCCACCCGCACGACCCCTTCTCCCCCTCGTCGGCCGTTGCAGGACTTGATTTCGCGGCATCAATTCGCCTTAACGCGGCCACCTTAACTCGCAGCGATCAAGCACCTTTAAACGCCAGCGCATCCTCTCTCGTTCCCCTCTGTCTCCTTCCCAAAGCACGCCCCCAGGCCGTCCCAATTTCTCCCCGAGCACCCTCTGTTCCGACGAAATCCAGAGCCGATTCCGGCAACTCGACACCACCTCCTGCCTCCCCGAGCACACGAGCACGCTCACCACACCCTGGCGCATCTTTCTGTGCCATTCATTCATCCGCGGGTACCCTACAGCGTCGGCAACATCGACGACCTGCAGCACCGCCGTCTGCCCTCTTCTCCGACGACGTCCCCAGGTAGAACCTAACCTCCCCTCCTTTCCCCGTGGACACGATGATGATATACAGGCTCGTGCGAACCTCACAGCATCTTCCGTTTGTCCTAGGGCGCCCCTGTAGCCTCACCAACGACAACCCCCAGCACCGCCACCGTCTGGCTCTACTCCGGCGGAACCTCTCTGGTAAATCAGACTACCCCGACCCCTCTCGTTCACGCACACGCCTTCGCCGTGACCTTTCGCTCCTGACTGTGTGTTTTAATTGTTTCCAGGTGATCCCTAGCGCCGTCCTCGACGACGACTGAGCAAAGCCGAGGCGCAGCTCCACTCCGGCGAGCAATCAAGCCCGCTCTAGTGCGCCCCTCGCCAAGACAGCAACACGTTGAGCTCCACCAGACTTCTGCGATCACTGTGAGCATTTCCCCACCTTCCTTTGCTTCCTGCTTCGCCAGCGCCGCCGCCATCTGGCCGCACCGCCGCTCGCCGATGACCTCGCGCCGCCAGTTCATGGCTATTAGATAGGAGCCGTCCGATATCGATCGGGTGGACGTGATAGAATCACTTAATAGCGAAGGGGTATGCGCTCAGTACCGCACGATCTGACTTGATCCAACGGCCTGTGTCTGTCGATCCGAGCGAAACGGTATAGGCGAATAGGAAACAGCCACGTGGCCTCTGATTGGTTTAAAAAGACAGAAAACTTCTATTAGATTTCCAATTTTATAAATTGCATAACTTTCAAACCACACGTCCAAAAATTACAAATTTTATATCAATGGATTCAGGAGAGCAAGCCCTATCCAACTGTGGAATTAGTTTAGCCAATAGTATCTGTTAGTTTGCTTGATTTTGCAGATTCTTTTGTGAGCTTGTTTAGAGTATAAAAATTGTTTAAAATTGAATTTAGGGGTAAAACTTTTGCAAAATGGTTTGGTGTGACCTTACTGACCCTAGGAACCAACCCTTGGTGTTAAAAATGATTTTGGTAAAATTTAGGTTGAATTATTTGACTTAGCCAATTTCTAGTCAAATAAAATTATTAAGTTTATTATGAAAATGTTTATGGAAAGGAAACTTTGAGAAAATAGTTTGGACCAAACCTACTGACCCAAAAACACCAAGATTTGCAATAGCAACTCATTTGGTGAAAAGTCAAAAGTTTTGTTTTGATAAAAACATTTTCCACCACATAAAATGATGAATGGATTTGAAAATGGTTTAAGGATAAAACCCATTTGCTAATGACTTTGCCGTTTTGGTAAATGAACAATTTTGAACCTACAAAGTTTAGAAGCCTAGTGGAAACCACCTTTGCAATTAGAACCATCTTTTGCATGCTTGCATGCATTACTTTGACTTTGTCATTTTATGTGTGTTGTTTTGCTTGATTGGTAGATTGAGTTTGTGCCTTTCTTGATTGACTTGTAGTGACTTGAAGAGTGTGATTGTTGCAAGGACAAAGGAGTGAACCCATACTCTACCAAAAAGGCAAGTGATGCTTCATACTTTTTGTCCCATTACTTTCTCTATGCATTAGTGGTTTTTGCTAAGTAAAACTTGCATGGATTTTGCTAAGTATAGACCTTGCTATAGGAAAACCTAGAAGATGAATCCTTAGTAGAATTTTCCTAAGTTAATATTCCTACTACTATCAAGCTTAGCCTAGCTAATAGAAAACATGGGTGGAAAATATATTCACACTATGGAAAAATCTCTAAGTCTGAGGACTTATGTTTTGTTTAATAAAACAACTAAGTTAATGAATCACCTGGGTGGAATGGAAGGATTGGGTTATGTTGAGTGGTTCACAAGGCCCATGTTTATGGTTGACCTTGTATATCTCACTTGTGGATGGCCACCCAGGAAACAAAGAGATTTGAGATGTCAAATGTTGAGAAGCTTCAAGTGCAACCACTTGGAAATATGGGCTCTGCCATGATCATATAGGTTGCAAGAACTTAGCCATATGGACAGTGGATGGTAGTGTTTGATAGGTTGGAGCGCGTCCATTTTGGTCTAAGGGAAAGCTTCTGAAAGATCTTCTCTTGGGAAACCAAGTCTTGTGGGGAAAGTGCACCACCTCTGCAGAGTGTAAAATCTAAGTACTTAGCCATGTCCCTGGTAAAGGACAATTTGAGCATCAAGACATGGAAGCAATCAAGAATCTCATCATTCAAATTTCTAAGTTAAAATCTTGTGGTTTGAACAAGGGTTGTTTGAAATCTTCAATCTTTGGTTGATAGATGCCTTGGAAAGGATCTTCAATCTTTGATTGAGAAAATGATTTTGTCAAGTAAAAACTTGTATTTTCAAATGTTAAGGAAAAATCTATTTTGAGCAAAGCAAGCCTCAACTCCACTTCGCCAAATGCATATAGTTGATAGACTCCACCATACTATCATAGTATCATTGCCAATACAATTCAAATGTATTGACCCTTTGTGGCTGTAACTTGTATGTTGCAGGTTTGATTGATTTTAGTGAAGAATGTTTGATTAGGATTACAAAGTCTACAACCAACATCTGCCTGTGGCACTTTGAAGATGAAGGACCCCATGCTTATAGTTATTCCGCTGCAATGTAATGTAATAGCCTAATGAGCTATGTTTGATGTAATAAAATTTTGTTATTCCTGGTTATAAAGTTATATTATGACCTTTGTTTCTTGATATTACATCTAAACTGTGGATTCTAGCTATTGATCCAGGGACTAGCATTGTAAACACAGGAGGAATCTACCTTATTAGGTTGAGACCCCTACAGCTATCAAGGAGCTTGGTGAAAGACTCAAGTGTAGAATGCTCAACACTCAAAATGACCTTAAGGAGGAGGAGAAGTATACCCAAGACTTAGATACCGCCATCAAATGTCTAAGGGAAGATATCATAGACTTAGCATATGAGTGAGAATTGGGACGTATTCCAATAGTTGGACCACCACACTTGTCATTTTCTCGCAAAAAATTGTTTAAGTTATGTATGAATCTTAGTGTTTGTGATTGAATATTGTATGCCATGACTTGTGTGTTTTATGGTTGAATGTATGCTTTTGGCTTTCTTTTTGTACTATCTTGATGTTTTTATCTTACTTGTGTTGTTCTAATTCTTTCTCTGTCCTACACACTAGATGCCTAGCTTTGTGATCAGCACTGCTGAGGAGTTTAATGGAACTTGGTTTGGAGCACGTATCGTGCAGTTCACTAGTGTGCTCAACCTCCCACTTCCTAGTATTAAGGCACTTCAGCTTACCAAGTTCGAGAGGAAGGATCTTTGGGGCTTTAGAGTCTCGCAGCCGGGACGCCAGACGGAGCCACTCATGGAGGAGATCACCTTCAAGCTGATGCATGATGACAAGGAGAAGGGACTAGATGTAGTCATGCAGGAGCTACTCGGACGCCTCTGCGGACGCCACTCCACCAAGCTCAGGGGCATGTACTTCCACCCATTCGGGAGACGTGACGAGGAGGGAGAGGCATTAGTGTACGAGGGCGCTGCTAGAGAGACGATTGAGCCAGTTCGTCTGTACCTCTAGGACCTAGAAGGCCTTATTAGACACCTCGACACACATAGGACCAACGTCATGCTTAGCAATGACGAGCTTTAGGTTTTGAGGGAGAAGGGCAAGCTCTTCGCGGAGCAGGACGAGATCGTCAAGGAGATGGAGGCTAGATTCGAGAGCCAGGACAAGAAGTTCAAGAATTAGGAGAAAAAGTGCAGGACAGAAACAAGAAGATTAAGGACATGAGGGCCGAGATAGAGACCAAGGACTTTGAGCTAGAGACTCAGCAGGGAGTGATAGAGAGGCTGCGCTCGCAGAAGAGAGCCCTCCGGGCGAAGGTCGAGGCTTTGACCACTAGCGTGGAGGAGTACAAGATAGCCATGGAGACAGCTGAACTTACTCTTGTGGACGTGGAGGTCGACATGGAAGAGTAGTTGATTACTCGGCTACCTATTTATCTATCATCCTTTGATTTATCGAGTCGTAATGACCATCCAACATGTGGATGGCTTGCTAGTGTGTTTACTTTTCCAAAACTTGTTGTTTACGTTGTTCAAACTCTATGTTATCTTGTGCTTGATTATTTTGTGATTGTTACTATGTGTTGTATTGTGCATGTTAGCATCTATGGGTTATATCTCATTAATTATCCTTATTGAAACCACAGATGCCTCCCCGTCATGCCAACCCCAACCAAAACAACAATAACAACAATCCCGAGATGCAGCAGCTGATGACAACTCAAACTCAGTTGATGCAGATGATGACCTAGTTCATGGCAAATCAGAATCAAAACAACGACAACAACAACAACAACAACAACAACAACAACAACAACAACAACAACAACAACAACAACAACAACAACAACAACAACAACAACAACAACAGCAACAGCAACAGCAACAGCAACAGCAACAGCAACAACAACAACAACAACAACAACAACAACAACAACAACAACAACAACAACAACAACAACAACAACAACAACAACAACAACAACAACAACAACAACAACAACAACAACAACAACAACAACAACAACAGCAACAACAGCAACAACAGCAACAACAGCAACAACAGCAACAACAGCAACAACAGCAACAACAGCAACAACAGCAACAACAGCAACAACAGCAACAACAGCAACAACAGCAACAACAGCAACAACAGCAACAACAGCAACAACAACAACAACAACAACAACAACAACAACAACAACAACAACAACAACAACAACAACAACAACAACAACAACAACAACAACAACAACAATCACAACAATCAGAACAACCCACCTGCATTTGACATGCTCACCAGGTTTGTGAGATTGAGGCCTGCAAAGTTCTCGGGAACCACTAATCCCATGGTAGCCAATGACTGGCTACGTTCCATGAACAAGGACTTAGTAACTGTGGACTGCACTGATGAGGAAAACGTCAGGTTTGCAGCACATATGCTTGAAGGACCAGCAACCACATGGTGGGACAATTTCCATATCACCACTCCTATTGAGGATGTGACATGGGCTATCTTTGAGGATGGTTTCCGCACTGCCCATATGTAGAGGTCCCAATCTTTAATAAGATAGAGCCCTCTGTGTTTACAATGCTAGTCCCTGGATCAATAGCTAGCATCCACAGTTAAGATGTAATATCAAGAAACAAAGGTCATAATATAACTTTATAACCAGGAATAACATAATTTTATTACATCAAACATAGCTCATTTGGCTATTACATTACATTGCAGCGGAATAACTATAATTATGGGTCCTTCATCTTCAAAGTGCCACAGGCAGATGTTGGTTGTAGACTTTGTAATCCTAATCAATCAGTCCTCACTAAATCAATCAAACCTGCAACATACAAGTTACAGCCACAAAGGGTCAATACATTTGAATTGTATTGGCAAGTGATACTATGGTAGTATTGTGGAGTCTATCAACTATATGCATTTGGCTAAGTGGAGTTGAGGCTTGCATTGCTCAAAATAGATTTTTCTTATCATTTTGAAAATACTAAGTTTTTGCTTAACAAAATCATTTTCCTCAATCAAAGATTTCAAGATCCTTGTACCAAGCCATCCCTCCATCAATGATTGAATAATCCAAACAACCCTTGTTCAAACCACAAGATTTTAACTTAGAAATTGGAATGATGAGATTCTTGATTGCTTCCATGTCTTGATGCTCAAATTGTCCATTGCCTTGGACTAGGCTAAGTACTTAGATTTTACACTCTGCAGAGGTAGTGCACTTTCCCCACAAGACTTGGTTTCCCAAGACAAGATCTTTCAGAATCCTTCCCTTAGACCAAAATGGACGCGCTCCAACCTATCAAACACTACCACCCACTGTCCATATGGATAAGTTCTTGCAACCTATATGATCATGGCAGAGCCCATATTGCCAAGTGGTTGCACTTGAAGCTTCTCAACATTTGACATCTCAAATCCCTTTGTTTCCTGGGTGGCCATCCACAAGTGAGATACACAAGGTTCACCAGTCCCCTGGCCTTGTGTAACCACTCAACATATCCCAATCCTTCCATTCCACCCATGTGATTCATTAACTTAGTTGTTTTATTAAACAAAACATAAGTCCTCAGACTTAGAACATTTTTCCATAGTGTGAATATATTTTCCACCCATGTTTTCTATTAGCTAGGCTAAGCTTGGTAGTAATATGAAAATTAACTTAGGAAAATCCTACTAAGGATTCACCTACTAGGATTTCCTATAGTAAGGTTTATACTTAGCAAAATCCATGCAAGTTTTACTTAGAGAAAAACACTAATGCATAGTGAAAGTAATAGGACAAAAGGTATGAAGCATCACTTGCCTTTTTGGTAGAGTATGGGTTCACTCCTTGGTCTTGCTAGTCTCACACACACTACAAGTCAATCAAGCAAACACAAATTCAACCAGCATTCCAAACCAATAAATCAATCAAACAATTTAACACACACAAAACAATGGGATCTAAGTCATGCATGGGAGCATGCACAAGATAGTGTTATTTTGTAAAGAGGGTCTCTATTAGGTTTCTAAACTTTGTAAGATCCAAATTGGTCATTTACCAAAGTGGCAAAGTCATTAGCAAGAGGGTTTTGTCCAAAAACTATTTTTAAATCCATTCATCATTTCATGTGGTGAAAAATGTTTTTATTAAGGCAAAACCCTTAAGTTGTTTCACCAAATGAGTTGCTAATTTGGAAAACTTGGTGTTTTGGGTCAGTGGGTTTGATCAAACCATTTTCTTAAAGTTTTCTTTCCATAAATATTTTTATAACAAAAACCATTCTTTTTATTTGGCTAGAAAATGGCTAAGTCAAGTAATCCAACCTAAATCTTTCCAAAATCATTTTTAACACCAAGGGTTGGTTCCTAGGGTCAGTAAGGTCACAACAATCCAATTTGCAAAGGTTTTATCCTTAAATTTAATTTTAAACAATTTTCCTACTCTAAACAAGTATACAAATGTTTCTGCAAATTCAAACAAGCTAACAGATACTATTTGCTAAACTAAGGGCATGGTTGGCTAGGGCTTGTTCTCCTGAATCCAACGACATAAAGTTTGCCAGATTTGGACGTGTGGTTTGAAAGTTACAGAGGTTTGAAAATGGCATCAAATTCTGATTTCAAATTCTATTTCAGATCGTCTGATGCCACGCGTCATGTTCTAATTCGTCGGTACCGGTTCGGGGTGGATCACGGTGCAGACCGTCGGATCTAATCAGATCGTATGGCCCAGATCACGTACCCCTTCGCGTTTAAGTTATTCTATCACATCCACCCGATCGATATCGGACGGCTCCTATCTAATAGCCATGAACTGGCGGCGCGAGGTCATCGGCGAGCGGCGGTGCGGCCATATGTCGGCGGCGCTAGCGAAGCAGGAAGCAAAGGAAGGTGGGGAAATGCTCACAGTGATCGCAGAAGTCTGGTGGAGTTCAACGTGTTGCTGTCTTGGCGAGGGGCGCACTGGAGCGGGCTTGATTGCTCGCCGGAGTGGAGCTGCGCCTCGGCTTTGCTCAGTCGTCGTCGAGGTCGGCGCTAGGGATCACTCGGAGGCAAACGAAATGCACGATCAGATGCGCCAAGACACGGCGAAGGTGGGTGCGTGAACGAGAGGGGTCGGGGTTGTCTGGTTTACCCGAGAGGTTTCGCCGGAGTGGTCGCGACGCCGGTGGTGCTCAGAAATTGACGAAGCCGAGCGTCTGGTGTGGCCGCGGCCAGGCGGTTGACGCTGGGAGGTTCGCCAGGCGATGTAGAACAAGCTCGCATGCAGAGGCAGTTGAGGGGCGGAGAGGTGTGGCCAGAATTTCCCGCGGAGCTCGCCGGAGTCAGAGGTGATGTGGGTCCAAATTGGGACAGCTCTGAGGCAGAGAGGGTCGGGCGAGAGAGGGGAAAGAGAGAGGGGACGCAGGCGAGTTACTGAGCGTGGTTTAAGACAGACATTACTCGCTGTATTGACGAGAATTACTCCCGCGAGATCAATGCAGAAACGGGGGAAGGAAGTGGTCGCTGCAGGTGAAGAGGAAGAACAGGAGGAGTGGGGTCCGCTGGTCAGTGGGAAAAGAAACAAGGGGGAGGTCCACTGGTCAGTGTCACTGCGGTTTAACTAATTGGTGCGAATCGTTTTCTTTCGGGGTGAGGTGTTGGGCTGTTTCTGGGCCTGTTTGGGCTGCTGGGTTGGGTTGGCCCTTTTCTTATTTTTTTCTTCCTGCAATCTTTTTCCATTTCTATTTTTGATTTCTGTTTTGAAATTTTCTACCAAACAAACATGTCTTAAATCAAATCAAACAACATCACACTTGTAGTTTTTGAAATTTTGTTCTGTTCAGTAACCTGAACCAAAATCCAAATTCAAAATAATAATTTTAATAATAGGGTCCATTATTATTTAATTAAATAGATGTACCAATTATTAAATCCATAGGTTTTGATTTAATTCAAAGCTCCTCTTGAGAACTAAATAATTTTAAACCACTCAGTAGGTTGTATTTGAAAATAAGGAATATTTGGAAAGCTTGTTTAAAATAAAATAGCATTTTTGTTATAGGGTCCATTAATAATTAAATAGAGTGGACCTTTGGTTATTTAATAAACTAGGGTTTGATTTAATTAATAAAATTTCCATTTGAAATCCCAATATTTTCAAAACCAAATCAGTGGGTTTTATTTGGAAATAAAAGATATTTGGAAATCTATTTAAAACAAAATAACCTTTTATTTTAGGGTCCAATAATAATTAAATGAATAGACTTAATTCATTTAATTCCAATAGGATTTGTTTTATTAGAAACTTTATTTTGAAATCTAAAAATAAATCCAAAACACTTTAGTAGGTTTTTGTGAATATCAAATATTTGGAAAACTTATTTAAAATAATTTAATAAGTTTTGATGTTTTAATTAAAATGGTAAAACCTTTTATTTAAATAAATTTGGATATTAAATTCTTATTAATTTATTTTAAATAAACCCTAAATATTTTTATTCAAAACAAAATGTTTTAATTCAAAAGCTTGGCCAAGGTTTTAATTTGGCTTTATAAAATAATCTTTATTCATAAATCCATCTTTTCTTTTGAATACCAAATCTTTTATTAAAAGATCCAAAATAGTATTTCCAAAATATTTTATTTTCCTTTGTTAATTGTTTTATGTTTTTAAATCCCTTTAGGATTTAATTGTTCAAAATAGGTTTGAAGATTCCTATTGGAATTCAAAAAGTTTCTTCTGGCCCTGAAAATCAAACCAAGTTTTATTTTATTCATTTATTTTCACATTACAAGATTTGGAAAATCTTGGGATGTGACACCATATCTCATCAGGGGTGATGAATTTGAAGAAGAAAGAGCTCCACAATCTTAAGCAACGTCACCGCAGTGTGGCAGAGTATATTGAGGAGTTCAACAATCTAGCACGTTATGCGCCGGATGAGGTTGACACAGATGCCAAGAGAAAGGAGAAGTTACTTGAGGGACTTAATGATGAGATGAACCTGCATCTTTCTATTCCATATGTCCCAACTTATCAATCACTATGTGATAAAGCCACCATCTTGGAAAGCAACATGAAACAGGTGGAGAGCAGAAAGAGAAAGCATCACTTTGATATGCACAGCTCGGGATCATCTCACAAGCATTCCCATGGTGATGATAGTGGAGGTTCTAGATCCCACAAGCATGGGAAGTATAACATCCACCACAACATTAACCGTCACCATGACAACAAGCACCACCGCAGTCATGACAATGATAGATATAAGAACCACAAGGGTGGACATAAGAGCCACCATAGTGGAAATGGAAATGGTGGGAGTCAGCCTGCAAAGAGAGACATCAGTCAGGTTGAGTGCTTCAAATGCAAGAAAACTGGGCACTATGCAAATGAATGCCCAGAAAAGAAATTTGATGGAGCCAACAAGCCCAACCCATTTCATAAGGGTCAAGTGAACCACATCAACATGGAGGAAATCTGTGAGGAATATGATGCTATGGCTGGTAAGTTCAAGCTTAATTCTTTTCCAGCACTTGTTATTTTTTATACCAGCGCATCGCATTCATTCATATCAAGAGCATTTGTTGATAAAAATGGACTTCCAGCTGAAGCTATTGGGTGTCGAATTAAAGTAAGCTCTCCCGGTGGAGAGATGATAGTGAACTTTGGATGTCATGATCTAGTGATAGAATTTGGAAAGTATAAGTTTCCAGTTAGTTTGATAATCCTAGATTCCCAAGGATTAGATGTTATTCTGGGCATGGATTGGATGACTAAGTATGAAGGAGTATTAGATTGTGCCAATCGTACTGTTACACTCACAACCCCGGATAAGAAACGGATTAGGTTCAAGTCTAATTTTGAATCTAAAGGGAGTAAGCTAAATTCTCTTAAGGGGGTTAGCATAGACAGTGTACTAGTTGTGAACGAGTATCCAGATGTGTTTCCAGAGGATTTACCAGGAATGCCACCAGATAAAGATGTGGAGTTTTTTATTGACTTACTGCCAGGATCTGGACCAATAGCAAAGAGACCCTACAAGATGTCAGTTGATGAGTTGAAAGAACTCAAGAAACAACTTGGAGAACAGTTGCAGAAAGGATTTATTCAACCAAGTTCTTTGTCTTAGGGTGCACCAGTTCTATTTGTTGAGAAGAAGGATATAAGCCAAAGGTTATGCATAGATTATCGTTCACTCAATGAGGTGACTATAAAGAACAAGTATCCTTTTCCTAGAATCAATGGTCTATTTGATCAGCTAGAAGGAGCCCGAGTGTTCTCAAAGATCGATCTCCGATCAGGCTATTTTCAGGTAAAGATTAGAGAGAAAGACATACCTAAGACTGCTTTTACCACCAGGTATGGATTGTATGAGTATATCGTGATGCCATTTGGATTGACAAATGCACCATCTTATTTCATGAACATGATGAAAAAGGTGTTCATGGAGTTTCTCGACAAGTTTGTTGTCGTATTCATCGATGACATTTTGATCTATTCCAAGAGCAATGAAGAGCATGAGGAACATTTGCGTTTGATTCTAGAGAAGCTCAAAGAGCACAAATTGTATGCCAAGTTCAGTAAGTGTGAATTCTGGTTGAGTGAAGTTGGATTTCTTGGACACATTGTGTCAGGAGATGTTATAGCTATCGATCCTGCAAAGGTATCAGCTGAAACTGAATGGGAATCTCCCAAGTCAGTTAAGGAAGTTCGTAGTTTCCTTGTCTTGGCAGGATACTATAGAAGATTCATTGAGAATTTCTCAAAGGTAGCTAATACAATGACGGAGTTACATAAGAAAGATAAGAAGTTTGACTGTACTGATGGATGTGAAGTCGGTTTCCAAGAATTGAAGAAGAGACTAGTGTCAGCACCAGTCTTATGTCTGCTAGATTTGGAGAAGGATTTCCAAGTCTATTGTGATGCATCTCACCAAGGATTGGGTGGAGTTTTGATGCAAGAAGGGAAAGTTGTGTCTTATGCCTCGATACAACTCAAAACTCATGAAGTGAATTATCCTACTCATGATTTAGAGTTAGCCTCTGTTGTCCATGCACTCAAAATATGGAGACATTATCTTTTGGGGAAACGTTGTGAACTATTCACAGAACACAAGAGTTTGAAATATATCTTCACTCAGAAGGAACTCAATATGATACAAAGAAGATGGCTAGAGCTCATCAAGGACTATGAATTGAGTTTGCAATACCATCCCGGTAAAGCAAATGTTGTAGCAGATGCTTTAAGCCGTAAGGTTTATGTGAATGACCTTACTAAGGGAGAATTGCCAGATGATCTGTGTGCCCAATTCAAATATCTCAGATTGGAGATAGTGCCTGAAGGATATCTCATGTCATTGGATGTTCAACCCACATTGTTGGAAAAGATCAAAGAAGCCCAAAAGTTGGAAAAGGAAATTGAAGAGATTAAATGAAAAATTAGTAAAGGAAAGGCTAAAGGATTCCATGAAGATGAACATGGTACTTTATGGTATGGAAAACATATCTGCATTCCGCAAGATCCGGAGCTTCGGAAACTGATTCTGCAAGAAGCACACAACTCACCATATTCCATTCATCCAGGTAACACCAAAATGTACATGGATGTGAAGGAAAGATTTTGGTGGAATAATATCAAGAAGGACGTCGCGGAACATATTGCCTTGTGTGATGTGTGTAGTCGAGTTAAGGCGGAACATCAAAAACATGCAGGATTATTGCAACCACTACCTATTCCTGATTGGAAGTGGGATAAGATTGGAATGGAATTTATCACCGGATTTCCAAGGACCTGATCTGGATATGATTCCATTTGGGTTGTTGTGGATCACCTAACTAAAGTGGCTCATTTCATACTCGTGAAGACAACCTATACAAGTGCTAAGTTAGCCAAGATCTATATGAACAGGATTGTATGTCTACATGGAGTACCTAAGAGTATTGTGTCTCATAGAGGAACTCAGTTCACTTCACATTTTTGGCGACAACTACATGAATCATTGGGAACAAGGTTAGAGTTCAGCACGGCTTTTCACCCCCAGACTGATGGATAGACAGAAAGGACCAATCAGAGGATATGTTGAGGGCATGTGCCCTAGACTATGGTGCTAGTTGGGATGAAAGTTTGCCTTACGCAGAATCTCTTACAATAACAGCTATCAAGCAAGCATTGAAATGTCACCATTTGAATTTATTTATGGAAGGAAGTGTACTACGCCATTGCTATGGAGTGGAGTAGGAGAAAGAAATTTTTTCGGACTAGAACTGATTAAGGAAGCTGAAGAGAAAGTCAGATTGGTAAAGGATAG
This sequence comes from Avena atlantica, assembly GCA_910589765.1. NCBI lineage: Eukaryota > Viridiplantae > Streptophyta > Magnoliopsida > Poales > Poaceae > Avena > Avena atlantica. The sequence continues at coordinate 442,335,938 of OU342739.1, forward strand.
ATTGAAGATAGCACAGTCCCGACAAAAGAGCTACGCAGATCCAAAGCGTAGATAGGTCACCTATGAGGTAGGTGATAGAGCTTATCTTAGAGTCTCACCACTCCGTGGTGTGAAGAGGTTTGGGATCAAAGGAAAGTTGGCACCTAGATATGTTAGACCATTCAAGATCTTGAGTCGCAAAGGAGAAGTGGCTTATGAGATTGAATTTCCTAAATCACTGTCTATAGTTCACAATGTGTTTCATGTGACTTAGTTGAAGAAGTGACATCCAGAGATGGAAGAAAGTTCTTTGAAGGATACTATACCTTTGGAAGAGGTTCAGTTGGAGAGTGATCTCCCTTACGAGGAGAAAGCTATCAAAATCCTCGAGACTGCAGAAAGAGTTACTCGTACCAAGACTATCAAATTCTTCAAAGTTCAGTGGAACCATCATTCTGAAGAAGAAGAAACTTGGGAAAGAGAAGATGATCTTCGGAAAGATCACCCTCACCTATTTGCTAGCCAATCTGAATCTCGAGGGCGAGATTCATCTTAAGGGGGTTAGATTTTTAACATTCCAAAATTCATGAATTGTAAAAGAATGCATTGCATTCATATTATCATAGCATCTAGAGCTTGCACAAAAAATTTCAAAGTTTTGAAAACAAATAAAAACCATATTTATGCCCATTTTATTATATTCATATGAGGCATGGTTTTATTTTTATTTTCAAAAGACCAAGGTGTGTTTGAGTGAATAGATGTATTTGTCACACTTTTGAGTGCAAGGTTCACTGTACGAAAATCTAGAAAATATTTGAATTCAAACAAGTTGAAATAAGGTTTCAAATTCATTCCTAAAAATCAAATTAGAAAAAGAAAAGGTTAAAGAAAAAAATAAAATAGTGCGCTGCCTTTTTAGCCTAGTACCACTTCTGACCCAAAAGCCCACCCGGGGTTCTCTCCCTCTGCCCCCTCTCTCACCCACGCGAGCCCTACCCCGCAGCCGTTGACACTAGGCCATGCGCCACATCAGCATCGTTTCCCCCAAACCCCGCGCGCAGACGCTGTCGTCGCCCATTTCCTCCCCCATTCACTGTCGTGATGAATTCGCTTCAATTGGCATTGATTCACAGTGTGATGGCCACCCCTGCTCCGGCTCCTTATTCGCCACCTCACCACAGTCATTTCCCCTCACCTAGCCCCCACTGAGTGCCACCAGGCTGCCCACAAACGAACTCGCGCCATCGCTGCCCGATGCACTCCGGCGAGCTATTCTGGTGAGTCTCGAGCACCCCCATGTCCCTCGTTCATACGAAGTTGTTCCCTTGGTCCTTGCGCTCCTTCTAATACCACTGGTTCGCCCTATATCCCCCCAGGCCGTCGTCCCCGTGAAGCACCGCGAGCGCCCGAAGCTTCGACGAACTCCGACGAGCAATCCCGGTAATAATCGAGCTCCCCTTGCCTTCTAGTTCAAACCATGTCGTGTGCCTTGTCCTTGTGCATGTTCTGATGCCTTTTGTTTGCGCTATGGTGACCTAGGTCATCGCCTCTGTCGCTGTTTGCAAGAACCCGACGCCAGCAGCTACTCCGACGAGCTCCCACGGCCACAGCAGCTCGCCCCCGTCTAAACCAAGGCCACCTTGAGCATCCTCGCATCCGTGCGATGCTGGTAAGCCGCACCACTGCCCCTAGCCCCCTATGGAATCACCGGAGCATCACCGGCAGAAGCACTGTCGCCGCTGCCCATTTGTGCCGCCCATCTTTGATCACGTGAATGAGAGCCATAGGATTTAGATCTGGTAGTTTAGATTAGATCGTGAGTGAAGCGGTATGGTCAGATCTGGCGCGTTGGATATAACTTGATCCAATGGCATGGAAACGTGATCCACGTGAATCGGTATCAACCAGTCAGATGCGCCCACGTGTCTGGCTATTGGGTTTAAAATCTGTTTTTGAATCTATTAAGGATTTAAACTTGTAAAATTCATATCTTTAGTTCTGTTTGTCCAAAATTTGCAAATAATATATCATTGGATTCAGAAAATTAAGCCCTACACTACCGTGGCCTTGAATTTGTATTTTGCTTCTAGAAAATTAGGATTATTTGCAGAACCAATTATAGGCTTATTTTGGCTATATAAAAAATGTTTATAAAAATGTTTTGAAGCAAATTTGAGTTTGATTAGACTCTAGATATATCACTTTGTAGTCATTACTTTTTGGTTTGACTTGTTTAGTATATAAAAGCATTTCATTACATTCCATGCATTCTTATATATTTTTGCTTGAATATTTGAATGCGAATTTGGTGTTATTATTTTGTGTGTAGATTTTGGTGATAGTGGTGATTGTGATTGTGAGGACTGTTGCTACTCCCCCAACTACCAAGGCAAGTGATGCTTCATGTATTTTGTCCTATTATTTTGACTATGCATTAGTAATATTTTGAGTAGGTCTTGCTAAGTATTTATGCTATGCTATGCCTTGGGAAATCCTAGTAGTTGTAGTCTTAGCAGAAATTTTCTCTAAGTTAAGGTACTTGTTATGTTATCATGCTTAGCCTAGCTAGTAGCAAAAAAGGGTGGAATATTCATGCTATGGAATTTTGCTAAGTCTATGACTTGTGTGTTTGCTTAATAAAACAACTAAGTGAATGAATCACCTGGGTGGAATGGTATGTTGGTTTGTGTTGAGTGGTTACACAAGGCCCATGTCTATGGTTACCTTGTGTTTCACACTTGTGGAAATCCACCGAGGAACAAAGGGACTTGAGATGTTTAGTGTTTAGAAGCTTATAGTGCAACCACATGGCATATGGGCTCTGCCTTGATCATATAGGTTGCAAGAACTTAGCCAGATGGACAGTTGGTGGTAGGGTGATAGGATGGAACGCGTCCATGGTGTTCTAAGGGAATACTTTTGAAAGGTCTCGTCTCGATGCATGTCGAGTCTTGTGGGGAAAGTGCACCACCTCTTGAGAGGGTAAAACCTAAGTACTTAGCCGTGTCCCCGGCAATGGACAATTTGAGCATCAAAGACATTGAAGCTATCAAGGATCTCCTCATCCCAAATTTTAAGTTAAAAACTTGTGGTTGAAGAAGGGTTAAAGGTTCACCAATGTCGATTGGTGGTTCCTTGGGAGTTTTTGACAAACAAAAACTTAGTGTTTTAAACTAATAAGGAAAACCTTATTTTGAGCAAAGCAAACCTAAGCTACACTTAGCCAAATTCATATAGATGATAGATACTACTATTCTATTATGGTATCACTTGTCAATACAATTTCAAATGTATTGACCCACTATGGTTGTAACTTATGATGTTGCAGGTTACTCTGATGGAGATTAGGGTTGTGAGTCTACACTCAAAATACTTGCATGTGTCACATGAAGATGAAGGCTTATAGTTATTTCCTTTATGTTATGAACTCTATGTACTAGCATTTGGCTATTGAGTTGTAAATACTATGTTATCTCTGGAATGAAGATGTAATAAACGACCTTTGTATATGTGTATTTCATCTTAAAACGTGGATGCTAGCATTTGATCCAGAGACTAGCATTGCAATTCAGGCCGGGCATAAAAAACCAAAACCGAAGACCAAACCCGATAAAACGGGACAGAACCCAAAAAACCCGAAAATTCGGTCTTCGGTTAGTAATTCGCCAAAGACCGATATTTTGTCACGATGTTCGGTTGTCGCTGGAAGAAGACCGATATGACCGTAAAGACCGAGCTTCTCGCACCACGTAGAATCAGCCCAGCCCATATCCCCTCTATTCCTAGCGTAGAGCCCATATCCCCTCTATCTTCTCCTCGTTCCTCTCCCTATTCCCATTCCCATCTCTAGCCCTGGGCGCCGCCAGCTACAAGCGTCTGCCGCCAAACCATGGCACCTCCATGGCTCCACCCATTCCGCCACCCTGCCACATCTCCGACCCCGGGCGTCGACAGCCGCAAGTCTGCAAGGCACAGCGCCACGTCCACAGTTTCTACTCACCTGGCCAGCCCCCGTTGCAACACACGCTGGTGACCGGCGAGTCAGCGACAATGGAGTTGAACTGACTTCTACAGTTGTGACGCTCGTACATAGCAAAACAAGGCATAATTGCCTGGAATATTTGGTTCTGTGCTCTCCGTGTTTTGTTCCTCAACTACTAGTACAAGTACTGTTTGGCTTTGTGCCGCTCGTACAGTCGTATATTGTCCAACAAATTGGAACGTGTGGATGCTCATGACGTGTGTGTGCTGCATTTTTGATATGCCTGGGCTATTTGAAATCTATAAGAAAAATGAATTTTATGTCCATCTTCTTATTTGGTATATATGGTCATGACCGAAGACCGGACCAAAAAAACCGAAGACCGAATACAGAAAGACCGAAAATACCGAAGGTAATATGGGTATTGTTTCTGGATGACCGAAATTTCCAAAGAACGAAAAGACCGGACCGAGCAAACCGAACGCCCGGGCAGAATTGCAATCACAGGGACCTTTACCTTAAAAGGTGGGTCTTACATTCAATCATGTTCTTTATCTTCCTTGTTTGCACAAGACTCTTATCTATTGAGTATAACTTTGAAAGCCATCGTTCTGAAAAAAATTATGTTTGAGCAAAGAGTACTCTTGTTGTGAAACTTTTTTACAAAAGCTTTATTTGTAAAACTTTTTAGCAGCTGTTCTCTGACCAAGAACAAAAGTTTGCCAATTCCAATTATGATTTATCTTTATGCATCTCTATTGTGACTCATGTACTTATTGCAAGATAAGTTATATAATGGTGAGTTGCTTTCTTCTATGAGTTGTCCAATGGTAAGAGTGATGCTTCTTGTCCGTATTATTTTATCAACACTTCACTCCATAAACCTGTGGACATGTTTACTGAGCTCAGTTTTTTCTTGGGGACAAGCGACGGTCTAAGCTTTGGGGAGTTGATACGTCCAATTTTTATCACCATTCTATATCATAATTTGCCTCTATTCATTGATATATTTCATATTAAGAGGTGTTACTTATGTCTTTTTATTTTTTTTGCATGTTGGATGATTCTTGGAGGATGAACTGCCGTGAGTCAAGATTCTGATGGAAAAATAGGTGTTTTGATGCAATTTCGCGAAGACCAGAAAAATTACGAAAAATCAAATTTTCTCAGAAGACGACGGAAGCTAGAAGGGGAGGCAGAGATGGGCCATAGGGGCCCACCCCCTGTCACATCCCAAAATTTTCCAAATTTTGAAATATGAAAAATAAATAAAATAAATAAATAATTGTTAAAATTTAGGGTGAGAAGAAACTTTTTGATTCCAAATGGAAACATCAAAACCCATCTTGAACAATCTTTGAATAAATTTTGAATCCAACTAAATTCAAATCAAGTGAAATGCATTCTTCATAAATGCATCTTGAAATTTAAAAACTTGGAAAACAAACCAAAACTCTAAAACCCTAATGGAGGAAAATCATTTCAAAAATATATCTAAGACCATGGATTTGATCCATATAAAATTTGTCAAAAAACATTTATAAATGATCAAGAATGACAAATGGAAATGTTATAAAACCATAGAAATTGATTTCATTCAATTTGGAACCATAGATAAAATCTTATGAATTTAGTAAGATCGAGAAATTGAATTTCCAAAGCTAATAAAGCACCTATCTAAAAATCCATACCAAATGGTGAGCAAATAATCCTAAAGAGATTTAAAAGGATAAACAGATATTAAATAAGATTTTACAATTGGAATCACCAAGTCTGGATCTTTAAATAAAAAGATATGGATTTTATAGGATAAAGAAATAAATAATAATTAAAGAGTATTTAAAAGCCAAATTAAATCTTGGCCAAATCCATAAGCAAATGAAAATAAAGATAATCCAAATAAAATAAATGGATAAAGATTATTCCAATAAAATTATATGGTATTAAAACCATAATCAAGTTTTATTTAAATGAAGACAAATACTCATTTAAAATAATAAATAAATCATATTAACATATTTCAAATAGTTCAAAGTGAATTATTTAACACCTTATTAAGTAAATAAAACCTACTGAAAAGGTTTGGTGAAATTTTGGTTTCAAATAAGGGTTTGAGAATTTAATTAAATCTTATTTAATAAAGGAATGTGCCTTTTTAAATAAAATATAAACCATAAATAAATAAAGGGATTATTCATAAAAAATGGACTTTAAATACATGTTTAAAACATATTAAAAATTTACTGAAAAGTTTGGCAAGGATTTTAATTCAAATGTTTGATTGAATTGTTTAAACAAAATCAAAACAGAAAATCAAAATGGAAAAAGAAAAGAAACAGTATAAAAAAATGGAACCAGCCAGCCCAACCTGGCCCACTAAGCCCAGCCAGCCCACTCCCTCTCCCCCAGCTAATCGTTCCTTTCTCACCGCAGAACAAACCCGCCCCCTCACCGACCGCTGGGCCCCACTCTTTCTCTCTCTCAGTCGCTGACGGAACGACCCCACTGCCCCGTCAGACCGTCATCAACCCCGCGACCATTCCTCCCCTTATTCCTCCAGCCGTTGCTACCGTTGATTGCGAGCTGTAATTGGCCTTGAATCCGCGAGTTAAACACACCGTGCCTCTGCCTACTTGAGCGCCTCCTCTCTTCCTTCCTTTCCCCTCAGACTCTGTTGCCAGAGAGCCACCAGGCTGCTCGAATCGCAGCTCATACCCTCGCTGCTCCGGCCATAATTCCGGCCAAGCCTCGCCTCCCCTTGCCTCCCAGTTCCCTCGAGCGTGATCCCCACCTCCCTACACATATGCCTGTAGCCTCCACTCGCCCGCACGCGCTCCACATCATCGTCAACCTCGACACCCCTATTTTGTCTTAGCGCACACCATAGCGTCGCCTCCGACAATGTCTGACCGCACCCGAGCCCGAAGGCAACTCCGGCGAGCAATTGTCGTCCACCCGAGCGCACCTTCGACAACCGTGGCATCGTTGAGCATCAGCACGCCACGACGACCTCGGTGAGCCTTTCCCCTGACTCTTTTGCTTCCTGAAATGCCAGAAACTCCACCGTCCGACGCGCCGCCGCCACTCGCTGCCGCCAGCACCGCCCATCCCTGGTCACACGCACACCAGCTGTCAGATAGATTAACTAACCGAAAAGGGTATCATTTGATTAGAGCCACACGATCTGTTTAAAATCTAACATCCCACGTTGCACGATCCGCATGAATCGGTACAGACCAATAGCAACAAGACACGTGGCCCTGCCTATTGTTTTAAAAACAGAATTGATCTATTAGATGTTCAAATTTGTAAAATTCATAACTTTTAATCTACATGTCCAAATTTTGCAAATTTTATATCAATGGAATCAGCAAAACAAGTACTTTCCAACTATGCACTTTGTTTAGTAAATTGCTTCTGTTGAATTGATTGTATTTGCAGAAACTTGTGTAGGCATAATTTGTGTATAAAATTTATTCTAGAAATGTTTTTAAGGTAAAATCTTTTGCAAATGGATTGTTTTGAACCTACTGACCATAGAAACCAACTTTTGATTTTAAAAACATATTTTGATATGCAAAGGAATAAATCTTGGAATAAAAGCATTTCTATCCAAATAAAAATATTGATTATATGTTAAAAATGATTTTTGAGTAAAACCCTTGGAAAATGATTTGAACTAAACTCTTTGACCCTAAACACCAAGTTTTTGGAATTTAAAATATATTTGTTTAACCCTATAAAATTATTGCTTTACTAAAAGGCATTTCCAACAACATAAAATATTGCTTTGGTATAAAAATGGTTTATAAGTAAAACCTTTTGCAAATGGTTTTAATAATAAACACATGACCTTAAAACACTAACATTTGTGTTTAAAAATATATTTGTCAAACACTAGAAAGTATTGCTTTGATTTAAAGCACTTCTAACAAAACAAAAATGATTTAAAGTGGCCATTTTCACTAACTTAATATCAAATGGTTTTTCCACATTTATAAATCACCAATAGGTGTTTTCAAATGTTTATGACCTATTAGAAACCACATTTCCAAATAAAACAATCTTTGGCATGTTTGCATGCATTGCTTTGTTTTTATTCTATGTAATGATTGCTTGAATGGTAGATTGAATATTTGCTTGCTTGATTGAATTGTACTGGAATTTGAAGAGTGTGACTATTGCAAGATCAAGGAGTGAACTTATAATTCTCTACCAAAAAGGCAAGTGGTGCTTCATATTTTTGTCCCAATATTTTTGACTATGCATTAGAAATATTTTGTATAGGGCTTGCATGAATATTTTGCTAAGATCTATATGCTATGCTTGGGAAATCCTAGTAGTTGTAGAATTTTTAGAATTTTATCTTAGTTAAGATAATTTCTATTGCCATGCTTAATCTAGCTAGTAGAAAACAAGGGTGAATTATATTCATGCTATGGAATATTTCTAAGTCAAGGACTTGTGTTTTGTTTAATAAAACAACTAAGTGAATGAATCACCTGGGTGGAATGGAAGGAAAGGTTTGTGTTGAGTGGTTACACAAGTCCAGTATACTAGGGAAAACTTGGGCATCACCAAGTCCAGTATACTGGGGTAAACTTGGTATCTCACTTGTGGAATGCCACCCAGGAACAAAGGGATTTGAGATGCCAAATGTTAAGAAGCTTCTAGTGCAGCCACATGGCATTATGGGCTCTGCCTGGATCATATAGGTTGCAATAACTTAGCCATTTGGACAGTTGGTGGTAGTGGGATGATAGGTTGGAACGCGTCCATTCTGGTCTAAGGGAAGGCTTTCAAAAGATCTTGTCTTGGTGAAAATCAAGTATTGTGGGGAAAGTGCACCACCTCTGCAGAGTGTAAAATCTAAGTACTTAGCCATGCCCCTGGCAATGGACAATTTGAGCATCAAGACATGGAAGCTATCAAGAATCTCCTCATCTTAATTTTTCTAAGTTAAAAACTTGTGGTTGAACAAAGGTGAAGGTTCACCAATTTTTATTGGTGGTTCCTTGGGAGTTTTTGCCAAAAAAAAACTTAGTGTTTTCAAAATGATAAGGAAAATATATTTTGAGCAAAGCAAGCCTAAGCTCCACTTAGCCGAATGCATATATATGTTAGTCTCCACCATACTACCATAGTATCACTTGCCAATACAATTCAAATGTATTGACCCTTGTGGCTGTAACTTATTATGTTGCAGGTTTGTTTGATGTTAGTGAAGTGTGTTGATTAGGATTACAAGTCTACAACCAACATGATTGCATGTGGCACCATGAAGATGAAGGACTCCATGCTATATAGTTAATTCTGCTGCATTGTAATGATATAGCCAAATGAGCTATGTAAGATGTAATGAATTATTTTATTCCTGGTTATAAAGTTGTAATATGACCTTTGTTTCTTGATATTACATCTTAATTGTGGATGCTAGCTATTGATCCAGGGTCTAGCATTGTAAACACAAGGATCTCTACCTTATTAAAGGTTGGGACCTCTACACCCCCCCAGGCGTGGGCCACCCCTGGCCGCGCCTACAGGGGGTGTGGCCCACCTCTGGCTCCGCCCTCTCGCCTATATCTTCCCCTCGGAACCCTAAAACACGGGGAGCGACCATAGAAAGATTTCGCCGCCTCTACGGGGCAGAAAACACCGAGAGAGAAAGAGCTCTCTAGCAGAAAAATTCTTTTTCAGGGGAAATTCCTTCCCGGAGAGGGGAGATCGTCGCCATCAACACCATCGTCAGGCTAGACTTCATCGGGATCATCATCATCCACATCATCATCTCCACCAGCACCATCATCACCACTCCATCCCGCTATAACAATTGTGTTGAATACTTGCATAGTTCTTAGGGGAAACTTTCCCGGTGTTGATTACTATTGTAGTTGATGCTTGTGAGTGGAACCATTGGATCATTGTTTATGTTCAGATTGTTATCCATTACCATATCATCTTTGATCTTGATCCATATGATGTCTTGTGAGTACTTCGTTTAGTTCTTGAGGACATGGGACAAGTCATGTTGTTAGTAGTGGATTTGTGTTGAGATATTATTCAATGGTTTAATATTTAAGTTGTGGTGCTATTCTTCTAGTGGTGTCATGTGAACGTTGACTACATGATACTTCACCATTTATGGGCCTAGGGGAATGCATTGTGTATTTGGCTACTAATTGTGGGGTTGCCGGAGTGACAGAAACATGAACCCCCATTAGGACACCTTTGCATAAGGGAGCGTAGGATCTCAAAGTTTAAGGTTGTGGTTAGGTTTATATCTTAATTGCTTTCATGTAGTTGCGGATGCTTGCAGGGGGTTTAATCACAAGTATGTATTAGTCCAAGTAAGGTCGGTACATTAGCACAGGTTCACCCACACAAGACTTACAACACCAAAGAAGGGTACTCAGCTATTTGAAGCGAAAGCACTTGACAGAATTCTCATGTGTCCTCGAGAACGTTTGGTCCTTATAAGTATTTCCACCGGCTTGTCCTTTGCTAAGAAAGGATTGGGCCACTTGTTGCATTTGTTCGTTGTCTTTATTACTTGCACTTTGTTTCTTTGCTTTATTAGAAAACCCCTAAAAATCCGTTTGATAAGTATTTACTAAGATTTCCTGATCTATACCACTAGTCAACACCTTCTGCTCCTCGTTGGGATCGACACTCCTATTTATCGAAAGTACTGCGATACACCCCCTATACTTGTGGGTCATAAACCGACGCTCTAGCGAGTTCATTAATGGTGTGCATGAATTCATCTGTGTGGCTAATGCAAACAAGCGGAACGGTTTTGTATTCTGTCCATGTAGTGGATGTAGGAACCAAAAGGATTACTCTGACTCAAAAACCCTTCACAAAAACCCTTCACGCCACCTGTTGAAGTCCAGTTTCATGCCCAGTTATAATTTTTGGACCAAGAACAGAGTGAGAGAGAGGGGGGTTATAATGGAAGGCAATGAAGAAGAGGAGGAGGATGACAACTATCAAGGTTTCCCTAAGTACGTAGATACTTCCATGGGGAAAGATGAAGGGGAGGCTGAAGAAAAGACACATGCTGAGACCGATGATGATCTTGGTCAGACCGTTGCCGATGCATGGAGAGACTGTGAAAATAAAAAGGAGAGGGAGAAGTTCAATGACATGTTAGAGGATCACAAAAAGTTGTTGTACCCAAATTGCGAAAATGGTCTGAAAAAGCTGGGAAGCACACTGGAATTGCAGCGATGGAAGACAGAGTGTCCTATACCTGACTCCTCAATTGAAAAGTTGTTGAAAATGATGAAGAATATGCTTCCAAAGGATAACTTATTGCCCGCTAGTACATACAAAGCAAAGAAGGTTGTCTGCTCTCTACGTTTAGAGGTTCAAAAGATACATGCATGCCCTAATAACTGCATCATCTACCACAGTGAGGAGTACGATAATTTGGATGCATGCCCGATATGCACTGTACTACGGTATAAGATCAGACGAGATGACCGTGGTGATGTTGAGGGCGAGCCCCCCCCCCCCCCCGGAAGAGGGTTCCTGCCAAGGTGATGTGGTATGCTCCTATAACACCACGGTTGAAATGTTTATTCAAAAACAAAGAGAAGGCCAAGTTGTTGTGATGGCACAAAGAGGAACATAAGTCAGACAGGATGTTGAGACACCCCGCTGATGGGTCGCAGTGGAGAAAAATCGATAGGAAGTACCCGGACTTTGCAGATGACGCAAGGAGTTTAAGGTTTGGTCTAAGTACAGATGACATCAATCCTTTTGGGGAGCAGAGCTCCAGTCATAGATGGCATCAATCCTTTAAGGAGTTTAAGGTTTGGTCTAAGTACAGATGGCTCCTTGACACTATGTATCTATAACCTTCCTCCTTGGTTGTGCATGAAGTGGAAGTTCATTATGATGCCAGTGCTGATCCAAGGCCCGAAGCAACCCAGCAACGATATTGATGTGTACCTAAGGCCATTAGTTGAAGAACTTTTATAGTTGTGGCACGAACCCGGTATACGTGTGTGGCATGAGCACAAGCAGGAAGAATTTGACCTCCGAGCTTTGCTTTTCATAACAATCAATGATTGGCCTGCTCTTAGTAACCTTTCAGGACAGACAAACAAGGGATACAATGCATGCACGCACTATTTAGATGAGACTGAAAGTATATATTTGGAACATTGTAAGAATAATGTGTACAATGGGCATCATCTATTTCTTTTGTCCAAGCATCCCTTAAGAAATAAAGGCAAGCATTTCAACGGTAAGGCATGTCACCAAACGAAGCATAAGGAACGTACTGGTGCTGATATATTTGATATGGTCAAAGATTTGGATCAAATAGTAACCTTTGGGAAGGGTCCTGGCGGAAAATATGTTTTGAAGGACGCTGACAGACATACACCCATGTGGAAGAAGAAATCTATATTTTGGGAACTACCCTACTGGAAATTCCTAGAGGTCCGTGATACGTCAGAAACATATCTATAATTCTTTATGTTCCATGCTTGTTAAGTATCTACTTTGCTTTGCTTTTTCTTTACTTTGAGGCGTTTTTATATGTTTTATGGTACTAACCCATTACCAAGATGCCATAGTGCCAGTTACCCGTTTTCTTCTGTTTTTGGTTCCAGAAAGGCAGAAAATCAATATTCTCGAAATTGGAGGGGACAAAATCCAAAGTCAATATTTTACCGTGGGGTACACGAAGCCTGAATACGAGACGGAGGAGAGTCACCAGTGGGCCATACCCCCTGGCGGCAGGGGCTGGGCCTAGCCACGCCTAGGGGGTGCATCTGTCCTGGTGACCCCCCCTGCCTTGCTTCTTCGCTTATAAAGTCCCCCTGATGCCTAAACCCTAAGAACCCGATCAATATTCCACGAAACCGTCTGTAGCCGCCGCCACCATCGTCCCTAGATCGGGGGGTCTGAAGTTCATCTCGGCACCCTGCCAGAGGGGAGATCATCCCGGAGGCCTTCTTCTCCGGTATGAAGCGTGAATAGTTCCACCTTGGACTATTGGTACATGTAGTAGCTAGATGGTTGTATCTCCTCCTTTGTGCTTTCATGTCTAGATCTTGTGACCTCCGTTCATGATCAAGATCTCATCTATTTGTAATCATGCATGTTGTGTTTGCGGGGCTCTGATGGATATTGAGATTACTATGTCAGATTGATTAATGGTTTTGTCTTATTGATTCTACCATGTATGTGTAGTTTGTGATCTTGCATGCTCTCCGTTGTTAGTAGCTATCTTGGAAGAGTATTTGCTAGTGACTCCAAGAGGGGGTATTTATGCTCGATAGTGGGTTCATGCCTCTATTTAATCTAAGGGAAGTGACAGAAATCTCTAAGGTTGTAGATGTACTGTTGCCACTAGGGAGAAAACAACGGTCTCTTGTTCATGGAACAAGTGGATTGTTTACCTTACACACTTTGCTTAAAGCAATTGTCTGTTGCTTGCAACTTAATACCGTAGGGGGTTCGGATGATAACCTGAAGGTGGATTTCTAGTCATAGATGCAGTTGGATGGCGGTCTATGTATCTTGTTGTATTGCCCAATCGAATCTCATATGATCTTGATGTCTAGCATTGCATTAGTATGCCTTGCTCAGTCCTGTCAATTGCCCTACTGTAATTTGTTTACCCTGCATGCCATGTTTGTTTATCTAAGGAGAACACCTCTAGTGAACTATGGACCCCGGCCCAATCTTTACCATTGATACATCTTCCATTGTTACTGTTTACTTTCTACAAACCATTATTACCTTCCACACCATACAGTTAATCCTTTGTTACAGCAGCCGGTGAGATTGACAACCTCACTGTTCGTTGGGGCAAAGTCTTGAATTTGTGTTGTGTAGGTCTCCAAGTTGCTTGCAACACCTTTGAGACGTTTCCTTCCTCCTACTGGTTCGATAACCTCGGATTCTTACTGAGGGAAGACTTGCTGATGTGCTCTTCACACCTTTCTCTTGGGGTTTCCCGACGAAGCGCTCTCAGCGCCATCAACAAGTTCTCTGGCACCGTTGACGGGGAGGCTAAGGACGTCTTCACAAGGGGAGTCCTTATGAACCTTTCTCTTTACTTTGTTTTTGTTTTGCTTAGTTTATTTTGCTTGGTTTTGTTGGCCTCTTTTTATCAAAACCCCCCAAAAAAATAGTTTAGTTTGTTTTGCTTTCTCTTATCAAAAACAGAAAAAAAGTTAGTTCCTACTATAGTTGCTGGTCTGTTATTTCCTTGCCTTGTCATGCTTTCTATCAATGGATGGTTTTTTTAAACTAGTTCTTATTGGCAAGGTGGGTTCACGAAAGAAGAAAAGTATTATTATAAGGAACACCGTTTGTCACAAAAAGGGAAACACTTATGGGAACAAATTGATAAATTGAATACTATTGCTAGAGATGTGTGCTCTACTTATAATGTTACTTATTGCTTTGATAAATCTTGTTGCTATAGGAGGTGTAAACACCTCCCATTTCAATGTGAGTATAATGATAATGTTAATATATCCTCTTATGTTAAAGGAAATTATGACCTTTATGATGTGGAACAAATTGAAGAATTTATTGCTTTCAAGGGTGCCTTTCAACTTGCCAGTTTGCTTGAAAATACTGACGATGCACCTTATGAATATGAGGTTTATGAGATACTTAAATTTTGCTTTGATAATTACAAGGAATAAAATGTCTATATTCTTGAATATTTTAATAGATGCTTTCCACAGACGGAAGAGACTAATGCCTTGCAGGAGCATATGGAAGAAGAAATTGCTGAAACAGGAAGATCATTGGATGAAAAAGAGGAGGATGAATGTTATGCTCCTGTGGATTCTTTTGAAATATCTACTATGGGTAAAACTTGTGATGATGTTCCTATGCATGTTACCTATAGTAGTGATCGTGATTGGGAAAAGCACACTACTTTTGATATTGAAAATCTCGTTGGTACCAATTCTGAAAATTCTATTGCCTATGATGATACTTTACCTCTAATTTATGATGATTACAATGATGAATATGATATTTTTAGTCCATCTACTATTGAGCAGAAAATTAATTGTGATTACAATATGCCTCCTATATTTGATGATTATGGTGATGAGAATAATAATGATAGCTACTTTGTTGAATTTGCTCCCACTACAAATAAGAATGACTATTCTTATGTAGAGAGTAATAATTATTATATGCATGTGGCTCATGATAAGAATGTTTTATGTGATAGTTATATTGTTAATTTTATTCATAATGCTACTGAAAGTTATTATGATAGAGGGAAACATGGTCTTATGTATCTCAACAATATTAAGTTTCTCCTCTTTATGTTGAAAATCTTGAAGTTACACTTGTTTTGCTTTCCTATGCTTGTTGCTTTGTGATTCTTTGATTTATTTTCTTACAATATTACTATGCATAGGAAGTGGGTTAGACTTAAATGTGTTTTGAATTTGCTTCTTGATGCTCTCTTCTACTTCAATTCATATTTCTTATGTGAGCATATTCTCAAACTATCAAGCCTAACTTAAAGGCATTAAAGAAAAGTACTTGTTGGGAGATAACTGATGCAGCGCTGAGTTGATGTAGGAGCGCTTCGTTCGGAACCCCAAGAGCAAGGTGTGAAGCAGCACAGCAGCAAGTTTTCCCTCAGTAAGAACCGAGGTTATCGAACCAGTAGGAGTAAGGAAACGTCACACAAGTGTTGAAAACAACACGGAGACCTACACAACACAAACTCAAGACTTTGCCCCAACAAATCAGTGAGGTTGTTAAGCTCACCGATTTGCTGTAACAAAGGATTAAACGTATGGTGTAGAAGGTAATGGTTTGTAGGAAGTAAACAAGTAACAGTGGAGGATGTATCGATGGTAAAGATTGGACCGGGGTCCATAGTTCAATAGAGGTGCTCTCCTTAGATAAACAACATGGCATGAAGGGTAAACAAATTACAGCAGGGCAATTGACAGGAACTGAGCAAGGCATAATAATGCAATTACTAGTCAGAAATATCCTACGAGATTCGATTGGGCAATACAACAAGATACATATACCGCCATCCAACTTCATCTATGACTAGAAGTCCACCTTATATCATCTGAACCCCCTACAGTATTAACTTGCAAGCAACAGACAACTGCTTTAAGCAAAGTGTGTAAGATAAACAGTCCACATGTTCCATGAACAAGAGACAGTTGTTTTCTCCCTAGTGGCAACAACACATTATACAACCGAAGAGATTATTGTCACTTCACTTGGAAACTAGAGGCATGAACCCACTATCGAGCATAAATACCCCCTCTTGGAGTCACTAGCAACTACTTGGCCAAGATAGCTACTAACAACGGAGAGCATGCAAGATCACAAACAACACAAACATGATAGAATCATAAAGACAAAACCATTAATCAAACCAACATAATAATCTCAATATCCATTGGATCCCTACAAACACAATATGCATGATTACAAATAGATTAGATCTTGATCATGAACGAAGCTCACAAGATCTATACATGAAAGCACAAAGGGGGAGATACAACCATCTATCTACTACATGTACCCATAGTCCAAGGTGGAACTACTCACGCATCATACCAGAGAGAAGGCCTCCGGGATAATCTCCCCTCTGGCAGGGTGCCGGGAAGAACTTCAGATACCCCCTCCCCCCCCCCCGATTTAGGGACGATGGTGGCGGCGGCTACAGACGGTTTCGTGGATATTTGATTGGGTACTCCGGGTTTCTGCATCGGGGGCTTCTTATAGGAAAAGGGGCAGGCCGAGACGGCGGCCAGGGGAGCCCAAACCCTAGCAAGGCGCGGGCCCACCTGTGGCCGCGCCTGGGGGTGGGGGGGTTGGCCCCTCTGGCTTGCCTCCCCGGCTCCACTCTGGTCTTCTTGTTCTCCACGGAAAGTAGTTGACTTTGACGTTTGTCCCGTCCAATTCCGAGAATATTTCTTTACTAACTTTTCTGAAACCAAAAACAGCAGAAAACAGGCATATGGCACTGTTGCAACTTGTTAGTAGGTTAGTACCAGAAAACATGTAAAAAGCACCTCAAAGTGTGGACAAGTAAAGCAAAGTAGATACTAAACAAGAATGGAGCATCAAAAATTATAGATACGTTTCCGACGTATCAATAACCCAAGAGTTTTCTTGAGTTCTGAAGTTATTACTTCAGTAATGACCTCTCCTTATCCTTTTATTTGCTTTTTGTGCCAATAATGACCTCTAGTGAGAGGGAAGTAAGATTTGGGGAGTTGCTGTCCCAAAACAGATTTGTGTGCTCTGCCGTAAATATTCGTGTATAATCTCTGTAAGTCGGATTGAGCTAATATTTTACAAATAAATCCCCCAGTATGTTAGCTAACTTTCGTTAGTTCAACACTTTTTGATTTGAGTAACATAAGGTCTTCGAAAAAATCGGATTCTACCTGCTGGTCTGTTTTGATAGATTTCTGCCGTTATTTGCACAGAAAACAGGCATATGGCATCTGCTTCTTATTGATTTCTTTTTGAGTTCTTTTTGGGGATTTGAGCTTTTTAAAGGAAGTTGATACATTAGCTTGTGTTTTTTGTGGAAGTTTTGATGTTTCAAAGCTAAACCCAAAGGTCTATTATCTTTTGAATACACTAATGTTGCTAATGAAGATTGTGTGAGGTTTTGTATGAGGGGAAATTTCAGTTGTAGAGAGAAAATGATGTAATAAGATGAAGAATGGATAAAATATCAAGCTTGGGGATGCCACCCCAAGAAATATTCAAGAGGTACAAGCGTCAAAGCTTGGGGATGCCCAAGGCATCCCCTTCTTCATCAATAAAAAGCTCAGGTCTTTCTAGACACTTCGTTTTTATTGTTTCATGCACTGTTGTGTTGTTTTTGGAGCATCTTAGTTTTCGTTTGCTTTGCTTAGTTTGTTTAGTTTGCTTGAATAAAGTATTTTGGACCCCCTTTCTTGTTTTGTTGTTTAAAATAAGTTGATTTGTGTTGGAAAGGAGTAGAAAGTTCTTACTTATAATGGTACAAAAGTGAGCTTGCTTTGATTGTGGCTTAGGCTTTATCTTTTCATGCTAGATGTTGTTTTGACTTTATGCTTAGTGATTATTGTTGTAGAATGACATTCTCCAAGTCATTGAGATTGTTTAGTGTGCCTTGAAGGAATCATGCATTGTTTTAGCATACAAAAGCATAGTATTGTGGTATTCTCCTTTGATGCTTTGTTTGGGTTGACTTGTCACATGCTCACACCGTGTTATGACTCTAACAAGTCACCTTTAGCCTCTATGATCATTTAGTCCTTGACTTGTAATACCACTTTATGCTTTGATTAGTAATGTTTTGTCGCTCTGCATGATTATGGACATTATTGCTCTCTTAGTTGGTCGCTCCCAGTCTTTTGCTAGCCTTCAATTTTGCTAAGTAATATCTACTCATGCTTCCAACTCCCAAGAAACCAAGTTATTACAAAGTGTACACTATAAATTCCTATGCATGGTGTGTTACACCATTCCAATTATATTCTTGTTTTCATCTATCTTCCAATTAAAAAGTATTTTGTTATGTGAAAACTTAGTGATTAAAGCTCTCACGAACTTGATGTCACACTTTATTTTTCTTGCCCCTAATAAACTTGAACCATTGTGTCATCTAAGTTGTATATGCTTGCACTTATACGTTGGGATTAGCAGAACCATGCTACCATGGGGAACGCTTTCAACACTTATGGATCTCTATCCAGTTGATATCATGCTCTTTTGTTTGCGGATGTCGTTGGTGTGAAATAAAGGGGAGCTTGTAAGTCCATGGAGTTATGTATTTTGTGTTAGAGAAACGCCTAGGCCGCTAGCCTAAGACATTCCTAATCATGGTGGAAACTTTCAGCATCACCATAATGACATCTATGAAGCATTCTTCTTATAAAAAAGATATGAGATTCAGAAAAGGAGGAAAAGAGAGAAAAAAAAGGACCATATTCCCATGGTAAATAAGAAGATTGCTGAGATGCTCATTGTCTACTTGCCTTGTCATTTTGTTATGGGAAAGCTCCTGTAGCAAGTGCAAGGGGTACCCCGTTGGCGGTTCTCTATGATATGCATATACTTACTATGATAAGAACTTGCAAGTAACTAAAGTTGAGTAGCATGAGGAGCGGCCCTCGTACTCAAGGACATGAGATTGCCAACTTATACTTTGTCAAGCATATAATCCATAGTTTGTTCACTTTAACCTTAATCACCTTCAAGATGCTTATGATATGGGCAATGAGGGCTGAAAGCTAACAAGTACCATAATTTTTGGAAGCTCTTTTTGAAACTTGAAATCCCTGCTTCCCTTTTATGAAGGGCCTTTCTTCCACTATTATATTGAGTCTCCACCTTTTATCCATAGGCACCAATTATGAGAGCATAGTTGCCATTCTTAGTTCTATGTGCATTGTCCCAAGACTTACTGATTGATTCATATTGTTGATATTACTTGTTCTTGTGCTATTTTTCTAGTCTCCCTTATGAACTTTGAAGGTGTCTTATGCATTTATGTTTTGCTACTCCATGAGGGACAAGCTGAATGCCACTATGCTATGTTTTCTGTATGTGAAACAAACAAACGTTTTTCAATGCATGTTATTCATGATCTTTGTTTGTAGTCTTTCATGTTGTATGAATAGTTACTTTATCTTATTGTTAGAACTCCATCTTGCATGCTCATGTTTAGAGTTCTTTGATCCCAGCTTTCAACGCTTGCAAATAGTTTGATCTTGATTTTTATGGTGCATGTCACCTCAAAAACTATTCTTTTTATCACTTACCTACTCGAGGACGAGCAGGAGTTAAGCTTGGGGATGCTTGATACGCCGGAAACGTATCTATGATTTTTTGATGTTCCATGCTTGTTTAGTATCTACTTTGCTTTGCTTTGTCTTTAGTTTGAGGTGTTTTTATATGTTTTCTGGTACTAACCTATTAACAAGATGCCATAGTGCCAGTTTCCTGTTTTCTTCTGTTTTTGGTTCCAGAAAGGCAGAAAATCAATATTCTCGGAATTGTACGAGACAAAAGCCAAAGTAAATATTTTACCGTGGGGGACACGAAGCCTGAATACAAGACGGAGAAGAGTCACCAGGGGGCCACACCCCCTGGCGGCGCGGGCTGGGCCCAGCCATGCCTGGGGGGTGTAGCCGCCCTGGCGACCCCCCTGCCTTGCTTCTTCGCCTATAAAGTCCCCCCGATGCCTAAACCCTAAGAACCCGATCAATATTCGACGAAACCGTCTGTAGCCGCCACCACCACCATCATCCCTAGATTGGGGGGATATGAAGTTCTTCCCGGCACCCTGCCGGAGGGGAAATCATCCCGGAGGCCTTCTTCTCCGGTATGAAGTGTGAGTAGTTCCACCTTGGACTATTGGTCCATGTAGTAGCTAGATGGTTGTATCTCCTCCTTTGTGCTTTTATGTCTAGATCTTGTGAGTTCCATTCATTATCAAGATCTCATCTATTTGTAATCATGCATGTTGTGTTTGCGGGGATCCGATGGCTATTGAGATTACTATGTCAGATTGATTAATGGTTTTGTCTTATTGATTCTATCATGTCTGTGTTGTTTGTGATCTTGCATGCTCTCCGTTGTTAGTAGCTATCTTGATCGAGTAGTTGCTAGTGACTCCAAGAGGGGTTATTTATGCTCGATAGTGGGTTCATGCCTCTATTTAATCTAAAGGAAGTGATAGAAATCTCTAAGGTTGTAGATGTGATGTTGCCACTAGGGAGAAAACAACGGTCTCTTCTTCATGGAACAAGTGGATTGTTTACCTTACACACTTTTCTTAAAGCAGTTGTCTATTGCTTGCAACTTAATACTGGAGGGGGTTCGGATGATAACCTAAAGTTGGACTTCTAGTCATAAATGCAGTTGGATGGCGGTCTATGTATCTTGTTGTATTGCCCAATCGAATCTCATAGGATCTTGATGTCTAGTATTGCATTATTATGCCTTGCTCAGTCCTGTCAATTGCCCTACTATAATTTGTTTACCCTGCATGCCATGTTTATTTATATAATGAGAACACCTCTAGTGAACTATGGACCCCAGCCCAATCTTTACCATTGATACATCTTCCACTGTTACTGTTTACTTTCTGCAAACCATTATTACCTTCCACACCATACAATTAATCCTTTGTTACAGCAACCGATGAGATTGACAACCTCACTGTTCCTTGGGGCAAAGTCTTGAGTTTGTGTTGTGTAGGTCTCCAAGTTGCTTGCAACACCTTTGAGACGTTTCCTTCCTCCTACTGGTTCGATAACCTCGGATTCTTACTGAGGGAAGACTTGTTGCTGTGCTCTTCACACCTTGCTCTTGGGGTTTCCCGACGAAGCGCTCTCAGGCACCATCAGTCCGCTCTGCAATCGACGTGATGCATGTGACGAAGAATCTTTGCGTGAACCTGCTAGACTTGTTGGGCGTGTATGGGAGGACAAAAGATACACTAGAAGCACAGAAGGACCATCAACGTATGAAAGACCCAGAAGGCCTGCATCCAGAATGGTTTCAAGGTCATGCCATCTACGCTCTTACCAAACAAGAGAATGAAATCTTTTTTAAATGCCTGAGCAATATCAAGGTCCCGTATGGCTTCTCGTTGAATATAAAGGGAATAATAAATATGGCAGAGAAAAATTTCCAAAACCTAAAGTCTCATGACTGCCACGTGATTATGACGCAAATGCTTCCGATTGCATTGAGGGGGATTCTACCGGATAATGTTCGAGTACCCATTGTGAAGCTATGTGCATTCCTCAATACAATCTCTCAGAAGATAATCAATCCTGAAGATCTACCACGGTTACAGAATGATATAGTGTCTTTTCAGTTTCGAGTAGGTGTTCCCACTATCCTTGTTCAATATTATGACGCACCTCATGGTTCACCTAGTCTAAGATATTTCCATTCTTGGTCCTGTATTTCTACACAATATGTTCCCCTTTGAGAGGTTCATGGGAGTATTAAAGAAATATGTTCGTAACTATGCTAAGCCAGAAGGAACCATCTCCAAGGCCTATGGAACAGAGGAGGTCATTGAATTTTGTGTTGACTTTGTTCCTAACCTTAAGCCGATTGGTCTTCCTCAATCGTGGCATGAGGGGAGACTGAGTGGAAAATGCACTCTAGGAAGTAAATCGATAATATGTAGGGACGAACATTCTTATAGTAAAGCACATTACACAGTTCTATAGAATTCCACCTTGGAGGCCCCGTATATCGAGGAACACAAAAAAAATTTACGCTCCAACAACCCTAGAAAGCATGACTCCTGGATTAGAGATGAACACATGAAGACTTTTGGAGGTTGGTTGCAACATCTCATAAAAAACAACACTCTGGGATATCAGCTATACTTGTTGTCCAGGTCACCATCTTCGACTATATCGACTTTCTAAGGGTACGAGATAAATAGGTATACATTTTACACGATCTCCCAAGATAAAAAGAGCACCAACCAAAACAGTGGTGTACGCTTTAATGTAGTAAACAACAATGGGTCAAAGACCACATAATATGGTTACATAGAGGAGATATGGGAACTTTACTATGGACCTACTTTTAAGGTCCCCTTGTTTCGGTGCAACAGGTCAAGATGACAGGAGGAGGGGTTAAGGTAGACAAGAATTACAGAATGACATCAGTGGATCTCAACAATCTTGGGTACTTAGAGGAACCATTCGTCCTAGCCAATGATGTGTCTCGGGTTTTCTATGTGAAGGACATGTCTACCAAACTGAGAAAATGGAAAAATAAGCAAAAGAATACATCAGAAGATGAGCCAAAGCGCCACATAGTTCTTTCAAGGAAAAGAAACATCGTGGGAGTGGAGGACAAGGCAGACATGTCAGAAGATTGTGATAAGTTTCATGAAATTCCGCCCTCCGCGGTGAAGGATGATCCAAGCATCATGTTAATGAATGAAGATGCTCCATGGTGACGGCGCAATCAGAAATGGACACACGCGAAGAAATGATGTGTAATAATGTATTAAACATTTTATGTAACTATGTTATGAAAACTCAGATTGTGTAATAAAGGATTTACATTGTTCGGACCTTTTTTGAATTTCTTATGCTCGTTTTGAATTTTTCCCATTTCAAACTATGGTCAAAATGGCGGGGATGGAGATAGGGGATGAGACATGTTAGAACTTCATTGGATCTCTGAAGAAACATCATATTGTGAGTCTAAAAATGTTTTTTTAATCACAAGCATTAGATCATATACCTATAGTTCAAAGTGGACCCACTTCCTACCGATTGGGCACACATTTGTCTTTTTCACCCCGGAAAGGACGAAAACGTTTGAGATCTCCAGGTTGGGAGATCGTCCATGTGATGTGGTCTATTATTTTAAAAAATGGGGTGTAGCATTCTGTAACAGCATTTTGGTGGTTGCTTCACAAAACGCCTCGTTTTTTGCGCTCAGAAAATGGAAGACAAAAAGGAAAACTTCCTCCTGCAACATTGTTCTCCATCCCAAGATCCACATGCATGCACAATATGGGCACAATATCACAAACTATTCCGCGATTTTGCACATAATATTGGTCATTTGGACCGAAAGCCATGAAACCTCGAACATGATAGGTCATTTTGTGAAGGTTTTTTCAAGATATAATCAATATACCAACTTTGGTATTTTTCCTTGCAACTATGTCACATAATATGACACCACACGAAGGATTTACATTTTCGGACCATTTTTGAATTTCTAATGCCCGTTTTGAATTTTTCACGTTTCAAACTATGGTCAAAACGGCGGGCATGGAGATAGACGATGAGCCTCGGTGGAACTTGCATTGGATCTCTGAAGAAACATCATGTTGTGAGTCTAAAAATGATTTTTTCAAAAAATCACGAGCGTTAGATCGTGTACCTGTAGTTCAAACTGGACCCACTTCCTACCGATTCGATAAACATTTGTCTTCTTCACCCGGGAAGGAAGAAAAGGTTTGAGATCTCCCGGTTGGGAGATCGTCCATGTAACGTGGTCTAGTATTTTAGAAAAATGGGGTGGTAGCATTCTGTAACAGGATTTTGGTGGTTGGTTCACAAAACTCCCCATTTTTGCGCCCGGAAAATGGAAAATGGATTTTCCGTGCGACGAAAAGGAAACTTCCTCCTGCAACATTGTTCGACATCCCAAGATCCACAGGCATGCACAATATGGGCACAATATCACAAACTATTACATCTTGCTCAGTCTAAACTGGATGACAACTCCCAGTGCCCGAGCCGCAGGAGGTGAACACCCAAAGAAAAGGAACCATCACACAAGCATAGCTCGAGTGAGATCCCTAAAGAACCTACCAGGTATCGGAGACTTTGACGTCCAACGCAACCATATAGCGACGGACATGCTCTTCCTCCTCCCTGACACGACGCTCTGCCACCTCCTCGGGGGCCGGCTCCCTCTGCACCGAGCCCAGACCATGTGACGGCCACCAAAGAAGCTCCGAGTCGATGACGAGACCCGGATTCCTCACCAAGCGACGCGTCCCGGAAGGTAGCACCTTCCAGTGCTAGCTCGGCGGAGCCTAGTCTCGGACATTCTCGACGGATCCCAGTAATCCTTCATTGCCGCCGAGTCGACTACGAGGATGCGGGATGGGCATCCTAAGGTAGGCGGCAAGGAATGTTTGTATGTGTGGGTGGCCATGACGGTCGGCCTATAAATAGAGGGAAAGAGCGGGAAAACATGACGGGAAATATCTTTAGTACCAAACTCAAGGAAAAACATGGCGGGAAACAGAGGGAACCTTTAGTCCCGGTTGGAGACACCAACTGGGACAAAACATAAGTGGCGACGCTATGCCAGTGAGTGGCGACACTATTTCGGTGAGTGGAGACACTATGTTGGTGGGTGGCGACACTATTTCGGTGGGTGGCGACACGATTTCGGTGGGTGACAGCACTAATGATAGGGGTGAGTGTCGACATTATGTCATGAGCGTTGACACTATGTCGTGTTGCTTAATCTATAAATAGGCATACTTGTGAGTCCTCAGGCATCTCCAAGATGGTGTGCGATAGCAGGGACAACACTACGTCCTGTTTGAGGGAGATGCTAGAGGATCGAGTCCTCAGGCATCTCCAACAAACTGGCCATAGATGCACTCCCTAATATGTGAAATTAGTTAGCTCCCAGGCGTATTAACCTAGTTAGAGAAGTTATAAGATACAAGATGGTGTGAGAGAGCAGGGACACCACTACGGCCAACTTTAGGGAGATGCCGCCGGAGCCTAGTCCTCCGGCATCTCCATAAAGTTGGTCATAGAGGCACTCCCTAATATGTTAGATTAGTTAGTTCCCCGACATAATAATAGAACAACATCTTCATAGTTCAGTAAAGTCATAGTAGGAAACGGTCTATTAGTCCCGGTTTCCTAACCAGAACTACGGAATCGGGACTAAAGGCCCCCTTTAGTCCTGGTCTACCCCTGAAATAGTTATTCAAACATAAAATATGGATACATGATGCAAAGAGATGTATGGATGATATATTCTCATGCTCGTTATTTTTATGATAATAATAAACATGCTATTTGTATTATTTTGATTTATATAATAGGAGCTATGAATTTCCAAAGTTTTCTAATTGATTTGAGTTATATAAACTAAAAATAAGTAAATGACAAAAACCCCTCTATTTTATAAATCAGAAAATATTTTTGGATTAGTTATTCAAATTCAAACAATTTTCATGTTGAAAGTTTTGTCAAATTCAAAAATATGAAAAAAATAGTGATTGCATTTTGATTTTAAAATGGCACAATTTATACATAATGCAAATAGATGTATGGATGTTATATTCAGATTCCTTATATTTTTCTAATAATAATATATATATTATTTATATTATTTGTATTTATACAATAGGAGATATGAATTTCGAAAGTTTTCTAAATGATTTGAATTAAAATAAGAAAATTTACAAAAAAAACTCTAGTCTCGGGTCTTTACTACACAAGGGACTAGAAGGTGGCTCCGCGCGCGTAAACTGATGCAGCCAAAAAAACCTCTAGCCCCGGGTCGTTTCACCGCCCGGGACTAGAGGACCTCTAGTCTCGGGTTGCAACGCTGCCCCCCACCGCGCCCACTCGCGCAAACGAAGAAGACGAAGGGCTTCGCCGCAGACAAATCAACAAGAGGGAAGGTGCTACCCGATTTTTCCGTCGAGCTTGCTGCCGCTCCCTTGTCGGCTGGTGTTTGTGATCGCGCTCGCCGCCCATGCCTCGTCGCGCCTCCGCTTCCTCCGCGACGCGCGCTCGCTGCCGCTTTCGCCACTGCGCTGCCACCTCACCACCCACCTTGTTGATGCCTCGCCGCCGATCGACCTCGCCGGAAAAAATATTGTTAGTAATATTTTTGTTAGTAATATATAGTTAGTTTAGTATTTAGTATTTATACTAATTTTTATTTAGTATTAATGTTTGTAGTATTTAGTATTAATATTTTGTAGTATTCATATTTTTTTAGTATTAAAATGTTTTGTATTAATATTTGTTTAGTATTAATGTTTAGGGTTTGGTACTAATATTTGGTAATTTTTTTATTAGTGTAGAAATATGTTAGTACTAATATATGTTAGTGTAATATTTATTTGCTAGAATGCATATTCAATTAAATATAGCAATGCACTTATATTGCAACTCATATCTACATAATAAGGTATTATTTGCTCATATCTACATAAAAGGTGACCCTTTTTTAGTACATTGCTCATTTATTACTATTTTTTCTAACTTGATTTACCTTTCTTTATAGAATAGTTAAGTCATGGATGGTCGCACCGGTGAAGATTTTCTTCAGGGCATGATAAGAAGTGATGAAATTCCTCTTATTATGAGAGGTGAAGATATCGAGCTCGAGGAAGAGATATCCTCATATATGAATACATCCGGTGATGGAATAGATCAAAACCTGATGTACGAAGGGAAAAACCTGATGTACGAAGGGCAAGACCTGATGGACGAAGGGCAAACAGACAATAACAATGATGCCCCCTCAACAGCATCCGATGAGGTATATATATTAAGCCTCATGTGACCTCTATGCATTAATTGATCTGGATATATTAATCACTCTCTCTTCTTATTTTAGCCCACCAGATCGAAGCAATTGACAGATACAACAAAATGAGGCCCAAACAGAAAGCTGGGATGGTAATCAAAGGTTCACCATCGACGAAATATATGATAATGGACAACCGATTGCTCTAGAAAAGCAACAGATGATGTTTACAAATCAATGCGGGGTGATTGTTAGGGACAACCTCCCAATCACCATTCAAGAATGTAATAAGTCAAAGAAACCAGGTGAAGAATCCAATAGTTATGTCATCGATGATGTCAAAGATGACCTTTGGCAGAAGCTCATAGCGCATTTCATACTACCTTCAGAGTATGAAAAATTTGAGGCAGATGGTACTACCCCAAGGCCGTGTGATCTTGAAAGAAGAGCGAAAGTCAAGGAGTGGGCTCTAATGAAGATGGCCGAACTGTACCGGAACCACAAGAAAATTTTATACGCGAAGTATGTCGTGAAAAATAAAACTCCAGACTTCAAAGGAGCAAACGGGAAGTTGAGAGAATAGTGGCCAGATTTTGTAACGTACAAACAATCTTCTGTAGCCAAGGCAAAGTTAGAAAAGAATGCGATAAATGCTGCCAAAAATAAATACCACAAAAATGGTACATGTGGATACAAGAGTGTCGTGCCTAAGTGGGAAAATATGGAGCAGGACATGAGGGATAAAGGTATCACTCCCGGTACAGATGGATGGCCCAAGAGGTCAAAGCACTAGTGGTACAGGCACGGGGGATCGTTGAACCCAGAATCATGGAATACATTATTTCATGAAAAAATTATAAAACCCTCCAAAGCACTTGTTAAAGCAATGAACAAAGCTCAATTAGGATTGTTCGGGCCCAAGAGAGAGAACGACAAGCTAACACGCGCCCTCGGAAATCCTAAAAAAGGTGGACGAATATGAGGCAAAGGCGACAATGTTACATGGAAGAAAGGGTTTCTCATGTACGATGACAGTTACAGAAGCCGTCAGAGAAAGAAGGACCGGGAGGCAGACCGGATCGGTAATATAGAAGAGGACCTAGCTGGGATGAAGAAGCTCATGGAAGCAATTATCCGAAGGTCGTCAACTCAGCTGCATGCTGATGATCCTGCATTGGATCTTAGCCGGCGGAGATGCAACATGGCTTCCACGGAGGTCCAGGCTGATGTTCAAGAACTGATGGATGATGCACCGGCTCTTCGCTACCCTGTGGATGATGTCAGAGAGATGACACAATGTGAGCTACATCAGCCAATGAACAACCTGTTCTTCAAGGTGGCGATCGGCAATGCTTTACCTTTTCTACCTGGAGCACTCCACCATTCACTTCCGATTCCACCTAGCTATGCTCATGTCATGGTGGATGACCTAGTGGAGGATTTTTCGGACCTAGATATTTACATCGCTACACCTGAAGGCCTTAGGAAACAGGGAGATGTCAAGCGCAACATTATTCTATGGAAGAAGAAGTACATCAAGTCTCCAGGCTCGGAGCCAAGGCCACCGACTCCAGGGAATCCAAGTCCACCCTGCCCCAATGATCGTCAACTTCCAAGTCCACCCCGCCCCGATGATTGTCAACCTCCAAGTCTAGCCACCCCGATGTCGATCGCCGAAGCACGAGTACATCAACTTGATCTCTGCCTCCGCGCAATACTCGATCTCTGCCTCCTCCTCTGTGCAATACTACCTCGTCGAAAAAACAGAAGGTCGTCGCTCCCCCGCGCACCACATCAAAGAAAGGTAAAACGGCGAAGACAGTTGACATCCTGAGACGTCGTAAACGTATCTATAATTTTTGATGCTCCATGCTTGTGTTTTATCAACTTTGTTATGTTTTGTCTATACTTTGAGGTATTTTTATGCATTTTTTGAAACTAACCTATTGACAAGATATCGCAGTGCCAGTTGCATGTTTTCTGCTGTTTTTGGTTTCAGAAAAGTTAGTAAAGAAATATTCTCGGAATTGGACGGGACAAAAGCCAAAGTCAATATTTTACCAGAAGGAACACGGAGTCCGGAGGGCAGTCAAAGTGGGGCCATGAGGCGGCCACACCTGGTGGCGGCGCGGCCCAAGGGGCGCTAGCCCTAGGTGTGGGCCCCGCGGGCGCCCACCAACCTTGCCCCTTCGCCTATAAAGTCACCCCGATACAGAAACCCTAAATACCCGATCAAAATTCCATGAAAGAGTCTGTAGCCGCCGCCATCTCCATCCCTAGATCGGGGGGATCTGAAGCTCTTCCTGGTACCCTGCCGGAGGGGAGAGATCATCCCGGAGGCCTTCTTCATCACCATGCCAGCCTCCGAAGTGATGCGTGAGTTGTTCACCCTTGGACTATGGGTCCATAGCAGTAGCTAGATGGTTGGTTCTCCTCCTTTCTGCTATCATGTTTTAGATCTTGTGAGCTCCGTTCATGATCAAGATCATCTTTATGTAATCCTACATGTTGTGTTTATTGGGATCCGATGGATATTGAGTACTATGTTTAAGATTGATTATTGATTCTATCATGTATGTGTTATTTATGATCTTGCATGCTCTTCGTTATTCGTAGATGCTTTGTCCAAGTAGATGCTTGCAACTCCAAGAGGGAGTATTTATGCTAGATAGTAGGTTCATGCCTCTAGTAATCTAGGGAAGTGACAGAAATCTGTAAGGTTGTAGATGTGATGTTGCTACTAGGGAGAAAACAACAATCATTTTCCCAAGGGCAATTGTTTTTTTCACTTTATACACTTTGCTTAATGCAATTATCTGTTGCTTGCAACTTAATACTGCAAGGGGTTCGGATGATAACCTGAAGGTAGATTATTAGTCATAGATGCAGTTGGATTACGGTATATGTATTGTGTTGTAATTCCTAAACGAATCTCATAGGAATCATCATGACTCGTACATGCATTTTTCAATCTATCATTTCCCAACTGTAGTTTGTTCACCCAACATGCTATTTATCTTATGGAGAAACACCTCTAGTGAACTGTCGACCCCAGTCCATTCCTTTACCATTGATACCATCTACTATTTACTTTTACCGTTTACTTTCTGCAAGCAATTACTATCTTCCACACTATACGTTTAATCCTTTGTTTTCAGCAAACCGGTGAGATTGACAATCTCAATGTAAGTTGGGGCAAAGTTCTGTGGTTGTGTTGTGCATACTCCAAGTTGCTAGCAACACCTTGGAGTTTTTTCCTTACTCCTGCTGGTTCGATAACCTTGGTTTCATAACTGGGAGAAAACTTGCTGCTGTGCTCATCATACCTTCCTATTGGGGTTCCCAACGAGGCTCTATAGTAACTGAGCCACCATCACATCCCGCCGGCTCTTCCAAAGATACCTTATGACAAGACCGATGAGGAAAATGCCACAAATGTGATGCCCAAGTTAAGGCTTTTTTGCACCCAAAAAGCCTGAGCCGAAGCCGGTATTTGATGAAAAAACCAAAAAGTGGGCTAGGTCCTTTCTTGAGCAACCATCCCAAATATCGATGAATCTGGAATCAGACTATGACCGCAAAATTATACAAGCAAAGCAGAAAAATAACAAATGCAAAAAGAGGGAAACAAGTTGCCCATCTCGGAAAACAGAAGATTCAATCGGGGCCCACGCTCAGAGTGATTTTAGATACCGACAAGGCCTTCAGAGCCGAATTAGATAAGGACATGCAAATAATGGACCCCAGATCCAGGGCTGCTACTATACTAATGGGCATCACTGTAGCGGAGGCCAAACAACATGCTACCAACGCATGTATGTCTTTTGGTCAATTTTTAGACACCAGTGGGTCAGATAGTACTGCAGTATGTCAAAAGGAAGCCTCTAGTCAGTCATGAGGAGCTCGCGTGTCTATCAACACATATGTGAAATCTGCATGATTGGTACACTGCGCAAACAAAAAACACCAGAAAGAATGGTTTTTGGTGGACGTTAGAAAGGAGCACCACTTCAAAGAATACTCGATACAGATTCAAATGACCGAACAGTTTCAGTTCTACAATCAGCGCGCCCTTAGACAAATCTATCATCAGTTGCTATTGTCTATAAGTGATTTATTTCTGTAATTAAGTCTCTAGCTCAGCCCGTTCATTGCATGTAATATATTATCCTGACTATATATATATCCTTTTATACGGTATTATATTCTGCAAATGAAGATGCTTGAATGCAAAAGAGCTAGAAGATATGACGTTGGGTTCATTGACCCATATACCATTAATGAATATACGTTACATAATCATCCCAAGGACGTGGAGGATGACCTGTGCATGTTTTAAATCGAGTATAATTTTATTAAGAAAATACTATTTCCTTATAACTTCAAATGAGCGTTTATGTCTTGTATACATTCTTTTTTTAAGTGTAATTGATGATTTATGCATGTCTGCTTATGTAAACGTCCGTAGGTTTCACTGGATTCTGCTAAACATTCAAGTTGACAAGTCCCTAGTTGAAGTCCACAACTCATTAAGTTGGGACCAAAAGCAGTGGAGCGACATGAAAGCAATGCTCGATAAGTAATTTCAATCATTATCGCATTATATCAACCTCTTTTGTTCATTTCATGATATCAAGTAACTAATAACTCTGCTGTTCATTTTCTTTGACGAGCAGGTGTTAAATACGGTTCAAACAGAAAATAGAAGGTCCATTCAAAGATGAGCTAATTTATAAAATGGTGAAGGGTTTGCAGCAGCCACCAGAGACTCATTTATGTGGATTCTACGTTTGCGAGTACATTCGCGAGTTGACCAGTGAGCGGAAAGTTGATTCATATTATATTTGCGGTTTGCGGGAGAATCTCGAGCTAGAACAATGCGTACAAGCAATTTAAGAGGAACTGACAGGATTTCTGATGAATGAGGTCCTTGATGTAAATGGAGAACATTATATGAAGGACGCGGAACTCGATATGCCTTAGTGATCTCCACGTAGTTGATATGATATATCATCAATGGCCATGTAATTTCAAAACATTTTCTTCCTTTTGATACGATCGAATATTGTATATATATATACTCGCAAGAGATCGAATATTAATTATATATATGCATCAACGCGTACTATGTAAGCGTAGAATAAGTGGACGAAAACATGTTTAAAATTATAGTGAAACACAAATCAAAAAAGAAATGAAATAGAATAAACAAAATAAAAACATAGAATCTCTGCCGCGGCAGAGAAACACACGAATCTTTGTCGTGGCAGGACATGTATAGTCCCAGGTGGTGTTACGACCCAGAACTAGAGGGTTTTTAGCCCCGGCCACGTCGGAATTGCCACATGGTAGTTTCTAATCCCAGGCCGTAGCAAACCGGGACTAGAGATAGGAGCCTCTAGTCCCAATTTGGCTGTCTCGAATCCGAAACCGAGACTAAAGTCCGTTACGTCCAGGATCGTTTTTCACAAGTGTACCATCACACCACCGCCCACCTGACGTCCTGACCCGAGCTCCGACGAAGAATTAATCTCTTGGTAATTTCCATGCCCTTCTCAGCATTTCCACCCCCCGTTCCGTGCTTGGGATAGTTATAGATTTGATATCACCTTTTCATGCTTGGACCAACTTGTGGTCAACTCGAGATCAATTCTTCGGTCTAATGGCTAAGCGAAAGGAGTCATGTCACAGAACAGCAAAGCTGGCCCCAAAACGAATACCACCCATGTCTCAATTTCACAGTATTCCGGAGGTAAACACTAGTTTTTGTTGTGTACCCATATTTATCAACTGTCTCGACGACATATTAGCAGCTAGTTTATTTTTCCAATCAAAGAGAGTTGAATTTTCCAAACGTATATATTGTTTGCTTGTTGATGCACAGAATGTTCTGTTCATGATACTTGAGTTGTTACCGCTGAGAGATGCTCTGCGTACCAGTGTGTTAGCGCAAAGCTTGCTACGCGCTTGGAGATTCTACCCTAACTTAGAGTTGACTACAAAGATATTGGGTCTGAATAAACGGGTGCACAAAGAAAGGAGGAGGGCAAAGTTTGTCAGGTGCGTTAACAGCATCGTACGACATCACGCTGGAACTGGGGTCAAGTCATTCCTCATCAACCACAACCTCAACAATCACAAGTATGCCAATTATCTTGACCGTTGGATATACTTCGCAGTAAGTTCAGGTGCCAAAGAACTTACACTTGATCTGTGTCCAAGGCGGGTCATTCACCATAGTTATATCCAGTACACTTTCCCGTCCTCGAATTTTGCAGCTCCACGACCTACCTGTATAGAGCATCTCAAGCTTTGCTATTGCTATTTGAGGCAGCCAACATCATTTAATGGCTTAAGAGACCTGAAGGCACTTGATTTGAGGCTTGTACATGTAACTCAAGAAGATCTAGAGAGCTTGTTGAGTTGCACCCTTTCTCTCGAACAGCTGAAGTTAAGCCAGTGCCCACAAATAGAGCATTTGAAGATCTCTGAGATGCTATGTAAGCTAAACCACCTTGATATTAGGTTATGTCGGTTAAATACATTGGAAATCCGTGCTCAAAACCTGGCCACCTTTAGCTACTCGGGATGGTCAAATTTCAAAACTGTATTATGTGAGGCACCTCTTTGACTTCAGGGGATGCTGCAGATTATGCTTTTTCTGAACTGGCACCTCTTATGTCTAATCTTGAGACATTGTATCTAGTTGGACATACCCAGGTTTGTAGACAGAAACTTCATTTTTTTTTTACAAACTCTTGAATAATACTCTATCTTGACTATTTCCTATGCAGATGATTATTCCAGCGAGGGATCCAGCCAATAAATTTTGTTCCCTCAAGCACTTGGAGATGAAAATGCGCATGTCGTCAAGGAAATCTGGTCCCCTCTGCCTTGTTTCGTTTCTTGATGCTGCCCCTTTCTTGGAAACTTTTATTGTGCATGTAAGTTCCCCTACTTCACAGCGATCAGAGAATATAGGAAGGAAGAAAACCATTGATAAGAATAGAAGATCAGTATTTTATAAACTAGATAAATAATGGGTGTGCTAACGACTTTTAGGATCTAAACCATGTTTATTCCATGCCTTTTTGCAAGTACTATCTAATTTCTATGCGGTTAGTTTAGAGCAATTAATTCCAAATTGTTCTAGCAAGGCACATTCTACCCAAATCAATGGTGTTATATGTTGATCCAAATTCTACAAAGTATAGACCAACTTCTGACGAGTGGAGCGAGGCCCCACCGTGCCCAACAGGGACGCCTGTGGGGGGTGCGGGGGGCTATCGCCCCCCCGCAGTACGGTACGGATCGTCGATGACCTAGGTTTCCACCGATATATAAACCCCTTGTAAGCCGTCGGTTGGGATGAGTTGCATCTGTGAAATCCGCGGCGTTTGTAAACACTCCTCGATATAGTGAAGTTTCGCTTGCTGGCGCCCGTGGTTTTTTCCTCTCTTTGTTGGAGAGATTTTTTCACGTTAAATTTGTGTCCCCTTGCTGTGTTTTTCGTTTTCGTTCTTCGTTATCTTCTTGTTGCAATTGTAACAAATGACTCTGAAAGTTCAGAAAGCGAAGCCAAGCCTGGAAAATCCACTACACTACATCTCGAATGTGGAACCTACAACTCTTGCATCCAAAATAATTCACTGGTTTTCTTGCACCATATTTCCACTATATGATATCAATATGTTCTATACTGTCTAACAGAAAGAGCTGTTCTTATTCTTATGGTAGATGGATACTTAAATATTGCACAAGAGTCTAACTAGAGAAATGACACTCTAAAGTGTTGCATCTTTACAAACTCGATTCAACTGGAATATTCGTATACGCATATGCTAGGGCTAGCTAGTGTTTTAACCCTGCGCATTCTTGAGAATCTGACCACAACATTTTGAGAAGACCTAGAGAAACCTGCTTTTAGGGCTCACCAGAAGTTGCCCACATGTTCAGAGCGAAGTGATTGGATCACAGGAACCCACCTCATGTTCGTGCTAGATAATGGCAATGTAATCTCGAATAAGTTACGTGGTTGTGGCGGAGCTATTCTGCAAAGAGAGGTAATTTTAGGTGATGGAGAGAAAGGGCAGAGCCTCATCACCATGGAGCTTATGAACAAGTGATCAGTAGGATGGTTTACATTATGAGCCATAGATGGCGAGAGGCTAAAATAAGTACAGTTACCTTAAATCCCTGGTTTAAAATGAAAAAAAAACTAAAGGAGAATAGAGAGAGGTGGAACAAGTTCTTTTTTGGTAATCATTAGAATTTCAAATGACTACCGTTGCTGTAATTAAAACGTCTTTCCTAAGAGGCGACTTTGCGTTGGTTTGCTCTAACTGGATCCTTTTGGAGTGCCATATAATTGCTTTTTCTAAACAAAAGTTTATCTAAAAAGGGCAAACATGAAAAGATATCTGATCTAGCCTTTGGCTTGCACTTAATGCTGGAGCAACAATTTCTCTGGTGTTATTCTGATGATTCTATAGTCTTATGCGTTGATTATAGATCTGCTCCAGTTTTCAATGTGTGTGTATTGATTCCAAACACAACTCCTGGTCTGGAATTCTTCCATTCCTAATTGTGAAATTTGATGCAGCTTTGCCAAAAATCGTCGTTTTATGGAGAGGAAACAGTGTTGAGAAGGCTTGAGAAACGTGAACCACATAGAAAGCTCAAGTTTGCCAAGATGACTGGGTACGGTGGAGACAAATCTAGCATTGAGCTGGCACTGCATATCTTGGAGAATTCAACTGTCCTCGAGTGCCTGACTCTGGATCCCAGGCTCGACAAATTTGCGTATAAATACACTTATTCTGATGACGTAAGTGGAGACTATATTACCGTTTCATTTTCAAATACCTTAGAAAATCGGTTCCCTCGCATGTTAGATTATCGTCTTCGTAATCCTGAGATGTGACTGCACATCATACATGTTGCACGCTGCATAGGTCTGCATCGTGCTTTAGGATTTGTATTCATGGATGGTTTTCGTTTGCATTGTAATGAAAGAATGTTTCATGTGGATTATTTTTGAAAGAAATGTCTAATGTGGATATTATCTGTTCCCAGCAAGATAAATGAGATGTTTTGGTCTCTAAAAAAGAGAGATATTTTGGTTATTTTATGTACAGTAGAACATGCATCTCTAACCGCTGGATGTGGCTTCAAACCTGGACAACATACATTTCTAATAGATTATATAACAAACTAAACACAAACTTGCAGTAAGCCTTGAAAATTATGCTAGTACATTTTTTGGATTTTTAAAATGGAATAACTCATTTAGACATTGTGAAATATGCACCTGCATTTTTCTCCAACAAAGTGTGTTGAACATTTAATAATACTCCACTTGTTAAAAAAATGATGGTATAAACAATGGCACAGTCTTCTAGCTAGACACAACTTTGATACATCTTTAAAATACTTGCGTGACAAAGTCTCACATGGATGCAACAAATTCAGGTATTCTGGTGAGTTCCAATTTTATGGTAAAATCTCTGCCGAATCTTAAGCAGTATCATGAATCTGAATATTCTTGAACTTGCAAAGAATCCAATGATTTGATTAGCGAGGGAATATGCTAATAGGATATTGAAATAAATTTACAGAATCTGTTAGGAATTTGATGGAAACTTTGTATGTTTTTGGTTACCAAATTCGTAGTGTTTAATACATTTTTTGTAGTGTTGCAAAGAATTTGCAATTCTGTATGATTATATGAATGTGCAAAAGTTCTTGTGAAGTTTCGTACAGAAAGTTTGATGAACATGTAGATTGAGTGTGTAATCAGTTTAGTAGATATGTTTTTATATAGTTTCTACAAATCTCTCCGAAGGATTTGTGCGATTGTGAAACTTCTGTGTAATAATAATAACGCGTGAAAAGCTCTTGCCACCTATGATTCTATATTATACTAAATCTCTTTAGAAATAAGTGAATCGGATCTGTCTAAATTTGCATGTATCTAGACGCGTAGATACATGCAAATCTGTTGGAATTTGGTGTATATTGGGCTATTGGCCCATTAGACAAATTCTGAAATTCTCTTTGGCCCACTTATGCATGGCAGCATATGGCTGTGCTAGTGGTGCTAAAGTTTAGTCTCACATTGCTAGTTGAAGGGGAATTGGACCATCTTATATAGTAGAGTGTTGCACCACTCACTAAGGTGTGACAAGAAGAGTAGCCCTCGCGCACTCCCCCTCCGACGCCGCCCGCCTCGCCATGCCACGCCACGCCTCGTCACGACGCGAGCGCCGCGGGTTGCGGGTTACGGGAATCTCGCCGAGCCGAGCTTTATTTTGCTTGTTGGGAAAACTGATTATGAGTCATTAACGGACGCGTTAATTACAGCCGTTTCCAGTTTTTATGGACATGGACTGTTACCGACTCGGACGTGGGCTGAGCCCACGATCCTTCTAACCTGCACTATATAAGCGTCCGGGCTAAACCTAATCGGTACTGTATCAATCCACACACGCGCCTACCCTCCAGAATCTTGCGCTGCCGCTTTCGTCTTCTTCATCCCGGCTTGCGGCGTGCACCGCATATCGAGACAGTAGGCCTCCGGAACCCCGCCTCTCGTGAACCTGTACGGGTGAGGGGCGATCAGGTTTTTGGGGAGCGCTCAAGTGCGACTACTGGCAACCACGACGTCGTCCGACGACGAGTTCCCGAACGACGACTTCTTCCCGGACGTCGGCGACCTCTTCGACAACTTCAACATGGGCGACGCTGCGGCTGCTATTCAGCCTACATCGTATGTGATCTCGATTTCTCTCTTTCGGATTATGCTAGAGTTCTTTGTTCTAGCGTTTGGTGTAGATGTGATAGGTTTATCTTGTATAGATGTAATCTGTTCATCTACTTTGTTGATCTGCATGATTGGTTTTACTACTATCTGTATGATCATGATTTATCAGTTTATTATTCGGATTAAATCATATGGATTATTGCTTATATTTCCAACAATCCAAAAACCTGATTATAGGCAACTGAATTCCACTTGTGTAGCCGTGGCTACTAGGCCGCCTCCTTTTGATGGCATGCACTATATGGCACAAGAGAGCAGTTCTCTGATTAGAAAACCTAAACTGTTAGAGCGCCACTCTTGGCAAGCCTGAAGGAGATCTTTCTGCTGAGCAGGAAGCGAGCTTTAAGAAAGCCGATACCATGTTTATGGCGGCTTTGTTCAGTGTTCTTGGGGACAACATTGTTGACCCTTATATGTCATTTGATAATGGCAAGGACGCGTGGAAAGCGTTCGAGGCCAAGTTTGGGGTCTCGGACGCTGGCACTGAGCTGTATGTCATGGAGCAATTCTATGACTACAGGATGGTTGATGAGCGCTCCGTCGTTGAGCAAGCTCATGAGATACAATCACTTGCCAAAGAACTTGAGCAGTTCAAGTGTTCCTTATCGGACAAATTTGTGGCTGGTGGCATTATTGCCAAGCTTCCTCCTTCGTGGAGGAACTTTGCTACTTCTCTGAAACATAAGAGACAAGAGTTTTCCTTTACGGATCTCATTGGGTCTCTTCATGTGGAAGAGAAGGCGAGAGCAAAGGACAAAACTGCTCGAGGACTTGAGGGAGGTTCTACTGCCAATTTAGTGCAGAGGAAAAACTTCAAATCCCACAAGTTCAAGAATAAGAACAAAACTGAAGGAAAGGGAAAGTTCGATGGCAAGAACAAGGCCACGCA
Organism: Avena atlantica; assembly: GCA_910589765.1. Lineage (NCBI taxonomy): Eukaryota > Viridiplantae > Streptophyta > Magnoliopsida > Poales > Poaceae > Avena > Avena atlantica. Next base: position 442,374,662 of record OU342739.1, read on the forward strand.
CTCAACCAACTTCAAGAAGAAAAATGATAAGAGGAAAGGCTCTTGCCACGTCTGTGGTGATCCTGATCATTGGGCTCCTAGCTGCCCTAATCGCTTTGACAAACGTCAACATGGGAACAGCGGCAAGACCGTGAATGTTGTTATTAGCGATACTGAGATGAAGGACGTTGGGTACGGTATTTTACCTACTATCCTTTCAGTATGTCATTCTCCTGGTTGGTGGATAGACACGGGTGCTAATACACATGTATGTTCTGATATTTCCATGTTTTCCTCTTATCAGGTCTCAAGGACCTCTTCTGTGCTGATGGGAAATGGCTCACGTGCTTCTGTTCATGGTGTTGGTACGGTAAATCTGAAGTTTACTTCGGGGAAGACCGTACAGCTGAAGAATGTGCAGCACGTTCCCTCCATCAATAAGAATCTCGTCAGCGGATCGCTTTTATGTCGAGATGGCTTTAAGTTGGTTTTTGAGTCCAATAAAGTTGTAATTTCTAAATATGTACAATTTGTTGGAAAAGGTTATGAGTGCGGAGGTCTGTTTCGCTTGTCTTTGTCAGACTCATGTACTAAAGTTATTAATCATGTTTGCAATAATAATGAGTCCAATGTTTGGCATTCACGGCTCTGTCATATTAACTTTGGTTGCATGACGCGGCTAGCCAATATGAGTTTAATTCCGAAATTTACCACTGTCAAAGGTTCTAAGTGCCAAGTTTGTGTGCAAGCAAAGCAACCCCGCAAGTCTCATACGACTGCGGAACCGAGAAACTTAGCACCGCTAGAACTTATACATTCAGATCTCTGTGAGATGAATGGTGTATTGACAAAAGGTGGAAAAACATACTTTATGACGTTGATTGATGACTCCACTAGATACTGCTATGTCTATCTCCTGAAATCTAAAGATGAAGCTTTGAACTTCTTCAAAATCTATAAAGTTGAGGCAAAAAATCAACTTGATCTTAAAATCAAGCGGCTAAGGTCGGATCGTGCTGGAGAGTACTTTTCAAATGAATTTGATTTATTCTGTGTGGAACATGGTATTATACATGAGAGGACGCCTCCCTACTCACCTCAGTCAAATGGGGTGGCCGAAAGAAAGAACCGCACTCTAACTGATTTGGTTAACGCCATGTTAGATACATCGGGTCTTTCCAAGGAATGGTGGGGGGAGGCGCTAATGACTGCGTGTCATGTCCTAAACCGTGTTCCTGTAAAGGATAAAACCATGACTCCATTTGAGGAATGAAAAAAAGGCTTAAACTCTCTTACTTACGAACTTGGGGTTGTTTGGCGAAAGTCAATATTCCAATACCCAAGAAGCGAAAGCTTGGACCAAAAACCGTTGATTGTGTTTTTCTGGGATATGCTTTTCATAGCATTGGCTATAGATTTTTGATAGTAAAATCTGAGGTATCCGACATGCATGTTGGTACAATTATGGAGTCGAATGATGCGACTTTCTTTGAGGATATCTTTCCTATGAAAGGTATGTCTAGCTCATCAAATCAGGAGATGACTAGTTCATCTAGTCAGGAATTTTCTATAATTCCTGAACCCACTATGCCGATAGAACACTCTGATGATCCTGTGGAGGATGACAATGAAGATCCCAAAAGGAGCAAGAGACAAAGGACTGCAAAGTCATTTGGTGATGATTTCATTGTGTACCTTGTGGATGATACTCTAACTTCTATTTCAGAAGCCTATGCATCTCAAGATGCTGACTACTGGAAGGAAGCTGTCCGAAGCGAGATGGACTCCATATTACCTAATGGTACTTGGGAAATCACTGATCGTCCTTATGGGTGTAAACCTGTAGGATATAAATGGGTGTTCAAGAAAAAGCTTAGACCTGATGGTACTATTGAAAAGTACAAGGCATGTCTTGTGGCTAAGGGTTATACCCAAAAGGAAGGTGAAGACTTCTTCGATACCTACTCACATGTAGCCATATTGACCACTATTCGAGTACTACTTTCCTTGGCAGCCTCACACGGTCTTCTCGTTCATCAAATGGACGTTAAGACAGCTTTTCTAAATGGAGAGCTAGATGAGGAAATTTATATGGAGCAGCCTGATGGATTTGTAGTAAATGGTCAAGAAGGAAAGGTGTGTAAGTTAGTGAAGTCTTTGTATGGTCTTAAGCAAGCTCCTAAGCAGTGGCACGAGAAGTTTGAAAGAACTTTAACTGCTGAAGGCTTTGTTGTAAACGAAGCTGACAAATGTGTGTACTATCGCCATGGTGGGGGCGAGGGAGTTATTATGTGTCTCTATGTTGATGACATATTGATATTCGGGACCAACCTCGCTGTTATCGAGGAGGTCAAAGATTTTCTATCTCGCTGCTTTGAGATGAAGGACTTGGGAGTGCCTGATGTAATCTTAAACATCAAGCTACTAAAGGATGACAATGGTGGGATTACATTGCTTCAGTCTCACTATGTGGAAAAGATATTGAGTCGCTTCGGGTATGGTGACTGCAATTCTTCTCCAACGCCTTATGATCCGAGTGTGCTACTTCGAAAGAATCGAAGGACTGCTAAATATCAATTGAGATATTCTCAAATTATTGGCTCGCTCATGTATTTAGCCAGCGCTACTAGACCTGACATCTCCTTTGCTGTAAGCAAACTGAGTCGATTTGTGTCAAATCCTAGAGATGATCATTGGCATGCTCTTGAAAGAGTTTTGCGCTATTTGAAAGGCACTGCGAGTTATGGTATTCACTATACTGGGTATCCTCGGGTACTTGAGGGTTATAGTGATTCAAACTGGATATCTGATGCCGATGAGATTAAGGCCACAAGTGGTTATTTGTTTACACTTGGTGGTGACGCTGTTTCCTGGAAGTCTTGCAAGCAGACCATCTTAACGAGGTCAACAATGGAAGCAGAACTCACAGCATTAGACACAGCCACTGTTGAAGCAGAGTGGCTTCGTGAGCTCTTGATGGACTTACCTGTGGTTGAAAAACCAATACCTGCTATCCCGATGAACTGTGATAATCAAACTGTGATCATCAAAGTAAACAGTTCTAAGGATAATATGAAGTCATCAAGGCATGTGAAGAGGAGATTGAAATCTGTCAGGAAACTGAGAAACTCCGGAGTTATTGCGTTGGATTATATCCAAACATCTAAGAGCTGGTAGATCCTTTCACAAAGGGACAATCACGTAATGTGATAGATAATGCATCGAGGGAGATGGGTTTGAGACCCACGCTATGAGTTGATCCCAGTGGCAACCCACTCTATGTGATCGGAGATCCCGTGAATTAGAGATGGGAGACAAGCTGTTGGTCAGCTGAGTGGAGAGTATTCCCATATTATATTTACATCTCCATAAAGATGCAATACTCTCTTAATCTGCATGGCAGGTTGATATTTATCTTAATGTGTTCCAAGTGGATTTTTATAAGCGGAGATATTGTCCTGCAGAACATCTCTTGAGGAACACACCTATATGAGTCTGACTGTCAAACGTCGCAGTCCGTGAGAGTTGGGTGCTCTCTAGTAAACTCATGAAAGGCCCTGGAGTATGACGCATAAGCTCCAAACCGCGGGTAAGCCGACGGTAGCCCTGTACCGGTCTAGATTTTGTGTGAAACTAGCGCGCAGAAAACTTGTAGTTCAAGGCATAGTCCACTATTCAAGTTGCTAGCTAGTGTAGCATGAAGTTTAAAGTGGAAGTTCAACTTAACAGTCTCCACTACACACTGGTATATAAAACAATGTTCTGGAAGGAAAAGTGATGTGATGTGCCAATGAGACTTTGTGGGGAATTGTTAGAATTTGGTGTATATTGGGCTATTGGCCCATTAGACAAATTCTGAAATTCTCTTTGGCCCACTTATGCATGGCAGCATATGGCTGTGCTAGTGGTGCTAAAGTTTAGTCCCACATTACTAGTTGAAGGGGAGTTGGACCATCTTATATAGTAGAGTGTTGCACCACTCACTAAGGTGTGACAAGAAGAGTAGCCCTCGCGCACTCCTCCTCCGACGCCGCCCGCCTCGCCTCGCCACGCCACGCCTCGTCACGACGCGAGCGCGCCGCGGGTTGCGGGTTGCGGGAATCTCGCCGAGCCGAGCTTTATTTTGCTTGTTGGGAAAACTAATTATGAGTCATTAACGGACGCGTTAATTACAGCCGTTTCCAGTTTTTATGGACATGGACTGTTACCGACTCGGACATGGGTTGAGCCCACGATCCTCCTAACCTGCACTATATAAGCGTCCGGGCTAAACCTAATCGGTACTGTATCAATCCACACACGCGCCTACCCTCCAGAACATTGCGCCGCCGCTTTCGTCTTCTTCATCCCGGCTTGCGGCGTGCACCGCAGATCGGGACAGTAGGCCTCCGAAACCCCGCCTCTCGTGAACCTGTACGGGTGAGGGGCGATCAGGTTTTTGGGGAGCGCTCAAGTGCGACTACTGGCAACCACGACGTCGTCCGACGACGAGTTCCCGAACGACGACTTCTTCCCGGACATCGGTGACCTCTTCGACAACTTCAACATGGGCGACGCTGCTGCAACCGCTGCGGCTGCTATTCAGCCTACATCGTATGTGATCTCGATTTCTCTCTTTCGGATTATGCTAGAGTTCTTTGTTCTAGCGTTTGGTGTAGATGTGATAGGTTTATCTTGTATAAATGTAATATGTTCATCTACTTTGTTGATCTGCATGATTGGTTTTACTACTATCTGTATGATCATGATTTATCAGTTTATTATTCGGATTAAATCATATGGATTATTGCTTATATTTCCAACAAAATCTAGACAGATCCGAGTCACTTATTTTTTGACGAGGGGGTAATAGTTCTGCTACACCACACTCAATGGATCTGGAAAAGCTCTTGCCAACCCAAACGCAATTTTGCAACCATGAATTGACAAGGAGATGAGATTATAGTTCATTTGTTTTGGAATTGTCCGGTTGCTGCACAGAGATGAGATTATAGTTGCCGCCAGATTGTGACTTTCTCCATGGAAATCATCATTTTGACAGCACGGGCCTATGGATTGCATGTAACAATTTTTACCCAACCTTTCATAAGTGGAAAAGCAAAATATACGGATGAACTGGCCATGGTTGGTCATAGAGCTAGAAGATAGTATGCAAATCATTTCAGAGATTGTTTAAGTCGCCAATAATGCTGTACTTTTTTTTCACTTTACTCTACCTTTCTAAAAAAAACTTATGGCGTGTTTAGCAGGTTAGATTCCTGTTTTTCGCACGGCGCGGAAAGAAATAAGACTGTTTCGAGAATTGGGCTGCACGAAATTCTTGCATGGCACAGGTTTTAAAGTAGCCTAAAACTTGGCCCGCCGAAAACGCCGATTTTGAACGTTTCCGCTGGGACAGGCCCGCTGGATGCAAACCCTCTTTGAACGTGGTTAACTTAATTCACTTTGATATATAAAACGGTGCATCGATTTAAGATAAGTTGTATATGAAAAGATGTGAATCGACGTTGCGAATCCAACCCGATGATGTTCCTAGTTTCGTTGACCTTTTATGTGTATTTCGTGTTCATGTTTATACGTTTTATAAACGAATTTTGCTAAATTAATTGTACACGGGCGATCGTTTGAAATTTCCTTTGACGTGTAGCTTCGTCTTACTGAAACACATAACTTTCGTGCCGTGAGTTTTTCATTTTGATATTCATAACTACGTAGATCTAAACTATCATATTATACGTACGTATATATAGATCTATTCATATAACAATGTTAAAACAGAAAACTTACAACATCAAAGTCGTGTGAAATGATGAACTGAATCTTTCCTCGAAAGGAAATTTCAAATGATCAACTGTGTGTGACGAATTTACGAAATTCGTTCATAAAAGCTCTAAAAGGAAAAACGACATAGCGTTTTAAACATTCAATGAAATTACAAATTGTTTACCACAATGGATTCATAACATCGAGAGGCATCTTTTTCATATACAACTTATCTCGAATGGAGACATAGTTAGGTAGATTAGAAAGGATTAAAATTAAATATATTAGATTAGAGGGATAACATTTATTGCCTACCGTGTACAGCGAGAAACCAAACGTTGGGCCGATTTGGGGGGAAACGAGAATACAGATGACGAAACAAGAGTCCAAAGTTGGCCCAAGTTAAATATTTCTCCATACAACATCCAGCGAGACAAAATATAAAAACAAAAAATTTGGCCTAGAGTAACCAAGCACGTCCTTAGAGAAACATGTTTAAGGAACCTAGAACAATTTCTGACTAAATCGAGCTTCACAGGTCTCGCCTGGTCTCCAATACCCCGGCATGAGTGATCGTCCTTCTCCCGGGAGTCAGGATTCAGGAGTAGACGAAATGCTTTGTCTAGTATTTGGCCTGTAATTTGTTGAAGCTATGGTCAGTGGTTTTTGTTGTTGAAACAAAAGAACCATAGACAAAGTCTTGTTCATCTTTTATTCTTCGCATTATCACATGCAAACAAAACATGTTTAGTTAACTACTAGAAGAACAATAGTTTAATACTCCCTCTGTAACAAAAAGGATGTCGATATATTATATATCTAGTCAATTCTGTGATATCTTTTTTGGGACGAAGGGAGTACATGATTCTAATTTCCGTTCTCTAGACCATTCTCAAACGAGTTTATCAAAGACCGGTATTACAGCTTAGTGAAAACACACCAAAAGCGTACCATATTTTTATAGAAGTTAGAATTTTCATTAGTACAAGAAAACTATCACTCGGTGTAAGAAACATTAAAGACAAAGCTGCAAGCAACATTAAAGACGAAGCAGAATTTAAAGGCAAATAGAAAAGAGAGAGGAACAAATAACTACACAATCCAATTAAGCTTATCGCAACGATGAAGTCATTTCGTTATCGAACTTCACTTTGTCATCTTCCAAACGGCCCAGAACTTGTCCACATCTCCACGCTCCCATCCACAGAAAAGGCCCAAACCAAAACCGCCCTGTCCCCACCTGTCAGCTGACCCACCCCAACCCTAGCACCGGCATTCCGTTCTATCCAGCCTGACCCCACACGTCATCACCCATCAACCTCCGGAGGTATATATAGCTAGCTGGGCCTAAGCCCACCACGCGCCTCCTCCCCTCGCCAACCTCCAAAAGAAAAGGAGAAAAAAGAAGAGAGACAGAGAAACGCGAAACCCCAAATCGATGGCCGCCGCCGCCCTCCTCCGCCGCTCGCCGGCGGCGCGCGCCCTCCTGTCGCCGGCCCTCTCCTCCCGCCTCGTCGCCTCCAAGCCCCACTCCTCGTCCCCCGCCCCGCCGCCGCCCTCCTCCAAGCCCGCCAGCACCAAGGTCTTCTCGATCTACCGATGGGATCCCGACTCCCCGTCGACCAAGCCGCACCTCAAGGACTACAAGGTGGACATCTCCGACTGCGGCCCCATGGTGCTCGACGCGCTCATCAAGATCAAGAACGAGCAGGACCCGTCGCTCACCTTCCGCAGGAGCTGCCGCGAGGGCATCTGCGGCAGCTGCGCCATGAACATCGACGGCGACAACGGGCTCGCCTGCCTCACCAAGATCAAGTCGGAGGCGTCGGGGGCATCCACGATCTCGCCGCTCCCGCACATGTTCGTCGTCAAGGATCTCGTCGTCGACATGACCAACTTCTACAACCAGTACAAGAGCGTCGAGCCGTGGCTGAAGCGCAAGGACCCGCCACAGCCGGATAAGAAGGAGATCCCCCAGACCAAGGCCGACCGCGCCAAGCTCGACGGCATGTACGAGTGTATCCTTTGCGCCTGCTGCTCTACATCCTGCCCGTCCTACTGGTGGAACCCCGAGGAGTATCTTGGCCCCGCCGCGCTGCTCCATGCCAACAGGTATACATTCCCCTCCCCGGTAGGCTCTCGGTATTGTGAATTGTGATGATATGCTAGGTATGTTGTGTCTGTGTGCTAGATCTGTTTGATTACTGAATGATGGTTTCGGATTGATCAGTTGCTGCATCGTGCCATGATTGTTGCCAAATGGTTGTGCGGTGATACATAGCTTGGTTTGTTTCGCTTAGGTAGTTAGGTGTACAACTGTGGATGTTTGTGATCTAGGAGAATTTTTTGTTGGTTCCACGTGGAGATGAATCATCTCGTCCTGTTAGGTGATGATCCTCTTTTACTTATTTGGTAGCTCCCTTGCAAAATGGTTTAGATGATCATTGGGTGGATACTAGGAAATGTCCGTTTGGTTGCAGGAATGCCTAGACATTTTTAGGGCATTGGTGAATGTTGGGATTTTCCTTTGTATCGTGTTTGGCCGATTGATTTGGAAATTGATGCTACAGCTGGTTGTTTTGGTGGTCTGTTGATGACACCACTTGTCTTGGTTTGGTTAATTTGTTCCTTAGTCTGATTCTTGGTGACATTGCAAGCCTTAGTTTGGCGATATTTCCCCCCTAAGTAGTCTGATTCTTGACGAGACCTTTATTTGGAAGTTGTTTACTATAGTGATGGCCTATCCTTCAGTATAGAGCATGCTAGTTTCAACCTTAACCACCAAATAATGGTTGATGATCTACTAACTTAAGATGCTAAAGTTTTTGGTGCCTTTCCTCGAATGATAGCTTTTCTAATATGTTCTTTGATTTTCCTGTAAACTTTAGGATGTTGCTAAGTCCATGACACGTTCACCCGTTCACCCTTTTTAGGCTTCCGCTGTGGGGGACGCTAATCAAACCAAAACCCAACATGTTCATGCACGTCCAAGCTCGAGGATATCATGGGGCGCTAATCAAACCAAAACCCAACATGTCCATGCATGTCCAAGCTCGAGGATATAGTGGGACGATATCAGAGAAGAGAAACTTGCGGGATCACAAACGTAGATTGCTTGCAGCAAAATATGAGCTGAGAGGAAAGCTTTATAAGTCTATCTGTAGGGACCCTGATCTACCATCAGATATGCGGGATAAGTTTCGCGATAAGTTATCCAAGCTGCCAAGAAATAGTAACATGACACGTCTTAGGAACCGCTGTATTTTCACGGGCCGCTCTCGTGGTGTCTACAAGAAATTCCGCATGTCTCGTATCGTGTTCCGCACCTTGGCAAATAAGGGTGAAGTGATGGGTGTTAAGAAGGCGTCTTGGTAGATGTGAACAGGACAGTAGAACAAGAACTAGCTCTGCGTAGTCCAGTAAAATAAGGTTGCCTCTGCAATCTTTCAGTGTTTGATCCCTGAAACTATCTGTCAAGTTTTTTTTGCCAGCAACGGATTTTTTTTCTACCTTTATCTAGTGAACTGATGTAATGTACTGTTTTCCATGCTATTCAGCATTATGAAGCTAAAGATTTGATTGTTGAAGTATTCTGTGAGCTGATTGTTTGTTTGATCTGGCTTTATTTTGTTGATTTGATGAGGGTACTGAGATATATACCTGATTCTCTGATTTAATAGTGGTAATTAAACTTGTGTGTGACTCTAGGATAACCAGTAGTATATTCTAATTTGTGCTATACTACTATACTGCTGTAGTGATGATATTAATTGGACAGTTGGAAATGAGTTCAGTAGCCATCATGTGCCTACCTTAACTTCAAATCTAAACATGATCTGGTATAACTGCTCAATCAGTTGACGTTCTGGCACATTGACAGCAATTTAATCACATGAAACTGGAAACAAAAAAAAAAGTTCTAGATGTATTAGGTTTGTTGCTTTTACATGCATCTCATTTCCATGTCTGCAAATGGAGTTGTTCAAGTGCCTTGAGCCCTTTTGCAATAAACGTGGTCGTCCTTCCAGGTGGATCCAGGATAGCCGTGACCAGTACACGAAGGAGCGCCTTGACTCCATCAACGACGAGTTCAAGCTGTACCGCTGCCACACCATCAAGAACTGCACGCATGCCTGCCCCAAGGGGCTGAACCCGGCGAAGCAGATTGACACGATAAAGAAGCTGCAGCTTGGGCAGTGAGTGAGAGAGCAGAGCAGGCCTTGTTCCTGTGGAGATGCCGAAAGTTTGTAATCAGTCTGCTCCGTGGTTTCTACCCTGATGACAAATAATGGCTGGAAATGCAGGATGTTTCCTGTCTGACATTTCTGCGTAGGAAGTGAATAATTGCTACCGAATGGTTCTTTTCTATTTCGTGCTGTATCTAGTTTGGTTGTTAATCATTCATCGTATTGTTATTTTTCATACTACTCCACATGAAGTGATTCATGAACTTGTGAATTGTTTATCATGTCTACCTGATTGAATTCTGCAATAGTAAAATGCGTCGTGCTCACCCTCTACCACGCGTCATCACACATACCTCCATGCCTGGAAGGCGGCTGATGAGTAGGTGCTGCGGAGCAAAGAAGAATGTGAACGTGGACTTCAGCTGAAATGCGCAAATCCTCATAATACCATGGGACATACTATTCTAGAGGACCCTAGGTTTCCTACGAGATATCTTTGCGATCAATTTCGCAAACGCATCAAAGTTCCCGTGTAAATCGTGTGGTGCCCACCTTGTTGCTCCCAGCCAATGGCATTGCAGGTTGCAAGCCGCGAGATAAGCTTTCAAATCTCGATCGCACACTCGACTCACAAGATAAGCTAGCCACATCGTTCCTTCTAGAAACGCAGGTGCATTACACGCTCGCGCACCTCACAGCACTCACTCCTCCATCTACTATCACATTTGCAAGTGTCTTGCGAGGAGGAAGAAAAGGTAGCTAGCAAACCAGGGAGCTAGGCGCGCGTACATCAATGGCGACCATAGCCACCATGGCCATGCTCAAGCCCGCCACCAAGATCCAGGCAAGGCCAGCATCGTCCACGACGCCTTCGTCGCCGAGCGGCATCTCGCTGCGCAGCCTGCAGAAGGGCGCGGCCAAGAAGGGAGCCCTGGCAGTGTCCCCCGCGGCCGCGGCCATGGCGGGCGCCTTCTTCTCCTCGCTGGCCTCGTCGGACGCGGCGATGGCGGCGCAGAGGATCGCCGACGTCGCGGCGGCCACGCCGGCCGACGACAACCGGGGCCTCCTGCTGCTCATCGTGGTGTCGCCCGCCCTCGGCTGGGTGCTCTTCAACATCCTGCAGCCGGCGCTCAACCAGCTCAACAAGATGCGGTCCGAGAAGGCGCTCGTCGCAGGGCTCGGCATCGGCGCCGCCGCGGCCGCTGGCCTGGCCGCCGCGCCCGAGCCGGCCTCCGCCGCCGTGCAGGAGCTCGCCGCGCTGGCGGCGGCGTCGCCGGCAGACGACAACCGGGGCCTGCTGCTGCTCATCGTGGTGGCGCCTGCCATTGGGTGGGTGCTCTTCAACATCCTGCAGCCGGCGCTCAACCAGCTCAACAAGATGCGCTCCAACTGAGCGCGCGCGCACGCACGTTCGTCCGTGGTAGTGTGCGTTCGTCTATTAAGAGTGGTGATGATAGTAGCGTGGAACCTGGTGTGAGTACCTGTTTGCATACTCTCTAATCTTGTTCCTTTGATTGATCAAAATCCAGTACAGCTCTTCTTTTTCCCTCAGCTCAGCTTGATTATTCAGGGTTTCGTACCAAAATAGTAATTAGGGTTGAGCTCGTAATTGGGCTTACATAGGTCTTTGGAGCATGAGAGAGGGCAAAAGCTCCATACTCAACTTGGATTTGCTCATTATCAGTCCACTTAGATTACCAAAATCTTAGTCGATCTACCGAGACCATTTTGTCGATGGCCCCTATCGATGTATGATTAGGCTTTGGTCATCGCCTCCTCTCACCGCTAACCCTTGAACTTTAAGATGGGGAGGGGGTCGAGCCGGCAGCGGTGGCAGTGAGGAAGACATGAGGATCAGGCTGTAGGTGGGCAAGCGTCCGTCTGCCCGCCAAAATCTGCCAGCTTGCTCACCCTCATGCAAATAGCCAGCCAGACACAGGATTGGGGCATTCTTACACAGGAAAGCCATTTGGCCACATACCGATTGTACATCACAATATTATTATAGGAAACGCCTCTCAGTATAAACTTGAAACTACATGAACATAATTTAAATGAAATGCCGCTCAACACGTGCATCGCTGGACCGGTGCTCCACTGGCCTCGCCGACTTCTGAGCTTCAGAAATAATAAAAGGCAGTTAAACATGATGGAATTAATCAATTATTTTCCTTTCAGAGTTAACTCTTAGCAGAGTTTTTTTTTTTTTTTGCCAAAATAGACTCCAAAATTAAAAAATGTGCAAAATTGAATATAACGGAAGTTCAGTTAATATTCTGTTTCTATGCTCAACCGGAAGATCCAACACAATTTAACCATGTCAAATAACGACTCTACTGATCTAAACAAATATATCTTCTCTAGTAATGACAAGTACTGGTTATCCTAATAGCAGTGAGAAAATTCCAAGCAGGCCAGAAACCGCAACTAAGGGACTAGCTTACGCCCCGGACCCCGCGTCGCTCCCCAGGGGTGACTCGGGTGGCGAAACCCTAGCCGCCCCAAGCCCCCTCCTCTCCCCCTCCTCCTGTTGCAGGCAGATGCCGGCGGACAAAGCCCTCACCGGCGGACAAAGCCCTCACCGGCGGACGGCGTTGGCGAGGCCCAAGTTTGGTTGGCCGGCGCGCTGGATCTTGGCACGGCGGGAGTGCGTGGTGGTGCTGCGGGCTTCTGCCTGCACGGGAAGGTCAAGAAGCGATAGCGTGTAGTGTGCGTGGCGCTGCGGAGGCGGCGGCCGACCACTGCGATGTTGTTGTCCTGTTGTTCCGAGTCTTGACGCCTCGCCATTCTTTGCGTTTTCTTGGAAAAAAAGAAACCGCAACTGACTAAGTGCACAACAAGTATGTGAGAAGAGTTTCAAGGAAAATGAGATAGATAAAATGTCTAATCTTTGAGTGTTCTTTTTGTTTCTTAGAATTGAATTTGCAAACCGCTAAACTTGAGCCTAGAAGTCAGGTGTTCTGGACATGGTCTAGTAACCTGTATACATGAAGTGAGAATTAGTTACCCCAGCCACTGGTACACTCGTCTAGCTTCTTGTTCTTCATCGCAAAATCAAAGTTCAAGAATGATGCACGCATCAGATTACAATAAAGACAGATTAACCATAAAGGGAAACCGAGTCATGCATCATGTGTTGAGATACCCGCAAAATAAAGTGTTGACATCTCTTATCTCTAAGCCAAAAGGTATTTTCTGTCAGAGATTAATTAGTCATTAGTCTTGTTCTAACAGTAAAACACAATGTGAACAATCTAAAATCAGAAACTGGGCTTGTTTATACAACATGTACTTACGCATGATACAATACCTGATGGCCAGAGGTGTCAGTTACACCCTCACTAAATTTTTGTGCTGAATTCAAGAGTACAAACCAACACTGTAATAATACTAAATTAATTAACAATGCAAATCTAATAAGACCTGTTTGGAGATTTAGCATCATTGTTATATCACAATCAAATCTAATATAGCAACGATTTCTAGCTCGGCGGTCTGTGTTGACCAATACAAACATCAAATTGTGACAAGATTTACCTTCTTCCCCTTCTTAGATGAAGGCCATGACCCAAGCACGTCGCCGGCGGCCTACAACTCCACACGGACAACGCCGGACGTGTGCTTCCCTGCAGAGATGCTACCCACTGGATCCTGCTCCAAATCCCCGACCGGCTGACCTGACCTCATTGCTCCGAGATCGAAGGCATGAATGCGCTGGCGCCGTCGACGGGGGAACTGGACTGGTGTAGGGGGATCTGGAACGGCAAGGTGCTGGCCGTGCGGTTGTGGCTTGGAAGGCAAGGGGGAGGAAGGGGGCGAGCAGCGGGAGGCATGGAGCCCGCCTCCATCGCTAAGGAGGGTGTCGCGACTACTTGAGAACTCGCGATGCGGCGTGGCGGCGGTAACGGTCTAGCCGTGGGTGTCTGCGAGACTCTACCGGTTGGTCATGGGCCTCCACTTGTGGGAAATAGGTGGGATGGGCTAGCGGCACCGTGGGCAGCCCGCTCCTACCTATAGCCTGACATGAGGATAATAGATAGAACAAGCGGTGATAAGGAGACTTAAGCGACGGAAAATATTTTTATGGGACCTGGTCCACGGATTTAGAGGCGTGGACCAATTTTAGCAAATGACACGTGTCTAAAACAGAAAAAAATAATATTTGAAACCGTTTTCTAGATATAAATTGCCCTTAAGCGACGATGGGTACAATGTGGAAATGGTGCGGGAATGAAACCTGGACTTGATTTACCTTATATCTTTGCTTGGATCCTAAGAGGCTCTTTAGTTGAAAAGATTTTCGTATAAATTTGGGGGGTGGGGTGTGTGTGTGTGTGTGTGTGTGTGTGTGTGTGTGTGGGGGGGTGGGGGGGGAGGTGTCAAATTCTTAAGATTATTTCTACGGTGGTTAATTTATTTGCAGGATTGAATTTCGTAGGAATTTTTTCTAAGGAGACTTCTGCACTGTATTCCATTGGAATTCTGACATCACTACGAACCTCTTTGTAAAAACTAAGAATCATGTGTCTTTGGTACAATAGAATCAATCGAATTTTGGCACGTATGAAATCATGTAGGATTAGAATGCACATAGCATTGCAATCCTGCAGATTTCCTAATCCTGCATTTTTATAATCCTTGGAATCAAAGAGGCCATACATTATTGAACTTTCATCAAAGTTTAACCACTTCTTTCTAAATTTTAATTCTCAAAATTCCAATGACCATCTTCTATATCAAAGAGGCCCTAGAGTTGAGGAAGTGCATTATGCATGTTCTTGATCAAGGCAATCGATATTCGCGTGACGTTTGGCATGGTTGACTTAGTTATTTGTAAGGAAACAAACATTTCTTAAGAACCCATTCCTTTCACTTCTCAACTAGGCCACATTGGCTAGATTGTATCTCATCATGATTATTTTCTAGTCTTTATGAAAATATGCAGTTTTTTTTAAGTTAACGAAGTTAGTATATGTCTCTCCCCCTACCCGCCTCACATTTATATCATTTACTCTGTTCAATTTCACGAGTTGATTCATGGTGAAGTATCTTCGAATTATCACCATGTTGGGCATTACACTATCAAAGCATGATCATTAAAAAAATTCTACCAACCTTAATGTTACCTTGTATTTTCTTTCGTTGACCTTAATGTTGCCATTGAGCGAGATACATCTTATATCTTGAAAATGCGGAAGTCAGTGCATGAGAAAATTAGAATGTCATTCATGTGACATTGAAATAAAACCTAGATGGAATAGTATTCTTGCACGTGCCTATAACTTGTGTCCCCAGATTGAAGACCATGTCATAAACTGCGGGTGATAACGTTCCAACATATGATCTATCAGTGTCAAATGCCAACACAACAATGGCAGAATTTAGGCTTCCTCGCGAAGAAGAGGTGAACGACTAAAACTAGATAGCCAAATGCCAATATATGAGTAAAAAGCAAATCTTATGCCCTTACCCTATAAGGTTAGCTAAAACATTCAAATATGATATTTATGTTTGACATTCTTCGAAAGCAACTCTCTCTACACTAGTATTCTTCTTCTAGCCTTAACCTCCTGCCCGACCGAATAAGTAAAAGAAAACCGACCAACGGCGAGACAACTATAACAATAGATGAATCTAGACTCTCCTAAGGCTAATTAGAGGAGGAAAATATCGGATAGTGCCCTACACACTCATATGAACCATATACATACCAAAATGGGTACACCTACATATTGAAAAGCATCTAAATACACGTGTTTCGAAAAAAGCTAAAACATATTATAATTATGAATGGAATTAAGTACCATAATGCATAATATTACCTTCATTCCAAAGACATAAGCCTTTAAATTTAGTCAAAAAACAAACCTAAATAAATTTCTAGGTTTAAAAACATAAAAATACATATGACCACATATTATGTTGGATAATTTGCATACAAGACTTGTTTGCGAAAGTAATTTATCTGAACACAAATATGTTCACTCATAAGATTATGCAAATTGTTCTGTCTGTTGTCATCTACCACCGGTAAGAAGCCATTGAATAGTGAGTGGGCGTGGTAAGAGCATCTCTAGTATATTTGGCAAAAGTGACAAAATATGCAGAATAACTGTAATTTTGTGGTTTTGGAATAAAAAATCCCAATTAGATTATGCAAACCGGCCTGATCCATATTTTTTAGGGGTGTACCTTAAAACGAGCAATAAAATGGTATAAATTTCGCGGGATGATGGTGTGTGGAAGCTTCGTTGGGAGACCCCAAGAGGAAGGTGTGATGAGCACAACAGCAAGTTTCCCTCAGTAAGAAACCAAAGGTTATCGAATCAGTATGAGGAAGGAAACGACTTAAAGGTATTGCTAGCAACTTGGAAACCTGCACAACACAAACTCAACACTTTTCCCCAACGAACAGTTCTGAGAATATTGATTTTTTGTCTTTTCTGGAACCAAAAACAGAAAAAAACAGGCAACTGTCACCGTGGCATCTTGTTAATAGGTTAATCCAGAAAAACATATAAAAACACCTCAAATTGTAGACAAAGCAAAGCAAAGTAGATGCAAAACAAGCATGGAACATCAAAAATTATAGATACGTTTCCGACGTATCAAGCATCCCCAAGCTTAACTCCTGCTCGTCCTCAAGTAGGTAAGTGATAAAAAGAATAATTTTTTAGGTGACATGTACCATCAAAATCAAGATCAAACCATTTGCAAGCATTGAAAGCTGGGATCAAAGAACTCTAAACATGAGCATGAAAAATGGAGTTCTAACAATAAGACAATGTAACTATGCATGTGTAATGCCTCCGAATCGGGTCTATGCAAAATCTCAGCATTTCCCGCCAAAATCCACATAGAAGCGATTCAAAGACGCCCACCAGACACTTTCGTGTGGGTGGGATTTGAATACAAGTAGTTACATCATAGTAGTTTACAATAGATTCCACAAGAACTTATATATACAACAACGACTCAACGAGTCAAGAATACAAAAGGTACAATACGAAGATACAACTCAAGAAGAAAGCAAGATAGTATCCGAGTACGGATAAGATCCAAATGGGACTAAGAGTCCTGAAGAATAACCAAGCGGTGTCCAACCCTCCCCAGGCCAAGCCGGAAGGGTAACCTTGCTAACATCATCAATCGCATACCTGTCAAGCCAAAAGGGTGCCGACAAAGGGAAAAGGCAAAACAGAAAGAGAGCGGTCAGTACTGAGGCCACTGCACGGCGAGACTAGAATTCAGCGGTCCTCGCATACATAGGTATGGTGGGCTCAGCGGAAGCAAAGCTTGCACTATCTAACTTATAGAGACACACTACAACTTCGTCTATTAGAGCGAGATAAGAGAGCGTTATGCGGTAACAATAATTTAACACCAAAAATAACCCATTCGAAGATTTCCCCCTCGAAGACCAGTCGAGGAAGTCCTCTTACAGAACACACGGTGACAATTTTAGTTAATCAGGTATTTAGTTGATAAGGCTATTTACTAATTATATTATTAGATGCAAACATTAGTGACGTTGTCTATGATCATGACACTGTAATCCCGAGGCGTCCATAATTGTGGACACACGGCTTCTCGAAAAGATTTACCCTGCAGGGGTGCACTACTGTACCGAAACGCATGCTCAACCCATAAGGCAACATATTACGCGTGCCATCCGAATCTCAAAACAAGAACTGTCCCAAAACTACGCGCATATCTAGAGGCATCACCTACTATGGGGAACCAACCAAGAGGTACGATGATTCTCAAGGAAGGCACAACGTTTGCGTCTACTGGTGGATCGGGCCCTACGGGGTAACTTGTACACACCATGGGTGCCACCACCGTGTACCGCGATTTATGTATGCAAGCCATGGCAATCCACCAAAACATAAATTCCGAAGACATATCAACTCACCCATGTCTGAGGACATATTATGCGTATGCACCAAATGGAAAACCAATTTTGTAACCCTCTGGATATACGCGTAGCGCCGGTAGTTGAGGGGGGATCCCAGAGGCCCCACGCTTGGTTAGCGTGATCAACTCAGAACTGGTATCGTAGAACGAACGGGTTCTAGGTCGGCTCAAGAAGTTCCCAAAGGTGGTCCCTGCCGGGGCCTTATCATTAGGTGAATCCATAACCAACAACATCAGATTAATTATCTTATCACCAACCATATCCGAGTATCATGTTCCACCTGTATGAGAGCAATACTAAGCATGCCTACGACTCACAAGGGCAAAGCTAGGCAATAGGATGACCAAGGCAATATAGTGGAGCAGATAATTAAAGGGACGGTGCTAAAGCATCGACAATAAGGATAGCCATAGATCAAAGGAAGGAAGTAAAGACTATAAAAAATGCAAAATAGATAGAAGGGGGAGAATGCTCGCCTGTGGGACAAAGTTGGGTAACCGGAGGCTTGGTGCATCTCGCATCAACTCGTCGTCCTATCCGGTGAAGAAGCAAAGTATTAGAAAGAACATCCGATGTAATATTTAATACTAGGCAGAAGATCCGGCATGTTTATGATATGATGCATGGCATGGCAATATGCGGCCCCACTTAGCAATGTTAAGCGGAATCGGAATCCTGACATTTAAATAGAAGGTTCAAGTTATTTAACTACCCCGCATATTAAATGTTGAATTAATAAGGCAAAGCATGACATCGGTTCGCTACACAAATTTAAATGGATCCAATATTAGACTAGATTCGCCCATATATGGGCTCCATATTTAATTATGAGGTGAATCGTCGAAATACCCCAAACAACCAAAGATTGTTGCAAGCATGACAATTTAAATGTAACAAGGTATATGTTATATATTATAATAAAATAAGGGTCTCAGATAAGGTCGCACATTTGGGGTTCGAAGATCTTGGTGAAACCCTAGAGAACTAGCGGGGCTCGATATTCTTCGGGCGGCATCTCCATCTTCATACATCACCACCATACCATCACATCCATATTCACTAGGTCATCACCGTTGCATCACCAAACCAACACACCACATAGGTTTATCACCTGGTATCACCACTAGCAGAACCAACTTGGCAGGAGCCAAAGGGCACCAGGGACACATGCATCAGGAGGGCAAGGCACCTTGTGATAAGGGAGACGAGCGGCGACAAGCACCGCTGCAGAAAGGAGGCCGATGTGATGGGCGCCCGTGGCGGCATGGCTTGTAGGTGCTGCAGAGAGAGGCGACGGAGGTAGGTCGAGGACGAGCACGGGACCGAGGTCGATGTTGGATAGAGGAGGGGCATGTCCCTGGCGACGGACATGGAGGCGAGACCGGTCGGCGAGGTTGAGTTCGAGCCAGGGCCAGCCAGCGAGGGGGCGATGGAGTGCAGCACTTGGGGAGCTGAACGGCGCCGAGCTCGAGGGCAGGCAGGCGCGCGGCGGCAGGGACTTGCGGGCGCGGCGGCAACGAGGAAGCCGGGATGGCGGCATACCTGTGGGAGGAGGGGCCGCGGGGAAGGTGAGGTCGAGCTCCTGCGGCGGTGCGCGGGCTGGGTTGCAGAGGGCAGTGGCGACAGTTGCGGGGATCGAGCGAGAAGTAGGGAAGCGGGACTGGGGCACGCGCGTGTGATGTGTGTTCCGAGTGCGTGCGTGCGTGTTGTGTGTACGTGACATGGTGCGTGCGTGCGTGAGGTTCAGTGCGTCGTGTGCGTTGTGTGTCCAGGGAGCCGTGCGCGGGTGTGGCTTGCGGCGTTGTGTGTATGTGTCTTGGGTCTGGTGGCAGCGGGGTGTGGGAAGAGGAGTTAGGGTTAGGGTTTAGTTTTGGTTTTATTACGAGGTCGTAGGTGGCTAGCTTGGTCATTTGGCCCGACCGGCTACCTCCCCTAATTTTATTTATTTATTTATTTATTTTATTTTTAAATAGACTTGTATAAATAGTTTTTAGACAAATAAAATATCCGGAAAAGACCAGGGTTTTGATTTGAGATTAAAAGAGGGGACTAATTAGAAAACAAAATAGGTTTTTGGTGAGAATATTTTAGGACAAAAGTATGCATGATGTCATGATGATGTAAAATAGAAAATAACACGCAATTTTATTTTGTAATATTTTCCGGGGCATTACAACTCGACACCACTAACAAGGGATCTCGTCCTGAGATCGAAGCAAAGACACCGGGGGGGGGGGGGTTGATGATCGGATCTTCTTGCGTCAGGTTGATGGTTGCGACACCACTAACAAGGTTGTTGCTCACGTTCTTCGAGAGAACACTCCGGAGAAGCAAAATCGGAAGTAAAGGTCTCAAAGATAAGGCCACCTCTAACTTCCATGGAAGGAGTAAAATTGCATGGTTCCACCACTCAGTGTACAACGCTAATGATAAGAGTAGTGGTATGGTAGCTACTCCATCCCGCACTCAAAGCATTACTTTGTACATGAATTAGGGAATCGTTCAACCAAACTCTGGGAATTCAGATTAAAGATCTTGACAAACAGTATTTGGAAAGCTTCGGAAAAAGGATCCAGAGATAAAGAGGTCGTCGTCTTAGAAGTTGCAAAACATCGGAAAACATATGAAGGAGGATTGGATAGAGTGAAAACCAAGTGTAGCACCACCGTTACAAAAGGAGGGAAGCGGAACCCTAAAGCTACGACGGAAAACCAACCACGAGTAATCCTAGACTTGAAGAAGGTAAGGGACCATATCAAAACACGCAAAGATAAGAGGTGAAAAATAGAGATCAGGAGTAAAATCAGAGCTAATCAGATCTATCTAACGCATTTGTAGCAAAATAGTTTTGACACTAGACATTGGTCGTTAGCTAGGTTAACCTACAGGCTGGACCAGTGGGGTATCGTAAACCTTTGCTCGGATACCACTTGTAACGCCCCCGAATCGGGTCTATGCAGATCTCAGCATTTCCCGCCAAAATCTGCATAGAAGCGATTCAAATATGCCCACCAAACACTTTCGTATGGGTGGGATTTGAATACAAGTAGTTACATCACAGTAGTTTACAACAAATTGCACAAGAACTTATATATATAACAACGACTCAACGAGTCAAGAATACAAAAGGTACAATACGAAGATACAACTCAAGAAGAAAGCAATATAGTATCCGAGTACGGATAAGATCCAAATGGGACTAAGAGTCCTAAAGAATAACCAAGCGGTGTCCAACCCTGCCCAGGCCAAGCCGGAAGGGTAACCTTGCTAACGTCGTCAATCACATATGTGTCAAGCCAAAAGTGTGCCGACAAAGGGAAAAGGAAAATCAGAAAGAGAGCGATCAGTACTGAGGCCAGTACACGGCGAGACTAGAATTCGGCGGTCCTCGCCTACATAGATATGGTGGGCTCAGCAGCAGCAAAGCTTGAACTATCTAACTTATAGAGACACACTACAACTTTGGCTATTAGAGCAAGGTAAGAGAGCTCTATGCGGTAACAATAATATAACACCAAACATAACACATCCGAAGATTTCCCCCTCGAAGAACAGTCGAGGAAATCCTGTTATAAAACACACACGGTAACAATTTTAGTTAATCAGGTATTTAGTTAATAAGGCTATTTACTAATCATATTATTAGAGGCAAACATTAGTGGCGTTGTCTATGATCATGACACTGTACTCATGAGGCGTCCATAACCATGGACACACGGCTTCTCGAAAAGATTTACCCTGTAGGGGTGCACTACTGTACCCAAACGTATGCTCAACCCATCAGGCAACATATTACGCGTGCCATCCGAATCTCACAACAAGAACTATCCCATAACTATGCGCATATTCAGAGGCATCACCTACTGTGGGGAACCAACCAAGAGGTACGACGATTCTCAAGGAAGGCACATCGTTTGCGCCTACTGGTGGATCGGGCCCTACGGGGTAAGTTGTACACACTGTGGGTGCCGCCATAGTCTACCGCGATTTATGTATGCAAGCCATGTCAATCCACGAAAACATCAAGTCCGAAGACATATCAACTCGTCCGAGGACATATTATGCGTATGCACCAAATGGAAAACCAATTTTGTAACCCTCTGGATATACGAGTAGTGCCGGTAGTTGAGGAGGGATCCCAGAGGCCCCACGTTTGGTTAGCGCGATCAACTCAGAACTGATATAGTAGAACGAACGGGTCCTAGGTCGGCTCAAGCAGTTCCCAAAGGTGGTCCCTGCCGGGGCCTTATCATTAGGTGAATCCATAACCAACAACATCAGATTAATTATCTGATCACCAACCATATCCGAGTATCATGTTCCACCTGTATGAGAGCAATACTAAGCATACCTACGACTCGCAAGGGCAAAGCTAGCTAATCAATCAAGGCAATAGGATGACCAAGGCAATATAGTGGAGCAGATAATTAAAGGGACAGTGCTAAAGCATCGACAATAAGGATAGCCATAGATCAAAGGAAGGAAGTAAAGACTATAAATTCAAAATAGATAGAAGGGGGATAATGCTCGCCTGTGGGACAAAGTCGGGTAGCCGGAGGCTTGGCGCATCTCGCATCAACTCTTCGTCCTATCCGGTTAAGAAGCAAAGTACTAGAAAGAACATCCGATGCAATATTTAATAC
Organism: Avena atlantica; assembly: GCA_910589765.1. NCBI lineage: Eukaryota > Viridiplantae > Streptophyta > Magnoliopsida > Poales > Poaceae > Avena > Avena atlantica. Next base: position 442,397,152 of record OU342739.1, read on the forward strand.
TAGGCGGAAGATCCAGCATGTTTATGATATGATGCATGGCATGGCAATATGCGGCCCAACTTAGCAATGTTAAGCGGAATCGGAAATCCTGACATTTAAATAGAGGGTTCAAGTTATTTAACTACCCCGCATATTAAATGTTGAATTAATAAGGCAAAGCATGGCATCGGTTCTCTACACAAATTTAAATGGAGCCAATATTAAACTAGATTTGCCCGCATATGGGCTCCATATTTAATTATGAAATGAATCGTCGAAATACCCCAAACAACCACAAGCTGTATGCAACCATGACAATTTAAATGTAACAAGGTATATGTTATATATTATAATAAAATAAGGGTCTCGGATAAGGTCACACATTTGGGGTTCGAAGATCTTGGTGAAACCCTAGATAACTAGCGGGGCTCGATATTCTTCGGGCGGCATCTCCATCTTCATACATCACCACCATACCATCACATCCATCTTCACTAGGTCATCATCGTTGCATCACCAAACCAACACACCACATAGGTTTATCACCTGGAATCACCACTAGCAGAACCAACTTGGTAGGAGCGAAAGGGCACCAGGGACACATGCGGCGGGAGGTCAAGGCACCTTGTGCTAAAGGAGACGAGCGGCGATCGGCACTGCTGCAGAAAGGAGGCCGAGGTGATGGGCGCCCATGGCGGTACGACTTGCAGGTGCTGTAGAGAGAGGCGACGGAGGTAGGTCGAGGATGAGCCCGGGACCGAGGTTGATGCTGGATAGAGGAGGGTCATGTCCCTGGCTTCGGACATGGAGGCAAGACCAGTCGGCAAGGTTGAGGTCGAGCCAGGGCCAGCCAGCGAGGGGGCGGTGGCATGCATCACTTGGGGAGCTGAACGGCGCCGAGCTCGAGGGCAGGCAGGCGCGCGGTGGCAGGGACTTGCGGGCGCGACAGAGACAAGGAAACCGGGCTGGTGGCAGACCTGTGGGAGGAGGGGTCGCGGGGAAGGTGAGGTCGAGCTCCTGCGGCGGTGTGAGGGCCGGGTTGCAGAGGGCAGTGGCGGCAGTTGCGGGGATCGAGCGAGGAGCAGGGAAGCGGGGCTGGGGCGCGCGTGCGTGCTATCTGTTCCGATTGCGTGCGTGTTGTGTGTATGTGACCGGGTGCGTGCGTGCGTGCGTGAGGTTCAGTGCGTGGTGTGCGTTGTGTGTCCAGGGAGCTGTGCGCGGTGTGGCTTGCGGCGATGTGTGTGTGTGTGTGTGTTGGGTTTGGTGGCGGTGGGGTGTGGGAAGAGGAGTTAGGGTTAGGGTTTAGTTTTGGTTTTGTTACGGGGTCGTAGGTGGCTAGCTGGGCCGTTTGGCCTGACGGCTGCCTCCCCTAAAAATATTTTTATTTATTTATTTTATTTTTAAATAGACTTGTATAAATAGTGTTTAGACAAATAAAATATCCGGAAAAAGATCAGGGTTTTGATTTGAAATTAAAAGAGGGGACTAATTAGAAAACAAAATAGGTTTTTGGTGAGAATATTTTAGGAAAAAAGTATGCATGATGTCATGATGATGTAAAATAGAAAATAACACGCAATTTTATTTTGTAATATTTTCCGGGGCATTACAACTCGACACCACTAACAAGGGATCTCGTCCCGAGATCGAAGCAAAGACACCGGGGGGGGGAGGGGGTTGATGATCGGATCTTCTTGCGTCAGGTTGATGGTTGCGACACCACTAACAAGGTTGTTGCTCACGTTCTTCGAGAGAACACTCCGGAGAAGCAAAATCGGAAGTAAAGGTCTCAAAGATAAGGCCACCTCTAACTTCCATGGAAGGAGTAAAATCGCATGGTTCCACCACTCAGTGTACAAGGCGAATGATAAGAGTAGTGGTATGATAGCTACTCCATCCCACTCTCAAAGCATTACTTTGTACATGAATTAGGGTATCGTGCAACCAAACTCTGGGAATTCAAATTAAATATCTTGACAAACAGTATTTTGAAAGCTTCAGAAAAAGGATCCAGAGATAAAGAGGTCGTCATCTTAGAAGTTGCAAAACATCGGAAAACATATGAAGGAGGATCGGATAGAGTGAAAACCAAATGTAGCACCACCGTTACAAAAGGATGGAAGCAGAACCCTAAAGGTACGACGGAAAACCAACCACGAGTAATCCTAGACTTGAAGAAGGTAAGGGACCATATCGAAACACGCAAAGATAAGAGGTGAAAGAATAGAGATAAGGAGTAAAATCAGAGCTAATCAGATCTATCTAACGCATTTGTAGCAAAATATTTTTGACACTAGACATCGTCTGTTAGCTAGGTTAACCTACAGGCTGGACCAGTGGGGTATTGTAAACCTTTGATCTGATACCACTTGTAATGCACCTGAATCGGGTCTATGCAGATCTCAGCATTTCCCGCCAAAATCCGCATAGAAGCGATTCAAAGACGCCCACCAGACACTTTCGTGTGGGTGGGATTTGAATACAAGTAGTTACATCACAGTAGTTTACAACAGATTCCACAAGAACTTATATATACAACAACGACTCAACGAGTCAAGAATACAAAAGGTACAATAAGATGATACAACTCAAGAAGAAAGCAAGATAGTATCCGGGTATAGATAAGATCCAAATGGGACTAAGAGTCCTGAAGAATAACCAAGCGGTGTCCAACCCTGCCTAAGCCAAGCCGGAAGGGTAACCTTGCTAACGTCATCAATCACATACGTGTCAAGCCAAAAGGGTGCCGACAAAGGGGAAAGGAAAAACAGAAAGAGAGAGGTTAGTACTGAGGCCAGTACACGGAGAGACTAGAATTCGGCGGTCCTCGCCTACATAGGTATGGTGGGCTCAGCGGCAGCAAAGCTTGCACTATCTAACTTATAGAGACACACTACAACTTCGGCTATTAGAGCGAGATAAGAGAGTGCTATGTAGTAACAATAATATAACACCAAACATAACCCATCCGAAGATTTCCCCCTCGAAGACCAGTCGAGGAAGTGCTCTTACAGAACACACACGATGACAATTTAGGTTAATCAGGTATTTAGTTGATAAGGCTGTTTACTAATCATATTATTAGAGGCAAACATTAGTGGCGTTTTCTATGATCATGACACTGTACTTATGAGGCGTCCATAACCATGGACACACGGCTTCTCGAAAAGATTTACCCTGCAGGGGTGCACTACTGTACCCAAACGCATGCTTAACCCATCAGGCAACATATTACGCGTGCCATCCGAATCTCATAAAAAGAACTATCCCATAACTACGCGCATATCCAGAGACATCACCTACTGTGGGGAACCAACCAAGAGGTACGACGATGATCAAGGAAGGCATAGCGTTTACGCCTACTGGTGGTTCGGGCCCTGCGAGGTAACTTGTACACACCGTGGGTGCCGCCACCATGTACCGTGATTTATGTATGCAAGCCATGGCAATCCACCAAAACATCAAGTCCGAAGACATATCAACTCACCCATGTCCGAGGACATATTATGCGTATGCACCAAATGGAAACCAAATTTTGTAACCCTCTGGATATACGAGTAGCGTCGGTAGTTGAGGGGGAATCCCAGAGGCCACACGTTACGTTAGCGTGATCAACTCAGAACTGGTATCGTAGAACGAACGGGTCCTAGGTTGGCTCAAGCAGTTCCCAAAGGTGGTCCCTGCTGGGGCCTTATCATTAGGTGAATCCATAACCAATAACATCAGATTAATTATCTTATCACTAACCATATCCGAGTATCATGTTCCACCTGTATGAGAGCAATACTAAGCATGCCTACGACTCGCAAGGGAAAGCTAGCTAATCAATCAAGGCAATAGGATGACCAAGACAATATAGTGGAGCAGATAATTAAAGGGACTAAAGCATCAACAATAAGGATAACCATAGATCAAAGGAAGGAAGTAAAGACTATAAATACAAAATAGATAGAAGGGGGAGAATGCTCGCCTGTGGGAAAAAGTCGGGTAGCCGGAGGCTTGGTGCATCTCGCATCAACTCATCGTCCTATCCGGTTAAGAAGCAAAGTACTAGAAAGAACTTCTGATGCAATATTTAATACTAGGCGGAAGATTCGGCATGTTTATGATATGATGCATGTCATGGCAATATGCGGCCCCACTTAGCAATGTTAAGTGGAATCGGAATCCTGACATTTAAATAGAAGGTTCAAGTTATTTAACTACCCCGCATATTAAATGTTGAATTAATAAGGCAAAGCATGACATCGGTTTGCTACACAAATTTAAATGGAGCCAATATAAGATAGATTCGCCCGCATATGGGCTCAATATTTAATTATGAGGTGAATCATCGAAATACCCCAAACAACCACAAGATGTATGCAAGCATGACAATTTAAATGTAACGAGGTATATGTTATATATTATAATAAAATAAAGGTCTCGGATAAGGTCGCACATTTGGGGTTCGAAGATCTTAGTGAAACCCCGGAGAACTAGCGGGGCTCGATATTCTTTGGGCGGCATCTCCATCTTCATACATCACCACCATACCATCACATCGATCTTCACTAGGTCATCGCTGTTGCATCACCAAACCAACACACCACATAGGTTTATCACCTGGTATCACCACTAGCAGAACCAACTTGGTAGGAGCCAAAGGGCACCAGGGACACGTGTGGCAGGAGGGCAAGGCACCTTGTGCTAAAGTAGACGAGCGGCGACCGACACCGCTGCAGAAAGGAGGACGAGGTGATGGGCGCCCGTGGCGGCACTGCTTGCAGGTGTTGTAGAGAGAGGCGACGGAGGTAGGTCGAGGACGAGCACGGGACCGAGGTCGATGCTGGATAGTGGAGGGTCATGTACCTGGCGACGTACATGGAGGCAAGACCGGTCGGCGAGGTTGAGGTCGAGCCAGGGCCAGCCAGCGAGGGGGCGGTGGCGTGCAATACTTGGGGAGCTGAACGACGCCGAGCTCGAGGGCTGGCAGGCGCGCGGCCGCAGGGACTTGCGGGCGCGGCGGCGACGAGGAAGCCGGGCTGGCGGCAGACCTGTGGGAGGAGGGGTCGTGGGGAAGGTGAGGTCGATCTCCTGCGGCGGCACGCGGGCCGGGTTGCAGAGGGCGGTGGCGGAAGTTGCGGGGATCGAGCGAGGAGCAGGGAAGCGGGGCTGGGGCGCGCGTGCATGCTGTGTGTTCCGAGTGCGTGCGTGCGTGTTGTGTGTACGTGACAGGGTGCGTGCGTGCGTGAGGTTCAGTGCGTGGTGTGTGTTGTGTGTCCAGTGTGGCTTGCGGCGATGTGTGTGTGTGTTGGGTCTGGTGGCGGCGGGGTGTGGGAAGAGGAGTTAGGGTTAGGGTTTAGTTTTGGTTTTGTTACGGGGTCGTAAGTGGCTAGCTGGGCCGTTTGGCCCGGCCGGCTGCCTCCCCTAAATTTTTTTTATTTATTTATTTTATTTTTAAATAGACTTGTATAAATAGTTTTTAGACAAATAAAAGATCTGGAAAAGACCAGGGTTTTGATTTGAAATTAAAAGAGGGGACTAACTAGAAAACAAAATAGGTTTTTGGTGAGAATATTTTAGGACAAAAGTATACATGATGTCATGATGATGCAAAATAGAAAATAACACGCAATTTTATTTCTGAATATTTTTTGGGGCATTACAGCATGCAACATGAAAGGTTATAAACAAAGATCATGAATAACATGCATTGAAAAACGTTTGTTTGTTTCACATACAGAAAACATAGCATAGTGGCATTTAGCTTGTCCCTCATGGAGTAGCAAATAGATGCATAGGACACCTTCAAGTTCATAAGAGTGACTATATACAAATAGCACAAGAATAAGTAATATCAACAATATGCACCAATCAATAAGTTTTGGGACAATGCACAAAGAACTAAGAATGGCAACTATGCATAAGGATAGAAGGTGAAGACTCAATATAATGGTGGAAGAAAGGCCCTTCATAAAGGGAAGCAGGGATTTCAAGTCTCAAAAAGAGCTTCCAAAAATTATGGTACTTGTTAGCTTTCATCTCTCATTGCCCCTATCATAAGCATCTTGAAGTGATTAAGGTTAAAGTGAACAAATTATGGAGTATATGCTTAACAAAGTACAAGTTGGCAATCTCATGTCCCTTGAATACGAGGGCCGCTCCTCATGCTACTCAAGTTTAGTTAATTGCAAGTTCTTGTCATAGTAAGTACATGTGTATCATAGAGAACCGCCAACGGGGTACCCCTTGCACATGATACAAGAGTTATCCCATAATCAAAATGACAAGGCAAGTAGACAATAAGAATCTCAGCAATCTTCTTATTTACCATGGGAAAATGGTGCTTTTTTCTCTCTTTCCTCTTTTCTCATATTTTTTTCTTTTCTCAATCTCTTTTTTCTATCTCTTTTTTATAAGAAGAATGCTTCATAGATGTCACTATGGTGATGCTGCAAGTTTGGACCATGATTAGGCATGCCTTAGGCTAGCGACACAGGCGTTTATCTAACACACATACATAACTCTATGGACTTACAAGCTCCCCTTTCATCTCACACCGACGACATCCATAGACAAAGGAGCATAATATCAACTGTGTACAATGTACAAGTGCAATGTTGAAAGCGTTTCTCATGACAACATGGTTCTGCTAATCCCAACATATAAGTGCAAGCATATACAACATAGATGACACAATGGTTCAAGTTTATTTGGGGCAAGAAAAATAAAGTGTGCCATCAAGTTCGTGAGAGCAATAATCACTAAGTTTTCACATAAAAAGAGACTTTTTAATTGGAAGATAGATGAAAACAAGAATATACTTGGAATGGTGTAACACACAATGCATAGGAATTTATAGTGGACACTTTGGAATAACTTGGTTTCTTGGGTGTTGGATGCATGAGTAGAGCTTACTCATACAAGTGGAGGCTAGCAAAAGACTAGGAGCGACCAACTAAGAGAGCAATAATGACCATAATCATGCAGAGCGACAAAACATTACTAATCAAAGCATAAAGTGGTACCACAAGTCAAGGACTAAATGATCATAGAGGCTATGGTGACTTGTTCATAGTCATAACATGGTGTGAGCATGTGCCAAGTCAACCCAAACAAAGCATCAAAGAAGAATACCACAATACTATGCTTTTGTATGCTAAAACAATGCATGATTCCTTCAAGGCACACTAAGCAATCCTAATTGTTTGGAACAAGTTAAGATACAGCAATAATCACTAAGCATAAGGTCAAAACAACATCTAGCATGACATGATAAAGTCTAAGTCAGAGTCAAAGCAAGCTCCTCTTGCACTATTCAAGCAAGAACTTTCTACTTCTCTCCAACACCAATCAACTTATTTAAAGCAACACAACGAGAACGGAGGTCCAAACTACTTTATTCAAGAAAACTAAACAAACCAAACGAAAACTAAGACGCTCCAAAAGCAACACAACAATGCATAAAACAATAAAAACGAAGTGTCTAGAAAGACGTGAGATTTTTATTGATGAAGAAGGGGATGCCCAAGGCATCCCCAAGCTTTGACGCTTGTACTTCTTGAATATTTCTTAGGGTGACACGGGGTGGCATCCCCAAGCTTTGACGCTTGTACTTCTTGAATATTTCTTGGGGTGACACGGGGTGGCATCCCCAAGCTTGAGCTTTTTTCCATTCTTCATCTTATTACATCATTCTTTCTCTACACCTGAAAATTTTCCTTCATACAAAATTTCACACAATCTTCATTAGCAACATTAGTATATTCAAAATATAATAGACCTTTGGGTTTAGCTTTAGAACAGAAAAACTTCACTAAAAACACAAGCTACTGTAGCAATTCCCTCAAAAGTCTCAATTTACCAAAAATAATCCAAAAAGGAATCAATAAGAAGCAAATGCAAATAATGGCAGAAATCTGTTAAAATAGACCAGCAGGTAGAAACCTATTTTTTCGAAGACTTTATGTTGCTCAAATCAAAAAGTGTTGAACTAACAAAAGTTATCTAACATACTGGGGGAATTATTCATAAAATATCAGCTCAATCCGTTTTATAGAGATTTTACACGGATTTTTACGGTGGAGCACAAAAATATGTTTTGGGACAGCAATTCCTCAAATCTTACATCCCTCTCATTAGAGGTTATTCTTGGCACAAAAAGCAAATAAAAAGGATAAGGAGAGGTCATTATTGAAGTAATAACTTCCAAGACTCAATAAAACTTTTGGTTTATCTCCCAATAAGTACTTTTCTTTAACGCCTTTAAGTTAGGCACAAGAAACAAGAATCAAGTATTTTCAAATTAAGAAGCATTAACATCAAACCTTGCTTTCAAAGGAGGAGCAAAAAGCAACTTATCTATCCTCATAGGGAAGTTTTCAATACCTTTCTTGAATGGAAATTGATATTTAATGGTGCCTTCTTTCATATCAATGATGGCACCAATAGTTCTAAGAAAAAGTCTTACCAAAGTAATAGGAAAAGAAGCATTGTATTCAACATCCAAAACATAGAAATCAACAGGGACATAAGCATTGTTAACCATAATAAGAACATCATTAACACTCACCATGAGTTTCTTTTTATCATTATCATTAAGTGGGACATCCAAATAACAATCTTCCAAAGGTGGCAAATCAAACATTTCATAAATCTTTCTAGGCATAACAAAGACACTGGAACTAAGGTCACATGAAGCTTTGAGATCAAAGTCATTCACTTGCATATTAATGATGGGTTCCCAACTATCTTATACTTTCCTAGGAATAGAGGCTTTGTTTTTCGACTTTTCTTCCTTAATTTTAATAAGAGCATCAGTAATGTGTTTGGTGAAAGCCACATTCATATCACTAGCATCACGACTTCTAGCAAGCTTTTGTAGGAACATAATCACTTCAGAAATATTGCAACCATCAAGATCAAAATAAAACTTAGCATCACTAGTAGTAGACTCATTGGGTTTAGTCATTGTGGTAGGAGAAATAGGGACTTCTTGTGGTTTAGTGGCATCCATATTGGTGGTGGTGATAGTGCACACACTATTGTTTCTAGCAATTTCCGCTTCTCTTTCTCACTTAGCATGTAGTTGGGATAATAGTCTAACATTTTCATCAATAGTAACTTATATGGCATGCGTAGCAGCAAAGGTACTTTCCAAGGTTTCAGGACTGTGCTTTAGACAAAGAGGAAATATTTTTATCAACATTCAAAAGCTTTTCCTCCACAGTCTTGTTGAAAGTGGTTTGTTTACTAATAAAGTCTTTGATCATGACTTAAAGTTTAGAGGGGGCACTTCTAGTATTGTTGTAGGAGTTTCCATAAGTATTGCCATTATTAGGAGGATAAGGCCTATAATTGTTGTTACTACCAAAATTATTCCTATAGGCATTGGTGCTGAAATTGTTGTTTCTAATGAAGTTCACATCAACTTGCTCTTCTTAAGCAACCAAAGAGGTTAAGGGAACATTATTAGGATATAAAGGAGATTTTCCATTAACAAGCATAGCCATGATAACTGTGGCATCCCGCAAAACCACTACTAGAAAATCGCATTGTTTTTGTGCATTGCATCGTCATCATCATGTATTGTTTGTCTGCATTATTTCGAAAAGCCTAGTTTTGATTTATACAGATACCCCTCTTATTTTCAAACACAAAACCCCGATCGCATCGGAGATTTTATTTGTCTAAAAACTGTTTGCAAAATGGCCTAGTTTTAAAATAGACAAGACCAAACAAACACACATTTTAAATCACCCCCCACTAAATCCTATCCCCACCCAAATCTATCCTACCCACCAACCGCAGGCCGCCACCTCACCCTCTCACCCAACCTCTACCCACCTGCCACCTCACCGATCCACCACCCCTCTCTCTCTTTTCCACCCCAGTCCCCTCCTACCCTCTCTCACCTACAGGCCGACCCCACCCCTGGCCTCTCTCCCTCTCTCCCCACTCACCCACGCGCCCACCCACATAGCCCCACCCTGCCACCTGTACCCACCGACCCCCCTGTCCCCCGGACCCGCGTGGACCCCACCACGCGCACCCCCCACCCCTGCTCTCTCCCCTACCGTCTCTCCCGCACCCCTCTTCCTCCTCACGCACGCACACCGCACCCGAATCCTTTCCCAACCTCCCTGGCCACCAACCCGCCCCACCAGCGCCTCCCCTCCGTCTCCGACGTCGTCTCCGGCGCCTCCCTGCGAGCCCCAACCGTCCGCCGCTCGACCGGCTCCTCCGCTCCCCGCGCCCCTTTCCGCCTCCGCTCGCCCCGTCCTCCTCGCCGCTCCGCCGGCGCGGCCGCCCGCTCTCGCGCCCTCCTCCCTCGGCAGCCACCGAGGAGCCGCCCCGGCCCGCCTCCTCCCGCGCCGCCGCCGGAGGCCACCCTCCCTCGCCGCTGCGGCGGTGCTCGCCTCGACCGCCGCGCCGACGCTCGCCTCGCTCCGCCGCCCTACTCTCCTTCTCCGGCCCGCGGCCTGCCGCCGCCGCGCCCGGCGCCTCCCGCCGGCCCCGCGTCCCCGTCGCCCCGCCCCGTCTGCGACCTCCGACCCTTCCCCAACCCCGTCCACGGGCGCCTCTGCCTCCCTGGCCGCTCCGCATCCTCTGCAACCGCCGTCCCCGGCCACCCTCCCCGCCGCCGAGCAGCGCCGCCCGGCGTCGTCCTCCCTTTCGGCGCTGGCCCCGAGCACCCCCCGCCAGGCCTCGCCTCCTTCACCGCCATGGACGCGCCAGACGTTCCCCGGCCTCGAGCGCCACCGCCCCGACGTCGCCTTCGTCTCTCTGCTGGGGCCTCCTCTGCTCCGTCCGGCGGGCCACCACCAACCTCTCCCCTCCGTCGGCTGCTGGATGCGACGCCGAGACCTCCTGCGCCTCTGTGTACCGCACCCGGGTAGCACCTGTACTGTATGCGTGTGGTACATTGGTACTATGGTGGCTTTGCAAAGATGTGCCGTTTTGGAGATGAGGTGCAGTGGTGGAAGATTGGTGGAGACGATTTAGAGTTTGTGCAACCCGAGAACTCCGCCGCGGTACCCGGAGATCTTCGACATGGAACCATCGGGCCCAAGTTCGCCATCGACATCGAAGACGGAAGCTAAGACCGTGCCGGATCCGGAAAACCGAACCTCGACACGCAAAAGTTCGCCGAGACCCCGTCCCCGAAGGCCTCCGACAGGGAGCGGACAAGATCTACATCACGGACGCACCATGGACGCGGAGAAACCCTCGGACGCCAAGATCTTCTCCTCGGGACACCGGGAACTCCCCCGGAACGCCAAGTTCGCCGACACGGAAACGACAAGTACTTCCTCGAGAACGCCAAGTCCCTCCTCCCCGAACCTGCCGAGAACGATCCCGTCGAACCCTGGACCCTGAGACCGACCCCGAACCCCCGGAACCCCAAGACCGTCGAGACCCCTTAATGTGTGAACCCCTTCCCGAAACCCTATTTTATAATATAATACAACTTGTTGCATATTAAATTGTCATGCATGCATACTTGTCTGTGGTTTGGGGGCCTTTTGCCGATTCATCTCATAATTAAATATGGGGCCCATATGCGGGCAAATCTAGCCTTATATTGGCCTCATTTAAATTGTGTAGCGAACCGGTGCTATATTTTGACCATGTTAATCCAACATTTAAATTGCGGGGTATCTAAATAACATGAACCACCTAACTAATTGTCGAGACCCCCGGTTCCGCTTAATATGACCTAATCGCATCGCATCTTTGCCATGTCATACAGCAACCATGCATCATGCCGATCTTCTGCCGTTGTATTAAATATTGCATCCGGTGTTTATCCTAGTGTTTTGCTTCTTCGCGGATAAGGCCGTTGAGTTGATATGAGCTTCGCCCCGTTCTTCGGATGAACCTTCGACAATGTTTTCAGGCGAGCATCTCCCCCTTTCTACCTATCTTACTTTTATAGTATTTATTCCCTCCTGTTGATCTATTGCTATCTGTGTTGCGTTGCTCTAGTTTTCGTACCCGTGATATCCCTTGCAGCCCTATATTGCCATTGCCACCTCCTATTACCTGTTGTTTGGTAGATAGTTGGACTTGCGCGTCGTAGTCGCTTGCTCAAGTGCTGTTGCGTGTCGCCAAGTATCACAGTTGTTGGAGCCTTGCCACATGTTTGATGTTGGAGATGATCTCGGCTTTGCTTTTCGTTCACTTTAATTACTGTTTAACAACTAAAATTGAAGTAAGTAAGCAGAGGCATCGGTGGGTGATAGATAACATTTGGTTTCCGATCGCCCACTTGTGTCCCGTAGGACCCCGAGTGCTTGATACCTGTTCCTTGATTTATCGCGCTATGCACATATGGGGAATTATGGGACCCCCCTTAGCCAGAGCTTGATTCAGTCTTATTTCTTGGGGCCACAAACTAGTTTGAGGTTTTATTTACGATCCTGTACTTATGCCATGCTTTACTGCTTTATTTACGATTGTGCGAGGAGCACACTGTACTGTTTAGGTAAGCGGAGTGTTTTCGCGGTATCGACAAGCCCAGTCACACTTTCGGGTTCCCAGTCGTTTACAGCCATTGACGCAAACCTTGAGTCCGTCTCGGAGCTAGCTTACTTCGTTGCGGGTTTACTCAATGGGGTGGCCCCCTGAAATATTTCTGAATCCTGTGATTGCTTTGTCGTGAAAGCCTCGTTGGGTTTTGATTTGGTTTTTCCGAGGTCGATCGTGTGTGTGTTGCTATTGGTGCACCCCGGCCGGGTTAAAACTTTCTGAAAGCCGTGTCCGCGGTTATGGACGACTTGGAGCACAGTATCTCGATCATAGAAAACTATAACTAAAGTTTACTGTTATAAATTGACTTGTATCTAATATGACTAGTAATTAGCTTCAACTACAACGGAATGGCTAAATAAACCTGCCAGCTATTGCTTGCTTGTGTTGTCGCTTGCGACCATTATACCTGACTAGTAAGTATGGCAACTGAAACGGAATGGCTAAATAAAAGTACCAACAACTTCTGGGTTTTAGGGTTATCTCATGCTATCTGTATCTGACTAGTAAGTGTGGCAACTACAACGGAATGATTAACTAAAACTGCCCACCGCTTATTTTATCAGGATGATTATCTATACCTGACTAGTAATTGTTGCAATGATAACCGAATAAATAAAACTGCCAACTGTGTGAGTTCCTCGGTTGACTTCCTCGTTTGGTCTCGAGGGGGAAACGCCAGGATGGGTTTGATTGGTGGTAGTATCTGGTTGGTTCCGAATAGGTCTTTCTTACCCCTCTCTGCTTGCCGCCAGTTGTATCGAGTCTCTATAGGGTGTTCAGTGCATGCTGCCGCTGCCGCTTCAGTCCACCATACCTATGTAGGCGAGGACCGCCGAATTCTAGCCTCGCCGTGTACTGGCCTCAGTACTGACGCTCCTCTTTTTCCTTTGCCCTTTGTCGGCACCCCTTTTGTTTAAGCAGGTTTTGGGATCGACGTCGTTAGCAGGGTTACCCTTCCGTCTTGGACCGGGCAGGGTTATGGACGCCATTGGTTATTCTTCAGGGCTCTTAGCCCCATTTGCATCTTGTCCGTAGATGGACGCTATATCATTTTCAAGGTGATTTGGATCTTTGTATATTATATCTGTATTCTTGACTCTTTGAGTCGCTGTTGTATATATCTGTTCTGTGGGTCCCATCGAGGACTGTTGTGTAATGTTATTACTTCGTTTTCCACCCGCACGAAAGTGCCTGGTGGGCACCTTTGAATCGTTTCTATGCGGGTTTGGCGGGAATCGCTGAAACTTGCATAGGTCCGATTCTGAGGGTGTTACAGAGTGGTATCAGAGCGCAGCAGTTGCGATACCCCACAAGTCCAGCCTGTAGGATAACCTAGCTAACGGCCGAAGTAGAGTGTCAAAACTATTTTTGCAGAATCGGTTGGATAGTTCTGATTAGGTCTGATTTTACTCCTTACCCCTCTGCTGCTCTCCTCTCACCTCTACGTGTTTTGAATCCGCTCTTTTCTCTCTCTTCGAGTCAAGGAATTCTCGTGGTTGGGTTTTCCGTCGTACCTTCAGGGTTTCGCTTCCTCCTTTGGTAACGGTGTTGCTACATCGGGTCTTCATGCTATCTGAGTGGTCCTTTAACTGTGGTACCATTCTGTGTTCCTTGTTTGTGCCTTCCGGTGTTTCCCGACGCGACGACATCATCTGCGCCAGACCCGATGCAGAGTCTGCATCACTCCTTTGTTCCGAACCTCGCTTGTCGAGATCTTCAGTCTAATTCCGAGAGTTGGTTGCATAATCCGCCTGTTCGTGTGCAGAGTAATGGTTTGGGTGCGCGATAGACTGATCACCATCCGACTACTCTTACCATTTGCTCTTGTACATCGAATCAGTGGATCCAGCAATTTTACTCCGTCCACGGAAGCTAGAGGTGGCTTTATTTGTTGATACCTCTACCTTCGACCTTTTGCTCCCGGAGTGTTCGCTCGACGATCACGGACAACGACCTCTTGTTAGTGGTGTCGCGAGGATCTACACGATGCGAGAAGATTCAGATCGCCGACCTTCTTTCCGGTACCATGAGGCGGATCTCGAGGGCGAGATCCATTGTTAGTGGTGTCGAATTGTGGCATCCCGCAAAACCACTACTAGAAAATCGCGTTGTTTTTGTGCATTGCATTCTCATCATCATGTATTGTTTGTCTGCATTATTTCGAAAAGCCTAGTTTTGATTTATACAGATACCCCTCTTATTTTCAAACACAAAACCCCGATCGCATCGGAGATTTTATTTGTCTAAAAACTGTTTGCAAAATGGCCTAGTTTTAAAATAGACAAGACCAAACAAACACACATTTTAAATCAGCCCCCACTAAATCCTATCCCCACCCAAATCTATCCTACCCACCAACCGCAGGCCGCCACCTCACCCTCTCACCCAACCTCTACCCACATGCCACCTCACCGATCCACCACCCCTCTCTCTCTTTTCCACCCCAGTCCCCTCCTACCCTCTCTCTCACCTACAGGCCGACCCACCCCTGGCCTCTCTCCCTCTCTCCCCACTCACCCACGCGCCCACCCACACAGCCCCACCCTGCCACCTGTACCCACCGACCCCCCTGTCCCCCGGACCCACGTGGACCCCACCACGTGCCCCCCCACCCCTGCTCTCTACCCCACCGTCTCTCCCGCACCCCTCTTCCTCCTCACGCACGCACGCACACCGCACCCGCCTCCTTCCCCAACCTCCCTGGCCACCAACCCGCCCCACCAGCGCCTCCCCTCCGTCTCCGACGTCGTCTCCGGCGCCTCCCGGCGAGCCCCAACCGTCCGCCGCTCGACCGGCTCCTCCGCTCCCCGCGCCCCTTTCCGCCTCCGCTCGCCCCGTCCTCCTCGCCGCTCCGCCGGCGCGGCCGCCCGATCTCGCGCCCTCCTCCCTCGGCAGCCAGTGAGGAGCCGCCCTGGCCCGCCTCCTCCCGCGCCGCCGCCGGAGGCCACCCTCCCTCGCCACTGCGGCGGTGCTCGCCTCGACCGCCGCGCCTCTTCCGCCGCCGCGCCGACGCTCGCCTCGCTCCGCCGCCCTGCTCTCCTTCTCCGGCCCGCGGCCTGCCGCCGCCGCGCCCGGCGCCTCCCGCTGGCCCCGCGTCCCCGTCGCCCCGCCCTGTCTGCGACCTCCGACCCTTCCCCAACCCCGTCCACGGGCGCCTCTGCCTCCCTGGCCGTTCCGCATCCTCTGCAACCGCCGTCCCCGGCCACCCTCCCCGCCGCCGAGCAGCGCCGCCCGGCGTCGTCCTCCCTTCCGGCGCTCGCCCCGAGCACCCCCCGCCAGGCCTCGCCTCCTTCACCGCCATGGACGCGCCAGACGTTCCCCGGCCTCGAGCGCCACCGCCCCAACGTCGCCTTCGTCTCTCTGTTGGGGCCTCCTCTGCTCCGTCCGGCGGGCCACCACCAACCTCTCCCGTCCGTCGGCTGCTGGATGCGACGCCGAGACCTCCTGTGCCTCTGTGTACCGCACCCGGGTAGCACCTATACTGTATGCGTGTGGTACATTGGTACTATGGTGGCTTTGCAAAGATGTGCCGTTTTGGAGATGAGGTGCAGTGGTGGAAGATTGGTGGAGACGATTTAGAGTTTGTGCAACCCGAGAACTCCGCCGCGGTACCCGGAGATCTTCGACATGGAACCATCGGGCCCAAGTTCGCCATCGACATCGAAGACGGAATGCTAAGACCGTGCCGGATCCGGAAAACCGAACCTCGACACGCAAAAGTTCGCCGAGACCCCGTCCCCGAAGGCCTCCGACAGGGAGCCGACAAGATCTACATCACGGACGCACCATGGACGCGGAGAAACCCTCGGACGCCAAGATCTTCTCCTCGGGACACCGGGAACTCCCCCGGAACGCCAAGTTCGCCGACACGGAAACGACAAGTACTTCCTCGAGAACGCCAAGTCCCTCCTCCCCGAACCTGCCTAGAACGATCCCGTCGAACCCTGGACCCTGAGACCGACCCCGAACCCCCGGAACCCCAAGACCGTCGAGACCCCTCAATGTGTGAACCCCTTCCCGAAACCCTATTTTATAATATAATACAACTTGTTGCATATTAAATTGTCATGCATGCATACTTGTCTGTGGTTTGGGGGCCTTTTGCCGATTCATCTCATAATTAAATATGGGGCCCATATGCGGGCAAATCTAGCCTTATATTGGCCTCATTTAAATTGTGTAGAGAACCGGTGCTATATTTTGACCATGTTAATCCAACATTTAAATTGCGGGGTATCTAAATAACATGAACCACCTAACTAATTGTCGGGACCCCCGGTTCCGCTTAATATGACCTAATCGCATCGCATCTTTGCCATGTCATACAGCAACCATGCATCATGCCGATCTTCTGCCGTTGTATTAAATATTGCATCCGGTGTTTATCCTAGTGTTTTGCTTCTTCGCGGATAAGGCCGTTGAGTTGATGTGAGCTTCGCCCCGTTCTTCGGATGAACCTTCGACAATGTTTTCAGGCGAGCATCTCCCCCTTTCTACCTATCTTACTTTTATAGTATTTATTCCCTCCTGTTGATCTATTGCTATCTGTGTTGCGTTGCTCTAGTTTTCGTACCCGTGATATCCCTTGCAGCCCTATATTGCCATGGCCACCTCCTATTACCTGTTGTTTGGTAGATAGTTGGACTTGCGCGTCGTAGTCGCTTGCTCAAGTGCTGTTGCGTGTCGCCAAGTATCACAGTTGTTGGAGCCTTGCCACATGTTTGATGTTGGAGATGATCTCGGCTTTGCTTTTCGTTCACTTTAATTACTGTTTAACAACTAAAATTGAAGTAAGTAAGCAGAGGCATCGGTGGGTGATAGATAACATTTGGTTTCCGACCGCCCACTTGTGTCCCGTAGGAACCCGAGTGCTTGATACCTGTTCCTTGATTTATCGCGCTATCCACATATGGGGAATTATGGGACCCCCCTTAGCCAGAGCTTGATTCAGTCTTATTTCTTGGGGCCACAAACTAGTTTGAGGTTTTATTTACGATCCTGTACTTATGCCATGCTTTACTGCTTTATTTACGATTGTGCGAGGAGCACACTGTACTGTTTAGGTAAGCGGAGTGTTTTCGCGGTATCGACAAGCCCAGTCACACTTTCGGGTTCCCAGTCGTTTACAGCCATTGACGCAAACCTTGAGTCCGTCTCGGAGCTAGCTTACTTCGTTGCGGGTCTACTCAATGGGGTGGCCCCCTGAAATATTTCTGAATCCTGTGATTGCTTTGTCGTGAAAGCCTCGTTGGGTTTTGATTTGGTTTTTCCGAGGTCGATCGTGTGTGTGTTGCTATTGGTGCACCCCGGCCGGGTTAAAACTTTCTGAAAGCCGTGTCCGCGGTTATGGACGACTTGGAGCACAGTATCTCGATCATAGACAACTATAACTAAAGTTTACTGTTATAAATTGACTTGTATCTGATATGACTAGTAATCAGCTTCAACTACAACGGAATGTCTAAATAAACCTGCCAACAATTGCTTGCTTGTGTTGTCGCTTGCGACCATTATACCTGACTAGTAAGTATGGCAACTGAAACGGAATGGCTAAATAAAAGTACCAACAACTGCTGGGTTTTAGGGTTATCTCATGCTATCTGTATCTGACTAGTAAGTGTGGCAACTACAACGGAATGATTAACTAAAACTGCCCACCGCTTATTTTATCAGGATGATTATCTATACCTGACTAGTAATTGTTGCAACGATAACCGAATAAATAAAACTACCAACTGTGTGAGTTCCTCGGTTGACTTCCTCGTTTGGTCTCAAGGGGGAAACGCCAGGATGGGTTTGATTGGTGGTAGTATCAGGTTGGTTTCGAATAGGTCTTTCTTACCACTCTCTGCTTGCCGCCAGTTGTATCGAGTCTCTATAGGGTGTTCAGTGCATGCTGCCGCTGCCGCTTCAGTCCACCATACCTATGTAGGCGAGGACCGCCGAATTCTAGCCTCGCCGTGTACTGGCCTCAGTACTGACGCTCCTCTATTTCCTTTGCCCTTTGTCGGCACCCCTTTTGTTTAAGCAGGTTTTGGGATCGACGTTGTTAGCAGGGTTACCCTTCCGGCTTGGCCTGGGCAGGGTTATGGACGCCATTGGTTATTCTTCAGGGCTCTTAGCCCCATTTGCATCTTGTCCGTAGCTGGACGCTATATCATTTTCAAGGTGATTTGGATCTTTGTATATTATATCTGTATTCTTGACTCTTTGAGTCGCTGTTGTATATATCTGTTCTGTGGGTCCCATCGAGGACTCTTGTGCAATGTTATTACTTCGTTTTCCACCCGCACGAAAGTGCCTGGTAGGCACCTTTGAATCGTTTCTATGCGGGTTTGGCGGGAATCGCTGAAACTTGCATAGGTCCGATTCTGAGGGTGTTACAATAACATCAATCTTATTACTCAAAGAGGAGGTTTCTTCAACATAATTTACCTTCTTACCATGATATAAAGGAGCTTTTCCATTAACAAGCATAGCTCTCTCGGTGTGCTATTCACAATAATTAACCATCATATTATCAAGGAGATTTATGGCAGCACCCAAGGTAGTGGTCATAAAGGTACCTCCAGTAGCTAAATCCAACAGGTTTCTTGAAGAGAAGTTTAAACCTGCACAAAAAGTCTGGATAATCATCCAAGCAGTATGTCCATGAGTGGGACAATTCTGTAAAACCAAAGATTTCATTCTTTCCCAAGCTTGAGCAACATGTTTATTATCAAGTTGTTTAAATTTCATAATATCACTTCTCATAGATATAATCTTAGCAGGAGGGTAGTACTTTCCAATAAAAGCATCTTTGCACTTAATCCAAGAATAAATACTATTTCTAGGCAAGGATAGCAACCATTCTTTAGTTTTTCCTCTCAAGGAGAAAGGAAACAACTTGCGCTTAATAATATCTCCATCTACATCCTTATATTTTTGTATATCACAAAGTTCAACAAAGTTATTGAGGTGGGAAGCAGCATCATCAGAACTAGCACCAGAAAATTGCTCTCTCATCACAAGATTCAACAAAGCAGGCTTAATTTCATAAAAAGTAGCATTAGGAGCAGGTGGAGCAATAGGTGTACTTAGGAAATCATTTTTTTTGTGCTAGTGAAGTCACACAACTTGGTGTTCTCAGCAGAGTTTATTTTGGCAAAAGTGGAGCAAGCGAGCATCAGTAGCAACTAGAGCAGGATTTTTTTGTTTTTGATAGGAGAAAGCAAACCAAACTAAACTATTTTTTTTGGAGTTTTTGATAAAAAAGAAGCAAACAAAACCAAGCAAAAGAAACTAAGCAAAACAAAAACAAAGTAAAGAGAAAGGTTGTGAAGGACACCCCTTGTGAAGCCGTCCTTAGCCTCCCTGGCAACGGCGCCAGAAAATCTTGATGGTGCGTGGAAGATTCATTGGGAGACCCCAAGAGGAAAGTGTGATGAGCACAGCAGCAAGTTTCCCTTAGTAAGTAACCAAGGTTATCGAACCAGCAGGAGGAAGGAAACGACTCAAAGTTGTTGCTAGCAACTTGGAAACCTGCACAACACAAACTCAAGACTTTTCCCCAACAAACAGTGAGGTTCTCACCAGTTTGCTGAAAACAAAGGATTAACTGTATGGTGTGGAAGACAATAGTGGTTTGCAGAAAGTAAACAATAACAGTGGAAGATGTATTAATGGTAAATATTGGATCGGGGCCCATAGTTCACTAGAGGTGTTCTCCTTAGATAAACATGGCATGCTAGGTGATGACCCACAAGTGTAGGGGATCACAACAGTCTTCGCGAATAGTATTACCCAATTTATTGATTCGGCACAAGGCGAGCCAAAGAATACTTGCAAGCCTTAACAACTGAGTTGTCAGTTCAGCTGCACCTGGAAATAGTTCTTGCTTACAGAAGTTTATCAGTAGAAACAACAGTAGTGAAACAGTAGCAATAGTAATAGTAATGGTAACGGTAGGATTCAAGTGCGGTAGGCATATGGATGGATGGACGAGCGTTGCATGGACAAGTCTAAACATGTAACTTCAAGATCTAGGGCATTACAGATAAATAATAACAAGCATCCAAGTACTAAACAATCCTAGGCATGTGATACGTCGGAAACGTATCTGTAATGTTTGATGCTCCATGCTTGTTTTGTATCTACTTTGCTTTGCCTTGTATATACTTTGAGGTGTTTTTATATCTTTTTTCTGGAACTAACCTATTAACAAGTTGCCACGTTGCATGTTTTATTCTGTTTTTGGTTCCAGAAAGGCAGAAAATCAATATTCTCGGAATTGGACATGACAAAAGCCAAAGTTATTATTTTCCCGGAGCAACACAGAACCACGAAGCAGAGCCTGAGGGGGGGGGGGCAAAGGGTGGCCAAACCCCCCTACGTGCGGGCAAGCCTTGGAGGCGCCTGGAGGGCGTGTGGGCCCCCTGGACCCCCACCGACCTTGATTCCTATGCCTATAAGAAGCCTCCGACCCAAAAACCCTAGATAATCCAGAAGAAATCCACGAAAACCTCTATAGCGCCGCCGCCACCGAAGGGAAGATTCGGGGCACATAAAGTCTCTGTTCCGGCACCCTGCCGGAATGGGGAAGTGCCCCCGAAGCCATCGCCATCTCCATCATCATTGCTGATTCCCATGATGAGGAGGGAGTAGTTCTTCCTCGAGGCTAAGGGCTCTACTGGTATCTATGTGTTCATCTCTCTCTATGCATGATCTTGTGGTCATGAGCTTTGTAATCAAGTAGATCTACCTTGCTACTCAAGTGCTTCATTAGATATCTGCTCTCCCCATGTGTGTGAAAGTGACAGCGTGCACGCCATGGTGGCACTTAGGTTTGAGTCTACATAAATACTCTTTGTGCTTTAATAGATCTATGATTTTCCCCACATGTGTGAAAGTGACAGCGTGCATACCGTGTGTGACACTTTGGCTAGATTGAATATTTGTTATGAGTTATATTTGGAGTTGTATGTCTCTATGAAATTGTGGTGTTTGTTGGAACCATCTAGCGCTCAAGGTGACAGTGTGGGGTTATCTAGATTGGGGAAACCCCTACCGTGGATTAGAGTGTCCAACCAGAGAGTAGTTAAGAGTAGTATCATGAAGAGAGGATATTTATATGAGAGAGTGTTCATTAGTGAAAGTATGATCCCTAGGCCTTGTTTCTAAACATTGAAAAACCGTTTTCTACTAGATCCGTTGCATGTTTCTTGCTTCCTTCAGTTTGCCTTTAGTCTATTCCTCCACACCATCAGCTCTTTTCTGGCACCGTTACCCACGTCAACAACAAGTCAGAAGCTATTTTATGACACTGTTACGACTTGTATTTCACTATCTCTTCGCCGAACTAGTGAACCTATATTGGGTGTGTTGGGGACACAAGAGACTTCTTGTATCTTGATTGCAGGGTTGTTTGAGAGGGATACCTTTGACCACTTCCTCCCTGAGTTCGATAAACCTTGGGAGATTCACTTAAGGGAAACTTGCTGCAGTTCTACAAAACTCTGCACTTGGAGGCCCAACAACTGTCTACAAGAATAGAAGTGCATAGACATCAGCATGTGCTCCAAATATAGTCATACGTGCTTGCAATGAGAACTTGCACAACATCTTCTATCCAGCCAGCCCGTGGCAGTGGGGCCTCTAGGGAACTACTGGCAATTAAGGTGCTCCTTTTAATAGAGCACCGAAACAAAGAACTAACACTCCGTGAACACATGTGATCCTCACACCACAGCCATCCTCTCCGGTTGTCCCAATTATTGCCACTTCGGGGCCTTTGGATCCGGACAATGATATGTGTACACAACTTGCAGATAAGATCACAAACAATACTATCATAATGATTCAATAATAAGTTGAGATCATGGCACTCGGGCCCTAGTGACAAGCATTAAGCACAACAAGTTGCAACAAAGTCAAATAGCACTAAAAGAGATAATAGGCACTATGATTGCAACAAAGTCAAATATTGAATGTTACTTTTCCTTGATTGCAATTGATGACATCACCTACAGTATTAAGAAAAGGAATCCCAAGAATAATAGACATATTATCATTTCAGGCATTTCAAGCACAACAAAATCAGTTAAAACCATGCAATTATGAGCAACTTGAACAGGAACATCCTCACATATACCAACAGGAATAGTAGTTGACTTATCAGCCATTTGAAAAGATATATCAGTTGGTATCATTTTTTCTAGTTGGAGCCTCTTATAGAGAGAAAAAGGCATAACACTAACTCCAGCTCCCAAATCACATAAAGCAGTTCTAACATAACTGTTCTTAATAGAGCAAGGAATAGTTGGTATACCTGGATCACCAAGTTTCTTTGGAACCTTACCATTGAAGGAGTAATTAGCAAACAAAGTAGAAATCTCCTCATTAGGAATCTTCCTTTTATTAGAGACAATATCCTTCATATACTTTGAATAAGGCGGCACCTTAATAGCATCAGTCAAAGGAATTTGCAAAAATAAAGGTTTCATACACTCACAAAACTTGTTGTAGTGTTCTTCCTCCTTTGAATTGTGTTTCTTACCTGGAAAAGGCATAGGTTTCTGCACCCAAGGTTCTCTCTCTTTACCATGTTTATTAGCAATAAAATCTTCCTTTGTGTACCTAGTGTTCTTAGTGTGCTTCTCAGGTTCTTCCTCACCTTCCTCCTTATCAGGAGACTCATTTTTATCATTACCACTCTCAGTTTCAGCATCAGAGACAGATATACTATTAGGATCTACAACGGGTTCAAGTGGTTCCTCAACTATCTTATGTTTCTTTTTCTTTCTCTTATGAGGACTACCACTATCTTCACCTTGTTGGGAATCCTGCTCTATTCTTTTAGGGTGTCCTTCAGGATATAAAGGATCTTGAGTAGCTATACCACTCCTAGTTCGAATTCCATAAGCATGTTTATCCCCTGAGGCATTAACTAGCATATCCTTTTGTACCTTAGCAAGTTGATCAAGTTGTGTTTGAACCATTTGAAAGTGTTTACAAAGCATTTTAATATCATTAGAAGTTCTTTCCACAATATCTTTCAACTCATGTATAGCTCTAGAGTTTTCCGATAAATGATTCTGAACTTGTTTATAAAAATGACCTTGTTTAACAATAAAAATGTCAAGTTCCACTAAACATTGATCAGGAGGCTTACCATAAGGAATATCACCTTCATCAAAGTGTTGGAGAGAGTGTACCTAAATAGTAGATGAGTGGGGAATTGGCTTACATAATTCTTCTATAGGAGGTAGATTCTTCACATCTTCAGCTCTAATACCTTTCTCCTTTAGACACTTCTTAGCTTCCTTCATCACTTCATCATTTAATGCAATAACTCCCCTCTTCTTTGTTGTGGGTGTTGGAATTGGTTCAGGAACAACTGGTTAAGGAGTAATAGGCTTAGGTGTATTCAGCTCAGTTGAAGTCCAATCATCATAATTCTTGCTTATCTTAGTCATTAATTATTTAGCATCTGTAGGAGTCCTTTTCCTGAATACACAATCAGCAAAGCTATCTAGGTAGGTCCTAAAATCATCAGTTAGTCCATTATAATAAATATCAAGAAGCTCATTCTTAGGTAATGGACATCCAGGATGTGCATGAATCAAGGCACAAAACCTTGTCCATAACTCACGCAATTTCTCTTCTTCTCCATGTTTAAAATCAAAAAGTCTCTGCAAAGGAGCATGTCTAGCACTGGGAGGAAAATATTTCTGGAAGAAAGAAGCAATCAAGCAATCAGGGCTATCAATGGAACTAGGAGGTAATCTATTAAACCAATCCCTAGATTCTCCTTTTAGTGAAAAAGGGAAGATCTTAGCAACAAAGTACTTGCGCATCTTAAAATCATGAGAGAATAAAGCACTCATAGTAGAAAGCTCATTCATATGAGCCACAACACTCTCATTTTCAGTACCACAAAAAGGTTCTTTCTCAACAATATCTAAATAAGATAAATCAAGAGAGAAATCATAATCTTCATCTTTAATATCTATGGGAGAAGTGGAAAACTTAGGATCAGAAGGACAACTTAGGCATAATAGTACGTCTAGAAAGGAGACTCTTAATAGCACTAGTACCATGTGTGTTTCCACACTCTTCAACAAAATCGTCAGTGAACTCAATATAACCATCATTAATATCATAACTGTCACTAGCCTCGGGTGAGCTAACATGTGTAACAGTGTATTCACTAGAAGTTTCGGTATTTCCTAGACCAGCCATAGTAGCATCTAGAAAAGGACCTAATGAACCACTCACATCAAGCACAGTAGGAGTA
Organism: Avena atlantica; assembly: GCA_910589765.1. Taxonomy (NCBI): domain Eukaryota; kingdom Viridiplantae; phylum Streptophyta; class Magnoliopsida; order Poales; family Poaceae; genus Avena; species Avena atlantica. The sequence continues at coordinate 442,421,921 of OU342739.1, forward strand.
ACATCATGAGTATCAAAAGAAGTTTCAGACTCAGTGGTAGTAGAAGTGTGTGTAGCATGAGTGTGGTGGTGGTGTAACAAGCTTACCTATAATAGGCGGTGAATCAAGAGCAGCAGAGGTATTTAGGATTATACCTCTTCTTGTAGTGGATGATAAAATAGGGAACTTTCCATCACGAGACTTCCCCATGATGAAAGGAGTAGCAGTGAACAATAATAGATCCAAGTGAACTTACAAATAAAGCTATGCTCCCCCGCAGCGACGCCAGAAAATAGTCTTGATGACCCACAAGTATAGGGGATCGCAACAGTCTTCGCGGGTAGTATTACCCAATTTATTGATTAGACACAAGGGGAGCCAAAGAATACTTGCAAGCCTTAACAACTGAGTTGTCAGTTCAGCTGCACCTGGAAATAGTTCTTGCTCACAGAAGTTTATCAGTAGCAACAGTTTGGTAGTAGCAACAGCAGTAGTGAAACAGTAGCAATAGTAACAGTAACTGTAACAGTAGGATTCGAGTGCGGTAGGCATAGGGATGGAAGGAAGGGCGTTGCATGGAAAAGTCTAAACATGTAACTTCAAGATCTAGGGAATTGCAGATAAATAATAACAAACATCCAAGTACTAAACAATCCTAGGCATGTGCTCCAATTATAGTCATATATGCTCGTAATGAGAACTTGCACAACATCTTCTGTCCAGACAGCCCATGGTAGCGGGGCCTCTAGGGAACTACTGGCAATTAAGGTGCTCCTTTTAATAGAGCACCGGAGCAAAGCATTAACACTCCATGAACACATGTGATCCTCACACCACAGCCATCCCCTCCGGTTGTCCCAATTATTGTCACTTCGTGGCCTTTGGATCTGGACAATGATATGTGTACACAACTTGTAGATAAGATCACAAACAATACTATCATAATGATTCAATAATAAGTTTAGAACTGAGATCATGGCACTCGGGCCCTAGTGACAAGCATTAATCACAACAAGTTGAAACAAAGTCAAATAGCACTAAAAGAGATACTAGGCACTATGCCCTAACAGATCTTATTCGCTTACATGATAGAACTCATCCAATCCCTACCATCCCCAAGCCTACAGCGGGAGATTACTCACTCATGGATGAGGGAAACATCGATGGTTGATGGAGATGCGTTGGTGATGACGATGGTGATGATCCTCTCCAAATTCCCATCCGGGCAGGGTGCCAGAACGGAGTTTCTGGATCCGAATCTTGGTTTCTGGTGGCGGCAGCGGAGCGGAACTCTTTCTGGAAAACTATCAAACCCCCCTCGGTTTTTAGGTCAAAAGGCAACTTATAGGCGTAGAGGGAGGCCGAGGGGGTGCCTGGGGTAGCTGCACCCCCCAGGCGCGGCCAGTGGTGGGCCCACGCCTAGCATGGCTGTGGCCCCCCCAGGCTCCTTCTCCGTCTCGTCTTCTGGCTCCGTGGATCTTCTGGTGAAATATAATTTTTGGCATATTTTCCGGGATTTTTCCTGATAGTTCATTTTCTGCACAAAAAATAAGACACCAAGGTAATTCTGCTGAAAACAGCGTCAGTCCGTGTTAGTTGTATCCAAATCACACAAGTTTAGAGTAGAAACAATAGCAAAGTGTTCGAGAAAGTAGATACGTTTTGGACGTATCAACTCCCCCAAGCTTAGCTTATTGCTTGTCCTCAAGCAATTCACTTGAAAACTGAGTGCGATAGAAGAACTTCACGAACACATTTGCTTCGTATGATGTATATATTCTCAGCACAGGAGTAGATGCTTAGACAATTCATAATAAGAAGTATGCAACTAAGTCTACTCAATAGTCATTGCAAGCTATGAAGAGAAACCAACTCAATAATAATAAGTAGCATGAAACATAAACATAAGAAACATTTCAATGCTCATAGTAAGGTATGATAGAGCAGTATCTCGCTTGCCTTTGTTTGAAGAGCACAATATAAATGCCAAGGCACCTCTGAATTTCAAGTGAAGACTGGAAGTAAAGATATCAGAGATACAAGCATCAAAGTCATGACATAATTAACCAAGTTTTGGAACAAACACAAGAATGACAACTATGCTCTCAAGAAGGTGCTCATAGAATAAGTGGTGACTCAACAAAGTGGTGAAAACGGTTTTGAAAGGTTTGAAGGGCTTCCAAATGCTGAAAGGAAGGTACTCATTAGCTTTGAGCTCTCATTGCCCCTATCATAGGCATCTTCATGTGGTTAAGGTGAAAGTGAGGTCCACTCTGAATCATATGCTTGGTAGACCATAGACTGGAAATCCCAAGTCCCTTGAGTACGAGGGCCACTACGCATGCTACTCAACTTTGGTCACCTGAAAGTTCTTGTCATTGTAAATACATGCATATCATAGAGAACCACCAACAAGGTACCCCTTGCACATGGTACATGAGCTTTCCCATAACCAAAATGACAAGGCAAGCAGACAATGAGCATCTCAGCAATCTTTTTATTTACCATATGCATAGCATTTTATTGAGGATGCTTCATCGATGCTCATTATGGTGATGCTACAAGTTTCCACCATGATTAGGCATGGCTTAGGCTAGAGGCCCAGGCGTTTCTCTAACACAATGTATAAACTCCACGAACTCATAAGCTCCCCTATTATTTCACATCGTCGACATCCGCAAACAAAAGAGCAAGGAATCAACTGGATGATATATCCAAAAAGTGGTGAAAGCGTTCCTCGTGACAGCACGGTTCTGCTGACTCCCAGCATATAATTAGCAAGCATATAACTTGCATGGACTAGCCACAATGGTTCAAGATTATTAAGTGCAAGGAATAAAGTGTTCCATCAAGTTCGTGAGAGCTTTACTAACTAACTTTCTCAAAACAGACAAACATTTTATTTTGGAAGAAAACACGGCATATAAAATATGCGCTGAAGTAGAAAATGATGCTAATAGGTAGGTATGGTGGACATAGCTGGCAATATTGGTTTTGGGGAGTTGGAAGCACAGGTAGAGCACATACTCAGTGCAAGTGAAAGCTAGCAATAGAGAGGGAGCGACAAACGAGAGAGCAATAACTGTCATAATCATGCTTGCAACAAAACAAGACTAATTATGGCATGAAAGTGATACAAGAACTCTGAGGCAAAATAAATCATCGAGGCTTACTGACTATTGATTAGTCATATGCATGCGTGAGCATGTGCCAAGTCGATTCACATGAACAGTCATAGGAGGATACCATAATATCATACCAAAGTATGAATAAAACAATGCAAGCAAACATTCATATGACATGCTACAAACTAGCAAGCTAGAGCTAATCATAGGTAAGCAAGAACTACTAAGCATCCATAATGACATACACCTTACACAAACAGGCTAAGCATGCTCACAATGATGAGTATATGTACAAAAATGAAACAATCAGAGTTCGTTACCAGCCTCTTACCACACCTCAAGTTGTCTTAATCTTCATTATTGCCCTTCACTTGTGTGACTTGAATAATAACATGAAACCAAAATCCACTAAGGACGGATGAACCCTGCAAATAACTCACAAAACCAAAGAAGAATAACAAATATTTTTGGTGTTTTCGATTTTTTTAAAGAAAGAAAATGAAGCAAAACCAAACAAAGAAAAAGGCAAACCAAACAAGATGCAAACAAAGCAAAATCTTTTTGGATTTTTCTTTTAAGGCAAACCAAATCAAATAAACAAACCAAGAGAAACAACGAAAATATTTTTGGTATTTTTGTGTTTTTGAGAAAGAAGCAACAAGAACCAAAAATAAAGCGAAACAATGGATATACAAAGAACCGATCGAACATGATATATAAATGAGTGTGATGTCGGTATACCTCCCACCAAGCTTAGGATTTTGGCCTAAGTGGAGCTCAATCCCATGGTGTCCAAGAGGATGCACCTCCGTAGTATGTCGAGGAAGCTCCCTCGTACTGGTATGAGCTCGAGGACTCCCCCGTGTAGTGTACCGCGGGGTCATATGAGGGCGCTTCCTCCTTATAGCGCCCATGGAAGTTAAGAGAGCGTAGCTTGTCATCCATCTCCGCCTTTGAGAGTGACCAAGGTCCCTGGGAAATATTGAACAAAGTGGTTTGGGGTAGAGGGATCTCTCTCTCTTCCCCGTCAATAAACAGCATTCTATAAACCAAGTTTTCAAGAGTAGATCCAGTGGTGACAAAGTGGTGGGCCTTCATGGCAGCAAGATCAAGCCTCTGAGGAGCCAAAACTATATCATGTGGATCAACAACAATGTTCAAGTCAACATCAATACGAGTAGCAATAATTCCCCCATAAATGGGTCCCTTAGCAGCTAAGCGACAAGCAATGAGAGAACCAAGATTATACTTATCTTCATTGTTGAGCGCAGTAGCTAAGAAGGCCAATTGATAGTTGGAAATATTACTTGCGTTCTCCCTACCAAGAACACTGGTGGCAAGATTGTAGGCAAAGTACCTGATGGCTGGGAGTTGAATATTCTTTATCTTTCCTCGCTGAGCTCTGCGGTCATCATCATTGGTTATTCCTCGGTAAAGCTCCAACAAATCAGCGGAAAGAGATGGAATCTTCTTTGATGACCCAGCTGTACCAAGTCTCAGGGCCTTGCAAAATTGCTTCAAAGTCATAGAATGATCCCTGCCATAAATTTTAAAAGACACAGCAGGCTTGAACATGCTGTTAGTAAAATAAAAGCTCTCCACAAATGTTTTAGTGAGCAAAGCATATTGTGCACTCTCATTCTGCATGTAACTTATTAGTCCAGCCTTCTAAACCAAAGTCATAAAATCATTAAGAATCCCATCAACCCGCAAGAAAGTTTGGCAAGGAAAGGTGGAGGGGTGCGCATCCCCTTCATCTCCCTCATCACCAAATCGCGGAGTAATGAGATCCTCATTGTATGAGGGTCTAGTACGGGTGGATGACCTTGGAAGCCTTGCCCTTCTAGGTGCATCACTCTCAAATATTTCACCAAATGTATGGTTGTCCATGACCTTTCTTTAATTCTGAAATGTTTAGACAAACATCAAACCAAATGATTTCTAAGTTGATAAATGATGAGAAACTACTATAGGAACTTGCTAGAGGACTACACATGCATCAAAATAAAGTTTCTAAGCATAGAACAAGCATGCAAGATTAAACAACCTGACACCTATAGCAGCAAAATACTCAAGATACAATCTACCAATCACAAATCTAATTGGACAAGTGGAGGAAGCACATACCAAGGAGCAATCCCTCCAAAAATCAACACTTGAGATGTGATGAACAAGGAGATAAAAAATCGCGAGCAATAACAGCAAGAACTCGAGCTTGAGCAAGTTTTCCGGTGTTTTCGGGAGAGAGAAATAAGGTGGCTTTGAGGAGGTGGCCTGGAGGGGCCCAGTTGGGCCAAACCCCCCTAGGCGCCACCCCCTGGTAGGCCGCGCCTACCATGGGTGTGGTGTCCTGGGGTGGGCCCCTGGGTCACTTCAGGTGTCTCTATGCCCCATTTTTCGAGGAAAAATTTATTTTGAATTTTCTGGGATTTTTCGAGAAACTTTATTTTTGGCCATTTTTAGGGTATGAAAATTGATTTTCTCGCAGAAACATTTTTTTTCAGAAGAAGCAAACCAAAATCCAAACTACAACAGCTCTTAAGAAACTCTAACAAGCAAACAACTAACAAAACCAAAGCTAGCAAAAGAAAGACAAGGACTAGGAAGGAGAAAAGTAAAAGAAAGCAAGTATAACCACCGTGAAAACATTATTTTGTTCATTAAAATCCTTTTGTTAACAAGGTTGATCAAGTCTTGTTACCAAAACAATCTTATATGAAACAAAACTTTGCATCCCACAAGGTGATTATGTTACCTCATACTTGATAGCAATGGTCGCAGTCATAACAATATCAAAATTTTCTTGTGGAATGGGACAATATATTTCTCCAACCTTGATGCTCTCAATATTTTCAATGGAATTCAGGCAATAGCTCTTAGCAACCTTCTTTGGGAAATAGACAGTGTGCTCTTTGTCATTAATATTGAATGTTACTTTTCCTTGATTGCAATTGATGACAACACCTGTAGTATTAAGAAAAGGTCTCCCAAGAATAATAGACATATTATCATCTTCAGGCATTTCAAGCACAAAAAAATCAGTTAAAACCATGCAATTATGAGCAACTTGAACAGGAACACCCTCACATATACCAATAGGAATAGTAGTTGACTTATCAGCCATTTGCAAAGATATATCAGTTGGTATCATTTTTTCTAGTTGGAGCCTCTTATAGAGAGAAAAAGGCATAACACTAACTCCAACTCCCAAATCACATAAAGCAGTTCTAACATAACTGTTCTTAATAGAGCAAGGAATAGTTGGTATACCTGGATCACCAAGTTTCTTTGGAACCTTACCATTGAAGGAGTAATTAGCAAACAAAGTAGAAATCTCCTCATTAGGAATCTTCCTTTTATTAGAGACAATATCCTTCATATACTTTGAATAAGGAGGCACCTTAATAGCATCAGTCAAAGGAATTTGCAAAAATAAAGGTTTCATACACTCACAAAACTTGTTGTAGTGTTCTTCCTCCTTTGAATTGTGTTTCTTACCTGGAAAAGGCATAGGTTTCTGCACCCAAGGTTCTCTCTCTTTACCATGTTTATTAGCAATAAAATCTTCCTTTGTGTACCTAGTGTTCTTAGTGTGCTTCTCAGGTTCTTCCTCACCTTCCTCCTTATCAGGAGACTCATTTTTATCATTACCACTCTCAGTTTCAGCATCAGAGACAGATATACTATTAGGATCTACAACGGGTTCAAGTGGTTCCTCAACTATCTTATGTTTCTTTTTCTTTCTCTTATGAGGACTACCACTATCTTCACCTTGTTGGGAATCCTGCTCTATTCTTTTAGGGTGTCCTTCAGGATATAAAGGATCTTGAGTAGCTATACCACTCCTAGTTCGAATTCCATAAGCATGTTTATCCCCTGAGGCATTAACTAGCATATCCTTTTGTACCTTAGCAAGTTGATCAAGTTGTGTTTGAACCATTTGAAAGTGTTTACAAAGCATTTTAATATCATTAGAAGTTCTTTCCACAATATATTTCAACTCATGGATAGCTCTAGAGTTTTCCAATAAATGATTCTGAACTTGTTTATTAAAATACGCTTGCTTAACAATAAATGTGTTAAGTTCCTATAAACATTGATTGGGAGGCTTACCATAAGGAATATAACCTTCATCAAAGTGTTGGAGAGAGTGTACCTCAATAGTAGATGAATGGGGAATTGGCTTACATAATTCTTCTATAGGAGGTAGATTCTTCACATCTTCAGCTCTGATACCTTTCTCCTTTAGACACTTCTTAGCTTCCTTCATAACATCATCATTTAATGCAATAACTCCCCTCTTCTTTGTTCTTGGTGTTGGAACTGGTTCAGGAACATCTGGTTCAGGAGTAATAGGCTCAGGTGTATTTAGCTTAGTTGAAGTCCAATCTTCATAATTCTTGCTTATCTTAGCCATTAATTCTCCAGCATCTATAGGAGTCATTTTCCTGAAAACACAATCAGCAAAGCTATCTAGGTAGGTCCTAGAATTATTAGTTATTCCATTATAATAAATATCAAGAAGCTCATTCTAGGAAATGGACATCCAGGATGTGCATGAATCAAGGCATAGAACCTTATCCATGACTCAGGCAATTTCTCTTCTTCTCCCTGTTTAAAATCAAAAAGTCTCTGCAAAGCAGCATGTCTAGCACTGGGAGGAAAATATTTCTGGAAGAAAGAAGCAATCAGGGCTATCAATGGAACCAGGAGGTAATCTATTAGACCAAGCCCTAGCTTCTCCTTTTAATGAAAAAGGGAAGATCTTAGTAACAAAGTACTGGCGCATCTTAAAATCATCAGAGAATAAAGCACTCATAGTAGAAAGCTCATTCATATGAGCCACAAAACTCTCATTTTCAATCGCACAGAAAGGTTCTTTCTCAACAATATCTAAATAAGATAAATCAAGAGAGAAATCATAATCTTTATCTTTAATATCTATGGGAGAAGTGGCAAACTTAGGATCAGAAGACAATTTAGGCATAATAGTACGTCTAGCCAGGAGACTCTTAATAGCACTAGTACCATGTGTGTTTCGGCACTCTTCAACAAAATCATCAGTGAACTCAATGTAACTGAAAACGATACAGATGCCGCCTAGAGGGGGGGGTGAAAAGGCGGTTTAAAACTTTTACGAGATGGGCTTAACAAAGGCGGAATAAAACTAGTGTTTACTTTGTCAAGCACAAAACCTATATAAACTACAGTTCACCTATGTGCACCAACAACTTATGCTAAGCAAAATAGGCAACTAGGTGATAGCTAGATATAAGAAATCAAGCACGAAGGCTATCACAAAGTAAAGTGCATAAGTAAATAGCTCGGGTATAGAGATAATCGAGGCACGTGGAGACGATGATTTATTACCGAGTTCCTCCCATAAAGAGAGTGCGTCTCGTTGGAGAGGGGGTGGTATCAAACCACCTACGCCACAAAAGGCCTCCCTTATTCTCCGGTGAATCTCACCCCAACGGGATCGATCCACACTTCCACTATTGGTGCACTTGTCGGTGGCAACCGAAACCTCTCACAAGGTTGGGGCACTTCTCCACAACTTAATCGGAGGCTCCCAACAAATGCCACCAAGGCCACAAACTGCAACACCAACAAACCGTCTAGGGTTCCAAGAACCCAAGAGTAAAAAGCTTCTCAACTTTCACTCACCAAATCCTCCGAGGAGAACTCAAACCTATGCACCAAATGCAATGGCAAGAACACAGAAAGTGCTCAAGTCCTTCTCTCCCAAATTCCACAAAAGCTACAAAAGCTAGTGGGAGAATAAGAGAGGAAGAACACACGAGGAAATCCACAAAAGAAACCCCAAGATCTAGATCCCAATATGTTCCCCTCACATAGAGGAGAGATGGATTGGTGGAGTTGTAGATCTAGATCTCCCCTTTCAAATCCCCCAAAAATATTCAAGAAATATGGGAGGGATTGAGAGTATTTGCAAGCTCTTGAAGGTCAAAAAAATGGAGGAGAGAGAGAATGCAAGCAACAAGCCTAAGGAGGAAGAAGGGGTCTATTTATACCACTCCCCAATGAAATATGACCGTTTGGGACCTTCCAGGCCGGATAATCCGCCCCTCCCCCGGATATTCCGGGTTCCCCGAGCCAAAAAAATGGCTAAGGACTTCGCGGCGCAACTCTCAGTATAGGGGCGGATATTTGGGGCGGATAATCCGCCCCCGAAGGACCAGAAAATCCGCCCCCATTACTGGGAGCCACGCCTCAAAGTCCTTAGCCGTTTTCCAAAAATTGGGCCGGATAATCCGCCCCTATGGCCGGATAATCCGCCCCCCTAAAAACTGGCAGGAACAGCAAAACTGAAACCATCATAACTTTTTCATTCGGACTCCCATTTTGATGATCTTGGGCTCGTTTCGAAGATAGTAACGAGCTCTACAAGATAATGCAGGGAACCATCATAGTTCAGTAAGGGAGGATAGAACCAAATGATGAAAGATTTAACCTATCTATAAAATACAAACCGGTAAAACCTCCAATATCGAAAACACAATAGAGAATGCATATGAAATCCGTTTTCGATGAACTTAGGCTTGTCATAGAGATTGACACAATATCTAAATCCTCTCATGGATAAGAACTAAGAAATATGATGCCAAGTATGCAAAGGTTTGAGCTCTCACCGAGGGATATGATCAAGTTACTCACTTGAGAGCCCCTCTTGATAGTACGGTTATCTATCCTATAAACCGGTCTCTCCAACTAACACCGCGAGACCAGTGAGAAAGAAACCCTATCAATATCAAACCTTTGCCTTGTATATTCCACACCTCAGGATGGAGCACCTTTCTTGATTGCACTAGCTTGGTGAAGATGCTCCCCCATACTCCACTATGGAAGAGCCTCTCTTTTAGGCATATCTTCACATATCCATGATCACCATAAGGATGGAACGATACACTTGAGATCATCTTAAGAAACCTTTATCAACACTTGATCTTCTTCACTTTATTCTTATTCCAACCTTGAAGCCACCATATGGTTCAAGCATTGTCTATGGACAAATACTACAAGTAAAACTCAGTGCAAACATAAGTCCATAAAACATTGTCATTAATTACCAAAACCACACATGGGGCACACATGTTCTTTCAGTAACCATCATTAATATCATAACTCTCACTAGACTCAGGTGAGCTAACAGGTGTAACAGTGTCTTCACTAGGAGTTTCGGTATTTCCTAGACTAGCCATAGTAGCATCTATAAAAGTACCTAATGAATTACTCGCATCAAGCACAGTAGAAGTAACATCATGAGCATCAAAAGCAGTTTCAGACTCAGAAGTAGTAGCAGTGTGTGTAGCATGTGTATGTGGTGGTGGTGTGACAATCTTACTTATAAGAGATGGTGAATCAAGAGCAGCAGAGGTGTTTAGGATTGTACCTCTTCTTGTAGTGGATGGTAAAATAGGGAACTTCTATCCCGAGACTTCCCCATGATGAAAGGAGTAGCACTGAATAATAATATATCCAAGTGAACTTACAAATAAATCTATGATCCCGGACAACGATGCCAGAAAATAGTCTTGATGACCCACAAGTGTAGGGGATCGCAACAGTCTTCGCGAGTAGTATTACCCAATTTATTGATTCGACACAAGGGGAGCCAAAGAATACTTGCAAGCCTTAACAATTGAGTTGTCAGTTCAGCTGCACCTAAAAATAGTTCTTGCTCACAGAAGTTTATCAGTAGCAACAGTTTGGTAGTAGCAACAGCAGCAGTGAAACAGTAGCAATAGTAACAGTAATGGTAACAGTAGGATTCGAGTACAGTAGGCATAGGGATGGATGGACGGGCGTTGCATGTACAAGTCTAAACATGTAACTTCAAGATCCAGGGCATTAGAGATAAATAATAACAAGCATCCAAGTACTAAACAATCCTAGTCATGTGCTCCAAATATAGTCATACGTGCTCGCAATGAGAACTTGCACAACATCTTCTGTCCAGCTAGCCCATGGCAGCGGGGCCTCTAGGGAATTACTGGAAATTAAGGTGCTCCTTTTAATAGAGCACCGAAGCAAAACATTAACACTCCGTGAACACATGTGATCCTCACACCACAGCCATCCCCTCCGGTTGTCCCAATTATTGTCACTTCGGGGCCTTTGGATCCAGACAATGATATGTGTACACAACTTGCGGATAAGATCACAAACAATACTACCATAATGATTCAATAATAAGTTCAGAACTGAGATCATGGCACCCGGGCCCTAGTGACAAGCATTAAGCACAACAAGTTGCAACAAAGTCAAATAGCACTAAAAGAGATACTAGGCACTATGCCCTAACAGATCTTATTCGATTACATGATAGAACTCATCCAATACCTACCATCCCCAAGCCTACAGCGGGGGATTACTCACTCATGGATGAGGAAAACATCGATGGTTGATGGAGATGTGTTGGTGATGACGATGGCGATGATCCTCTCCAAATTCCCCATCCCCGCAGGGTGCCAGAACGGAGTTTCTGGATCCGAATCTTGGTTTCTGGTGGCGGCGACGGAGCGGAACTCTTTTTAGAAAACTATCGACCCCCCTCGGTTTTTAGGTCAAAAGGAAACTTATAGGCGCAGAGGGAGGCCGAGGGGGTGCCTGGGGTGGCTGCACCCCCTAGGCTCCTCCATCTCGTCTTCTGGATCCGTGGATCTTCCGGTGAAATATAATTTTTGGCATATTTTCCGGGATATTTCCTGATAGTTCAATTTCTCCACAAAAACAAGACACCAAGGTAATTCTGCAGAAAACAGCGTCAGTCTGTGTTAGTTGTATCCAAATCACACAAGTTTAGAGGAGAAATAATAGCAAAGTGTTCGAGAAAGTAGATACGTTTTGGACGTATCACTCGGTAAACAAATTATAGTAGGGAAATTAACAGGACTGAGCAAGGCATAACAATGCAATGCTAGCCATTCATGATCCTATGAGATTCGATTGGGCAATACAATAAGATACATAGAATGCCATCTAACTGCATATATGACTAGTAATCCACCTTTAAGTTATCATACGAACCCCCTCCGGTATTAAGTTGCAAGCAACGGATAACTGCTTTAAGCAAAGTGTGTAAGGTAAACAATCCACTTGTTCCATGAATAAGAGACCGTTGTTTTCTTCCTAGTGGCAACAACACATCTACAACCTTAGAGATTTCTGTCACTCTCCTTAGATTAAATAGAGGCATGAACCCATTATCGAGCATAAATACCCCCTCTTGGAGTCACTAGCATCTACTCGGCCAAGATAGCTACTAGAAACGGAGAGCATGCAAGATCTCAAACAACACAGACATGATAGAATCAATAAGACAAAACCATTAATCAATCTGACATAGTAATCTCAATATCCATTGGATCCCCGCAAACACAACATGCATGATTACAAATAGATGAACTTGATCATGAACGGAGCTCGCAAGATCTAAACATGGTAGCACAAAGGAGGAGATACAACCGAATAGCTACTACATGGACCCATAGTCCAAGGTGGAACAACTCACACTTCATGCCGGAGGCTGGCATGATGAAGAAGAAGGCCTCCGAGATGATCTTCCCTCCGACAGGGTGCCGGGAAGAGCTTCAGATCCCCCCGATCTAGGGACGATGGTGGCGGAGGCTATAGACGGTTTTGTGGAATATTGATCGGGTACTTAGGGTTTTGACATCGGGGGGTCTTTATAGGCGAAGAGGCGAGGCAGGGGCAGCCAGGGTGGCCGCACCCCCCAGGCGCGGGCTAGGCCCAGCCGCGCGGCCAGGGGTGTGGCCTCCTGGTGGCTCCCCTCCGTCTCGTATCCAGGCTACATGTTCCCCACGGTAAAATATTGACTTTGGATTTTGTCCCGTCCAATTCCAAGAATATTGATTTTCTGCATTTTCTAGAACCAAAAACAGAAAAAACATGCAACTGGCACTGTGGCATTGTGTTAATAGGTTAGTCTAGAAAAATATATAAAAACACCTCAAATTGTAGACAAAGCAAAACAAAGTAAATTAAACAAGCATGAAACATTAAGAATTATAGATCAACCGAGAGTTTCTTTCCTCCCTTTAGTTTGGGCTTTTCAGATAAAATAAGCTCTCTGCTTATACTTTGGCCGTATGTGCATAAACGTCGGACGTAGTCTGAATCCTAGGATAGGCTTAAATGGATGGTAACATCAGGTATGGAAGCTATTATTGTCATATCTTCGTGGGGGCTTTCCGAGGGGATGAGATGTTAGAGTTGTTGTAGGCTGATGAGACTGTCCAGTCTTCAGTTCCACCTCGCTTAGGTGAAGATACCATGATCAACTTATAAGAAGTTTCCCTATTCACGAGGTCAGCTCTGGTTTTGGAATAGAGTCAGCTCTCTGCTTTTAGCTACGATGTATGCATATAAACGTCCAAACATATACTGTGTGCTAGCTAGACCTGAGTAAAAGCCATGCCATGGAAATAGTCTGTATGCTAGCTAGACCTGAGTAAAAAAAACATGCCACGGAGATAGTTTGCGGTCTACACAAACAACTTTCATTTTTCTGTAGAATATGTTATACATGCTCTAACAGGTTGAATATTGGACGACATGATTGAGAGACAAGCCAAAGGACAAAATGTTGTTAGTAATTGATGCCTAAACACTGAAAACACATGTTCCCAGATATACATTCACGTAGGGGTACTTGTTCTTTTTTAGAATCTATGGGTGTATTAGCATGTTCGTTTGGTAGGTTTCATATTAAACTCTATATTTGAAATAAGGCAGATAACTTCATGGACTTTGGTTGTCGAATATGGAGCGGCCCAAGAAAAATATAGAACTGCCTTTCTTTGAGAATTGGTAAATTTGGCTAAAGACAATTCACATCCTATTTTTGATACGAGGATATTGGAGGGTGCAAATGGAGAGAGAAAATAGGGGCAGATGAGTATTGAAAATGAAGGGAAATGAGATTGGAGAGGGAGGGGAAAAGGGGTGGGGATATCCAATGTGGCTTGCTGTGTGCCAACGCTCTCAACCCTTAGACTAGTCCCAATAGGGATGTTATAGGTGGTATCTTGCATTACATGCATGCAAAATATTTATGTGTCACTGTACTCCCTCTGTTAGAGATTATAAGGGATATGAACCACTTTGATAGGATTAAAAAAAACAATAATTCACCCTCTTAATTACTACATGCACCAATAGTTTCACATGCATGAGAGAAGATAGAAGAAAAAGAGAACATGGATTGGAGGAGAGAGACTAATAAATAGGAGAGGACTTACAATTTCTAACATTTAAAAAAAAATATCTCAGGCCTTATAATCCCTAACGGAGGAAGTAATTAATAAGAAAAAAGATTGTGTTACTATCATAAGTAGATACAATATCATAGCACGTGAAACTAGAAAAATGATCTTAAATAAATCTTGTACACAATTTTATATTAAAATTTTATAAAATAATAAATACATTAAGATTATGATATTCCGTCCATTCCATATTATCTTGCGCATAATTTTGCGTGCAAGTCAAACTTTACAAAGTTTGACCATAAATATACAAAATAATATGAATATGTGTGATATAACATGTATATATTATAAAAATATATTTCAAGACTCTAATAATATTAATTAGACGCCGTATAAATTTATAGTTGTATCAAAATATTTGATCAGACATTATATAGTTTAACTCTGATAAAATCTTATATGCAACCTAATTCGGGATGGAGGGAGTACTACTATATGATACTATGCATTATGAAGATGATATTATATACTAGTATCATATGCATGATTTACTATATGATACTCCTCATCGTAACTATTCTTACAGGTAAGGGCTTGCGTGAGTGTGTGCCATATATTTTATTAGGCTTCAAAATATATCAATAAGTTATTGTGCACGCCGTTGTGAGTTTATTTTCAAAAGGCACACTGATAAACCTACGGCCGGTGGAGAGGCCGCTCCGGGCATGCGGGCCAGTGGGCAGCAGATAGCCCCAAGCTACGGTAAGGAAGGAAACGTAGCAAAGCCTAGAGGTCTCATTTTATGTCTTGTTTACTTCTTATGTATTTTTTTTCACTAAAGTTTTGACGATATGCAGAGATTTGGGATTTGAATACTCTCCAATCCCCTAAATACTCTTCCTAAAATACTTTATCTTAGAAGAGAGTTTTTAATCTAGACAAAAGCATGAAGAAATTATGGAAAAATGCCGGGATTATTCCGGCCAAACCCGGCATAGTAAGAGCATCTCCATCCATTCCCAAGACGGCGTTCCCAGGGTGTTTTTTCGCCCAGATGGGGATTTTTCGCCCAGTCGCATTCCCAGGACGTCGATTTCGTCCGGATTTAGCCCAACTTTCGTCCGGGGTTCCTAGGACGATCCCGGGCCTTGGAAACGCCGGTCAAAGCGAAAAAGCGGGTGGGCCAACCCTGTCGGCGATTGGAGGCTGAGATCCCGCTCTTTTCTTCTTCCCTTCCGCCTTTCCTCTCGATTTCCCCTACATATCCCGCTAGTTTTCCGAGCTCCTGACCACCATGCCTTCCCAAGGGTTTCGTCAAACCACGATCCACCGTCGGCGAACCAAAGGAGAAAAAGGTGAGGAAGCCGAGAGCTCCGATGAAGAGGCCGGACGGCTTGACCGACGCCGAGTGGCTCGCCCTAGTCTGTAAGAGGAAAGTCGAGTCGAACAGCCGCAGGGACAGGACGACGAGGTCCAAGGCGCCGAAGGCGGTCGCAGGCCCAAGCGATGAGGGAAACACAGGCAGCGGCGGCACGTGCGACGATGTCGCGCCCGAGGTCGATCGTTCCCCGCAGTACGGCGCGCACTAGGGGAGTCAGCCAAGCGTCGGATCACCGGCCGGGTTCTCGCCGTCCATGTTCCAGGAGAGCCAGGCGAACTCGTGGCTGAGGTACTCCTCCTCCCCCGAGTTCGATGGCAGGTTCAACCCGAATGTTCTCTTTTCCTACCCTGCACCTCGCCCTCCTTTGTCCTTCAACATCGACATCAACGTCCCCTACTCCAGATCTTCGGCGTACGCCGGTACTTCGTCGTCCATGCGTCGCGGTCCTCTCCTGTTTGCCAGCACCTCCTCGCCTGCAACCTTCGGTGAAGCGGACGTCCGCAGCATGTTCAGCGGAATGTCGGCCAAAGCCTACATGCATGACATGATCTCCTCAGGGTCGGCAGCGGACGACAACACCTCCTTCTTCAATCAAGAATAGTCCCGGGCCAATGCCAAACACGGCATCGAGTCTCAGGATTTCGCTGAAGGCCAGGCCGACTAGACGCAGGCCAAGGATGAGGAGGACGCCGAAGGGCATGCCTTGGCTCCGGGAAGGCCAAAGCCAAAGGCAAGAGGATGACGGGCATGTCGGTGCCGGAACCCCAGATCAAGTGGACGATGCTTGAGGACCTTTACCTCACCGATGCCTGGAAAGCGGTGAGCATGGATCCATCACCGGTGCCAACCAAATCTTGTACAATTACTGGAAGCCCGTGAAGCTAGCATTCGGCGAGAGGAACCTTGTGACCCAAAGTAGAACAAAGTTCACATGGAGTGTGTAACATCCCAAAAATACTAAACTTGGATCATCAAACTCTAATCATCAAAATTAGGGTAAACAAAAACTTTTCTAAATAAAATTATGAAAGCATGCATGTGTGTATGCATCCCATTTTGAATTCTTTTGAATTGCCTTGTTTATGTGTTTCTTTGCTTGTAAAAGGATTCTTAGGTGAAATAAACATCATCTAAACAATTCCCAAACTTTTCCCAAAGACAAATAAATCAAAACAAACAAAATGAGTGAATGGTCATTTTGACCAATTTAACTCCCATGCCTACTTTGGCTGTCTCAAACTTTCAGAACTTAACAGAAACTTGTTTGGATCTTTACACCCCTTGATAGTACTCATAACAAAGTATCAATGCCCACCTTGTGATCATCCAGAAACTTTCAAATGCATAGTTTAAATGACAATTCAAAATTGAATGTTTATCATATGGAAAGATGCCACTTTTTCAAAAACCACTCAAACAAGCTCAACTTTCAAAACCCAAGCATCTGCAGACTCACCAGCACCAACCTAGCACACCCACCAAAAATCTTTTCAAAATTTAAAACTTGAATTCTTGCGGCCATTTCATCAAACACCGTGCTGATTCAAATCAAATAAAATCTAAACACTATTGTGAGCAGTGATTGGAGCCTAACTTGTTCCCTCTCTAGCTCACAGCAACCTCAGTAGATAATCTAGCCAACTAAACCAAGCACTAGTCCCACTGTAAGCTTGGAAATGCCATCAATGGTGAACAGCCGAAGCTCACCATGTCACCCTAGTGTGGACAGCAAGCTAGGAGAAGAAACAAGCCTAGCCAACATGTCTGGGAGCAAGCCAACACCCCATCGCCACTCCCTGTCCAGCGCTCGAACGTTGCCAACCCCTGGACCACACGCACAGAGCGTGCCCAGCTCGCCAGCAACCATCCCGAGCATGAGCCAGAGCGCCACCCTCGACCGAAGCCCATAGACCGCGCGTCGCCCTCGCCGCGTGCATACACGATCACCACCGACCCAGGAGACCTCCAGACATCCCCGTTTGCCGCCCCATGCCTCACAGCCACCGCTCGCCGTCGAAGACGCCGCCTCGGACGCATAGAGCATCGCACGTTCCAGACCATTTGCCACCGCCCTACATGCGCATTAAAGCCGTAGAGCATCGCCAGGAGACCACCAAGCGATCGTCACCGCCGGCCATGCCTCTAGCAGTCCGTAGCCATGTCGCCACCGTCGCCTGCCCTTCCCGTTCGGTCTCGTTGTCGTGACTATAAATAGAGGCCACCCATAGCCGAATTTAGCACACCATCTCACTCCCCTCTCATCACTGATCGTTCCACCCCGTTCCCGAAGCAAGGCGAGCAGCGCTTTGCCAGAATTTCACCGGAGCCCGCCGCTGCTGGAGAAGAAGGGAGCCAGCGATTGGAGCCGCCCAGGAGAAGCTGCCAGTACCAGGAGGTTCGCCGTCGTCGACTTCGTCGTTCGCCCTCCTCGCCGACCCTCGCCTGAGCCCCGGTGATCCTACGACGACTCGCACCTGCCGCGTTAGGGTTCAGTCTCGCCGGCGTTGCCCGACGTGGACGACGACCCTCAGCCATTGGATTAGAACTAGATCGAACGCACCATATTGCCCCATACCACTTCGCACCCCCTCTTCTCACTGACGCGTGGGGACAACAACTTAACCAGCCCGCGTAAGCGCTGTGCTTAGCAGGCCAGCCCAGTATTGTTTCCCGCGCAGCCCAGTTGTTTGAATTTGGATTTTTCCATTTTCATTCAAACACACTTCTGCACCTAGTTTCAAAAATCAACCCAGCTCGATTAAGTGAACCAAATTGAATGAAACCAATTTTGTTAGAAAGGTCTAGAAGTGCTGAATCCAAGCCCATTGGATTTAAATCATTTGGATCTGTAGATCACCCTTGGTAAAAATAACAAGGTAGAAGCTTTTATGCATTCAAACATTTTTTAAATTTAAACCATAAAAGCTTTTGAGTTGATTCCAACTCTCAAAAATCACATTTAACCATACCTTTCGGAATATATAAAAATATATAGGTTTACTTACAGAAATAATGACCAAGTAATAAAAGAATGCCACATAAGCATTTCTAGTCACTTTATTTAATTAAAAATAAAACGTCAAACCTTATTAAATTGTGACACCACTTTAAATCACATTCCCATGGACTAAAATATGTGGTGATGACATGTGTCAACATGATCCCATGTTTGGTTTGGAGAATATTAAATCTTAAGTAGTTTTTCAATGAGTAGAAATTACTTTTCTAAAAATAAAAGGAATTAAACCAAGCTTTAATCTTGTAATGTTAGTAATGATGCTAGGTCATCTATAGGACCCTTTTGTGTGATGATTGCAAGTAGTTAAGTATTGTTTGATGATTGTGTACCTCGTATTTATTCATAGACGCTAGTACCGACCAAGGATACGAGGAAGAAGGAGGATACTACGAAGAAGAAGCCGAGGAGAACTTCAACCACTGCTCTGCACAAGGCAAGCTAACACTTACAAGATACTCTACTTTAGCAATCCTTACTAATCAAGTTGACCTATGCAAGCCAATACTTGCAAGCTATTAATTTAGCAAGCTTATACTGATACTGATGCAAGCCAACTATATGCCTTAAGCATAAATGATCCTACCCACTTGATAAACCAA
Source organism: Avena atlantica (assembly GCA_910589765.1). Classification (NCBI taxonomy): domain Eukaryota; kingdom Viridiplantae; phylum Streptophyta; class Magnoliopsida; order Poales; family Poaceae; genus Avena; species Avena atlantica. The sequence goes on from OU342739.1 coordinate 442,441,279, forward strand.
TCCTAGTTTTTACTTACAAACTTTATACTTTATTTCTTTATTAAAGCTATTACTTAGAGTTTACTTAAGTAAATTGTAGATACTAGAAGGATATTTTTGAAGGTTGCATAAAGAGCATAAAATTTGGCCTAAGCTAGATAATCTTGATGTCATCCTAAGGCATGAGATTGAACTTAGTTAAACTCCACTAGTTTACCACCCATCATTAGTACTTACCCCCACTTGTAGATGCTAGTGCTAAGCATAAAACTTGATCAAAATTAGATGGGAATACTTGGTGGAAAAATGGTTATGAAAACCTTGGAATGATGGATCATTCTATTGAAGTGTTTTGGACATGTGTTTCCGAACACCAGATGATTTATGGTGAGGAAAATGTTGAGGCATGAGCCTTAGCCCTTTTTAAGTTGTCCGGATGCGATACCATTCCAATTTTATCGTACAACCACAATACCCGAGAATTGGGTATGGCTTGACTGGAAACTTATATACCTTAGTATTAGTTCCCTCACGGCCAAGGTCTGAGCTGAGGCTACCTTGTGAAGATTGTCCACCTATACAGTACCCAAGATGACAATTGGTCATGGTTGGGAGGCCAAACTCGCAGGAGAGGTGATTATACTAGGGCGTGTAATTGAAAGGTTAGGATTGATTATCCGCATACTGAGTATGGTGAATTCAGGATTTGTTCCTGACGGATGTTGTAGCATCCCAAAAATATCAAACTTAGATCAACAAAACACTAATCCTCAAGTTTAGGGTTAACAAAAACTTTTCCAAAACAATTCATGAATGCATGTATATGTGTATGCATGGATTTTGAATTTCTTAAAAACCCACCTTGTTTGTGTGATCCATTGCTTGTAAAATGTTTCTTAGGTGAAAAGAACATCATCTAAAACATTCCCCACACTCTTCCTAAAGAAAAATAAGTCAAAACAAATATATTAAGTGAATGGTCATTTTGACCAATTTAACTCCCATGCCTACTTTGGTTGTCTCAAACTTTCAAAACCTAACAGAAACTTTTCTGGATCTTTGCACCCCTTGAATGTACTCATAACAAAAGTATCAAGGCCCACTTTGTGATCATCCAGAAACTTTCAAATGCATGGTTTAAATGACAACTCAAAATTGAATCTTCTTCATATGGGAAGATCCCACTTTTTCAAAACCCACCCAAACAAGCTCAACTTTCAAAACCCAAGCATCTGCAGACTCACCAGAACCAATCTAGCAAACCCACCAAAAATCATTTCAAAATTCAAAACTTGATTTCATGCAGCCATTTCATCAAACAGGTTGCAGACACAAATCAAACAAAACCACAAACACTATAGTGTGCAGTGTTTTGAGCCTAACTTGTTCTCTAGTTAGCTCTCACACAATCCAGTAGATCATCTAGGAAGTTTAGCCAGGCACTAGCACCCCTGTGAGCTTGCCTTTGCCATTAATGGTGAACAGCCGAGCAACCCCATGTCACCCCAATGTGTACAGCAAGCTAGGAGCAGCAGCAAGCCTAGCCAGCGTGTCTGGGAGGCAGCCCACCGTCCACCGCCACTGCCTGTCCCAGCCGCGAGCGTTGCCAAGCCATGGACCACGCGCACAAGACACGCCCAGACCATGCCGAGCGTGCGCCAGAGTGACACCCTCGACCATCACCCACAGACCGTGCGCCGCCCTCACCACGCGCACACACGATCACCACTGACCCAGGAGACCGCCAGACATCCCCGTTTGCCGCCCCGTGCCATACAACCACCGCCCGCCGTCGAAGACGCCGCCTCTGCCGCGCAGAGCACCGCCCGTTCCAGACCAAACCACACCGCCCCATGCCTCGCGACCATGTCGTTGAGCATCACCAGGAGACACAGCACCGTACCCTACCCTTTCCCATGCCATTAGCTGCCTGTAACGTCGCCTCCGACGAGCTCACCTTGCGCCCCGACGGTCCCCTCGCTCGACTATAAATAGAGGCCACCCCCGCACAATTTCTTCACACCATCTCACTCCCCTCTCCTCACTGATCGTGCCACACCATTATCAGAGCAAGGCGAGCACCACCTCGCCGGAATTTCACTGAAGCCTGCCGCTGCCGGAGAAGAAGGGAGCCAGCGATTGGAGCCGCCCCAGGAGAAGCCACCGGTACCAGGAGGTTCGCCGTCGTCGACTTCGTCGTTCGCCCGCCTCGCCGACCCTCGCCCGTACCCCGGTGAGCCCCCAGCACCCCTCACTGGCCGCGCTAGGTTTCGTTCTCGCCGAAGCTGTCTCGCGTCGACGATGACCCTCAGCCGTTAGATTAGAACCAGATCGAACGAACCACGTTTGCCCATACCGCTTCGCCCAGCCCCGTGTCACTGACCAGTGGGGACACCCACTTAAGCAGCCCGCGGGAGCACTGCACTTAGCAGGCCGGCCCATTAGAATTTCCCGCGCAGCCCAGCAATTCAAATCAAACCTTTTCTTTTTAATTTCAAACACACTTCTGTACCCAACTTCAAAAATCAACCCAGATCGATTTACTACACCAAATTAGATGAAACCAATTTTGTTGGAAAGGTCTGTAAATGCTTAATCCAAGCCCGTTGGATTCAAGTCATTTGGATCTGTGGATCACCCATAGCAAAAATAACAAGGCAGAAGCTTTTCTGCATTCAAACATTTTTCAAATTTAAACCATAAAAGCTTTTGAGTTGATTCCAACTCTCAAAAATCACATTCAACCATACCTTTCAGAATATATAAAAATATATATAGGTTACTTGCAGAAATAATGTTCAAGGAATAAAAGAATGCTTCATAAGCATTTCTAGCCACTTTAATTAATTAAAATAAAAGGGTAAAACCTTATTAAATTGTGACACCACTTTAAATCACATTCCCATGGACTACAACATGTGGTGATGACATGTGTCAACATGATCCCATGTTTAGTTTGGAGAATATTAAATCTTAAGTAGTTTTTCAATGAGTAGAAATTACTTTTCTAACATAAAAAGACTTAAACCAATCCTTAACCTTGTAATGTTAGAGATGATGCTAGATCATCTATAGGACCCTTGTGTGTGATGATTGCAAGTAGTTAAGTATTGTTTGGTGATTGTGTACCTCGTATTTATTCGTAGACGCTAGTACCGACCAAGGCTACGAAGAGGAAGGAGGATACTACGAAGAGGAAGCCGAGGAAAACTTCAACCACTGCTCTGCACAAGGCAAGCTTTACTAACCAAGTTGACCAATGCAAGCTAACCCTTGCAAGATACTATACCTATGCAAGCTTATATTGACTTTGATTGCAATCCTAACCCCACTAGTGATTGTGCAAGTTAACACTTGCCAGATACCCTATTGTTGCCACAAACCCATGCTTGTGATATGATTACTATATGCCTTAAGCGTATGTGACCATACCCACTTGCTAACCTAATCCTAGTTTTATGGCAAGCTTCTTACTTTATTTCTTTATCAAAGCTTACTTGGAGCCTGCTTAATAGTTCTGGTCAACACTAGACAGTTGTGCTGAAGGTTGTTGCATAAAGAACATAAAATTTGGCCTAAGCTAGAAACCTTGATATCCGCGGATGATATAAGGTTGGACTTATTTGAAACCCCACTAGTTACCAACCACTATTAATACTACCCCCACCTGTAGATGCTAGTGCTAAGCATAAAACCTGATCAACTTTAGATGGGAATACTTGGTGGAAAAATGGTTATGAAAACCTTGGAATGATGGATCATTCTATTGAAATGTTTTGGACATGTGTTTCCAAACACTTGATGATTTTGGTGATGAAAATGTTGAGGCATGAGCCTTAGCCCTTTAGAAAACTGATGGTTGTCTGGATGCGATACCATTCCAATTTTATCGTACAACCAGAATACCCGAAGATTGGGTAGGGCTTGACTGGAAACTTATATACCTTAGTATTAGTTCCCTCATGGCCAAGGTCTGAGCTGAGGCTACCTTGTGAAGATTGTCCACCTGTGCAGTACCCAAGATGACAGTGGTCATGGTTGGGAGGCCAAACTCACAGGAGAGGTGCTTATACTAGGGAGTGTAATTGAAAGGTTAGGATTGATTATCCGCATACTGAGTATGGTGAATTCAGGATTTGTTCCTGACGGATGTATCGAATGTTGTGGTGAAAGTGTACAATCTCTGCAGAGTGTCAAACTATTTGAATAGCCGCGTCCGCGGTTATGGACAGTTGGAGTGGCCATACTGTTCCCCCGTCAGACTTTTCAAAATGACTTGTGAAACGACTTGAGACTTTGACGTGACCACAACAGAGTTGTGACCAGAAATACAAGATCCCACCTAGGAGTTATAAAAATGTGAACAGCTTGGGAACTTAGTAGAAATAAACCTGGCTTTTGCAAAACAACCTTAGAGCCTAGTGTCCTATTCTCCAAAAACCCCTTTACTTGTTAGTATTAGTTTGCGAGTACTTAAAGAGTACTCATGGCTTTGTTCCTGGCTATTCCCATGGCCAAACTATGAAGAGGAGTACCTGGAGGATGGACCCCAGGAAGGTTACGACAACTAGGATCATCTCCCATCGTCAGCATTGCCTGTGACCCCGAAGATGGAGCCTCGCCTACGCTACCGTTATTATTACGTATTCCGCTGCTTGATGTTGTATTAAGGACCGGATCATGAGATCCCTATTTGTGTAAGAACTTATGTATCGTTGTAATGGATGAAGTACTATGGTATCCAATTCTGTTATGTCTCGCAAAAATGGTAATCCTGGGATTGCGATGTATGGCATAACAGGCATCTAGGATTGAAAAATCCGGGTGTTGACAAGTTGGTATCACAGCCATCCTGACCATAGGAGACCCTAGTTAGATTGGACGCTGAACCCAAAAACTTAGTTTCAAAACTTAAGAACAAAACTATTTACGAAAACTTGTTCTCATTCTTACCTCTTTAATTCTTTGATAAAACTTCATGTTCCTCAAAAAATCTTGCAAAATAAATAAAATTTTGACACACTTGATCACTTGGCTAATCTACTCATCCTCTATTTTTATAGATGGACGTGAAGTACATCAAGTTTTACCAACTCGGGAATGGAGGAGACCTTATCTTTGAGAGAGATCTGGATCAGCTTTCGGAACTTCTGGAGCGCCCGCATCCCGAGTTCTTCGGAGCTCAGCTCAATGATCAAGGGGGAAGATCTGCAGTGGCTAATTGTTGCAAGTCTCCGAGGAAAGATTGAACCTCCCACTGCGGAGGGAATTCAGTTTACCTTGAGGGAAAACAACTGGCTCGATGGACTTGCCAGAGTAATGCAGGAAGCTCTTTCCCGTCTATGTGGGCAGAGCATCAATCAGATCAAGGGTACTCGCTTTGAGTTTTGCCCAAGACGTGATGCAAATGGTCAACCACTGGAAGACCCATACCACCCCGAGATGAAGACTCAATTGGACCACCTTAGCTTCATGATGTATGATCGTCAGCAGGAACTGGACAACTGCCGTGACTATTGCAACCACAAGTCTGCCATCATCAAGACGAAGGATCAGACCATCGCTATGCTAGCAAAGGATCGCAAGTCTCGCCGCCGTCAGCTCGACAAGAAGGAGCGCATTATTGCCCGTCTTCGCCATCGTATCTCATCTCTGGAAGAGACCATCCATGAGAGAGACATGCAGTTAGAGGAAAGGGAGAATGCCAGAGAAGATCTTCGTGGAGACCCTTACTCCTATCTCAGCGATGACGATGATTTTCTGGAGGATCAGGCCATGGACTTCTTCACCGATGAGGATGATTTCGCCTTCATCGATGATGCGGAAGATGATGAAGCCACAGACTCCGAGCAGTAGTAGCACTGAGCACTAGCGTAGTGAATAGTAGTCGGTCCCACTGTATCGTAGTTCCCAGAATGGTTCTTAAAACCATCTGCTTTGCTTTGTTGAGGTGTGTGTTGTACTGTGTGCTATGATTGAATGAATGAAAAGGCAAGTTGCTAGAAAACTTGAGTCAAACTCTAAACACTTTTCAAAGACCCAAAACCTTAGAAATTTCCCTCTTTTCTCATGATCTATATCAAATCTTCAGATGCCACGTGGAGGAAGTGGTTCAGCCCCGGACCCGATGTCGCAGATTCTGCAAATGTTGACTTCTCACCGCGAAGCTGAAAGAGCGGAACGTCAAGCCAACCTAGCCACTCTGCAACAGATAGCCCAGCTAGCCCACAATAACCAAGGCCATGGAAATCAGGACAACCACGGATCTAAGCTCAAGAATTTCCAGAATACCAACCCATCCGTTTTCACCAAGTCAGAAGAACCCCTAGACGCCGATGATTGGCTGCAAACCATGGAGAATAACCTAGAAGTAGCCAGAGTAGAAGCCAACGAGAAAGTCTTGTTCGCCACTCATTATCTAGCCGGAGATGCCAGGGCATGGTGGAACAGTGTTCGTGCAATGACCGGAGGCCAAATGATGACCTGGGAGGAATTCAAGGTCAAGTTTAGCAGAACCCATGTGCCGCCAGGTTTGATCAAGAGAATGAGAGACGAGTTCAGAGAATTGAAACAAGGAAGGATGACTGTAGTAGAATACCGTGACAAATTTTTGTCATTAGCTAGGTATGCCCCGGATGAGATAGACACCGAAGCCAAGAAGAAAGAAAGATTCCTGAATGGCCTGCATGACGAGATGCAGACAGTGTTAGTCAATATTCCCTTTGCTGATATTGAAGCCCTTGTCGACTCCGCTATCCAGATGGAAGGAAAAATCAACCAGGCCAATGAGAACCGCAAGCGTCGCATGATGCATCAACCAGGAGCCCATCAGACCCCAAAGTATCGCCCCAACCCATCTCCAGGATTTGCCCCAAGAACCAACAGACCCCCTATGACCCGTCCGACCTATCCCAACCGTGGAAACCCTAGACCCGGAGGAAATCACAACAACCCCGGCAATTCTAGCAATTTCACCTGTGCCCCACCCAAGTTCAACACCAACCATGCTACCGCCAACCCCAATACTGCCCCGAGGACTGGAAGAAATGCTGTGCCTGTCGCAGCCAAGGACAAGTCACAAGTGACCTGTTATGACTGTGGAAATAAAAGCCACTATTCCAACGAGTGCCCCAACAAGAAGAACGCTACAGCCCCTAATACCAATGTCCCAGCTCAGCAGCAGCGTCGTGTCCAACCAGGGAGAAGATTTGCCCCAGGAAATTCACTCAACCGCAATGGCCGTCTTTTTATCATGCATGCTGAAGAAGCTCAGGAAGCGCCAGACGTCGTGCTGGGTATGTTTTCTGTTAATTCAGTACTTGCAAGAGTGTTGTTTGATTCTGGTGCATCGCATTCATTTGTCACCGAAGAATTTGCCTGCACTAGTAAAATTCAACCAACCAAACTGAAGCATGTGATGATTGTACAAATTCCCGAATCGACCACCAAGGCTAGGCAAATCTGCAGAGCCATCCCTATCCGAATCCATGGCATAGATTTTTATGCTAACCTAATAGTACTCGGAACTAAAGGTTTGGAAGTAGTACTAGGAATGGATTGGATGTCCAAACATAAAGGAATGATTGACTGTGCCAAGAAAGCCATTACCATGACCAGTACCGCCGGAGTATCAGTCGAGCATATATCTGAAACCTTACCTCGCCAATTCAAGTGTAACAAGAGTCTAGCCCAACCTACCATTGACCAAGTTCGGATAGTCTGTGAATACCCCGATGTATTTCCAGATGTTTTGCCCGGTATGCCCCCAGATAGGGATATCGAGTTTATCATCGAACTAATCCCCGGAACAGGACCTATAGCCCAGAGACCCTATAGTATGAACCCATCAGAACTAGAAGAACTGAAGAAGCAGTTGGACTCCATGTTAGAAATCGGATTGATTCAACCAAGTGCGTCCCCATGGAGGTCACCTGTCTTGTTTGTGGACAAGAAGGATGGAGGTAACCGTTTGTGTACGGATTATCGAAAGTTGAATGATGTCACCATCAAGAACAAGTACCCCTTGCCCAAGATAGATGATTTGTTTGACCAGTTGACCGGTGCCCAGGTGTTTTCTAAGATTGATCTTAGAACTGGCTATCATCAACTCAAAATTCGTGCAGAGGATATTCCAAAGACTGCCTTTACCACCAGATATGGATTGTACGAGTATACAGTCATGTCTTTTGGATTAACCAATGCCCCCGCTTATTTCATGAACCTCATGAATAAGATTTTTATGGACTTTCTGGATAAGTTTGTCGTTGTTTTCATCGATGACATTCTGATTTATTCCAAATCGGAAGAAGAACATGAGCTACACCTAAGGACCATTCTTGGAACCCTTAGGGAGCATCAGCTGTATGCAAAATTTAGCAAATGTGAATTCTGGTTACAGGAAGTAGGATTTCTCGGTCACATTGTATCAGCCGGAGGAATTGCTGTTGACCCTGCCAAAGTGAAAGATGTGGAAGATTGGCAAGCCCCAACCACTCAAACCCAAGTTCGTGCTTTTCTCGGATTGGCGGGATATTACCGCAAATTCGTAGAAGGATTCTCTAGTATCGCCCGACCCATGACCCAATTGCTGAAGAAGGACAAGAAGTTTGAATGGACAGACAAGTGCGAAGCGAGTTTTCAAGAACTCAAAAGGAGATTGATTTCCGCCCCAATCTTGATCATGCCGGATATCACGAAGCCCTTCGATGTGTTTTGTGACGCATCCAAGATCGGTCTTGGATGTGTGCTAATGCAAGAAAGCAAAGTTATATCCTATCTATCGCGACAATTGAAGCAACATGAACAAAACTACCCAACCCATGACCTCGAACTCGCAGCCGTAGTTCTAGCCCTGAAGACATGGAGACATTACCTTATGGGAAACCGTTGTGAGATTTATTCGGATCACAAGAGCCTAAAGTATATATTCACTCAGAAGGAGCTGAATATGAGGCAGAGAAGATGGATTGAGCTAATCAAGGATTACGACCTGGACATTCACTATCACCCTGGAAAAGCCAATGTAGTAGCCGATGCCCTTAGCAGATTGCCGTGCCGCTTGAACTCCATGATTTTGAAGGAGCAACCAAGTTTGCACAAAGAGATGGAAGATTTTCGAATAGAGTTAGTAAGCGAAGGATTTTTGGCTAGCATAGAACTTCAGCCCACTTTGATCAGTCAGGTTAAAGAGGCGCAGAAAGGAAATGCTAGTATCGACGGAATTAAACGTCGTATCGGTACAGGCAAAGTACTCGGATTCACCGAGGACGAAGAAGGAGTTTTGTGGTACAAAGGACGCCTTTGTGTACCAGCAGATTCTGAGTTAAAAGAAGTTATCTTGAAGGAGGCTCATGATACTCTTTATTCTATCCATCCCGGAGGAACTAAGATGTATCAAGATTTGAAAGAGCAATTTTGGTGGCATAAGATGAAGAGAGAAATCGGAAGCTATATCGCCAAGTGTGATATATGTCAGCGAGTCAAGGCAGGACATCAAAGACCAGCTGGATTCTTGCAACCTTTGCAAATTCCGGAATGGAAATGGGATTCTGTAGGAATGGACTTTATCACTGGACTACCTACTTCTAGTAGGGGAAATGACTCTATTTGGGTCATAGTGGACAGATTGTCCAAAGTCGCCCATTTCTTGCCCGTCAAAACTACATATCAGAGTTCGAAGCTAGCAGAGTTGTACATCGCTAGGATCGTTAGTTTGCACGGAGTCCCCAAGAACATCGTATCGGATCGAGGAACTCAGTTTACCTCGAGATTCTGGAAGAAGGTCCAGGAAGGTTTAGGAACCCGCCTAGATTTCAGTACCGTGTATCACCCTCAGACCGATGGACAAACGGAGCGAGTAAACCAAATACTCGAAGATATGCTTAGAGCATGTGTGCTAGAATATGGATCCAAGTGGGAAGACTGTCTGCCGTTTGCAGAATTTTCCTACAACAATAGTTACCAAGCCAGTTTGCAAATGGCCCCCTTTGAATTCATGTACGGAAGAAAGTGCCGCACCCCTTTGAACTGGTCGGAAGTAGGAGAGAGTCAAATTTTTGGACCCGACATCCTACGAGAAGCAGAAGAGAAGGTTCACAAGATTCGAGAGAACCTCAAGACAGCCCAATCCCGACAAAAGAGTTACGCCGACAAGAGACGTCGAGACCTCGCCTTCAACATTGGAGACTTTGTTTATCTGAAAGTGTCGCCATTGAAGGGAATGCAGCGTTTCCAACTCAAGGGAAAGTTAGCCCCCAGATATATTGGACCTTTCAAAATTTTGAACCGTCGAGGAGAAGTATCGTATCAACTCGAGCTACCAGAAGAGATGTCAGCGGTGCACAATGTGTTCCATATCTCGTTACTTCGCAAATGTCTCGAAGTCCCCGAGAAGACCGAAGTGTTCAAGAATATCGATCATAGGACCATAGAGATCAATGATGACCTGACCTATCCTGAAGTACCCATCCGTATATTGGAGGAAGCCTTTCGTACTACCAGGACCCGAAGCATCAAGTTTCTCAAGATTCAGTGGAGCAACCACACAGAAGAGGAAGCTACCTGGGAACGCGAAGATCACATCAGGACGGAGTTTCCAGATCTCTTCAAATCCTAGGTAATCTTTTCGTCCTTTTTCAAATCTCGGGACGAGATTTTGTTTAAGGGGGAAGGTTTGTAACATCCCAAAAATATCAAACTTAGATCAACAAAACACTAATCCTCAAGTTTAGGGTTAACAAAAACTTTTCCAAAACAATTCATGAATGCATGTATATGTGTATGCATGGATTTTGAATTTCTTTAAAACCCACCTTGTTTGTGTGATCCATTGCTTGTAAAATGTTTCTTAGGTGAAAAGAACATCATCTAAAACATTCCCCACACTCTTCCTAAAGAAAAATAAGTCAAAACAAATATATTAAGTGAATGGTCATTTTGACCAATTTAACTCCCATGCCTACTTTGGCTGTCTCAAACTTTCAAAACCTAACAGAAACTTTTCTGGATCTTTGCACCCCTTGAATGTACTCATAACAAAGTATCAAGGCCCAGTTTGTGATCATCCAGAAACTTTCAAATGCATGGTTTAAATGACAACTCAAAATTGAATCTTCTTCATATGGGAAGATCCCACTTTTTCAAAACCCACCCAAACAAGCTCAACTTTCAAAACCCAAGCATCTGCAGACTCACCAGAACCAATCTAGCAAACCCACCAAAAATCATTTCAAAATTCAAAACTTTATTTCATGCGGCCATTTCATCAAACAGGTTGCAGACACAAATCAAACAAAACCACAAACACTATAGTGTGCAGTGTTTTGAGCCTAACTTGTTCTCTAGTTAGCTCTCACACAATCCAGTAGATCATCTAGGAAGTTTAGCCAGGCACTAGCACCCCTGTGAGCTTTCCTTTGCCATTAATGGTGAACAGCCGAGCAACCCCATGTCACCCCAATGTGGACAGCAAGCTAGGAGCAGCAGCAAGCCTAGCCAGCGTGTCTGGGAGGCAGCCCACCGTCCACCGCCACTACCTGTCCCAGCCGCGAGCGTTGCCAAGCCATGGACCACGCGCACAAGACACGCCCAGACCATGCCGAGCGTGCGCCAGAGCGCCACCCTCGACCATCACCCACAGACCGCGCGCCGCCCTCAGCACGCGCACACACGATCACCACTGACCCAGGAGACCGCCAGACATCCCCGTTTGCCGCCCCGTGCCATACAGCCACCGCCCGCCGTCGAAGACGCCGCCTCTGCCGCGCAGAGCACCGCCCGTTCCAGACCAAACCACACCGCCCCATGCCTCGCGACCATGTCATTGAGCATCGCCAGGAGACACAGCACCGTCCCCTACCCTTGCCCATGCCATTAGGTGCCTGTAACGTCGCCTCTGACGAGATCACCTTGCGCCCCGACGGTCCCCTCGCTCGACTATAAATAGAGGCCACCCCCGCACGATTTCTTCACACCATCTCACTCCCCTCTCCTCACTGATCGTGCCACACCATTCTCAGAGCAAGGCGAGCACCACCTCGCCGGAATTTCACTGAAGCCTGCCGCTGCCGGAGAAGAAGGGAGCCAGCGATTGGAGCCGCCCCAGGAGAAGCCACCGGTACCAGGAGGTTCGCCGTCGTCGACTTCGTCGTTCGCCCGCCTCGCCGACCCTCGCCTGTACCCCGGTGAGCCCCCAGCACCCCTCACTAGCCGCGCTAGGTTTCGTTCTCGCCGGAGCTGTCTCACGTCGACGATGACCCTCAGCCGTTAGATTAGAACCAGATCGAACGAACCACGTTTGCCCATACCGCTTCGCCCAGCCCCGTGTCACTGACGAGTGGGGACACCCACTTAAGCATCCCGCGGGAGCACTGCGCTTAGCAGGCCGGCCCGTTAGAATTTCCCGCGCAGCCCAACAATTCAAATCAAACCTTTTCTTTTTAATTTCAAACACACTTCTGTACCCAACTTCAAAAATCAACCCAGATCGATATAGTGCACCAAATTAGATGAAACCAATTTTGTTGGAAAGGTCTGTAAATGCTTAATCCAAACCCGTTGGATTCAAGTCATTTGGATCTGTGGATCACCCATAGAAAAAATAACAAGGCAGAAGCTTTTCTGCATTCAAAATTTTTTCAAATTTAAACCATAAAAGCTTTTGAGTTGATTCCAACTCTCAAAAATCACATTCAACCATACCTTTCAGAATATATAAAAATATATATAGGTTACTTGTAGAAATAATGTTCAAGGAATAAAAGAATGCTTCATAAGCATTTCTAGCCACTTTAATTAATTAAAATAAAAGGGTAAAACCTTATTAAATTGTGACACCACTTTAAATCACATTCCCATGGACTACAACATGTGGTGATGACATGTGTCAACATGATCCCATGTTTAGTTTGGAGAATATTAAATCTTAAGTAGTTTTTCAATGAGTAGAAATTACTTTTCTAACATAAAAAGACTTAAACCAATCCTTAACCTTGTAATGTTAGAGATGATGCTAGATCATCTATAGGACCCTTGTGTGTGATGATTGCAAGTAGTTAAGTATTGTTTGGTGATTGTGTACCTCGTATTTATTCGTAGACGCTAGTACCGACCAAGGCTACGAAGAGGAAGGAGGATACTACGAAGAGGAAGCCGAGGAAAACTTCAACCAATGCTCTGCACAAGGCAAGCTTTACTAACCAAGTTGACCAATGCAAGCTAACCCTTGCAAGATACTATACCTATGCAAGCTTATATTGACTTTGATTGCAAGCCTAACCCCACTAGTGATTGTGCAAGTTAACACTTGCCAGATACCCTATTGTTGCCACAAACCCATGCTTGTGATATGATTACTATATGCCTTAAGCGTATGTGACCATACCCACTTGCTAACCCAATCCTAGTTTTATGGCAAGCTTCTTACTTTATTTCTTTATCAAAGCTTACTTGGAGCCTGCTTAATAGTTCTGGTCAACACTAGACAGTTGTGCTGAAGGTTGCATAAAGAACATAAAATTTGGCCTAAGCTAGAAACCTTGATATCCGCGGATGATATAAGGTTGGACTTATTTGAAACCCCACTAGTTACCAACCACTATTAATACTACCCCCACCTGTAGATGCTAGTGCTAAGCATAAAACCTGATCAACTTTAGATGGGAATACTTGGTGGAAAAATGGTTGTGAAAACCTTGGAATGATGGATCATTCTATTGAAATGTTTTGGACATGTGTTTCCAAACACTTGATGATTTTGGTGATGAAAATGTTGAGGCATGAGCCTTAGCCCTTTAGAAAACTGATGGTTGTCTGGATGCGATACCATTCCAATTTTATCGTACAACCAGAATACCCGAAGATTGGGTAGGGCTTGACTGGAAACTTATATACCTTAGTATTAGTTCCCTCACGGCCAAGGTCTGAGCTGAGGCTACCTTGTGAAGATTGTCCACCTGTGCAGTACCCAAGATGACAGTGGTCATGGTTGGGAGGCCAAACTCACAGGAGAGGTGCTTATACTAGGGAGTGTAATTGAAAGGTTAGGATTGATTATCCGCATACTGAGTATGGTGAATTCAGGATTTGTTCCTGACGGATGTATCGAATGTTGTGGTGAAAGTGTACAATCTCTGCAGAGTGTCAAACTATTCGAATAGCCGCGTCCGCGGTTATGGACAGTTGGAGTGGCCATACTGTTCCCCCGTCAGACTTTTCAAAATGACTTGTGAAACGACTTGAGACTTTGACGTGACCACAACAGAGTTGTGACCAGAAATAAAAGAACCCACCTAGGAGTTATAAAAATGTGAATAACTTGGGAACTTAGTAGAAATAAACCTGGCTTTTGCAAAACAACCTTAGAGCCTAGTGTCCTATTCTCCAAAAACCCCTTTACTTGTTAGTATTAGTTTGCGAGTACTTAAAGAGTACTCATGGCTTTGTCCCTGGCTATTCCCATGGCCATACTATGAAGAGGAGTACCTGGAGGATGGACCCCAGGAAGGTTACGACAACTAGGATAATCTCCCATCGTCAGCATTGCCTGTGACCCCGAAGATGGAGCCTCGCCTACGCTACCATTATTATTACGTATTCCGCTGCTTGATGTTGTATTAAGGACCGGATCATGAGATCCCTATTTGTGTAAGAACTTATGTATCGTTGTAATGGATGAAGTACTATGGTATCCAATTCTGTTATGTCTCGCAAAAATGGTAATCCTGGGATTGCGATGTATTGCATAACAGGCATCTAGGATTGAAAAATCCGGGTGTTGACAGATGTATCGAATGTTGTGGTGAAAGTGTATAATCTCTGCAGAGTGTCAAACTATTCGAATAGCCGCGTCCGCGGTTATGGACAGTTGGAGTGGCCATACTGTTTCCCCGTTAGATGTTTTCAAAATGACTTGTGAAATGATTTGAGACTTTGACTTGACCACAATAGAGTTGTGGCATGAGATACAGGTTCCCACTTAGGTGTTATAAAACCTTAACTAGCATTCGTTGTTTCCAAACTTAGTAGAGGTAAATCTGGCTTTTTACAAAACAACCTTAGAGCTTAGTGTCCCACTACAAAAACCCCTTTTACCCGTTAGTATTAGTTTGCGAGTACTTAAAGAGTATTCATGGCTTTGTCCCTGGCTATTCCCATGGCCACACTATAAAGAGGAGTACTTGGAAGATGGACCCCAGGAAGGTTACGACAACTAGGATCATCTCCCATCGTCAGCATTGCCTGTGACCCCGAAGATGGAGCTTCGCCTATGCTACCGTTATTATTACGTATTCCGCTGCTTGTGTTGTATTAAGACTGGATCATGAGATCCTTATTTGTGTAAGACCTTATGTACGGTTTATAATGGATGATGTATTGTGGTATCCAATTCTGTTATGTCTCGCAAAAATGGTAATCCTGGGATTGCGATGTATGGCATAACAGACATCTGGGATTAAAAATCCGGGTGTTGACAAGTTGGTATCAGAGCCATCCTGACCATAGGAGACCCTAGTTAGACTGGACGTTTGGAATCAAAAACTTAGTTTCAAAACCAAAGAAAGCAAATATTTACAAAAACTTATTCCCATTCTTATCACCTTGATTTTTTTATAAAAATTCATGTTCCTCAAAAACTCTTGCAAAATACATAAAATTTGACACACTTGATCACTCTACTTACTTACTCATCCTATATTATTTTAGATGGACGTGAAGTACAACAAGTTTTACCAGTTGGGGAATGGAGGCGACCTTATCTTTGAGAGGGATTTGGACCAGCTTTTGGAACTTCTGGAGTGTCCACACCCCGAGTTCTTCGGAGCTCAGCTCAATGATCAAGGATGAGAAGATCTGTAGTGGCTAATTGTTGCAAGTCTCCGAGGAAAGATTGAACCTCCCACTGCTGAGGGAATTCAATTTACCTTAAGAGAGAACAACTGGCTCGATGGACTTGCCAGGGCCATGCAGGAAGCTCTTGCCCGTCTGTGTGGGCAGAGTATCAACCAGATCAAGGGTACCCGCTTTAAGTTTTGCCCGAGGCGTGATGCTAATGGACAACCCCTGGAAGCCCCATACCACCACGAGCTGAAGACTCAATTGGATCACCTTAGCTTCATGATGTACGATCGTCAGCAAGATTTGGACAACTGTCATGACTACTCCAACCACAAGTCCGCCATCATCAAGACGAAGGATCAGACCATCACCATGCTAGCGAAGGATCACAAGTCTCGCCGTCGTCAGCTCGACAAGAAGGAGCGCATCATTGCCCGTCGTCGCCACCGTATATCGTCTTTGGAGGAGACCATCCACGAGAGAGACATGCAGTTGGAGGAAAGGGAGAATGCCGGAGAGGACCTTCGTGGAGACCCCTACTCCTATCTCAGTGATGATGACGATTTTCTGGAGGATCAGGCTATGGATTTATTCACCGATGAGGAGGATTTCACCTTCATCAATGACAATGAGGATGATGAGGATGACGACTACACCGACTCCGAGGAGTCATAGCACTTGAGCACTAGCGTAGTGAGTAGTATTCGGTCCCACTGTATCGTAGTTTCCAGAATGGTTCCTAAAACCATCTGTTTACCTTGTTGTGGTGTGTGTTTGTATCGTGTGCTATGAATGAATGAATGAATGAATGAAAAGCAAGTTGCTAGAAAAATCTGAGTCAAACTTTAAAAACTTTTCAAATTCCCAAAACCTTAGAAATTTCCCTCTTTTCTCATGATCTATCTCAATCTTTAGATGCCACGCGGAGGAAGTGATTCATCCCCGTACCCGATGTTGCAGATCCTGCAAATGTTGGTTTCTGACCGCGAAGCTTAAAGAGCGGAACGTCAAGCCAACCTAGACACCCTGCAACAGATAGCTCAGCTTGCCCACAACAACCAAGGCCACGGAAATCAGGACAACCATGGATCTAAGATCAAAAAAAATTAGAACACCAACCCACCTGTTTTCAGTAAGTCTGAAGAGCCCCTAGATGCCGACGATTGGCTGCAAACCATGGAAAATAACCTAGAAGTCGCCGGAGTGGAAGCTAATGAGAAAGTTCTGTTCGCCACCCACTATCTAGCCAGAGATGCCAGGGCATGGTGGAACAGTGTTCGTGCAATGACCGAAGGCCAAATGATGACCTGGGAGGAATTCAAGGTCAAGTTTAGCAGAACCCATGTGCCACCGGGTTTGATCAAGAGAATGAGAGATGAATTCAGAGAACTGAAGCAAGGAAGGATGACCGTAGTGGAATACCGTGACAAATTTTTGTCATTAGATAGGTATGCCCCGGATGAGATCGACACTGAAGCCAAGAAGAAAGAAAGATTCCTGAATGGTCTGCACGATGAGATGCAGACTGTGTTGGTCAATATTCCCTTTACGGATATTGAAGCCCTTGTCGACTCTGCCATCCAGATGGAAGGAAAGATCAACCAAGCCAATGAGAACCGCAAGCGTCGCATGATGCATCAGCCAGGAACCATCAGACCCCAAAGTATCGCCCTAACCCATCTCCAGGATTTTCCCCAAGAACCAACAGACCCCCAATGAACCGTCTGACCTATCCCAACCGTGGAAACCCTAGGCCCGGAGGAAATCACAACAACCCCGGCAACTCTAGAAATTTTAACCGTGCACCACCCAAGTTCAACAACAACAATGCTGCCACCAACACCAACACTGCCCCGAGGACTGGAAGCAATGTTGTGCCTGTTGCAGCAAAGGAAAAGTCGCAAGTGACTTGTTATGATTGTGGAAATAAGGGCCAATATTCCAACGAGTGCCCCAACAAGAAGAATGTCGCAGCCCCCAATACCAATGCCCCAGCTCACCAGCAGCGTCGTGTTCAGCCGGGAAGGAGGTTTGCCCCAGGGAATTCACTCAACCGCAACGGCCATCTTTTTCTCATGCATGCTGAAGAAGCTCAGGAAGCGCCAGACGTCGTGCTGGGTATGTTTTCTGTTAATTCAGTACTTTCAAGAGTGTTGTTTGATTCTGGTGCATCGCATTCATTTGTCACCGAAGAATTTGCATGCACTAGTAAAATTCAACCAACAAAACTGAAGCATGTTATGATCGTCCAAATTCCCGGTTCAACCACCAAAGCTAGGCAAATTTGCAAAGTCGTCCCTATCCGAATCCATGGCATAGATTTTTATGCTAATCTGATAGTACTCGGAACTAAAGGTTTGGAAGTAGTACTAGGAATGGATTGGATGTCCAAACATAAAGGATTGATTGACTGTGCCAAGAAAGCCATCACCATGACCAGTACAACCGGAATATCAGTCAAGCATATATCTGAAACCTTACTGACGAGGTTTAATCTCATCAATGCCCATTGTTATGGACTTGGGTTTTGGAGAAGATGGGGATGCTGGAGATCGCGGAACGGTTAACAGACAAGCAACCAGGGGACACGAGATTTACCCAGGTTCAGGCCCCCGGAGGGAAAACCCTACTCCTGCTTGTCTGCTCTTGATTACGGCGGAACCGAAGGTTACAGGGTGTGCAGATTCGATCTGGCGTGGAGGTGCGTGTGCGAAAGTATGAATCGAGAGATCTAGGACGTGCCCTCCTGGCCTTTATATAGACTTAGGCAGGTCCCGGGCATAGTCCTAGTCGGTTACAGGTTCTAGGGTTTTACCCCTTTAAATTTCCTATCTATGCTAGTCTTGCTCTCCAAGGATCCGAAGGCGTCATGGGACTTGGCCACCCGAAAATCTTCATGGACTAGCGTATGTCTGCTGTGGGCCTTCCTTGGGCTGGACCAGGTATGCTGAAGTCACGTACCCGTAGGGTATAAACATGTCAGTAGCCCCCGAGTGATCAGTCGAATCGTAGATTCGGCTGAGGACTCTTCAATCCTTCGGGTGCAACTAGGTGTTAACAATATATGTGTGTAGGGATTGTTGATACATGTGCCTGACTCACCCAACGGATCAGGGTCAGTTAACTGTCTTAGGAAGAAACAACATGATCTTCATCAGGTTTGAGACCCTTAACTTGAACCTGGAACATATGTTGGCGTAATTCGACTCAGGCCACGGAGGACTTACAGGAGTGGAATTCCAGTGTTTTTAATTGATGTACCCAACGCGTCCGTCAGGATTTTTCATCACGCCTGTTGGCATGGATTTATACTAGCAGAGCGCAGTCGTGTACGTTGCCAGGCCATCAGATGATATCTGCAGGTCTTATCTTCGTCGCAGACGCAGCATCCGAACATCTGTCACCACGAAGGTGCTTCGGGTGGCCAAGGAGATTGTCGCTCACTCAGTGTTTTGTTGGGGCAGAGTTGCCAAAAAGTTTTTGCGTGCTGATCCGAAAGATCGCAGTCGAAGATTTCATAGGGTACGCGACCAGCGCTCCCTATGGGAGTAGCCCCCGAGTGTCTGTTCGAGTCGTAGACTCGAGCAGAGACTTTAGTTCAAGCATTGTTCAGTTGTTAAGTCCGTAGGACACGGAAATTTTCGGATGCTTGAATTCATCCTCCCTATGGGAGTAGCCCCCGAGTCCGTAGTGGAGTCGTAAACTCGACGTAGGACTCGAAGAAATATTTTGTCTTTATTCATCTTCCGGGTGCGCGGCCAGCGCTCCTGATAGGAGTAGCCCCCGAGTATTTAGTCGAATCGAAGATTCGAGTGAGTACTCTTAGCTGTGGAGCCGGGGAATTGTAGTTGGTGCTAGTATGGCTTTTGATGACATCAGTGCTGACGATCAATGACCTCAAGCGTCTGCTACGCCAAAGATGACTTGACTGGACGAACGTGGGTCCCACTTGCTGACTTTGAATTGACCGGTCACGCGCGGCGTGGAGATAATTACGGCATCTCCTCGATTTCTGCGCGTAGTGGACGGCGTGGTAACGACGGTTCGTTGTGATGTTGACACGTGTACGGTCAGATCTGCCGTTGGCGTTAGGTGTTCTGGATGGATGGCTGCCGTGCGTCGTCTTCGCTGTTATAATCATTGGGGAAAGCCGCGGTTTGTTTTCACCGCATCAGTTCTTGTTTTCACTGCCTCCTTGTGCTCTAGCGATTCTTGCTGCGCGCTGGGATTTCCTTCCACATTTCCATCGTTGTTTCTGCGTTTTCACCGCCGGCGCCGCCGTAGCGCAATGGGGAAACCAAAGAAATCGTCATCTGCAGTTGGGACCAGCGCCGCCGGAGGAAAGAAAATCACCACCACTACCCGTGTCACCGATGGTGGCTGGCGGCAATCAGAGACGCGGGAGAGCGATCTCCGCAAGCTTCACGAGCGGGGCCTGATCCTGCAGGATAGGGAGGCCGTCAAACTCCCTGGCAATGAGGTAATCCCCCGTCCCCCATCTGGGTATCGGGTTATGTTTATCGCCTTCGTTATGCATGGGTTTTCTTTTCCAGTCCACAACTTCCTCCGTGGACTGCTCTTCTTCTATGGGATTCAGCTTCATCATCTGTATCCCAATTCTCTTCTCCACATTGCTTGTTTTATCACTTTTTGCGAGTGCTAGCTTGGTATTGAACCGCACTTTGGCCTCTTCCGGAACCTCTATTCCGTGAAGAGGCAATCTGGTTCGGATGGTGTGTATCCCATTGGGGGTTGCATCATCTCCCTTAGTCCCAATCTTCTCTTCTTTTCTTTTTCCATGTCCGAATCTGTCCAGTACTGGCGGAGGCGATGGTTTTATATCCGCGACTCCGTAGTGCCCGGGCAAGATTTTGGTCTTGTTCCCTTTGACCCCTCCCAAATGATTGAACGGAAAAGGTCTTGGAAAAACCAAATCTTGGACGGTGAGGTGGCGGAGATAGAGGCCCTTTACCGTCGGGTGGAGGATCTCCAGCTGATTCCGGAGAAGGAGGTGAACGGTGTGGACATCATCCGGACGTTTCTTGAGCGTCGGGTGCAGCCTCTCCAAGCGAGGGCGGACCCGATGTTTCTTTATTCTGGGCGCCGTGATCCGACGAGGGTTTCGACTGAGAAAATCTCCGAGGGGGATCTTGACAGGGCCCTTCGCACGCTGCTGAAGTTCAAGGCCAGAGAAGAAATCCCGGGGAAGTCGCTAACTCCTCCATTTTCTTCGACGTTGGTCGTACCGCAGGTGTAGATTTGTGCACGTAGTGCTTTTTTGTCGGCTGTGTATTTATTTCCTTTGTTTGCTAACAAAGTTCCTTCTGATTTTGTAGAGCTTCAAAGTGACGGGCATGGTACCGCCATTGCCCGAAAAGTATTCGAATGCCCCGGATAATGAAGTGGTTGAGTCCGTGTCCGAGCTGCCGTCGGCGCGATCTCCGGCGGAGGATGCTAACGAGTCGAGTGAGGACCATACGCGCAAAAGATCACGGAGCTCCAGCGAGTCTTCGGATGCCTCGACTCCTCCGACTCCCAGAAACCCTCTGGGCCTTGAGCGTCATAGTGACGGTCATGGAGGTTCTTCCTCTCCCATTCCTGCCATTCCTATGCGGGCTGTAGCGCCGCACCCGCCAGCGAAGCGGAAGAAGGAAGAAAAGAAGGAGGAGAAGAAGGAAGAGAAGAAAGAGGAGAAGAGGGCCCGAAAGACTCCTCCTGTCTTCGACCTGAGCTCACTGGGCTCGTAAGTTTCTTGTTGTACTATTGTCCTTGTTCCTTCATGATTTTTGCACTTGTGCTGATTGGTTCGTATGCAGGCACTCCTCCCATGATTCCTCCAGTGATGGTGCGCGGGAGATGATGGGGGAGTCGAAAATTGTGTCTCCTCCTCCTCAGACGGTGGCGACTTCGGGTGGCACGGCTCCGGATCCTCCGTTGCCAGAGGTGCAGGTGGTTGCGCCCCAGAATTTTGCAGGCGGGCCTTCGGAGTCGCCATCAGAGCATGTAAGTTTCTCTGCTTCATGTCACGGGGGGAGCCCCCGAGTGTCTTCGTGTGCGAATTTTGTTTTTAATCCTTTGTGTTGGGCGTAGCCCCCAAGTCCTTTTCTTACTGTTATTTCTTTTTCTGCAGCCTTTTGTGCAGGAGGCCAAGCGGCTGGTGCAGGAGCGTCTGGTGCTGGAGGCTAACCTTCGGTAGCTTCAAGGTACATATTCGCCTGTTGGTGCTTTTTTCGTTTATTCCGGTCCTGCTTTCTGACGTTTCTTGTTTTGAATGCAGAGGAGCATAATACTTCTCTCCGTGAGGTCGATGCTCTCAAGAAGAGCCTTGGTCAATCGGAGCAGAAGGCCAAAGCCACCGTTGGCGCGAAAGAACGCCTCGAACTAGAGCTGACTAAGGCAGCCGAAGCGAAGGAGCGTCTGCAGCAGGAGGCCGCGGATCGTGAGGAGCAGCTGTCCACCGTTGCGGCTGCTCGTGAAAGAGAGGTGGCGGCGAAGCTCATAGCTGCTGCCAAGGCTATTTCAGGTGAGTGCTAGATTTGTGCTTGTTTCTTCATGCCTCGTGTCTTCTTCTGTGCTGCTTTTATTCATGTCTTCCTTCTTATTTTTTGTCTTAGATGCCACAGGCATCGAGTTTGACCGCGGTGCTCTAGAGCACGGGAGTGCTCTAGATGATGCTACTGTGGCGGTCGAAGACCGCTGCAGCACCGTCGTCAGCTCCCTTGCCAAGGCGAAGGAGGTCCTTGGCCGCTTCTACAAGGAGCTTGTTCCTAAGGGCGTGGCCCTCGATGATGTGGATGCTCTGGCGGAGGCTCTGTCAGCCGAAGCGCCTGCGGCGTACAAGCGCAAGCAGAAGGGCATCGGCGCGTCCGTCGGGCTGGCGATGGCCTTGGCTGCTGGAGCGGAGTTGGATCTGCCCCAGATCACCTCCCGGATGCCGACGACTGCAGATGGATCCGAGGTAGCCTTTGTTGCCTACTCTGCTCGCTGCAAGCGATATGGGCCCAAGCTCATTGATTTGCTGTCTGAGTATGCACTGCGGCAGCAGGGCGGGGCCAAAGCTAGGCAGTCCGGCTTCGAGGCGACTCAGGGTGCCGCATCTTAGGCGTTGTAGACGTAGGGTAGTTTGTAGTCTGCTTTTGTTGTAAATATCTTGAAGAACACCATCCTTGTGCCACGTAGTGGCCTTATATGTTTAATGAATTCTTCTGAGTTGTGCTCTATCATTGTCTGAATGTTTGTGTCCCTTTCTTTTTCTGCTGCTCTAGGTTCCTTCGGGTGCTGACCCTGTTGACACTTCATCCGCAATGCCGTTGCGACCATCTTTGGATGCTTCCTCTCAACTCGCTTTTCTTCGCGATCGCGTGCGTAGTCTGCAGAGGGAGCTGCTCGGGTTGCGAGGTCATGCCGATGTTTGGAAGTCCAAGGCGGATCGTGGTGCAGCCAGAGAGGAGTACTTGATGGCGGAACTTATTCGGCTGTCTGAGCAGCTTGAATGTAAGTTGTTCCTTGTTTCGAGTTGTAGCTCAGTTCTTCGGGCGAGCCTGCTGGCCTTTTCTCTTATTCTTTCCATTGTCGCAGGTGCGAACCTTGCTCCGAGGGAAGAGAAGGAGCGTGTCGCTGTTCGGGTCAATTGCTTGACTCAACAGGACCTGGAGGCTGGTGGCTTCTTCTGGATGGATCGTGACCGTGCCATAGCTCTGGCGACGGTGCAGGATCGTGTGCACCAGGTTTCTTGAGTGTTGCGCCAAGTGCAGACGTCGCTTGCCTCGGTGCTTCACGTCATGTTCCCTTTGGATGCCGTACCGACAAGCCTTGCGGGTCTTCTGTCGAAGTTTCGGAACGTGAGCAATGTTAAGGAGTTGGTGCGGCAACAGCTCGTCGCAGGAGTGAAGGCTGCTTTGTCTCTTGTGAGGCTGCACCGGCCTGACGTAGATTTGGCTGTTGTGGCCGCTGGGCCACCTCTTCGGCTTGATGGTGGTGAGTGGGACATGCGTCCACATTACGCAGCTGTAAGGCAGTATGCCGAACAGGTCGTAGATTTGTTTGAGCAGCGTGCTCAGGTTATTCTTCGGAATAGGTAGAACCTGAAAAAAGAGATAGATGTAAAATTTGTATATTTCGGCTGGGCGTGTTGTGCCCTTTGTTGTAAAGGTTTGTTTGTTGTGAGCACGCAGTGCTTTGATTGAGTACATGTCCTTTTCGTTTGCCTGACGTTGTCAGCTACTCAGGTGTACACGTTTGATCCTCAGTCGATGAAATCGTGAGGTGGGGGGATCCCCCGAGTGCGTTTGTAGCATGTAGTAAAGTTGCAAAATAGCGAACTGAAGTTTTGGGGCGAGACACTTAGATTTATTTATATCGTAATGGAGGAGGTACATTGTTCGGCTAAATAGCCTTGGCTGAAAGCCTTATTGAAAGTAAAGGGGGTAGGTTGCTACGGATAGAATCGTCGCAGGTGCGAGATATTCCATGGGTTGGAGTATGCGACTCCAGACTCCACGTGCTTGAGGCGATAGGCGCCACCTGGGATGACTTCGGTGATGACGTATGGTCCTTCCCATGGTGACTCGAATTTTGTCGGTCGCTCTTGCTTGAGTCGCAAGACGAGGTCTCCTTCGACGAAGGACCTGGGGTGAAGCCGGCGGCTATGGTAGTTGCGGAGACTCTGCTGGTACACCGATGATCGAGTTGCTGCTATGTCTCTTGCTTCGTCGAGTGTATCGACGGCATCTTCTAGTGCAGCCGTGGATTCAGCTTCACTGTATGCGACGACCCGAGGGGCCTGGTGGCGTACTTCGGCTGGCAGCACGGCTTCGGCTCCGTGTACCATGAAGAACGGTGTGTAGCCTGTGGAGCTGTTTGGCGTGGTCCGTAAGCTCCATAGGACGGATGGTAGCTCTTTAGTCCAGGCTCCTGCTTTCCGTTCGAGTGGACTCATGAGGCGCTTCTTGATGCCGACGCCGATTAGGTCGTTGGCCTTTTCCACTTGCCCGTTCGTTTGCGGGTGTGCCACTGAGGCGTACGTGATGTTGATCCCGAGGCCTTCGCAGAAGTCCTGGAATTCCTTGGAGATAAAGTTCGATCCATTGTCGGTGATGATGCTATGCGGTACGCCGAACCTGTAGACAATGGACTCGAAAAACTTGACGGCCGTTTTTCCTTTCTGGTTGGTAACCGGCATGGCCTCGATCCACTTGGTGAACTTGTCGACTGCGACCAGGAGGTAAACGTGTCCCCCTTTCGAGGACTTTGGCAGTTTTCCGATCATGTCGAGGCCCCATTGAGCAAAAGGCCAAGCTATGGGTATGGGTCTGAGCTCGGACCCAGGTGCGTGCGGTTTGTCGGCGAACCGTTGGCATCCGTTGCATCTTCAGACGATGTCCTTTGCGTCGCTCATGGCTGTTGGCCAGTAGAATCCTGCTCGTAGAGCTTTGGCGACAAGGGAGCGGCTGCCTGCGTGATGGCCGCAGATGCCCTCGTGGATGTCTTGGAGGATTGCTTTCCCGTCACCGATGGTGACGCACCTTTGTAGTACACCGGTAATACTGCGCTTGTACAGCTCGCCGTTGATGATGGTGAAGGCTTTTGACCGACGAGATATGCGCCAGGCATCTGTCGGGCTATCAGGCAGTTCTCCATTTAACAAGAACTGGAGGTATGGGCGCGTCCAGGTTTCTTCGACTGCCATGACCTGCATTAGGTTGACTATGGCTACCTCTATGTCCAGTTTTTCGGGTCCTTCGTGTCCTTCGGGTAGCGTAGCTCCCGAGTGTTCTGCTTCTTCGGGTGATCCCTTGGGGAATTTCCGCTTGATGGATGGCACGCAGATCTGTTCGAGGAACACACCTGGTGGCACCTTTGCGCAAGTGGAGCTGATCTGTCGGCTTCCTCGTTGCTTTCTCTTACGACGTGTCGAAGCTCGCAGCCGTCGAATTCTCCTTCGAGTGCGTTGTAGAGTGCGCGGTACGCGATCATGTTTTCGGCATGTGCGTCGCACTCATTCATCGTCTGCTGGACGACGAGGTTGGAGTCACCGTATATGACCAGGCGCGTTGCGCCGCATATCTTTGCCATCCTCATGCCATGGATGAGGGCTTCGTATTCGGCCTCGTTGTTGGAGGCTCGAAATTTCATCCGGAGGACGTACTTCATCTTGTCGCCTTGCGGGGAGGTCAGTATGACCCCTGCCCCTGCTCCGGCTTCACGCTTGGAGCCGTCAAAGTGCATCGTCCATGACTGCGACATGTCTGGGGTGTCTGGAAGCTGTAGCTCCATCCAATGTACCAGGAAATCCGGAAGGACTTTAGATTTGATTGCGAGTCGCTTCTCGTAGACGATGTCCAAGGGTGACAGTTCGATGCCCCACAGGGCCACGCGTCCTGTAGCTTCTGGATTATTCAGGATGCTACTCAGTGGTGCCTCATTGACGACCATCACCTGGTGCTCTTGGAAGTAATGGCTCAGCCATCGAGCCGTCATGAACACGCCGTAGGCGAGTTTCTGTTAGTGAGGGTACCTCTGTTTTGTTGGTGTGAGTACCTCACCGAGGTAGTAAATTGGGTGCTGGACCCCGTGGGTCTTGCCTTCTTCGGGTCGTTCGACCACTAGTACGGTGCTGACCACCAGGTGTGTGGCTGCTATGTACAGCAGCAGAGGCTCGCGCTCCTTTGGCGCGCCCCAACCACTCAAACCCAAGTTCGTGCATTTCTCAGATTGGCGGGATATTCCCGCAAGTTCGTAAAAGGATTCTCGAGTATCGCTAGACCCATGACCCAATTGCTGAAGAAGGACAATAAGTTTGAATGGACCGACAAATGTGAAGAGAGTTTTCAAGAACTCAAGAGAAGATTGATTTCATCCCCAATCTTAATCATGCCGGATATCACAAAGCCCTTTGACGTGTATTGTGATGCATCCAAGATCGGTCTCAGATGTGTGCTAATGCAAGAAGGCAAAGTTATATCTTATCTATCTCGACAATTGAAACAACATGAACAAAATTACCCAACCCATGACCTCGAAATCGCAGCCATAGTTCTAGCCCTGAAGACATGGAGACATTACCTGATGGGAAATCGTTGTGAGATTTATTCGGATCACAAGATCCCGAAGTATATATTCACTTAGAAGGAGCTGAATATGAGGCAGAGAAGATGGATTGAGCTAATCAAGGATTACGATCTGGACATTCACTATCACCCTGGTAAAGCCAACGTGGTAGCAGATGCCCTTAGCAGATTGTCGTGCCGCTTGAACTCCATGATTTTGAAGGAGCAACCAAGCTTGCACAAAGAGATGGAAGATTTTTGAATAGAATTAGTAAGTGAAGGATTTTTGGCTAGCATCGAACTTCAACCCACTTTGATCAGCCAGAACAAAGAGGCGCAGAAAGGAAATGCTAGTATCGACGGAATCAAGCGTCGTATTGGTACAGGAAAAGTACCCGGATTCACCGAAGACGAAGAAGGAGTTCTGTGGTACAAAGGACGCCTTTGTGTACCAGCAGATTCTGAGTTGAAAGAAGTGATTCTGAAGGAAGCTCATGATACTCTTTATTCTATCCACCCCGGAGGAACTAAGATGTATCAAGATTTGAAAGAGCAATTTTGGTGGCATATGATGAAGAGAGAAATCGGAAGCTATATCGCCAAGTGTGATATATGTCAGCGAGTCAAGGCCGGACATCAAAGACCCGCTGGATTGTGACAACCCTTGCAGATTCCAGAATGGAAATGGGATTCCGTTGGAATGGACTTTATCACCGGATTGCCTACTTCTAGTAGGGGAAATGAATCTATCTGGGTCATAGTGGACAGATTGTCCAAAGTCGCCCATTTCTTGCCGGTCAAGACCACATATCAGAGTTCGAAGCTAGCGGAGTTATACATCGCTAGAATCGTTAGTTTGCACGGAGTCCCCAAGAACATCGTATCTGATTGAGGAACTCAATTTACCTTGAGATTCTGGAAGAAAGTCCAAGAAGGTTTAGGAACCCGCCTAGATTTCAGCACCGCATATCACCCTTAAACCGATGGACAAACGGAGCGAGTAAATCAAATACTCGAAGATATGCTGAGAGCCTGTGTGTTAGAATATGGATCCAAGTGGGAAGACTGTCTGCCGTTTGCAGAATTTTTATACAACAACAATTATCAAGCTAGTTTGCAAATGGCCCCATTTGAATTCATGTACGGAAGGAAGTGTCGCACCCCTTTGAACCGGTCGGAAGTAGGAGAGAGTCAGATCTTCGGACCCGACATCCTACGAGAAGCAAAAGAGAAGGTTCACAACATTTGTGAGCACCTCAAGACAGCCCAGTCCAGACAGAAGAGTTACGCCGACAAGAGATGTCGAGACCTCGCCTTCAACATAGGAGATTTTGTGTATCTGAAAGTGTCGCCATTGAAGGGAATGCAACGTTTCCAACTCAAAGGAAAGTTAGCCTCCAGATATATCGGACCCTTCAAGATTCTGAACCATCGAGGAGAAGTGTCGTATCAATTGGAACTACCTAAAGAGATGTCAGTCGTGCACAATGTGTTCCATATCTCATTACTTCGCAAGTGCCTCTAAGTTCCAGAGAAGACTGAAGTGTTCAAGAATATCGATCACCAGACCATAGAGATCAATGATAAACTGACCTATCCTGAAGTACCCATCCGTATTTTGGAAGAAGCTTTCCGAACCACCAGAACCCGAAGCATCAAGGTTCTCAAGATTCAGTGGAGCAACCACATAGAAGAGGAAGCTACCTGGGAGCGCGAAGATCACCTCAGGACGGAATTTCCTGATCTCTTCAAATCCTAGGTAATCTTTTCGTCCTTTTTCAAATCTCGGGATAAGATTTTGTTTAAGGGGGGAAGGTTTGTAACATACCAAAAATACTAAATTTGGATCATCAAACTCTAATCATCAAAATTAGGGTTAAGAAAAACTTCTCTAAATAAAATTATGAAAGCATGCATGTGTGTATGCATGCCATTTTGAATTATTTTGAATTTCCTTGTTTATGTGTTTCTTTGCTTGTAAAAGGATTCTTAGGTGAAATAAACATCATCTGAACAATTCCCAAATTTTTCCCAAAGACAAATAAATCAAAACAAACAAAATGAGTGAATGGTCATTTTGACCAATTTAACTCCCATGCCTACTTTGGTTGTCTCAAACTTTCAGAACTTAACAAAAACTTGTTTGGATCTTTACACCCCTTGATAGTACTCATAACAAAGTATCAAGGCCCACCTTGTGATCATCCAGAAACTTTCAAATGCATAGTTTAAATGACAATTCAAAATTGAATGTTTATCATATGGGAAGATCCCAATTTTTCAAAAACCACTCAAACAAGCTCAACTTTCAAAACCCAAGCATCTGTAGGCTCACCAGCACCAACCTAGCACACCCACCAAAAATCTTTTCAAAGTTTAAAACTTGAATTCTTGCGGCCATTTCATCAAACACCTTGCTGATTCAAATCAAATAAAATTTAAACACTATTGTGAGCAGTGATTGGAGCCTAACTTGTTCCCTCTCTAGCTCACAGCAACCTCAGTAGATCATCTAGCCAACTAAACCAAGCACTAGCCCCACTGTAAGCTGGGCAATGCCATCAATGGTGAACAGCCGAAGCTCACCACGTCACCCCAGTGTGGACAGCAAGCTAGGAGAATAAACAAGCCTAGCCAACATGTCTGGGAGCAAGCCAACACCCCACCACCACTCCCTGTCCAGCGCTCGAACATTGCCAACCCCTGGACCACACGCACAGACCGTGCCCAGCTCGCCAGCAACCATGCCGAGCATGCGCCAGAGCGCCACCCTCGACCGAAGCCCACATACCGCGCGCCGCCCTCGCCGCGTGCATACACGATCACCACCAACCCAGGAGACCGCCAGACATCCCCGTTTGCCGCCCCATGCCTCACAGCCACCGCTCGCCGTCGATGACGCCGCCTCGGCCGCGTAGAGCATCGCATGTTCCAGACCATTTTCCACCGCCCCTACATGCGCATTAAAGCCGTAGAGCATCGCCAGGAGACCACCAAGCGATCGCCACCGCTGGCCATGCCTCTAGCAGCCCGTAGCCATGTCGCCACCGTCGCCTGCCCATCTCGTTCGGTCTCGTCGTCGCGGATATAAATATAGGCCACCCACAGCCGAATTGAGCACACCATCTCACTCCCCTCTCGTCACTGATCGTTCCACCCCGTTCCCGAAGCAAGGCGAGCAGCGCTTCGCCAGAATTTCACCGGTGCCCGCCGCTGCTGTAGAAGAAGGGAGCCAGCGATTGGAGCCGCCCTAGGAGAAGCTGCCAGTACCAGGAGGTTCGCCGTCGTCGACTTCGTCGTTCGCCCGCCTCGCCGACCCTCGCCTGAGCCCCGGTGATCCCCCGACGAGCCCCACCTGCTGCGTTAGGGTTCAGTCTCGCCGGTGTTGACCGACGTGGACGACGACCCTGAGCCGTTGGATTAGAACTAGATCGAACGCACCATATTGCCCCATACCACTTCGCACCCCCTTCTCTCAATGACGCGTGGGGACAGCAACTTAACCAAATTGCGTAAGCACTGTGCTTAGCAGGCCGGCCCAGTATCGTTTTCCGCGCAGCCCAGTTGTTTGAATTTGGATTTTTCCATTTTCATTCAAACACACTTCTGCACCTAGTTTCAAAAATCAACCCAGCTCGATTAAACAAACCAAATTGAATGAAACCAATTTTGTTAGAAAGGTCTAGAAGTGCTGAATCCAAGCCCGTTGGATTTAAATCATTTGGATCTGTAGATCACCCTTGGTAAAAATAACAAGGCAGAAGCTTTTCTGCATTCAAACATTTTTCAAATTTAAACCATAAAAGCTTTTGAGTTGATTCCAACTCTCAAAAATCACATTCAACCATACCTTTCAGAATATATAAAAATATATATAGGTTACTTGCAGAAATAATGTTCAAGGAATAAAAGAATGCTTCATAAGCATTTCTAGCCACTTTAATTAATTAAAATAAAAGGGTAAAACCTTATTAAATTGTGACACCACTTTAAATCACATTCCCATGGACTAAAATATGTGGTGATGACATGTGTCAACATGATCACATGTTTGGTTTGGAGAATATTAAATCTTAAGTAGTTTTTCAATGAGTAGAAATTACTTTTCTAAAAATAAAAGGAATTAAACCAAGCTTTAATCTTGTAATGTTAGTGATGATGCTAGGTCATCTATAGGACCCTTGTGTGTGATGATTGAAAGTAGTTAAGTATTGTTTGATGATTGTGTACCTCGTATTTATTCATAGACGCTAGTACCGACCAAGGATACGAGGAAGAAGGAGGATACTACGAAGAAGAAGCCGAGGAGAACTTCAACCACTACTCTGCACAAGGCAAGCTAACACTTGCAAGATAATCTACTTTAGCAAGCCTTACTAATCAAGTTGACCTATGCAAGCCAGTACTTGCAAGCTATTAATTTAGCAAGCTTATACTGATACTGATGCAAGCCAATACTTTCTTGTCACCATGCCAACTATATGCCTTAAGCATAGATGATCCTACCCACTTGATAAACAAATCCTAGTTTTTACTTACAAGCTTTATACTTTATTTCTTTATTAAAGCTATTACTTAGAGTTTACTTAAGTAAATTGTAGATACTATAAGGATATTTTTGAAGGTTGCATAAAGAGCATAAAATTTGGCCTAAGCTAGATAATCTTGATGTCATCCTAAGACATGAGATTGAACTTAGTTAAACTCCACTAGTTTACCACCCCTCATTAGTACTTACCCCCACTTGTAGATGCTAGTGCTAAGCATAAAACTTGATCAAATTTAGATGGGAATACTTGGTGGAAAAATGGTTATGAAAACATTGGAATGATGGATCATTCTATTGAAATGTTTTGGACATGTGTTTCCGAGCACCAGATGATTTATGGTGAGGAAAATGTTGAGGCACGAGCCTTAGCCCTTTTTAAAACTGATGGTTGTCTAGATGCGATACCATTCCAATTTTACCGTACAACCACAATACCCGAGAATTGGGTAGGGATTGACTGGAAACTTATATACCTTAGTATTAGTTCCCTCACGGCCAAGGTCTGAGCTGAGGCTACCTTGTGAAGATTGTCCACCTGTGCAGTACCCAAGATGACAGTTGGTCATGGTTGGGAGGCCAAACTCATAGGAGAGGTGCTTATACTAGGACATGTAATTGACAGGTTAGGATTGATTATCCGCATACTGAGTATGGTGAATTCAGGAGTTGTTCCTGACGAATGTATCGAATGTTGTGGTGAAAGTGTACAATCTCTACAGAGTGTCAAACAATTCGAATAGCCGCGTCCGCGGTTATGGACAGTTGGAGTGTCCATATTGTTTCCCCGTCAGATGTTTTCAAAATGACTTGTGAAATGATTTGAGACTTTGACTTGACCACAACAGAGTTGTGGCATGAGATACAGGTTCCCACTTAGGTGTTATAAAACCTTAACTAGCATTCGTTGTTTCCAAACTTAGTAGAGGTAAATCTGGCTTTTTTGCAAAACAACCCTAGAGCTTAGTGTCCCACTACAAAAACCCCTTTTACCTGTTAGTATTAGTTTGTGAGTACTTAAAGAGTACTCATGGCTTTGTCCCTGGCTATTCCCATGGCCAGACTATGAAGAGGAGTACCTAAAAAATGGACCCCAGGAAGGTTACGACAACTAGGATCATCTCCCATCGTCAGCATTGCCTGTGACCCCGAAGATGGAGCTTCGCCTACGCTACCGTTATTATTACGTATTCCGCTGCTTGTGTTGTATTAAGACTGGATCATGAGATCCTTATTTGTGTAAGACCTTATGTATGGTTTGTAATGGATGATGTACTGTGGTATCTAATTCTGTTATGTCTCGCAAAAACGGTAATCCTGGGATTGCGATGTATGGCATAACAGGCATCTGGGATTAAAAATCCGGGTGTTGACAGAGCGGGGCGAGAAAGCCATGATCAATCACTGGGGACTCATCCATCAGGCGTGCAGCAAGTGACAACATTTTCGAGGTGGTTGACCGCACACCCGTCAGCGGTGAAAGCATGGATAACAAGGTACTTCTTCGAACACTAGCCGAAGGTATGCCGAGTTCATGCCTGTCCTGACACACTTTGCCTTGGCTTTGCAGCTCCTCCATGCACTCGGTATGTACCGAGACGACACCAAGACGGAGTTCAAGTTCCACCATATGTTTTCCGTGATAGAGAAATGCGAGAAATAGGTGGACACTCGTGTGAGCCTCACCAAGACCAAGGACAACGTGTACAACCCGAAGGCTTATCCCGCAGCTGCCGACGAAGGAAGGTCGGAGGTCGGCCAGAAGAAGGCAAAGATGTTCAAAGCCATAGGACCTCCCGCCGAGCGTCTCCACGCTTCCATCGAGAAGTGCATCGCCGACACCAAGGCCCATGCCGAGAAGAGGGAGGAGAAGGCCGGCGAGAGGTGGACGCAGTTGCTCCAGAACCAAGACCGCAAGATCGACCTCCTCAAAGCGAACTACGCCGCCAAGAAGAGGAACACGTATCTCTAGTTCCTCATGGGCGGCAAAGACACCTCGGCGATGAGCACTCCGGTCAAAGGCCTGGTACATGGGGCACCGCAACGCCATCCTCCGGGAGGACATCGCCGCCAGCACGCCAATCTCTACACCGACCACTTCCGCTGCCACGGCTTCACCGAGCTTTGCTTCCACCTCCTGTCCAACCAATCGGCCGACCACGCCGCCGATGCACCCATCCTCGTCGCACCAGACACGCCGGAGGAGGCCATCCCCATCGACGATTGGTCGCCGAACCATTTTATCTTGTTCTGTAATAATTTGATTGTCGAACTTTTTTAGACATACTTTTATCGAAAACATTTGGCCATAATTTCGCTGGCACGAACGATTTTTTTCGAATATATATCGCCTTTTTTGTTTCGCCTAAGAACTCGGCCTGGGAACGCGGGTGGAAAATTGGACGTTCCTAGGCCGAAAACTACATCTATCCTTAGCGCCGGATTTCATCCTGAAGACACCCAACAATTGGAGGTGCTCTAAACGAACTCCGTTATTTTGCAGAATATCCTTGTGAATACACTAGTGAATAGAGAAGTAATCAAGGCCTAGGAATAAACAAGGCCTTGAGGTGAACCATCCATGTGTCACCGCACTCGCACAGGCTTGTGACATGCGCTTGCGCGAGGTGGCGAAATCTCTCACACGCGGTTCTCCTTTCTTTTTTACTTTCGGGAGAAATCCGTCACCAAAATTGATCGCTGCCGAGTCTCCGAGTGACCAGCGTAAATCACAGTCAACTCTATACCGATATCTCGCGTCAAACTCGCCAGGACACAGACTACCGAGCAGTTCCCTAGTTTATCGCGTCTTTTGAGAGGATCGATGGCCCTGAGTACGGTGCTTTGGTAATACTCCCTCAGTTCCGGTTTAAAGGACATGGGCAGAGGGAATACTACTAGTAAGCTAATCACATGGGCGGTCAGGGTCAAAAGACTCCTGCGTTGCGTTGCGGGCGTCTCGACTGCCGCGCATCGCTCGCGCTCGGACGAGTGTCAGCCCCGCCCCACTCTCTCTATCTCCTCGAAACTGCCAGGCCTGGTTTGACGCATGCGGAGCTGCTCCCGTGAACGAGACGGAGGTCACACCTTCACCCTTTCCTTCTTTCCCTTCCCGGGGCTGAAAGTTTACACGAGTATACTCCGTAGTACGTATTAGTGTGGTGTGGTCAAGCCTTTTTGTGTTGGCGTGGCCGTGATGATATATGCCGCTTGTCAGCTTGTGTAGGTTAGCCTGTTGTAGGTTGGATACGTGCATGAGTGCATCGTGTATTCGTGTTGTGTTGGACAGGCACACCACGCTCGATCCAGCATGTGCGCTCCAAGGATCCGAATCAATTGTACACAAACAGAACTCAGCACAAAGTTGTTTGCTGCAACAATTACGTACTGTTCAAGTAGTGCATTTGATGATTCCCAATACTAGTTACGTACGAGTTTAGCGCACGGCCGCGGTGGTCAAAGTAGTAGTATATTGTATAAAATACATTACTACCTTCTCTGTCAATAATTATTTTGTATTCTAGGTTTAGTCAAAATTAAATTTATAAAGTTTGGTACCTCTTAAAATATAAGATGTTTTAGATTTATTAATAAAATGTATCTAGACTTTTTTTAGTAGTAGGTTCATTCCAAACTTGAGTAAACCTATATCTAAAAAAAGTCTAAATACATTTCATTCACAAAGCTAAAACATCTTATATTTTGAAACAGAGGGAGTAAAACATATAAAAAAATATAAACATCTATAACACCGAATATATAATATAAAAATTCTAATAATACTTATGTTATATTATAAATGTATATAGAAAAAATATATGTTTGATTAAACTTTACAAAGTTTGACCTTGACTAAATCTAGAATGCAGAGTATTTCTGAACAGAAATGTATATGCAAAAATCAACATTTATATTCCCCTAATAAAAATAGAAAACAATCAAGGGACACGTATATAAACTTTTTTTTGGTAGTTTTATAGCTAGGCATTCATGAAATTATTTTTCGCATGCAGGAGTGCATGCTCTTGGGAGCCGAATTGTATAACCTTGCATGACGAGTGCATTTAGGTAGCACGAGACTTTCATAAACCTGCCTATATTTCTTTTCGTTGTCAGAACTCTATCTTAATGGAAACAAAAGAACGGCCATGTTTCAGAAAAAGAAAACTAGGATCGCCGTCTTATTTTTTCTATCTCACCCAACCAAAACCGTCGTTCTTTTTTCGTTGACAAAGAATGGTACGACCCTCTTTTTTTCTTTAATTAGCTACGGACAAAACTATTATTTGATGATGGATTTTTTATATTTTCTTGAAAGTGAACAAATCGTGCATAAAACTATATAACCGTTGCTCCTTTTTTTGTTAACAAAGAACCCCAAAGTTCTTTTTTGTTAATTGGAGACGGACTATGCAACTATTGTTTTATGAATTTGTGTATCTTTGCTTGGTAGTGAAAAAAATGTGCATGTAACTAAACAACCATTACTATTTTTTCCTTGATAAAGAGCGACATGATCTTTTTGTACACTAACGTTGTTAACTAAAATGGACGGTTATGGTAATGGTTACACTAACGCCGTTAATTAAAATATACGGTTAAAAATACCCTATAGGCAAATCCAATGGCTAAATAGGGTGCACACCTATCCCCCATGGCAGCCACATAAATTTTGAGAGAGTTTACCGTATTTTCCCTGGTCCCGAATCAATCTCAACCATCGGATGTACCGCATATACAACACCAAAAATGTGTAGTAGGAGGTGATAGATTGCGGAATATAGACTGTATTGATATTGATTGATTATATTCAGAGCCATTGGGTTGTTTATATAGTACTAGAAGACTAATAGAGATAGAATTGGATTACAAGCTTAAACTACCAAATATAGAATAGTCGTGATATACACTAACACTCTCCCGTGGTCGGATCGGTAGTGACACGAACAACAGGAGCGTCACGGACGGTCTGACAGGAGCATAATCCGAAGGCGCGGACTGGAGAGGATGACGGTGGATATCGATGTTGATGTGTCAGAAGTGGGGTGCTATAGTCATGGTCGATGGTGCCATTGGTGATTTAGTTGCCATTGATGAAGTCGATGAGGTTGATGTTGTCGTGGTGTTGTGGTCGATGTTGTCGCTGAGCCTAGAGAAGTCGCCGTAGAAATTTTTGATGTAGACGTAGCTGGAGTTGGAGTAGTCAAGGTAGGTGACATGCCTTGCCGAGCTTGCCAAACTCAGGAGCGCGCCAGGGATGAAGGCGCGTCGATGTTGCCAATCCCTGACGTGCCAAGACATGAATCATCACGAACCATGCAAGCCAGAGCCAGATGTGAAGAAGCAAAGAAGGTCTCCTTAAACGGTCGGTGCGTAGAAGTTGTCCGCCGATGTGTTGGAGTAGACGAAGTAGTTGCACAAAAAAATTTGATTAGTGTACAAATAAAAATTTAGACTACGACTGGCGGCGTGGTCGTGGTGGGCAAAGACGAAGAGGTAGTTGTTGGTGGCGATTGAATTGTAGCGGTAGTACATTTTGGGGATTAGACCCATGTTTTCCGCTTATATGAGCGCGACGTCATTAGTGGAGAAGAAGAACATGTTGGCGTTCACGGTGACCACGATCGGTGGTGGCGGCGATGATGCCGCGATGTTGTTGGTGTATATGGTTGTCGACGATGATGACCATAGGTGATGAAGTTGCAACCCTTTGTTGACGGCAAGGCACGTACTCGGGGACGTACGTCCCGATCGATATTGGCGAAGACGGGCCGACGTGGTGATGACGTGAGGACGAAGCAACTGACACAACGCGTGAAGGCATCCTTGGGGTGCCGCGTGGAGCATCCTTGGCATGATCGTTGATGATGATTTTGCCGGAGTTGAGTTGACGCAGAGGTTGAAGTAGAGGCGCGTGATGACATGCAGCTATGAAGGACGCAATCCGATCTATGATCGACGAAAGAAGAAGAAACGCCGGTCAAGCGGCCGTCAAGAAATTTTTGGCAAAGTAAGATCCACTGGTGGAAAACAGGGCTGTAGTCCCGGGCCGCAACGGGCTCTAGTCCCGGTTTTGGGCCCGGGACTGCGAAAACGAGACTAGAGGCTCCCCCTCTAGTCCCGGCTCGCAACGGCCCGCGACTGATAACAACCACGTGACTGTTTTAGCGCCGCGGGGGGCGGAAACCCTCTAGTCCCGGGCTGTAACACCACCCGGGACTAAAAGGTTTCCTGCCGCGGCAGAGATTGTGTATTTCCTTTTTTTTGCCATTTTGTTCCCTTTTCGTTTTGTGTTTCACTATAATTGAAACATATATTTCGGTATACATATTATACACTACTACATACACACTACACGTCGATGCATTTATATAATTAATTGATCCCTTGCAAGCATACATATAATCAATCATATCAAAAGGAAGAATTTTTTTGAAATTACATGGTCATTGATGAATATATATATCATATCAGCTACATGAAGATGACTAAGGCAAATCGAGTTCCACGTCATCCGCATAATGCTCTCCATGTACATCAAGAACTTCCTTCATCATAAATCCCGCCATCTCCTCTTGAATTGCTCTTATGCGCTGGTCTGGCTCTAGTTTCTCCCGCAAATCATAAATATAATGTGAGTCAACTTTTCGCTCACTGGTCAACTTGCGGATGTACTCACAGACGTAGTATCCACATAAATGAGTTCCCGGTGGCTGCTGTAAACTCTTCACCATTTTATAAGTTAACTCCTCTTTGAATGGACCTGGTATTTTCTGTCTGAACCGTGTCCAACACATGCTCGGCAAAGAAAATGAACAAAAGAGTTATTAGTTACTTGATATCAGGAAATGAATGAAAGAGGACGATATAATGCGATAATGATTGAAATTACTTATGGAGCATTGCTTTCATGTCGCTCCACTGCTCTTGGTTCCAACTTAATGAGTCGTGGACTTCAACTAGGGAGTTGTCAACTTGAATGTTTAGCAAGATCCAGTGAAATCTGCGGACATTTACATAAGCATACATGCATAGCTCATCCAGTAAGCAAAAATAAAATGTGTACAAGATATAAACACTCACTTGAAGTTGTAAGAAAATAGTATTTCCTTAACAAAATTATGCTCGGTTAAGAACCTGCACAGGTCTTCCTCCACGTCTTTGGTGTGATTCTTTAACGTATATTCATTAATGATATATGGGTCAATGAACCAAACGTCGTATCTTCTAGCTCTTTTGTATTCAAGCATCTTCATTCTATGGAATATAATATCATCATACAAAAGGATATATAGTTAGGATAATATATTAAATGCAATGAACGAGCTGAGCTACAAACTTAGTTATAGAAATAAATAACTTACAGACGGTAGCAACCAATGATAGATTTGTCGAGGGCACGCTGGTTGTATAACTGAAACAGTTCGGTCATTTGAACCTGTATCGAGTATGGTTTGAAGTGATGCTCCTTTCTAACGTCCACTAGATACCAATCTTTCTGATGCTTTTTTCTGCTTGAGACATGTACCATTCATGTAGATTTCGCATATGTGTGGATAGACGCGCGAGCTCCTCATTACTGACTAGAGGCACCCCTTGGACATACTGCTGTACTATCTGACCCACTGGCGTATCTTCATAGCCTAAATATTGACCAAGAGAAATATTTGCTTCGTTAGTAAGTGCTTTGGCCTGTGATACAGTGATTCCCATAAGTGCAACATTATTACGGGCTCTAGGGTCCATTATTTGCATGTCCATATCCATTTCAGCTCTAAAGGCCTTGTCGAGGTCTGAAATAACTTTGAGCGGGGTGACCGATTGATTCTTCTGTGCTCCGAGCTGGGCAACTTGCTTCCCGCTTTTTGCACTTGTGATTGTTTTCTTCTGTGCTTGCTTAATAATCTCCCGGTCATAGTCTGATTCCAAATTCATCGATATCTGGGATGGTTGCTCAAGAAAGGACTTAGCCCACTTTTTGATTTTTTCATTATATACCGGCTTTGGCTCAGGCTTTTTGGGTGCAAAATGCGCCTTAACTTGGCAGCCACATCCGCGTTAGTTTTCTCATCGGTCTTGTCATAAGGTCTCTTTGGAAGAGCCGACGGGATATCGACTATCTTTGGCGTTTGACCTTTCTTCGATGTGGGGCGCGGGGGACTGTCGAACTTCCGTTTCTTCGACGAGGTAGTAGTATTGCACGGAGGCGGAGGCGGAGATCGAGTTGATGTACTCTTGCTGCGGCGATCGTCAGCGGGGCGGGATGGACTTGGAGGTTGGCGATAATCGGGTTGGGGTGGACTTGGAGGTTGACGATATTCGATGCGGGGTGGAATTGGATTCCTTGGAGTCGGTGGCCTTGGCGCCGAGCCTGGAAACTTGATGTACTTCTTATTCCATAGAATGATGTTGCGCTTGACATCTCCTAGTTTCGTAAGGCCTTCAGGCATAGCGATTTCAATCTCTAGGTCCGCAAAATCCTCCACTATGTCATCCACCGTGACACGAGCATAGCCTGGTGGAATCGGAAGTGAATGGTGGAGTGCTCTAGGTAGACAAGGTAAAGCAGTGCCGATCGCCACCTTGAAGGACATGTTGTTCATTGGCTGATGTAGCTCACATTGTGCCATCTCTCTGACATCATCCACGGGGTAGTGAGGAGCCGGTGCATCATCCAGCAGTGCTTGATCATCAGCACGGACCTCCGTGGAAGCCACGCTGCTTCTACGTTGGCTAAGATCCAATGCAGGATCATCAGACCACGAGTGAGTTGACGACGGCGGCCTTTGGATAATTTCATGCATGAGGTTCTTCGGATCAGCTAGGTCCTGCTCTACCCTGGAGATCCGGTCTGCCTCCCGGTCCTTCTTTCTTTGACGGATTCTGTAACTGGCATCGTACTGAGGAAACCCTTTCTTCCACGAGACACCGGCGCCTTTGCCTCGTGTTCGTCCTCCCTTTTCAGGATTCCCTAGGGCGCGTGTCAGCTCGTCGTTCTCTCTCTCTCGGGACGGAACAATCCCAATTGAGCATTGTTCATTGCTTGAATAAGGTCTTGGGAGGGTTTTAGAATTTTCTCATGAAATAATGTCTTTCCTGTTTCTGGGTCCAAGGATCCCCTGTGCCCGTACCACGAGTGCTTTGACCTCTCGGTCCATCCATCTGTACCAGGAGTGACGCCTCTAGCCCTCATTTCCTTCTCCATAGTTTCCCACTTAGGGACGACACTCTTGTAGCCACCTGTCCCCATTTTATGATGGTATTTCTTGTTGGCAGCATTTAACGCGTTCTTTGCCAACTTTGCCTTTGCTTTATCAGATTGCTTGTACTGTACAAAATCGGGCCACTGTTCTCTCAACTTCTCGTTTACTCCTTTGAAGTCTGGAGTTTTCTTTTTCGCGACATATTTCGCGTATAAACTTTTCTTGTGGTTTCGGTACAGTTCAGCCATCTTGCTCAGTGCCCACTCCTTGACTTTCGCTATATTTTCAAGCCCACCTGGCCTTGGGGTAATACCATCTACCTCAAATTCCTCATACTCTGGAGGTAGTATGAAATGCGCTATGAGCTTCTGCCAAAGGTCATCTTTGGCATCATCGGTGACATAGCTGTTGGATTCTTCACCGGCTTTCTTTGACTTATTCCATTCTTGGATGGTGATCGGCAGGTTGTCCCTAACAAGCACCCCGCATTGATTTATAAACATCCTCCGGTGCTTCTCTAGAGCAATCGGTTCACCATCATCATCTATTTCTTTGATGGTGAACCTCTGATTACCATCCAACTTTTTGTTCGGCCCTCGTTTCATTAGAGCTGTCGATTGCTTCGATCCGGTGGGCTAAAAGAAGAAGAGAGAGTGATTAATATATATATCTATATCAGTTAATGAATAGAGGTAACACGAGACTTTATATATATATGTACCTCGCCGGATCCTGTCGAGGGGCCATCATTATTGTTGTTATTTGTTTGCCCTTTGTCCATCTGGTCTTCCCCTTGGTATATTAGGTTTTCCTCTAGTCCATCACCGGATGAATTCAGATATGAGGATATCTCTTCCTCGAGCAAAATATCTTCGGCGTCGGTAGTAATATTAAGAGGAATTTCACCTCTTATCATGCCCTGAAGAAAACCTTCACCGATGCGACCAGGATTTTTGGATGGATCCATGACTTAATTATCTATAAAAAAAGAGAGTTAAACAGGTTAGAAAAAACAATAATCCTAATAACTAAAACAATATAATCCTAATATTATTTGTGCTAAAACAATAATCATAATAACTAAAACAAAAAAAATAACCCTAATCCTAATTCTAATCTTAATAAATAAAACAAAAAAATCACTAAAACAATAATCCTAATCCTAATTCTAATATTTTAATTAAAACAATAATCCTAATACTAAAAAAACTAATATAAAAAAACTATAGAAAAAAATATAACATTTCCTAATATTAATTGTGGTAAAACCTAATATTATTTGTGGTAAAACAATAATCCTAATATTAATTGTGGTAAAACAATATAATCCTAGCTAATAACTAAAACAAAAAAATAACCCTAGCTAATTACAATAATTAATAACCCTAGCTAACTAATAATTACAAAAAAACCCTAGCTAATTACAATTACAATAATTAATAACCCTAGCTAACTAATAATCCTAATCCTAATCCTATCTAATTACAATTACAATAATTAATAACCTAGCAAACTAATAATTACAAAAAAACCACACCTGACCGTACTCCCTTCGAGCTCTCACCGATCGAGGCACGGCGGGACGGCACGCAGCGGGGCGGCGCGTGGCGGCACAACGAGGCAGCGCCCGGCGAGGCGGCACGAGACAAGGCGGAGATCTAGCACGGCGCCGGAGCGGCTAGGCAGCGAGGCGCACGCGGTAGCATGGCGGAGCACGTACGCACAGCGGAGCGGCGGCGGAATTGGACAGCACCTCCCCTGCTTCGTCTTCATCTGTGTGCTTCATCTTCGTCGAGAAATGCGAAGTGTTGGGGCAGCAACTCCCCTGGTGCCAGAATATATAGGGGCCCCCCTTTAGTCGCGGGTCAAGCCACGGGACGGGACTAAAGGGTCTTTAGTCCTGGGTCGTGCCCCTTTAGTCGCGGGTTAAGCCACGGCCCGGGACTAAAGGGTTTTTTTCGGCCGCTTCGTTTTCGCGCGAGCAGGCACCCTTTAGTCCCGGGTCCAGCCACGACCCGCGACTAATTGTTTTTTTTATAAATTTTCTTTTTTTAATTTAAAACTAATATAAAAACTTTATAAAATCATATCTTTTATTGTAATAATCCAAATAAAACAAATAATATGTCAATTATTATCAGAAAAATATAAAGAATCTTAATATAATATCCATTTATCTGTTTGCATCATTTATAAATTATTTCATTTGTAAATTTTCTTTTTTTAATTCAAAACTAGTATAAAAACTTTGGAAAATCATATCTTTTATTGTAATAATCCAAATAAAACAAATAATATGTCTATTATTATCATAAAAATATAAAGAATCTTAATATAATATCCATTTATCTGTTTGCATCATTTATAAATTATTTCATTTGTAAATTTTCTTTTTTTAATTCAAAACTAATATAAAAACTTTGGAAAATCATATCTTTTATTGTAATAATCCAAATAAAACAAATAATATGTCTATTATTATCGGAAAAATATAAAGAATCTTAATATAATATCCATTTATCTGTTTGCATCATTTATAAATTATTTCATTTGTAAATTTTCTTTTTTTAATTCAAATCAAATATAAAAACTTTGGAAAATCATATCTTTTATTCTAATAATCCAAATAAAACAAATAATATGTCTATTATTATCAGAAAAATATAAAGAATCTTAATATAATATCCATTTATCTGTTTGATCATTTATAAATTATTTCATTTGTAAATTTTCTTTTTTAAATTCAAATCAAATATAAAAACTTTGGAAAATCATATCTTTTATTGTAATAATCCAAATAAAACAAATAATATGTCTATTATTATCAAAAAAAATATAAAGAATCTTAATATAATATCCATTTATCTGTTTGCATCATTTATAAATTATTTCATTTGTAAATTTTCTTTTTTAATTCAAATCAAATATAAAAACTTTTGAAAATCATATCTTTTATTGTAATAATCCAATTAACACAAATAATATGTCTATTATTATCAAAAAAATATAAAGAATCTTAATATAATATCCATTTATCCGTCTGCATCATTTATAAATTATTTCATTTGTAAATTTTCTTTTTTTAATTCAAATCAAATATAAAAACTTTGGAAAATCATATCTTTTATTGTAATATTCCAAATAACACAAATAATATGTCTATTATTATCAGAAAAATATAAATAATCTTAATATAATATCCATTTAGTCCCGATTATAGTCACAAACCGGGACTAAAGATATTTCCCGCCATTTACCACCGCTTCCCGCGAAGTTTTCCC
Organism: Avena atlantica; assembly: GCA_910589765.1. Taxonomy (NCBI): domain Eukaryota; kingdom Viridiplantae; phylum Streptophyta; class Magnoliopsida; order Poales; family Poaceae; genus Avena; species Avena atlantica. The sequence goes on from OU342739.1 coordinate 442,485,170, forward strand.
GCCCTTTCCTTTCTACGAGAGCTTTTACTCCCGGATGTAGTCACTAACCGGGACTAAAGATATTTCCCGCCATTTCCCAAAGCTTCACGCCAAGTTTTCCTGCCCTTTCCCTCTATATTTAGGGCGATCGCTCCATGGCTATCCACACATCCACACCTTCCTCTCTTAGAACAATGGACAACGCCTACTGGGCCATTCTGACCCTCGAGAAGACTGAGGCGCTGTGCGCCTCCAACTACCCTTGTCCGCCGGGCTACCAGCCGCCCGCCGGCTGGATGCTGAGCACTGGAGGGGTTCCTGTCCCTCCTGTCCCTCAAGGTTCTGCACGCCAGGCGGCCATCACAAACCACTTCTACCACGAGCTCACGCCGGAGCAGCGGATGGATCCCCAGTGGGATCCAGACAACTACGACACCTAGAATGCCTTCTTTGCTAATAGGCGGGAAAGGGAGCTCGCCAGGTACGAGGGTGATGGCTCGCCACCGGTGAACCACAACGAATCCGTCCGTCGTCTGTGGTGGGCGAACCGTACTATCATCGGAGTGATGCGCTACATCGCCGAGGGAGACCATTATCGCTTCGGTGCCCACGAGTCCACCCGCCACAGAGCCACAAAAAGGCCCCACACCGGCCCGGCAGTAGCGGCATCGTCTTCTAGGAGACCCCTTCCCCTCCCGCCGTGAATGCGAGGCTGGAATGGCCCCTGGTATATGCCATGGATGGGCTGAGGATCCCCGGAGTGACAGGTGACAATGACGATGACGATGATGATGACGATGGCGAAGAAGACCATGAAGCTACGTACTATAGGACTAGGCATGATTATGACTAAAGGGGGCGGCTTTAGTCCTGAGTGTTAGCTAGTCCCGATTTGTCCCAGTTTTTAATATTAATAAATGTCTTGAGTGTTACCTAATAAATAGAGGGAAATGCATATATAAAGAGAGGGTTCATCTTTAGTCCCGGTTGGAGAAACCAACCGCGACTGAAGGGATTGCGGCAGACTGGGCCAGGCAACACTAATAATAGGGGTGGGTGTCGACATTATGTCGTGCGGCTTGTACCTTGTCCCGGATGGTGTCACCAACCAGTACTAAAGATGAACCTTTAGTCCCGGTTGGAGAGACCAGGACAACACATGAGTCAGCACTAACAATAGAGGTGAGTGTCGACATTATGTCGTGAGTGTCGACATTATGCCGAGCTGCTTGTACTATAAATATGCATCCTTGTGAGTCCAGTCCTCCAGCCAGTTTGAGGCATCTCCAAGATGGTTTTCGAGAGCAGGGACACCACTACGGCTAGTTTCAGGGAGATGCCGCCGGAGCCCAGTCCTCCGGCATCTCCGAGAAACTGGTCATAGAGGCACTCCCTAATATGTGAAATTAGTTAGCTCCCAGGCGTATTGATCTAGTTAGATAAGTTACAAGCTGCAAGATGGTTTTCGAGAGCAGGGACACCACTACGGCCAGTTTCAGGGAGATGCCGCCGGATCCCAGTCCTCCGGCATCTTCGAGAAACTGGTCATAGAGGCACTCCCTAATATGTGACCTCACGCGTTTGGAGATCAGATCTTAATGGTAAGTATGAATCGGGACTAAAGGCCCTCCAGCCACAAAACAGGACTAACACACTCAAGATTGTTTACAGACAACACTATAAAAATGGACACATGGAGCATCTTCACTCATAAAATGTTACAATTATTACATATCATTTCTTCGCGTGTGTTCCTTTCTGATACCGTCGTATCCATGGAGCATCTTCAATCATTAACATGATGCTTAGGTCGTCCTTCACCGCGAATGGCGGAATTTCATGAAGAAGGATGGTGGGAACACCAACTCAAAACTGACAAGACATTGGACCACATCATTCTATAACCGTGGTATATCTTCAGGATTGATTATCTTCTGAGAGATTGCATTGAGAAATGCACATAGCTTCACAATGGGTACTCGAACATTATCTGGTAGAAGCCCCCTCAATGCAATCGGAAGCATTTGCTTCATAATCACGTGGCAGTCATGAGACTTTAGGTTTTGGAACTTTTTTCTGCCATATTTATTATTCCCTTTATATTCGACGAGAAGCCAAACGGGACCTTAATACTGCTTAGGCATTCAAAAAATATTTCCTTCTCTTGTTTGGTAAGAGCGTAGCTGGCATGACCTTGAAACCATTCTGGATACAGGCCATTTGGGTATTTCATACGTTGATGGTCCTTTCGTGCTTCCGGTGTATCTTTTGTCTTCCCATACACGCCCAAGAAGCCTAGCAGGTTCACGCAAAGATTCTTCGTCACATGCATCACATCGATTGCAGAGCGGAGCTCTAAGAATTTCCAATATGGTAGCTCCCAAAATATAGATTTCTTCTTCCACATGGGTGCGTGTCCTTCAGCGTCCTTCGAAACAAATTTTCCTCCAGGACCCTTTCCAAAGGTTACCAGTTGATCAAAATCTTTGACCATATCAAATATATCAGCACCAGTACGCTCCTTAGGCTTCGTCTGGTGACATGCCAGACCGTTGAAATTCTTGCCTTTCTTTCTTAAGGGATGCTTAGCCAAAATAAATCGACGATGCTCATTGTATACATTCTTCTTACAATGTTCCAAATATATACTTTCAGTCTCATCTAAACAGTGTGTGCATGCATTGTATCCCTTGTTTGACTATCCTGAAAGGTTATTAAGAACAGGCCAATCATTGATTGTTATGAAAAGCAATGCTCAGAGGTTAAATTCTTCCTGCTTGTGCTCATCACACACGCGTATCCCGGGTTTGTGCCACAACTGTAAAAATTCTTCCACTAATGGCCTTAGGTACACATCAATGTCGTTGACGGGTTGCTTCGGACCTTGGATCAACACTGGCATCATAATGAACTTCCGCTTTATGCACAACCAAGGAGGAAGGTTATAGATGCATAGAGTCACGGGCCAGGTGCTGTGACTGGAGCTCTGCTCCCCAAAGGGATTCATGCCATCTGTACTTAGACCAAACCTTAAACTCCCCGCGTCATCTGCGAAGTCCGGGTACTTTCTATCGATTTTTCTCCATTGCGACCCATCAGCGGGGTGTCTCAACATCCCGTCTGACTTACGTTCCTCTTTATGCCATCGCAACAACTTGGCGTGCTCTTTGTTTCTGAATAAGCGTTTCAACCGTGGTATTATAGGAGCATACCACATCACCTTCGCAGGAACCCTCTTCCGGGGGGGGGGGGCTCGCCCTCAACGTCACCAGGGTCATCTCGTCTAATCTTATACCGAAGTGAAGTGCATACCGGGCATGCATCCAAATTCTCATACTCCTCACCGCGGTAGAGGATGCAGTCATTAGGGCATGCATGTATCTTCTGAACCTCTAAACCTACAGGGCAGACAACCTTTTTTGCTTCGTACGTACTAGCGGGCAATACGTTATCTTTTGGAAGCATATTCTTCATCATTTTTAGCAACTTTTCAAATGAGGAGTCAGGTATAGCACACTCAGTCTTCCATCGCAGCAATTCCAGTGTGCTGCCCAGCTTTTTCAGACCATTTTCACAATTTGGGTACAACAACTTTTTGTGATCCTCTAACATGTGATTGAACTTCTCCCTATCCTTTTCAGTTTCACAATCTCTTCGTGCATCGGCAATGGTCCGACTAAGATCATCAGCGGGTTCATCATGTGTCTCTTCTTCATCCTCCCCTTCAGCATCCCCCATGGAAGTATCTCCGTACTCAGGGAAACCATGATAGTTGTCATGCTCCTTCTCTTCTTCATTGTCTTCCATTATAACCCCTCTCTCTCCGTGCTTGGTCCAAAAATTATAACTGGGCATGAAGCCGGACTTCAACAAGTGGCTGTGAAGGGTTTTTGAGTCAGAGTAATCCTTCTGATTCCTACATTCATTACATGGACAAAATACAAAACCATTTCGCTTGTTTGCATCAGCAACACGGATGAATTCATGCACGCCATTAATGAACTCGCCAGAGCGTCGGTCAGTACCGTACATCCATTCTCGGACCATCTGCATTATAGTAGAAGTATATAAAAAACCATTACACAACATGATAAAATTATTACAAGTTATATTGAGAGCTTCTAGAGCATTAATTTTGAATTTTGAAAAATTTACATGCACCAATTTGTAAATTGCAGAAAACAATCAACATGATAAATGTGGAGTTTTTTATTATTGTTCTACCAGTGAAAACCTCATTTCATTCTAAGCTCTGAAACTCTAAAATTACACATTTCAATTTTCAGTAACTATGTGCCTAATCAAAATTTGTTACACATATATAACAAAATCCTTCTAGCTACTTCTAGAGCATGCATGCATTTGATCCATATCTCTATACTTCTAGAGCATTATAGAGCTAAAGTAGTAATAAGAGATGAAATAATGAAGTTCTAACCTTTTAAAGCTTCGGATTTAGGTGTTACAAACTAAATCTTGAGAAAAAATTGCATGAACTCTCTTACTTCTTTGAGAAAAATGGCCACCATATGCTTTAGGGCAGCAGGACAGGAGGCAGATTATATAGTCGTGGACAACTAGTCCCGGGCCGTGATACGACCCGGGACTAATAGTCCACGAAAGGACCAGCTGGCCTGCTCCAGGTTATTAGTCCCGGACCGTATTACGGACCGGGACTAATGACCTAGTCCGGCCCGGGACTAGTCACTACGGCCGTTTCTAGCCGTTAGAGGCCTCACGGCCCGGGACTAGTGCTCCCACTAGTCGCGGGCTGCGCCAGGCCGGGACTGCTGGGCTTGTTCTGATCGAACCGAAGATGGTTTTTCCAGTAGTGATCTAATCTACTATTGCGCGGCTCCCAGTGGAAAACAATCTTCCCGGAGGCGGCGCGTCGGAAGCGGTGGTAGCTAAACCCTCGGCCAAAGAAATGGTGATACCGTGATAGATTGCGGAATATAGATTGTATTGTTATTGATTGATTACATTGAGAGTCATTGGGTTGTTTATATAGAACTAGAAGACTTGGAGGGTAAGAAGACTAATAAAGATAGAATTGGATTATAAACTTAAACTACTAAATATAGTAAACGATCTTCCGAGAGCGGCGCGGCGAAAGCGGTGGTGGCTAAACCCTAGGCCGAGAAACGGGTGATACCATGATAGATTGTGGAATATAGATTGTATTGATATTGATTGATTACATCGAGAGTCATTGTGTTATTTATGTAGTACTAGAAGACTTGGAGGTAAGAATAAAGATAGAATTGAATTAAAAATAGTGTAGGTGTGATATACTCTAACCTGATATACTCTAACGGGAGGTATCTTAAAATATTCCTATCTTTATGGTTATTTTCTCAACATGGACGCCGGCGGCAATGCGCGCACCGTCACTGTGAATAGTCTAAAATATGTAGTACCCGTAGAATTTTCCAAAAATTCACCGTATCTGACGTACTCACATGTACATTTAAAAATGTATTTCCATGTAGTATTTATTTTGATATGTGAATAAGCAATAATGGGATAGTAGTACATGTATATAGAAGCAACACACCATTTAAATAAAAACAAAAGAAAAATACAAGCGTGTAACGTCTAGTAGGGATGCTCTAGTTCTGCACAACGTGTTCCACGCAAAAAACAAAAAAAAAAGGTTCTGCACAATGTGTATATAATTATAAAGCTTTTCCAGTTGACTGGATGGATGGCTCTAGTTGTACATCCTCAAGGGAATGACCAGTGAGGAGCGGTATCCTTGAGCATGTTGGCCTGCGCTTCCCGAGCGTAACTCCAGTTATTCCTGCTGCAGTCTTTGAGCACAGGGTTGATCTCCATTTCTCGGACTATTTTCGTCAATTCCCGCCAACTTTCTTGAATACGTTCTTGAGCACTGGGTAGACCGCTTAGCGAGAGTAAATTATCCACCGATACCGACGACCGCTGTTCTCGAGCAAGGGGCCGACCTCCGATTTGCCAGAGTACTTCGTCGGAATGACCAGTGAGGAGCGGTAATGCGGTATCCTTGAAGGCGGCCTGGCCGAACACCGCTTCTCGAGGGTTGTTCCCACGTCTAAAGCCATCACCAAGAAAGAAACAGATAAGCATGTAAAAAAAGAAAAGACTAGTCATAAAAATGCAATCACAAACAACAGAACGTAAAGCTCTCTCACCATATCTTGAGGTTTCTCGACCAGAAACGCTAAAAAGATGGGAGATTGACGACGGGACGCTGAAACGATACGGACACAAGAGTAGTATAAGTTAGTAGGAGTAATTCGACTGGCCGGTAATGGAGATGGAAGGGACATGATCGCGTATGGTAGTACCTCAAATCTACAAGGACGCAAACTCTGTCGCTTAGTCGGTCGCTCTTGTACGTAGGTCGCAATGTCGATCGGAATCTCACCTTCACGATTGATTGATTGAAATAGCAGATGGACGGAAGGCTATATATATGTAGGCAATCGTATCGATCCGAGTCCGTAACGATGTCCTCTTCTTGTTTGAATCGACCGGAGTAACTCCTTCAGAGCTTGTTGCAGCTCAGCACGATCCAACTCGTAACCCCTTTGGACATGTCCTGTTCCCATTGTGTATGGTTAGGCTTCCTAACTTATCGCACATATGCACTCCAGGTCCTCATCTCTTTGCTATGGAGCGGCAGATTAGAGCTAATAATAACAAGGACACTGTTGGACGTCCCGGGGATAATTCCTCCCAATCCTCCAGTTACCCAGGCCGACACATAACCAGTAAATACCGCTTTTGCAACAAACAAACATCCAGTTTTGCTATAAATTATCCTGTTTTTGCTACATGTAGCAAAAAATAGTTCATTTATAGGACGAAAAATAAAAAGATATTTTGTCGGAGACTTTACCAGAGACCTCGTCAGAGTTATTATAGCAAAAAAAATTGTGCTAATGTAGCAAAACCATAAAACGAATGTAGCAGAAAATTTATTCTAACATAGCAAAACCGACATCCAAGCAACTCGTCGAAGACCTTGTAGCAAAACTAGAGAGCGGTTGTAGCAAAATCGCCGCCGGTAGCAGAGCACCCAACTGCTCACAACAAATGCGTTGTCACCGGAGAAGATGTCGTCGCCAGAGAAGACGTCCCGATTGTCGTTGTAGTAGCGTCGTCCTGTTGTTGTAGCAGCGCTCACAGCAAATGCCTACTGACCACCCCTTGTAGCAAGACCGGCAGCCCATTCTAGCGACACCTCCCTGCTATGTACCAGCGCCATCGTGCTCCCCTCCACCCCGCACGCTGCATACGCTACTATAACATCCCAGCATTAGAGCTTAGAAATAAGCTGAACCTAGATGTGTGTATTCCATTCATGCATAGAAAATTCGAATAATTTTCGTGCTTTTGAATAAAACTTGTCAAAGTGATTGAAGCTTCTCTTAACTTGATGAAATTAAAGTAGATCCTCAAGTTGACTATGATAAGTTTCAATATGACCTTTGCTAAAACCTTATTTTGGGTAAAGGCGATTTGATCTAAGGGTAGATCAAATGTAATAAAATTAAACTCTAATACAATGCTTAACGATTAGCATCAGATCCTTAATTGATCATATCATAGTGTTCATTACAATAAGCCATGAATACCAAGCTATGAATATAATCCAAATAACAAGAAGGTAACAACTAAATCTTGACCTATATTAATCTTATCTACTTATACCATGAGTATCATGGTGATACCTAACCTTAACTCTTTAGTGAGATTGAGTAGGAAAGAAACCAAGTTAAGATCATTCACCATATATCTTTCTTTCCATATCAATCCTTATCATCTCTATTGAATCTTATTTTAATATATGTTGTTCATCAATGTTGAGTAGTCAACTATTGATTCACCAATTCGTAACCTATCAAATCTTGATCTATTAACCCCTGTCCTTATCATAGCATTCACTTAAGTCCTTTAGAGAAAGAAGTAAGAAGAGATAGGTGGTAATGCTAGATTTAAATATCATCTATAGGATGGGAGTGTTGGAAGAGAATTAAATCAATATGATATTTGATGGGTTAACTGACTCCTGAAATGATAGAAGAGTTATCTGAAATATATATTTGTATGGTAACAAAGAAGACTACAAGGATGAATATTGAAGATAGTTACCAAGGAGTAATCCTATTGGATTAAGTAGACATAGTCAATGAATAATATCTCTTAGTAAGATAGATACACTGAGAAGATAATTATAATACAACTGTAATGTTGTATTGATGAAGGCCTTGATTAGCCAACTGGAAACCTTAGCCATAAATGATCAAAGGATTGTAATGATCATGCTCAAGTCACTAAGAGTGAATGATTATATCATGTATAAGTGACATTGGTGGATAGAACATGATTAAACCCTAGTATAGATATATCATCCTAGATTAGTCATGACAAGTCATATTAATATAATGTGAGGTTGGAGTATGAGTTACTGGAGATAAGTAGAGACAAGATAGTATAACCAAGCTCATATTAAAGAAGCATTAAGTTAGAGAAGTAGAATATTCCTCTTAGGAAATACTAAACACTCGAGGAGAGTATAATTTGATATATACATCTACTGGAGTAATATTAGTGCAGGATGATAAAGGAAGTATATGAAAGGAGTTAGAAGTGACTAATTAATGGATTAGAGGTTATCATTAGTGGAGTAGATGATATAACCAAGTACAGATATGAGAAGATTATGAAAAGCTTCAGTGACAAGCTTCTGAGATCTATAAGTGAGATTACAAAGTAATGTGAGAAGTAAGAAGGTAATCATTCAAGTGGAATTAGATTCAGAAGAAGTACTCTAAAGGTGAGAGTTATCTTTATGAGAAGATCATATGGAGCTCTAGTGTCAAGCTCATTAGATTCATAAATGGATTTAGGAGGAGAAATTGTTGATAAGAATATTTTTGTGCAGTAAAACTCATCGTGTTAACACATGATGATGGATATGAAGAAGTAGTATATCTAGGAAAGGAATTCTTTAAGTAGAAGTCAAGAATTATGAATTATGGAAGATAGGAACTCTTGGTAAAACATTCAACCTTAAATCTGTAATCAAACTTATTATATATTTCATATATTGGATCAATCATCTTATTTCCATAATGGTTTATAAGAATATTTTCCTATATTAAATCACCTAAGCATATCTTTGTCACTTTCAAACATTAAAATCATATATGCCTAGAAACTTTAATTATCAATTCTTTCTCATAAGTCATTCTAGAGAATAACTTTACTATTTTCTCTTGGATGATGATATTATCCCTGACCACAAACACAAAAGCAATATGCTTTATCTCTTAATCTTCATTTATACATCTATGATTATTACTCATGCATAAAGATTTAACAAAGATAGTGCTAAGGAAAAGTTAATAGTTAAATCATCCTATATGATTGTTATCAGATAATAAATATGAAAATATACCATGAACATCAATCACCCATTTAAATCTTTACCTATATAATTATTATGATGAAAACAAAATCACCATTCTTAGAGTTTGATATAATAAACAAATCCCTAAAACCCTAATTCTCATTTATTCTACTCAATATATAATTTCTAATATAATTATGAGTATTAAAAAAATACCAACATGATTAGGGCAATCAATTAGTATAGTTATCTTTGGAATATTTAAAATACTGTACAAAAATTATGGTATTTAAATCCTTGAGGAAATTTTAATTGAAAAAAAAAATTAAAAACAGAAAACAGAAAAGATAAGAAAAAGAAGTAGCAGTCAACATTGCCCCACGGCCCATCTCTTCTCTCGCTTAACTATCGCTCGTGTGTAGCAGCAGCATCTCGCTCGCTCGCTCACCTCAAGGCAGCCCACGTCGGCCCAGCAATAGCCCAACTCAGCCCATACCAGTTCGTCGTCTTTCTCGCGTCGTCGTCGACCTTCCAATGCTGCAAGTAGCTCGGTGGCCACGCCCTCGTCGCCGGCGAGCGCCAAGATCCGCACCACCGCACTGGCCGTCTATAAGAATCCCGGGACGCTTCCGAGAAACCCTAGCACACCACTCTGCTTATCTTTCTTCCTCTTTAGCCCCGACCATCAAACCTGAGCTTCTCGTCTACTCCGACCACCCCTCGATATGCGGAGGTGACCATCAAATGCGCCGTGCTCTTCTTTGTCGTTTTCCCCTACTCACGGAAGCCGGGAAGCCCTCTGTCGAGCGAATTGATACCTCATTTCCACCCCCAGTCACCACAGTTCATCGTCAATCGCCGCCAGCACAGACTTCCTCCGACCACGTCGTCGCCACCAATCGCACCAGGGAGAGTCCTCCATCCTCGTGGACCGTCTCCCTTGCTCTCCTTTTCTCTGTTTGCTTCCCGCCGCGTCAGCTCGCAAGCTCCGCCGCCAGTCACCGTTGTACACAGTGCTCCGGCAACCAAAATAGAGCAGCTCCGCCACTATATGGCTCCTTGTGACGCCTTCTTTTCGATAAACACAGTCACAACCGCGCGCGCGTACGGGATCACTCGATCGACAATCGATCTAAGAGGATCAGTCTCAGATGATGTCAGCATGACATCGTGTTGATGTCATAACACCTCTTATTGGTTTATTTAATTGTTCTGGAAATGACATGGCATAGGCCCCACTAGTCAGTGACTGGGGGTAAGAATAGACCTGGTGAGAAAAACCCTTCACCCCATGCCCACATCAGCATTACATCATAAACCATTTAGTTATTTATTTTAATTTTAGAAAATGACTAAATCTTATAAATTCAATATCTCTTGTTTTATAATTTAGAAAAATATGTTTAATATATGAAAATTTTCAGAAAAATAAAATCTACAACTTAAAACTATTATCAAACATTACTATGTTAATTATTTAAATCATTATTTAATAAAGGTTTTATAAGTAATAATACTTTGATAATTCATATTTTAATATTGGTAAATGCCAAAAATATAAATAATATACCAAAAATATTATAAAAATAGGAACTATAGTTTAAAACTATAAAATAAAACATTATATCACTTAACTAAATATTTATTATTTATTAAGTGTTTATATAGTAAGAAAATCTTATAAAATCATATCTTATTATTTATAAATCACAAAAATAAATGTAATATACCAAAATGATCACAAAAATAATACCTACATGTTGAAAATATAATATTCCATTTTTGAGCTAAATAAAAATTTAAACACTTTAATAACTTGAATTTAAACCTATTTCCTTAGTTGATAATTCATATAAGGGTAAATAAAATTTGCTAATATTTCTAAAATTAGCCAATTGAGTCTAATAAATAGTATTAGTCTTGAATATTGATAATATGAAGTCAAAATGGTTCAACACATTTTAAATACAATCTTATTGAATTATCATTCAACTATAAGTGTAGATTATTTTCTAAAACGATTCTTATCAATTATAAAATCTTCAAGAATGATATTTTCAACCAAATAAAACCTTTTACCATTGTTTCACTCACAACTTTATAATGGACTAAATCCAAAGATAACCATAAGTATTAAATAATATTGTTTACTTATTCACAAACCATAACCACACCCTTATAAGGAGATAAATCCTTTTATACAATTATAATATTAAGAAACCACTACACCAAATAAAAGTAATACCATTACTAATTAACTTTAAAGAAACCATATGAAGTGAACAAAGTACAGTTATCATAAGCATTACATCTTAAGTCCACCTATGTCCTTAAAGTTAAACTTTAGTCTGCAAGACTATAAACATTATAATAAAGACTTTGTTATGTGTTTTATATTTTACTTTGGTCTGTTTTAATTAAGACCTAATGTGTCTCAAGACCAAACTAACCAAGATAAAAACCAACATAGATAAGTCTTAAATACTAATGATGTCATTATTCAAATGGAGTAATTCTTTCTTACTTAAGGACTATAACTGGTAAGAACACTTAATAATATTAAATTAAAGTTTAAATACTTTTGCTTAGTTAAGTAAGATTTTATTCAAAATTTATTCCTTTAAGATACATTATAAAGCAAGACATAAGCATTCTTATGAAGGCTCTAAATAATAAACAACCCTTGTATACACAGTCTTTAGATACCCTTCCACACTTTCATGTTTTATTATGGTATGCTACTTATTATGTTTACATGTTGTTTCACACACACTCACAAGACTTAATAAGAAGCATAAGTGTGAAACTAATCTAAAAGAACAACACATTCTAAATAAACCGTTTCCAATTCCCAAACCCTAGATCAACGCTTATTCCGGGGATTCGAGTTTATCAATTTGTATTACATTACTATGCATAATAGCATCTTGCTTCTTTAAACATTAGTCCTTACCGGACCGATGATGCTGATTTCAGATATTGGATCTTATATTGTCTTGAAAGCTGTGAGTGCATAATCTTGCAATCACAAAAGGCAAGTTCACACTTGCTCATGTCCTTTCATTATTTTCTGTAAAGTATTTGCAAATCTAGTGTTGTCATCACCTGCATTTAAAAAAGGTTAGAAATTAACTATTTTCATAATAATATGATTATAGGTTAATTATCATGAGGTAATAACCTAATATGAAAGTTCCGGTGGTAAAGGAACATATTATCTAGGACTCAACAACCAATGTCGCCAGTGATTCTTGCGCCGTATATTACGCGTTAACCATGAGATTTGGAATGGAACGGAGAAGTCAGATGCATCCTTTTCCTTTCGTATGGAGGCAGGACTATCTTAATGTGACGTTGTGATTCCTTGTGCGGATCCAACATATGGGTGGGCACCCTTAGGCCCCACATTTTTGGTGTCTAGATTATCTATGAGTGTCTGCCAGAGGTTTAGCCGTACCTATAAGGTACTTACCTGGGCATCACCAGCTCATAGAGTCTTCGGGAACTTATCAGGGTTTTAGCTTGCCCAGAAGGGGGCTTAACGGAGGTGAGCCAGCATCGAAGGATCGTGCAGACATATGGGGTCGCGGAAAGGGCAGTTATTGGATTGGATAATCTACTGGGACCACACCACAGGAAGTGTGTATGGGAAAGATCGCCTAGTTGTGCAACAAGGATTTGATCTCCCATGGGTAAAGTAATGCACCTTTGCAGAGTGTAAGAACTGTAACTTGTTACTCCCTGTTCCGGGAAGGAGCTGCGAATGCGGCGGGAAAGTAACTCCATGAAAGTTCTGGTAAACCCGTGAAGGCTAACAGACATAGCTTTTCAGAATAAAAGCAACCTTTAAAGAAATATTTATGAAAACCTGCATTTCCTATGACATATGGTCTGTGGCTGTAGATATAGTGCATCAAACACTCCTTTTTAGTGAACTTGCTGAGTATGCTCGTACTCAATGTATCTTCTTAACCCATGCTAGATTTTGAATCCATTAAGACGATGTCTACATCAACTTATGCTCCAGGGATCATCATCAAAAGCTAAAGCTCTTTAATGAAGTCAAGAAAATCAACATATACATCAACTCAAGTGAAGACGAAGTTGCTGATTATATAGGAATCTAATCTCTAGCCATAGAATCTACTTCTGTAGAGTATTGCAATGGCAACAATGCAAGCCTCAATAGTTCATATACTAGTCTATTAGTATATTATATTTGAGTTGTTTATTTCTGATTCTTCTTTGTAAGAAGTTTCTTTCTCTCTCTTTAGATCTAGAGTATTATCTAGATCTTTTGTAAAGAGTCGAGTTGTGACCTATAGTCATGTCTTGGACCTGTTGTGTTGCTGCTGTACCACTCTGAGGGATGTAATACTAGTGAACGGTGTTTCATTGGTGTTATGTCAATGACTATAGTCTACTACATCATGCAGTGGTATGTTGGGTCACCGCAGCTACCCACCTCTAGTAGCAGCACCAGCCGCCTGTTGTAGCAGCGCCGCCCTTTGATACGTCGGAAACGTATCTATAATTTTTGATGCTCCATGCTTGTTTTGTATCTACTTTGCTTTGCTTTGTCTACACTTTGAGGTGTTTTTATATCTTTTCTAGAAATAAGCTATTAACAAGTTGCCACAGTGCTAGTTGCATGTTTTCTTCTGTTTTTGGTTCCAGAAAGGCAGAAAATCAATATTCTCGGAATTGGACGGGACAAAAGCCAAAGTTATTATTTTCCCGGAGCAACACGGAACCACGAATCAGAGCCGGAGGGGGGCCATAGGGTGGCCAAACCCCCTAGGCACGGGCAAAGCCCTGGAGGCGCTTGGAGGGGGTGTGGGCCCCCAGGACCCCCACCGACCTTGATTCCTGCGCCTATAAGAAGCCTCTGATGGGAAAACCCTAAAGGATCCAGAAGAAATCCACGAAAACCTCCGAAGCTCCACCACCACCGAAAGGGAGATTCGGGGGACAGAAATTCTCTGTTCCGGCACCCTGCCGGGACGAGGAAGTGCCCCCGGAGCCATCTCCATCGATCTCCATCGCCATTTTCATCACCGTTGCTGATTCCCATGATGAGGAGAGAGTAGTTCTTCCTCGAGGCTAAGGGCTCTACTGGTAGCTATGTGTTCATCTCTCTCTCTATGCATGATCTTGTGGTCATGAGCTTTGTAATCAAGTAGATCTACCTTGCTACTCAAGTGCTTTAATAGATCTCTGCTCTCCCCATGTGTGTGAAAGTGACAGCGTGCACACCATGGTGGCACTTAGGTTTGAGTCTACATAAATACTCTTTGTGCTTTAATAGATCTATGATTTTCCCCACGTGTGTGAAAGTGACAGCGTGCATACCGTGTGTGGCACTTTGGCTAGATTGAATATTTGTTATGAGTTATATTTGGAGTCGGATGTCTCTATGAAATTGTGGTGTTTGTTGGAACCATCTAGCGCTCAAGGTGATGGTGTGAGGTTATCTAGATTAGGGAAGGTAGACTTTGAGGTGTGCTGGTATAGCCCTGCCGATGATTAGAGTGTCCAACCGGAGAGTAGTTAAGAGTAGTATCATGAAGAGAGGATATTTATATGAGAGAATGTTCACTAGTGAAAGTATGATCCCTAGGCCTTGTTTCTAAACATTGAAACACCGTTTGCATCTAGATTTGTTGCATGTTTGCTTGCTTTAGTCTTTACCTCACTCACACACGTTACCCCACGTCAACAACAAGTCAGAAGCTCTTTTCTGGCACTGTTACCACTTGTATTTCACTATCTCTTTACCGAACTAGTGCACCTATACACCTGACAAGTGTATTAGGTATGTTGGGGACACAATAGAATTCTTGTATCTTGATTGCAGGGTTGCTTGAGAGGGAATACCTTTGACCACTTCCTCCTTGAGTTCGATAAACCTTGGGTAATCCACTTAAGGGAAACTTGCTGCTGTTCTACAAACCTTTGCACTTGGAGTCCCAACAACTGTCTACAAGAATAGAAGTGCGTAGACATCAAGCTCTTTTCTGGCGCCGTTGCCTGGGAATAAAGAAATAAGCTCCCTCGACAAGAAAGCGCCATCAAAAGTTTTTCTAGCATCGTTGCCCGGGAGGTAAGGTAAAAGGTACTCACATCCTCTGGTGTGAGTGCTCGAAGTTATTTCCTTTAGATTCTGCAATCTTGTCTTTTTGTTTCTTGTTTTCACTAGTTAGGCTTAATGGAAAACAACAAAAAAATTAGAGAGCTTTTTAATATTTTTCCTAAGTTAGAACTTGAGTGGTTTGAAAAGAAAATTAAAAAACCTATGGAACCTTCTTTGCATGCTAATAGTAATGTTATTAGTATGAATTTTTTGAACACCATTGTTACTAATGGTATGGAAACGTCTAAGCTTGGGGATTATGAGAAAGATCTTTTTAGTTCCCCAGCTTTAGGGAAAAAATTGCTCTTATGATACTTTATCTCCAATATGTGGTAATTCTAATGATACTTGTGATATTTTAAATCCACATACCGAAAGTGTCCCTTTTAAAATACCTATTGGAATTGTTGAACGTGTTATGAACAACTGCTATTTTGGAGATGGGGCTGTCCATCCTAGTGATAATTTTTTATTTATACATGAATTATGCGAGTTGTTCAAGTGTGCAGGTATTTCAGTGGACCAAGCTAAGAGGAAGCTATTCCCTTTCTCACTTAGGGACAAAACAAGGGAGTTGTATGAGCTACTAGATGATCCTCATCATTTGGAGTGGAAGGAACTTGAATCTCTCTTTTATTATAAATTTTATCCTCCTCATGAAATTCATAAAGATAAGAATTATATTTATAATTTTCACCATCACGAGGGAGAAAGTATTTCCCAAGATTGGGGAGATTGAAGTCACTAATGCTCAAATGTCCCATTCATGGGCTCCCCAGTAATATTGTTATTAATAATTTTTATGCAAGGCTTTCAGGACATTACAAGGACTATCTAGATACATGTTTGGAGGGATCCTTCACAAGTAAGGAGGTCAAAGCTAAGTGGGATCTTCTTGAAACAATTCAAAGCAATACTGAAGATTGGGATAACGACAAAGGTAAAGAACCAGGTATAAACTATGAGTATGATTGCATTAAGTCTTTCACTGAAACTGCTGATTTTCAAGAGCTTAGTGCTAAATATGGTCTTGATCCTAAAATTCTTGTTAGATGTTATAGAGCCTTTGCTTCC
Organism: Avena atlantica; assembly: GCA_910589765.1. Lineage (NCBI taxonomy): Eukaryota > Viridiplantae > Streptophyta > Magnoliopsida > Poales > Poaceae > Avena > Avena atlantica. Next base: position 442,501,756 of record OU342739.1, read on the forward strand.
CATATTAATGCTCCTAAAGAAAAATTGGACATGTATCATGAACCTTTTAAAGACACTTGCATGGAAAATGAAAATGTTATTAATGATTGCAATAAACATGCTCAAACGTCTGAAAGTACTATTTCGTATAAGCATGTTAATTTTTGTGGTATGCATAGACCTTGTGAGAAGAATCAAACAGAAGAAGAATATTGTATCACCCACTGGAATGAAAAAACTAGAAAGTGGTATAAGGCTATAGATGATCTTGGTAAAAAAGTTTGTGCCCTCTATCCTTTTATTTGTGAACTTTGCTTTGAAGTGGGTCATTTCAATTTTCAATGCTCAGGCCATAATAATCCTGCAAGTTTGTATTATGATAACGTGATCACTGATAATCAATATGATGAACTTACATTGTTTTTGGGGGTGTGAAGAGTTATCTAGAAAAACTTCTTTGGTAGACATGAGTACTTTTGATATGAATAGTGTCCTGCATGGTTGTCATCTTTATTGTGTTGAAAACTGCCACACAAATACTTACATACAAAATCTTATAAAAGATGATATTTTACCAAATTATGATAGGACTGATATGTGTTTTGATCTTATTAATGAAAAGGAGGAATCCTCCAAAGTTTCTTCTATTGTCTCTAACAATAAGCCAGGGTATGTGGAGAAGCTTCCTTTCAAGCCTCTCCCTCCTAAAGAGGAGAAGAAGAAGAAGAAAAAGAGTAAAAGGAGAGAGGAAACGATATATTCCTCTAATCATGTTGCTCCTATCATAGTTTTTGCTGATGAGTCTGAACTAGATAATGTTCCTATGCCTGTTACACATAGTAGTGATCATGATTGGGAAAAGCACACCACTTTTGATATTGAAAATCTCTTTGGTACCAATTCTGAAAATGATGATATTAATAGTTGTTGTGCTATTAGTGATATCCATGTTCCTTCCAATGATGATATGTTTACAAATGAACACACATGGGAAGATAGCTATTCTATTGCTTATGATGATACCTATACCTCCAATATATGATGATTACAATGATGATTATGATATTTTCAGTCCACCTACTATTGAGGAGAAAATTTATTGTGATTACAATATGCCTCCTATATTTGATGATTATGGTGATGAGAATAACAATGATAGCTATTTTGTTGAATTTGCTCCCACTACAACTAATAAGAATGACTATGCTTATGTGGAGAGTAATAATTATTTTATGCATGTGGCTCATGATAAGAATGATTTATGTGATAGTTATATTGTTAATTTTGTTCATGTTGCTACTGAAAGTTATTATGAGAGAGGGAAACATGGTTTTATGCATCTCAACAATATTAAGTTTCCCCTCTTTATGTTGAAAGTATTGAAGTTGCACTTGTTTTTCTTTCCTATGCTTGGTGCTTTGTGCTTTCATGAATTGTTTCTTTACAATTTATATGCATAGGAAGTGGGTTAGACTTAAATGTTCTTTGAATTTGCTTGTTGATGCTCTCTTTTAAATCAATTCATATTTCTTATGTGAGCATCTTCTCAAACTGTCAAGTCTAACTTAAAGGCATTAAAGAAAAGTACTTGTTGGGAGATAACCCAAGAGTTTTCTTGAGTCTTGGAAGTTATTGACCTCTACTTATCCTTTTTTTTGCTTTTTTGTGCCAAGAATGACCTCTAGTGAGAGGGAAGTAAGATTTGGGGAGTTGCTGTCCCGAAACAGATTCTTGTCCTCCACCATAAAAATTCGTGAGGAGTCTCTGTAAGTCGGATTGAGCTGAAAATTTACTAATAAATCCCCTAGTATGTTAGCTAACTTTCGTTAGTTCAACACTTTTTGATTTGAGCAACAGAAGATCTTCTAAAAAAATCGGTTCCTACCTGCTGGTCTGTTTTGACAGATTTCTGCCATTATTTGCATTTGCTTCTTATTGATTCTTTTTTGAGTTCTGTTTTGGGAAATTGAGCTTTTTGAGGGAGTTTATACAGTAGCTTGTGTTTTTAGTGAATTTTTTTTTGTTCTAAAGCTAAACCCAGAGGTCTAATATCTTTTGAATACACTAATGTTGCTAATGAAGATTGTGTGAAGTTTTGTATGAAGGAAAATTTTCAGGTGTAGAGAGAGAATGATGCAATGAGATGAAGAATGGACAAAAACTCAAGCTTGGAGATGCCACCCCATGTCACCCCCAAGAAATATTCAAGAGTTACAAGCGTCAAAGCTTGGGGATGCCCAAGGCATCCCCTTATTCATCAATAAAAATCTCAGGTCTTTCTAGACACTTTGTTTTTATTGTTTCATGCAAAGTTGTGTTGTTCTTGGAGCATCTTAGTTTTCGTTTTTGGTTTTCGTTTGCTTAGTTGGCTTGAGTAAGTTGGTTGGTTACACCATACTTCTTTTGGAGAGAGACACACTCTGTTTCCATTGCCTAGAACACTCTATTTTTCACTCTTATTGTTTTGTGAGTGTTCACTTTTGCTAGCACTGCGTTCAGCCTTAGTTTTCTTGTGCTTTCAGCTTAAACTTTTTAGTTCTTCTTTGTGAATTTGTGAGACAAGCTCACTGATCTTTATTGATTATTATATTTGTGAATTGTTTCAAATAAGTTGTTTGGTGTTGGAGAAGAGTAGAAAACTTCATGCTTAAGTGGTACAAAAGGGAGCTTGCTTTGACTGTGACTTGGACTAGGTGTTGTTTTGACCTTATGCTTAGTGATTATTTCTGTAGCATGTCTTGTTCCAAACAATTGGGATTGCTTAGTGTGCCCTAAAAAAATTATGCGTTGCTTTAGCATACAAAAGCATAGTATTATGGTATTCTCCTTTGATGCTTTGTTTGGGTTGACTTGGCACATGATCACACCATGTTATGACTACGACAAGTCACCATTAGCCTCTATGATCATTTAGTCCTTGACTTGTAGTACCACTCTATGCTTTGATTAGTAATGTTTTGTTGCTCTGCATGATTATGGCCATTATTGCTCTCTTAGTTGGTTGCTCCCAGTCTTTTGCTAGCCTCCACTTGTATGAGTAAGCTCTACTCATGCTTCTAACTCCCAAGAAACCAAGTTATTCCAAAGTATCCACTGTAAACTCCTATGCATGGTGTGTTACACCATTCCAAGTATATTCTTGTTTTCAGCTATCTTCCAATTAAAAACTATTTTGTTATGTGAAAACTTAGTGATTAAAGCCCTCACAAACTTGATGTCACACTTTATATTCCTCGCCCCTAATAAACTTGAACCATTGTGACAACTTTGTTGTATATCCTTGCACTTATAAGTTGGAATTAGCAGAATCGTGCTGTCACGGGGAACATTTTCAACATTGCATTTGTACTTTGCACTCAGTTGATATCATGCTCTTTTGTCTATGGATGTCACCAGTGTGAAATAAAGAGGGAACTTGTAAGTCCATGGAGTATGTATTTTGTGTTAGAGAAATGTCTGGGCCGCTAGCCTAAGCCATGCCTAATCATGGTGGAAACTTGCAGCATCACCATAGTGAGCTATCTATGAAGCATTCTTCTTATAAAAAAAGAGTCACCTTGAAGAGGAAAGAGAGAAAAAAGCACCATATTCCCATGGTATAAGATTGCTGAGATCTCATTGTCTGCTTGCCTTGTCATTTTGGTTATGGGATAGCTCCTGTACCATGTGCAAGGGGTACCCCGTTGGCGGTTCTCAATGATATGCAAATACTTACAATGACAATAACTTACTTGGACCCAAAGTTGAGTATGCATGAGGTGTGGCCCTCGTATTCAAGGGACTTGAGATTGCCAACTTATACTTCGTCAAGCATATACTCCATCTTTGCCACTTTAACCTTAACCACTTCAAGATGCTTATGATAGGGGCAACGAGGGCTGAAAGCTAACAAGTACCATAATTTTTGGAAGCTCTTTTTGAAACTTGAAATCCATGCTTCCTTTATAAAAGGCCTTTCTTCCACCACTATTGAGTCTTCACCTTCTACCTTTAGGCACCATTAAGAGAGCATAGTTGTCATTTTGTGTGCACTGTTCCAAAGCTTATTGATTGATGCATATTGTGATATTACTTGTTCTTGTGCTATTTTTTCTAGTCACCCTTGTGAATTTTGAAGGTGTCCTATGCATCTATATTGCTACTCTATGAGGGACAAGCTGAATGCCACTATGCTATGTTTTCTGTATGTGAAATAAACAAACGTTTTTCAATGCATGTTATTCATTATCTTTGTTTGTAGCCTTTCATGTTGCATGCATAGTTACTATGTCCTATTGTTAGAATTCCATCTTCCATGCACATGTTTAGAATTCTTTGTTCCCAGCTTTCAATGCTTGCAAATGTTTTCATCTTGGTTTTGATGGTGCATGTCACCTCAAAAATTATTCTTTTTATCACTTACCTACTCAAGGACGAGCAGGAGTTAAGCTTGGAGATGCTTGATACGTCGGAAACGTATCTATAATTTTTGATGATCCATGCTTGTTTTGTATCTACTTTGCTTTGCTATGTCTACACTTTGAGTTGTTTTTATATCTTTTCTGGAACTAACCTATTAACAAGTTGCCACAGTGCCAATTGCATGTTTTCTTCTGTTTTTGGTTCCAGAAAGGCAGAAAATCAATATTCTCGGAATTGAACGGGACAAAAGCCAAAGTTATTGTTTTCCCGGAGCAACACGGAACCACGAAGCAGAGCCGGAGGGGGGCCACAGGGTGGCCAAACCCCCTAGGCGCAGGCAAGCCCTGGAGGCGCCTGGAGGGGGTGTGGGACCCCTAGACCCCCACCGACCTTGATTCCTGCGCCTATAAGAAGCCTCTGATGGGAAAACCCTAAGGGATCCAGAAGAAATCCACGAAAATCTCTGTAGCGCCACCGCCACCGAAAGGGAGATTCGGGGGATAGAAAGTCTCTGTTCCGGCACCCTGCCGGGACGGGGAAGTGCCCCCGGATCCATCTCCATCGATCTCCATCACCATCTTCATCACCGTTGCTGATTCCCATGATGAGGAGGGAGTAGTTCTTCCTCGAGGCTAAGGGCTCTACCGGTAGCTATGTGTTCATCTCTCTCTCTCTCTCTCTCTGTATGCATGATCTTGTGGTCATGAGCTTTGTAATCAAGTAGACCTACCTTGCTACTCAAGTGCTTTAATAGATCTCTGCTCTCCCCATGTGTGTGAAAGTGATAGCGTGCATGCCATGGTGGCACTTAGGTTTGAGTCTACATAAATACTCTTTGTGCTTTAATAGATCTATGATTTTCCCCACGTGTGTGAAACTGACAGCGTGCATACCGTGTTTGGCACTTTGGCTAGATTGAATATTTGTTATGATTTATATTTGGAGTCGGATGTCTCTATGAAATTGTGGTGTTTGTTGGAACCATCTAGCGCTCAAGGTGATAGTGTGAGATTATCTAGATTGGGGAAGGTAGACTTTGAGGTGTGCTGTTATAGCCCTACCGACGATTAGAGTGTCCAACCAGAGAGTAGTTAAGAGCAGTATCATGAAGAGAGGATATTTATATGAGAGAATGTTCACTAGTGAAAGTATGATTCCTAGGCCTTGTTTCTAAACATTGAAACACCGTTTGCATCTAGATCTGTTGCATGTTTGCTTGCTTTAGTCTGTACCTCACTCACACACGTTACCCCACGTCAACAACAAGTCAAAAGCTCTTTTCTGGCACCGTTACCACTTGTATTTCACTATCTCTTCGCCGAACTAGTGCACCTATACACCTGACAAGTGTATTGGGTGTGTTGGGGACACAAGAGACTTCTTGTATCTTGATTGCAGGGTTGCTTGAGAGGGAATACCTTCGACCACTTCCTCCCTGAGTTCGATAAACCTTGGGTAATCCACTTAAGGGAAACTTACTGCTGTTCTACAAACCTCTACACTTGGAGGCCCAAAAACTGTCTACAAGAATAGAAGTGCGTAGACATCACCCTGCTCTGTAGCAGCGCCATCGTGCTCGCCTCCACCACCGCTCGTAGCAAATGCCACCCACCTCTGGTAGCAGCGCTAGTCTCCCGTTGTAGCATCACCTCCCCGCTATGGCAGCAAACACCACCGACCACCGGTAGCAAAGCCGCCCGTACGTTGTAGTAAAGTTGCCCACCTATTTAGCACCGCCTCCCTATTGTTGTAGTAAGGCTGGCCATCTATTTAGCAGCGCCGCCATGTCGTTGTAGTAAGGCTGGCCACCTATTTAGCAGCGCCGCCATGTCGTTGTAGTAAGGCTGGCCACGTATTTAGCGCTGCCGCCCTATCATTGTAGCAGTGCGCAAACCCATCGTGCCATGGTAGCAACACCGCTGCCACAGTGCTACGGTAGCACAAGGGCATCCATACGTGGGAATGAGTGGCTGGGGCCGGAGGTCGAGCTTCGACGACCTCGTGCTTGCCGGTGATTGCGGACTCGCGTCCTCTTCCTCCTCCTCAAGGCCACCGAGCTACATGAGGGAGAAGATCTCCGACCGCCACAGGAGATGGCGCCGCTCGGGTAGGGCAGCAAGGCAGCGCGCCCGGGGATAGGTAGCGTAGGCCCGCCGGCGAGAGCAGAGGGAGGAGATGCAACAACGCCACCCACCGGAGTTAGAACCACAGCCACCGCCTCGCCGGTTGAACATCGAAGGTGCCGTCATGATTTCAAATTGAGCAGCCGCAGAGACAACAATGGATGGGAGAAGGGAGGATGGAGAAAGAGGGGAGGAGGTGGCCGCTACCACCCTTTTTTTTCGTTGGTGAAATGGTAAAGTTTAACCCTGTAGTGTGGTCAAGCTTTTTTGTGTTGGCGTGATGTATACCGCTTGTCAGCTTGTGTATGTTAGCCTGTAGGTTGCATATGTGCATGAGTGCATCGTTGTGTGTTGGACAGGCCCACCACGCTCGATCCAGCATGTGCGCCCCAAGGATCTGAATCAGTTGTACACAAATAGAACTCAGCATAAAGTTGACACTTTTTTTTGAAACAACAAAGTGGACACGTTGTTGTTTTGATGGACTTAACCGTCTTGTCTTGAGCGTGACTTTTTTTAAGATAACACACAGGAAACTGCCCGCTTTTTAAATTAATAAAGCCAGCGGTTCACAAACAACTAACGAATACGGCAGTTGCTACGAAAGACAAGTTTACAGAGCAGTTTCAGTTTCAGGCAACATATGCCAACAGCAGCCACAAACAAAAAGTACAACCGGAACTACTCCCTCCGTTTTAAAATATAAGATGTTTTAGTTTTATAAAGCAAATGTATCAAGACTTATTTTAGTACGTAGGTTTACTAAGGTTTAAAATAAATCTATATGCTAAAACAAGTCTAGATGTTTTTTTTCACAAACCTAAAACATCTTATATATTTTAAAACGGGGGGAGTAGATAGCTAGGGTAGCAGCAGAGCTGGAGGAAGATGATCATGGAGAATGGGTGTCTCGATGCAACTTGCGCAGCATCCCTAGGAGTTGGTCCACCGCAGCTAAACCTGTGCACGGTTGGTTTCAACCTGGCTAAACCGCCGACCCAACCTGCACCGCACCGCTTGTCGGTTTAGGACGTTGTCATCAGTTTTGCCGAGTTAAAACTATTGAAACCATGTGTGCCAGGACGAGAGTTCTTCCCCCAAGCTCTGGAGCTCGTGGTGGACACCTCCACCGGTGCCAACACTGGTTCTGCGCATGCCCAGCGTGGCAACACTGGCGCCGTGTTGGTGGCCGGCTGACTAAACCATCGAGCTTTTCTTTTTCTTGTTCCGCTTAACAAGATGCAGTCTCCGGCCACACAAGTTCTCGCTGACTCCGACCTCCGGCGAGCAGGCCTGACTGCTATGCCGGCGCCCTCCGCCCGGCTATCTTCGACGAACAGTCCTGGAAGGTGCCCTACACCACGACAGCAAACTCAAATCGACACTCATGTCTTCGCAGAACGGGACCAGCTTGCTCGCTGATCGGACCTAGAATCACATGGACATGGGAACGTGCATGAAACTGGAGGCCTCCAGACATTCGCTCAAGCACCTGGCGGTCGCTACAACCATAACGAGTATACCAGTGGTCACCGGTGTAGGTACATGAGAGAGATGAGTTGGAGAGGGCACATGCATGAACAAATTAGATGGCGCCTTGCCGGGGGCTGTATATTGCTGCTCGTTACTTCTCCAAACCATGTAACCCGTTTAAACTGTGTACACCAACCCGGCGAAAACCGTGTCTGACGGGCCGGTTTCAGTAACCCGTCCAAACCCAGCAAAACCGGCGATGCATAGGCTTAACCGCAGCTAGGTCTTTACTCATGAATAGAGGCCACCATAGCTGCAAAAAGATTAAATATTTAAGAATATAATTCACGAGTTGTTTAGAAAAAATCTTTTCAATAGATAACTTATTTCTAACATGCCAAAACGCCTAGCTTTGGGCAGCAAACAGAGACCAAGTCAAACGTCTAGCCTTGGTTTGAAGGAAGAGCAAAATCAAGAGAAAATCCCCCAACAAAGGGTTTGATTCCACTATACATTAGGAATAGCTCCAATACCACTCGAACAAAATCATGCGGGTGAAGAAAATATGAGAGATTGATTTTGTGTTTCCACGGAGGCAACACTTGCCATCTCTGGAGCCTTGCCGAGAGCGGATTCGTTTATTGACAGGAAGACGTCCTCTGGCCAACTGCAAGTAAAGATCTTGATTTTCAAAGGCAAATTCGCTTTCCCAAATGATCTTGTAGTGAGGTGGGTTTTGGATCTAAATTATTTTCCTATGTAAGGATGAAAGTGAGTATGTTCCAGCTGCCTCCAAAGCCCAACTAGTTTTGTCTCTTCATTCAAAGAGATTGATGGATAGAGTTCATGAACCAGCTGGTTCCATGCTCGGTTTTGCTGGACCAAAATATCTTCTAAAACAAGTGTTCCATCTATCTGGGAATCTGATAAGGGGGTCAACATGTATCTCAAAGAGTTTCGGGAATCCGATTTCCAGTGGTACCTCAAAAGCCACCAATCAGTCAAGAAGCAAACCCTAGTGTCTTCCCCAAGGATAAACCTAGCTCCCAACTTAAATAAGTGTTTGATCTTGTTCAAGCTACGTTAGAATTATGAGCCGCCCTGGGAATGCACATTCAGCGCGTTTTCTGCACTTTGGTACTTTGTAGTAAGTAATATATGATAAAGATTTTGACCTTCTTCTAATTTCAAAAGCGGAAAATCCACTTCAACATGCGCGCCACATTCAGAATTCTTGAATTTTAAATCCCAAGACTAGGTCATTAGGTTTACAAATACAAATCTCAGGCCAGTAAACCTAGTGATATCTTTTTGTCCACTACCCCCTGCCAGAAGAAACATGCCAAATGTTTGTCAAATTGTGCATGGTGCCGTTGGCTAGAAGGAACAGTCCCATACAGAAGATAGACTGGTTAAGACACAGAGGAATTCGTTAGAATGAGCCTAGCTGTCGAGGACATGAACCTCTCATGTCAAATCGACCATGATTTAATCTTATGTTAGAGGAAGCACTAACAATGTGCTCGACTTAATCATTATCATTGATCAGACTCCTCAACTCAACTCTAGGCGGACCAACTAGTCTTAGAACTTTAGGATCGGTTTGTTTAGGCTGCAGCTGTTGAGAAGCATAGAAGTAAGAGTGTTTTTTATGGCGGTGGCTGCTACTGTTTTAAGAATAAAATGTTCAAAATATCCCTGAAAGCTAAAGAAGTTGTATAAATGATGATTCACGTCGAATTAGCTAATTCTGACTTTTTTTAATATAACTTGCATGCTTAAGAGCTAAATTACTAAAGTAATTGTAAAGTGCTTTTTATCAAAATCATTTTGGTCTCGCTTTTTAGGCTTTGAGCTTTTGTCTTTTGACTTGTAAGTCAAAATTTTGGCTCTGTAGTGCATCAGCGCGAGCCCTTCTTCCTAGCGCTTTTCTATTATGCGTTGTTTGCTTGGGCTTCTGTTTTTGACCCAAAAACAGAAGTGGAAGCCCAAACAAACAGAGCCTTAAACTTGTTCTCTTGTCAAGTGATGGCAAATTGGTTACATGCCCATGGACACCACCACCCACCAGTATACCGGAGGTTATTGCAAAATGAATAGGGCTACCTCTAGGAAACGGAAACAAAAAAAATAATTCATTATTATTTTTAAATAGGGAGCAAAGCCTCGGCCTCTACATCGAGAAGCCTTTATTTATTATTGAAACATCAAAGCCTAGAAAAATTAATTACAAAGATCATACAAATAAAATACCGCCAAAATAAAACCACTGAGCATGACGATGGCAGTCCATTGCCAGCTCCCCAACAAAATCCAAAAAACCCAACCGCCCATACAAGCTAAGAGCCCATATTCGTCCACCATATCTGCGAAACGGTGCCAACGCACTCGCTCCGGATGTCGATGCCTCCGCTATCTTCTGCCAACACATCTTCAGTGTGTAGATCGATACGCAGACTCTCGTCACACCAGCCACTGACACCACCGCGGTGCCAAGTAGCACCGCCTCCCTATGCGCTAACTCCGAAGCACGTCACGGTTTCCGCCATCACTCCGCAACACCATGTTACCAAATATCACTAGCCAACATAGCTTGAAGTCTCTAGAGGATCCATCGTGCGTAGCACCTGTCGTTCAGGCATGACTTAACATCACTACCGAAGCTCCGTGCAAGAAAAAGCCGCTCCACCTTCAGCCTATGCTCCCAAGAGAGAATATATTACACCCTGTAAGGTGTATCACATAGCATAGAAGAAGTTCTAAGAGGAAAAGTTTACAACGCAGTTTGACGACCAAGTTGCTGCCCAATGGGGCATCTCCCCACTGAATCCTACTCTCCCTCTAGCAACCATTGTGGTATTGGCGGTGGGAAGCCAAATACCTCACCACAAAAGAGTCCCTCTATCTTCCACGACTCGTATTCTGTTATGATCGATTGGATGATCACTTGGGAAATCGACCTCATAGCGTTGAAAACCACATTGTTACGATGCCGCCAAATGCACCAAAAGACGAGCGCGATTGCCATCCAAAGACCTCTCCTATCACTCCCACGAGCCCTCTTATCCACCCAATATTCTATCAGAGGCGAATAAGCTTCTGGGACCCAAATCGGGTCTGCCCCAGAAGGTGATGTGCGAGCCCATGCCTCACGAGAAACCACGCAACCTAGCAACAAGTGTTGGAGGAATTCTTGTAGATGGCCACAAAGGGGGCGGGCCGCCGGGCATGGGAGTCTTCGCCTTGCAAGCCTTTCCGAAGTCCAACAGCGGCGTTTTTCCACTCGCCAAGCAAAGAAGCGGCATCCTTGTGGTTCGGGAGTTCCATACCTAATCCACGTCCTCGACCATTGTTGTAGCAGCGAAGAAGGCTCTATTGGCCGAGGGTGAGGAATAAACCCCATCCTTCTCTCATCTCCAAATCATGACGTCATATTCATCGTCGACTAGTTGTATCATCGATATTCAGTCCCACACAAGGAAGAACTCGCTAAGTGTCTGCACATTGAGGTTGGGTCCATAGTTCTAAGCTACACGCTTTCCCACGGTCCATCTCTGACAGTCCGCGATCGCACTAAGCGCCTTGGTACCGTAGCTAAAAGGTTTGGAACGACATTATTCTTTTCGTAGGATGACACATGCGTCTTGCTTGGGCCAAATGTTGCTGTCTATTCGATCAAGTGATTAAGATGTTCTACTAGTATTAAAGATGCAATGGCGACGATGTGAACGCCCACCTCATCACAAACCCCCCGTGAAGCCGTTAAAACCCCACCACCGTTCCTGATCCCGTAGGACCCCAAGCAAAAGGCGACACCGCAATCTAGCCAACTAATGGCGTACCCCCATGTCAGCAGAACCTCGCCACGTCAGCGCAGGATCAGGGGAAAAGTGCCTCGCCTTTGCTGGACTCGCGCCACCCTTCTCGCATCCGCGGGAGATCCCCTCACTTTCCCTCCAAATAGCTTCCCCCGTGCCAATGTGCCTACGCTTCTCGTCCACTTTACACAGACCACCCTGAGGTAGTGGACTATTTCGGAGGCAATGGCGAACGGCGGCGGCAGCCGGCGGCGCAAGGGGTCACGCCGGTCCAAGGTGAAGAAGAAGACCAAGTACCTCAGCCTCAGCCGCCACCTCGCCCAGGCGGCGGAGGTCGTCGACAGGTCTGAATCTCTGTCGGCGGAGGACCCTTTGTTGCCACCCTCGGCGCCGGTGTCCTCGCCGTCGACGGAGGAAGCGGTGCAAACACTTGAGGAGGACGGTGGGGACGGAGGCGGGGATGAGCAGCAGCAGCTCGACCCGTTCGCGCTGCATCCTGAGGCGCCGTCCATGCTGTTCGCGGCGGCGCCGTCGCTCAACGACATCCTCGGCGCCTCCTCCCCATCCTCCTTCTCCGGCGGCTGCGGCGGCTCATCGTCGTGCGCCCCCTCTCCGGACGCCTCCGGTGGGACTGGCCGATTTGACGGCGAGGAGGAGGACCTTGCGCGGCGCGCGCTCCGGGGGAGGGAGCGGTGGGTGTACTGCAGGAGCAGCTCCTCCTCGCCGAGCGCGGCGACGGCGACCACCACGTCGTCCTCGTGCTCGTCGGCCGCGAGCACGGGCGCTGCCTCGGCGCGGTCCCCACTGCTGAAGCTGGACTACGACGAGATCCTGGCCGCCTGGGCAGGCCGCGGGTCCCTCTACATCGGCGCCGCCCCGGACCTCGCCGCGCCGAAGCTGGAGCCCGAATCGGTAAGCTTGAGATCCCCTTTTCTCTTCCCGGGGTCGGAGGCACGACACGAGCTCCTGAATCATGACGCGCCCCTGTGCAGGTGTTGGTGGAGGTGCCGCCGTCGCATCAGGCGGTGGCGTGGATTGCGCCAGATACGGCGGGGAGGGCGGAGAGGGTGAGGCGGTACAAGGAGAAGCGACATGCACGGCTGTTCTCGAAGCGGATCCGGTACGAGGTTCGCCGGATCAATGCCGTCAGGCGGCCGCGCTTGAAGGTACTCGGCCTCTGCACCCGTGCTGTATACCTGAACTTGCTGCAACTCCCTTATTCTGGCTGTGATCTGCAAATGTGTTGATACATCAGTATTCAGTAGTTACCCGAACTGCAAAATTACATTGGGAATCTGTCTGGGGATATAGTAGGATTAGATTCTAGTACATCTCAAGGAATTCGTGTGCAAGTCGGTGATTAAAGAGATTAAACTTCTGGTCCCAGGAAGAATTGAATGAACTGATCATATAGAACTGAAGATCTCGACAGGACTATGTAAAGAGGATGTAAAGATAGCCTCAAAATTATGGTCCCGTGCTGATTGCTGTTGTTTTCTGACGACTGCAAAGAATGCACACACATGCCCACATCTCCTACACAGAAATGAAGTCTCCAAATCTTTTTTGCTGTTTTACTTTATTTCTACTACTAGCAAACAGGAGGCAGTGCACCTTATGATTCTTGCTGACGCATTCAATACTTTAGTATGCAGACTAGTAGTAATTCTGCGCATGAACCAGTCAGTTACTCCATTTTGTTACCCAAATAATTCACCTTGCTTCACTGAACTGCAGGGCCGTTTCATCAAGGAAAATGAAGGCGTTGCAATGGCCACCTGAAGCGATCTCCCGACTTTATCACGGTGCTTGCTTCATTCAGTTACGAGAATGGGTGATACATGCATCCATCCGTGTTTCACCCCATCCCATCTGTAGAATGTAAATGATCAGGTTAGGCTGCGATAACCAAATCCAATCTGTTGGATCAATCCGCCAGTGCAGTGTGGATCTTGTTGTTCTTTGGCAGCTTTGTAGGATGAAAATAATACAACTTGATTTGGTCGTAAGTTCGGTGCTGCGTTTATTCTCTTCAATTTATGCGAAGGTGCTGCAGTTCGGTGAGTGTTCAGAACTTCGGATGATTAGCTGCAATTTGTAGGTGATGTTTGTTTATGTTTTTACACGAACTTGTGATTACCTTTCAGAATCTTACGGTGTCTGAAAGGGCAATACGGTTAGATCATACTGAATACGTCGACAGTTTTCTTCTACTGCTGGGTGAGATGATTTGTTTCGTTGTGCCGCTCTGCGTTTCTGTTATGTCAGTCTCGTGATCGTTCGTCCGCCTGCTCAAACCTCATCTGTCAGTCACTTTGTCTCCACCTGCATAGTTGTTTCCTTTGGCAACCAATTTGTTATCCACCTGTCGGTTGCACAACTAATTTGAGACGGATTGAGTAGACACTCGCTGTCCTCTCTTGCTTACCATACCAATTGTTATCCTGTATCTTCATGATCTGTTTGAAGACGGAGGTCTAATTACTTTTCTCAAGAGTATTAGTTTTCTCGAGAGTATGACTGTTGAAAACGGTCTCCTATACGTGATGTACACGTGTACTTATCGTGTTGTAGTTGTTTCCTTTGGCAACCAATTTGTTATCCCACCTGTCGGTTGTTGTCATGGTATCGTCGACAAGTACGCCATGAGGGGTCCTCACAGAGCGTGTTTAGAGACGGGAGGGAAGGCGGCAAGTTGACGGGTATGAGTTAATACAGCTTACTCAGGTTCAGATCCCACGACTATGGCCGAATCCTACTCTTACTATAAATCACTATAATAGCAATTCGCCGAGTTACAGGGATCGGTTCGCCGTGTGCGATATGAGTTGTCTGATGCCCTAAAGGCCCCTCTAGGTCCGGCTTATATAGTCGCCAGATCCTAGGGTTACACGGAAAGTCCTAGCCGGACAGGTCACAGAGTCCTACACGAGTACTAGCTAGTCTAACATGTCTTGCACTCCAAGACTCCGGGTATGTCGGTGACTCCATCGTAGCCTTCCTTTATCCGACATGGGCCTCCCTTCTGGATCATTGTAACTAGGCTGTCCAGCAGGCCATGGGCCTTGCTACCAACTGTGGGCCACCCGGGTTATCCGGATTAGAGACATGAAATGGTGACACCCATTTAGCATATCCCTAACAGTAGCCCCCGGAGAACTCCAAGATCTTGTGCTGTCTTGTCACTTTAGATCGAATGCTCCGTCTAGATGAATATCGGCAAATCGTCAAGCAACAACTTGTAGTTCTCCCAAGAACCCTGCAATATTCTCCGTCTTCGATATGAAAGTCGGAGAATCACTAAGCTTTCCATCTTACTCTTCTCGTAGTCGGACAGGATCCATCTATGCCGAAATCTTCAGATGGGACTATTCGTCTGCACGTGTCAGTGAAATGACATAGACCATAGGTCAGTAACGACTCGTAACTCACACATGCAGAGAACATAATCATAGTCGTTTTTCCCGTGTGAAGGATCCGAAACGTTGGCGGCCGTGGTGGGAACATGGCGAAATTTCCGCACACGTTCACGCACGCGCTGTCCACGCATCAACCGTTAGATCAATTTGCACGAATCTTGACGCCAAGGGCTATATATTTTAACCATGGTGACATTTTATCTTTTCACCTCATTCTCCCTCGCGTCATCGTCTTCCTCTATCCCAAGCCTCTCTTCGAGCTCATCGCGCACACAGAGGAAAACCCTAAATATTTCCCATCTCCAACCTATCTCCTTCTACTCCAATGGCAAGCAGCAACAACACACCAGCGATGGCGGCGTCTGGCGAGGCCTTGACCAAGTCGTCTAGCACGGCCCGCGTCCCACCGGAGGGCATAGTGGTGCCACGTTCTACGGTGGTCGAGTCCACCAGCAGCGACCATATCCCAGCGGCGCTAGAGCCGTTGGAGGAGGAAGCATATTCCCACAAGGGAGAGTGGCGAGGCTCGGACATCTTCGAGAGCGACATCAAGGAGATGATCTCCGAGGGGTACCTTCCCACGACAGAGGGCCTGGTCTGGCGGGCGGTGCCGTCCGGCGAGGTTATCCCTTCTCCCCAAGTCGGATAAAAGGTATACCTTAAGGCCCAATTTGTGCGCGGCTTCTCCCTTACATTATCCGACTTTTGCATCCATGTCCTTAAGCACTTGCGGGTTCAACCTCAGAACCTGTCTCCGAATAGCATCCTCGCGCTTAGAAATTACGCGGCGTTATGTGAGGGATACCTAAGGATTAGGCCTAGGTTAGATTTGTTTATTTATTTCTTCACCGTGAAGAGGGAAGCCGGAGTGAGCAAAGAGGAGATCAGAAACTGCAAAACAGTTAGCTTTAAGATCCGGCCTGTCCGGCAATTCCCCAACATCGTAGGACATGAGTCCTACAAGAACTGGCAGTGGACGTACTTCTATGGACCAGATATCCCTCTGGTCGGCCAAGAAGAATCGTACCTGGACTTCATTGACAGGGGCCGCCGCTAAAGCCCCGACTTGGAGATCACAAGCCCTCCTCCCCTCCGACGATGAAGCCTCTTGCATCGTAAGGCGGATTGATTGGATCATAGAGACGGGTCTGACTGGTTTGGACCTAACCATGTGCTAGTTCGTCAGGCGGATCCAACCTTTGCAACACCGTGAGAATCTCATGTACCAGGCCTCCGGATTTCGGAGGACAATTTCTCCAGTGACTCCATCGAGCTTCGCCTCAAGGACATAGTCAAGGTGAAGGATCAGAAGCGTGGCTTCACCATCACCCATGACATGTTTGAGGGCGGCAAGTTCCCAAAGGTATTCATTTATTTCATGATCATTGCTTTTTGACATATACTCCGGTTCTTCCGTCTGCCACATACCTTTGCATTAACACTTAGGATTCACTTAACAGCTCGGGGATTTGGAGGAGACCATCATGGCTCCTCAAGTCTACGGCCCCAAGATGAAGGAAGTCACTTTCATGTCCGACGACAAAGTCCTATTAGTGCGAAATCGGAGGGGCTACACCTCTGACGCTACTGACAGAGGCAAGAAAAAGAAGGCGGAGGGGCTACACCTCTGACGCTACTGACTGAGGCAAGAAAAAGAAGACGGAGGGTGGAGCCTCCAAGAGATACACCACCTCCCTAGAGGCAGAGAAAAGAAGATTAACCAGTATCCCTTTGAACAAGGCACCAAATGTTGTGTAAGCTTATTTTCATCCGACATCATCGTTTTTCTCATCTTATTCATGTACTTATACTTTTGCATGTTTCAGGAAAAAGGCTAGGCTGAGTTTGAAGAAGACCTCCAAGTCATTGGGGGCTTCTAAAAACATTAGATATATGCTTGTCCGAGCTTCTCCCGCCATCGCTCCTCCAACTCCTGCCGTACAACCCACCGCCGCACCCATTGGATCTCCGACAATGGTAACATATGAACCTTACGCTATGGAAGTGGACAACACTCCTTCTCAGGAGGTCCCAGATGCTGCCGTGGTGGTCCACGTTGCCAGCGAACAGGCGATGCAGGAGAGCACCTCTTCCACAGTGGATGAAGCTCCGGCTAAGGATGCCACTAGAAGCGGTAAGAAATTGATGGTGGAAGGCGGAACTACTACGCCCATGATCCAGACCGAGTTTCCGAAGATCATCTTCACGGTGCTCACTCCGAGGAGCTCTGCCCTGGCCCCTGGTGCTGCGCCGACTTCTCCTTCATGCGGTCTTGAGGAGCTGCTCAAGCAGGCGGAAATTGTCCGGGTTAACACAGTTGCTTTTGGCAAACTGTTTGCTGAGATCGCCAGCAACCTCAAGATCATTGCACTTGTAAGTTTTATATGCCTTTTGTATTTCATACATAATATCCCACTGTAGCCCCCGAGGATTTAGACGGAAAGCCCTTGATCTTTTTGTCTGAATGCTCTAAGAGTGGCTAAGTAAGAAACTTTGTACTGTAGCCCCCAAGTATGTAGTTTGAATGAATTATTCCGACTAGATACTTTTAGAGTAGCATACATAATGTTTGTAAATTTCAATACTATAGCCCCCAAGTCTCTAGTTAAAATAAAAATAGTTTTGACTAGATGCTTAAAGAAAGACTATGCGTAGCTTTGAGTTAAAAACTCGCACTATAGCTCCCGAGCCTCTAGGCGGAAATTTATCCGGCTAGATGCTCCAAGTAGACTAAGTAACCTTTTTGTTATTTGCAGAATGAGAATGCTTGGAGGGTTTCCGCCAACGACAAGTTCCACAAGATGTAAGGATCTTGAAGCTGAAAAGGGTAAAACCACCTTCTTGAAGGAACAGATCGCCAAGGGCAAGAGTTTGTTATCTTTTCAGTTTCATACTCAACTTGATCTTATGTTGTTATCTTCCGACTACTCATTGTGCCCTGTAATTTATCTGACTTGCAGAATCTATTGCCAAGGCCAAAGATATTGTTGATCAATCCAAGAACATCCAAGATCTGGATAGCGAAAACAAAATCTTGAAGAAGGAGAGGGCTGATTCGCTGAAGATGCACAAAGATGCGCTAGCTGCCGTGCAGGAATCTGCAAACACAGAGATCAACTGCCTTAAGGAGGAAACTGCGATCCTCAAGGAGAAGAACAAATCAAACAAAGAGCAAAATGCTCGGAACCTTGAGGCGTACAAGACCCTCCGAAAGGAACGGGACTCCATGGCAGAGGTTCTCCAACAAGCTGAGAGCATCGTCTTTGGTAAGCATTCCCCGTCTTGTACTTCTGTAAATCAAGTACTTTGATCTTATTATGTTGAACTCATTTACTCAAACATCTTTCCCGGGAAATGCAGCTCCTATTGGCCAGGCCAATAACACTCCTCCGCCAAAAGAATGCATGGTTCTTTCCGGCAACTTCATCGACACCGCAATCACCTAGGCCAAAGAGATTGCCAAGCCTTTGGACATCAACATCAAGGCAATAGACTCCGTCATGAAGTACTCAGAGATCCTTCACTGAGCCCCCGAGCGTATCGTAAGCTGGAAAGCTTCATGTACTCGGGTTGGCGCTAGGATGGCCCTAGCCATGGTCAAGGCTTATTATGACGATGCCGACATCGACACGGTGACCTCTGGTCTCCCCGACATGGACGAAGACGGACAACAAATCGATCATGATGCAATCTGGTCTTCCCTCGCCGGCTACGACACCAGGGTTGCCAAATTGGTCAAGTCAAACACCTGTTTGCCCCTTGTGGTGCTTGATGCCGACCAGGCTAGCTCCGAGTCCCTGAATACCGCCGACTTTGTTGATGAACAAGATGGCTCTCCTACGACCGATTATGCAGCCTCAAAGTCCCCTGCACCAGAGAAGTGAAAACAATTTGTAACATTTGTCACCTCTGGTTAGTTTGTGTATGCGGAAAAACAATGTTGTTATATTAAGGCGGAAAACTATTGCTACAAGTTTCCAGCTACTTAATAACTAATCCCAGCATTGTATATATTTTTTAAGCAAGTACTGGCTTATCCATTACTCTGCTTTTTATGCTTGACTTTTCATGAGTCAGAAGACCCTTAGTCAGAACTAGGCGCTCAGGCGATGATACCCAATGGCACCATCAAAAACCTAAGAACAAAATCGCCGACTTCGAGTGACGAAAGTCACTACTCCAGAATCCACATAAAAACAACAAAGAACGTGTAGATCAGAAAACTTAAGCTAAGGCCCATAGGAGGATTTTTCACAAGTGCAAATGCAAAGCTTGTGAATAAAGGTTTTATATGATCCAAAAATGAACACTAAAGGAGGTAAAATACTCAAGCATATGAGTGAACCAAAGATCTTTATTTCATTGATCATATAAGAAGTACACAATAGATAATAAAATATGCTAAGTGTAGAAAGGACGTAGCTATGCTATGTTCCATGGCCAATCAAGCTCCGGGTAGTCATCATCCGGGTCACGTCGCTTATGCTTATGATCCTCGTTTGGCCTATCCTCTAATTCATGATTGTCAATGAGTTAATAAGAACCATTGAGTAGCGCCTTGCTTATGATGAACGGTCCTTCCCATGGTGGGGATAATTTGTGTGACTTCTGTAGGGTTCGCAGCATAGAAACAAAAAATTTCCTATGATGGGAACAACTATGTACCAAGATCTATCTACTAGATACAAGCAACGGGTGGATATACATCCATAGAATACATACCCTCGAAGACCGAATAGTATTAACGAGGTTGTACTCGTGGATGATGTAGTCGAACGCTTGCCTATATCAAGATCGTGAAGAAGTCCATCCGATCCAGCAGGTCCAGCACCATCCAGTCCAGCACTGCAAAGCAGTGGTGCATCCGTGATCGCACACACGTCCGGGTACCCCGACAACCTCCGTGCCTCACTCTAGCAAAGCAGCGGAAGCAACAAATTCTTCCAGCAAAAGCCACCGGGAATATGTATCTCGCTGATCCGAGACCATGGGGAAATTCTAAAGGGGGGAGAGATATTCTTCGCGAGAAGGTGTGCTTTTAGAGGAGGAGAGGCAGGCCTTGAAGGGAATATGCCCGAGAGGCAATAATAAAGTAGTTATTATCGTATTCCTTATTTATGACAAATGTTTATTTTGCATGCTATAATTGTATTAATACAGAAACGGTAATACATGTGTGTTTAATAAACAAAAAGGAAGTTCCTAGTTATGCCTCTCTCATAAACTAGCTCGTTGATTAACAAGATGATCAAGGTTTCCTGATCATGGACATCGGATGTTGTTAATAACGAGGTCACAACATTAGTGTAATGATGTGATGAACATTCATCCGAAGTATAGCATTACGATCAAAGTCATTGAGTTTATATTGCTATAACAACTTACGAAGTGATCCTAATCCTTAGACCATGAGATCATGTCCATCACTAATACCGGAAGAGTTTCTTGATAACATCAAACGTCACACCATAACAGGGTGATTATAAAGATGGGTTCAGAACTACTAAAGTGTTATGTTGAGGCCCATGGATCAAGAGTGGAATTTTCTCATCCCGATGACGGATAGATATGCTCTGGGCCCTCTCGGTGATATCACATTGATTAGCTTGCAAGCAAGTGATTTGATCACTAGAATGTTATATCACGGGAACGAGAAAAGAGTGCATGTCAGTAACGAGATCAAACTAGGTATGGAGATACCGATGATAGAATCTCGGACATGTATTATATCGCAAAACAAAGGGATTAAGATACTAGCGTAAAAGGTTCTCGCGATCACAAGAAAGTCATCGCTGAATATGTGGGATTCCGTATGGGTCTCCAGATCCCGCTTCTGATTATTGATCTGAGAGGGGTCTCGATCATGTCTGCATTATTCGCGAACCGTAGGGTGACACACTTAAGAGACACCGACATCCATTTGGAGCAAAAGTTTCATGCCGGAAAGAATAACAACTGCAGGAATTTATTTCACTAGATACCGAAACGGGTTTTCGGGTGAAATTGTAAAAAGTGTTTTTGCATGTGAAATGAAATACTAGCAAGGGGTTATATGAGAATGTTTGTCATTAAAGTAATTGACAAAATTCTGAATAAATAAAAGGAGTTTTATTTAATGAGAGTTTGCATTAAATTTGGTGGAAATTTAATGGGAATTTGAGTGGGTTTTTGAGTGGAGGAAATTGAAAGGCATTTGAGTGAGTGGAGTGTCCACCCACATGAATGAGGAAGAGGTGGGGGAAGACTCATGGCTGGGCGCCATGCCCCTTGGGTGCTCCCCTCTCCCCTATAAAAGGCCCCCCTCTCATCCTCTCAAAGCACACCTCCTCGTGAAGGATATCTCTCCCCCTCTAGTATTTATCCCCATGGTCTCGGACTAGCGAGATACATGTTCCCGGTGGCTATTCGGCAAGAAAGAGTTGTGCTTCCGCTGCATCGCTGGAGAGAGGAGGCGGAGGTTGCTTGGTGCCTCGAACGTGTGTGTGAGCATGGATGCGCCGCTGTTTTGCGGCGCTAGGAATTCCTCTCGATCTTGAGATCGGCAAGAGATCGTTTACATCAACCACGAGTTTGGACTCGTTTAGCTTTGTCGGTCTTCAAGGGTATGTTCTCTACGGATGTATATCCGCCCGTTGCTTGTATCTAGTAGATAGATCTTGGTACATAGTTGTTCCCATCGTAGGATTTTTTTTGTTTTCTATGTTGTGAACCCTACAGTGGTATCAGAGCCTGATCTATGCGTAGATGCTTTGCACAGGTAGTATACATATGAGTATGTGGGCGATGATGATCATTTTATTGCTTCTTAGTTGTACTTTGGATATTGGTGGCATAGTGGGATGAAGCGGCCTGGACAAACTTTACATGTCCTCGCACATGAGACCTGCTCCACGTTTGACATGCAACTAGTTTTATATAAGTGGCCAGTGGGTGTCTGTCTCTCCTACTATAGTCAATATCTAATTTGCAGCGAGTTGTCAACAATTTGGTTATCCCCGTTGTGGTTCATGTTCGTAGGTAAGAACGGTTCTATCTTCGAAAGCCCTAAGCCATGTAAAACTTGCAATGGATAAATTAGAGGCGTCTAGTTTAGATTGTTGCTGGGCTAGTGTTATGATATGGTGATATTGTAAGTAGAAGTATAAGTCGATACTCTTACAACACACATAACATGTAAGTTCCATAGACCTTGGCCTTATACATAGAGGTATGATAGTGATCATACCATGATGCACATGATGGAGATCAACTGCAATAACCATATAATTTCACTTATTAACATGAGATATTTGTTGTATTTTATATTGCTTGTTTGGCGTTTTATTAGCATAATAAGATGATCCCTCATTTAGATATCAAGATAAAAATGTGTTCTTCCTTAAGTATGCACCGACAATGTTTCGTCGCTTCAAGACATCACGTGATGATCGGGTGTACTTGAATCCACGAGCATATCTCGGGTGTAAGACAGTTACACACACAAATACTAAGGTTCTTACTTGGCGAGCCTAGCATGTACAGACATGGCCTCGAAACACGGACTGAAAGGTTAAGCATGAGTCATATTTTTTGATATGATGACCATATGGATGTTCGCCTTTGAAGCTACACCGACTCACGTGATGATCAGACTTGGTGTAGTGGATTTGGTTCATGTAATCACCAAAAATGCACGAGGGATGTCATTTTTGAGTGGAAGTTCATTTCTAATTTGGATTAGTAGAACTCAATTTATCATAAATTAAATCAAAGTGAATTTGCATAATTTGTTGTAGTCATTGGCATTCATTCACCACCTTATGCTTAGTTGTAATTGAGACAATAGAACTATAGAATTCTGGATATTTACTTTACGAACTGGTATCATATTGTGTTGAATGTCAATCAAAGTTTAAAGTCCTATTGCAAACTTTCAGCAAACTCTGTTTACTCCGTGAAGTTTAATAATTAGTATTAAATCGAGAGTAACAATTCTAGTGTTAGTATCTTAAGTATCATGTTTCCCTCCATGATTCTTGATTGTTTTAATATCAAGTTTATCTAGGAGCTGAAAGAATTGTTTCAGAAACCATCATGTGTGACAGATATAACGATATCTGAAACAATGTTTTGGTTGCAGTATGATAGAGTATAATGTATGTTCTCATATTGGATGAAAAATTACAAAGGTTGGAGATGCTAGACATCCTAATCATCCAAAAGGGTTTTGGAAAGCAACATTATACTCATGATTCATCTTTATAAGCTACATTAGCTTGATCATGAAAGTCATCATGATAAGGATGAATAAAAGATGTATGTAAAGTGTTACTACACTAAAAGATTACTAAAGAATGGATTTTGAAAGAATGGCGATCATTTTGATGATGGTGATCTACTTCAAAGTGCAAGTCCAAAGTTATTATTATTTGAATATACACGCTTTGGACTATGTGTCATGTATATGGCGCCACTTTTGATGTTGATAGATTCTTTAAAAGGAAAAAGGAAATGCTGAAAGAGAATCTATAAAATATATTTGGCAGAAAAGAAAATATTGGAAATATCCAATTTAGGTATATAGATGATATACATGTTATGGTTATATTCTTTGCTTGTTAAACAATGTGGTTCTTGGGTATTGGATACCGAATTGGTTGGTATGAAATTTCATACGGAACGACGCAATTCATAAACCACAATGGCCTAAGTAACTAGCAAGAGAATATGTGATGATGTTTATCAAAAACAAACAAACCGTTGTTTGTATTTCTCGTTGACATCAAAGCTTGACTTCAAGATTTGTTTTAATAATTGTTATTTAAATCAGGTATTATGAGAACAAAGGTTGTTCAAATAATTACCATATTCCATATAAGATGGATGATTTACAAATCTAGTTGGAGAAATCACATCCATAAAGCTAATGCTAAAATGTCGCAAGACAAATGATTGGAAGATCACTTATGAAGTGACATCGCCGTTTAAATTATATTGGAAAGAAAACATGAAGAAACTCCATTTTCATGGATTTTTGGAGTCTTTGATTTGATCAAATGACGCTTGTGAGACTTTCCTCGGGATAATTAAAACTTCGTTCAAAGGCCAAAGAAGACCGAACGACTCAAATATTGGAATTTTATACATATCGATGTATGTAGTCCATTATGTGTAGTCCTAAGCGATGGATTTCAACTTCATATGCTTTATCTGGAAATTTGAGTGAATGTTCACTTAATGAGAAATAAGTATGAAATATTTTAAAATGTTCAAAGACTTTTAAGATGAAGTGGAAAATCATTGGAACAAGAAAAATAAATGATTTATGATTTTAGATTTATTTGAGTTAAAAAGTGTAACAAGAAAATAAATGAATTATGATTTTATCATAAAGGGATTTATTTGAGTTGCAAGTTTAGCAAAACACCTAGATTTACATCTCCTGAAACTCCATAGGAGTATGGAGTGTTTGAGATTTGTAATAAAACCTTGTTTGACATGGTTGGATCAAAGGTGTTATTTATAAAACTGCCATTATATTTTAAAAGATTAAAAGCTTTAGAGACTAGCGCTTTTACACTGAAAAGAGCTCCATCTTGATCCGTTGAAATGACACCATGGAAGTTATGGTTTGGGGTAAAACCCAAATTGTCATTTCTTAAATTTTGGTATGCTAAGCATAAGTAAGATGTTTACAACCAAAGTAGGATGAGCATGTCTTTGTAGGTTATTTCAAATAACCATTGGATATTCCTCCATAACACCGAGGACAAAAGGGTTTGTCGCTTGAAATGTTAAGTTTCTTGAAAAAGGAATTTTTTGCAAAAGTTAAGTGGGAGGACAATATAACTTTGATAAGGTTAACGAACCTTAGCTAAATGTGCTTATGTGCCTCAAAGGTTGTGGTCATGGAGATCTAAGTTCTTATTGAACCAAGTCGGTCGGATAAACAATCAAATGCTGAGATTTGAGAGTAAATTATTATTGTTTGACAATGATGAACCGACTACATGCAAAGAAGCGATGATGGGCCCTAATTCCATCAAATGGCTTGAAGCCATAAAATCCGTAATAGTTCCATACACGAGAAATCAAGTTTTTTGAACTTGGAAGACCCTCTGGAAAGGTGTAAAAACCTATCGGTCATATTTGGATCTATAAATAAACAGACATGGATGTCTCACATCTATGAAATAGTCGACATGTCATAAAGTATTTTATGACAATGTTCAAGGAGTTGACTATGAAAAGATTGGATCTTTCATAGCGATATTTAGTCTGGACGGATTAAAATAGCAACCACTACATATAATTTGGTATATGGTAGATGAATAAACAAAACAAAAAATTTCTAATAGAATGGTTACCTAGGACGTGTACAAGACACGGTCCAAAGGGTTTTGTTAAATTCAAAGGATGCTAAAAGGGCATGCAAACTTCAATGGTTGAAGTAAGCATCGCGGAGTTGGAATCTTCACCGTGATGGAAAAGGAGTTTTTATCTGGAGACGATGAAGATGCTTGCATTTGCAAGAAATTAAGTGGGAGAACTGAGACATATTTCTAATAAATTATGTGGAGGACATCTTGTTGATTGTAAATGATGTATCTTTTATTGACAAAGGTTAAGAATTTCATTTCGATTACAGACTTAGGCAAAACCCGAATATTTAGCATGAATGTCTATAGTGGATAGACTGTGACGCTAATATGGTTGTGCCAAACGTACATATATGAGATATTTATGGAGTTCAATATAGAAACGACAAGAAACGGTTCCTGTCACATGGAAAGGAATTGAATAAAGATTCAAGTGTATCGACACTTGATAAGTAAAACAAGATTCAAGTGCTTTGACACTTGATGAGTGAAATCACAAGGATGTTTTGATCAATCATACCATGATATGTACACATCCAGATATGTCCTATGATCTAAGTGTTATGAGCATATACCAGAATGAATCATAAAATGATCATTGGACGATAGTGAGGATATTCTTATGATCTTTTGAAAGAACTAAGAATATATTTGTGTAGAGGTGACAAACAATTACAAATAGTTCACTATAAAGCGTTACATTGATACTAGTTTTGTCACAAGATACAAATTAAGTTTATCTCAATTTACATTATGGGTGGCACAATGAAATGGAAAGAAAGTTTCCATGATGGATTTGGATGAATTCCAAAGTTAAGACATTGTGAGGGTTACTACAACAAAAGGCTAAGTATATGACTGCTATAGTAGCAGCAAAGGAGGGAATTTGTGTCAAGTAGTTTGTTATCAAACTAAGGTGTGGTTCGCAACGGGGTAACACTAAAGATATATTGTACGACAATAGTATCGACATGGTTTAACCCCAAGGAACTGAAGGGTTCACCAAAAGACCAAATTTATACAATGCCATCTCATTGGAGAATGAGTGATGCGTGAAGACGCAAAGACATGTAAATACACACGGACCTGAAGCGTCAGATCCGTAGATTATGTTAACTACTTGCCATTGCGTATATGGAACACCAGAAAGCCATAGGTGTTCAATACGCAAAGTTTCTAAACTAGATTATTGTCTCTAGTGCAAGTGAGATACTGAAGGTAATATGCCCGAGAGGCAATAATAAAGTGGTTATTATCATATTCCTTATTTATTATAAATGTTTATTTTGCAGGCTATAATTGTATTAATACGGAAACATTAATACATGTGTGTTTAATAAACAAAAAGGAAGTTCCTAGTTATGCCTCTCTCATAAACTAGCTTGTTGATTAACAAGATGATCAAGGTTTCCTGATCATGGACATTCGATGTTGTTAATAACGAGGTCACAACATTAGTGTAATGATGTGATGAACATTCATCCGAAGTATAGCATTACGATCAAAGTCATTGAGTTTATATGTCACATCCCAAAATTTTATAAATTTTCAAATGTAAAAAATATATAAACAAAATAATAAAGAATGAAATTTAGGGGGAAAAGAAAACTTTTTGCTTCTAATTGGAAACATTAAAACCTTTTGAACTATTACAAAAGTTTTTCCCCAAATAAAGATACTCCTTAAAATAAAAATAGCATTTAACAAAAACCCTAAGATCAAAGCATCAAGATTATCCATATATCTCCTCTACTTCAAAATTTTAATTTGCAAGGTTCCCCTTCAAAATCTTTTTCACAAACTTCCTGTATTTGAAAATATATTTTTAATCTTGAGGAATGTTCTCAACCAAAAACCATCTATACATCTCAACTACTTCATTTACATTTTCCAAACAACCTTTGTTTTGTTTTGAACCAAAAATAAAAGCAAAGAGTCTCGTTTTAAAATAAGCACCATAGCTTATGTGAGCTATTTTAAGATTTTATAAAATTATCCTGTCATATTTTCAAACTTTAATTCATGTTTATCCATGTAAAGTGTAACTAAATCGAATCAAGTTCAAATAAGGAAAGAATCCAAGGCATTCTAAATATATTGCCCTGCAACTAGACCAATATCGCACACATGCAATCATATAATAACTGACTAATTAATAATTGAGAAAATTAAATATTTCCAAATATATAAAATTTATGTCCTAAAATATTGTCCATGAATTTACGAACCCGTAGAAATTTAAATCGGTAAATTCGGAGCTCTAAATCAAAAGTTATGAAAGAATTAAGAAATAGAAAAAAATATAAAACAAAAAAAAGGCCGGCCAGGCCAGCCAAAATGGGCCGGCCCAACCAGGCTGATCGGTAGGAGGCTACCATGTACATACAGGAAAGGGAGCACTTGGTCTTCATTTTCTTTGAATCTAATGGTCCTAAATGACTCTCAATTTCCCTCCTAAATTGCACTAAATATTCCCTAATTTATCTCCCTCTTTAATCTCCTTTAATCCATCCCCACCCTCCTCCTATATAAACCCCACTCCAGGAAAGTTCACAATTTTTCAACTCATCATAGCTCCATTTTCGTCCAAAATTCTCCCCAATCGTCTCCACCCAAATAGACCTTCAAGACGACCTCGGATCTCGGAGGCTTGAAGACGGAAGTTGTTCCACTCGTCAAGACGGTTCCATTCCCGCTGGTTTCACCTCGTTTCGTTCATCGAGCATAGAGAAAAACGAAGTCAAAGATTCAGATCTTAGAAGGTATAATCCATTTTACGCCCACCTTGTTGCTCCAAACTCAATTTCCTTTGAACAGTAGATAGATCTAGTTGTTATCTACAACTTTCATGTAGAAAGTTTTTCCATCCGAGCAACTTTTTCTGTAGTCAATTCTGACATCATCATGACATCAGCGTAGTCAACATTCAACTCAGTCAGATCGCAAAGTCAATTTTAGTCAATTCCCGAATTTGACTTTTTCAGATTTTAGTATGAACTCGTATAATTCATAGAAAAAGATTTAGAAGTCCAAAAATTATAAATTTGCTATCCCTGAAAAGCGGAGATTCTGTAGAATCCATTTCTGCAATAATATTACTTATTATCTCTACAAAATTTGTTTTATGAATTAAATGGTTTAATTAATCATTTTCACCATAAAAAATATATCTTTAGTTATGTATATCCAAATTTAGCAAATAATATGTCTATGGATTCACAAAAACGAGTAGAACACAGTGGAGCCATAATTAGGTATTTTTGAGTCTGTTAAAATCATGTTTTATACATAACCATTTGTGGAGTATTTTGAGTATAAAAATTGTTGTGTAAATTATTTTTAAGTGAATCCTTTTGCAAATGGTTATAAATTGAACCCTATGTACAGTAATACCAAAATATAATTTTATTCTAGTATAAATAAGACTGTGACAATTATTTAGTGTGAATGGCTTTTCCAATTGTTAGAAAATGTTGCTAATTGCTACAATTGCACAAATGATTGCATTTGTAATCTTGAAAATATAAGATGTCCATAAATCACTTAGTAATGTTCAGAACCTTGTTATAAAAAATTGTACAATAAAAATTTCCATCTTGCATGTTTGCATACTTTGCATGATTTTTGTGTTGCCATTAGTGTTGATCTTGTGTATGTTTTGTCTTGGTTGTTTTGCATGATAGATTGTGTTGATTGTCAAGTGTGTTATTGCGAAGAGTGTACCAACACCACCAACTACTAAGGCAAGTGACCCTATCATCCATGTCCTACTATTTTCATTACACTTAGTGGATTTTTGTAGCATGCATGATAGGACTACTATATTTCTATGCTATGCTATATCCTATTAGGATATCCTTATATCTTCCTTAGTGAAAACATTGTAGTTGTAGTATGCTTAGCCCTGCTATATATTTGGGATGGGATACATGATATGATTATATAAAGTGTTGGAAAAATATATGTTTTATATAATAAAATAAGTACTCAATGAACCACCTGGGTGGAAAGAGGATACTCAATTTTGGACAAGGTGGCAACAAAGGGAACCATGTTTATATGGCTATCTTTTTGTATGTGCACTAGAAGAAAACCACCCAGAGACTTAGAGATTGAACATGTTTCTCGTACAGTGGCTTCCGTGTACAGCCACATGCTAAATAGGCTCTGGCTTAGTCAATTAAATAGTGGAAGACCCTTGCATTGGCATCTTCAGGTTAACTAGAATTGTGTATTGGAAATATATCCTTACATTGGTGCCTAGTAGACAAGCTAGCATTGTGTATTGGGAGGACTTCTATGGAAAGACTTTGTCACATTCTCGATCTGCCGGTACTCCATTTGGTGTGTACTTATCCAGCGGCCACTGGTGGCGTCAAGACGAGATTGTGTCATGTGGGTAAAGTGTACAACTTCTGCAGAAGATCAAATTCTAAGTACTTAGTCGTGTCCCCGGTTATGGACAACTCTGAGCAACTAAGGCCTGAAGCTATGGAAGATCTCGACATTCCAATTTCTCAAAGTAAAACTTGATGGTGTCAACAAGGGATTATAAGCACTTGGAGTCTTCCAAGGAGTTCAGAAAGATTGTCAAAAGATCAAAACTATTTTGAAAATATAGGATAAAACTATATTGCTTTTTGCAAATGAGCCTAAACCCTACTTAGCCAAATATGCATATATTGATAGGTTCCACTTATTTCTACATAGTAGTGAAACTTGCCAATACAATTCAAATGTATTGACCCTTGTGGCTGTAACTTCTAATGTTGCATGTTTGTTTGATGTTAGTGAAGTGTGTTGATTAGGATTACAAGTCTAGAACCAACATGATTGCCCATGGCACTTTGAAGATGAAGGACTCCATGCTATAGTTATTTCTGCTGCATTGTAATGAGGTAGCCAAATGAGCTATGTAAGATGTAATGAATTATTTTATTCCTGGTTATAAAGTTGTATTATGACCTTTGTTTCTTGATATTACATCTTAACTGTGGATGCTAGCTATTGATCCAGGGACTAGCATTGTAAACACAGGTATATCTACCTTATTAAAGGTTGGGACCTCTACAGATGGTATCAGAGCACTGTGTTGCCTGTTGGATTGTAACGCTAGGATTGGACAAAACCCCTTAGAAAAATAGGAGTTGTATTTGTTCCAAAACTTATTTACAAATAATCTTGTAAACTCTTTCCTCAACCTTTTTGGTTTTGATTCTACATCTCTTCCTTTTCAACTTGATGGACAGAGCCTCCACCATGAGCAAAGACTTCACCAACACCAATGACTTCAACTTTAGTTTCACCAAGGACTTCAACTTGGACATCACTAAGGACTACAAGTGAGAACCAAGAGACATTAGATTGCCTACCAACTACCTAAGACATTGATATCATGTTAGTGTATGGATCATACTGACCTATGAGGTATGACTATACTAGGTTGATTGTTTCAAGAAAACTTGTTGTCTCCTTCAACTCATGAGTTAAACTCATAAGTTGTTATGTGAATAGTTGCTTGTTGATTGTTTGATTGAACTTGATTGTTTTTGGGTTGTGTGTTAGAACTTCTTTAGATCCATCTATCATTACTTATCCTTATTAAACCAACAGATGCCTCCGAGACGTGTCAAAAACCTTTGGATTTCAATCATTGAACCCATAGCCAAGTGAACCATAAAATGAAACCCTACAAAAATTCCTTTTAAGGGTGGTAGCACCCAAGTTATTCTAAAACTCAACCTATTCTTTCTAGCCTTCTCGAATCTTCGGACGAGATTCCTTTTAAGGGTGGTAGCCTGTCACATCCCAAAATTTTATAAATTTTGAAATTAAAAAAAATATACAAACAAAATAAATAAAGAATGAAATTTAGGGGGAAAAGAAAACTTTTTGCTTCTAATTGGAAACATTAAAACCTTTTGAACTATTACAAAAGTTTTTCCCCAAATAAAGGTACTCCTTAAAATAAAAATTGCATTTAACAAAAACCCTAAGATCAAAGCATCAAGATTATCCATATATCTCCTCTACTTCAAAATTTTAATTTGCAAGGTTCCCCTTCAAAATCTTTTTCACAAACTTCCTATATTTGAAAATCTATTTTTAATCTTGAGGAATGTTCTCAACCAAAAACCATCTATACATCTCAACTACTTCATTTACATTTTTCAAACAACCTTTGTTTTGTTTTGAACCAAAAATAAAAGCAAAGAGTCTTGTTTTAAAATAAGCACCATAGCTTATGTGAGCTATTTTAAGATTTTATAAAATTATCCTCTCATATTTTCAAACTTTAATTCATGGTTATCCATGTAAAGTGGAACTAAATCGAATCAAGTTCAAATAAGGAAAGAATCCAAGTCATTCCAAAAATATTGCCCTGCAACTAGACCAATATCGCACACATGCAATCGTACAATAATTGACGAATTAATAATTGAGAAAATTAAATATTTCCAAATATATAAAATTTATGTCCTAAAATATTGCCCATGAATTTACGAATCCACAGAAATTTGAATCGGTAAATTCAGAGCTCTAAATCAAAAGTTATGAAAGAATTAAGAAATAGAAAAAAATATTAAAAAAAGGCCGGCCAGGCCAACCAAAATGGGCCAGCCCGACCAGGCCGATCGGCAGGAGGCTACCATGTAACAAACCAGGGAGCACTTGGTCTTCATTTTCTTTGAATCTAATGCTCCTAAATGACTCTCAATTGCCCTCCTAAATTGCACTAAATGTCCCCTAATTTCTCTCCCTCTTTAATCTCCTTTAATCCAGCCCCCACCCTCCTCCTATATAAACCCCACTCGAGGAAAGTTCACAATTTTTCAACTCATCATAGCTCCATTTTCTTCCAAAATTCTCCTCAATCTTCTCCACCCAAATAGACCTTCAAGACGACCTCGGATCTCGGAGGCTTGAAGATGGAAGTTGTTCCCCTCGTCAAGACGGTTCCATTCCCGCTGGTTTCACCTCGTTTCGTTCATCAAGCAGAGAGAAAAATGCAGTCAAAGATTCAGATCTTAAAAGGTATAATCCATTTTACGCCCACCTCGTTGCTCCAAACTCAATTTCCTTTGAACAGTAGATAGATATACTTGTTATCTACAACTTTCATGTAGAAAGTTTTTCCATCCGAGAAACTTTTTATGTTGTCAATTCTAACATCATCATGACATCAGCGTAGTCAACAGTCAACTCAGTCAGATCGGTCAAAGTCAATTTTAGTTAATTTCCGAGTTTGACTTTTTCAGATTTTAGTACGAACTCGTATAATTCATAAAAAAGATTTAGAAGTCCAAAAATTATAAATTTGGTATCCTTGAAAAGCTGAGTTTCTGTAGAATCCATTTCTGAAATAATATTACTTATTATCTGTACAAAATTTGTTTTATGAATTAAATGGTTTAAATGGTCATTTTCACCATAAAAATTATATCTTTAGTTGTGTATATCCAAATTTAGCAAATAATATGTCTATGGATTCACAAAAACGATTAGAACACAGTGGAGCCATAATTAGGTATTTTTGAGTCTGTTAAGATCACGTTTTATACAGAACTATTTGTGGAGTATTTTGAGTATAAAAATTGTTGTGTAAATTGTTTTTAAGTGAATCCTTTTGCAAATGGTTGTAAATTGAACCATATGTACAGTAAGACCAAAATATAATTTTATTTTAGTATAAATAAGAGCGTGGCAATTATTTAGTGAGAATGGCTTTTCCAATTGTTAGAAAATGTTGCTAATTGCTACAATTGCACAAATGGCTGCATTTGTAATCTTGAAAATATAAAATGTCCATAAATCACTTAGTAATGTTCAGAACCTTGTTATAAAAATTTGTACAATAAAAATTGCCATCTTGCATGTTTGCATACTTTGCATGATTTTTGTGTTGCCATTAGTGTTGATCTTGTGTATGTTTTGTCTTGGTTGTTTTGCTTGATAGATTGTGTTGATTGTCAAGTGTGTTATTGCGAAGAGTGTACCAACACCACCGACTACTAAGGAAAGTGACACTATCATCCATGTAGTACTATTTTCATTACACTCAGTGGATTTTTGTAGCATGCATGATAGGACTACTATATTTCTATGCTATGCTATATCCTATTAGGATATCCTTATATCTTCCTTAGTGAAAACATTGTAGTTGTAGTATGCTTAGCCCTGCTATATATTTGGGATGGGATACATGATATGATTATATAAAGTGTTGGAAAAATATATGTTTTATATAATAAAACAAGTACTCAATGAACCACCTGGGTGGAAAGAGGATACTCAATTTTGGACAAGGTGGCAACAAAGGGAACCATGTTTATATGGCTATCTTTTTGTATGTGCACTAGAATAAAACCACCCAGGGACTTAGAGATTGAACATGTTTCTCGTACAGTGGCTTCCGTGTACAACCACATGCTAAATGGGCTCTGGCTTAGTCAACTACATAGTGGAAGACCCTTGCATTGGCATATTCAGGTTAACTAGAATTGTGTATTGGAAATATATCCTTACATTGGTGCCTAGTAGACAAGCTAGCATTGTGTATTGGGAGGGCTTCTATGGAAAGACTTTGTCACATTCTCGATCTGTCGCTACTCCATTTGGTGTGTACTTATCCAGCGGCCACTGGTGGCATCAAGACGAGATCAAATTCTAAGTACTTAGCCGTGTCCCCGGTTACGGACAACTCTGAGCAACTAAGTCCTGAAGCTATGGAAGATCTCGACATTCCAATTTCTCAAAGTAAAACTTGATGGTGTCAACAAGGGATTAGAAGCACTTGGAGTCTTCCAAGGAGTTCAGAAAGATTGTCAAAAGATCAAAACTATTTTGAAAAGATAGGATAAAACTATATTGCTTTCTGCAAATGAGCCTAAACCCTACTTAGCCAAATATGCATATATTGATAGGTTCCACTTATTTCTACATAGTAGTGAAACTTGCCAATACAATTCAAACGTATTGACCCTTGTGGCTGTAACTTATAATGTTGCAGGTTTGTTTGATGTTAGTGAAGTGTGTTGATTAGGATTACAAGTCTACAACCAACATGATTGCCTGTGGCACTTTGAAGATGAAGGACTCCATGCTATAATTATTTCTGCTGCATTGTAATGAGGTAGCCAAATGAGCTATGTAAGATGTAATGAATTATTTTATTCCTGGTTATAAAGTTGTATTATGACCTTTGTTTCTTGATATTACATCTTAACTGTGGATGCTAGATATTGATCCAGGGACTAGCATTGTAAACACAGGGATCTCTACCTTATTAAAGGTTGGGACCTCTACATTATATTGCTATAACAACTTATGAAGTGATCCTAATCCTTAGACCATGAGATCATGTCAATCACTAACACCGGAAGAGTTTCTTGATAACATCAAACGTCACATCATAACAAAGTGATTATAAAGATGGGTTCAAAACTACTAATGTGTTATGTTGAGGCCCATGGATCGAGAGTGGAATTTGTTCATCCCAATGACGGATAGATATGTTCTGGCCCTCTCGGTGATATCACATTGATTAGCTTGCAAGCAAGTGATTTGATCACTAGAATGTTATATCACGGGAACGAGAAAATAGTTCATGTCAGTAATGAGATCAAACTAGTTATGGAGATACCGATGATCGAATCTCGGACATGTAATATATCGCGAAACAAAGGGATTAAGATACTAGCGTAAAAGGTTCTCACGATCACAAGAAAGTCATCGCTGAATATGTGGGAGTTGGTATGGGTCTCCAGATCCCGCTTCTGATTGTTGATCCGAGAGGGGTCTCGATCATGTCCGCATTATTCGCGAACCGTAGGGTGACACACTTAATAGACACCGACATCCATTTGGAGCAAAAGTTTCATGCCGGAAAGAATAACAAGCGCAGGAATTTATTTCACTAGATACCGAAGCGGGTTTTCAGGTGAAATTTCAGAAAGTGTTTTTTGCATGTGAAATAAAATACTAGCAAGGGGTTATATGAGAATGTTTGTCATTAAAGTAATTGACAAAATTCTGAATAAATAAAAGGAGTTTTATTTAATGAGAGTTTGCATTAAATTTGGAGGAAATTTAATGGGAATTTGAGTGGGTTTTTGAGTGGAGGAAATTGAAAGGCATTTGAGTGAGTGGAGTGTCCACCCACATGAATGAGGAAGAGGTGGGGGAAGCCCCATGGCTGGGCGCCATGCCCCTTGGGTGCCCCGCTCTCCCCTATAAAAGGCCCTGTAAGATCCCTCCTTTGTAAAGGAAAAGGATCCCTGTGATTGCAATGCTAGTCCTTGGATCATTGCTAGCATCCACAGTTTAAGATGAAGTACACAGATACAAAGGTCATTTATTACATCCATTCCAGAGATAAAACATAGTCTTTTACAACTCAAGGCCACATGCCTAATACAAGAGTTTGGAATAAGTAAATAAACATAAGTCTTCATCTTCATGTGCCACAGGCAAGCATGTTGAGTGTATACTCATGACACCTAATCATCATCGGAGTAACCTGCAACATCACAAGTTACATCCACAGTGGGTCAATACTTTGGAATAGTATTGGCAAGTGATGCCTTAGTAAGTTTTAAGTGGACTAAATTACTATATGCATTTTGGCTAAGTGTAGCTTGGCTTGCTTGCTCAAAGTAGGTTTTTTTCCTGTTAGTTGAAATCACTAAGTTTTTCTTTGTCAAAACATTTCCCATGAAACCACCAATAAACATTGGGGTCCTTCACCCTTGTTACCCACAAGTTTTTACTTAGAAGTTGGAGTGATGAGATTCTTGATAGCTTCCATGTCTTGATGCTCAAGTTGTCCATTGCCATGGACTTGGCTAAGTACTTAGATTTTCCATCTGCAGAGGTTGTGCACTTTCCCCACCAGACTTGGTTTCCCAAGACAGGACCTTTCAGAAGCCTTTCCTTAGACCAAATGGACGCGCTCCAACCTATCATTCCCACTACCACCAACTGTCCAAATGGCTAAGTTCTAGCAACTTATGTGATCCAGGCAGAGCCCATATTGCCAAGTGGCTGCACTATAAGCTTCTCAACACTTGACCTCTAAAATCCCTTTGTGCCTGGGTGGCATACCACAAGTGATATACACAAGGTAAACCATGTCCATGGGCCTTGTGTAACCACTCAACCAAAAACCACCATTCAAGTCCCATTCCACCCAGGAGATTCATTGACTTAGTTGTTTTATTAAGAAAAACATAAGTCCAAAGACTTAGAAATATTTTCATCATAGCATGTAAATACTTCACCAACCCTTGTTTGCTACTAGCTAGGATAAGCATGGCATAGAACTTAACTTAGGAAATTTCCTAGCAATTCTACAACTACTTAGGATTTCGCAACATAGCATTTGGCAAAAATAATAACATGCAAGACTTAGCAAAATATTTCTAATGCTTGTACAAAATATAGGGATGGAAATATTCATGAAGTACCACTTTCCTTGGTAATGGGGAGAGTAGCACTCTTCACAATCACAATCACTAGCACCAAAATCTACACAAAATTGGTAGCACAAAATTACACACAATTCATATACAAACATAAATATATGCATGCATGCAAAAAAATGCTAAGTGATGATTTTAAAACCCAACCAAGCAAGTGCAAGATACTGAATCATAACTAAGTCAAAAAACTTGCTGAACCAAACTTATTTAGCACTAAAACAAATTACTAAACAAATTCTATACTCAAAATAGTCCTAAACAAGTTTCTGCATAAAAGTCCTTTTAACAGAAACTTTTCACTAAACACATTGCATAAACAGAAAGGGCTTGTCTCCCTGATTCCAACGGTATAAAATTTGCAAAAATCTAACGTGGGATTCAAAAGTTATAGCCATTTCAATTTTGGATCTAAATCTGATTTCAAATCTGTTTTTGAATCAAACCCTAGCCACGCGTCATATTCCTACTGGCGCGTACCGTTTCGCTCCAGATCACGCTCGCGAGCCGTAGGATCTAACTAACGCGCACGGCTCAGATCTAACCATAACGATTCGATAAGTGGACTAATCCTACACGCTGGATCTGGATCTGACGGCTACAATTCGTTTGACCAAAACTGAGCGGCGCTGGCTGCGGCGACTGGCGGCGGCGCGTCTTTCAGCGGCGGCGCTGGCGTTCTAGGTCGCGCGGGAGTGGGGGAAGGGGCTTACCAGAACCGCGGGAAGCTGCTGATGCTCAAGGTGGCGATGGCTTGGGAAGGGGCGCACGGGGTCGTCGGAGATTCCTCGCCGGAGTTTGCGAACGCATCAGGTACGGTCAGTCGTCGACGTTGGCGAGGTTCCGCGTCGCGCTAAGTCAAAAGAAAGTCACCGTTAGATGCGCAAGACGACGGGGGTTCTAGGCGTATCAGGCAGAGGGCAAGGGGCGGCTGGTACTTACGGGGAGAGGTCGCCGGAGTTCGTGCAGAGAACGGTGGCGCTCTGTCGAAGTCGTTGCCGAAGCTAGGGATCATGCGAGGACAAATGGGAAGTGTCAGTAGGTGCGCAAGGACTTGCTGAGCTTGATAGTATGAGTCAGGGACATAGGGGAACACGGAGCTCACCGGAATTCGTCGTCGCGGTCGTCGGAACAGCGGCGACGTCGAGCGAGTTGTGAGAAGCCTGGTGGCGTGAAGGAGGAATTGTTTGAGGGGAAATGGTCGCGAGAGAGTGGGGATTATATAGCCAGAGGCTCGACAAGAAACGCTTACTGAATCAATGCAATTTACCTCGCGGAATCAAGGCAGCAACGGGCAGCGGCGGAGTTCGTGCGCGGGATTTGGGGAAGACGACGCTGACGTGGAGAGGGCCCGCTCGTCAGCGAAACGCGCAGAGAGAAAGTGGGGTCCGGGTGTCAGCGACCGTGTGGGTGCGTTTGCGCGTGCGAGAGAGAGAGAGGGAGGCCGGGTGGGCTAGCTGGGCCGTGTCTATTGCTGGGCCAAAATCCTGGCGCCGGCCCTTTTCTAATTCACTTCTCTTTTTCTTTTTCCAATTTGATTTTCAGGAATGGTTTTCAAATGAATTCAAACTCCATTTGAATTCAAATCTATTAGGGATTTTTGCAGTGTGCAACAGTCTCAATTCTAGGCATAAAACCATGGGGTCACTTTGAAAAGGCTTGGTCATCTCTGGAGAAACAAAATAACAGGGACTTTGCACTTGATTTGCAAATGTTTGAAAAATGGTTTTTGAAACCATTTCCATTTTGTAAAGCTTGGTTCAAAATCCACACTCAATCCATTCAACAAGGGAGACAAACAATCTAGGTTTAAAACATTCAAACTCTCAAATGGGGATGGCCATTTGATTTAAGTTTGCTCACATAAAATGATAGCACTATGTGCTTCTGTTTTTCTGAAATGAGTTTTGAAATTTGATCTCAATTCTATATGCATGCATGAATGATATGTAATCTTTGAAATCATGATTTTAGGGATGTTACAAATCTAACCCCCTTAAGGTGAATCTCGCCCTCGAGATTCGGATTGGCTAGCAAATAGGTGAGGGTGGTCTTTCCGAAGATCATCTTCTCTTTCCCATGTTGCTTCCTCTTCGGAATGATGATTCCGCTGCACTTTGCAAAACTTGATAGTCTTTGTCCTTGTGACTCTTTCTGCAGTCTCAAGAATCTTGATAGGTTTCTCTTCATAAGTGAGATCACTTTCTAGTTGAACCTCCTCCAAAGGTATAGTATCCTTCAAAGAAGTTTCTTCCATTTCTGGGTGACATTTCTTAAGCTGACTCACATGAAATACATTATGGACAGCTGACAGAGATTCTGGTAGTTCTATTTCATAGGCAACTTCTCCTTTGCGACTCAAAATCTTGAATGGCCCAACATATCTTGGTGCCAATTTTCCTTTGACCCCGAATCTTTTCACTCCACGAAGTGGTGATACTCTAAGATAGGCTCTATCACCCACTTCGTAGGTGACCTCTCTACGCTTAGGATCTGCGTAGCTTTTCTGTCGGGACTGTGCTATCTTCAACCTGTCCTTAACCAATTTGACCTTCTCTTTGGCTTCTTTGATAAGATCTGGCCCAAATAAAATTCTTTCTCCCACACCATTCCATAATAATGGGGTGGTACACTTTCTTCCGTAGAGAAACTCAAACGGTGCCATCTCAATGCTGGCTTGATAGCTATTGTTATAAGAAAATTCTGCGTAAGACAGACTTTCATCCCAACTGGCTCCATAGTCTAAGGCACATGCTCTAAACATGTCTTCAAGGATTTGATTAGTTCTTTTTGTTTGTCCATCTGTTTGAGGATGAAAAGCAGTACTGAATTCCAACCTCGTTCCCAATGACTCATGTAGCTGTCTCCAAAAATGGGAAGTGAATTGAGTTCCCCTATCAGATACAATACTCTTGGGCACTCCATGTAGACATATAATTCTACTCATGTAGATTTTGGCTAACTTAGCACTTGTATAAGTTGTCTTCACGGGTATGAAATGAGCCACTTTAGTTAGGTGATCCACTACTACCCATATGGAATCATATCCTGATCTGGTCCTTGGTAATCCGGTAATGAAATCCATACCAATCTTGTCCCACTTCCAATCAGGAATAGGTAGTGGTTGAAGCAAACCTGCTGGTTTCGGATGCTCCGCTTTTACTCTACTACACACATCACACAAAGCAATATGTTCGGCGATGTCCCTCTTGAGATTATTCCACCAAAATCTTTCTTTCATGTCCATGTACATTTTGGTATTACCCGGGTGAATAGAATACGGAGAGTTGTGTGCTTCCTGCAAAATCAGTTTCCGTAACTCCGGATCTTGTGGAACACAGAGACGTTTCCCATGCCATAAAGTACCCTGTTCGTCTTCATGGAAATTTTTAGCTTTCCCTTGGCCAATCTTTTCCTTAATCTCTTCAATTTCCTTATCAGTCTTCTGAGATTCTTGGATCTTGTCCAACAAAGTGGGTTGAACATCCAAAGACATGAGATTTCCTTCCGGTACAATTTCCAATCGAAGTTTTCTGGATTGGGTACACAAATCATTTGGAAATTCTCCTTTGGTAAGACCATTCACAAATACCTTATGACTTAAAGCATCTGCTACAACATTTGCTTTACCGGGGTGGTATTGCAAACTTAAGTCATAGTCCTTGATAAGCTCTAACCATCTTCTTTGCCTCATATTGATTTCCTTCTGGGTGAAGATATACTTCAAACTTTTGTGGTCCGTGAACACTTCACAACGCTTTCCCAAAAGGTAATGTCTCCATGTTTTGAGTGCATGGACGACAGAGGCTAACTCTAAATCATGAGTTGGATAGTTCACTTCATGAGTTTTGAGTTGTCTCGAGGCATAAGCTACAACTTTACCGTCTTGCATAAGTACGACACCCAAACCTTGATGAGATGCATCACAATATACCTGGAAATCCTTTTCCAAATCTGGCAGACATAAAACTGGTGCTGTCACAAGTCTCTTCTTCAACTCCTGAAAGCTGAGTTCACAACCTTCAGACCAAGCAAACTTCTTGTCTTTCTTTAACAATTCAGTCATGGGCTTAGCAACCTTAGAGAAATTCTCAATGAACCTTCTGTAGTAACCTGCTAAGCCAAGGAAACTGCGAACTTCTTGCACGGACTTGGGAGATTCCCATTCAGTCATAGCTGATACTTTAGCAGGATCAACTGCTACACCATCCTTTGTCATAACATGACCAAGAAAACCAAATTCCTCTAACCAGAACTCACACTTGCTGAATTTGGCATACAGTTTATGCTCTCTTAATTTCTCAAGTATCAAACGCAAGTGTCCTTCATGTTCTTCCTTGCTCTTGGAGTAGACTAAGATGTCATCGATGAAAACGACAACAAACTTGTCAAGAAATTCCATGAACACCTTGTTCATCATATTCATGAAATATGCTGGAGCATTGGTCAAGCCGAAAGGCATTACGGTATACTCATACAATCCATACCTTGTGGTGAATGCTGTTTTAGGTATGTCTTGTTCTCTTATCTTGAGTTGAAAATAGCCTGACCTTAGATCAATCTTTGAGAACACACATGCTCCTTCAAGCTGATCAAATAAGTCATTGATTCTAGGCAAAGGATACTTGTTCTTGATACTTACCTCGTTGAGTGAACGGTAATCTATGCATAACCTTTGACTTCTGTCTTTCTTCTCCACAAATAAGACTGGGGCTCCCCAAGATGAAGAACTGGGTTGAATAAATCCTTTCTGCAACTGTTCTCCTAGTTGCTTCTTGAGCTCTTTCAGTTCATCAACTGACATTTTATACGGTCTCTTTGCTATTGGTCCAGACCCTGGTACCAAATCTATCAGAAACTTCACATCTCTATCTGGTGGCATTCCTGGCAATTCTTCCGGAAACACATCCGGATACTCACTCACAATTGGCACACTGTCCATGATAACCCCCTTAAGAGAATTTAGTTTACTTCCTTTGGATTCAAAGTTGGACTTGAATTTAATTCTTTTTCTTTCCGGGGTTGTGAGTGCAACAGTACGATTAGCACAATCTAGTACTCCTTCATACTTAGCCATCCAATCCATTCCCAATATTACGTCCAGTCCTTGCGAATCTAGGATTATCAGACTCACTGGAAACTTATGTTTTCCAAATTCTATTACTAGATCCCGGCATCCAAGACTTACTATCATATCTCCACCTGGAGAACTAACTTTTATTGGACACCCAATGTTTTCAGTTGGAAACCCATTTCTATCAACAAATGCTTTTGATATGAATGAATGCGATGCTCCAGTATCAAAAAGAACAAATGCTGGAATAGAATTGAGTCTGAACTTACCAGCAACAGCGTCAGGCTCCTCATAGACCTCCTCCACACTGATGTAGTTCACTTGTCCTTTCTGGAAAGGATTGGGCTTGACAGGTCCTTCAACTTTCTTTTCGGGGCACTCATTTGCATAGTGTCCCATCTTCTTGCATTTGAAGCATTCAACCTGACTGATGTCTCTCTTAGCAGGCTGACTTCCACTTCCACTTCCATTACCACTGTGGTGGCTCTTATGTCCACTCTTGTGGTTCTTGTACTTGTCATTGTCATGACTGCGGTGATGCTTGTTGTCATGACGGTTGTGGTTGTGGTGCTTGTTGAATTTCCCATGCTTGTGGGATCCTGAGCTTCCACTGTCATCATAGTGAGATCGTTTGTGAGACGATCCCGAGTTGTGCTTGTCGGAGTGCTTTCTCTTTCTACTCTCGACTTGCTTCATTTTGTTCTCTAATATTGCAGCCTTGTCACAGAGCGACTGATAAGTGGGAACATATGCCACAGCCAGTTGCAGATTCAGCTCATCATTCAAGCCTTCCAGAAATTTTTCCTTTCTTTTGGCATCTGTGTCAACCTCATCCGGTGCATAACGCGCCAGATTGTTGAACTCCTCAATGTACTCAGCCACGCTGCGGTGACGCTGCTTCAGATTGTGGAACTCTTTCTTTTTCAGGCTCATTATTCCTGATGAGATATGAGCAGTGCGAAAGCCATCCTCAAAGATAGCCCAAGTCACCTCATCTATAGGAGTGGTGATCTGAAAGTTGTCCCACCAAGTGGCGGCTGGCCCTTCCAGCAGATGTGCTGCAAATCTGACTTTTTCAGCATCCGTGCAGCCCACGGTTACTAAGTCCTTGTTTACAGAACGTATCCAATCATTGGCCACCATGGGATCAGTCGTCCCCGAGAACTTAGCTGACCTCGATCGCAAAAATCTGGTGAGCATATCAAAGCCTGGAGGGTTGTTGTTGTTATTGTTGTTGTTATTGGGGTTGTTGTTGTTGTTGTTGTTGTTGTTGTTGTTGTTGTTGTTGTTGTTTTGGTTCTGAATGAATGTTGTCATCATCTGCATCAGC
This sequence comes from Avena atlantica, assembly GCA_910589765.1. Classification (NCBI taxonomy): domain Eukaryota; kingdom Viridiplantae; phylum Streptophyta; class Magnoliopsida; order Poales; family Poaceae; genus Avena; species Avena atlantica. The sequence goes on from OU342739.1 coordinate 442,545,208, forward strand.
TGTGTTTGAGCAGTCATCATTTGTTGCATTTCTGGTGTGATGTTGTTGTTGGGGTTGGGGTTTGCGCGACGGGGAGGCATCTGTGGTTTGTTCAAATAGAGATAAGAATGAGATACCCATAGATGTTTTCATGCACAATACATCACATAAGCAAACACATAGCATGCAACACAAGTTAAAAGTTCAACAACAAGATAACAAGTTCACAAAGTAAAACACACAAGTAGAAAGCCATCCACATGTCGGATGGTCCAATAACAAGTTCACAAATAACAAGTACGATAATAAAAGATAAACGAGTAGTCAAGTCTACTCATCAGCATCAATCTCCTCCTCGACAAAGGTAAGACCTGCGTTCTCCATCGCGGTCTTGTTCTCCTCAATGGTAGTGGTCAAGGACTCAATCTTGGCCTTGAGAGCCCTCTTATGGGAACGAAGCCTCTCTATCACCGTCTGCTGCTGCTCTAGCTCGAAGTCCTTGGACTGCAGTTCTTCAGTCATGTCCCGGATCTTCTTGTTCCTATCCTGGACACGTTTCTCCCGACTTTTGAACTTCCTGTCCTGGGTCTCGAACTTCGCCTCCATTTCCTTGACTATCTCGTCCTGCTGTGCGAAAAGCTTGTCCTTCTCGCGAAGCTGCACCTGGAGCTCGTCATTACTGAGAATGACATTGGTCCTATCCGTGTCCACGTGCCTAATGAGAGACTCTAAGTCCTGGAGGTACAGACGTATCGGCTCTGCTGCGTCCCTCGAGTCGTCCTCGAAGTCGATGGACTCTCCATCCTCATCACGTCTTCCGAAGACGTGGAAGTGGGTGCCTCTAACCTGTCAGGAGTGTCGTCCTAGCAGACGTCCTATCAGGTCCTGCATAACTACCTCCATGCCTCTCTCCCTGTCATCGTGCATAAGCTTGAAGACGATGGCCTCCGTAGTAGGCTCTGTCTGGCGTCCGGGCTGGTTCACCTTGAAGCCCCAGAGGTCCTTCCTCTCGAACTTGGTGAGTGGATGCACCATGATGGTGGGAAGAGGGAGATTGAGCAAGGTGGTAAGCTCAACGATACGAGGACCAAAGCGGGTAACCTGGAACTCCTCAACAGTGCTGATGGTAATAGGCATCTATTTATAAGATAGAAAAGTTAGAACAACACAATTTAATGATATAACAAAGACAACCATCACATAAATATCCTTGGAAAACAAAATCACACAAGTCATGCATACAAGAATCCATTACATCAACCAAGGTCCATCTTATTTAAGGTATCATTTTGGAAAATAAGGTGATAGGTGGTGGTCCAACTAACGAAGTACGTTTACAATCCTATCTCACTGGATTTGTTGGCTAACACAATGTTCCTAGAAGCAATCAGCCTATCTTGCTCACATGATTCCATCACTAAGTCTATAATATCTCCTCTTAAGGTTTGGTTGGTAGCTTCCAACTCTTGGGTAAGTTCCTTTTCTTTCATCAAGTCTTTTTGGAGGTTGAGCATTCTGCACTTGACTCTAGCACTAAGTTCTTTGATAGTCCTCCAAGCTGATTCTCTTGCTGACTCAAAGAATGTGGTGTGCACCACAGTGTTGGTGTACATGCAGACTCCTTTTTCTTTGCGGTTGTCTTCCTTGTTTTTATACAAGTGAAGTTGCACCCACCAGTACTCAACTCCTTCATCCTTCACTGGAAAGCCTTTGTACACAGCTGCACCATGTATTTCCATTGCCACCATGAGGTCCTTGAGAATTTTGGGAAACTCAGTCTCACACTCCAAGGTCATGGTCATGAGTGGTCCTTTCTTTACGGCTTCGTTGATGGAGTTCATCTACAAATAGAGATGAGAAAGAGAAGATTAGAAAAGTTTATGAGAAGAATAGACAAGTGTAGAAGTAGTTGAAAATTTTTCCTTAGTGATTTCCAATCCTAGGGTCATAATCCTACAAGCAACACAGTGCTCTGATACCATCTGTACGATCCCTCCTTTGTAAAGGAAAAGGATCCCTGTGATTGCAATGCTAGTCCCTGGATCATTGCTAGCATCCACAGTTTAAGATGAAGTACACAGATACAAAGGTCATTTATTACATCCATTCCAGAGATAAAACATAGTCTTCTACAACTCAAGGCCACAGGCCTAATACAAGAGTTTGGAATAAGTAAATAAACATAAGTCTTCATCTTCATGTGCCACAGGCAAGCATGTTGAGTGTAGACTCATGGCACCTAATCATCATCGGAGTAACCTGCAACATCAGAATTTACAGCCACAGTGGGTCAATACTTTGGAATAGTATTGGCAAGTGATACCTTAGTAAGTTTTAAGTGGACTAAATTACTATATGCATTTTGGCTAAGTGTAGCTTGGCTTGCTTGCTCAAAGTAGGTTTTTTTTCCTATTAGTTGAAATCACTAAGTTTTTCTTTATCAAAACATTTCCCATGAAACCACCAATAAACATTGTGGTCCTTCACCCTTGTTACCCACAAGTTTTTACTTAGAAGTTGGAGTGATAAGATTCTTGATAGCTTCCATGTCTTGATGCTCAAGTTGTCCATTGCCATGGACTTGGCTAAGTACTTAGATTTTCCATCTGCAGAGGTTGTGCACTTTCCCCACCAGACTTGGTTTCCCAAGACAGGACCTTTCAGAAGCCTTTCCTTAGACCAACTGGACGCGCTCCAACCTATCATTCCCACTACCACCAACTGTCCAAATGGCTAAGTTCTAGCAACTTATGTGATCCAGGAAGAGCCCATATTGCCAAGTGGCTGCACTATAAGCTTCTCAACACTTGGCCTCTAAAATCCCTTTGTGCCTGGGTGGCATACCAAAAGTGAGATACACAAGGTAAACCATGTCCATGGGCCTTGTGTAACAACTCAACCAAAAACCACCATTCAGGTTCCATTCCACCCAGGAGATTCATTGACTTAGTTGTTTTATTAAGAAAAACATAAGTCCAAAGACTTAGAAATATTTTCATCATAGCATGTAAATACTTCACCAACCCTTGTTTGCTACTAGCTAGGCTAAGCATGGCATAGAACTTAACTTAGGAAATTTCCTAGCAATTCTACAACTACTTAGGATTTCCCAACATAGCATTTGGCAAAAATAATAACATGCAAGACTTAGCAAAATATTTCTAATGCTTGTACAAAATATAGGGATGGAAATATTCATGAAGTACCACTTGCCTTGGTAATGGGGAGAGTATCACTCTTCACAATCACAATCACTAGCACCAAAATCTACACAAAATTGGTAGCACAAAATTACACACAATTCATATACAAACATAAATATATGCATGCATGCAAAAAAATGCTAAGTGATGATTTTAAAACCCAACCAAGAAAATGCAAGATACTGAATCATAACTAAGTCAAAAAACTTGCTAAACCAAACTTATTTAGCACTAAAACAAATTACTAAACAAATTCTATACTCAAAATAGTCCTAAACAAGTTTCTGCATAAAAATTCCTTTTAACAGAAACTTTTCACTAAACACATTGCATAAACAGAAAGGGCTTGTCTCCCTGATTCCAACGGTATAAAATTTGCAAAAATCTAACGTGGGATTCAAAAGTTATAGCCATTTCAATTTTGGATCTAAATCTGATTTCAAATCTGTTTTTGAATCAAACCCTAGCCACGCGTCATATTCCTACTGGCGCGTACCGGTTCGCTCCGGATCACGCTCGCGAGCCGTAGGATCTAACTAACGCGCACGGCTCAGATCTAACCATAACGATTCGATAAGTGGACTAATCCTACACGCTGGATCTGGATCTGACGGCTACAATTCGTTTGACCAAAACTGAGCGGCGCTGGCGGCGGCGCGTCTGTCAGCGGCGGCGCTGGCGTTCTAGGTCGCGCGGGAGTGGGGGAAGGGGCTTACCAGAACCGCAGGAAGCTGCTGATGCTCAAGGTGGCGATGGCTTGGGAAGGGGCGCACGGGGTCGTCGGAGATTCCTTGCTGGAGTTCGCGAACGCGTCAGGTACGGTCAGTCGTCGATGTTGGCGAGGTTCCGCATCGCGCTAAGTCAAAAGAAAGGCACCGTTAGATGCGCAAGACGACGGGGGTTCTAGGCGTATCAGGCAGAGGGCAAGGGGCGGCTGGTACTTACGAGGAGAGGTCGCCGGAGTTCGTGCAGATTACGGTGGCGCTCTGTCAAAGTCCTTGCCGAAGCTAGGGATCATGCGAGGAAAAATGGGAAGTGTCAGTAGGTGCGCAAGGACTTGTTGAGCTTGATAGTATGAGTCAGGGACAGAGGGGAACACGGAGCTCACCGGAATTCGTCGGCACGGTCGTCGGAACAACGACGGCGTCGAGCGAGTTGTGGGCAGCCTGGTGGCGTGAAGGAGGAATTGTTTGAGGGGAAATGGTCGCGAGAGAGTGGGGATTATATAGCCAGAGGCTCGACAAGAAACGCTTACTGAATCAATGCAATTTACCTCGCGGAATCAAGGCAGCAACGGGCAGCGGCGGAGTTCATGCGCGGGATTTGGGGAAGACGACGCTGACGCTGGAGTGGGGTCCGGGTGTCAGCGACCGTGTGGGTGCATTTGCGCGTGCGAGAGAGAGAGAGGGAGGCCGGGTGGGCTAGCTGGGCCGTGTCTGTTGCTGGGCCAAAATCCTGGCACCGGCCCTTTTCTAATTCTCTTCTCTTTTTCTTTTTCCAATTTGATTTTCAGGAATGGTTTTCAAATGAATTCAAACTCCATTTGAATTCAAATCTATTAGGGATTTTTGCAGTGTGCAACAGTCTCAATTCTAGGCATAAAACCATGGGGTCACTTTGAAAAGGCTTGGTCATCTCTGGAGAAACAAAATAACAGGGACTTTGCACTTGATTTGCAAATGTTTGAAAAATGGTTTTTGAAACCATTTCCATTTTGTAAAGCTTGGTTCAAAATCCACACTCAATCCATTCAACAAGGGAGACAAACAATCTAGGTTTAAAACATTCAAACTCTCAAATGGGGATGGCCATTTGATTTAAGTTTGCTCACATAAAATGATAGCACTATGTGCTTCTGTTTTTCTGAAATGAGTTTTGAAATTTGATCTCAATTCTATATGCATGCATAATGATATGTAATCTTTGAAATCATGATTTTAGGGATGTTACAGGCCCTCCTCTCATCCTCTCAAAGCACACCTCCTCGTGAAGGATCTCTCTCCCCCTCTAGTATTTATCCCCCATGGTCTCGGACTAGCGAGATACATGTTCCCGGTGGCTATTCGGCAAGAAAGAGTTGTGCTTCCGCTGCATCGCTGGAGCAAGGAGGCGGATGTTGCTCGGTACCTCGAATATGTGTGCGAGCACGGATGCGCCGCTTTTTTGCGGCACTAGGACTTCCTCTCGATCTTGAGATCGGCAAGAGATCGTCTACATCAACCACGAGTTTGGACTCGTTAAGCTTTGTTGGTCTTCAAGGGTATGTTCTCTACGGATGTATATCCGCCCGTTGCTTGTAACTAGTAGATAGATCTTGGTACATAGTTGTTCCCATTGTAGGAAATTTTTGGTTTTCTACGTTGCGAACCCTACATGCCTTTTATAGGAAGAGGGGGAGCACCCAAGGGGCATGGCAACCAAGCCCATGGTGGCTTCCCCCACATCTTCCACATTCATGTGGGTGGAGCTCCCACTCAAAATGAAAATCCTCCACTCACATAAACATGCCTCCACTCAAAAATCCACTCACGTGCATTAAATTTCCACCAAATTTAATGCAAGCTCTCATTTAAATAAAACTCTATTATTTATTTATTCAGAATTTTGTTAATTACTCTAATTAACAAACATTCACATAAAACCCCTTATAACATTTCAATTTCACATGCAGAACCAGTTTCAGCAATTTCAACCGAAACAGTTCCGGTGTCTAGTGAAATAAATTCCTGCGCTTTCTTTTTCTTTCTCTGGCATATCATTTGCTATGAATGGTGTCGGTATACCTTAAGTGTGTCACATTACGGTTCGCGAATAATGTAGACATGATCGAGACCCCTCTCCGATCAATAATCAGTAGCGGGACCTGGAGATCCATACTGACTCCCACATATTCAACGATGACTTCTGTGATCGTGTGAACCTTGTACGCATGTAACTCAATCCCTTTGTCTCATGATATGTTACATGTCCGAGATTCGATCATCATTATCTCCATAACGAGTTTGATCTCATTACCTACATGTACTCTTTTCTTGTTCCCATGATATAACATTCTAGTGATCAAATCACTTGCTTGCAAGCTAACTAATGTGATATCACCGAGAGGGCCCAGAGTATATCTCTCCGTAATCGGGAGGGAAAATTACACTCTTGATCCATGATCCTCAACATAATACCTTCGTAGCACTGAACCCATCTTTATAGTCACCCTGTTACAGTGTGACGTTTGATGTTATGAAGATAATCTTCCGGTGTTAGTGATCGACATGATCTCATGGTCTAAGGACTAAGATTACTTCGTATGATGTTATATCAATATAAACACAATGACCTTGATCGTAATGCTATACTTCGGATGAATTTTCATCACATCATTCTAATAAAGTTGTGACCTCGTTATTAACAACATCCAATGTCCATGATCAGGAAACCTTTGATCATCTTGTTAATTACCGAGCTAGTTTATAAGAGAGGCATAACTAAGAACTTTCTTTTTGTTTATTAAACACACATGCATTAATGCTTCCATATTAATACAATTATAGCACGCAAAATAAACATTTATCATAAATAAGGAATGTGATAATAACCACTTTATTATTGCCTCTCGGGCATATTCCCTTTAGTCTCCCACTTGGACTAGAGACAATAATCTAGTTTGAAAAACTTTGCATATTGAACACCTATGGATTTCTGGTGTTCCATATATGCAATTTCAAGTGGTTAACATAATCTATGGATATGAAGCTTTCAGGTCCGTGTGTATTTGCATGTCTTTGCGTATCCACGCATCACTCATTCTCCAATGAGATGGCATTGTATAAATTTGGTCTTTTGGCGAGACATTTAGTTCCTTGGGGTTAAATCATGTCGATAATGTTGTCATACAATATATCTTTAGTGTTAGCCCGTTGCGAATCACATCTTAGTTTGATAACAAACTACTTGACACAAATGCCCTCCTTTGCTTCTACTATAGCAGTCATATACTTAGCCTTTTGTTGTAGTATCCCTCAATGTATTATCTTTGGAATTCATCCAAATCCGTCATGGAAACTTCTTTCTATTTAATTGTGCCACCCATAGTTTAAATTGAGATAAACTTAATTTTGTATCTTGTGACAAAACTAGGATCAATGTAACGCTTTACAATGAACTATTTGTAATTGTTTGTCACCTCTACACAAATATATTCTTAGTTCTTCCAAAATATCATAAGAATATCCTTACTATCTTCCAATGATCATTTTATGATTCATTCTGGTATATGCTCATAATGTTTAGAGCATAGGACATATCTGAATGTGTACATATCATGGTATGATTGATCAAAACATTCTTGTGATTGCACTCATCAAGTGTCAAAGCACTTGAATCTTGTTTCACTTATCAAGTGTCGATACACTTGAATCTCGATTCAATCCTTTTTCCATGCGACAAGATCCTTTTCTTGTTGTTTCTATATTGAACCCATTCAATATATCATATATGTACGTTTGGCATAACCATATTAGCGTTATAGTCTATCCTTGTAGACATTCATGCTAAATATTCGGGTTTTCCTAAGTCTTTCATCGAAATGAAATTCTTAACCTTTGTCAATAAAAGATACATCATTTATAATCAACAATATGTCCTCCACATAATGTATTATAAATATTTCTCAGCGCTCCCACCTAATTTCTTGCAAATGCAAGCATTTTCATCGTCTCCTAATGAAAACTTCTTTAACAGTTTCATCACGGTGAAGATTCCAACTCCGCTATGCTTACTTCAACCATTGAAGTTTGCATGCCCTTTTTAGCATCTTTGAATTAACAAAAACCCTTTGGATCGTGTCATGCACATGTCCTAGGTAACCATTCTATTAGAAGAATTTTTTTTGTTTATTCATATACCATATACCAAAATTATATCTAGTGGTTGCTACATTAATCCGTCCAGACTAAATATCGCTACGAAAAATCAAATCTTGTTATAGTCAACTCCTTGAACATTGTCGTAAAAACTTTATCAACATGTCGACTATTTCATAGATGTGAAACATCCATGTATGTTTATTTATAGATCCAAATACGACCGATAGGTTTTTACACCTTTCCCAAGTTCAAAAAACTTGATTTCTCGTGTATGGAACTATCACGGATTTTATGGCTTCAAGCCATTTGACAGAGTCAGGGCCCATCATCGCTTCTTTGCATGTAGTCGGTTCATCATTGTCAAACAACAATGATTTACTCTCAAATCTTAGCATTTGATTGTTTATCCGACCTACTTTGTTCAATAGGAACTTAGACCTTCGTGACCACAACTTTTGAGGCATGTGAGCCATGAGCATTCTAGCTGCCTCCGGAACGTTTTCCGGCGCTGCGCAACTCAACACATATAGCTAAGGTTCGTTAACCTTATCAAAGTTCTATTGTCCTCCCACTTAACTTTTGCGAAAAATTCCTTTTTCAAGAAACTTCACATTTCAAGCGACAAACCCTTTTGTCCTCGATGTTATGGAGGAAAACCCAATGGTTATTCGAAATAACCTACAAATACATGCTCATCCGACTTTGGTTGTAAACATCTTACTTATGCTTAGCATACCAAAATTTAAGAAATGACAACTTGGGTTTTACCCTAAACCATAACTTACATGGTGTCATTTCAACGGATCAAGATGGAGCTCTTTTTAGTGTAAAAGCGGTAGTCTCTAAAGCTTTCAATCTTTTAAAACATATTGACAGTTTTATAAACATCACCTTTGATCCAACCATGTCAAACAAGATTTCATTACAAATCTCAAACACTCCATATTCCTATGGTGTTTCGGGAGATGTAAATCTAGGTGTTTTTGCTAAACTTGTAACTCAAATAAATCCCTTTATGATAAAATCATAAATCATTTATTTTCTTATTACACTTGTAACTCAAATAAACCCCTTTATGATAAAATCATAAATCATTTATTTTCTTGTTATAATGATTTCCCACTTCATCTTGAAAGTCTTTGAACGTTTTCAAATATTTCATACTTCTTTCTCATTAAGTGAACATTCACTCAAATTTCTGGAGAAATCATACGAAGTTGAAATCCATCGCTCACGACTACACATAATGGACCACATACATCGATATGTATAAATTCCAATATTTTAGTCATTCGTTCTTTTTTGGCCTTTAAACAAAGTTTTAATTATCCCGAGGAAATTCTCACAAGTGTCATTTGATCAAATCAAAGACTCCAAAAATCCATGAAAATGGAGTTTCTTCATGTTTTCTTTCCAATATAATTTAAACGGTGATATCACTTTGTAAGTGATCTTCCAATGATTTGTCTTGCGACATTTTAGCATTAGTTTTATGGATGTGATTTATCCAACTAGATTTGTAAATCATCCATGTTATATGGAATACAATAACTTTTTGAACAATCTTTGTTCTCATAATACCTAATTTAAATAACTATTATTAAAACAAATCTTAATGGCAAGCTTTGATGTCAACGAGAAATACAAACAACGATTTGTTTGTTTTCGATGAACATCATCACATATTTCTCTTGCTAGTTACTTAGGCCATTGTGGTTCATGAATTGCATAGTTCTGTATGAAATTTCATACCAACCAATTCGGTATCCAATACCCAAGAACCACATTGTTTAACAAGCAAAGAATACAACCATAACATGTATATCATCTATATACCTAAACTGGATATTTCCAGTCTTTTCTTTTCTGCCAAATATATTTTATAGATTCTCTTTCAGCATTTCCTTTTCCTTTTTAAAAGAATCTATCAACATCAATAGTGGCGTCATATACATGACACATAGTCCAAAGCATGTATATTCAAATACTAATACCTTTGGACTTGCACTTTCAGGTAGATCGCCATCATCAAATGATCGGCGTTATTTCAAAATCCATTCTTTAGTAATCTTTTAGTGTAGTAAACACTTTACATACATCTTCTATTCATCCTTATCATGACGAATTTCATGATCAAGCTAATGTAGCCTATAAAGGTGAATCGTGAGTATAACATTACTTTCCAAAACCCTTTTGGATGATTAGGATGTCTAGCATCTCCAACCTTTGAAAATTATCATCCAATATGAGAACATATATTATACTCTATCATATTGCAACCAAAACATTGTTTCAGATATCTTTATGTCTGCCACACATGATGGTTTCTGAAACAATTCTTTTAGCTCCTATATAAACTTGATATTAAACAATCAAGAATCATGGAGGCAAACATGATACTTAAGATACTAACACTAGAATTGTTACTCTCGATTTAATACTGATTATTAAACTTCACGGAGTAAACAGAGTTTGCTGAAAGTTTGCAATAGGACTTTAAACTTTAGATTGACACTCAACACAATACGATACCAGTTCGTAAAGTAAATATCCAGAATTCTATAGTTCTATTATCTCAATTACAACTAAGCATAAGGTGGTGAACGAATGCCAATGACAACAACAAATTATGCAAATTCACTTCGATTTAATTTATGATAAATTGAGTTCTACTAATCCAAATTAGAAATGAACTCTCACTCAAAAACGACATTCCTCGTGTCTTTTTGGTGATTACATGAACCAAATCCACTACACCAAGTCCGATCATCACGTGAGTCGGTGTAGCTTCAAAGGAGAGCATCCATATGGTCATCATATCAAAACATATGACTCATGCTTAACCTTTCGATCCATGTTCCGAGGCCATGTCTGTACATGCTAGGCTTGCCAAGTAAGAACCTTAGTATTCGCATGTGTAATGCTCTCTTACACCCGAGATATGCTCGTGGATTCAAGTACACCCGATCATCACATGATGTCTTGAAGCGATGAAACATTGTCGGTGCATACTTAAGGAAGAACACATTTTTATCTTGATATCTAAATGAGGGATCATCTTATTATGCTAATAAAACGCCAAACTAGAAATATAAGATGCAACAAAACATCTTATGTTAATAAGTGAAATGATATGGTTCTTGCACTTGATCTCCATCATGTGCATCGTGGTATGATCCTCATCATTCCTTTATGTGTAAGGCCAAGGTCTATGGAACTTACATATTATATGTGTTGTAAGAGTATTGACTTATAATTTTACTTACAACATCACCATATCATGACACTAGCCCAGCAACAATCTAAACTAGACGCCTCTAATTTATCCATTGCAAGTTTTACGTGGCTTAGGGCTTTCAAAGATAGAACCGTTCTTACCTACGAACATGAACCACAACGAGGATAACCAAATTGTTGAAAACTCGTTGCGAATTAGATATTGACTATAATAGGAGAGACAGACACCTGCTAGCCACTTATGCAAAACTAGTTGCATGTCAAGCGTGGAACAGGTCTTATATGCGAGGATATGTAAAGTTTGTCCGGGCCGCTTCATCCCACTATGCCACCAATATCCAAAGTACAACAAAGAAGCAATAACATGATCATCATCGCCCACATATACATATGTGTACTACCCGTGCAAAATATCTACGCATAGATCTGGCTCTAATACCACTGTAGGGTTCGCAGCATAGAAAACAAAAAATTTCATACGATGGGAACAACTATGTACCAAGATCTATCTACTAGATACAAGCAACAGGTGGATATACATCCATAGAATACATACCCTCGAAGACCGAATAACGTTAATGAGTTTGTACTCGTGGATGATGTAGTCGAACGCTTGCCGATCTCAAGATCGAGAAGAAGTCCATCCGGTCCAGCAGGCCCAGCACCATCCAGTCCAGCACCGCAAAGCAGTGGTGCATCCGTGATCGCACACACGTCCGGGTACCCCAAAAACCTTCGCGCCCTTGCTCCAGCGAAGCAGCGGAAGCAACAAATCCTTCCAGAAAAATCCACCGGGAACATGTATCTCGCTGATCCGAGACCATGTGGAAATTTGAAAGGGGGAGAGATCCTTCGCGATGAGGTGTGCTTTGAGAGGTGGAGAGGGAGGCCTTTTATAGGGAGAGGGGGAGAACCCAAGGGGCATGGCTCCCAGCCCATGGTGGCTGACCCCACCTCTTCCACATACATGTGGGTGGAGCTCCCACTCAAAATGAAAAGCCTCCACTAACATTAACATGCCTCCACTCAAAAATCCACTCACAGGCATTAAATTTCCACCAAATTTAATGCAAGCTCTCATTTAAATAAAACTCTATTATTTATGTATTCATAATTTTGTTAATTACTCTAATTTACAAACATTCACATAAAACCCCTTATAACATTTCAATTTCATATGCAGAACCAGTTTCACTAATTTCAACCGAAACAGTTCCGGTGTCTAGTGAAATAAATTCCCGCGCTTTGTTTTTCTTGCTCTGGCATATCATTTGCTCCGAATGGTGTCGGTATCCCTTAAGTGTGTCACCCTACGGTTCGCAAATAATGCAGACATGATCGAGACCCCTCTCTGATCAATAATCAGTAGCAGGACCTGGAGATCCATACTGACTCCCACATATTCAACGATGACTTCTGTGATCGTGTGAACCTTATACGCATGTACCTCAATTCCTTTGTCTCACGATATGTTACATCGAGATTCGATCATCGGTATCTCCATACCTAGTTCGATCTCGTTACCGACATGTACTCTTTTCTCGTTCCCGTGATTTAACATTCTAGTGATCAAATCACTTGCTTGCAAGCTAACTAATGTGATATCATCGAGAGGGCCTAGAGTATATCTCCCCGTCATCGGGATGGATAAGTTCCACTCTTGATCCATGAGCCTCAACATAATACCTTCGTAGCACTGAACCCATCTTTATAGTCACCCTGTTACGGTGTGACTTTGATGTTATCAAGATACTCTTTCGGTGTTAGTGATTAACATGATCTCATGGTCTAAGGACTAAGATTACTTTGTATGATGTTATAGCAATATAAACACAATGACCTTGATCGTAATGATATACTTCGGATGAATGTTCATCACATCATTCCAACAATGTTGTGACCTCGTTATTAACAACATCCAATGTCCATGATCAGGAAACCTTTGATCATCTTGTTAATCAACGAGATAGTTTATAAGAGAGGCATAACTAGGAAATTTCTTTTTGTTTATTAAACACACATGTATTAACGTTTCTGTATTAATACAATTATAGCATGCAAAAGAAACATTTATCATAAATAAGGAATACGACAATAACCACTTCATTATTGCCTCTTGGGCATATTCCCTTCAACTTATTATGCTTAAGTCGGAGCACTAGATCCCCCTCTTTAAACGAGCGATGCCGGACATGGCAACTATGGTAGTTGCGTAGCTTCTGCTGGTAGATCGTGGACCTCTGGCATGCTAGCATGCGCTCCTCCTCGAGAAGATCTACATCGAGGCGTCTAGATTCTTCAGCGTCACCTTCCTCGTAGGTGATACGTCCAAAATGTATTTACTTTCCCGAACACTTTTGCTATTGATTCTCCTCTAATTTGTGTGATTTGGATACAACTAACACGGACTAACGCTGTTTTCATCAGAATTGCTTTGGCGTCTCATTTTTGCATAGAAAATCAACTTTCAGGGAAAATCCCAGAAAATATCGCAAAACTCCTATTTTACCAGAAGACTCACGGATCTAGAAGACGAGACGGAGGAGGGCCACGAGGGGACCACACTCCCGGCCGCACAGGCCAGGCCAGGCCACGCCTGGGGGTGGTGAGGCCACCTCGGGAACCCCCTCGGTCTCCCTCTTCGCCTACATAAAGCCTTCTGACCTAAAAACAGAGGGGGGTTCAAAGTTTTTCCAGATAGAGTTCCGCTGCGCCGCCACCACCAAAAACCACGATTCAGAACGAGAAACTCTGTTCTGGCACCCTGCCGAGACGGGGAATTGGAGGAGATCATCGCCATCATCATCACCGACGCCTCTCCATCAACCATCCAGGTTTCCCCCATCCATGAGTGAGTAATCCTCCACTGTAGGCTATGGGGATGGTAGGGATTGGATGAGTTCTATGATGTAATCAAATAAGATTGTTAGGGCATGGTGCCTAGTATCTTTGTTAGTGCTTTTTGACATTGTTGCAACTTGTTATGCTTAATGCTTGTCACTAGGGCCCGAGTGCCATGATATCAGATCTGAACATGTTATTGATTCATGATGATAGTATTGTTTTGTGATCTTATCTGCAAGTTGTTTACACATATTATTGTCTGGAACCAAAGGCCCCGAAGTGATAGAAATTGGGACAACAGGAGGGAGTGGCTGTGATATGAGGATCACGTGTGTTCATGGAGTGTTAATGCTTTGCTCCGGTACTCTATTAAAAGGAGTACCTTAATTGTCAATAGATTCCCTTGAGGCCCCGCTGCAACGGGCTAGCAGGACAAAAGATGTTGTGCAAGTTCTCATTGCGAGCACGTATGACTATATATGGAACACATGCCTATGATTATTTAGTACTTGGATGCTTTACCTTGTTTATCTGGAATTTCCCTAGATCTTGATATTACATGAATAGTCTTGTCCGTGCAACGCCCGTCCATCCATCCCTATGCCTACTGCACTCAAATCCTGCTGTTTGCTACTATTGTTACTACTGTCTTTGTTTTCCTGCTGCTGTTACTTTGCTTTTGCTACTACAAAACTGTTGCTACTGATAAACTACTATGAGCAAGACTATTTCCAGGTGCATCTGAATTGACAACTCAGTTGTTAAGGCTTATAAATATTCTTTGGCTCCCCTTGTGTCGAATCGATAAATTGGTTTATACTACCCTCGAAGGCTGTTGCGATCCCCTATACTTGTGGGTCATCAAGACTATTTTCTGGCGCCGTTGCCGAGGAGCATAGCTTTTTTTGTAAGTTCACTTGGATTTATTATTGTTCGCTGCTACCTTTTTATCATGGGTAAAACTCGTGATGGAAAAGTTCCTATTTTACCATCCACTACAAGAAGAGGTATAGTTCTAAACACCTCTGCTGCTCTTGATTCATCGTCTGTTATAAGTAAGCTTGTTACACCACCACCACATACACATGATACACACACCGCTAATACTTTTGAATCTGAAATTGCTTTTTATGCTCATGATGTTACTTCTACTGTGCTTGATGAGAGTGTTTCATTAGGTCCTTTCCTAGATGCTACAATTGCTAGAACTATATTATGAAACACTGAAACTCCTAGTGAAGACACTATTACACCTATTAGCGCACCTGAGTCTAGAGAGAGTTATGATATTAATGATGGTTATATTGAAATTACTGATGAATTTATTGAAGAATATCGAAACACATGTGGTGCTAGTGCTATTAAGAGTCTTCTTGAGAAACGTACTATTATACCTAAACTATCTCCTGATGCTAAGTTTGCCACTTCTCCCATAAACATTAAAGATAAGGATTATGATTTCTCTCTTGATTTATCCTATATAAACATTGTTGAGAAAGAACCTTTTTGTGGGTCTGAGAATGAAAGGGCTGTGGCACATATTCCTAAGCTTTCTACTATGAGTGGCTTATTTTCTGAAGATGTTAAGATGCGCAAGTATTTTGTTGCTAAAATTTTCCCTTTTTCACTAAAAGGAGAAGCTAAAGCTTGGTTTAATAGTTTACCTCATGGATCCATTGATAGCCCTGATTGCTTGATTGCTACTTTCTTTCAGAAATATTTCCCTCCTAGTGCTAGACATGCTGTTTTACTGATTTTTTTTATTTTAAACAGGAAGAAGAGGAGAAATTGCCTGAGTCACGGACAAGGTTTTGTGCCTTGATTCATGCACATCCTGGATGTCCATTACCTAAAAATGAGCTTCTTGATATATACTATAGTGGACTAACTGATGAATCTAGGACATACCTAGATAGTTTTGCTGATAGTGTTTTCAGGTAAAGAACTCCCGAAGAAGCTGAAGAATTAATGGCTAAAATAAGCAAGAATTATGATGATTGGACTATAACTGAGCCAATTACACCTGAGTCTACTACACCTGAACTACCTGTGCATGAACCAACCCCAACACCAACACCAAAGAAGAGGGGAGTGATTGAATTAAATGATGAAGTGATGAAAGAAGCTAAGAAATGTCTTAAGGAGAAGGGTATTAGATCTGAAAATGTGAAGAATTTACCTCCTATAGAAGAATTATGTAAGCCAATTTCCCACTCATCCACTATTGAGGTACACTCTCTCCAACATTTTGATGAAGGTGATATTCC
Organism: Avena atlantica; assembly: GCA_910589765.1. Lineage (NCBI taxonomy): Eukaryota > Viridiplantae > Streptophyta > Magnoliopsida > Poales > Poaceae > Avena > Avena atlantica. Next base: position 442,561,597 of record OU342739.1, read on the forward strand.
TTATGGTAAACCTCCTGATCAATGCTTAGAGGAACTTCATACTTTTATTGTTAAGCAAGGTAATTTTAATAAACAAGTTCAGAATCATTTATTGGAAAACTCTAGAGCTATTAATGAGTTGAAAGATATTGTGGAAAGAACTGCTAATGATGTTAAAATGCTTGTTAAACACTTCCAAATGGTTCAAACTCAAATTGATCAACTTGCTAAAGTACAAAAAGATATGTTAGTCAATGCTTCTGGAGATAAACATGCTTATGAAATTAGAACTAGGAGTGGTGCTACCACTAAGGATCCCTTATATCCTGAGGACATCCTAAAATAATTGAGCAGGACTCTCAACAAGCTGAAAATAGAGGCAATTCTTCTAAGAGAAACAAAAAGAAACATAAAACAGTCGAGGAACCTTCTGAACCTGCTATAGATCCTAATAGTATATCTGTCTCTGATGCTGAAACTGAAAGTGGCAATGATAAAAATAATGCTCTTGATAAGGAAGAAATTGAACAAGAACATGAGAAGCACACTAAGAACACTAAGTACACTAAGGAATATTTTATTGCTAATAAACATGGTAGTGAAAGAGAACCTTGGGTGCAATAACCAATGCCTTTTCCTAATAAGAAATACAAGTCAAAGGAGGAAGAACGCTACAACAAGTTTTGTGAGTGGATGAAACCTTTATTTTGCAAATTCCTTTGACTGATGCTATTAAGTTGCCTCCTTATTCAAAGTATATGAAGGATATTGTCTCTAATAAAAGGAAGATTCCTAATGAGGAAATTTCTACTTTGCTTGCTAATTATTCCTTCAATGGTAAGGTTCCAATGAAACTTGGTGATCAAGGTATTCCAACTATTCCTTGATCTATTAAAAATAATTATGTTAGAACTGCTTTGTGTGGTTTGGGAGCTGGAGTTAGTGTTATGCCTTTTTCTCTCTACAAGAGACTTCAACTAGAAAAATTGATACCAACTGATATATCTTTGCAAATGGATGATAAGTCTACTACTATCCCTGTTGGTATATGTGAGGATGTTCTTGTTATTAAAGTGTCTCATAATTTCTTGGTATTAACTGATTTTGTTGTGCTTGAGATGCCTGAAGATGATACTATGTCTATTATTCTTGGGAGACCTTTTCTTAATAGTACAGGTGCTGTCATCAATTGTAATCAAGGAAAAGTAACTTTTAATATTAATGACAAGGAGCATACTATCTATTTCCCCAAGAAGATTGATAAGACTTATTGGCTAAATTCAATTGAAAATATTGAGGGCATCAAAGTTGGAGAGATATATTGTCCCATTCCACAAGAAAGTTTTGAAACTGTTATGATTGGTACTATTGCTATCAAGATTGAGGTAACATAATAATATAGTGAAATGCAAAGTTTTGTTTCATATAAAATTGTTTTGGTAACAAGACTTGATCAACGTTGTTAACAAAGGGATTTTAATGGACAAAACAATGCTTTCACAATGATTATCCTTTCTCACTTTTATCTTTCTCCATTCCAATCTTTGTTTTTCCTCTTGTTAGTCTTAGTTTTGCTAGTTTCTTGCTTTTTAGAGTGTCTTATAACTTATGTAGTTTTAGTTTTGGTTTGCTTTTATGGCTTTCAAAAATCTTTTTCTGCGAGAAAATCAGTTTTCATAACCTGAAAATTGGCCAAAAATAAAGTTTCCCAAAAATTTCAGAAAATTCTTATTAAATGTTATCATGAAAAAAGGTGTAGAGGGGCACCTGGAGTGACCCAGGGGGACCCACCAGGCCAGCACACCCCTGGTGGCGCGGACAGCCCTAGGGCACGCCTGGCCCAGGTGTGGGCCACCCTGGCCCTCCACTTAGCCTCCTTCCAGCCACTTCTTTATCTCCCCCGAAAAACACCGGAAAACTTCTCAAAGCTCTAGTTCCCGCTGCTCCGTAATTTCGATCTCCTTGCTCATCCCATGTTTGCTGCTGATTTTTGGAGGGATTACTCTCCGGTATGTGCCTCCTCCGCTTTTCCAATTAAATTTTTGATTGGTGGATTGTATCTTGAGTATTTTGCTACTGTAGGTGACAGGTTGTGTGAGCTTGCATGCTTGTTCTATACTTACAGATTTCATTTTGATGCATATTTAGCTCTCTAGCAAGTTCTTATAGTAGTTCCTCATCATTCATTAACTTGGAAATCACTTGGTTTGATGTTTGTCTAAAAATTTCAGAAAAGAAGATGAGTGACTACCAGATGAATCAACATGAATTAAGGGTACTGGAGGTTATGAAAGTCCACAGTGAAGAGGAAGTCTTCTCCTCCATTTATCCATGCCCAGAATTCATGAGAGCTGCAGGGATATTTCAGGATTTCCAAACTCTGATTTCTAATGCAGGGTTGGAACATTTTGTTGGAGAAGAACCTTACCAATATGTGAAACTAACTATGTCTATTGTGCAGGACTTCCAATTTAGTTGGACCTTGCCTAACCCCATGGTTCACTACAAAATTTACAATATAGCTGTCAACCTCCCTTTTGATGATTTTTGTGCAACTATCAGAGTGCCATAGTGGGGTTCATGTGAGAATATTAGAGAGAGACCTACGCCACTCATGGAATTATATGCGGAGATTTTCCAAGGATTCTCCTTCTCAAAGGAGAGTGGTAAAATTATTCATCTCCTATCCATTCGTTATTTTGCCTATTTCATTGCCAAGTGTGTTCTTGCTAGGAAAACTGCTAGTATATTATCTTCATTTGATCTAGCTTTTATCTCAGCCGCCTTGAAACAAGATAGGACATATAACTTGGGTGCTTTGATAGCCTTCCGTCTTGCTGCTAATCGCGAGAAAGGCGGAATTTGTGGAGGCCTTATTGCATCTCATTTATTAGATTTGCATGGTTTAGCGCCTCATCGTCCAGACTTTCAGTTTCCCATAGAGAGGCTAGATCTCAATTCCAGGGTACAACATAAATTTGTTTCTTCTTGGGCTAGTTTGAGCGAGTTACCTTATGAAATAACCTTTTTCAAGAGTGGTTGGAGAGGGGGTAAGTCTAAGAAAGTAGTTCCTTTGTCTGCACCTGCTTTGTTTAACTTTGATACCAGGCAAGGATGGTCACTCACAGAGGAAGAACTTGACACATACATGGCAAAGCTCTCCCAGCAAGAGGAGAATGTTGGAGAGGATGCCGAAGATAATCGGTTCAGCCCTCCAACATGGGGGAGTCTTCATACCAGCATCCCTCCTATGATTGGGGTGCTTCTTCTTCTTCATCACAAGGGCCTGATTATGATCATTCCTACGATGATCCACCGGCTTGGGGTTACTACCCGCGTTATTGATTGATCTCCACTTAGGCCAAAAGCCTAAGCTTGGGAGGGGGGGAGGTATACCGACACCACACTCATCTACATATCATGTTCTGTCCGTACTTCGTATATCCATGTTGCACTTTCTTTTTAGTTTTTGTTTCTGTTTTCCAAAACACAAAAAGACCAAAAATATTTTTGTTGTTTCTCTTGGTTTGTTTCTTTGCCTTTTAGTTTGGTTTTCTATGAGAAAAATCCAAAAAGATTTTGCTTTGTTTGCTTTTGCCTTTAGTTCTTGTTTTCTAAAAATTGAAAACCCCAAAATATTTTTTCTTCTTCTCTAGTTTTGTGAAGTTCGTTGCAGGGTTTAGCTGTCCTCAGTGACTCCTTTGGAGTTTGGTTTCATGTTATTATTAAAGCCAGACAAGTGAAAGGAAATAATGATGATTTATGACAACTCGAGGTGTGGTAAGAGGCTGGTAATGAACTCTAATTGTCTTCATTTTTGTACATATACTCATCATTGTGGGCATGCTTAGCCGGTTCATGTAAGGTGTATGTTATTTAATAAATGCTTAGTAGTTCTTGCTCTCTGATGATTAGCTCAAACTTGCTAATAGTTTGTAGCATGTCACATGAATGTTTGCTTGCATTGTTCTATTCATAACTTGGTATGAAATTGTGGTATCCTCCTCTGAATGCTTCATTTGAATCGACTTGGCACATTTTCATGCATGCATATGATTGAACCAAAGTCAGTTAAGCCTCGATGATTTATTTTGCCTCAGAGTTCTTGCATCACTTTTATTCCATAATTAATTTTGTTTTGTTGCAAGCATGATTATGACAGTTACTGCTCTCTCATTTGTCGCTCCCTTTCTATTGCTAGCCTTCACTTGCACTGAGTATGAGCTCTACTCGTGTTTCCAAACTCCCCAGAACCAAAATTGTCAAAAAGTGTCCACCATATCTACCTATTAGCATCATTTGCTATTCCGTGCATATTTATTATGCCTCGTTTTCTTCCAAATAAAATGTTTGCTTGTTATGAGAAAGTTAGTTAGTAAAGCTCTCACGAACTTGATGTCACACTTTATTTTCTTGCACTTAATAAACCTGAACCACTGTGACTGTCCATGAAAGTTATATGCTTGCAAATTATAGGTTGGGAGTTAGCAGAACCGTGCTGTCACGGGGAACGCTTTCAACACCTGTAAATACTTATCCAGTTGATATCATGCTCTTTTGTTTACGGATGTCGACGGTGTGAAATAAAAGGGGAGCTTGTAAGTCCATGGAGTTATTTATATGTGTTAGAGAAACGCCTGGGCTGCTAGCCTAAGCCATGCCTAATCATGGTGGAAACTTGCAGCATAACCATAATGAGCAATCTGTGAAGCATCCTCAATAAAAACCTATGCAAATAGCCAATAAAAATATCGCTGAGATGCTCATTGTCTGTTGCCTTGTCATTTTGATATGGGATAGCTCCTGCATCATGGGGCAAGGGGTACCCCATTGGCGGTTCTGTATGATACGCATGTACTTACAATGACAAGAACTTACCGGTAACTAAAGTTGAGTAGCATGAGGAATGGACCTCGTACTCAAGGGACATGAGATTTCTAGTTTATGGTCTATCAAGCATATAACTCAAATTGGACCTCACTTTTAACTTAACCACTTAAAGATGCCTATGATAGGGGAAATGAGAGCTCAAATCTAATGAGTATCATACTTTCAGCATTTGGAAGCATTTCAAACTTTTCAAAAACTTTTCACTTCCTTGTTGAGTCACCACTTATTCTATGAGCACTTTCTTGAGAGCATAGTTGTCACTCTTAGTGTAATGTGCTTGTTTTCAAAACTTGGTTAATTATGACATAACTTTGATGCTTGTATCTTTGATATCTTTACTTCTAGTCTTCACTTGAACTTCAAAGGTGCCTTGGCATTTATATTTCGCTCCACAATCAAAGGCAAGCAAGATACCACTCTATCATACCTTCTTATGAGCATTGCAATGTTGCTTATGTTTATGTTTCATGCTGCTTATTATTATTATTGTGTTGGAAGCTCTTCATAGCTTGCATGACTATTGAGTAGACATATTTGCATACTCCTTATTATGAATTGTCTAAGTACCGATCATATGTTGAGATTATATACTTCACATGAAGCAAATGTGTTCGTGAAAGTTCTTTTATCGCACTCAGTTTTCAACTGAATTGCTTGAGGACAAGCAATAATCTAAGCTTGGGGGGAGTTGATATGTCCAAAACGTATCTACTTTTCTGAACACTTTTGCTATTGTTTCTCCTCTAATTTGTGTGATTTGGATACAACTAACATAGAATGACGCTGTTTTTAGCAGAATTGTTTTGGTGTCTCATTTTTGTACAGAAAATCAACTTTCACGAAAATCTTAGAAAATATCGCAAAACTCCTATTTTACCAGAAGACTCACGGAGCCAAAAGACGAGACGGAGGAGGGACACGAGGGGCCCACATCCCTGGCCGCGCGGGCCAAGCCAGGCCGCGCCTGGGGGTGGTGAGGCTGCCTCGGGCACCCGCTCGGTCTCCCTCTTCGCCTACATAAAGCCTTCTGACCTAAAAACAGAGGGGGGTTTGACGTTTTTCCTGATAGAGTTCCGCTACGCCACCACCACCAGAAACCATGATTTAGAACCAGAAACTCCGTTCTGGCACCCTGTCAGGATGGGGAATTGGAGGAGATCATCGCCATCATCATCACCGACGCCTCTCCATCAACCATCCATGTTTCCCCCATCCATGAGTGAGTAATCCCCCGCTGTAGGCTATGGGGATGGTAGGGATTGGATGAGATCTATCATGTAATCGAATAAGATTGTTAGGGAATGGTGCCTAGTATCTTTGTTAGTGCTTTTTAACATTGTTGCAACTTGTTATGCTTAATGCTTGTCACTAGGGCCCGAGTGCCATGATCTCAGATCTGAACATGTTATTGATTCATGATGGTAGTATTGTTTATGATCTTATCTGTAAGTTGTTTACACATATTATTGTGTGGAACCAAAGGCCCCGAAGTGACAAAAATTGGGACAATAGGAGGGAATGGCTGTGATATGAGGATCATGTGTGTTCATAGAGTGTTAATGCTTTGCTCCGGTACTCTATTAAAAGGAGTACCTTAATTGTCAATAGATTCCCTTGAGGCCCCGCTGCAACGGGCTAGCAGGACAAAAGATGTTGTGTAAGTTCTCATTGCAAGCACGTATGACTATATATGGAACACATGCCTATGATTATTTAGTACTTGGATGCTTTACCTTGTTTATCTGGAATTGCCCTAGATCTTGATATTACATGAATAGTCTTGTACATGCAACGCCCGTCCATCCATCCCTATGCCTATCGCACTCAAATCCTGCTGTTTGCTACTATTGTTACTACTGCCTTTGTTTTATTGCTGCTGTTACTTTGCTTTTGCTACTACAAAACTGTTGCTACTGATAAACTACTGTGAGCAAGACTATTTCCAGGTGCAGCTGAATTGACAACTCAGTTGTTAAGGCTTATAAATATTCTTTGGGTTCCCTTGTGTCGAATTAATAAGTTGGGTTATACTACCCTCAAAGACTGTTGCGATCCCCTATACTTGTGGGTCATCAAGACTATTTTTTGGCGCCGTTGCCGGGGAGCATAGCATTATTTGTAAGTTCACTTGGATTTATTATTGTTTGCTGCTATCCTTTTCATCATGGGTAAAACTCGTGATGGAAAAGTTCCTATTTTACCATCCACTACAAGAGGTACAGTTCTGAACACCTCTGCTGCTCTTGATTCATCGTATGTTATAAGTAAGATTGTTACACCACCACCACATACACATGCTATACACACTGCTACTACTGCTAAATCTGAAATTGATTTTGATGCTCATGATGTTACTTCTACTGTGCTTGATGAGAGTGGTTCATTAGGTCCTTTCCTAGACGTGGCTTTATTCCCTGCAGAATTAATCCATTGGCCTGCTCAACTAGACCATTGGATTGTGGATGCGCCATAGATGCTAGGTCAAGTCGGATGCCCTTCAATCAACAATAAGCCTCTACTTCTCCGAGTGATAAGTTGCTACTGTTGTCGGTGATGATGCTATGTGGGCGACCAAATCTCACCACTAGATCCCGGATAAACCTAAGGGCAGTTGCCCCATCAAGCTTTCTAATGGGTTTAGCCTCTATCCATTTTGTGAATTTATCAACTGCTACTAGCAGATGTGTAAACCCACAATGTGGCGTCTGTAATGGTCCAACCATGTCAACCCCCCAGACTGCAAACGGCCAAGTTATTGGTATAGTTTGCAAGCTGGTACATGTGGTTGTCGGGCATAATATTGGCATCCTATGCATGTATCGACCAGCTTGTCGGCGTCCGCCTTTGGGCCAGCCAGTAGAATCCTTACGGGAAGGCTTTGGAGACCAAAGATCGAGGAGCGGCATGATGCCCGCAATCTCCAATATGTATTTCACGAAGGATATCAATACCTTCTTGCTGGGAAACACACTTTAGATATACGCTAGTGGTGCTTCTTTTGTAGAGATGTCCATTAATTATGGTATAGCCCTTTGCTCGACATACTATTTGCCGACTTTCGACCTCGTCGATGGGCAAATTTCCGTGTACGAGATACTCCATGAACGGTTTTGTCCAAGCCGGACGGACTATTGTTACTACATTAACAAATGATTCAACTCCATCCGAGTTCTCGGAGTCCGCTTCCTTCATAGATGGGGTCAATAGATGCTCCAGAAAAACGCTAGGCAGATTTGGTTTGCGCCCTGATCCAAGCTTTGACAGTAGGCCAGCCGCCTCGTTTTCCTCCTTCTTGACATACTTGATTTCGTAGCCTTCGAAGCACTTGGCTATCTCGTCTACTTCGTCTCGATATGTTGCCATCATAGGGTTCTGCGCGTTCCAGGTGCCAGCTACCTGTTGGGCAACCAAGTCAGAATCTCCAGAACAAACTACGCACTTGATGCCAATATCCTTGGCTACGCGGAGTCCGTGAATGAGTGCTGATGAATGCATATTTGTGTCATGTTTTAGATTATTATTTTGCATTGTAGTGGTAGGATCTTGGTATTTTACGGTGTTTACACACACTTTTTATGTTTATTTTCACCAGGATCTGATCAGATGATAGATCCGATGGACACAATTCTTGGACCACGTATATTGGAGTGAAATGGAGCAAAAAACTACGTAAATTTCTTATCTGGGAAATATTAATAACACCATAAGAAAACCCGAAGCAATTGGAGGATACAAAAGGGTTAACGACCAACTATATGGTGTGAAGAAATATTCTGACCGTATAGTTCCCGCCGTATAGTTGGTTCCAACACCGCCTCCTCAAATAGTTTCACCCCGTGCAACTGGATCAGGGAGACGACATACATAACACCTAGAAATCATCGAAACCTAACATATGGAAGGCATCTGGAGGGGGAACTCATCCACCGGGGATCCATCTTCGCGCTACACAGATCCAGGAGGCTAAGGCATCGATCTTCATCATCAACCGCTGCATCACCACCATCTCCATCCATTCCATCTCCATCCGTACTCGTTGTGGATTTATACAAGTACTATTCATCTATGATAGATCCCATTACTTTTGCCATGATATTGATTGCCTCCATGTCTGAGTAGATCATTAATTCTTGGGGAGATGGAGAAACACTGGCATGAGACTGAAATAAGATAAAATTTATTATGATATTCATCGCTGTGACCATGTGTTAGATTTTCTACATCTTGATGTTGGGAGAAGTCAACCTCTCAATATTTGCCTCTTGTGGGGACTTGGTGGAGGGAACTACTTGTGGATAGACGGAGGAGTGTTAGCACTTAAGTGACTATAAAGTTGTTGTCACCCCTTACGTATCAACTTGGTAATCGAGGAAACTCAAAAAAACTATAAATGCCATGGGATACATCCTGCGGGATTATGTCCCTTAATAGCACAGTAATTCAATTGATGTTGATTACTGTCTGCTGTGGTTATGAGGATTATTTGAGCAGTGGTTGCTGCCTCATTGTCCAAATACGGAGTTCCTCTCACACATACATAGTTGAGAATATTCATGATAACAATATTTACCTTAGCCCTTTATAATGCTAGTGGCATATCCGTTAATCCCTAAGAACGCTTTTCCCCACTGAAGTTTCAAATCTCTTTTACATACGCGATACTTATTTTCTGTATTCAGTTTTGTTTACTTTACTCATTGTTCTCTTATACCAAAAACCCCAAAACACCTTTTTACACAATACTCACATTTTGTCTTGTCACTTAGAACTTTATTTAGCATTTCTATTTTTAGTATTTATTTCAAGAATTCTTAGACTTCAGACTCCTGCTCCCTATGGGATCGATATCTTTATTTCGAAACTAGCTACAAATGATCTATGCACTTGCAGTCATCAAGTGCTTCATATTCCGCCATGTTATTTGTAGCCTCAAAATGGATTTGCAAGACATAGTGCAGTTTTTCTCCTGTTGGTGACTATAGTAGCACACCAGCCCCCGAGCCATTCAGTAGCTTTGATCCGTCAAAGTGCGTCACCCAATATTCTGGCTCTGGTACAGGAGAAGCATTTGGCATCTCCGTCCAATCTGCAATAAAATCTGCCAAGATTTGTGACTTGATAGCGTCGCATATCTTGTAGGTGATCTCGAAGGCGGCAAGCTCAATGCCCCACTTCGCGACCCGTCCTGTAGCGTCGCTATTGTTGATGATGTCGGATAGTGGAGCTTTGCTCACTACTGTGATAGGGTGCTCCTAGAAGTAGCGCCTTAGCTTCCGAGAAGCAAGGAACACTCCATAAGCTAGCTTTTTATAGTGCGGGTAATGCTGCTTGGACTCCGTCAAGACCTCGCTTACATATTAAACTGGTCTTTGTATTCCGTACATGCTGGTTCCTTCCGCTCCACCATGACAATGATGTTGATAACCCGGTTGGTGGCTGCCATGTAGATAAACCTAGGCTCCACTGGTTCAGGTGTTGCAAGCATAGGGGATGAAGAAAGTATCCTCTTTAACTCCTTAAGCGCAGCGTCCGCCTCTTCTATCCATATGAATTTTTCCGCCTTCTTCAGCAACTTGTATAGCAACAAGGCCTTCTCTCCAAGTCGGCTGACAAACCGGCTTACCACTGCCACACAGCATGTGAGCCATTGGATGTCCTTCAGGCATGTCAGACGGCTGATGTTGAGGATGACCTTGATCTTCTCCGGGTTAACCTCGATTCCAGGTTGGGAAATGATGAAGCCCATCAATTTGCCAGCTAGAACCCCGAAGACACACTTCTTGGGGTTAAGAATCATGTTGTATTTCCGGAGATTATCAAAGGTTTCCTTTAAGTCAGATATTAAGTCATTTGATTTTTTAGACATCACCGCAATATCGTCCACGTAGGTGTGAACGTTCCGACCAATTTGGTCGTGTAGGAAATGTTGCATAGTCCACTGGTACGTGGCATCTGCGTTTTTTTTGCCCAAAGGGCATCGTGACATAGCAAAACATGCCATAAGGTGTGGTGAACAAAGTGGCCAATTGGTCTGAATTCCTCATCTTGATCTGGTGGTATCCTGAGTATGCATCTAGAAAACATAGAAGTTCCGAGCCAGCTTTCGAGTCAATGACTTGGTCATTGAGAGGCAAAGCAAACGGATCCTTCGGATATGATTTTTTCAAGCTGGTGTAATCAAAGCACATTCTTAATTCTTTGGTTCCCTTTTTGGGCACAAGTACATGATTGGCCACCCATTGGGTGTGAAGGACTTCTCGGATAAAACTAACCTTAAGTAACCTAGCTATCTCTTTGCCTATGGCGTGTCTCTTCTCGTCCCCGAAGTATCATAGAGGTTGTTTCACCAGTTTGCACTTTGGATCAATATTCAAGCTGTGCTCGGAAAATGCCCTAGGTACACCTTTTATGTCGGCAGGTTTCCAGGCTAAGATGTCCCTATTCTCACGGAGGAACTTGGCGAGCGCGCTTTCCTATTTGAGATCCAGGTTTGTCCCAATGGCGGTGACCTTGGAGGCATCGCCTACCACAAGTTCCACTGGCTTGGTCTCGATGGTGGCCTTGAAGGCGGGATCAGAGTCAGAAATCCGCTTCTTCGATGTCGGCATCTCCGAGTCGTCAACCTTGCTCTGGATCTCCTTGAATTCTTCGCTGTAGAGGACAGCTTCTGCAAAGGCTGCTTATCCAATATCGCAGTCCCTTACCTTTGAAAAGCTTCCGGATACGGTGATGACACCGTTTGGTCCGGGTATCTTGAGCTTATTGTAGACAAAGCATGGCTTGGCCATGAAGGAGTGGAAGATGTCGCGTCCGAATATGACGTGGTACATGCTCTTGAAGGGGACCACTTCAAAGGTCATGCATTCTTAACGGTAGTTGTTAACACCACCAAAAGCGATCAGAAGTGTGATGCACCCAAGGGACCGAGCCTCCCGACCAGGAACTATGCCATGGAACACGGTGTTGGTATGCCTTAGGTTGGTCTCTGCCAAGTTCATCTTGTGCAGTGTATCCAGGTACATAATGTTGATGCTACTTACGCTATCCACCATGCACTTGGTGAACTCATTTTCGTCAATCAAGGGGTTGATGACCATGGCGTATTGGTTCTCTGTTGGAACAAGGTCATGAGATTGGAAGTTCTGACCAGCGCAGGTACTGGGGAACCGGGGGTAGGGTGGCCATCAGAATCCTCAGAGAGGTCTTCTGTGACCGAATAGTTGGGGTGCCAAGGAAAGTGTGGTAGACGGGGGCCTTCTTTCGAAGGGGTTCTTGCCTTTTCCATCGCCCTCGTCAGCGTGCTTGGGGTCAACGTCCTCGTCCATTTCACTTGAATCCTTGGACTCCACTTCCTTATTATTACCTTTTCCCTTGCCTCACGGTCGATTCTTCGGACTTTGCTTGTAGCCAAAATCCGGGTCTTCTTTGAGATTGTTGACGAACTTGCAATGGCGATTGGTGTAGGTAGATTTTCCATTGGCGTCGAGGTGTACGAGGTGTACGAGGCGCGGCATATCGCGGTATTCTTCGTAGGTTTGGGGAACACGGGGCACTGCCGGGATAGTTTCACTACCGCGCTACTGCCCACGACCAGCCCCCGGGCCTCGGCCACACTGTCTGCCATCACCTCTTCCTGCAAACGTCATTGCGAGCATGTCGGAGGTTGGCTTTTCTTCTGGTGGAATCTTCCGCTTAGTGATATTTTTCCTCTTAGATTGGGTTGGAATGGAAATTGCCGGCAAAGAGCCACGAGCATCGTCGTCAGCAACTGCGAACTCACTATCCAGGGAGATCACCTGATTGAGATCCAACCTATGATTGTCTTGTAGGCGCTTCAACTTATGTCGTAGCAAGGTGCCATTTTCCAAACCATAAATGTAGGCGGCCATAGCTCTGACCGTGCACTCCCGCGCAACAATTTTTCATATCCAGCCAGCGGGAGAGGTAGGATCGAGATATATTGTCCTTCTTCTGGACGCACTGCTGTAGATCGCCGACATTGCATAGACGTTCATACATACCCTCGAAATTCTTGGTGAACGCTTCTTGCATGTCCAACCAATTGCATATGGACTTCTTTGGCAAGTCGTTGATCCATTGGCGGGTCGTGCCCGTCAACATTAACATGAGGTACTTTATGGAAACATTGGGGTTTCCCCCGGCGATCTCGACCATGTTGCCGTAATCCTGCAACCACGTAGCTGGCTTAGCGGTGCTGTCATAGGGCTTGATCATCTTGTCAATCCATAAACCCTTGGGGTAAGTTGGTCCAAGGTACTGTCCTTCCCGGGCCTCCGGAATCTTATCGAAGCGTGAACACGCGTTGTATGGCTCTGGGTTTGCTTTCTTCTTCTTGGCATCAAGGGAAGGGATGCATGAACGATGAAGTCCTCCCCCGACATGGTGGCTGATAGGGGGCGACGGAGGCGGAGGTGGCGGTGGGTTAGCCTTCTTGATGTTCCCCTCCTGCGAATCCTCATGCCTGTCATGGTTGCTTGTCGGACGTGGAGGGTGATGGGGATATGCCTACTGGGGTATACCCAGCAGGGCGTTTCCGACTGGCCCGAGAGCTAGCGAGTGGGCCTGCAGAACGACGAGTGGATTGAAGCCCAGCAAGGTACCGAGCGACTGGAAGCTGAAGGCCCAGGCGAGTAGATAGGCCCAGTCGGATTAGGTTAAACGACTATTAAAGATGTAACCGAATCGGTTGAGATATGTAAACCCTAGGGGAGGTGAGCCTATATAAACCTCCCTAAAGGGTGAGTAGAGATACGTTCCCTCATACACCCAAGCGACTCGCCGCCTAGCCGCCGAGCTCGCCCATTGTAACACCTCCATAATACAATCTAGCAGGAGTAGGTCTTTACCCTCCGGGGGGCCGAACCTGGGTAAAACCCTGTGTCTTTGCCCTCATCTCGCACTGCAGATGGCTGGCCGCCCTTGCCCCTCGTTCTACTACTCGTTGCCGATTGCAGCATCTGCCGTAACCATTCCCACGACAGTGGCGCCCACCGTGGGGCCTGGCCGGTCTGGCCGGTGTTCTGCGGCGAGATCCAATCTACCCATCAACGAGACGGTCGCCACCGGCCGCATGATAGCGATCGGCGAGATGCTCCAGATCTTGCCGAGCAGCTACGTCCCGGCGGCGCGACCCGTCACGCACAGCGTGATCCCGCCAATCGGCACGATCAGCCCCTTCGTCGGCCTCACCGACGTCATCGTCTCGGAGGACTCGGCTCGCATCCGCGAGTCGCCGTCACGCGATCGGCTCTCCGAGAGCCAGATCCGCACGATCCACCGCCTCGCCTCCGAGTACAACTCGGCCCACAGCAACGTGGTCGGGAATTCAGCGGCCGCAGAAGATGCGGCCCTCACCGACGACGCCGACTCGGCGACCCCGGCGTCACTCGCCGGATCCATCACCGCGGCCTCGTCCGCGGGCTCCATCGCCCAGGTCTCCAACGCGGGAGACTTCGAGGACCCCTCCATCCACGGGATCTTCGAATTCGACTCCGGGTCAGAGAACTCCGCCGACCTCCGCGATGGAACCAATCGCCACGCCGTGGCCTACATGGCCACCGGCGCCGATCCGCCGGAGGATCCGTTCTCCACCCCAATCCCTCCTAACGCCACGGCAACGGAGGTCGAGGAACTCCGTTTGAAACTGGCGGAGGCGGTGCGCAAGGAGCAAGCCGAGCGCGAAAAATTTCGCCTCGAGCAGGTGACGGCGCAGGAGCTGTCATGCTACCACCAGCAGCGGATCAGGTCACGCCTGAACCCCACCGTTCAAGGGCGTGCCCTGAACTTCGACAACGAAAACGACCCGGCCCGCGTGGCCGAGCGCGCGATCTGCGAGAACACGCCACCAGGAGGAAGCGCCCGACCACCACCAGGATCAACGGCGATGGGCGCCCCACCTCCACCCAACCGCACCCCTCCCAGGGACCAGCCGCGGATAGTAGTATCCTCACGGGAGCGAGACGCAAACGGCCTCCCACTGTTCTCCACCCCGATGGACAACCTCGTGGCAGGCCGAGCAGTAGCCGACAGCATCACGGCCACCGGCGACGGCGCCCTACAGATCCAATACGTCAGGGCCCTGCTCGCGAAGGCCGTCGAGCAGCAAAAAGTGGGCGCCGACTCGCAAGGTCGAGTATACTCGCGTTCCTCGGGAAGCAGAGCGGCCTCCAGCGGCCGCCCAGCGGCGGCAAACACCCTCAACTGCCCGCCACCAGACCCACTGCAGCTCCAACACCGACCCACGAACGCGGCACTCTCCACCAACGACCCCAGGCCGGCGACCAACTTCGTCGCCGCTAACGGGCAACCCATTGATGCCCGCACCCACATCATCAGCAACCAAAACTGGCGCGCACGCCAGCCCGACGACTTGCGGCACACCCTAACTAATCGCCGCGACGGCGAGCCCATGGGGTCGCTCAGTCGACTCGGCCCCAAGTGCTTCGGACCAATGATCCGAGGCGAGAAGTACCCGCCAAACTTCAAGGCGCCAAAGGAGATAGAAACATACGACTCCTCGTACGACCCCGCCGTCTGGCTCGACACATACCTCATGGCAATGGGGATCGCGGGTCACACTGACCTACTCGCCGCCCGTTACCTCCCCCTGATGATGGAGGGGACGTGCAGGCAGTGGATCAACACTCTCCCCCAGGACAGTATCGATTCCTGGGAGGAAATGCGCGACGCCTTCGTCAGGCACTTCGAGTGCTCCTACACCCGCGCCACCACTATTGAGGACTTGGAACGGTGCGTCCAAGGACCCCGCGAGTCGACCCGCAACTGGGTCCAACGGTGGCAAGAGCTTTGGTACAACGCGGTCGGCATCCACCCGGACACCGCGATCCATTGCTTCAAGACCTCGTGCCGCTACGAGCCTCTAGTCGCCAAGCTCAAACGACACTCCCGCACTCTCGACAACATCCCCGACCTCCTCGAGATCGCCAAACGGTACGCCGAGGAAGATCCAAACCAGGAAACTAACGACGAGTCAGGAGGGCAACGCCGCACGAGCGGCAACGACGGCAGACGCCGAACCGACCTACGCTACAGCGGCACTCGTCTCACTGGCAAGCGCCGCAGTAACGGGCGAGTCGACTTCGTCGCCAACGCCGGGCACGCGCAGCGCGAGCCCAAGAGCTACCGCCGCGATGGAGGGCAACGCCGCGATTGCGGCAATTACAAGAACAAGCCAAGGTTCGATCCCGCGGCCCTCCTTAACCAACCATGTGCGTTCCATAGCAGGGAAGGGAAGCCCGCAACGCACACCACCGCCGACTGCCACACCCTCAGGGAAATCGAGAAGGCACGACAAGCGCGGGAGGACCCCGACAACAACCCGCCAAATGGCGGAAAATTCAGAAAAGTAGCCGGCTCGCTCCACACCTTCACAGGCTTTAACACGAAGCGCGAGAAGAAGGTCATCGCCGGCGCCATCGCCGTCAATGCGGTGGCCCAAATAGACGTCCCCCAGTTCCTGAACTGGTCGGAACAGCCCATCACCTGGAGCCGGCAAGATCACTCGCCGCGCATCGAGTACCCAGGACGAGTCGCCTTGGTGGTCAAGCCCAAGGTTGGCGACTACTGGCTCCCCAAGACACTGATGGACGGCGGTAGATCCATCAACATCCTCTACCTCGACACCTTCAGGCGGCTGCAGCTCCCGCAGTCGATGATCGAGACGACCCACACCATGTTCCACGGCATCGTCCCCGGTCGGAAGGCGTACCCGATCGGCAAGGTCACGCTGCCAGTCACTTTCGGCACACCGGCAAACTTCCGCACCGAGCGGATCGTCTTCGAGCTAGTGCCCTTCGACAGCCCTTACCACTGCGTCCTGGGGCGCCAGGCGTTCGCTAAATTCATGGAAGCGCCCCACTACGCGTACAACGCGATGAAGCTCTTCGGGCCGTGTGGCGTCATCACCATCAACGGCGACCCCGACATGGCCGCCGAGTGCGAGGCCAAAGGAGCCGAGCTCGCCGACGCCGTCATCGCGGCAGAGACTAATCACGCCGACGAGCTCGCCAAATACGCGAGCGGGGTCAACAATGACGACCCCACAATACTCAAAAAGCCCAACTCAGAGGGCGCAAACACCTCAACCTTTGAGGCAATGACGCACACTCGCACCGTCGAGCTGGTCCCAGGCGACTCCAGCCAGACGGTGACGATCGGGACAGGCATGAGCCCAGCATAGGAAGACGCGCTCATCGAGTTCCTCCGTGAGAACAGGGACATCTTCGCATGGAAACCCTCCGACATGCCCGGTGTCCCTAGGGAGCTCGCTGAGCACAAACTGAACGCCGACCCCAAAGTGCGACCTGTCAAGCAGTCGCTACGGCCCTTCAATGAAGAACGCCGTCGAGCAATCACCGAGGAAGTGCAGCGTCTACTCGCTGCCGGCTTCATCCGTCCAATCAAGTATTCCAAGTGGCTGGCAAACCCAGTCCTGGTCGAGAAGAAAAACGGGACCTGGAGAATGTGTATCGACTACACAAACCTGAACAGCGCCTGCCCAAAGGAGCAGTTCGTCCTCCCGCGGATCGACCAGATAATCGATTCAACCGCGGGTTCGGAGTCGCTATGTTTCCTCGACGCCTACTCTGGGTACAACCAGATCAAAATGGCTGTCGAAGACGAGAAGAAGACGGCGTTCATCACGCCATTCGGAGCCTTCTGCTACACCGCCATGACCTTCGGCCTCAAGAACGCCGGGGCGACCTACCAGAGGTGCATGCAAGAATGCCTCGCGAGCCAAATTGGCCGCAACATCCACGTCTACATCGACGACGTGGTCGTGAAGTCCGCTCTCCAAGGCGACCTACTCACCGACCTGGCGGAAACCTTCGCCAACCTGCGAAGGTACAAGATAAAGCTCAACTCAGGCAAGTGCACCTTCGGTGTACCCGCCGGACAACTACTGGGGTACGTCGTCTCCAAACGAGGGATCGAGGCGAACCCAACAAAGATCGACACGATCGCCCGGCTCGTCAAACCCGAGTGCCTGCGCGACATCCAGAAGCTGGTCGGGCGAGTAGCGGCTCTCAGTCGCTTCATCCCCCGCCTGGGCAAAAAGGCGATGCCCCTATACCGCCTGATGCGCAAGAACCCCACCTTCCAGTGGGACAAGGAGGCGGACGACGCGCTCCGCGACCTTAAAAAGGTGCTACTTGCCGCACCACTACTCGCCGCCCCCGCCGACAAAGAACCTATGATGGTTTACGTCGCGGCGTCCGAGCGTGTCGTCAGTGCTGTGATGGTCATCGAACGACCAGAGGAAGGAAAGGAGCGCCCGGTTCAGTGGCCGGTGTACTACATCAGCGAGGTCCTCACCGAGTCGCGCCAGCGGTACCCACAGTACCAAAAGCTAGTATACGCGGTCTTCAGGGCTCAGCGGCGCCTGCCGCACTACTTCCAGGAGCACCCGATCACGGTCGTCTCCTCAGCGCCACAGCAAGACATCATCCGCAATCGCGAGGCGACCGGGCGGGTCGCCAAGTGGGCCGTCGAGATCGGCGTCCACAACATCAAATACGAGCCACGAAAGGCGATTAAGTCACAGGCGCTGGCAGACTTCATCGCCGACTGGGAGGAGGCCCAGCAGCCAGAGAAGCTGCCGTACCTCCATTACTGGAGCCTGCACTTCGACGGCTCCAAGAACGCGGACGGTGCAGGAGCAGGGATAGTGTTGAATTCACCAAAGGGCGACAAGCTCTGCTACATCCTCTGCCTCGACTTCATGCCCTGCACCAACAACATGGCTGAATACGAGGCCCTACTCCACGGCATGCGAGCCACCAAGGAGATGAACGTCAATCGCCTCCGCTGCTACGGAGATTCCGACCTCGTCACGGGGCAAGTCGCCGGCACCTGCGACGCCGTCTCCCCTACCATGGCGGCGTACCGCCAAGCGGTGGACAAGTGGGTGGAGGCCAAGCCAGTCCGGAAATGCGACGGGAAGACCGCCACTAAATTCCTATGCGAGCTCATATATCGCTACGGGTTCCCAAACAGTATCATCACGGACAACGGCACCAACTTCGCCAAGGGAGCCATGGCCGAATTCTACGAAGAGCACCACATCCGGCTCGACCTCGCGTCAGTCGCTGTAACACCCTCAGAATCGGCCCTATGCAAGTTTTAGCGAAACCCGCCAAACCCGCATAGAAACGATTCGAAGGTGCCCACCAGGCACTTTCGTGCGGGTGGAAAACGAAGTAATAACATTACACAACAGTCCTCGATGGGACCCACGGAACAAATATATACATCAGCGACTCAACGAGTCAAGAATACAGATATACAGAACAAAGATCGAAATCACCTTAAAAATGATACAGCGTCCGACTACGGACAAGATGCAAATGGGGCTAAGAGCCCTGAAGAATAACCAATGGCGTCCATAACCCTGCCCAGGCCAAGCCGGAAGGGTAACCCTGCTAACGACGTCGATCTCAAAACCTGCTTAAACAAAAGGGGTGCCGACAATGGGCAAAGGAAAAAGAGGAGCGTCAGTACTGAGGCCAGTACACGGCGAGGCTAGAATTCGGCGGTCCTCGCCTACATAGGTATGGTGGACTGAAGCGGCAGCGGCAGCATGCACTGAACACCCTATAGAGACTCGATACAACTGGCGGCAAGCAGAGAGGGGTAAGAAAGACCTATTCGGAACCAACCTGATACTACCACCAATCAAACCCATCATGGCGTTTCCCCCTCGAGACCAAACGAGGAAGTCAACCGAGGAACTCACACAGTTGGCAGTTTTATTTATTCAGTTATCGTTGCACCAATTACTAGTCAGGTATAGATAATCATCCTGATAAAATAAGCAGTGGGCCGTTTTAGTTAACCATTCCATTGTAGTTGCGGCACTTACTAGTCAGATACAATTAGCATGAGGTAACCCATAAACCCAGCAGTTGTTGGTACTTTTATTTAGCCATTCCGTTTTAGTTGCAATACTTACTAGTCAGATACAATTGTCGCAAGCGACAAATCAAGCAAGCAATTGTTGGCAGTTTTATTTAGCCATTCCGTTGTAGTTGCAATATTTACTAGTCATATCAGATACAAGTCAATTTATAACAGTAAACTTTAGTTATAGTTGTCTATGATCGAGATACTGTGCTCCAAGTCGTCCATAACCGCGGACACGGCTTTCAGAAAGTTTTAACCCGGCCGGGGTGCACAAATAGCAACACACACACGATCAACCTCGGAAAAACCAAATCAAAACCCTACGAGGTCTTCACGACAGAGCAATCACAAGATTCAGAAATATTTCAGGGGGCCACCCCATTGAGTAGACCCGCAACGAAGTAAGCAAGCTCCGAGACGGACTCAAGGTTTGCGACAATGGCTGTAAACGACTGGGAACCCAAAACTGGGATTGTCGATACCGCGAAAACATTCCGCTTACCTAAACAGTACAGGTGCTATCTGTCGCACAATTTAAATAAAGCAGTAAAGCATGGCATAAGTACAGGATAATAAATAAAACCTCAAACTAGTTTGTGGCCCCAAGAAATAAGACGGAATCAAGCTCTGGCTAAGGGGGGCCCATAATTCCCCATATGTGGATAGCGCGATAAATCAAGGAACATGTATCAAGCACTCGGGGTCCTACGGGACACAAGTGGGCGGTCGGAAACCAAATATTATCTATCACCCACCGATGCCTCTGCTTACTTACTTCAATTTTAGTTATTAAACAGGAATTAAGGTGAACGAGAATTAAAGCCGAGATCATCTCCATCATCAAACATGTGGCAATACTCCAACAACTGTGGTACATGGCGACACGCATCAGCACTTGAGCAAGCGACTACGACGCGCAAGTCCAACTATCTACCAAACAACAGGTAATAGGATGTGTCCAAGGCATTATATGGTTGCAAGGGATTACACGGGTACGAATCTAGAGCATCACAACACGGATAGCAATAGATCAACAGGAGGGAATAAATACTATAAAAGTAAGATATGTAGAAAGAGGGGAGATGCTCGCCTGAAAACATTGCCGAAGGTTCAACCGGAGATCGGGGCGAAGCTCACATCAACTCAACGGCCTTATCCGCGAAGAAGCAAAACACTAGGAGAAAAACCGGATACAATATTCAATGCTACGACAAAAGATCGGGCATGCTTATGATATGATGCATGACATGGAAAGATGCGATACAATTAGGTCATATTAAGCGGAACCGGGGTCCCGACATTTAATTAAACAGTTCAAGTTATTTAGCTACCCCAAAATTAAATGTTGTTTGAACAAGGTAAAATATAGCACCGGTTCGCTATGCAAATTTAAATGAGGCCAATATGAGACTAGATTTGCCCGCATATGGGCCCCATATTTAATTAGAGGTGAATCGGCATAAGGCCCCCAAACCAATGACATGCATGCGAGAATGACAATTAATATGCAACAAGTTGTTATTTCATTTATAAAATAGGGCTCGAGGAAAAGGGTCACACATCAGGGTTCGACGATCTTGGTGTTCTGGGGTGCGGGGTTCGACAGGGTCCAGGGTCCGGATCTGGGGTTCGGGGTTCGACGGGATCTGTCTCGACGGGATCGTTCTCGGATTCCGGGGTTAGGGTCTTCGGATCGGGGAAGTAGATCTTGTCGCATCCGGGAAGCAGGTCTTGGGTTGGTGCCGGGGCGCGTCGGACTTGCCTGTTCGCTGTCGTTCTTGTCGTCGTGCAGATCTTGTCGGGTCCTTGTGTCGGGTCGGTCTCGGCGTTCGGAGAGGAAGGACTTGGCGTTTTCCGGGTTGGAGAGCTTGCCGTTCCGTGGCGATCTTGGCGTTCTCTGGGGGGAATCATGTCGAGCCATCGGGTTTGGTTCGGACTTCGGGTGTGTGACTGCATCATCGGTGCTCCATGAACACCTTGTCGTACCGACGTCACCGGATCCTCGGCTTGGCATGCATCACCCCTCGATCACATATTGGCGTTCTTGGGGTTCCGTCTCGATGGCGAACTTGAGTTGGTTGCGGTCACTAGGGAAGTTGATCTTGTTGTCGTCGTTGTATCGGGGAGGTTGTCCCGCGTCTTGTAGTATCAGTACCACGTTGACACAGCAACAACAGCACCCGACCAAGCGTGGCATGAACAGGCTGCAGCGGGCTTGCAGGGCCGACCCGCGGCGAGGCACGCGAGAGGCAGCGCTGGCGCGCTCCTGGGGACGCGCACAGGGGAGGTCGGCGGTGGCGGCCCGCGCAGAACGAGGCGAGGCAGGCATGGCTCGGACGCGCTGGTGGTGGCCATGGCGGCGCGACGTGCCCAAGGTGCAGGACGAGGCGGCGACGCCGCTGGGAGCTTGCGGGCTGGCGCTCGAGACGGGGCGATGAAGGGCGGCCAGCAGGAGAGGGGCGGCCGGCCGGCGGGGCTCCGGGGTCCGGCGGCGAGAGGGGAGACGCAGGGCCGACGACCTGAGGAGACGGCGGCGGCGACACGCGCGGTCTCGGACGGGAGAAGATGGGGGCCTGGCGCGAGGCGGACGGCGAGGAGGGGGGACCCGGGGAGGAGCTCGGCCGCGTGGAGCGGCGAGGGAGGCGGTCGATGGCGGCGCGGGGCGAGCCGGCGAGGGGGACGGAGGGCGAGCTCGGGGGCGGCCGCGGGCGCGGTGGCGATGGAGGGGCGGGGCTGGCCCGACCGGAGCGGAGGGAGAGGGCCCGGGCGACGGTGGCGGTGAGGTCGGGTGAGGCGGGAGGCGGCCGGTCCGGCGGGCGCGGCGACGGGGCACCTGGTGGCGGCGAGCTTGGCGGGCGGAGATGCGGGGCGCGGCCGACGGGGCTGGCGGTGGTTGGGGAGAAGCTGGTCGAGGCGGGAGGGCGCCGGCGACGAGAGAGAGGGAGGGGCCGGCGGCTGGTGGCGGGATGCTGCCGCGGGAAGGGGCCGGGCTCGGGGATGGGGTGAGGAAGAAGGGCGGGGCCGGGGTAGGTGGAAGGAGCGGGATGCGCCAGAGAGAGAGGAGAGGGGAGGGCGTCGCGTCGGTGGGTTGGGGAGCGTGCGTGAGGTGGGTCCCGGGGCGGCCAGGGGGGTTGTCGGCAGGGGCTGGTGGTGGTTGGCCTGGTGGCGGTGGACCCCGCCCAGGTGGCCTGGTCGGTGGGGGAAGTGGGGAGTGGGGGTGAGAGCAGGTGGCCAGGTGGCGGGATGGGGTTGGGTAAGGGAGAGGGGTGGAGTGAGGTGTCACGAGGGGAGTGGTCGGGGTGAGGTGGAGGCTGGGTGGGTAGACTAGGACAGGGTAGACTAGGGATTTTTGGGTTGGGCCGTTTTAGAACTGGGGTGGTCGTTCGGGTCTATCCGGCCCGTTCGACTGCCCCACTAAAATAATATAATAATTTATTTGTTTATCACGGGGCTTTTACAACCCGATAGCGGACAAAACAAAATAATCCGGAGACCCGGGGTTTTGCGTTGAATAAAGACGGGGCGTTTAGAAAACTAATTAGGTTTTTTCCGAAAATAGTTTGATGCAAGCAAATGCAAGACGATGACGATGCTCAAATGCAATGTGGCATGATGACATGAGCATGCTGTCATGATGATGCAATGCACAAAAACAATGCGATTTTCTAGTAGTGGTTTTTGCGGGATGCCACAATTCGACACCACTAACAATGGATCTCGCCCTCGAGATCCGCCTCATGGTACCGGGAAGAAGGTCGGCGGTCTGCGTCTTCTCACTTCGTGTAGATCCTCACGACACCACTAACAAGGGTTGTTGTCCGTGATCATCGAGAGAACACTCCGGAAACAAAAGTTCGAAGGTAGAGGTATCAACAAATAAAGCCACCTCTAGCTTCCGTGGACGGAGTAAAATCGCTGGATCCACTGATTCGATGTACAAGAGCGAATGATAAGAGTAGTGGTATGGTAGCTACTCCATCCCGCACTCAAACCATTACTCTGCACATGAATAGGCGGATTATGCAACCAACTCTCGGAATCAGACTGAAGATCTCGACAAGCGAGGTTCGGAAACAAAGGAGTGATGCAGACTCTGCATCGGATCTGACGTAGATGATGTCGTCGCGTCGGAAAACACCGGAAGGCACAAACAAGGAACAAAGAATGGTACCACAGACGAAGGATTCCTCGGATAGCATGAAGACCCGATGTAGCCACACCGTTACCAAAGGAGGAAGCGAAGCCCTGAAGGTACAACGGAAACCCAACCACGAGATATCCTGGACTCGAAGAGAGAGAAGAGAGCGGATTCAAAACACGCAGAGGTGAGAGGAGAATAGCAGAGGGGTAAGGAGTAAAATCAGACCTAATCAGAACTATCCAACCGATTTTTTCAAAATAGTTTGGACACTCTACTTCGGCCGTTAGCTAGGTTATCCTACAGGCTGGACTTGTGGGGTACCGTAACTGCTGAGCTCTGATACCACTCTGTAACACCCTCAGAATCGGCCCTATGAAAGTTTTAGCGAAACCCGCCAAACCCGCATAGAAACGATTCGAAGGTGCCCACCAGGCACTTTCGTGCGGGTGGAAAACGAAGTAATAACATTAAACAACAGTCCTCGATGGGACCCACGGAACAAATATATACAGCAGCGACTCAACGAGTCAAGAATACAGATATACAGAACAAAGATCCAAATCACCTTAAAAATGATACAGCGTCCGACTACGGACAAGATGCAAATGGGGCTAAGAGCCCTGAAGAATAACCAATGGCGTCCATAACCCTGCCCAGGCCAAGCCGGAAGGGTAACCCTGCTAACGACGTCGATCTCAAAACCTGCTTAAACAAAAGGGGTGCCGACAAAGGGCAAAGGAAAAAGAGGAGCGTCAGTACTGAGGCCAGTACACGGCGAGGCTAGAATTCGGCGGTCCTCGCCTACATAGGTATGGTGGACTGAAGCGGCAGCGGCAGCATGCACTGAACACCCTATAGAGACTCGATACAACTGGCGGCAAGCAGAGAGGGGTAAGAAAGACCTATTCGGAACCAACCTGATACTACCACCAATCAAACCCATCCTGGCGTTTCCCCCTCGAGACCAAACGAGGAAGTCAACCGAGGAACTCACACAGTTGGCAGTTTTATTTATTCAGTTATCGTTGCAGCAATTACTAGTCAGGTATAGATAATCATCCTGATAAAATAAGCAGTGGGCCGTTTTAGTTAACCATTCCATTGTAGTTGCGGCACTTACTAGTCAGATACAATTAGCATGAGGTAACCCATAAACCCAGCAGTTGTTGGTACTTTTATTTAGCCATTTCGTTTTAGTTGCAATACTTACTAGTCAGATACAATTGTCGCAAGCGACAAATCAAGCAAGCAATTGTTGGCAGTTTTATTTAGCCATTCCGTTGTAGTTGCAATATTTACTAGTCATATCAGATACAAGTCAATTTATAACAGTAAACTTTAGTTATAGTTGTCTATGATCGAGATACTGTTCTCCAAGTCGTCCATAACGCGGACACGGCTTTCAGAAAGTTTTAACCCGGCCGGGGTGCACAAATAGCAACACACACACGATCAACCTCGGAAAAACCAAATCAAAACCCAACGAGGTCTTCACGACAGAGCAATCACAAGATTCAGAAATATTTCAGGGGGCCACCCCATTGAGTAGACCCGCAACGAAGTAAGCAAGCTCCGAGACGGACTCAAGGTTTGCGACAATGGCTGTAAACGACTGGGAACCCAAAACTGGGATTGTCGATACCGCGAAAACATTCCGCTTACCTAAACAGTACAGGTGCTATCTGTCACACAATTTAAATAAAGCAGTAAAGCATGGCATAAGTACAGGATAATAAATAAAACCTCAAACTAGTTTGTGGCCCCAAGAAATAAGACGGAATCAAGCTCTGGCTAAGGGGGGCCCATAATTCCCCATATGTGGATAGCGCGATAAATCAAGGAACATGTATCAAGCACTCGGGGTCCTACGGGACACAAGTGGGCGGTCGGAAACCAAATATTATCTATCACCCACCGATGCCTCTGCTTACTTACTTCAATTTTAGTTATTAAACAGGAATTAAGGTGAACGAGAATTAAAGCCGAGATCATCTCCATCATCAAACATGTGGCAATACTCCAACAACTGTGGTACATGGCGACACGCATCAGCACTTGAGCAAGCGACTACGACGCGCAAGTCCAACTATCTACCAAACAACAGGTAATAGGATGTGTCCAAGGCATTATATGGTTGCAAGGGATTACACGGGTACGAATCTAGAGCATCGCAACACGGATAGCAATAGATCAACAGGAGGGAATAAATACTATAAAAGTAAGATAGGTAGAAAGAGGGGAGATGCTCGCCTGAAAACATTGCCGAAGGTTCAACCGGAGATCGGGGCGAAGCTCACATCAACTCAACGGCCTTATCCGCGAAGAAGCAAAACACTAGGAGAAACACCGGATACAATATTCAATGCTACGGCAAAAGATCGGGCATGCTTATGATATGATGCATGACATGGCAAGATGCGATACAATTAGATCATATTAAGCGGAACCGGGGTCCCGACATTTAATTAAACGGTTCAAGTTATTTAGCTACCCCGCAATTAAATGTTGTTTGAACAAGGTAAAATATAGCACCGGTTCGCTATGCAAATTTAAATGAGGCCAATATGAGACTAGATTTGCCCGCATATGGGCCCCATATTTAATTAGAGGTGAATCGGCATAAGGCCCCCAAACCAATGACATGCATGCGAGAATGACAATTAATATGCAACAAGTTGTTATTTCATTTATAAAATAGGGCTCGAGGAAAAGGGTCACACATCAGGGTTCGACGATCTTGGTGTTCTGGGGTGCGGGGTTCGACAGGGTCCAGGGTCCGGATCTGGGGTTCGGGGTTCGACGGGATCGGTCTCGACGGGATCGTTCTCGGATTCCGGGGTTAGGGTCTTCGGATCGGGGAAGTAGATCTTGTCGCATCCGGGAAGCAGGTCTTGGGTTGGTGCTGGGGCGCGTCGGACTCGCCTGTTCGCTTTCGTTCTTGTCGTCGTGCAAATCTTGTCAGGTCCTTGTGTCGGGTCGGTCTCGGCGTTCGGAGAGGAAGGACTTGGCGTTTTCCGGGTTGGAGAGCTTGCCGTTCCGTGGCGATCTTGGCGTTCTCTGGGGGGAATCATGTCGAGCCATCGGGTTTGGTTCGGACTTCGGGTCTGTGACGGCGTCATCGGTGCTCCATGAACACCTTGTCGTACCGACGTCACCGGATCCTCGGCTTGGCATGCATCACCCCTCGATCACATATCGGCGTTCTTGGGGTTCCGGCTCGATGGCGAACTTGAGTTGTTTACGGTCACTAGGGAAGTTGATCTTGTTGTCGTCGTTGTATCGGGGAGGTTGTCCCGCGTCTTGTAGTAGCAGTACCACGTTGACACAGCAACAACAGCACCAGACCAAGCGTGGCATGAACAGGCTGCAGCGGGCTTGCAGGGCCGACCCGCGGCGAGGCACGCGAGAGGCAGCGCTGGCGCGCTCCTGGGGACGCGCACAGGGGAGGTCGGCGGTGGCGGCCCGCGCAGAACGAGGCGAGGCAGGCATGGCTCGGACGCGCTGGTGGCGGCCATGGCGGCGCGACGTGCCCAAGGTGCAGGACGAGGCGGCGACGCCGCTGGGAGCTTGCGGGCTGGCGCTCGAGACAGGGCGATGAAGGGCGTCCAGCAGGAGAGGGGCGGCCGGCCGGCGGGGCTCCGGGGTCCGGCGGGGAGAGGGGAGACGCAGGGCCGACGACCTGAGGAGACGGCGGCGGCGACACGCGCGGTCTCGGACGGGAGAAGATGGGGGCCTGGCGCGAGGCGGACGGCGAGGAGGGGGGACCCGGGGAGGAGCTCGGCCGCGCGGAGCGGCGAGGGAGGCGGTCGACGGCGGCGCGGGGCGAGCCGGCGAGGGGGACGGAGGGCGAGCTCGGGGGCGGCCGCGGGCGCGGTGGCGATGGAGGGGCGGGGCTGGCCCGACCGGAGTGGAGGGAGAGGGCCCGGGCGACGGTGGCGGTGAGGTCGGGTGAGGCGGGAGGCGGCCGGTCCGGCGGGCGCGGCGACGGGGCACCTGGTGGCGGCGAGCTTGGCGGGCGGAGATACGGGGCGCGGCCGGCGGGGATGGCGGTGGTTGGGGAGAAGCTGGTCGAGGCGGGAGGGCGCCGGCAACGAGGGAGAGGGAGGGGCCGGCGGCTGGTGGCGGGATGCTGCCGCGGGAAGGGGCCGGGCTCGGGGATGGGGTGAGGAAGAAGGGCGGGGCCGGGGTAGGTGGAAGGAGCGGGACGCGCCAGAGAGAGAGGAGAGGGGAGGGCGTCGCGTCGATGGGTTGGGGAGCGTGCGTGAGGTGGGTCCCGGGGCGGCCAGGGGGGTTGTCGGCAGGGGCTGGTGGTGGTTGGCCAGGTGGCGGTGGACCCCGCCCAGGTGGCCTGGTCGGTGGGGGAAGTGGGGAGTGGGGGTGAGAGCAGGTGGCCAGGTGGCGGGATGGGGTTGGGTAAGGGAGAGGGGTGGAGTGAGGTGTCACGAGGGGAGTGGTCGGGTGAGGTGGAGGCTGGGTGGGTAGACTAGGACAGGGTAGACTAGGGATTTTTGGGTTTGGCCGTTTTAGAACTGGGGTGGTCTTTCGGGTCTATCCGGCCCGTTCGACTACCCCACTAAAATAATATAATAATTTATTTGTTTATCACGGGGCTTTTACAACCCGATAGCGGACAAAACAAAATAATCCGGAGACCCGGGGTTTTGCGTTGAATAAAGACGGGGCGTTTAGAAAACTAATTAGGTTTTTTCCGAAAATAGTTTGATGCAAGCAAATGCAAGACGATGACGATGCTCAAATGCAATGTGGCATGATGACATGAGCATGCTGTCATGATGATGCAATGCACAAAAACAATGCGATTTTCTAGTAGTGGTTTTTGCGGGATGCCACAGTCGCCCACCCGGAATCCAACGGCCAGGCGGAACGGGCCAACCAAAGTATCCTCCACGGCCTGAAGCCGCGACTCCAAGTACCACTCGAGCGCACCGCCGGGTGCTGGGTCGAAGAGTTGCCCTCCGTCATCTGGGGAATCCGTACCTCGGTAAACAGATCGACGGGATTCACTCCCTTCTTCCTGGTCTACGGCGCCGAAGCAGTCATGCCCACCGACCTCGAACACGACTCGCCGCGAGTCGTCCATTATACGGAGGCTGCAAACGAGCTGGCCCGCCAAGATGGGGTCGACCAGCTCGACGAAGCACGCGACCTCGCTCGGTCACGCACCGCCATCTACCAGCAAGGACTCCGCCGCTACCACAGCCGGCGGGTGAAAGCTCGCACCTTCCAGGAAGGCGACCTGGTGTTACGCCTCATCCAGGACAAGATGGGCATGCACAAGCTCTCCCCTCCGTGGGAAGGCCCATTCGCTATCGGGCGCGTACTCGGCAACGACGCCTACTACCTCATGGAATGTAAACCTCCTCCGGAAGTTCTACTCCTAGAACCCCATACATGTACTCTCCAGTCGCTATGAAATAAAAGAAACGGTTACCGCAAATTGCGCTTACTCTCCATGACTTGTGCCACTCGCACTCGTAATAACAGCGGTATGCTAAAATGCAGAAGTCAACCTTTGGTACAGCGATCGGCACGGCTAAGTAGTGAGATGTAAGAGCACTGAATCACTTCAGGTCTTGCATCGTCCACGAAAAACGCCAAACCGGAGCCCCATTGGAGTCGCCTAGCCCGAATGGTTCCACGAGCCAAGACAACTGCCCTCGATTCTCACAGCGACCCTGGGCCTCCGCATCCTCGGCATAGCGACTCGCACGGCTAAGTACCACGCTCGGGGACTGAATACCAGTTCGTCGCGAGCGGTCAGGGAAAACGCCAAGTAAGAGAGCATGCCCAGGACTCGCCACGCGACTGACCCCACGGGCCAGGCAGGAGTGACGCGCTCACACCAACGCGCTAAGTCCTCAACCACCCTCGAGTCGCGCCTAGAACTACCAAGTACCACGCTCGGGGACTCGGCCACCCGACTTCGTTCGCGTACGGGAAAACGGTAAAGTACAGAGCACTCAAGGGAGTCGCCTTGCGACTGGCTCTCCGAGCTCGGGCGAGTCGACCACAGCAACAAAACACATGATAACAACGCATACATCATATACGAGGTAAACCCCACAAAAGGGCGGACGCGCTCGGGGACTCGTCCAAAATCAATCCAAAGCACACAAACAAATACCAAAATAGACACGACGTCCCATTCAATCGCATATTGCATCGTCTTATGTTACAAAATATGCCCGCGTGGCAGAACTGCTGCTAACGCTTCAAGGCAAACTACCCTATTCTGCAGGCTTCGATGACGACTCGCCAGCATCCCGGCGATTACGGATGAACGCGGTGTACGGGTTTGATGGATACGTCGTCAGTTCACCCGCCATTGCCGCGCGAAAAAGCTGCTCGACCTTGAAGTCACGATGCGGCGGCTCGGGGTCGTTCGGCGCGACGACCGTCTCCTGGTATAGAAGGAGGTCGCCCATCGCCCAGACACGTTCCGAGTACGTGGCGGCACGCTCTTGCAACTTGAGAACCTCGGACAGATCCACCGCGCCAGTTGACGATGGGTACCCACTCGTCACATCGTCGATGTCGAAGTCTTCGGGGAAGTGGGCGAGTCCTAGGCTCAGGGCCGTCGATGCTCCACGCCGAAACGCCGATCGCGTCATAAATTCAACGACCGCGGGTGCCTTCTCCAAGTACTTCCACACCTCAACGAGGTCGCTGGGAATCACCTCCGTGGGTGATATTTCTTGGAGGTAGGCGCGGATGCAGGTCGCTGACAGCGTCGCCGAGTCGACGAGCATGCTTACGCACTGCCTTGCGTCGAGCGAGCTCGCCTCTTCGTCGCTATCAATGATGCGACCTGTGAAGAAAAAGACAATGATGAGTATGATGGACACCACACAAACCACAACCATAAGAAAGGGAGGAAGCACTCACCAAGCAACGGGCGGGCGAGTCCTGTGATGAAGCACTGAAGCGACGTGTGGTCGTCCTGAAGCCCAGCAACAAGGACTTCCGACACCTTGCGATCCTCCTCTGCGGCCGCAATGGCGGCCTTAGCTCGCCCGTCCGCCAAGCTAGCTTCTTCTCTCGCCTCCCGCAGTTCGCGCTCGAGGTCGGCGATCCGTTGTTCAGCGGCACCCAGAGCAGACCGCGCCGCCACTAACTCACCAGCGGGGGCAAGCCCCTGGCGAGCTTGACCTACCTTCTCAGCAACAGCCTAAAGACCTTTGTTCGCCTCCTGGACGATGGCCAGCTCCTTCTCCGCGCGCTATTTCGCGGCCAATCGGTCCGCTGACTCAAGCTGCAGACCCTGCACATCACCGAAAAAGTCAGTTAAAACGAACTTCATAAGTGCCCATCCGCTGAAATTCAGCGAGTGCGCACTCGGGGACTGGCGATCAAGAAATTCATAAGTGCCCACCCGCTGAAATTCAGCGAGTGCGCACTCGGGGACTGGCGATCAAGAAATTCATAAGTGCCCACCCGCTGAAATTCAGCGAGTGCGCACTCGAGGACTGGCGATCAAGAAATTCCTAAGTGACCACCCGCTGAAATTCAGCGAGTTCTCACTCGGGGACTGGCGATCAAGAAATTCCTAAGTGACCACCCGCTGAAATACAGCAAGTGCTCACTCGGGGACTGGCGATCAAGAAATTCCTAAGTGCCCACCCGCTGAAATTCAGCGAGTGCGCACTCGGGGACTGGCGATCAAGAAATTCCCAAGTGCCCACCCGCTGAAATTCAGCGAGTACGCACTCGGGGACTGGGAATCAAGAAATTCCCAAGCACCCACTCGCTGAAATTCAGCGAGTACGCACTCGGGGACTGGATACGAAAATAAAAGACGAGAAATTATAAGAATCACGCCGCTGCAAAACACCGACCTGATCCTCGGGGACTGGATGTACCTGGATGGCTGCGCCAAGCATGCCGTGGAGTTGGATCGCATCCACGGACGCGAGTAACGCTGGCGTGTGCC
Organism: Avena atlantica; assembly: GCA_910589765.1. Classification (NCBI taxonomy): domain Eukaryota; kingdom Viridiplantae; phylum Streptophyta; class Magnoliopsida; order Poales; family Poaceae; genus Avena; species Avena atlantica. The sequence goes on from OU342739.1 coordinate 442,593,501, forward strand.
CACGACGCTGGTCGACTTCAGCATCGGCGGTCCCAGGAGCGTGGCTTGAGGGCGCAACCCCACTCGCCATGGCCGCCTTGGTCACGAAGCGGGGGAAGGTAGCGATGGAGGCACCCGCTCCAAGGGAGGTCGCCTCCGCCACGGGTTCCTTCGTAGACGCGGCTACCTCCACCGCGGGCTCGGCCGGCGCGGCCACCGTATCGTTAGAGATGGTGACGATGTCGTCACCCTTGGCCTTCTTACTGCCATCCGCTGAGGTGACGACCTCGTCCGCCTTCCTCTTGCGTGAAGGATCCTCCTCGCTAGCGGCGGAGGGCACCTTGGCCACGGTCGGATGGCCCATCCTTTTCACTCCGGTCCTGCGCATTAATCGAATCAACAAAGACAATCGAAATAGTTATGGAAAATAAGGAGGGGTGAGCCCACTCACTTGGCGACTGGGATGAAACGTAGCCCCATACGAAGGCCGGCCGGTTTTTCCAGTTCAGGACCCAATCGGCGACTGAGCCCCAGTTCCAGGACATCGTGTGCCCAAGACACGGACAGCTTCTTCGTCGTTGAGGCTGCAGCCGGCGCCTCTGGGACATCCTAGGCGGAAGCTTCCTCGTGAGTCGAAACTGCTGCAGTTGGAACCTCCTTGCGAGGTGAAGCCGCCGCAGCCGGAGCCTCCCTGCGCAGCGAAGCCGCCGCGGCCGGAGCCCCCCCAGCCCGGAGACTGGGGCGAATGGCGGAGGCAACGAGGCCAGCGGCACCTCCATAGTCGCCGTGTCCAGCGCGGTTGTCGCTGGTGGCGCACCATCACCAGTTGGGCTGGGAGCATCGGAGCTGCTCGCCGAGTGTGGCGGTGAGGCCGTCTTCGACGGCTTCGTTTTCTTCTTCGGGGGGGCCCTCGCCTCCCTCTTCTTCTCCTTCCTCTTCGACGGAGTGGCTTGACGGCGCGAGGTGGTCTCTGGGAGTTCGTCGTCATCGTCATGGCGCTCGAGGCTTCTGCTCGCTTTGATCTCGCGCTGACGTTGCCCGCGGGTCTTTCGGACCAGCGGGGCGACCTCTTCTTCGGACTCGTCCTCGTCGTCTTCGTTGCCCCTCGCGGGTGGTGATTCGCCTACGTCCTGGGCGGATGGGTCCGGGCTCTCATCATCCGAAGGTGGGAGCCACCCTTCCACCACCTGGAATAGCTGCGATGGATACAAACAGGATCAGGATTACCGCGACTGCATACACTACGACTGCGAATAATGTAAAGAAATTACCGTTGGAGCTGGACGCTTCGCGGTGTAGGGGGCGATCCCGGCCTGCGCATCCAGGTACACCGCCTGGGTAATCTTCTTCAGTGCTGGGAGGTAATCTTCCAGCCTCCACTCGTCGAGGCAGGCCTTCGTCGAGTCCCCCCAGCCGGTGTATTGGTACATGTAGTGGTCGCGCTGGGCGAGTGGAACAAGCCGCCGCCCAAGCCAGCAATTGTACAGATTTATCGTTTGGAGGCCCTTCTTCTTCAAACCACGGATGGTCTGGAGCATCTCGTCAACGACCATCCGCTGGTCGTCGGGGAGCTTGCCGACTTGGAGATGGCGCGGCTCCGAACGACTAGCGGAGTACCGCGGGATCGCCGCCTCGCCCTCCGGGGTCGCCTCGGTCACGTAGAACCACGACTTTTTCTAGTCGCTCGCTGCCTTGGCGGGTAGCATCAGGTCAAAGAAGGAGGCTTTGGACTTGAGCTGGAATGTCAAGCCGCCCGCGGCTAGCATTGGGCCGCCTGCCTCCTCGCGGCTGATCCGTCCATGGAACAGATCCTGCCACAAGGGAAAGTAGGGCCGGCAGCCTAAGTAGCATTCGCAGAACGCCACGAAGATGGCGAGCTGCTCGATGCTGTGGGGACCCAGATCTGAAGGCTGGATCCCATAGTAGGCGCAAAAGCGCCGGAAGAACAAGGACGTTGGAAACCCTAGACCTCGCTCGAGATGACTGGTGAAACAGACGAATTCCCTCTCTCGCGGGTTTGGGGTCGTTTCTCCGGCTGCGGGGATGCGCCAACAGCCGGCTCGCAGGATCCCGGCCTCCTCGAAAGAGGCCAGCTGCGCCCTCGTGCACTTGGACCTACCCCATGGTTTGGTGGAAAGGGCCATGGCCGAAAGGTTGGTTGGAGATCGGAGGATTTCGGGTCGATTGGATCGCGGAGCAAAGGAAGGAAAATGCGCGCACTCGGAAGAAGTGGTGGGCAGTTGGCTCTACGGTTGCCTGCCATTCCTCTTATATAGCGGGAGTTACCCGCCAAATCAGGAGGCCGTTACCGCGCGATGATTACGCCGAAAGTTACCGTTGGATTACCCCAACGGCTAGTTTGACCACGCCTAACGGTCCAACTCCAGCCACTCGGCTCGCCAGGTCAATCACCATGACCGCGTCCCGCCGACTCGACTCGCCCAAGCCGCGACTTGGTTCACCGGATTTCCTCCTTTATACAGGAGCCCGCCGACGATTCGACTGGATGCCTACTCTGAAGCCGTATACTCCGACTGCCAGCAGCCACTTACGCCCAATCGACGACGGCCTTGGGGACTACTGATGGGGATATGCCTACTGGGGTATACCCAGCAGGGCGTTTCCGACTGGCCCGAGAGCTGGCGAGTGGGCCTGCAGAACGGCGAGTGGATTGAAGCCCAGCAAGGTACCGAGCGACTGGAAGCTGAAGGCCCAGGCGAGTAGATAGGCCCAGTCGGATTAGGTTAAACGACTATTAAAGCTGTAACCGAATCGGTTGAGATATGTAAACCCTAGGGGAGGTGAGCCTATATAAACCTCCCTAAAGGGTGAGTAGAGATACGTTCCCTCATACACCCAAGCGACTCGCCGCCTAGCCGCCGAGCTCGCCCATTGTAACACCTCCATAATACAACCTAGCAGGAGTAGGTCTTTACCCTCCGGGGGGCCGAACCTGGGTAAAACCCTGTGTCTTTGCCCTCATCTCGCACCGCAGATGGCTGGCCGCCCTTGCCCCTCGTTCTACTACTCGCTGCCGATTGCAGCATCTGCCGTGACCATTCCCACGACAGAGGGTCATGGTGTGACCTTCTCTTGTGTCCGTGATTGCCATTGTGCTCCCCGCCATGACGAGGCTGCTCTGTGTTGTAGCGAATGACGATGCCTCCTTGGGGGCATCTAGGCAGAGGCATGCTCGTACGGTGGTGAGTGTTTGGGTCTTCGTGATGTCGGGGGGATCGAGGCGGTGGAGACGGGTGACGAGGGTGATGGGGATATGTCTACCGGGGTATACCCAGCAGGACGTTTCCGACTGGCCCAAGACCCGGCGAGTGGGCCTGCAGAACGGCGAATGGATCGAAGCCCAGCCAGGAACTGAGCGACTGGAAGCTGAAGGCCCAGGCGAGTAGGTAGGCCCAGTCGGGTGAGGTTAAACGGCTACCGAAGCTTTAACCGAATCGGTTGAGATATGTAAACCCTAGGGGAGGTGAGCCTATATAAACCTCCCTATAGGGTGAGTAGAGACACGTTCCCTCATAAACCCCATCGACTCGCCGCCTAGCTGCCGAGCTCGCCCATTGTAACACCTTCATAATACAATCTAGCAGGAGTAGGTCTTTACCCTCCGGGGGGCCGAACCTGGGTAAAACCCTGTGTCTTTGCCCTCATCTCGCACCGCAGATGGCTGGCCGCCCTTGCCCCTCGTTCTACTACTCGCTGCCGATTGCAGCATCTGCCGTGACCATTCCCACGACAGAGGGTCATGGTGTGACCTTCTCTTGTGTCCGTGATTGCCATTGTGCTCCCCGCCATGACGAGGCTGCTCTGTGTTGTAGCGAATGACGATGCCGCCTTGGGGGCATCTAGGTAGAGGCATGCTCGTACGGTGGTGAGTGTTTGGGTCTTCGTGATGTCGGGGGGATCGGGGCGGTGGAGACGGGTGACGAGGGTGATGGGGATATGTCTACCGGGGTATACCCAGCAGGACGTTTCCGACTGGCCCAAGACCCGGCGAGTGGGCCGGCAGAACGGCAAATGGATCGAAGCCCAGCCAGGAACTGAGCGACTGGAAGCTGAAAGCCCAGGCGAGTAGGTAGGCCCAGTCGGGTGAGGTTAAACGGATACCGAAGCTTTAACCGAATCGGTTGAGATATGTAAACCCTAGGGGAGGTGAGCCTATATAAACCTCCCTATAGGGTGAGTAGAGACACGTTCCCTCATACACCCTAGCGACTCGCCGCCTAGCTGCCGAGCTCGCCCATTGTAACACCTCCATAATAAAATCTAGCAGGAGTAGGTCTTTACCCTCCGGGGGGCCGAACCTGGGTAAAACCCTGTGTCTTTGCCCTCATCTCGCACCGCAGATGGCTGGCCGCCCTTGCCCCTCGTTCTACTACTCGCTGCCGATTGCAGCATCTGACGTGACCATTCCCACGACAGTGGCGCCCACCGTGGGGCCTGGCCGGTCTGGCCGGTGTTCTGCGGCGAGATCCAATCTGCCCATCAACGAGTCGGTCGCCACCGGCCGCATGATAGCGATCGGCGAGATGCTCCAGATCTTGCCGAGCAGCTACGTCCCGGCGGCAGGACCCGTCACGCACAACGTGATCCTGCCTATCGGCATGATCAGCCTCTTCGTCGGCCTCACCGACGTCATCGTATCGGAGTACTCAGCTCGCATCCGTGAGTCGCCGCCACGCGATCGGCTCTCCGAGAGCCAGATCCGCACGATCCACCTCCTCGCCTCCGAGTACAATTTGGCCCACAGCAACGTGGCCGAGAACTCAGCGGCCGCAGAGGACGCGGCCCTCAATGACGACGCCGACTCGGCGACCCCGGCGTCACTCGCCGGGTCCATCACCGCGGCGTCATCCGCGGGCTCCATCGCCCAGGTCTCCAACGCGGGAGATTTCGAGGACCCCTCCATCCTCGGGATCTTCGAATTCGACTCCGGGTCGGAGAACTCCGCCGATCTCCGCGACGGAACCGGTCGCTACGCCGCGACCTACATGGCGACCGGCACCGACCCGCCAGAGGATCCATTCTCCACCCCGATCCCTCCTAACGCCACGGCCACGGAGGTCGAGGAACTCCGCCTGAAACTGGCGGAGGCGGTACACAAGGAGCAAGCTGAGCGCGAAAAATTTCGCCTCGAGCAGGTGACGGCGCAGGAATTATCGCGCTACCACCAGCAGCGGATCAGGACGCGCCTGAACCCCACCGTTCAGGGGCGCGCCCTGAACTTCGACAACGAAAACGACCCGGCCCGCATGGCCGAGCGCGCGATCTGCGAGAACGCGCCGCCAGGAGGGAGCGCCCGGCCCCCGCCAGGATCAACGGCAATGGGTGCCCCACCTCCACCCAACCGCACCCCCCCAAGGGACCAGCCGCGGATAGTAGTCTCCTCACGAGAGCGAGACGCAAACGGCGTTCCACTGTTCTCCACCCCGATGGACAACCTCGTGGCAGGCCGAGCAGCAGTTGACAGCATCACGGCGACCGGCAACGGCGCCCTGCAGATCGAATACGTCAAGGCCCTGCTTGCGAAGGCCGTCGAGCAGCAGAGAGCGGGAGCCGACTCGCAAGGACGGGTATACTCGCGTTCCTCAGGAAGCAGAGCGGCCTCCAGCGGCCGCCCAGCAGCGGCAAACACCCTCAACTGCCCGCCACCAGAGCCGCTGTAGCTCCAACACCGACCCGCGAACGCGGCACTCTCCACCAACGACCCCAGGCCGGCAACTAACCTCGTCGCTGCCAACGGGCAGCCCATCGATGCCCACACCCACATCATCAACAACCAAAGTTGGCGCGCACGCCAGCCCGACGACTTGCGACATACCCTAACTAATCGCCGCGACGGCGAGCCTATGGGGTCGCTCAGTCGACTCGGACCCAAGTGCTTCGGACCAATGATCCGAGGCGAGAAGTACCCGCCAAACTTCAAGGCGCCAAAAGAGATAGAAAAGTACGACTCCTCGTACGACCTCGCCGTCTGGCTCGACACATACCTCATGGCGATGGGGATCGCAGGTCACACTGACCTGCTTGCCGCCCGTTACCTCCCCCTGATGATGGAGGGGACGTGCAGGCAGTGGATCAACACTCTTCCCCAGGACAGTATCGACTCCTGGGAGGAAATGCGCGACGCCTTCGTCAGGCACTTCGAGTGCTCCTACACCCGCACCACCACTATTGAGGACCTGGAACGGTGCGTCCAGGGACCCCGCTACGAGCCTCTAGTCGCCAAGCTCAAACGACACTCCCGCACTCTCGACAACATCCCCGACCTCCTCGAGATCGCCAAACGGTACGCCGAGGAAGACCCAAACCAGGAAACTGACGACGAGTCAGGAGGTCAACGCCGCACGGGCGGCAACGATGGCGGCCGCCGAACCGACCTACGCTACAGCGGCACTCGCCTCACTGGCAAGCGCCGCAGTGACGCGCGAGTCGACTTTGTCGCCAACGCCGGGCACGCGCAGCGCGAGCCCAAGAGCTTCCGCCGCGACGGCGGCAGCTACAAGAACAAGCCAAGGTTCGATCCCGCGGCCCTCCTTAACCAACCATGTGCGCTCCATAGCAGGGAAGGAAAGCCCGCAACGCACACCACCGCCGACTGCCACACCCTCAGGGAAATCGAGAAGGCACGGCGAGCGTGGGAGGACCCCGACAACGACCCTCCAAACGGCGGAAAATTCGGCAAAGTAGCCGGCTCGCTCCACACCTTCACAGGCTTCAACACGAAGCACGAGAAGAAGGTAATCGCCCGCGCCGTCGCCGTCAACGCGGTGGCCCAAATAGACGTCCCCCAGTTCCTGAACTGGTCGGAGCAGCCCATCACCTAGAGCCGCCAAGACCACTCGCCGCGCCTCGAGTACCCAGGACGAGTCGCCTTGGTGGTCAAGCCCAAGGTTGGCGACTACTGGCTCCCCAAGACACTAATGGACGGCGGTAGCTCCATCAACATCCTCTACCTCGACACCTTCAGGCGGCTGCGGCTCCCGCAGTCGATGATCGAGACGACCCACACCACATTCCACGTCATCGTCCCCGGTCGGAAGGCGTACCCGATCGGCAAGGTCACGCTGCCAGTCACCTTCGGCACACCGGCAAACTTCCGCACCGAGCGGATCGTCTTCGAGCTGGTGCCCTTCGACAGCCCCTACCACTGCGTCCTGGGGCGACAGGCGTTCGCTAAATTCATGGCAGCGCCCCACTACGCGTACAACGCGATGAAGCTCCCCGGGCCGTGCGGCGTCATCACCATCAACGGCGACCCCGACATGGCCGCCGAGTGCGAGGCCAAAGGAGCCGAGCTCACCGATGCCGTCATCGCGGCGGAGACCAACCACGCCGATGAGCTCGCCAAGTACGCGAGCGGGGTCAACAACGACGACCCCACCATACTCAAGAAGCCCAATTCAGAGGGTGCAAACACCTCAACCTTTGAGGCCACGACGCACACCCGCACCGTCGAGCTGGTACCAGGCGACTCCAGCCAGACGGTGACGATCGTGACAGGCATGAGCCCAGCATAGGAAGGCGCGCTCATCGAGTTCCTCCGTGAGAACAGGGACATCTTCGCATGGAAACCCTCTGACATGCCCGGTGTCCCTAGGGAGCTCGCTGAGCACAAGCTAAACGCCGACCCCAAAGTGCGATCTGTCAAGCAGTCGTTGCGGCCCTTCAATGAAGAACGCCGTCGAGCAATCGCCGAGGAAGTGCAGCGTCTACTCGCTGCCGGCTTCATCCGGCCAATCAAGTACTCCAAGTGGCTGGCAAACCCAGTCCTTGTCGAGAAGAAAAAGGGACCTGGAGAATGTGTATCGACTACACAAACCTGAACAGCGCCTGCCCAAAGGAGCAGTTCGTCCTCCCGCGGATCGACTAGATAATCGATTCAACCGCGGGCTCGGAGTCGCTATGTTTCCTCGACGCCTACTCTGGTTACAACCAGATCAAAATGGCTGTTGAAGACGAGGAGAAGACGGCATTCATCACGCCATTCGGAGCCTTCTGCTACACCACCATGACCTTCGGCCTCAAGAACGCCGGGGCGACCTACCAGCGGTGCATGCAAGAATGCCTCGCGAGCCAAATTGGCCGCAACATCCACGTCTACATCGACGACGTGGTCGTGAAGTCCGCTCGCCAAGGCGACCTACTCGCCGACCTGGCGGAAACTTTCGCCAACCTGCGAAGATACAAGATAAAGCTCAACCCAGGCAAGTGCACCTTCGGTGTACCCGCCGGACAACTACTGGGGTACGTCGTCTCCAAAAGAGGGATCGAGGCGAACCCCACAAAGATCGACACGATCGCCCGGCTCGGCAAACCCGAGTGCCTGCGCGACGTCCAGAAGCTGGCCGGGCGAGTAGAGGCTCTCAGTCGCTTCATCCCCCGCCTGGGCGAAAAGGCGATGCCCCTATACCGCCTGATGCGCAAGAACCCCACCTTCTAGTGGGACAAGGAGGCGGACGATGCACTCCGCGACCTCAAAAAGGTGCTACTCGCCGCACCGCTACTCGCCGCCCCCGCTGACAAAGAACCCATGCTGGTTTACGTCGCGGCGTCCGAGCGCGTCGTCAGCGCCGTGATGGTCGTCGAGCGACTAGAGGAAGGAAAGGAGCGCCCGGTTCAGCGGCCGGTGTACTACATCAGCGAGGTCCTCACCGAGTCGCGCCAGCGGTACCCACAGTACCAAAAGCTAGTATATGCGGTCTTCAGGGCTCAGCGGCGCCTGCCGCACTACTTCCAGGAGCACCCGATCACGGTCGTCTCCTCAGCACCACTGCAAGACATCATCCGCAATCGCGAGGCGACCGGGCGGGTCGCCAAGTGGGCCGTCGAGATTGGCGTCCACAACATCAAATACGAGCCACGAAGGCGATCAAGTCACAGGCACTGGCAGACTTCATCACCGACTGGGAGGAGGCCCAGCAGCCAGAGAATCTGCCGTACCTCCACTACTGGAGCCTGCACTTCGACGGCTCCAAGAACGCGGACGGGGCAGGCGCAGGGATAGTGTTGACTTCACCAAAGGGCGACAAGCTACGCTACATCCTCTGCCTCGACTTCACGCCCTGCACCAACAACATGGCTGAATACGAGGCCCTACTGCACGACATGCGAGCCGCCAAGGAGATGAACGTCAATCGCCTCCGCTGCTACGGAGATTCCGACCTTGTCGCGGGGCAAGTCGCCGGCACCTGCGACGCCGTCTCCCCTACCATGGCGGCGTACCGCCAAGCGGTGGACAAGTTGGGCGGCCACTTCACCGGCTACTCTGTCGAGTGGATCGACAGGCGAAAGAATGAGGAGGCCGACGCCCTCTCCAGCATCGGGTCGGCTCGACTCGCGCCCCCCGCCGGCGTTTTCCTCGACACGATTACCAAGCCATCAGTCTCTCCCCCGAGGGAGATCGACATTGGGGTCCCACTACAACCAGAGGCAGCCTTGGTTGCACTCGTCAACGAGCCAGACGACTGGACCAAGCCCTACATCGCCTACCTGGAAGCCGGCACCCTGACAGCAGACGAGACAGACGCTCGAATGATCGCTCTTCGGTGCAAGTCTTACACCATCATCGACGGCGAGCTCCACAAGCGCAGCGTCACCGGCGTGTTCCAACGCTGCGTCCAACCAGCTGAAGGACGCAAAATCCTCCATGACATTCACTTAGGTGACTGCGGCCACCACGCCGCCGCTCGCTCCCTGGTCGCCAAGGCTATGCGACACGGCTTCTACTGGCCCACCGCACACGCCGACGCTGTCGACATCGTCCAGCGATGCGCCGGGTGCCAGAAGTACGCCAATCAGACGCACGTACCGAGCTCGGCACTCAAAACAATCCCCATCACCTGGCCATTCGCTATGTGGGGCATGGACATGGTAGGCCCCTTCAAGAAGGCCCCCTCTGGCTACACCCACCTGCTAGTCGCCGTCGACAAATTCACGAAGTGGGTGGAGGCCAAGCCAGTCCGGAAATGCGACGGGAAGACCGCCACTAAATTCTTACGCGAGCTCATATATCGCTACGGCTTCCCCAACAGCATCATCACGGACAATGGCACCAACTTCGCCAAGGGAGCCATGGCCGAATTCTGTGAAGAGCACCATATCCGGCTCGACCTCGCGTCAGTCGCCCACCCGGAGTCCAACGGCCAGGCGGAACGGGCCAACCAAAGCATCCTACACGGCCTGAAGCCGCGACTCCAAGTACCACTCGAGCGCACCGCCGGGTGCTGGGTCGAGGAGTTGCCCTCCGTTGTATGGGGGATCCGCACCTCAGTCAACAGATCGACGGGATTCACTCCCTTCTTCATGGTCTACGGTGCCGAGGCAGTCATGCCCACCGACCTCAAACACGACTCGCCGCGGGTCGTCCACTACACAGAGGATGCAAACGGGCTTGCCCGCCAAGATGGGATCGACCAACTCGATGAAGCACGCGACCTCGCTCGGTCACGCACTGCCATCTACCAGCAAGGACTCCGCCGCTACCACAGCCGGCGGGTGAAAGCTCGCACCTTCCATGAAGGCGACCTAGTGTTACGCCTCATCTAGGACAAGAAGGGCATGCACAAGCTCTCCCCGCCGTGGGAAGGCCCATTCGCTATCGGGCGCGTACTCGGCAACGACGCCTACTACCTCATCGACGCCCGCGGGGACGGCGAACTCGACGTCAAGCGACCATGGAATGTAAACCTCCTCCGGAAGTTCTACTCCTAGAACCCCACACATGTACTCTCCAGTCGCTATGAAATAACAAGAAACGGTTACCGCAAATTGCGCCCACTCTCCATGACTTGTGCCACTCGCACTCGTAATAACAGCGTTATGCTAAATGCAGAAGTCAACCTTTGGTACAGCGATCGGCACGGCTAAGTAGTGCGGTGTAAGAGCACTGAATAAACTCAGGTCTTGCATCGTCCACGAAAAACGCCCACCCGGAGCCCCATTGGAGTCGCCTAGCTCGACTGGTTCTACGAGCCAAGACAACTTCGCTCGCTTCTCACAGCGACCTTGGTCCTCCGCATCCTCGGCATAGCGACTCGAACGGATAAGTACCACGCTCGGGGACTGAGGACCAGTTCGTCGCGAGCGGTCAGGGAAAACGCCAAGTAAGAGAGCATGCCCAGGACTCGCCACGCGACTGACCCCATGGGCTAGGCAGGAGTGACGCGCTCACACCAACGCGCTAAGTCCTCAACCACCCTCGAGTCGCGCCTAGAACTACCAAGTACCACGCTCGGGGACTCGGCCACCCGACCTCGTTCGCGTATGGGAAAACGGTAAAGTACAGAGCACTCAAGGGAGTCGCCTAGCGACTGGCTCTTCGAGCTCGGGCGAGTCGACTAAAACATCAAAACACATAACAACAACACATACATCATATACGAGGTAAACCCCACATAAGGGCGGACGCGCTCGGGGACTCGTCCAAAATCAATCAAAAGCACACAAACAAATATCAAAATAGACACGACGTCTCATTCAATCGCATGTTGCATTGTTTTATGTTACAAAATATGCCCGCGTGGCAGAACTGCCGCTAACGCCACAAGGCAAACTACCGTACTCTGCAGGCTTCGATGACGTCTCGCCAACATCCTGGCGATTGCGGATGAACGCCGTGTACGGGTTTGATGGATACGTCGTCTGTTCACCCGCCATCGCCGCGTGAAAAGGTTGCTCGACCTTGAAGTCACGATGCGGTGGCTCGGGGTCGTTCGACGCGACAACCGTCTCCTGGTACGGCAGGAGGTCGCCCATTGCCCAGACACGTTCCGAGTACGTGGCGGCACGTTCTTGCAACTTAAGGACCTCGGACAGCTCCACCGCTCCAGTCGACGATGGATACCCACTCGTCACATCGTCAATGTCGAAATCCTCGGGGAAGTGGGCGAGTCCAAGGCTCAGTGCCGTCGATGCTCCACGCCGAAACGCCGATCGCGTCATGAACTCAACGACCGCGGGTGCCTTCTCCAAATACTTCCACACCTCAACGAGGTCGCTGGGAATCACCTCCGTGGGCGATATTTCTTGGAGGTAGGCACGGATGCACGTCGCCGACAATGTCGCCGAATCGACGAGCATGCTTACGCACTGCCTCGCGTCGAGCGAGCTCGCCTCTCCTTCGCTATCAATGATGCGACCTGCGAGTAGAAGACAATGATAAGTACGACGGACACCACAAAAACCACAACTATTAGAAAGGGAAGATGCACTCACCAAGCAACGGGCGGGCGAGTCCCGTGATGAAGCACTGAAGCGACGTGTGGTCGTCCTGAAGCCCAGCAATAAGGACTTCCGACACCTTGCGATCCTCCTCAGCGGCCGCAATGGCGGCCTTAGCTCGCCCGTCCGCCGAGCTCGCTTCTTCTCTCGCCTCCCGAAGTTCGCGCTCGAGGTCGGCGATCCGCTGTTCAGCGGCACCCAGAGCAGATCGCGCCGCCACCAACTCACCAGCGGGGACAAGCCCCTGGCGAGCTTCCTCTGCCTTCGCATCAACAGCCTGAAGCCCTTTGTTCGCCTCCTGGACGATGGCCAGCTCCCTCTCCGCGCGCTGCTTCGTGGCCAATCGGTCCGCTGACTCAAGCTGCAGACCCTGCACATCACCAAAAAAGGTTAGTCAAATCAAAATTCCTAAGTGCCCACCCGCTGAAATTCAGCGAGTGCGCACTCGGGGACTGGCGATCAAAAAATTCCTAAGTGCCCACCCGCTAAAAAGTGCCCACCCGCTAAAATTTAGCGCGCGCGCACTCGGGGACTGGATGCGACAAACAAAAAGATGCGAAATTATAAGAATCAGGCCGCTGCAAAGCACCGACCTGATCCTCGGGGACTGGATGTACCTGGATGGCCGCGCCAAGCATGCCGTGGAGTTGTACCGCGTCCACGGACGTGAGAAGTGCCGGCGTGTGCCCGCGACGTTGGTCGACTTCAGCGTCGGCGGTCCCAGGAGCGTGGCTCGAGGGAGCAGGCCCACTCGCCGTGGTCGCCTTGGTCATGAAGCGCAGGAAGGTAGCGATAGAGGCACCCACTCCGAGAGAGGTCGCCTCCGCCGTTCCAGGCAAGGAAGCACCCTCCTTCGTAGACGCGGCTACCTCCATCACGGGCCCGGCTAGTGCGACCGCTGTATCGTCAGAGATAGTGATGGTGTTGTCGCCCTTGGCCTTCTTACTGCCATCCGCCGAGGCAACGACCTCGTCCGCCTTCCTCTTGCGGGAAGGATCTTCCTCGCTAGCGGCGGAGGGCACCTTGGCCACGGTCGGGTGGCCCATCCTCTTCACCCCGGTCCTGCGCACCAATCGAATCAACGAAAACAATCGAAATATTTATGGAAAATAAGGAAAGGTGAGCGAACTCACTTGGCGACTGGGATGAAACGCAGTCTCGTACGGAGGACGGCCGATTTTTCCAGCTCAGGGCCCAGACGGCGACTGAGCCCCAACTCCAGGACGTCGCGTGCCCAAGACACGGACGGCTTCTTCGTCGTTGAGGCCGCAGCTGGCGCCTCTGGGACATCCTCGGCGGGAGCTTCCTCGCGAGTTGGAGCCGCTGTAACCGGAGCCTCCTTGCGAGGCGAAGCCGCCGCAGCTGGAGCCTCCCCCAGCCCAGAGACTGGGGCGAACGGCGGAGGCATTGAGGCCAGCGGCACTTCCACGGTCGCCGCGTCCAGCGCGGCTGTCGCTGGTGGCGCGCCGTCACCGGCTGGGCTGGGAGCATCGGAGCTGCTCGCCGAGTGCGGCGGTGAGGCCGTCCTCGACGGCTTCGTTTTCTTCTTCGGGGGGGCCCTCGCCTCCCTTTCCTTCCTCTTCTTCTTTGACGGAGTGGCTTGACGGCGCGAGGTGGTCTCTGGGAGCTCGTCATCGTCGTCATGACGTTCGAGGCTTCTGCTTGCCTTGATCTCGCGCTTCGTTGCCCGCGGGTCTTTCGGACCAGCGGGGCGACCTCCTCTTCGGACTCGTCCTCGTCGTCCTCGTTGCCCTTGGTAGGCGGCGATTCGCCTATGTCCTGGGCGGATGGGCCCGAGCTCTCATCATCCGAAGGTGGGAGCCACCCTTCCACCACTTGGAATAGCTGCGACGAATACAAAACGGAATCAGAATTACCGCAACTGCATATACTGCGACTGCGAGCAAGGTAAAGAAATTACCGTTGGAGCCGGACGCTTCGCGGTGTAGGGGGCGACCCCATCCTGCGCATCCAGGTACACCGCCTAGGTAATCTTCTTCAACGCTGGGAGATAATCCTCCAGCTTCCACTCGTCGAGGCAGGCCTTTGTCGAGTCTCCCCGGCCCGTGTACTGGTACATGTAATGGTCGCGCTGGGCGAGTGGAACGAGCCGCCGCCCAAGCCAGCAATTGTACAAGTTTATCGTTTGAAGGCCCTTCTTTTTCAGACCACGGATGGTCTGGAGCATCTCGTCAACGACCATCCGCTGGTCGTTGGGGAGCTTGCCGACTTGGAGATGGCGCGGCTCGGAACAACTAGCGGAGTACCGCGGGATCGCCACCTCGCCCTCCGGGGTCGCCTCGGCCACGTAGAACCACGACTTCTTCCAGTCGCTCGCTGCCTTGGCGGGTAGCATCAGATCAAAGAAAGAAGCTTTGGACTTGAGCTGAAACGTCAAGCCGCCCGCGGCTAGCATTGGGCCGCCTGCCTCCTCGCGGCTGATCCGTCCGTGGAACAGATCTTGCCACAAGGGGAAGTAGGGCCGGCACCCCAAGTAGCATTCGCAGAACGCCACGAAGATGGCGAGCTGCTCGATGCTGTGGGGACCCAGATCTAAAGGTTGGATCCCGTAGTAGGCGCAGCAGCGCCGGAAGAATAGGGATGTAGGAAACCCTAGCCCCCGCTCGAGATGACTGGTGAAACAGACAAATTCCCTCTCTCACGGGTTTGGGGTTGTTTCTCCGGCTGCGGGGATACGCCAACAGCCGGCTCGCAGGATCCCGGCCTCCTCGAAAGAGGCCAGCTGCGCCCTCGTGCACTTGGACCTACCCCACGGCTCGGTGGAAAGGGCCATGGCCGAGAGATTGGTTGGATATCGGGGGATTTCGGGTCGACTGGATCACGGAGCGAAGGAAGGAAAATGCGCGCACTCGGAAGAAGTGGTGAGGAGTTGGCTCTACGATTGCCTGCCATTCCTCTTATATAGCGGGAGTTACCCGCCAAATCAGGGAGCCGTTACCACGCGGTGATTACGCCGAAAGTTACCGTTGGATTACCCCAACGGCTAGTTTGACCACGCCTGACGGTCCAACTACGGCCACTCGGCTCGCCGACCCAATCACTAAGACAGTGTTTTCGCCGACTCGACTCGCCAAAACTGCGACCTGGATCATTGGTTGTTTCCTTTATACAGGAGCCCGCCGACGATTCGACTGGGTGCCTACTCTGAAGCCGTATACTCCGACTGCCAGCAGCCACCTACGCCTAATCGACGATGGCCTCGGGGACTACTGATGGGGATATGTCTACCGGGGTATACCCAGCAGGACGTTTCCGACTGGCCCAAGACCCGGCGAGTGGGCCTGCAGAGCTGAGCGACTGGAAGCTGAAGGACCAGGCGAGTAGGTAGGCCCAGTCGGGTGAGGTTAAACGGCTACCGAAGCTTTAACCGAATCGGTTGAGATATGTAAACCCTAGGGGAGGTGAGCCTATATAAACCTCCCTATAGGGTGAGTAGAGACACGTTCCCTCATACACCCCAGCGACTCGCCGCCTAGCCGCCGAGCTCGCCCATTGTAACACCTCCATAATACAATCTAGCAGGAGTAGGTCTTTACCCTCCGGGGGGCCGAACCTGGGTAAAACCCTGTGTCTTTGCCCTTATCTCGCACCGCATATGGCTGGCCGCCCTTGCCCCTCGTTCTACTTCTCGCTGCCGATTGCAGCATCTGCCGTGACCATTCCCACGACAGAGGGCGAGCCTTGCCTCCGTGGTCGGAGGATATGGGGATAGCGTCCTCCCTGTTGCGTGCGTCCCTCCGTATTTGTTCTGATGAACCCGTCTGGGACCCGACATCGTGAGGATATCTTGCCCTAGGCCATTTGGGATTGCTAGACTGACAATATACTGGATCAGACTCAAGCCTCTGAGAGGTGGCCTTTTCCTACTGTTTGACAGCCTTGGCGACAAGGTCATATACCTGTTGCACAGCTGTGGGTGATCTATCCTGCTCCAGTAGAGTCTTGGCGACGGCCAAATTGAGTATGGGTGTGGGCATGAATTTCCTTCCTTCACTGTCAATGTATGTATTAGCTTGTGCCGGCTTCGAAGGAGCCCACCCCAAGTTGCGTCGTACACCAGGGTCGTTGTGTTGGAGGGGTAACCCGGGATAGGGTCAAGACAGGGGAAGGACGAAAGGAATTTCCCTCATCATAAGCCGAATTACTAATTGCATCGGCCGAATCATGTGAAGTTCGGCCGAGATCAGCAGGGACATGACAGATGTAGAATGAGTAACACCTTATCCTGCCGACATATGAGGTAAGTCGGCCGGATGAGTCTGACTAACTCGAACGCAGGGGAAGGCCGAGCCGAGTTATACGAGACGAGGCCGAGTAGCGTGAAGCTTGCAGGAGAAGGAGATGCCTATAGTCAAACCCTAGTCTCTGGCTAAGAGGAATCTAGACAGAGCCAAGCGCAAAGGACAAGGAGCAGAGCAGCAGAAGGGCAGACAAACGTCACGGAGGTGATAGTAAGGAAGCCCGTGGCGTGCATGTGAAGGTTTCTGGAACATTGTCATGGATAGGAGGGGGACATAGAAAGGAGGCCGCCGAGTTACCATTTTGGGATAAGCATATTCCAAGGATATGCTTGCCACGCCAGCCCTAGAAGGAACCCAGGAACCCCTTTATAAGGGGGGACGCGGGCTCCTGAGGGAGGATCGATTCATTCTACGCCTTTAGGCTCGTGTATTAGTTTTCTTCCTCTCTATGATCCAGATCTAGGAGCACTTGTATTACTTGAGAAGAGGAATAGAGATTTACTTACAGGACACTTGAGTGTAGAAATCACTACATCTTCCCTCCCCGGATCCCTCTAGCATCAGTTGGCCCCATACTTTAGCCTACCCATGACATCTACCGTGCCACCACCATGATAGTTGGCGCCCACCGTGGGGCCAGCAGCGGTGCTAGCTGGAGTCAAGATCCGAACAGGAAACTTCATCCACACCGACGAGCGGATTGTCTCTGGTTTAGTCCAGAGATTTGATCTCTGGGACTATGTCAGCGATAACGCGGGTAGCTTCAGGAGGAAAACGCTTCCACGCAATGGCGTCTTCATCAACCTGGGTGTGCACAAGGTCTACGTCGGCGTCGACACGTCCTGCGTCTATCCTCACCGAGTTGTTGAAGCAGGAGAACCTCCCCTTCACGCTGCTAACGGTCCGCGTGGCGCACGCCCCGTTGGTAACATCGAGGTGATGGTGACAGCCGCAGCACCGGTGGCAGGAGCAGGCGCCGGATCGAGCAAGGACCCGGCGACAGGAGCACAGATTGCCACGAAGCAGACAGCTCCGCAGCCCGCCAACGTAGATCCACCAGCGGCCAAGTCAGCCGAGGTGGAAGAGACGATCCCGAAAGCGGCAACAGTAAGATGTCCACCTCTGGAAAGGCCAGAGAATATCCTTCAGGCAACTATAGATAATCTGACCACGCCTGTGGCGCCGATACTTGATCCGGCTAATGCACATGCGGAGTTAGAAGAAACTAGACAAAAGGTGCTGGTAGAGGCAAAAAAGGTCTCGACCTTGCGGGAGTCCTTGAACAGGACCTTGCGAGAGTACACTAGGGAAAACAAACTGGATGTGGACCCTGAGCGGGTAGATGTTGAGATTAAGAGGAAAGAACCTCATGAATGATATCAACAAAGAGCATGAGGCTCGTGAAGGTGATTCAGTTGATCTAGGCTTGCCGAGGTATAGTACCCCGGCAAAGAACCTAAGGGCGGCAAATGTCGCTCCTTTGGAGCTGGAAGGATTAAGCGGAGAAGCCCGGCAAAAACATCAAGAGAGAGTAAATGAGCTGGGGCGCATTGCGAACCAGAAGAATGAGGAAATGCTTAGAGCTGATCCGGCAAGACCGGGAGCTTCACGCATGGTTCATTCGGCAGGATCAGTGCCAGCACTATCTGTAGCGGCAACATCCTCACCCGGAAACAATGCGCGGAAAGATAGAGCGATGAACTCAGGAAAAATAAATAAGCAAATTGTTCCATATGATCCGGCAGTAGCCGGAAAGATCAATGAGAATAGAGGTAATGGTAGCCGAGGTAACAGTGGAGATAGAAACCCCGGCCGCGCAAACAAAGGGCACGGGGACCACGAAAGGGGAAATCATGAGAACAATAACCCGACGGAGGGAAGGAGAAACCCTCCACCGGATCCTTAGCCGAGGTACGAGCCACGGCAAGAGCAAGAAGTGAGCCCCGCACGCCATAATCAGGAAAATGATAGGTACAATGATGGTTACTCGGATATGAAGCATGCAGAACATGGTGGGAATAACCATTATGGAATACAAGAGAGAGTAATTTACAGAAACTTGCCGTCAAGTGACGCAAGACTAAAACTGGACAGATTATATCGGTCCAAGTTATTGGAAGAACAGGGCCCTCCTGGTCCGGCATGTTTTGGACCGCGGATCATGGGCGAACCACCAGTGCCGAACTTCCAATTGGCAAGGGGCACGAAAACATATAACGGGAGTACAAAACCACAAGATTGGTTGATTGACTATGCCACATCGGTGAAAATAGCTGGTGGAAACCTGCGATGGGCAGTGAGATACGTCCCACAGATGCTGGAAGGACCAGCCAAAGTATGGCTGAACAATCTGCCGACAGGTAGTATTAACTGTTGGTTAGATTTTGAAGAAATGTTCGTCAGTAATTTCACCAGTACTTATAAGAGACCGAACAGGCCTCAACAGCTTGCTATGTGCAAGAAGAAGCCGAATGAAACAGATAGAGAATTCTTGACTCGGTGGTGTAACCCAGAAACTCATGCGAAGGAGTCATAGAGTCTCAAGCGATAGCTTGGTTTTCTCAAGGCTGCCGATATGGAAGTGTATTATGGCAGAGGCTGCAAAGAGATATGTCGACCATGTTGGCAGAGACCATCAGAATAGCAGATTCGTATGCTTTGGGGGATCCGACGCAACCAGAATTAATGTCGGTAGAGCATCGGGAGCATCAAGATCAATATGCAAGAGATGCAACCGGATCATCGAGGCGCAATGAATTCCAAGGTAGAAGAAGGGAGGAAAGGCCAGATTACAGATATGCTTCCAATCAGGTGGTAGAAGTGGTTCAGGATCATCCGAGTCATGGAAATAGTCAGCGACAGAAGAATGGTCCTCAAAAGTGGACGCCTAGGAATGAAGGGAAAAACAGTGGACACCAGAACAGAAGAAGCAGTGGCAGGAAAGGCTGAAGTACACGTTTGAATCCATGCTGGATCAACCGTGTAAGTTCCACACTCCAAACCCGTCCAAGACGGCTAATCATACAACTCGTCAATGTGCATGGATGGAAAATGCAATGGGGAACCCGGCAGGCATGCAAGCCCCTCCTCATCAAGCGCATCAACAACAGCAGCCACAGCTAACCGGAGCAAATGCGCAATAGTTAATGTTACCACCGCCTCCTCCGAGGTATGATAACTCGGACCGGAGGGATGCAGTGCATCAAGTGATAAATCAAGGTCAAGATGGAACGGCAAACCCCGGAAACAACAGACATAATGATTACAAGGAGCATCATCAATCATATTGTGTGTTCATAACAGAACAGCAAGACAGACAGAGTGTACAACGCTGACATATGGAAGCGAATTTTGTTATGCCGATGGTACCAAGATACGTACCTTGGTCCGATCAAGAAATAACCTGGAGTATAAAGGATCACCCCAGGATAATGCTGAATCAAGGGTCATATGCACGGGTACTAAATCCGACATTTGTCAGACCAAGCATTAATGTGAAATTCTCAAAAGTACTCATTGATAATGGGAGTCGTAGCAACATTATGTACAAGGACACAATGCACAAACTCGGAATAGCACAGAATATGTTACAATCCACAAGAACCACGTTCCATGGAATAGTGCTGGATCTCTCGTGTGAACCCATTGGGAAAGTCCGAATAGATGTGTTATTCGGCACAAGGGAGAATTGCAGAGCGGAGAATTTGGAGTTCAAAGTGGTGGACCTAGAAAGTTTCTATCATGCTTTACTCAGACGGCTAGCACTGGCTAAATTCATGAGCAGCTGCCACATTACTTATCTGAAAATGAAGTTACCCGGGCCACAGGAGGTGATAAAAGTAGCCTGAGACTACAGAAAATCAATGGAATGTGATTCAGCCGGATAAAACCTGGCCGAGTCATTGGTGATTACAAGAGAAAAAAGAAGGATTCAGGAGGTAGGGGCTCTGGCTCAGTCGGCACAGCTGAATATGCCGGCACTAGCCAACCCCCATGGAAGTGTTTCTTTCCAGCCGACTAAAGAGACGAAAAAGGTCCAGATAGATGAGCAGTTCCTAGAGTGCACCATCACGATTGGTGCTGTCCTAGATGCAAAATAGGAAGGCGAGCTCACCAACTTCCTCCGTGAGAATCGGGATATCTTTGCATGGTCAACTCAAGACCTGCAAGGTGTGCCGAGGGAGTTGGCTGAGAACTCTTTACATGTAAAGCCAGGAGCAAAGCCGGTGAAGCAACCTCTCCGCCGCTTCGCCGAAGATGGGAGAAAAATAATTGGGGATGAGATAGCTCGGCTCCTTGTGGTCGGGTTCATCATGGAAATGCTTCATCCGGATTGGCTATCAAATCCGGTGTTAGTAGAAAAGAAAAAGTATGACCCGAATGTAGCCGACATATGGCGAATGTGTACCGATTACACGAACCTAAACAAGGCGTGTCCCAAAGATCCTTTTCCTTTACCTAGGATAGACCAAGTCATTGATTCGACCGCTGGTTGTGAGCTATTTTCATTTGTAGACGCGTATTCTGGTTTCCACCAGATACCGTTAAATTCGGCCGATCAAATAAAGACTGCATTTATTACCCCGTACGGGGCTTATTGCTATCGCACCATGCCATTCGGCCTGCGTAATGCAGGAGCAACATACCAAAGATGCATGCAAAAGTGTCTACATGACCAGATAGGAAAAAATGTACAAGTATATGTAGATGATGTGGTTATAAAAATCAAAGAGAGCAAAACGCTCCTTGATGATATTCGGCAGACATTCACAAACTTGAGAAGATTCAGAATGAAGCTTAACCCGAAAAAATGTACCTTCGGTGTGCCGGCTGGAAAACTAGTCGGTTTCCTCGTGTCCAGCCGAGGTATAGAGGCAAACCCAACTAAAATCCGAGCAGTTGAAAATATGGAGCTACCGAGATGTTTGAATGATGTACAAAAATTCACGGGATGCCTGGCTTCGCTGAGTCGATTCGTATGTCGGCTAGGGGAAAAGGAATTACCTCTATATCAACTGATGAAAAAATCTGATAAATTCATCTGGACACCACAGGCAGATAATGCATTTCATGAGTTAAAAAATATGTTGGTCACAACACCAATCTTGGCTTCTCCATTGTCAAAAGAACCTATGTTACTTTATGTAGCCGCCACTAATAGAGTGGTAAGTGCGGTGGTTGTCCTGGAGCGAAATGAAGGGGATAAGTCAATACAAAGGCCGGTATATTACCTAAGTGAGGTATTATCGGCCTCGAAGCAGAACTACCCGCACTACCAAAAGATGGCTTATGGAGTATACATGTCGGCGAAAAAACTCAAACACTACTTCAAAGAACACCCGATAAAAGTGATTTGTGAAGCGACCATAGCCGAGATATTGAGCAATAAAGATGCAAGTGGCCGAATAGCAAAATGGGCAATCGAGTTATCACCTTATGCTCCGCAATTTGATAGGTGAGATGCAATCAAATCTCAGGCAGTGGCCGACTTCTTTGTGGATTGGGCCGAGGTACAATATGATCCCCCATTACCAGATCCGAATTATTGGACAATGCATTTTGACGGATCGAAGCTGAGAAATGGGTTAGGGGCAGGAATAGTATTAACTTCGCCAAAAAAAGATCAGCTAAAATATGTGCTGCAGATACATTTTGCCGCATCAAACAATGTGGCCGAGTATGAAGTGCTCGTCCATGGGTTAAAAATGGCAAAAGAGATTGGTATACGTCGGGTCCTATGTTACGGGGATTCAGACCTGGTAGTACAACAAGTATCAGGCAATTGGGACGCACTAGATGCGAATATGGCCATGTATAGGTTTCATGTGCAAAAATCAATGGTTACTTTGATGGGTGCGAGTTTCACCACGTACCTCGGGCGAAAAATGACGCTCCAAATACACTGTCAAAACTCGGATCAACTAGACAATCAATTCCCCCGGGCATTGCCCTGGAACACCTGAGAAAACCATCAATTACACCTTCGCCAAAATTCGAGTCAATTCGTATCTCGGCAGAACTGATAGAAGGAAGTGTGCCAATGGAAATTGACAAAGAATGTGACCCGAGCTCTATAAGGGTGAACCTGGCTAACACACGAGAAAACACGGAAAAGTCCAAAGCTGTTATGTCGGCGGAAAATATGGAAATCGACAGTGAAACTATCCCAGAGAAAAGCACGCCGATATGGGCGCAACCCATATTCTCATTCCTTAAAGAGGCAATCTTGCCGAGTAATGAGGTACTGGCTAGACAGATAATGAGAAGAGCAAAAGCCTACACAATCATAAACAATGAGCTCTATAAGAGAAGTGTCACGAGCATACTGCAACGACGTGTTGACTCATACATCAGGGAGAATGTGGGCATCACGCTTCATCCAGAGCCCTAGTGGACAAAGCATTCATGCATGGATTTTATTGGCCGACTGCGTTGAAGGAGACAA
The DNA here is from genome assembly GCA_910589765.1 of Avena atlantica. Classification (NCBI taxonomy): domain Eukaryota; kingdom Viridiplantae; phylum Streptophyta; class Magnoliopsida; order Poales; family Poaceae; genus Avena; species Avena atlantica. The sequence continues at coordinate 442,616,424 of OU342739.1, forward strand.
AGGAATTAGTGGAAAAATGTAATGGTTGCCAGAGATATGCCAGCAAGATACATATACCTTCGTCCGAATTAAAAACAATACCAATCACTTGGCCATTTTCTATGTGGTGCTTGGATATGGTAGGTCCGTTCAAGCCGGCTCGAGGTGGAATGACTCACATTCTAGTCATGGTGGACAAATTCACAAAATGGATTGAAGTAAAACCAATAAGAAAATGTGATGGACTCACAATGGTAAAATTCCTCAAAGTTATTATCTTGAGATATGGATATCCACACAGTGTTATCACGGATAATGGCACAAACTTCGCTGAAGGACCCTTTGCAAGGTTCTGTCAAGAGAAACACATAAGACTGGATGTTGCCTCGGTGGCTCACCCGACATCAAATGGGCAGGTAGAATGATCAAATGGACTAGTATTATCAGGAATAAAACCCCGGCTTGTCGAACCACTGCAAAGGTCGATAGGATGCTGGATTGAGGAGCTTCCAGCAGTACTGTGGAGCCTCAGGACCACACCGAACAGGTTGACAAGGTATACCCCGTTCTTTCTAGTATATGTGGCAGAAGCTGTGCTTCCAGCCGACATAATGCATGACTCGCCAAGAGTGATCCAGTACACAAATGCCGAGGTAAACGAAATTTCGTGGCAAGATGATGTGGATCTGCTAGAAGAGGCTAGGGAATTGGCATTATCAAGATCGGCTATTTATCAGCAAGATCTCAGACGATATCATAGCAAAAAAGTCAATCTGAGAGTCTTTAAAGAAGGAGATTTGGTTCTTCGGCTAGTGCAGCGCATAGCCGGCATGCACAAACTATCACTCCCATGGGAACGACCATTCATCGTGAGTAAAGCATTGCACAATGATGCATATTACCTGATCGATGCTCAATCACCAGAAAAGAACAAGGCAGACAAAGCTAGAGACGAATCAAAAAGACCATGGAACATAGCCTTACTTCAGCCGTTCTACACTTAGAAGCCATATATTGCGCATCGCGATATGGCACATCGAGTCGGATTATCAAGCATATATTAAACTTCGGCACCTCGAGCAGTGACTCGGGGACTGCACCATGTTATTTCCTATTTTGAACTATTTATTAAAACTTGGCACCTCGAGCAGTGACTCGGGGACTGCCCCATGATTGTTTCTCGTGTTGAGCTATGTATTAAACCTCGGCACCTCGAGCAGTGACTCGGGGACTTCCCCATCGTTGTTTCTTGTGTTGAACTATGTATTAAACCTCGGCACCTCGAGCAGTGACTCGGGGACTGCCCCATGATTGTTTCTCGTTTTGAACTATGTATTAAACCTTGGCACCTCGAGCAGTGACTCGGGGACTGCCCCGTGATGTTCTCTGCATTGAGTTATGAATTATATTTTGGCAACCCAGTTTATAACTTAGGGACTATTTCATGCCATTCAATGTTTTCTGAATAGATGTGAACCTTCAGCAACCCAAGTGATAACTCGGGAATGACTCACGCTACCCATTAATTTTTCCCATACATATAAAAGCTCGATAACTTCAGCATAAACTCGGGGACTACCCCAATTTGCTGCTCATAACTCGTAAGATGCAATGTAAGTTTGCCTCGATCCTCAAAGGAATAACATGGAGGAAACAACCAACAAATTCTAAGGATAACAACCTCAGCAATTTGAAGTATAATAAGGGATAAAACCCAACCTTTGAGATGAGAGCATTATACGCCAAGTAAAAATTACGAAAACAATAGCTATACAACTAAGGTTATAGAGGGCAAACAAGATAGGCGCCGAATAAATGTTAGCCATATGGGAGAACATGATCCGGCTCTACGAAATTAAAATTGCGCAAAGCAGAGATGTGAAGTAGATAAATCCACTTAGATGACATGACAATAGTTACCATCACCAATGCCTCAGCGGCACAAGGCAAAAAGGTTCACATCACACCAGAAGACGGATAAGTGTTTCACAGACATCATACGCCCGGCATACCGGGGACTTAAAACAAACTGAAGTTTTTCAAGCCTAAACACCGAAAGAGGCCAAACAACCCTTAAGGGGCAGTAACATTGTCAGGAGCATCGGGCATGGGTATCTCGGACGCTGGCGGAGGGACCTCGGTCTCCTTCAGAAGGGTATCCTCAGGAAATAGGCGCTCCGAGGTAGTTGGTGCCTCAGTCGAAGTTACCTCGGCTTCAACAGAAGCCATAGTAACCTCGGAGGCAAGCCCCGGCTGTTGAGGGACATCAGTTTGAGCTCGAGAGTTTTAAGTTCCTTTAGAGGACGATCGCGCGTCGCCATCCTCATCCGAGTGGTCGTTTGAACCGCGGGAATTATCCAAATCACCCTCCGATTCATCCTGATCAGCCGAGTCATCACCCGATGCATCTTCAGCTTTGACATCATCCACCGGATTGGGAAGAAAACTCGGCCCTTCGATCCAATTATGCACGTCAGCATACTCAATAAGCTGGAAGGCACGAGCTTGGCGGCGAGCGACAAACTCCGGATTCTCAACCCAAGGAGAGCCAGTGCGCAAATTCATCAAAGTATCGAGAGAGATGTCCTCGTACCAAGACAAAACGGCTGTAAGTGCCATATCAGCACCAGCCCTTCCAGCAGATTCCCTCCAGAGATTTAGTTGGGTCTGAGATGCCATTAACCTCGCCACAAGCACTTCAACTTCATCAATATCAGGCATTCCAGAGGTGTTCGGCCAAAGAACATGGTAGGCCCGGATAGCTGCTTGCACCAGATCTCTTCCCATAATCTTCATTGGTCCAATAGCAGCACCGATGAAAATCAGGAAGTCTTCCATCGAGTATTCTTGACTCGAGTCAACGGAGACACCTCGGCGTTGACGAGCAGCAATCACAGCCTTAGAGCTCACTGGTTTCGCTTCTGGAAAATGATCTATAGGAAAGGAAATCATATCAATTAAAAATAAGAAAGAGAAGAAAATAACTCGGCCATAGGCGGAAACTTACGACGGATGTAACTCAACATTTTCTGGAGATCCAGGGACCAATCGGCCCTACTCTTCTTGAAACGATTGATTTCCTCGCTCATCGCCCGGTTCTTTAGCTCGGCAGCGTCAAGAAGTTCCTTATCTTTCTGCAACTGCAGGCTCAGTCGATTCTTTTCTTTGGAGAATTCCTGATCAATCTTTTCCAATTTAGACTTCTAGGAAAGCTTGAGAGATTCAACCTCGGCGCGTGACCGATTTATCTCATCGTCCTTTTCTTTGAGTTGCGCCGAATGAGTGGCAGCTTATTCTAAAAAATGCAGCATCCTATCAGGCATAGGTATGCATTCTTGATGCGATGCTGCAAGTGTTTGTAGCTCGGCTATACCAAAGCCGGAAGGTTGTAAGAAACCCAATATTTATCTCGGACAAAGAATTAACAAGTTAAAAACCAAAAAATAGGAACCAACCTTCAAGAGTGTCAACCTTCTTGGTAAGGCGGGTATTTAGATTATTGATACTAGCTGCACGCCAGCGAAGAGTGAATTAGCCCGACAAGCCAAAAGTGTTACGAACTTAAGGAACAATACACGGATTAGTTAAATTACCAGTTTTCTTCACTACAGGAACAACCTTCTCATATTTTTCTTGCAGTTTCTTGTGGGCGAAGAGCAACCTTTGAAATTCGGCTGTCCGCCGATCATGGGCAACCTAAATACAAAAGAAAGTTACCAGACTGGATATTCAGATTTCAGGCAGATCCGAATCAAGTAAAACTTGACTCGGATCTAGGTGGCTGGATATTCAGAGCTAAAACAGATCCGAATCAAGTATAACTTAACTCGAATCTAGGTGGATGGATATTCGGATCTAACACAGATCCAAATCAAGTATAACTTAACTCAAATCTAGGTGGCTGGATATTCAGATCTAACACAGATCTGAATCAAGTATAACTTAACTCGAATCTAGGTGGCTGGATATTCAGAGCTAACACAGATCCGAATCAAGTATAACTTAACTCAGATCTAGGTGGCTGGATATTCAAAGCTAACACAGATCCGATCTTTAGTGCATTCGAAGCCTAACCAAGCTTCCAAACGAACAACATGTTATCCGATTGCAAGCTTCGGGGACTAGTGTGTATATAATACCATCTAAATAGTAGACAAATTATCAAAGAAAGCGTTTACCTCATTCATCTTGTCACTGTCAAGGACAATCTTAGCAGCCATATGCAAGCGACTGCTGCTGTCGGAAAGCTGAAATGGTTGGCTACTCGGATTGTCTTCAAGTTGATCGGCGGCATTCCAGTTATTGGCATACTCCACCAAAGAACCAAGACTGTTCCCTCTCTCAGTATGGGTCAACACTTTACCTCGGGCCTGCTGTGTAACTACTGCCGTTGCCGGACTCTTGTGAAGAGTAAGTCGAGTGTCGGCAGCTGGGGCGACGCCAGGCTTAGCAGAGGAAGCTCCCTTGCAAAGTACATCTGCTATGCTGGGCTGGGAAGAGCTATTTGGCCCCTTCTGAGATGCTGAGGGTTTAGTAACAAAAACCTTCTTACTTTTAGGAGAGGCTTCGGCTGGGGCAACGACCTCAGCACTAGGAATCGCGCCCTTGGGGGCAGGAGGAACTATAGTTTCCAAGGGGGCCGAGATGGTGATATCTTCGGTTGGAGCGGGAGTAGAAGCTGGGATCGTGGTGATCAAAGGATCATTGGGGGAAACCTCGATGGTCTGAAGAGGGGCAACAGGCTCAACCAGGTGATCTGGTGGTGGCGTTATGTCGGCATTAACGGTGGCAGCAGTGGGCACATCTCGGTGATGCGATGTATGGGCCGGCGCAGGAGGAGAGTCAACACGAGAGGGACTAGGAACCCGAGTATCTTCCGGAGGCGTAGGAGAAGGCTGCCGAGTAACATGGCTTGTCATACTCGGACCGCTTGGCTTCACGGAAAGAGGAGCTCTGCAAGAGACAAAAGTCGAATCAAAAGACAGAAAGAGAGAAACAAGAAATACAAATGAAAATAAACTCACCCAGTAACCCCAGGCATGGCCTTACGACTTGGAATATACTGCAAAGACTTCTTGACTCGTTTCTTGGGGGAAGCACCAGAAGGATCTGTCGAAGCGGTGCGCTTCTTCTAAGTGGCAGGAGCTTGAGAAGCAAGAGGTTCGGCGTCATGCACCTGACCAGCCGGATTAGCTGGGAAAGAAGGAGCCGGAAATGCGTAAGCGATAGGCACCGCGGCAACTACCTCTAGAATTTGGACGTCGTCCGAGTCACCTTCATCCGCGTGGGCCGAGGTTTTGCCACGAACGCGAGCAGGAGCAACATCCAACTTAGGGACAAACTCCTCCGAGTCAGGCTCCCCAGTATCTGGAGTATTACAGTCAGCGGTCCAAGGAAGAGCCAAAACCTCGGCATCTTCCGTCTTCTGCTCTGTAAATCTCTGCGAGAAAAATAGGTTCGAATAAGTAAAAGAACACTCAAGAAAGTGGCATGGAAGAGTAACTTTAATGTTTAAATTCACCTGAGGAGGGGGATTCTCACGAGTAAAGGGCTTTAATCCCCATTCCCATTCCTACGGCATATCGGTCTTGAATATAGCCCGGACGCGTTTGTATATGAGATAATTATCAAGCTCGACTGTGGATACACGGTTGGGATCCAGAGGTCCGCTCATGTAGCAGAGTTTGTGAGAGCGGAGCTGGAAGGGGAATATTTGGCTGCTGATGAAAGAAGTCATCAGATCCTCACCACAAAGCCTGGCCCGAATCAGTTCCTTGAGCCAGATCTCGAATGCCTCGGCAAGGGCGTTGCTCTTCCTTGGATTATAGTTCCAATTCTTCTTAGAAGGGGGATCGATAGAAAAGGCTGGGAACCGAATCTTGTCCTCCTCCTAGTATTTTTGACATAGAAAAAAGATCTATGCCACTTCTTGCAAGATTCGAGGCCAGCAACACGGGGAAACCCAGAGTTTCTCCGGGGTGTTATGGACGCGGCCCCACATTGAGTGAGAGATTTCTCAGAAGGATGAAGGGATTTGTCCGGCACTACATTAGTTCGGATCTGGAAAAACTTGGACCAGACATGTACGGAAGGCCAGAGGCCAAAGTACCTCTCTGAGGCCGAGATGAAAGCCGACAGAGAGGCAACGGCATTAGCCGGCAAATGATGCGGCTGAAGGCCGAAGTAATTGAGGAAATCCTTGGCGAAGTCGCTGAGAGGGAGGCCGAATCCCCGAGCAAAGTGATACATAAAAACCACGTACTCACCCTCCTTGAGTACGGGCGAGGATTCTTTGCGGGTAGGCGACAACTTACCTCGGAGGGAATTCAGCGCGTCCTAATTAACCATTCTACCTCACGACGGGTGACGGAGGAACCTTGCCAGGAACCGCACTCTGCGCCAGATGCAAAGTCATCTTCCCCGACGATGGCGCCACTAGCGGAACTGGACATGGGCTCGTCGGAGGAGTCGACGGAGGAGAAAATAGCGGCGAAGAAGGGCCTAGAGGAACATGTCCCCGTCGTGGTGCTAACAAGCATGGCGACGGAACAGAAGAAGAACCGCCACAGGGAAACTAGAAAACAGAGGAATTCCTAGCACGGTGACCTAGCGGCGATACAGTTGGAGAGCTCACCGGTGAGAGTAACAGAACGAGAACACGGCGTGAGGTCGTAGTAGCCGGAGAACGGCGGCGTGACCATCGAGGAGGACGATGAAGGCGAGAGCACTGGAACACGCAGAAGAGCGGCAGAGCGAGGAAGAAGATGAGGGAGAGCGGAAGGGGAAAAGTGAACTGCCCAAACCCCTCTCCCCTCTTTTTAACCGCGCCACGGTAACCGTGGTGGGATCGTGGCTATGCCACAATATCCAAATAATCACGTGTATCGCGAAACCGTGCGTGGCTAGTGGATCCACACCTCAGGCCACACGGCACAGGAGAGGATCGGGCTTACTGACCGATGCGGTACTCGAGGCGTCACTACGCCGACGCGACGGGCGCAGTAATCACCGTAGCTTGTCAGTGGACACTGTAGAGGAACAAAAAACTAGAAGAACAATGATGAGTGATACACGTAGGAAGAGGCGTACCCAGGAAGCCACACGGATACCATGAACAGAAAGAAATAACTCGGAAAGAAAGAGAGAAGAATGTCGGGAAACTGATGTGGCCCAACCGAGGTTTTCGGCAGGACCACACCAGCTTCGGGGACTAATGTTGGGGGGGGGGGTAACCCCGGATAGGGTCAAGACAGGGGAAGGACGAAACGAATTTCCCTCATCATAAGCCGAATTACTAATTGCATCGGCCGAATCATGTGAAGTTCGGCCGAGATCAGCAGGGACATGACAGATGTAGAATGAGTAACGCCTTATCCGACCGACATATGAGGTAAGTCGGCCGAATGAGTCTGACTAACTCGAACTCAGGTGAAGGCCGAGCCGAGTTATGCGAGACGAGGCCAAGTAGCGTGAAGCTTGCAGGAGAAGGAGATGCCTATAGTCAAACCCTAGTCTCTGGCTAAGAGGAATCTAGACAGAGCCAAGCGCAAAGGACAAGGAGCAGAGCAGCAGAAGGGCAGACAAACGTCACGAAGGTGACAGTAAGGAAGCCCGAGGCGTGCATGTGAAGATTTCTGGAACATTGTCGTGGATAGGAGGGGGACACAGAAAGGAGGCTGCCGAGTTACCATTTTGGGACAAGCATATTCCAAGGATATGCTTGCCACATCAGCCCTAGAAGGAACCCAGGAACCCCTTTATAAGGGGGGACGCGGGCTCCTGAGGGAGGATCGATTCATTCTACGCCGTTAGGCTCGTGTATTAGTTTTCTTCCTCTCTATGATCCAGCTCTAGGAGCACTTGTATTACTTGAGAAGAGGAATAGATATTTACTTACAGGACACTTGAGTGTAGAAATCACTACATCTTCCCTCCCCGGATCCCTCTAGCATCCATTGGCCTCATACTTTAGCCTACCCATGATATCTGCCGTGTCACCACCACGACACGTTGACAACGTGAGCCGGAGCTTTCTTAACCTTCTGCTGCTTGAGCAGAGTCTTGTACTCGGCCTCCAGTGCTCTAGCTGTCTCAATCAATTTCTGAGCCTTGGCCAGATCTCGATCTAACTTTGCGCCCTACTCCGCGATGGCCTGCGCTTCCTCCAGTAGCTGCCGGCGCTTCTCATCGAGCTGGACTATATTCCGTATGTGGGCCATAGTCATAGGCTCGACGAGAAAATTGGTGTACATCACTCTATCAGTTGGAGTGATTTGGGCGACCGTAGACGTGGATGCTGGTGGCGGCGGATTTGCAGTGTTGGCGTTACTTAGACCGGTAGGAAGTTCCTGCTGCTGTTGTGCTGGGTTAGCCGAAAGAGGCATGGCCTTCGCTCAATCATTGTCAGCGTCCTCATCTATTCCCTTCCTATTATCGCGTGGCTTAGGAGGATCTTGACCAGTTTGATCTTCTTCCATCACACTCCCAATGGCGACAAACATCTGTCGGGATGTGACGGCCTTGTCAGCCTGCTCCTTGCGATTGATCTCCTCCTCCATCTCTTTCATGGCTGAGTCGAGTTCCTCCGGGTTGATATCCATCTCCTCCAAGTCCACGCTGATGTTGGCATAGAGCGCATCTAGAACAAAGTCGGAGGGTGTGGGGGCTTCCTCGACAACGGAGGACGCTGTTGAGGCAGCGGGGTTGTTGGCTGGAGGCGGTGGCGGTGGCGGTGGTAGGCAGGGTACAACGATGGGTGGTGCCATGACGACTTCGTTATCAGCGGCGAAACTGTTGACGGTGTCGATCATGACCTCGAATGTGAGGAGACCCACGGCCTTCTACCGCCTTAGAGTATGCCGGAGAAGTGTACCGCGATCCAGCCCTTCGACGAAGTGATAAATAGCATCATCATCGTGGTAATTTTCTAGACCGGCTCGTATCCGGAGCCATCTGGCGAGATAATCGTGGAGGCTTTCACCTTCTCTCTAGACGCAACGCGCCACATCGAAGATAGTCACCACGCCGAAAAAGTGCGATCGCTGCTTTCCAGACACGGGCGAAGCCGGCGAATTTGCAGTGATCTTCCACCATTATCTCGTGCACATGGGCGGTTTGGGTGAGCCTTGAATTTTTCCGATTTATGCTGGCAAACTATGAAGAGAGATCTGACTTCGATCCTTCCGCAAACGTATCCTGCCCGTAGGCAGTCTGTGCGGGCCTTGACGATCCTCCGACTTTCAGGGAACTAGTGCCCGAGTCGGTTTTTACGATGAAGAGGTGGATGTCCCTGATTGGGACGATAGAGTAGCGGGTAGGGTTCGTCTTCGTTGGGATCCAGAACTCGTCGGGAGGGACGATCGGAACGTTGCCGGAGAAGAGAACGCGACCAATGACTACGGTTTCTCTGATTCCCACGAAGAGCTTAGACCTCACCCGCTGTAGAGCTTAAAGCTCCTCTTGCCCCATAGTGGGCGCCAACTGTCGTGGTATTATCGACGAGTACGCCATGGAGGATCTTCACATAGCGTGTTTAGAGACGTGGGGGAAGGCGGCAAGTTGACGGTACGAGGTAACACAACTTACCCAGATTCAAATCCCACGACGGTGGCGGAATCCTACTCCTGCTATAAATTACTATGATGTCAATACGCCGAGTTACAGGGATCGGTTCGCTGTGTGCGATATGAATTGTCTGATGCCCTAAAGGCTCCTCTAGGTCCGACTTATATAGTCGCCAAATCCTAGGATAATAGGGAAAGTTCTAGCCGGACAGGTCACAGAGTCCTACACGAGTACTAACTAGTCTAACGTGTCTTACACTCCAAGGCTCCGGGTATGTCGGTGACTTCATCGTAGTCTTTCTTTATCTGGCATGAGCCTCCCTTCTGGATCCTTCTAACTGGACCGCTCAGCAGGCCATGAGCCTTGCTACCAACTATGAGCCACCCGAGTTATACGGATTAGAGACATGCAATGATGACACCCATTTAGCATATTCCAAACAGTTATACAACTAATTTGAGACGGATTGAGTAGACAGATTAACACTCACTGTCTTCTCTTACTTACCATACCAATTGTTATCATGTATCTTCATGAACTGTTTGAAGACGGGAGGTCTAATTACTTTTCTCGAGAGTATGACTAGACGTACCTTAGAAGACAGCAAATTTTTTACAAGACTCTCCTACATGTCGTGAACATCATGGCAGAAGGAACGCAAACACTAGAAAGAAAACTACTACAAGGATACTCTCTCCTACAATGGGTATCAACACCTACTACTCACTCAGTCTCAAAATAGATATCGAAAATTTGTAAATTTGGATGTATCCATACGAATGTAAAAATTTATGACATTTATATTTTGAGACGGAAGGAGTACTTTTTCCAGAGTTTGAACTCCTCTATCACTCTGTCACTTAACATGTCAACCTGTAACTGCTGTCTTGGGTTGTTGAAGGCCCATGCATTACGGTGCTTCCGCAGAGACCATGCTGTGAGCACAACGAAGGCGTCAAACGACCTCTTCATTCCTCGATCGACCTGTCGACGTTGTCTCTCCCACAATTCCTGTAGTGTGTCTGTGGGTTCAGGAATAAGCACCTCAAAGAGCAGCCTCCAGGAACATGTGTATAGGATCTGTCTCGCAGGAAACTGCACTAGAATCTGGTCAGTGGTATCTACTTCCCCGTTCTAAAATATAACATATTTTAGTATTTTCTAAAATATATATAACATGTACACTAAAAAAACAGTTAGATACATGCGTTTCAAAAAAACTACTCCCTCTGTTCACTAATGTAAGATATTTTAGATATTTCAAAATGAATTAGGTACAGCCAAAATGAGTAAACCTACACACTAAAACACGTCTAGATACATTTTTTTTTTAAATATAGAATATCTTACATCAATGAATGGAACGAGTAAAATATTTTATATTTTTGAACAGAGAGTACTTCTTGAACACAGACATATCATGGAAAAAGGTTATCTTGTAATCCATGTCGATGTCATCTATCATAAGTCTAGATTGTGTGCTGAATTTTTTTCGTTTGAGTGGAGCATTACACTTCCAAATCATGTCTGCTGGTGCAAATCTGATTGATCCTTGACAGAGTAGTTTTCAAGAGTATCTGCACCGGTGACCCCCATAGCGTTCTCAATGTCTATTGGACCCCGGCCCAAAATAGACTCACACCAGCGTTCCTCAAAATCCGCCGACACATTTTTTAGCCCAATAAAATAGTCCGCACGCTCACGTCGTCCTCTTGGCACAAGGGCTGGATTGGGAGCACCGGCACATGATGTCACATTGGATTTCGTACACGAATCCCAACTGGTTGTTATATTGTGATCCATATTCAATAAGAAGGCTAAGGACAGAGCGGAGTGAGGCCCGTCGCCGATAGACTTGGGATGTCAAGAGAAAGGAATGTTTGTCGCGTAATGAGCCTTCGAGGTATAAGGCAAGGTTAGTAGCTAAGGGATACATTCGGATTTCAGGTATTGATCATAAAAATATGTTCTCTCTAGTTGTAAAGCATAGTTCCATTCGTATTTTTTTTGAGTATTTTGGCTATGTGTGATCTTGAGTTTGAGTAGTTAGATGTAAAGACTGCTTTTCTGAATAGAGTACTTGAGAAGGAGATATATATATGAACCAATATGAAGGGTTCATAGTAAGGAAAATTTTGTGTCCAAATTGAAGAGATCGCTTTATGCTTTGAAGCAATCTCCAAGACAGTGGTACAAAAGGATTGGTTCATTTATAATATCACATGGTTTTAAGAGGTCACAATATGATAGCTATGTCTGCATTAAATTTGTTGACGGATCACCTACATACTTGTTATATATTGATTGCTGCCAGGAGCAAAGATAAAATCACTACTTTAGAGGCACACCTAAGTAGTGAGTTTGAGATGAAGGATCTTGGTGCTCCTACTAATATCTTAGGTATGGATATTACCCGAGATAGAAAATCTGATTTATAATTTCTTAGTCAACAAAGTTACATTGAGAAAGTTTTTCATCATTTCAATATGCATGATGCAAAGTCAGTTGTACTCCTATTGCTCCTCCTTTTAAGTTATCGGTTTCTCAATGTCCTACTACTCATGAAAAGTTTAAATACATATCAAAGGTTCCACATCCTAGTGTTGTTCGTTTCTTTATGTATACCATGGTTTGTTCTCGTCCTGATTTATCTTATGAAATGAGTTTGATCCATACATACATGGCTAATCCTGGTAATGAATATTGGAAGGCTGTTCAGTGGGTTTTCAGGTACCTTCATGGCGCTTCAAATGCTTGTTTGAAGCTTTGCAGGATCGGTGAAGGACTGGTTGGCTACATAGATTTAGATTTTGCTACTGATTTGGATATAAGAAGATTCCTCACAGGTTATGTGTTTAATATTGGTGTTAGTGTTGTTAGCTAGAAGGCAACATTGCAGGTTGTTGTTGCCCAATCTACCACTGAAGCCGACTACATAGTTATTTCCGAAGCTTGCAAAGAATATGTTTGCTTAAAAGGTTTGTTTGTTGCGCTTTGTGGAGACGATTCTTGCATTTCTTTGTTTTGTGACAGTCAAAGTGCCATATAACTTACAAAGGATCACATGTTCCATGAGAGAACAAAGTGTATTGATGTCGAGTACCATTTTGTTTGAGACATTGTTGTTTAAGATAAATTAAAGGTGTGAAAGATCAGTACTCATGATAATCCTGCTGATATAATGACTAAGCTTGTTTTTGTTGCCAAGTTTGAGATATGCTCAAAATTGTTTGGTTTAACTGATTAGCCCAAGTGGCTATCGACACTAAAAGTGTTTTATTTGTTGTTTAAGGATGTGATTATTGTTGATTCTATAAGAAGGAATTTTTCTCAAGGCAGAGTTTGTTATATTATGATCCAAATTCAATAAGAAGGCTAACGATGAGCGGAGCAAGACCCGTCGGCGGTAGTCTTGAGCCGAAGGGAGGTGGAGGCATTAGCCCATAACATTCCCAATAGGATCATTGATGACCTAGATTTCCACCGTTATATATACCTCTTGTAAGCTATCAATTGTGATAAGTTGCATCTGAGAAATTCCTCAACATTGTGCAAACACTTCCTATATAGTAAAGTTTTTCTAGTTGGAGCCCGTGATTTTTTCTCACTTTGTTGGAGAGGTTTTCCTCGTTAAATTATGTGTCCCCCTCTGTGTGGTTTATTCATTTTTAGTTTTATCTGCTTGTCGTGTTTGTAACACTAGCAACCAAACATACACATTTCACACCCCTCCTACTCTCCCCATATGCCTCTCAACCACCAGAATCACCATCACCGCCGACACTGCCACCTCCCTATGCATTCCTCCCTAAACCCACCTACCACCAGAATTGTCATAGTTGACGCTGCCAACGTTGCCGCTGCCTAGGATCTGTTTGTCGTCGAGCGCCACACCTTATGTTGACACCACTAGCACATGCTCCTCCATCTCTATCCCCGTGTCTTCCTACCCCCGCCGACATGCCAAGTTGGGACGACAGAGAGACGACCAATATTTCTTGGCTAGGCGATGTGAGTGCTTCTCCCCTATCATCGTTCCCCCATCACCGTTTCTTTGTGCAATTTAGGATTTATGGTTTAATTTCTCCATGTTTTCGCTGCATTGTGATTAGCTTGTTCGCCAATTCATAGTACTTCGACGTAGATTATGCTCCTGAAACCAATAGCGAACCTGCAGGTTCGACATTGGTCACCTAGTGGATGTTAGTCCGGACAAGCTATGTCGTGTCCACCAGCATGCACTAGAGTAAGTCGTTGCTTTCGAGGGGACGCACACAGGCTGGTGCTTCTGTGCTTGTTCATAACACGATGTAAGTATTGTGTGATATTGATTCAATTATACATGCATTGGTAGGATGGCTGACGCTTCTACAATTTTCTCAATTTTGGTGCATATTAGAATTTGTAGGATGCCATAATAAACTGTGAATTTGTGGGTTGGGATGATCCTCAGTGGCCTTTTCTACTATAACATGCACTATCCACTTTGTAGAATACGTATATGCGAAGAGCAACAAATCAAGGATTGAGGAGAAGATTTAAAATGCTTAGTTGGTCAAGAAATAGTTTGAAGAGAAGAACAAGTTGGATGCCAAATAAACTTTTTTGTTGGCAGATGTGAACAAGTGGATAGATGGCACTGAGAGGCAGGTGTTGCAAGAAAATATGGCAAAATTTAAATAGAATTATGAGGACAATGATTTGGGAAAGATGGAAGGGAGAGAGAGAGACCAATTGATAGAGGAGAAGAAAAAATGTGATGAAGAAAAGATAGCAATGAGAGAGGAGAAAAAAAAGTTTGGAATACATGTTGTTTGATCTTCTCAAACTAGGTGATGCAAACAAATAGAAGGCGAAGAAGATCAAGCAAATTTGACAGGAATAAAAATTTATGTAATAATTAGTTTCAAATTCTTGTATGAAACTACTTGCATGTGTTTGAATTGTTCTATGAGACATGATTTAGAGTTCAATTATGTTTGCATGTACTAGAATTTGCATTTGAAAAAGTAGTCATCACAAATACAAATGGTCGTTGATCACTGAAGCTATCTTCTCGCTTCCCATGTGGTTTCTTCACCGCTGCTTAGCCCTTCCCAAGATTGATGACGAGGCCTTCTTAATGCCTGTGGATGCCGATGTCCCCACCACCTGTGCCCTTCACACTCACTTCTCCGAGTCCATCGGCATGGACAGGCTCTCCTTGAACTATTTTGATGCCGATGAGTATTCCTAGTATGACATTCTAGCGCCTCCGCATGCGATGCTGCCTGTGGGCTTCAACGTCAGCTTAGGTGGGGTGCATGTCGCCCGGTCCCACGTGGCAGCAGGTTGGCCATCAAGTTCACGAACGCCACAAACCGCCGGAGTGGGAGAGGGCAATGGCCCGAAACTCGTCCAACAATGAGTGCTGGCTAGAACACTTTGACAAGGAGCGGAAGGCGGGCCTAGCCATGTGCAACTCTCACCGAAGGGAGATCCCTCCGCAACTTCACAATGTTGAGGGTGGGCGACGCTTTTGGTTTCTTCCCGGCGGCGGGATGTACAATGTCATCACCACAGTACGTCATGAGGCGTTCATGAGGGAGGCAAACATCGTCGGGATCATGGACATCGAATCTGATGAGGAGGACATGGAGGAAGCTGGGAGACGCGTTGGAGAGCACCGAGGACCATGTCAACGATGATGAAGATGATGACAACAATATAGTCTACTAGATTTAGGGTTGGTTTGAATTTCTATGTATGTTCAATTTATTTTTAGATAGAATCTATATTTAGGCCGACATATTGGGTAACGTCAAAGTAGGAAACCCCTCCCTATTTGCAAGTACCCCGTGCCAGATGAAAAGTACACAGATAACTCCTAGAGGGGGGGTGAATAGGCGGTTTAAAACTTTTACGAGATGGGCTTAACAAAGGCGGAATAAAACTAGCGTTTACTTTGTCAAGCACAAAACCTATATAAACTACGGTTCACCTACTGATCAAGTTTTAGCTAGATGGTCCCCAACCATGTTGGGTCCTAAGAAGTTAGTCACAATAGGCTTGGATACCCAAATGGTTATTTTCTTGACACCACGTTGGGCACCAACATATTTGGCAAACACATTGCCAACCTCATCCTTACGAAGAGAATAAGCATCATCAATCATGATAGGGGTTGAAGAGGAGTTACCAATAGTGCATGAAGAAGAGAGGTGACCCTTCTCACGACATATGTAGCAAGTTACTCTCTTCCCTTTCTTCTCACTTGATTTCTCAACCATGGGAGTATTATCTTGATTCTTCTTGAGAAGTGGTCTTTCTTCAAACTGAGGTAGAATGTGGACTTGAACTTTAGTATGCTTCTCTTTTTGCCTCTCACCAAGAGGCTTCTTCTTCAAAGGGAAAGACCTAACATTGATGCCCTTCAATTTTGCACTTGAAGCAAACAATGCTGGTTCAATTCTTGACTTGTTCTTGGCCCTTCTTCTTGTTTCTCTTGAACTTTTTATTGTTAGTGGACTTGTTCTTGACATTGGATTTGAATCCAATCCCACTTTTGTCATTGGGGGACTTTTGCATACTCAACATTTTTTCAATTTTGGACTTCCCTTCATGACTCCTTTTCAAGTAATTCTTCAAAGAAGTGACTTGAGCCTTGAGATCATTGATTTCCTCTACATGGATAGTATCAAAAAAAAATACTAGGGAAAGTAGATGCTTCATTGTTAGAGCAACAAGGCAATGAAAGAAATTCATCACAAGATATAGCAATAACATGGGTGGATGAATTATAAGGACTAGCACATGACAATATGACATTTGTAGTGGATATAGTGCTAATGTCCATATGAGGATCATTAGATGTTACCTTTGACATAATAGCATCATGAGCTAATTTTAGCATATCATGGGAGGCTATAAGATCCTTATGTGAGCTTGATATCTTACCATGACTTTCTTCCAATATCCCATACTTGATAGTTAGAAAATCAAGTTCAGTCTTTATCTCAACATTATCCTTAAAAATAGATGCTTCACACGAAATGTAGTTAATAGCACAAGCATCATAATTAATTGCAAGAGGTGAGGGAAACTTCAAAAGCTCTTTTCAGTATGAAGCTTTAAGTTGCTCATGTGACTTAGTGAGTTTGATGAGCTCACCCTTGATGACCCTAGATCCATTTTTGAGGTGCTCAAAATCCTCGAGGAGTTTAGCATAATCAACTTGAAGTTCATCATTTTTATTTTTTGAGATCACTTGCCAACTCAAGATCTACATCATGAGATTTATTCACTCTAGACAGCTCTAGAGCAAAAGCCTCCTCAAGAGAATCCTTAGTGGTTTGTTCCTCTTAAAGAGCTTCTAAATTATCAATATGTTCCTTGCTCTTAATAGCAAAACCCAAGATTTCAATGAAGTTAGAGCAAGAAATATTATTCTTAACAAGAGGACAATAAAAAATCTCACCCTTTTCATGTAATGAGTCAACATTAATCTCTTCTTCCTCACTATACTCATCCTCATCATCACAAAATGTATTGGGTTCCAAAGTAGGAGATACCTTTAAACCCTTAGCCATAAGGCATAGGTGGGTACCATGAGACGATGATGATGAATAGTTACTTGAAGCTCCATTCAAGATCTTGTCTTGGCCCATTGAATCTTCAGTATCCTCTACATTGTTATACACAAAACAACTAGAGGAAATAGAAGCATTTTTTATCATGGCAACAAGGCATAACAAGCATATCATCATAAGGTCTATTGAGGAAATTTATACATGTTATTCAAGGACCATCAACACAAGCATGTAGAATATTTGTAGTGCTAGAAGTGTTTATGTCCAAAGGTGAAGCATTGCAATGAGATATAGATGAAGGGTCATCAAGAGTAACCTTACTATCAATATTGCAATTTTCATCGCCACTCACCATATCATCACCTTGTGTCTTTACACACTTTGGTGAAGTGGAAGAAGATGAGAACTCATCATGGACGAAAGTGGAAGCAATACCATCATCCTTAATAATATTGGACACATCATATTTATCTTCAAGTTTTGTCCATAACTCATAAGCACTCCAAAAAGGTATGACTGAAGAAGTAACTACATGGCTCAAATAATTAACAAGCATATTAGAAGCTTGAGAATCGAGATATAAGTTTTTCTCATCCTCACAAGATATATTTAGGAAATCCATTAGAGGAGAAAAACCTATATCTACAATTCGCTCCAAATTTGGGTTCATGGCCCGAAAATGATTAAGCATACAAATTTTCCAAATCTCATAATATGTGCCATCAAATATGAAAACGTCATCGTGCACTAATCCCCTAGCTGACATCTTTACTTTGAAGGCAGTGAAGCCCAAAAAGAGAGACCACGCTCTGATACCAATTGAAAAGGACACAGATGCTGCCTAGAGGGGGGTGAATAGGCGGTTTAAAACTTTTACGAGATGGGCTTAACAAAGGTGGAATAAAACTAGCATTTACTTTGTCAAGCACAAAACCTATATAAACTATGGTTAACCTATGTGCACCAATAACTTATGCTAAACAAAACAAGCAACTAGGTGGTAGCTAGAGAAATGACTTCAAGCACGAAGGCTATCACAAAATAAAGTGCATAAGTAAATAGCTAGGGTATAGAGATAACCGAGGCACACGGGGACGATGATGTATTACCGAGTTCCTACAATAAAGGGAGTACATCTCATAGGAGGGGTGGGCGGTACTAAGACCACCACGCCACAAAATGCCTCACCCTATTCTCATGTGAACCTTGCCACAAGAGGCCTGATTCACTTCTTCACTATCGGTGCACTTGTCGGTGGCAATCCGTAACCTCTCACAAAGCTTGGGTCCCTACTCCACAACTCAATTGGAGGATCCCAAAAAACAAGCTTGGGGAAAGCTCCACAACTTAATTGGAGGTCCCAAATAATCCACAAACTTGCAAAACAACTAAACCGTCTAGGGTTCCAAGAACCCAAGAGTAAAAAGCTTCTCACCTTTCACCCAACTGAATCCTCAAAGAGAACTCAAACCGATGCACCAAATGCAATTGCAAGAACACAAGTAGTTCTCAAGTACTTCTCTCCCAAATCCCACCACAACAACAAAATCTATGGAGGAATAAGAGAGGAATAACACAAGAGGAAATCCACAAAAGAAACCCCAAGATAGATCCCAAAATGTTCTTCTCACATAGAGAAGAGATGGATGGGTGGAGTTATAGATCTAGATCCCCCTTTAAAATCCCCCAAAAAAGATTCAAGAACTATGAGAGGGATTGAGATTATTCGCAAAACTCTTGAATATAGAAACAATGGAGGAGAGAGGGAGAGCAAGCAACTTATCCAAGGAGAAAGAAGAGGGCCTTTTATAGCCCTCTCCAACGGAATATGACCGTTTGGGACCTCCCATGCCGGATAATCCGACCCTCTCCCGAATATTTCGGGTTCCTCGGGACAAAACATTTCTAAGGACTTTGCGATGCTTCCCTTAGTATAGGGGGCAGATATTAGGTCTGGATAATCCGCCCCTTTAAAAACTGGCAGAAACAGCAAAACTGAAACCATCATAACTTTTGCATCCGGACTCCGATTTTGATGATCTTGGGCTTGTTTCTAAGAAAGTAATGATCTCTACAAGATCATGCAGGGAAACATCATATTCCAGTAAGGTAGGATAGAACCAAATGATGAAAGGTTTAACCTATCTATAAAAGACAAACCGGTAAAACCTCCAATATAAAAACACAATAGAGAATGCATATGAAATCTGTTTTCGATGAAATTGAGCTTGTCATGGAGATTGACACAAGATCTAAATCCTCTTATGGATAATAACAAAATAAGAACCAAGAAAGATGGTGCCAAGTATGCAAAGGTTTGAGCTCTCACCGAGGGATATGATCAAGTTACTCACTCGAGAGCCCCTCTTGATAGTACAATTATCTATCCTATAAGCCGGTCTCCCCAACTAACACCATGATACTGGTAAGAAAGAAGACCTATCAATATCATACCTTTGCCTTGTGCACATTCCACATAATATTGATGATGACGATCTTATACACCTCAAGATGGAGCATCTTTCTTGATTGCGCTAGCTTGGTGAAGACTTGGAATTTGCTACCCCATACTCCACTATGGAAGAGCCTCTCTTTTAGGTATATCTTCACATATCCATGATCACCATAAGGATGGAAAGCTTCAAGCATATGATCTCTTAGAGATGGCACATCTTGAACTTGTACTTCATTTCTTCTTTCTTTATTATGTTGGTGTTTTGAAGGTACGCATGAGATATCACACCATCTTGTTATTCAAGACACACTTGCCATAGACTCAACTTATACTTGACCAATCTCCGGATCATTCCTTGAAACCTTGATCAACACTTGATCTTCTTCACTTTCTTCTTCTTCCAACCTTGAAGCCAACATATGGTTCAAGCATTGCCTATGGACAAATCCTACAAGTAAAAATCAATGCAAACATAAGTCCATAAAACATTATCATTAATTACCAAAACCACACATGGTAGCACACATGTTCTTTCAATCTCCCCTATTTTGGTAATTGATGACAATCCTTTGAGAGGGTTTATATAATCAATTTAACAAACAAAAATGGTTGTGCCAACAACAAATACTACACAAGTATGTGATGTTGGTACAGCCATAATATATAGAGCAAGCATCCCCACAATATATGCACGTGTGATGAACTTGAATTTCATTGAATATATTGCCAACCATTACCATTGGTGGAGTTTCCTCTATATATTCAACATGCAAAGCAACAACAACGATGCAAGAGCATGAGAGTAAAATGCTTAAGAACAAATTCAAAGCATAAAACCAACTTTCCTTAAACCCTCCAAAACTTCTCCCCATTGGCATCGATTGCCAAAATGGGTGAAAAGCTCTAGATGGCCAATAAAGTGAGAATTCCTCCAAAATGTGTACATTTTTATAGTGTAAGTGGAATAAAATGCATGTATTAAATGACAAATAATTGGAGGGAATCAGACTATATTGAGGATCAAAATATAACAATGTGCGAATGAGTCAAGCAATCAAAAATCCAAAGAACCACTTGACACAAGGAAGATACCAAAGGAAAGATAGATATTATGATAAGATCGAAAAGAGAGTGTTCTAAATAATATGAGGATGATCCCCAAGGTCTGTGCACAAATTAGGTTTTTTGTATTTGAATACAACATGCACAAGATGGAATAATCTCTTCCTCTATTTTACTTAAAACACACAACTATATGCAAGAGCATATACCAAGGAATAAAACTTACAATATACAAATGGTTGAGCAACAAGTAAGAGATCATAAGGATGTGTCGGAGGCATGGCAAAGCATAGTATAAGAATAGTACAAGGATGGTCATTTAGCATCAACATAGTCTTCAATAAATGATATTTCTTAGTATGACCATACAACACACATGAAACAAAGAATATATCAAAAGTAGAGAAGTAACATCTCTCATGTGTATAAGTTTCTAAGTAGACAATCTCACAAAGATATTGATCCACAAATAAACATGTACACACAAAATAGATACTAAAATAAATAGAGCAAGATATCTAAAACAAATTCATGACAATACACCATTAAGATTTTTTGCTTGATAGCATGGCCAAAAGGCTCAATTTTCTCTTATTGTATGTCGATGAACTTCAACCATAAACATATCAAATACATCACAACTATCACTAAGGGAAGAAGAGATAGTTGGAATATAATCTAAAAGGAAACAAGTATCACAAAGAAAGAATCAACTTTGCTAATTCATCAATATTGCACATGAGGGTACTTTGAGGAAACGACAAGCAATATAATTGCTAGATTGGCATATTCTGGATTGGTGAATCATGAGCATGATTTTGTTTAGTCCCAATTATATGCAATCATATCAACTTACTAACATATGCAATAGAAAGATTTCTTTAAGGCCAAATAAAGAACCACAACAATTGCAAATATAAAAAATCATGCTAAGATGCAACCTACCATAGGTTGGAAGACGATATGTATGCATGAGTAAGAGATACTTGTTACCGATATATCATTGGTGTCATGGTGGTGGCACGGCAGATGCCATGGGTACGCTAAAGTTTGGGGACAATGGATGCTAGAGGGATCCGGGGAGGGAAGATGTAGTGATTTCTACACTCAATTGACTAACAAGTAGATCTTTATTCCTCCTCTCAAGAACTACAAGTGCTCCTAGAGTTGTATCATAGAGAAGAAGTAAACTACTACACGAGCCCTTCGGTGTGGAATGAATCGATCCCTCTCTCAGGAGCCTGTACCCCTCCTTATAAAGGGGTTCCTTGGCTCCTTCTAGGGCTGACGTGGCAAGCATATTCTTGGAATATGCTTGTCCCAAAGTGGTAACTCAGCGGACTCCTTTCCGTGTCCCCCTTCTATAGGCGGCAAAGTTCCAGAGGCCCTCACATATGTGCCTCGGGCTTCCTCACTCTCACCTCCGTGACGCTTGTCTGCCCCTCTGCAGCTCTGCTCTTTGTCCTTAGCGCTTGGCTCTGTCTAGATTCCTCCTAGCCAGCAAATAGGGTTTGACTATAGGCTCATCCTTCTCCTGCAAGTCTCACGTTACTCGGCCTCATCTCGCATAACTTGGCTCGGCCTTCACCTGCATACAAGTCAATCAACCTTATTCGGCCGACTTAGCTCATACGTCGGCCGAGTAATGTGTTACTCACTCTATATTTGCCAAGCCTCAGCTTACCTCGGCCGGATCTTGCATGATTCGGCCGACCCAGTCAGTAATTCGGCTTAAGGTAAGCTGGTGCGGTCCTACCCAGGGTCACCCCCCAACATTAGTCCCCGAAGCTGGTGCGGTCCTGCCGGAAACCCCGGCCGGGCCACATCAGTTTCCACACATTTATCCTTTCTCGCTTTCTGTCTGAGGTATTTCTTAGCTGACGTTCTTTTTCTATTATCTTCTTCCTCATTTCCTTCTTTTCCCGCTATTAACTACATTCCGAGTTATTTTCGTTTGTTCGGGGTATTTGCTTGGCTTCCTGTGTAAGCCTCGTCCTACGTGTACCAATCATCATTGTTCCCTAGTTTTTTGTTCCACTACAGTGTTCACTGACATGCTACAGTGATTACTGCGCCCGTCGTGTCGGTGCAGTGATGCCTCGAGTACCTCAGCAGTCAGGTGGTCCGATCTCCTCCTGCGCCATGTGGCCTTTGCTGTGGCTCCAATACCTGTGCGCGGTTTAGGCGATACACGCGATTATGCGGTTAGCGTGGCACAACCACGATCCCACTACGGTTTACCCTATGCGGTTATATAGAGGGGAGCGAGGTAGGTTGGTTCACTTTCCCCTTTCTTACTGCCTTCATCTTCTTCCTTGCGCCACCGCCACCGTTCGTGCTCCAGTGGCCGCGCCACCGCCGTTCCTCCTCGATGGACACGCTGCAGCTTTCTGGCTCCTGCGACCTCGCCGCAGCGCTTCCGCTTTGGCGTTCTCGCCGGTGAGTTTCTCTATAGCGCCGCCGCTAGGTTCCAGCGTTAGTTGTTCTTATGGTTTCCCTAGATTCCCCGCGGCGGTTATTTCTCTGTTCCGCCACTACGTTTGTCACCGTCGCGACGGGGCCCTGCACCTCTAGGCCTCTCCCCGCCGCTAGTTTTTCTTTGGCTGATCCTCCGATGAGCCTATGTCTAGCTCTGCTAGCGGCGCTCTCGTCGGGGAAGAAGACCTTGCGGCTGGTCCAGAACGTGGTTCCTGGCAAGGTTCCTTAGTTACTCGCCGGGAGATAGAATGGCTGATCAAGACACGTCGAATTCCTGCCGAGGTAAGTTGTCGCTTACCCGGCAAATAATCCTCCCCCGTACTCAATGATGGTGAGTACGTAGTTTTTATGTCCCATTTTGCTCGTGGATTCGGCCTCCCTCTTAGCGACTTTGCTAGGAGCTTCTTAGATTACTTCGGCCTTCAGCCGCATCATCTGCCGGCTAACGCCGTTGCCTCTTTGTTCGCCTTTATCTCGGCTTCGGAGGGGTACTTCGGCCTTTGGCCCTCCGTAGATGTTTGATCCAAATTCTTTCAGATCCGAGCTAACGTGGTGCCGGATAAATCTCTTCATCCTTCTGAGAAATCTCTCACCCAGTGCGGGGCTGCCTCCATTACACCTCGGAAGAACTCCGTGTTCCCCCGCGTTGCAGGCCTCGAGTCTTTTAAAAAGTGGCATAGATCATTTTTCTATGTCAAGAATACGGGGAAGGAAGATACGATTCGGCTCCCCACTTTATCTATTGGTCCTCCATCAAAGAAGAATTGACTTTATAACCCGAGGAAGACTCATGCCCTTGCCGAGGCGTTCGAGCTTCGGCTTAAGGAATTGACGCGTGCCGGGCTCCGAGGTGAAGACTTGATGACTGCGTTTGTTAGTAGCCGAATCTGCCGTTTCCAGCTTCGCTCCCACAAGCTCTGCTACATGAGCGGTCCTTTGGATCCCAATCGAGTTTGTACGGTTGAGCTTGATGACTATCAGATTTACAAACGTGTCCGGGCTATTTTCAAGACCCGAGATGCCCGAGGAAAGGAAATGGGGGATGAAGCCATTCTCCCGCGAGAATCCTACTCCTTAGGTAAATTGTACATATGTGGCTCGACCCGAGTTATTTTCCCTTTATCTCTGTTAATCCTTTTCCGCTTTTTTTCGCAGAGGTTTCCTGAGCAGACCGCAGAAGATGCCGAGGTTCTGGCTCTTCCTTGGCACGCTGACCGCAATACCCCGGACAATGGAGAACCAGATCCGTAGGAATTCGTTCCTAAGTTGGATTCTGCTCTTATTCGTGCCCGGAGCAAGACCTCGGCCCGTGCTGATGAAGGTGATTCGGACGACGTCCAAATTCTCGAGGTAGTTGCCGCGGTGCCTATCTCTTACGCATTTCTGGCTCCTTCTTTCCCAGCTAACCAAGCTTTCCAGGTGCACGACGCCGAGCCTCTTGCTTCCGAAGCTCCTATTGCTTCGAAGAAGCGCACCGCTTCGACGGATCCTTCCGGTGCTTCCCCCAAGAAGCGAGTCAAGAAATCTGCTCAGCATATCCCGAGGCGTAAGACGATGCCTGGGGTTACTGGGTGAGTTTATTTTCATTTGTATTTCTTGTTTTTCTCTTTCTGTTTCTGACTCAGATTTTACTTTCTTGCAGAGCTCCTATTTCCGCAAAGCCAAGCGGTCCGAGTATGACAACTCATACTACTCGGCCGTCTTATCCCCCACCTCCGGAGGATACTCGGGTTCCTAGTCCCTCTCGTGTTGATTCTCCTCTAGGGCTGACTAATGTATCGCCTCGACAAGACGAGCCCATTGCTCCCCCTATTGTTGCCGACGAAACCCCTACGCCGGATCACCTGGCCGACCCTGATGTCTCTCTTAAGACCCCCGAGGTTTCCTCCAATGATCCTTTGATCACCGCGGATCCAGTTCCTGCTCCAATTCCTACCGAGGATACAACTACCGCCAAGGACGTGGCCCCTAGCGCTGAAGTTATTGCTCCTGCCGAAGTCTCTACTAAGAGAAAGAAAGTTGTTTTCACTAAACCCTCGGCATATCAGAAGGGACCAACAAGCTCTTCTCGGACCAGCATTGTTGATATACTTCATAAAGGAGATTCCACCGCTAAATCTGGTGCCGCCCTTGTCGCCAACACTCAGCTTATTCTTCATAAGAGTCTGGCGGCGGTGGCAGTTACGCAGCAGGCCCGAGGTAAAGTGCTGACCTGTACTGAGAGCGGGCATAGCCTCGGCTCACTGGTGGAGTATGCGAACAACTGGAATGCCGCCGATCAACTTGAGGGAAATCCAAGTAGCCAACCTTTTCAGCTTTCCGACATCAACAGTCGCTTGCATATGGCTGCTAAGATTGTCCTTGAAAGTGATAAGATGAACAAGGTAAGCGCCTTCGTTGATACTTTGTCTATTATTCAGATGATACTATATATACACTAGTCCCCTAAGCTTGCAACTGGATAATTTGTTGTTCGTTTGGAAGCTTCATCCTGTTTCAAATGCATTACATGATAAGTCAATTTGTTTCGTGATTCGGATTAACCGTGGTCTAGAATATCAAACCATCTAGATCCGAGTCAAGTTTTACTTGATTCGGGTCTGTCTTTCTTTTGAATATCCAGCCATCTAGATCCGAGTCAATTGTTACTTGATTTGGATCTGTCTTACTTTTGGATATCCAGACATCTAGATCCGAGTCCAGTTTTAATTGATTCAGATCTGTCTTACTTTTGAATATCTAGCCATCTAGATCCAAGTCAATTTTTACTTGATTCGGATATGTCTTACTTTTGTGTAACTTGTTGTCATTTTCAGGTTGCCCATGATCGGCGGACAGCCGAATTTCAATGGTTGCTCTTTGCGCACAAGAAACTTCAAGATAAATATGAGCAAATTGTTCCTGTTGTGAAGAAAACTGGTAAACTATCTAGTCCGTTTAGTTTATCTTACCCTTGTAAAAGATTTAGTTTTTTGTGATAACTTGTATCTTGCTGGTACGTAGCTAGTATCAACAATCTAAATGCTCGCCTTACCAAGAAAGTTGGCGCTCTTGAAGGTTAGTTACTCCTTTTTGCCTTTCAATTTGTCGACTCTTTGTTTGAGGCAAATCTTGGGTATGTTACGATCTCCTGGCTTTGGTATAGACGAGTTACAAACACTTGTAGCGTCGCATTAAGAATGCATATCTATGTCTGATATGATGCTACATTTTTTAGAACAAGCTGCCACTCACTCAGCCCAACTCAAAGAAAGGGATGACGAGATAACCCAGTTACGTGCCGAGGTTGAATCTCTTACGCTCTCCCAAAAGTCTGAGTTGGAGAAGGTTGACCAGGAGTTTTGTGAGGAAAAGAACCGACTAAGTCTGCAACTTCAAAAGGGCAAAGAACTTCTTGACACTGTCAAACTAAAGAACCGGGCGATGAACGAGGAAATCACTCGTTTTGAGAAGAGTAGGGCCGTCTGGTCCCGGGATCTCCAGAAAATGCTGAGTTACATTCATCGTAAGTTTTTGTCTCTCGTCGAGTTATTCTCTTCCTTTTATTATTTTAACTCATATGACGTCCTTTTGTGTAGATCATTTTCTTGAAGCTAAACCTGTGAGCTCCAAGGCTGTGATTTCTTCTCGCGAGTGCCGAGGTGTTCCCGTTGCTCCGAGTCAAGAATATTCCATGGAAGATTTCCTGATTGCCGTTGGCGCTGTTGGACCAATGAAGATTATGGGAAGAGATCTGGTGCAATCAGCTATTCGATGCTACCATGTTCTCTGGCCGAATGCGCCGGATATTGATGAAGTAGAAGTGCTTGGGGCGAGGCTGATGGAATCTCAGACTCAACTTAACCTCTGGAGGGAATCTGGTGGAAGGGCTGGTGCTGATATGGCACATACAACTGTTTTGTCTTGGTACGAGGATATCTCCCTCGATATTCTGATGAATTTGCGCACTGGCTCTCCTTGGGTTGAGAATGCGGAGTTCGTTACTCGCCGTCAAGCCCGTGCCTTCCAGCTTATCGAGTATGCTGACGTGCATCATTGGATCGAGGGGCCGAGTTTTCTTCCCAACCCGGCAGATGATGCCGAAGCTAAAGATGCATCTAGAGGTGATTCGGCTGATCAAGATGAATCGGAGGATGGCTCTGATAATGCCGATGATTCCAACGATAGATCTGGGAGGGACGGCGACGCTCGATCGTCTTCCAAAGGAACCGAAGCTTCTCGAGCCCAAGGTGAAGTCTCCCAGCAGCCCGAGCTTTCCCCAGGCGCTACTACGGCCTCCATCGATGCTGAGGTAACCTCCGCACAGGCCCAAACAACTTTGGAGCGCCCAGTTTCTAAGGATACACCTCTGAAGGAAACCGAGGCCATCCCAAATATGTCCGAGATACCCATGTCGGGAACTCCTGGTGCTGCTACTATTCCTCCCACGGGCGATTCGGCCTCTGCCGATGTTTAGGTTCAAAAACTCTTGTATGCTGTCTTTGAAACAGTTATCCGCCTTTTGGTATAATGTGAACCGTTTTGCTTTTGGCCTCTAATGCCCTGGTAATTGTCGTTACTCTATCTAATTGAGTTTATGTGAATCGTATCTTTGCTTTGCCAAACTTTAACTTCGTAAATCCGGATCATATTTTTCATATGACTGATTTTCATTCGGCATCCATCTTGTGTTTCTTATGTAAACTTGGTTGTAGAATTGTCGTTTTCGCAACTTCTCCTTGAAGGACTATGTTCTAAGCCCATAGATATTTTTTAAACTGATTGACTTACTACCCTTCCCGAGGTATTTATTGGTAAAATGATATAGATAGGGTACTTCCCTTATTATACCTCGAATTGCTGGCGTTGTTATTCATGTTACTTTGATATTAGAAATTGTTAGTTGTTTCCTCCGTGTTATTTCTCCGATGGATGAGGCAAGCTTATATCGCATCTTGTGATTGATGACTGATTAGTCGGGGCAGTCCCCGAGTTATTTCTTGCGTTACCGAACTTTTATATATATGCCAAAAATCAGCGGACAATATGAGGTAGTCCCCGAGTTATTGCTCGGGTTGCCGAAGTTTCACACATGCTCAAAAAATATCAAACAACACGAGGCAGTCCCCGAGTTATTACTCGGGTTGTCGAAATGTAATACATAATTCAAAACAAAGAATATCATGGGGCAGTCCCCGAGTCACTGCTCGGGTTGCCGAGGTTTGATACATAGTTCAAAAAAAAGAATAAATAACATGGGGCAGTCCCCGAGTCACTGCTCGGGGTGCCGAAGTTTGATACATAGTTCACAATAAGAAATAACATGGGGCAGTCCCCGAGTCACTGCTCGGGGTGCCGAAGTCTGATACATGCTTGATACTCTCATTCGGTGCATCTCATCACAATATGCAATATAGGGCTTCTAAGTGTAGAACGGTCAAAGTAAGGCTATGTTCCATGGTATTTTTGATTCACCTCCGGCCTTGCTTGCCTTGTTCTTTTCTGGTGTCTGAGCGTTGATCAGGTAGTATGCATCATTGTGTAATGCTTTACTCACGATAAATGGTCCTTCCCATGGGGGTGAGAGCTTGTGCATGCCGGCTGTGCATTGCACTAGCCGAAGAACTAGATCTCCTTCTTTAAAAACTCTTGGACTGACCTTTTTGCTATGATATCGTCTGAGCTCTTGCTGATAAATAGCTGATCTTGATAATGCCAATTCCCTTGCTTCCTCCAGCAAGTCCACATCGTCTTGCCGTGATATTTCGTTTACCTCAGCACTTGTGTATTGGATCACTCTTGGCGAGTCATGCATTATGTCGGCTGGAAGTACAACTTCTGCCCCGTATACAAGAAAGAATGAGGTATACCCCGTCGATCTATTTGGGGTGGTCCTAAGGCTCCACAACACTACTGGAAGTTCCTCAATCTAGCATCCTGCCGACCTTTGCAGCGGTTCAATTAGGCGAGGTTTTAGTCCTGACAATACTATTCCATTTGATCTTTCTACTTTCCCATTCGATGCCGGGTGAGCCA
The DNA here is from genome assembly GCA_910589765.1 of Avena atlantica. NCBI lineage: Eukaryota > Viridiplantae > Streptophyta > Magnoliopsida > Poales > Poaceae > Avena > Avena atlantica. Next base: position 442,645,545 of record OU342739.1, read on the forward strand.
CCGAGGGAACATCTTGTCTTATGTGTTTCTCTTAGCAGAATCTAGCAAAAGCTCCTTCAGCAAAGTTTGTGCAATTATCCGTGATAATACTGTGTGGGTATCCATATCTCAAGATAATATCTTTGAGGAATTTCACCGCTGTGGGCCCGTCACATTTTCTTATCGGTTTTACTTCTATCCACTTTGTGAATTTGTCCACCATGACCAGAATATGAGTCATTCCGCCGCGGGCAGGCTTGAATGGACCTACCATATCCAAACACCATACAGAAAAGGGCCAAGTGATTGGTATTGTTTTTAACTCGGACGAAGGCAGATGTATCTTGCTGGCGTATCTCTGGCAACCATTACACCTCTCTACCAATTCCTTTGCTTCCTTCAGCACAGTTGGGCAATAAAATCCATGCCTAAATGCTTTGGCCACTAGGGCTCTGGACGAGGCGTGATGCCCACATTCTCTCTGATGTATATCCAAAAGGATTTTCTGCCCTTCTGCCGAGTCAACGCATTGTTGCAGCACGTTCGTGACACTTCTCTTATACAGCTCATTGTTTATGATTGTGTAGTCTTTTGCTCTTCTCACTATCTGCCTAGCCAGGACCTCATCACCCGGCAAGATTTCCTCTTTAAGGAATGAGAATATGGGTTGTGCCCATGTCGGCGTGAATTTTTCCAGGGAAACTATGTTGTCACTGCCGAAATAACATCCTTGTGCTTTTCCCTGTTCACCCGTGGGTCGGCCGAATTAACCCTTAAATAATTCGGGTCATATTCTTTGTCAATTTCCATTGGGACACTTCCTTCTATCTGTTCTGCCGAGATACGAATTGACTCGAATTCTGGCGAAGGTGTAATCGATGGTTTTCTTAGGTGCTCCAGAGCTATGCCTGGGGGAATTGACTGCCTAGTCGATCTGAGTTTTGACAATGTATCCACAGCATCATTTTCCGCCCGAGGTATGTGATGGAATTCGCACCCATCAAAATAACCACTGATTTTCTGCACATGAAACCTATACAGGGCCATATTTGCATCTAGTGCATCCCAATTCCCTGATACTTGCTGTACTACGAGGTCTGAATCCCCGTAACATAGAATACAATGTATGCCAATCTCTTTTGCCATCATTAGGCCATGGACAAGTGCTTCATACTCGGCCACATTATTTGATGCAGCGAAATGTATCTGCAGCACGTATTTCAGCTGATCTTTTTTCGGCGAAGTCAGTACTATTCCTGCTCCTAGCCCATTTCTTAACTTGGACCCGTCAAAATGCATCGTCCAATAGTTCGGATCTAGCAATGGCGGCTCATACTGTACCTCGTCCCAATCCACAAAGAAGTCGGCCACCTCCTGAGATTTAATTGCATCTCACCTATCAAATTGCGGAGCATAAGGCGATAAATCAATTGCCCACTTTGCAATTCAGCCACTCACATCTTTGTTGCTTAATATCTCGGCTATGGGTGCTTCACAAATCACTTTTATCAGATGTTCTTCAAAGTAGTGTTTGAATTTTTTCGCCGACATGTATACTCCATAAGCCATCTTCTGGTAGTGCGGGTAATTTTGCTTTGAGGCCGATAGTACCTCACTTAGGTAATATACCGGCCTTTGTACTGACTTATCCTTTTCGTTCCGTTCCACAACAACTACCGCACTTACACTCTGTTAGTAGCTGCTACATAAAGTAACATAGGTTCTTTTGACAATGGAGAAGGCAAAATTGGTGCCGTGGCCAACATCTTTTTTAACTCATGAAATGCATTATTATCCTGCGGCGTCCAGATGAACTTGTCGGACTTCTTCATCAGCTGATATAGAGGTAATGATTTTTCCCCTAGCCGACATACGAATCGACTTAAAGAGGCAAGACACCCTGTAAACTTTTGTACATCATTCAGGCACCTCTATAATTCCATTCTTTCAACTACTCGGATCTTAGTTGGATTTGCCTCTATACCTCGGCTGGATACGAGGAAACCGAGTAATTTTCCAGCCGGCACACCAAAGGTACATTTTTTCGGGTTAAGTTTCATTCGGAACCTTCTTAGGTTTGCGAATGTCTGCTGAATATCTTCTTGGAGCGTTTTTCTCTCTTTGGTTTTTATAACCACATCGTCAACATATACTTCAACATTTTTCCCTATTTGGTGATGCAGACATTTTTGCATGCATCTTTGGTATTTTGCTCCTGCGTTACATAGGCCGAATGGCATGGTGCGATAGCAATAAGCCCATACGGGGTGATAAACGCAGTCTTTATTTGATCAGCCGGGTTTAACGGTATCTGGTGGAAACCAGAATACGCGTCTACAAATGATAGCAGCTCACAGCCTGCGGTCGAATCAATGACTTGGTCTATCCTAAGTAATGGAAAAGGATCTTTGGGACACGCCTTATTGAGGTTCGTGTAATTGATGCACATTCGCCATACCACGGCTACATTTGGGTCATCCTTTTTCTTTTCTACCAACACCGGATTTGATAGCCAATCCGGGTGAAGCACTTCCATAAGAAACCCGGCTGCAAGGAGCCGAGCTATCTCATACCCTATTATCTTTCTCCTGTCTTCGGTGAAGCGGCAGAGAGGTTGCTTCACCGGCCTTGCTCCTGGCCTTACATGCAAAGAGTGCTCAGCCAACTCCCTCGGAACGCCTTGCATGTCCTGAGTTGACCATGCAAAGATATCCCGATTCTCACGAAGGAAGTTGGTGAGCTCGCTTTCCTATTTGGCATCTTGGCCAGCACCAATCGTGATGGTGCGCTCTGGGAACTGATCATCAATCTGGATCTTCTTCGTCTCCTTAGTCGGCTGGAAAGATACACTCCCATGCGGATTGGCTAATGCCGGCATATTAAGCTGTGCCGACTGAGCCAGAGCTGCCACTTCCTGAATTCTTATTTTCTCCCTTGTAATTACTAATGATTCGGCCAGGTTTGATCCGGCCTAAGCACATTCCATTGATTTTCTGTAATCCCCAACCACTGTTATTACCCCCTGAGGCCCTGGCATCTTCATTTTCAAGTAGGTAATGTGGCAGCTGCTCATAAATTTAGCCAATGCTAGCCGTCCAAGTAAAGCATGATAGCAACTTTCTAAGTCCACCACCTTAAACTCTAGATTCTCAGCTCTGCAATTCTCTCTTGTGCCGAATAGCACATCTACTCGGACTTTCCCAATGGGTTCGCAGGAGAGCCCCGACACTATCCCATGGAATGTGGTCCTTGTGGGCTGCAGCATATTCTGCGTTATTCCGAGCTTATGCATTGTGTCCTTGTACATGATGTTGATACTACTTCCATTATATATGAGTACTTTCGAGAACTTCACATTGATGCTAGGCACAACAAATGTCGGATCCAATACCAATGCATATGATCCTGGGTTTGGCATTATTTTCGGGTGATCCTTTATGCTCCAGGTTATCTCTTGATCAGACCATGGCACGTATCTTGGTACTGCCGGCATAACTGCATTCACTTCCATATGTCGGCGTTGTACGCTCTGTCTATCTTGCTATTCTGTCGTGAACACACAATACGATTGGTGATGCTACCTGTAATCATTACATCCATTGTTCCCGGGGTTTCCCCTTCCGTCTTGATTTTGATTTACCACTTGGTGTACTGCATCCCTCCTGTCCGAGTTATCATACCTCAGAGGGGGCGGTGGTAACATTAGCCGTTGCGCATTTGCCCCGATTAGCTGTGGATGCTGCTATTGATGTACTTGATGAGGAGGTGCTTGTATGGCCGTCGGGTTTCCCATTGCAATTTTCATCCAAGCGCACTGGTGAGTAGTGTAATTGGCTGGTTTGGCCGGGTTAGGCGTGTGGAACTTACACGCTTGATCCAACATGGATTCAAATGTGTACTTTGGCCTTTCCTACCATTGCTTCTTCTGTTCTGGCGTCCACTGCCTTTTCCCTTCATTCCTCGGCGTCCACTGCTGAGGACCATTCTTCTGTCGCTGATTGTTCCCATGACTCGGTTGATCCTGCACAACCGCTGCCACTTGATTGGAAGAATATCCGTACTCCAGCCTCTCGTCCCTTCTTCTACCTCGGTATTCATTGTGTCGTGATGATCCGACGGCATCTCTAACATACTGATCCTGCTTCTCTCGATGCTCTGCCGACATTAACTCTGGTTGAGTCGGATCACCTAAGGCATATGAATCTGCTATTCTGATGGTTTCTGCCAACGTGGTTGGCATATATCTCTGCAACCTCTGCCATAGTACGCTTGCATACCGGCAGCCCTGAGAAAACTAGGCTATCGCTTGAGATCCTATGACCCCTTCGCATGAGTTTCTGAGGTTGCACCACCAAGTTAAGAATTCTCTATTTGTTTCATTCGGCTTCTGCTTGCACATTGTGAGCTGTTGTGGCCTGTTTGGCCTCTTATATGTATTGGTGAAATTACTGACAAACATTTCTTCAAAATCTAACCAATAGTTGATACTTCCTGTTGGTAAATTGTTCAGCCATACTCTGGTTGGTCCTTCCAGCATCTGTGGGACGTATCTTACCGCCCATCTTAAATTTCCGCCAGCTATTTTCACTGTCGTGGCATAGTCAATTAACCAATCTTGTGGCTTCGTACTCCCATTGTACGTTTTCATGCCCCTTGCCAACTGAAAGTTTGGCACGGGTGGTTCGCCCATGATCCGAGGTCCAAAACACGCCGGACTAGGCGGAACCCTGTTCTTCTAACAGCTCGGACCGATACAACCTGTCCAGCTTCAATCTAGCGTCAGTTGATGGAAAGTTTCTATAGATAACTCTCTCCTGTACTCCATAATGATTTTGTCCACCATGCTCTGCATACTCCATGTCCGAGTAACCATCATTGTATCTATCATTCGCCTGATTTTGCAGTGCTGGTCTTGCTTCTCGCTCTGGACGTGGCTCATACCTCGGCTGGGGCTCCTGCGGGGGGTACCTCCTCCCTTCCGCCGGGTTATTGTTCTCATGATTTCCCCTTCCGAGGTTTCTGTGCTCTCTGTTTGCACGGCCGGGGTTTCTATCATCGCTATTACCTCGACTCACATTGCCTCTATTCTCATTAACCTTCCCGGCCACTGCCGGATCATATGGGACAATTTGTTTATTTCTTTTTCCCGAAGTCACCGCTCTGTCTTTTCGCGCATTGTTTCCGGGTGAGGATGCTGCTGCCGCAGATAGTGCGGAGGCAGCTCCTACCGAATGAACCATGCGAGAAGCTCCTGGCTTCACCGGGTCAGCCCTAAGAATTTCCTCATTCTACTGGTTCGCAATGCGTACCGGCTCATTTACTCTTTCTTGCTGTTTTAGCCGGGCTTCCCCGCTTAACCCTTCCAACTCCAGGGTTGCGGCATTTGCCGCCCTGAGGTTCTTTGCCGGGGTACTGTACCTCGGCAACCCCGGATCGACTGAATCATCTGAACGAGCCTTATGCTCTTTGTTGATATCATTCATGAGGTTCTTTCCTCTTAATCTTAATTCATCTACTCGGTCAGGGGCCACATCTAGTTTGTTTGCCGTAGAGTATTCTCGCAGGGTCCTATTTAAGGATTCCCGCAAGGCCGACACTTTTTTTTGCCTCTACTAGCACTTTCTGTCTAGTTTCTTCTAACTCCGCATGTGCGTTTGTCGGGTCAAGTATCGGCGCTACAAGCGTAGTTAGGTTATCTATAGTTGCCTGAAGGATATTCTCTGGTCTCTCCAGAGGTGGCCATCTTACCCTTGCCGCCTTTGGAGTCACCTCCTGCTCCTCGGCCGCCCTGGTTGCTGGTGGATCTACCTCGGTGGGCTTTGGAGCTGCCTGCTTCGTGGCCACCTATCCTCCTGTCGCCGAGTCCTTGCTTGGTCTGGTGCCTACTCCTGCTGCTGGTGCCAGGGCCGTCATCATCACCTCGACGCTAGCAGCACAGAGGGGAGGTTCTCCCGCCTCGATGACTCGGTGCGGGTAGACGCAGGAAGTGTCGACGCTGATGTAGATCTTGTGAGCGCCCAGGTTGATGAAGATGCCGTTGCGTGGGAGTGCTTTCCTCCTAAAGGTGCCAGCGTTATCGCTGACATAGTCCTAGATATCAAATCTCTAGACTAAGCCAGAAACAACCCGCTCGCCGGTGTTGATGAAGTTTCCCGTCCGGATCTTGACTCCAGCTAGCACCGCTGCTAGCCCCACGGTGGGCGCCAACTGTCGTGGTGGTGGCACGGCAGATGCCATGGGTAGGCTAAAGTTTGGGGACAATGGATGCTAGAGGGATCCGAGTAGGGAAGATGTAGTGATTTCTACACTCAATTGACTAACAAGTAGATCTTTATTCCTCCTCTCAAGAACTACAAGTGATCCTAGAGCTGTATCATAGAGAAGAAGTAAACTACTACACGAGCCCTTCGGTGTGGAATGAATCGATCCCTCTCTCAGGAGCCCGTACCCCTCCTTATAAAGGGGTTCCTTGGCTCCTAGGGCTGACGTGGCAAGCATATTCTTAGAACTCGGCGGACTATGTCAGCGGCAAAGGTTTGGCGGACTCAAAGTGGTAACTCAGCGGACTCCTTTCCGTGTCCCCCTTCTATTGGCGGCAAAGTTCCAGAGGCCCTCACATGTGTGCCTCGGGCTTCCTCACTGTCACCTCCGTGATGCTTGTCTGCCCCTCTGCAGCTCTGCTCTTTGTCCTTAGCGCTTGGCTCTATCTAGATTCCTCCTAGCCAGCAACTAGGGTTTGACTATAGGTTCCTCCTTCTCTGTAATATCCCAAAAATCATGATTTATAAAGTTTGCATATCATTCATGCATTCATAAGCATTTGGATAATTTTTCAAATAAGATTTCAAAACAGAAGTAAATTCTTACCTAATATTTTATGTAGATAGGGCAATGGATTTATTTCTACTCTCCAAAATGTGAATACCTTGTTTCAACCAAAAAAGGTTTGATTATAGGTTTGAATGATGATTCCAAAGCTTGATCGAAATTTTGAAACAAAAATCTAAATTCAAAACCATTCATATGCCTATTATAAATAAATAAATTAAGGCAAGGTTTTATTTTAATTTCAATGGGCCAATATATTTTTGAGTGAACAACAATGTTTATACTCAAATATGTGCAAGGTTCACTTTACAAAAATCCAGAGAGGTTTGAATTCAAACTCATTTGAAAAACATTGGAAAAGGATTCCTGAAAAATCAATTAGAAAAAGAAAAAGAGAAAAGAATAAAGAAAAGGCCGGTGCCACCAAACTGGCCCAGCACTGGATCCAACCCAACTACCAGCCAACCCGGGTCTCCCTCTCCTCTCTGTTTCTCAACCCGCCTGCGCACACCCCCTCGCTGACAACTGGGCCCCGCAGCCACGTCACCTCTTCGTCCCTAAATCACACCCGCGACCAGCTCCGCCGTGGCCGTTTCTTCCCGATGATCTCGTGCTTGATTACGCGTTACTGCGGGCATAATTCCTCCCCCTCGCTCGGATACTTAAACCCCTCCCCACTCCGCTCCTTTCCCCTCACTCACCAACCACAGAGCGCCGCTAGGCTGTCCACAATCGAGCTCGCACCACCGCGGTACCGAGCATCTCCGGCGGCAAATTCCGGTGAGAACTCCCCGCCCTTTGCCTCCTAGTATTGCCAGTATGATCACTGCAACCTTGCGCATCTTTTAACACCGCCGGTGTGTGCAAGGACAACCCAGAACGTCGCCAACGTCAACGACTGCGCGTGCCCGATGAAGCCATCAACTCCGACGAGCTCGCACAGTAAATCTAGCTTTCCCCTCCCTCTCTGGTTCATGCTCACACACTCGCCAAGCTCGTACGCATCTAACGCTGCCCCTCATTTCCTCTCCTGTGCCCTATAGCGCCCCTAGCGACGACGACCGAGCACACCCGAGGCTGCCTGCAACTCCGACGAGGAATCCCCGCCGTGTCTATGCACCCCGACCCCGTCCACCTGCACGTTGAGCACCTCCGTGTTCCCGCAACCTCGGTAAGCACCAACACCATCGCCCTTGCCCTCTGGTCTCGCCGAAACATCACCGACAGACGCGTCGCCGCCACTCTGGCCATTTGCGCTACCGGTTTAGGGTCAAGTCGATTAGATCCACTGGATCTAGATTCAGTGGTCTAGATTAGACGCCAGCTCGAAAGGGTACGGGCTGATCTGAGCCACTGGATCTCATTTAGATCTGACGGTGCGCGTGCGTGATCCGCTTGAACCAGTACCGTCCAATCAGGAAGCGCCGCGCGGCTAGGTTTTAGATTTAAAATCTGGAATATCATCTATTAGATATTCAAACTTGTAAATTCAATAACTTTTGTTTTGTTTATCCAAAAAATACAAATAATATACCATTGGAATCACAAAAATAAATCCTACACATATATGGGCTTAGTTTTGTATTTTGTTTATGTTAAAAGAGAATTTTATGCAGAGACATTTGTAGGCTTATTTTGTGTATAAAAATTAATTGGAAAATGTTTTAAAGGCCAAATAAAGTTTATTTGATGAATAAATGTTTAGTTTATTTATCAGTACTGTTTTACTTGACTTGGTTGATTTAGAAAAATCATCACATGGCATTTGCATGCATTCATATACTTTTTTTTGATTATTTGAAATGTGAATTTGGTGCTATCATTTTATGTGTAGATTTTGGTGCTAGAGGTGATTGTGACTGTGAGGATTGTTGTTACTCCCTCAACTACCAAGGCAAGTGGTGCTTCATAATTTTGTCCCAATATTTTGACTATGCATTAGAAATATTTTGTACAGGGCTTGCATGATAATTTTTGCTAAGTATCTATATGCTATGCTTGGGAAATCCTAGTAGTTGTAGAATTTGTTAGAATTTCTCTAAGTTAAGATACTTGCTATTGTCATGCTTAGCCTAGATAGTAGAAACCAAGGGTGGATTATTTATATGCTATGGAAAAATATTGCTAAGTCTTTGAATTATGATTTTGCTTATAAAACAACTAAGTGATTGAATCACCTGGGTGGAATGGTTGTTTGGGTTATGTTGAGTGGTTACACAAGGCCCATATATATAGTCTACCTTGTGTATCACACTTGTGGAAAGCTACCCAGGAAACCACCTGGCATTATGGGCTCTGCCTAGATCATATAGGTTGCAATAACTTAGCCAAATGGACAGTTGGTGGTAGGGGGTGATAGGTTTGGAGCGCGTCCATTTTGGTCTAAGGGAAGGCTTCTGAAAGGTCCTGTCTTGATGAAAATCAAGTCTTGTGGGGAAAGTGCACCACCTCCGCAGAAGGAAGAATCTAAGTACTTAGCCGTGTCCCTGGAAATGGAAAATTTGAGCATCAAGACATGGAAGCTATGAAGAATCTCCTCATCCCAATTTCTAAGTTAAAAACTTGTGGTTGAACAAGGGTGAAGGTTCACCAATGTCTATTGGTGGTTCCTTGGGAGTTTTTGCTAAACAAAAACTTAGTGTTTTCAACTTATAGGTAAAACCTATTTTGAGCAAAGGAAGCCTAAGCTACACTTAGCCAAATTCATGTAGATGTTAGATACTATTATTCACTAAGGTATCACTTGCCAATACTATTCTAATGTATTGACCCACTGTGGCTGTAACTTGTGATGTTGCAGGTTACTCTGATGAGGATTAGGGTTATGAGTCTACACTCAACATGCTTGCCTGTGGCACATGAATATGAAGACTTTTATTTATATTGTTAAGTTAAACTCTTGTACTAGCCTATGGCTATGGAGTTGTAAAAGACTATGTTATCTCTGGAATGACGATGTAATAATGACCTTTGTTTCTGTGTACTTCATCTTAAACTGTGGATGCTAGCAATTGATCCAGGGACTAGCATTGCAATCACAGGGACCTTTACCTTTATAAAGGTGGGGTCTTATAGATGGTATCAGAGCACTGTGTTGCCTATAGGATTATGACCCTAGGATTGGATTAGAAACCACTAAGGAAAAATTTTCAACACTTTGAAAGATTTCCACACTTGTCTTTTTCTTCTCGTAAACTTTTCTAATCTTCTTTCTCATCTCTATTTGTAGATGAACTCCATCAACGAAGCCGTGAGGAAGGGACCACTCATGACCATGACCTTGGAGTGTGAGACTGAATTTCCCAAGGCACTCAAGAACCTTATGGTTACCATAGGGATACATGGTGCAGCTGTGTACAAGGGATTCCCTGTGATGGATGAAGGAGAAGATTATTGGTGGGTGCAGCTTCACTTGTACAAAAACAAGGAAGATAACCACAAGGATTCAGGGTTTTGCATGGCCACCAACTATGAAATGCACAGAACATTCTTTGACTCTGCAAGAAATGCAGCTTGGAATGCCATCAAGGAGCTTGGTGATAGACTCAAGTGCAGAATGCTCAACACCCAAAATGACCTTAGAGAAGAAAATAAGCATACCCAAGAATTAGAAACTACCAACAAACAACTAAGGGGAGACATCATAGATTTAATATGGGAGTCTTGTGAACAAGATAGACAGATGGATACTAAGGATGCCCTGATAGCTATTTTGTCTAGTGAGTGAGAGTTGTAACGTACTTCGTTAGTTGGACCACCACACTTATCGTTTTTAATTCCAAAAATTTCTCTAAGTTATGTTGAACCTTTGATTTTGTAATGGATTGGTGTATGCCATGACTTGTGTGTTTGTTGCAAAAAGATGTGCTTGTGATATTTTGTCTTGTGATTTTTTCTATTGATGTTGATTCTAACTTTTCTCCGTCTTATAAAAATAGATGCCTAATGTTGTTATCAACACGGCCGAGGAGTTCAAGGGAACTCGTTTTGTTACTCGTCTCATTGAGATCACTAGTGTGCTCAACCTTCCACTTCCTAGCATCATGACACTTCCACTCACCATGTTTGAGAGGAAGGACCTATGGGGATTCAGAGTCACACAGCCAGAACGCCAGACAAAGCCAACCACAGAGACCATCACTTTCAAGGTGATGCATGACGACAAGGAGAAAGGCTTAGATGTAGTCATGCAGGAGTTACTTGGGCGCCTGGTAGGGAGACACTCCACCGAGCTTAGAGGTCTTTAATTTCACCCCTTCGGGAGACACAATGAGGAGGGTGAAGCTATAGAGTACGAGGATGCTGCTAGAGAGACGATGGAGACAATTCGTCTGTACCTTCAGGACCTAGAGGGTCTTATTAGGCACCTTGATACTGATAGGACCAACGTCATGCTTAGCAATGACGAGCTCCAGGTTCAGCTTCGAGAGAAGGTCAAGCTCTTCGTGGAGGAAGACGAGATTGTCAAGGAAATGGAGGCCAAGTTTGAAAGCCAGGACAAGAAGTTCAAGAGCCAGGAGAAAAGGGTCCAAGATAGGAACAAGAAGATTTGGGAGATGAAGGAGGAGCTAGAGGCCAAGGACTTCGAGCTCGAGCATTAGCAGGGAGTGATGGAGAGGCTTCGCTCACAGAAGAGGGCTCTTAGGGCCAAGATTGAGGCCTTGACTGCTAGTGTTGATGAGTACAAGACCACCATGGAGAATGCAGGTATTACCCTCGTTGATGTGGAGATTGATGCGGGGGAGTAGTGTAGACTACTCGATTATCTTTCATCTACTGTACTTTGATTATTGAGTCGCAATGACCATCCAACATGTGGATGGCTTGCTATGGTGTGTTTGATTTTTCCAAAACTTGTTGTTTATGTTGTTCAAACTCTATGTTATTTTGATGCTTGGTTATTGTGATTGTCTATGTGATGTATTGTGCATGTTAAGCATCTATGGGTATCTCATTCTTATCCTTATTAAAACCATAGATGCCTCCTCGACGTGCCAACCCCAACCAAAACAACAACAATGTCACTCCTGAGATGCAACAATTGATGACAGCACAATCTCAACTGATGTAGTTGATGACAACCTTCATGCAGAACCAGAACTAGAATAACAACAACAACAACAACAACCAGAATAATCTGCTAGGATTTGACATGCTCACCAGATTTATAAGACTGAGGCCTGCAAAGTTCCCAGGAAGCACTGATCCAATGGTGGCCAATGACTGGTTACGTTCAGTGAACAAAGACTTAGTGACTGTAGGCTGCACGACGAAGAGAAGGTCAGGTTTGTAGCACATCTGCAAGAAGGGCCAGCAGCAACCTGGTGGGACAATTTTCAGATCACCACTCACATTGAGGATGTGACTTGGTCTATCTTTGAGGATGGATTCCGTACAACTCACATCTTATCCGGAGTGATGAATTTGAAGAAGAAGGGGTTCCACAACCTGAAACAGCGTCACCGCTGTGTGGATGAGTATATTGAGGAATTCAACAATCTGGCGTGTTATGCACCGGATGAAGTTGATACAGATGACAAGAGGAAGGAGAAATTCATCGAAGGACTGAATGATGAGTTGAACCTGCAGTTGTCTATTGCCTATGTCCCAACCTACCAATCACTTTGTGAGAAGGCTACCATCTTGGAGAACAAGATGAAACAAGTTGAAATCAGGAAAAGGAAGCATAGCTTCGATAAGCACAGCTCGGGATTGTCTCACAAACGTTCCCATCATGATGATAGTGGGAGTTCTGGATCCCACAAACATGGAAAGTACAACAACCACCACAGCCACAACCGTCATCATGACAACAAGCATCACCGCAGTCATGATAATGACAAGTATAAGAACCACAAAAGTGGACACAAGAGCCACCGCAATGGAGGTGGAAGTGGTAATGGAAGTCAGCATGTTAAGAAAGATCTCAGTCAGGTTGAATGCTTCAAGTGTAATAAGATGGGGCACTATGCTAATGAGTGCCCAGAGAATAAAGTTGAAGGTTCCAACAAGCCCAATCCCTTCCAAAAGGGACAAGTGAACCACATCAATGTGGAAGAAATACATGAGGAATCTGATGCGGTGGCTGGTAAGTTCAAACTCAATTCTATTCTAGCACTTGTTCTTTTTGATACTGGCCCATCACATTCATTCATATCAAGAGCATTTGTTGATAGAAATGGATTTCCAACTGAAAATATTGGGTGTCCTATAAAAGTAAGTTCTCCTGGTGGAGATATGATAGTAAGCCTTGGATGTCGTTATCTAGTAATAGAAATTGGAAAGCATAAGTTTCCAGTTAGTTTGATAATCCTAGACTCCCAAGGATTGGATGTTATTTTGGGGATGGATTGGATGACTGAGTATGAAGGAGTACTAAATTGTGCCAATCGTACTGTCACACTCACAACCCCGGATAAGAAACGGATTAGATTCAAGTCTAACTTTGAATCAAAAGGGAGTAAGCTAAATTCTCTTAAGGGGTTTAGCATAGACAGTGTGCTAATTGTGAGAGAATATCCAAATGTGTTTCCAGAGGAATTACCGGGAATGCCACCAGATAGAGATGTGGAATTTCTGATTGACTTGCTGCCAGGATTGTTGGAATTATTCCCTAGAGGCAATAATAAAGATGTTATTATTATAATTCTTGTTCATGATAAAGTTTATATTCCATGCTAGAATTGTATTAAGCAGAAACTTTTATACTTGTGTGGCTTATGAACAACACCGTGTACCTAGTATGCCTATATGGACTAGCTCATTGATTAATGATGGTTAAGGTTTCCTAACCATGGACATGAGTTGTCGATTAATAATGAGATCATATCATTGGGAGAATGATATGATGGACAGACCCAAATCAAGAAGAGCAATTAGATCGTGTCATCGTGTTCATCTTTGCGAAGCTTTTTCTTATGTCAAATATTGTATTCCTTAGACCATGAGATAATGCAACTCCCTGGTATCGGAAGAAAGCTTTGAGGTCATCAAACGTCATCCTATGAGAGGGTGATCATAAAGGTGTCTCTCAGGTGATCGGAAAGTACTTGTTGGGTTGTATGTATCGAGATGGGATTTGTCCCTCCCAAGTAGGAGAGATATACGTCGAGGTGCCGTACGTGTGCATCTCTCGGAGGCATCACCACTTGCGGTGTTGGATCGGATCGGATCGCGAGGAGGAGAAGCTAGTACGACTACATCAACCAAGTTCCGTTGAACGTTCCGCTGTGAGAATCTTCAAGGGTATGAAGATCTCATCTATCCCCCCTCATTGTTTGCATCTCCTAGATTAGATCTTGGCTTTCCCGTTCGCATCCGTAGAAATTTTTTGATTTACTATGCTGCGAAACCCTTCAGTGGTATTAGAGCTAGATCTATGCGTAGATGTGTTTCACGAGTAGAACGCAACATGCTTATTGCGGGCGTTGATGTTTTCTGTTGCAAGCCTCTTGTTTGTGTACTTCTTATGACGCGGGATAGTGAGATCGAAGCGGTCCAGGCCAACTTTACGCGACCTCGTTCGCGAGACCGGCTCCGTACTTGACGTGTGGCTTGTTCCACACATGCGGCTGGTGGATGCCAGTTTCTCTCACTATAGTTGTCATGGGATTTACACCGGATGTTGGCAACCATAATATCACCGTTGTGGCTTTCCGTAGGTAAGAATCTTTCTTAGCTTGTTACTCCCATAAGCCACGTAAAACATGCAACAACAAAGTAGAGGCGTCTAACTTGTTTTTGTAGGGAGTGTTTCTGTGATATGGTATGGCCCAAGATGTGATGTGTATGTTGTATGCAATGATCATGTTTTGTAATGTTTCACGACTTGCATGTCGATGAAGACACAACCGGAAGGAGCCATATGGTTGTCTTTATAATTGTGTATGACCTGTGTGTCAACTTCTTATACGCCATGTAATAGCTTTACTTTATCGCTAAGTAGTTAGCAATAGTTGTAGTTGCTATTCATGGTGGAGGCAATCATGGTGGAGTGATGGAGATCATGCTGGCACACACAATATGGAGATCATTGCGCGGAGATTGGCTATACCATGTCACATAAAATTATATGCATGTGATGTTTATCCTTTTATGTATCTTATTATGCTTAGAACGCGATGGTAGCATTATAAGATGATTCCTCACTTAAAGATCAAGATAAAACCGTGTTCTCCCCATGTATGCACCGTTGCGAAAGTTCGTCGTGTTCAAGCATCACGTGATGATCGGGTGCTATAAACTCTACGTTCACATACAACGGGTGCAAGCCAGTTTTGCACACGCGGAAATACTTGGGTTTGACTTGACGAGCATAGCATGTACAGACATGGCCTCGGAACACACGAACCGAAAGGTTAAGCATGAGCCATATGAATGATATGATCTACACTTTGTTGTCCACCATTGAAACCACATCTCTTCTAGTGAAGATCGGATTAGGTGTGGTGAATTTGGATCATGTTCACTAAACAACTTGAGGGATGTTGAATTTAGTGGGAGTTCATCTAGTAATTTGATTAAGTTGAACTAGTTATCATGAACATAGTCTAAATTGTACTTGAAAATTTTGTAGATCAAATGGCTAAGTCCAACTTCAACTTCAACGTTTTTGCCGAGAAAGAAAAGCTTAAGAACAATGGGTCTAACTTCACCAACTGGTTCTGCAATCTGAGAATCATTCTCTCTGGCGGACAAAAGGACACGGTAGATGCCTTGAGAAAGCGTTAGGTGACGCCCCTGCTGTAGATGCGCCGGCTGATGAGAAAGCTGTTTATCAGTCGCGCAAGGATGATTATGGTGTGATTAAGAGCACCATGTTGTTTGCTATGGAATCGGACCTTCAAAATCGTTTTGAGGAGTTCCCCGGGCCTTTTGAGATTCTAGAGGAACTGAAAACTATGTTTCGGACTCAGGCCCGTTCTGAGAGATATGATATATCTGAGAAATTCTTTAACTGCAAGATGGAGGAATGGAGTTCTGTTAGTGAGCACGCCATTAAGATGTCGGGCTACACTCAATGCCTTGAGCAACTGGGCTGCAAGATTCCAGAGGAGCTCAAGATTGACAGAGTTCTGCAATCACTCCCTCCTAGCTACAAAGGTTTTTTAGTTACTCATAATCAGATTGGTTCCACTGATACGATCGCTGAGCTTTTCGCTAAGCTAAAAGCTGCGGAGGTGGACATCAAGAAAGATAATCATGTGTTGATGGTCAACAAGCCCCCCAGCTTTAAGAAAGGTAAGGGTGCAAATAAGTCCTTCAAGAAAGGCAGCGGCAAGCGCGTTGCCCCTGCTGAGAAGAAGCTCAAGTCTGGACCTAAGCCGGACTGTAAGATCCCTCCTTTGTAAAGGAAAGGATCCCTGTGATTGCAATTCTAGCATGCACAGTTTAAGATGAAGTACATAGAAACAAAGGTCATTATTACAAGTCATTCCAAAGACAAACATAGTCTTTACAACTCCATGGCCACAGGCCTAATACAAGAGTTCATAAATATAATGAGATAAATAAGTCTTCATCTTCATGTGCCACAGGCAAGCATGTTGAGTGTAGAATCATGACTCCTAATCCTCATCAGAATATCCAGCAACATCACAAGTTACAGCCACAGTGGGTCAATACTTTGGAATAGTATTGGCAAGTGATACCTTAGTAGAATATTGGTGGACTAAATACTATATGCATTTTGGCTAAGTGTAGCTTAGGCTTGCTTTGCTCAAAATAGGTTTTGCCTATCAGTTGAAAAACACTAAGTTTTCTTTGATGAAAATCTTTCCCAAGGAACCACCAATAGACATTGGGGTCCTTCACCCTTGTTCAACCACAAGATTTTACTTAGAAATTGGGATGAGGAGATTCTTGATAGCTTCCATGTATTGATGCTCAAGTTGTCCATTACCATGGACATGGCTAAGTACTTAGATTCTTCCATCTGCAGAGGTTGTGCACTTTCCCCACAAGACTTGGTTTTCACCAAGACATGACCTTTCAGAAGCCTTCCCTTAGACCAAATGGACGCGTTCCAACCTATCATCCCACTACCACCAACTGTCCAAATGGCTAAGTTATTGCAACCTATGTGATCCAGGCAGGGCCCATATTTCCAAGTGGCTGCACTAGAAGCTTCTTAACATTTGGCCTCTCAAATCCCTTTGTTCCTGGGTGGATTTCCACAAGTGAGATACACAAGGTAAACCATAGAAATGGGCCTTATGTAACCACTCAACATAACCCAATCTTTCCATTCCACCCAGGTGTTTCATTCACTTAGTGGTTTTATTAAGCAAAAACATAGTCCAAAGACTTAGAAATATTTATCCATAGGATGAGTATATAACCACCCTTGGTTGCTACTAGCTAGGCTAAGCATGGCATAGATAAGCATCTTAACTTAGAAATTTCTAGCAATTCTACAACTCTAGGATTTCCCAAGCATAGCATATAAGTCAAAATATATCCATGCAAGACTAGCAAAATATTTCTAATGCATATTTGAAAACATAGGAATAAATCATGAAGCACCACTTGCCTTGGTAGTTTGGAGAGTAGCTACAATCCTCACACTCACAATCACTATTTGCACCAAAATCTACACATAAAATGATAGCACCAAATCACATAAAAATAAATACAAGCAAAAATATATGGATGCATGCAATATGATATGTGATGATTTTCTATACTCAACAAGACAAGTGTACAGTACTGATTCATAAACAAGATCAAAACTTGCCAAACAACCTTTATTTGAACATTAAAACATTTCTCAAATAATTAATATACACAAAATAGGCCTACACATGTTTCTGTAAAAATAACCATTTTAACAGAAACAAAACATTAAACACATTGCATAAATGGAAAGGGCTTTCTCTCCTGATTCCATTGATATAAAATTTGTCAAATTTGGACGTGGGAATCAAAAGTTATGAATTAAACAAGTTTAAACATCTAATAGATATAAAATCTGATTTTAAATCAAAAAACTGGCCACGCGGCAGCGTCTGATTGGCTGGTACCGTTTCGCGCTGGATTGCGTCTGCGAACCGTTGGATCTAACTAGATCGTGCGGCACAGATCTAAACTTACCCCTTCATTAAGTGATCTATCCTATGAGTTAGATCTAGATCCTACGGTGTTCGATCAACCTACCAAGAACTGGCGGCGCGCGGCGGCGGTGAGCGGCGGCGCGCTCTGTCTACGGCGGCGCGGTGGCTACAGAGGGGGTTGGGGTCGTCGGAGATGCTTACCAGACTCGCGGTGATGTGCTGAAGCTCAACATGGCAGTGGCTTGACAAGGGGCACGCGGACACGGCGAGGATTCCTCGTCGGAGTAGAGGCAGACGTCGGGCAAACCTTGGCGTCGTCGGAGGCGAGGTTCTGGTGCGTGCTAAGACAAACCAGTGAGGCTGTTACATGCGTACAAACCAGGCGAACATGTACGTATCGAAAAGGAGAGAAGGGGTGGTCGGGAACTACCAAGAGGGGTCGCCGGAGTTGCGCCGAGCTTCGGTTGCTTCTAGTGGGGGACGGTGACGACGTTCTAGGATGATACAGAGAGAAAGAAATGCATGAGAAGATGCGCAGGGTCATGTAGAACATGCTCGCATGAAGCAGAGATAAAGGGGTGGACGAGGCTCACCGGAATTGGTCACCGGAGGTCGTCGGTGCTGCGGCGGTGTGGGCACGATTACGGGCAACCTGGTGGCGTGGAGAGGAAATTGAGTGAGGGAAAATGAGCAGCGAGGAGATGGGTTTAAGTAGGCAGCAGCGTGACAGGAAACGCTCGCGGAATTAAGGCTAATTACGCCGCGCCATTATCGGCATCAATGGCAGCGGCGACGTGGTCTGCGGGCGGGATTTTGGGGACGACGGGGTGACGTGGCCGCAGGGTCCACTTGTCAGCGAGAGGGTATGCACGAACGCAGTGAGAAACAGAGGGACAGGGGGAAACCCGGGTGGGCTGGTTGCTGGGCTGATTTCGCTATTGGGCCAAAAGCCAGGCGCCGGCCCTTTTCCTTTTCTCTATCCTTTTTCCATTTCTGTGTTAATTTTCTGAATCCATTTTCAAACAAATTCAAATGCCAATTGAATTCAAATTTGTTCTGGATTTTTGTAGAGTGTAGCACTCACATTTTTGGGCATATAATCATGTGGTATCCATGTATTAGCTTGATCCTATTGATCAAATAAAATAAACAGTGACATGGCACTTGATTTGATCAAGTTTTGAAAATGGTTTTAAATTCACATTTGTTTTGCAAATTTTTGGTTTAAGCAATAACAATCAAGCAAAACATTCTGGGAACAACAAGGTTTTGTTTTGAAACAAAAATTCTCCATTTGAGAGTGGTATTTGATTAATGTTTGATCACATAAAATAAGAGCACTTAGTGCTTTGTTTTCTTGAAATGGGTTTGATATTTGATCCCTAAATGGTATGCATGCATGAATGATATGCAAACTTTGAAAACATGATTTTAGGGATGTTACAAATCTAACCCCCTTAAGGTGAATCTCGCCCTCGAGATTCGGGTTGGCCAGCAAATAGGTGAGGGTGGTCTTTCCGAAGATCATCTTCTCTTTCCCATGTTGCTTCTTCTTCGGTATGATGGTTCCACTAAACTTTGCAGAATTTGATAGTCTTAGTCCGTGTAACTCTTTCTGCAGTCTCAAGAATCTTGATAGGTTTCTCCTCATAAGTGAGATCACTTTCCAATTGGACTTCCCCCAATGGTATATTATCCCTCAAAGAAGTCTCTTCCATCTTTGGATGGCATTTCTTAAGCTAACTCACATGAAACACATTATGAACAGCTGACAAAGATTCTGGCAATTCAATCTCATAGGCTACTTCTCCTTTACGACTTAGAATCTTGAATGGTCCAACATATCTTGGGGCCAATTTACCTTTGACACCAAACCTCTTCACTCCACGAAGTGGTGACACTCTAAGATAAGATCTATCACCTACTTCATAGGTGGCTTCTCTACGCTTAGGATCTGTGTAGCTCTTTTGTCGGGACTGTGCTATCTTCAACCTGTCCTTAACCAGCTTAACTTTCTCTTCAGCCTCTTTGATTAGTTCTGGTCTGAACAAACTTCTTTCTCCCACACCATTCCATAGCAATGGGGTGGTACACTTTCTCCCATAGAGAAACTCAAATGGTGCCATCTCAATACTGGCTTGATAGCTGTTATTGTAAGAAAATTCTGCGTAAGGCAGACTTTCATCCCAACTGGCTCCATAGTCTAGTGCACATGCTCTCAACATATCTTCAAGAATCTGATTAGTCCTTTCTGTTTGTCCATCAGTTTGACGATGAAATGCAGTGCTGAATTCCAACCTTGTTCCCAATGACTCATGTAGTTGTCTCCAAAAATGAGAAGTAAATTGGGTTCCCCTATCAGACACGATACTCTTGGGTACTCCATGCATACATACAATTCTGCTCATATATATCTTGGCTAACTTAGCACTCGTATAAGTTGTCTTCACGGGTATAAAATGAGCCACTTTAGTTAGGCGATCCACTACTACCCAAATAGAATCATATCCTGACCTGGTCCTCGGCAATCCGGTGATGAAATCCATGCCAATCTTGTCCCACTTCCAATCAGGAATAGGTAGTGGTTGTAACAATCCTGCTGGTTTCTGATGTTCCGCTTTCACTCTACTACATACATCACACAAAGCAATATGTTCGGCGATGTCTTTCTTGAGATTATTCCACCAAAATCTTTCCTTCATATCCATGTACATTTTGGTGTTACCCGGATGAATAGAATACGGTGAGTTGTGTGCTTCTTGTAAAATCAGTTTCCAAAGCTCCGGATCTTGTGGAACACATATACGTTTTCCATGCCATAAAGTACCCTGTTCGTCTTCATGGAATCCTTTGGCTTTTCCTTTGCCAATCTTTTCCTTAATCTCTTCAATTTCCTTATCTGTCTTTTGGGCTTGTTTGATCCTGTCCAATAAGGTGGGTTGAACGTCCAAAGACATGCGATGTCCCTCAGGCACAATCTTGAAGGGAATATGCCCTGAGAGGCAATAATAAAGTGTTTATTATGTGTATTACAAGTATATGATAGATGTTTATTTTGCATGCTATAATTGTATTAATACGGAAACGTTAATACATGTGTGTTTAATAAACAAACAGAAAGTTCCTAGTTATGCCTCTCTCATAAACTAGCTCGTTGATTAACAAGATGATCAAGGTTTCCTGATCATGGACATTGGATGTTGTTAATAACGGGATCACAACATTAGTGTAATGGTGTGATGAACATTCATCCGAAGTATAGCATTACGATCAAAGTCATTGAGTTTATATTGCTATAACAACTTACGAAGTGATCCTAATCCTTAGACCATGAGATCATGTCAATCACTAACACCGGAAGAGTTTCTTGATAACATCAAACGTCACACCGTAACAGGGTGATTATAAAGATGGATTCAGAACTAATAAAGTGTTATGTTGAGGCTCATGGATCGAGAGTGGAATTTTTTCATCCCGATGACGGATAGATATACTCTGGGCCCTCTCGGTGATATCACATTGATTAGCTTGCAAGCAACTGATTTGATCACTAGAATGTTATATCATAGGAACGAGAAAAGAGTGCATGTCGGTAACGAGATCAAACTAGGTATGGAGATACCGATGATCGAATCTCGGACATGTAATATATCGTGAAACAAAGGGATTAAGATACTAGCGTAAAAGGTTCCGACGATCACAAGAAAGTCATCGTTGAATGTGTGGGAGTCAGTATGGGTCTCCAGATCCCGCTTCTGATTATTTATCCGAGAGGGGTCTCGATCATGTCCGCATTATTCACGAACCGTAGGGTGACACACTTAAGAGACACCGACATCCAATTGGAGCAAATGTTTCATGCCGAAAGAATGAACAAGCGCAGGAATTTATTTCACTAGATACCGAAACAGGTTTTCGGGTGAAATTGCATAAAGTGGTTATGCATGTGAAATAGAATTCTAGCAAGGGGTTATTTGTGAATGTTTGTCATTAAAGTAATTGACAAAATTCTGAATAAATAAAAGAGTTTTATTTAATGAGAGTTTGCATTAAATTTGGTGGAAATTTAATGGGAATTTGAGTGGACTCTTGAGTGGAGGGATTTTAAAGGGCATTTTGTGAGTGGAGTGTCCACCCACATGAATGAAGGAGGGGAGGGGGCAGCCCCCATGGCCGGCGGCCACCCCCTTGGGTTCCCCCCCTCCTCCTATAAAAGGAGCCCCCCTCCTCACTTGTCTCACACACCTCCTCGTGAAGGATCTCTCTCCCCCTCTAGAATTTATCCCCCATGGTCTCGGACTAGCGAGATACATGTTCCCGGTGGCTATTCGGCAAGAAAGAGTTGTGCTTCCGCTGCATCGCTGGAGCGAGGAGGCAGAGGTTGCTCGGTGCCTCGAACGTGTGTGCGAGCACGGATGCGCTGCTGATTTGCGGCGCTAGGACTTCCTCTCGATCTTGAGATCGGCAAGAGATCGTCTACATCAACCACGAGTTGAACTCGTTAAGCTTTGTCGGTCTTCAAGGGTATGTTCTCTACGGATATACATCCGCCCGTTGTTTGTATCTAGTAGATAAATCTTGGTATATAGTTCACATCGTAGGAAATTTTTTGTTTTCTATGCTGCGAACCCTACAGTGGTATCAGAGCCGAATCTATGCGTAGATACTTTACACAGGTATTACACATATGAGTATGTGGGCGATTATGATCATGTTGTTGCTCCTTTGTTGTAATTTTGGATATTGGTGGCATAGTGGGATGAAGCGGCCCGGACAAACTTTACATGTCCTCGCACATGAGACCTGTTCCACGCTTGACATGCAACTAGTTTGCATAAGTGGCTAGCGGGTGTCTGTCTCTCCTACTATAGTCAATATCTATTTTGCAAGCGAGTTGTCAACAATTTGATTATCCTCGTTGTGGTTCATGTTCATAGGTAAGAACGGTTCTATCTCGAAAGACCTAAGCCACGTAAAACTTGCAATGGATAAATTAGAGGCGTCTAGTTTAGATTGTTGCTGGGCTAGTGTTATGATATGGTAGTGTTGTAAGTAGAAGTATGAGATGATACTCTTACAACACACATAGCGTGTATAATCCATAGACCTTGGATTTACACATATAGGTATGATAGTGATCATACCACGATGCACATGATAGAGATCATCTGCGGGAACCATATCATTTCACTAATAAACATATGATGTTTGATAGCATCTTATATTGCTTGTTTAGCGCTTTGTTAGCATAATAAGATGATCCCTCATTTAAATATCAAGATAAAAATGTGTTCTTTCTTTAGTATGCACCGATTATGTTTTCGTTGCTCCAAGACATCACGTGATGATCGGGTGTTCTTGGATCCACGACCATATTTCGGGTGTAAAACAGTTACACACGCGAATACTAAGGTTCTAACTTGGCGAGCCTAGCATGTACAGACATGGACTCGGAACACGGACCGAAAGGTTAAGCATGAGTCATATAGTTGATATGATGCCCATTTGATGCTCGCCTTTGAAGCTATACCGACTCACGTGATGATCGGACTTGGTGTAGTGGATTTGGTTCATGTAATCACCAAAAAGGCACGAGGGATGTCGTTTTTGAGTGGGAGTTCATTCGTAATATAGATTAGTTGAACTCAATCTATCATACACTTAGTCTAAACTTTACAAATTCTATTGTAGATGGCACCACCTGCTTTTAATTTCAATGTGTTCATGGAGAAAGAGAAACTAGCAACGAACGGTAGCAATTTTACCGAATGGGCCATGAATTTGAGGATTCTCCTCTCTGCTTCACAAAAGCAATATGTGCTAGAAGCGCCGTTAGGCCCCCACCTTTTGATGATGCCCCTGACGAGGAGAAGAATGTCTATCAGACTCGTCAGGAGGACCACAACTTAGTTCATTGCGGCATATTGTATGGGCTAGAGCCAGAACTTCGAAAGCGTTTCGAAAACAGCAATGCATTTGATACAATGGGTGAGTTGAAAATGATTTTCGACACACATGTTGCTGTAGAGAACTACAACGCTTCAGAAAAGTTCTTTAGCTGCATGATGGAAGAGCACAGCTCCGTTAGTGAGCATGTACTCAAGATGTCGGGTTACGCCGATAAGCTTGTGTCCTTGGGAATATCGATTTCCATTGACTTAGGCATCCATCGTGTTCTGCAGTCTCTGCCACCTAGCTATAAGAGCTTCGTGATGAACTACAATATGCAAGGCATGAAGAAGTCTCTCCCCGAGCTTCTGTCAATGCTTAAAACTGCAGAAGTGGAGATCAAACAGGAACATCAAGTGTTGATGATCAATAGGAACACTGGTTTCAAGAAAGACAAGAAGGGAAAACGGAAGGGAAGTAAGGGCGGAAAGCCTGTTGCCGCGCCTGAAAAGAAACCCCGAGTTGGACCTAAGTCTGATTCCGAGTGCTACTATTGTAAGGGGACTGGACACTGGAAGCGCAACTGCCCCAAGTATCTGGCAGACAAGAAGGCCGGCAAGGCAAACAAAGGTATATATGATATACATGTTATTGATGTGTACTTGACTAGTGCTCGCAGTAGCACCTGGGTATTTGATACCGGTTCAGTTGCTAATATTTGTAACTCGAATCAGGGGCTGCAGAACAAGCGACCGCTAGCAAGGGGTGAGGTCAAGATGCGTGTCGGCAATGGATCAAGCGTTGATGTGATCGCCGTCGGAACGCTGCCTCTCCACTTACCGTCGGGATTAGTTATAAACTTTAATAAATGTTATCTGGTGCCTGCACTGAGCATGAACATTGTATCTGGATCGTGTTTGATGCGAAGTGGTTATTCATTTAAATCCGAGAACAATGGTTGTTCCATTTATATGAATGAAATCTTTTATGGTCATGCACCGATGATGAATGGTTTATTTCTATTAGATCTCGATGATAATGTTACACATATTCATAATGTTGATGCTAAAAGGATTAAACTTAATGATGATATATCCGCATATATGTGGCACTGCCGTCTAGGTCATATTGGCGTTAAACGCATGAAGAAGCTCCATTCGGATGGACTTTTGGAATCACTTGATTATGAATCATTTGATACATGTGAGCCATTCCTTATGGGCAAGATGACAAGAACGCCGTTTTCCGGTTCAATGGAACGGGCGACAGATTTATTGGAAATCATACATTCTGATGTATGTGGTCCAATGAGTGTGTCGGCGCGAGGTGGATATCGTTATTTTGTTACTTTCACGGATGATTTGAGTAGATACGGTTATATCTACTTGATGAAACACAAGTCTGAAACCTTTGAAAAGTTCAAGGAATTTCAGAATGAAGTGGAAAATCATCGTAATAGAAAGATCAAATTTCTACGGTCCGACCGAGGAGGTGAGTATCTAAGTTACGAGTTTAGCACTCACATGAAAGAGTGTGGAATTGTTTAACAACTCACACCTGCCGGAACACCACAGCGAAATGGTGTGTCGGAACGTCGTAATCGTACTTTATTAGATATGGTTCGATCTATGATGTCTCTAACGGACTTGCCATTGTCATTTTGGGGTTATGCACTAGAAACTGCTGCATTCACTTTAAATCGGGCACCATCTAAATCCGTTGAAAAGACACCGTATGAATTGTGGTTTGGAAACAAACCTAAGCTGTCATTTCTTAAAGTTTGGGGATGCGATGTTTATGTGAAGAAACTTCAACCGGATAAATTCGAACCCAAAGCGGAAAAATGCGTCTTCATAGGATACCCTAAAGAAACTATTGGGTATTCCTTCTATCACAGATCCGAGGGCAAGGTTTTTGTTGCCAAGAATGGATCCTTTCTAGAGAAAGAGTTTCTCGCGAAAGGTGTGAGTAGTCGGAAGGTAGAACTCGAAGAGGTTGTGGAACCTTCTCTTCAAAGTATGGCGAGTAGCGCAGCGCCGGAAGTTGTTCCGGAGTTGGCTCCACCTGTTGAAGAGGGAACTAATGATAATGATCATGAAACTCCGAAAGAGAGTACTACCGAACCTCGCAGGTCAAACAGGACGCGTGCAGCTCCCGAGCTGTACGAAAATCCTGTCATGAATTTCATGGTTGATGAAAATGATGACCCTGCTACGTATGAAGAAGCGATGATGAGCCCGGATTCCAACAAATGGTTAGAAGCCATGAAATCCGAGATGGAATCCATGTATGAAAATCAAGTTTGGAACTTGGTTGAATTACCTCACGACCGAAAGGCCGTGGAGAACAAATGGATTTTCAAAAGGAAAACTGATGCTGATGGTAATGTGACCGTATATAAAGCTCGACTTGTCAAAAAGGGGTTTCGACAAATTCAAGGAGTTGACTACGATGAGACTTTCTCTCCCATAGCAATGCTAAAGTCAGTTAGGATTATGTTAGCAATTGCTGCATATTTCGATTATGAGATATGGCAGATGGATGTCAAAACCGCGTTTCTCAATGGTAATATTGAAGAAGAGTTGTATATGATACAACCAAAGGGTTTTGTCGATCCTAAGGATGCTAACAAGGTGTGCAAGCTTCAGCGATCCATCTATGGATTGAAGCAAGCATCACGAAGTTGGAATCTCCGCTTTGATGAGGTGATCAAAGAGTTTGGATTTGTCCAAACTTATGGAGAAGCTTGTATTTACAAGAAAGTGAGTGGGAGCAATGTGGCATTTCTGATATTATATGTGGATGACATATTATTGATCGGAAATGATATAGATCTTTTAAACAGTGTTAAAATTTATCTAAACAGCAAATTTTCAATGAAGGACCTAGGTGAAGCGTCATACATATTAGGCATAAAGATCTATAGAGATAGATCTAGGCGCCTAATAGGGCTATTGCAAAGTACATACCTTGATAAGATTTTAAAGAAGTTTAAAATGGACGGAAGTAAGAAGGGGTTCTTACCTATGTTGCAAGGCAAGACATTGAGTAAGACTCAAAGTCCGGCTTCGGCGGTAGAAAGAGAGATAATGGACAAAGTCCCCTATGCTTCAGCCATAGGCTCTATAATGTACGCCATGCTATGTACAAGACCGGATGTGGCACATGCTATTAGTTTGACTAGTAGGTACCAATCGGATCCAGGTTCGGAACACTTGATAGCGGTCAAGAATATCCTTAAGTACTTACGAAGAACTAAGGATATGTTTCTTGTATGCGGAGGTGAAGAAGAGCTCGTCGCTAAGTGTTATGTCGACGCTAGCTTTGACACCGATCCGGATGACTCTAAGTCTCAATCCGGATACGTATTTCTCATGAATGGCGGAGCGGTTAGTTGGAGGAGCTCCAAACAACCTGTGGTAGCGGGATCAACAACGGAGGCCGAATATGTTGCTGCTTCAGAAGCGGCTCAGGAAGCAGTTTGGATGAAGGAGTTCATATCCGAACTAGGAGTGGTGGCAAACGTGTTGGACCCAATGGTGATCTATTGTGACAACAATGGTGCCATTGCTAATGCCAAAGATCCAAGGTCTCACAAGCATTCCAAGCATATTAAGCGCCGGTTTCACTCCATCCGCGAGCATGTCAAGGATGGAGATATAAAGATTTATATAGTACATACGGATCTCAATGTAGCAGATCCGTTGACTAAAACTCTCCCTAGAGAAAAACATGATCAACACCAGAACTCAATGGGTGTTAGATTTATCACTATGTAACTAGATTATTGTCTCTAGTGCAAGTGGGAGACTGAAGGGAATATGCCCTGAGAGGCAATAATAAAGTGTTTATTATGTGTATTCCAAGTATATGATAGATGTTTATTTTGCATGCTATAATTGTATTAATACGGAAACGTTAATACATGTGTGTTTAATAAACAAACAGAAAGTTCCTAGTTATGCCTCTCTCATAAACTAGCTCGTTGATTAACAAGATGATCAAGGTTTCCTGATCATGGACATTGGATGTTGTTAATAACGGGATCACAACATTAGTGTAATGGTGTGATGAACATTCATCCGAAGTATAGAATTACGATCAAAGTCATTGAGTTTATATTGCTATAACAACTTACGAAGTGATCCTAATCCTTAGACCATGAGATCATGTCAATCACTAACACCGGAAGAGTTTCTTGATAACATCAAACGTCACACCGTAACAGGGTGATTATAAAGATGGATTCAGAACTAATAAAGTGTTATGTTGAGGCTCATGGATCGAGAGTGGAATTTGTTCATCCCGATGACGGATAGATATACTCTGGGCCCTCTCGGTGATATCACATTGATTAGCTTGCAAGCAAGTGATTTGATCACTAGAATGTTATATCACAGGAACGAGAAAAGAGTGCATGTCGGTAACGAGATCAAACTAGGTATGGAGATACCGATGATCGAATCTCGGACATGTAATATATCGTGAAACAAAGGGATTAAGATACTAGCTTAAAAGGTTCCGACGATCACAAGAAAGTCATCGTTGAATGTGTGGGAGTCAGTATGGGTCTCCAGATCCCGCTTCTGATTATTGATCCGAGAGGGGTCTCGATCATGTCCGCATTATTCACGAACCGTAGGGTGACACACTTAAGAGACACCGACATCCATTGGAGCAAATGTTTCATGCCGAAAGAATGAACAAGCGCAGGAATTTATTTCACTAGATACCGAAACAGGTTTTCGGGTGAAATTGCATAAAGTGGTTATGCATGTGAAATAGAATTCTAGCAAGGGGTTATTTGTGAATGTTTGTCATTAAAGTAATTGACAAAATTCTGAATAAAATAAAAGAGTTTTATTTAATGAGAGTTTGCATTAAATTTGGTGGAAATTTAATGGGAATTTGAGTGGACTTTTGAGTGGAGGGATTTTAAAGGGCATTTTGTGAGTGGAGTGTCCATCCACATGAATGAAGGAGGGGAGGGGGCAGCCCCCATGGCCGGCGACCACCCCCTTGGGTGCCCACCCCCTCCTCCTATGAAAGGATCCCCCCTCCTCACTTGTCTCACACACCTCCTCGTGAAGGATCTCTCTCCCCCTCTAGAATTTATCCCCCATGGTCTCGGACTAGCGAGATACATGTTCTTGGTGGCTATTCGGCAAGAAAGAGTTGTGCTTCCGCTGCATCGCTGGAGAGAGGAGGCGGAGGTTGCTCGGTGCCTCGAACGTGTGTGCGAGCATGGATGCGCTGCTGATTTACGGCGCTAGGACTTCCTCTCGATCTTGAGATCGGCAAGAGATCGTCTACATCAACCACGAGTTGAACTCGTTAAGCTTTGTCGGTCTTCAAGGGTATGTTCTCTACGGATATACATCCGCTCGTTGTTTGTATCTAGTAGATAGATCTTGGTATATAGTTCACATCGTAGGAAATTTTTTGTTTTCTATGCTGCGAACCCTACAAATCTCTAATCTGAGATCTCTAAATTGGGTACACAGATCACTTGGCAATTCTCCCTTAGTAAGGCCATTCACAAAAACCTTACGGCTTAGAGCATCCTCTACAACATTTGCTTTACCGGGGTGGTATTGCAAACTCAAGTCATAGTCCTTGATGAGTTCTAGCCATCTTCTTTGTCTCATGTTAATTTCCTTCTGGGTGAAGATATACTTCAAACTCTTGTGATCTGTGAACACTTCACAACGTTTTCCCAAAAGATAATGTCTCCATGTTTTGAGTGCATGGACAATAGAGGCTAACTCTAAATCATAAGTAGGGTAGTTTACTTCATGAGTTTTGAGTTGTCTCGAGACGTAAGCCACAAATTTTCCTTCTTGCATAAGTACTGCACCTAAACCATGATGAGATGCATCACAATACACTTGGAAATCTTTCTCCAAATCTGGCAAACACAAGACTGGTGTTGTCACTAGCCTCTTCTTCAATTCTTGAAAGCTGAGTTCACAACCTTCTGACCAAGCAAATTTCTTGTCTTTTTTAGCAGTTCTGTCATAGGCCTAGCTACCTTGGAGAAATTATCAATAAATCTTCTGTAATATCCTGCCAAGCCAAGGAAACTACGAACCTCTTTCACTGACTTAGGAGATTCCCATTCAGTTACAGCTGAAACTTTAGCAGGATCAACTGCTACACCATTTCCTGACACAACGTGTCCAAGAAAACCAACTTCATTTAACCAAAATTCACACTTGCTGAATTTGGCATACAGCTTATGCTCTCTAAGCTTCTCAAGTATCAAACGTAAATGTCCTTCATGCTCTTCTTTGCTCTTGGAGTAAATCAAAATGTCATCGATTAAAACGACAACAAACTTATCAAGAAATTCCATGAACACCGTGTTCATCATATTCATGAAGTATGCTGGTGCATTGGTCAAACCAAATGGCATCACGGTATACTCATACAATCCATACCTTGCTGTAAAAGCTGTCTTAGGTATGTCTTGTTCCCTTATCTTGAGCTGGAAATAACCTGACCGGAGATCAATCTTTGAGAACACACAAGCTCCTTCTAGCTGATCAAACAAGTCATTGATTCTAGGCAAAGGGTATTTGTTCTTGATAGTCACCTCATTGCGTGAACGGTAATCTATGCATAACCTTTGACTTCTATCTTTCTTTTCCACAAACAAAACTGGTGCTCCCCAAGATGAAGAACTTGGTTGGATAAATCCTTTTTGCAACTGTTCTCCAAGTTGCTTCTTGAGTTCTTTCAACTCATCAACTGACATCTTATACGGTCTCTTTGCTATTGGTCCAGATCCTAGTAGTAAGTCAATGAGAAACTCCACATCTCTATCTGGTGGCATTCCTGGCAATTCTTCCGGAAACACATCCAGATATTCACTTACAATTGGCACACTGTCTATGCTAACCCCCTTAAGAGAATTTAGCTTACTCCTTTTTGCTTCAAAGTTGGTCTTGAATCTGATTGTTTTGTTTTCTGGAGTTGTGAGTGAGAAAGTATGGTTTGCACAATCTATCACTCCCTTGTGCTTAGCCATCCAGTCCATTCCCAAAATAACATCCAATCCTTGGGAGTTTAGGATTATCAAGTTAACGGGAAACTTATACTTCCCAAACTCTATGACTAGATCATGACATCCTGAATTCACTATCATTTCTCCGCCAGGAGAACTTACTTTTATAGGACACCCAATAGTTTCTACCGGTAGTTCGTTTCTTTCAACAAATGCTCTTGATATGAATGAATGAGATGCACCAGTATCAAAGAGAACAAATGCTGGAACAAAATTGAGTTTGAACTTACCAGCAACAGCATCTGGCTCCTCATAGATTTCCTCCACATTGATGTGGTTCACTTGCCCTTTCTGGAAAGGGTTGGGCTTGTTGGGTCCTTCAACTTTCTTTTTTGGGCATTCATTTGCATAATGCCCCATCTTCTTGCACTTGAAACACTCAACTTGACTAAGATCTTTATTGACAGGCTGGCTTCCACTGCCACTTCCACTGTGGTGGCTCTTATATCCACCCTTGTGATTCTTGTAATTGTCATTATCATGACTACGGTGACTCTTTTTGTCATGATGACGGTTGTGGTTGTGGTGCTTGTTGAACTTCCCATGCTTGTGGGATCCAGAACTTCCATTGTCATCATAATGGGAACTCTTGTGAGACGATCCCGAGTTGTGCTTGTCAGAGTGCTTTCTCTTCCTGCTTTCCACTTGTTTCATTTTGCTCTCCAAAATAGCAGCCTTGTCACAAAGAGACTGGTATGTGGGAACATAGGCCACAACTAACTGCAGGTTTAGTTCATCATTCAACCCTTCAAGGAACTTTTCCTTCCTCTTAGCATCAGTGTTAACTTCATCCGGTGCATAACGCGCCAGATTGTTGAACTCTTCAATATATTCAGCCACGCTGCGGTGGCGCTGCTTCAGGTTATGGAACTCTTTCTTCTTCAAACTCATCACTCTGGATGAGATGTGAGCAGTACGGAAACCATCTTCAAAGATAGCCCATGTCACATCCTCAATGGGAGTGGTGATTTGGAAGTTATCCCACCAAGTGGCTGCTGGTCCTTCAAACAAGTGAGCTGCAAATCTGACTTTCTCTTCATCAGTACAGCCAACTGTTACCAAGTCCTTGTTCACTGATCGTAGCCAATCATTGGCCACCATAGGATCAGTAGTTCCTGAGAACTTTACTGGCCTTAGTCTCAAGAATCTGGTAAGCATGTCAAAACCCGGTGGGTTGTTCTGATTGTGGTTGTTGTTATTGTTGTTATTGTTGTTGTTGTTGTTGTTGTTCTGGTTCTGGATGAACGTAGTCATCATTTGCATCAGCTGAGTCTGAGCTGTCATCATTTGCTGCATCTCAGGAGTGATGTTGTTGTTGTTGGGGTTGGGGTTGGGATTGGCACGTCGGGGAGGCATCTGTGGTTTGTTCAATAGAGATAAGAATGAGATACCCATAGATGCTAACATGCACAATACATCACATAAACATTCACCAAACATGCATCATAACAATAGTAGTTCAACAACATAAACGACAAGTTTGCAAAGTAAACACACCAATAGCAAGCCATCCACATGTTGGATGGCCACTGTGACTCAATAATCAAAGACATGATAAATAAAGTAAATGAGTAGTCATCACTACTCCTCGGCATCAACCTCCTCCTCAACAAATGTAAGACCTGCATTCTCCATAGCGGTCTTATATTCCTCGACATTGGTGGTCAAGGTCTCTACTTTGGCTTTGAGAGCCCTCTTATGAGAACGAAGCCTCTCAATCACAGTCTGCTGATGCTCGAGCTCGAAGTCCTTGGCCTCCAATTCTGCAGTCATGTCTCGAATCCTCTTGTTCCTATCTTGGACTCGCTTCTCTTGACTCTTGAATTTTCTGTCCTGACTCTCAAACTTGGCCTCCATCTCCTTGACTATCTCATCTTGCTCCGCGAAGAGCTTGTCCTTCTCACGAAGCTGCACCTGGAGTTCGTCACTGCTGAGCATGATGTTGGTCCTATCAGTGTCTATGTGCCTAAGAAGAACCTCTAAGTCCTGGAGGTATAGACGAATCGGCTCTGTTGTCTCCCTTGAAGTATCCTCGAAGTCAATGGCCTCACCATCCTCATCACGTCTACCGAAGGTGTGGAAGTGAGTACCTCTAACCTGTCGAGAGTGTCTCCCTAACAGACGTCCAATCAAGTCCTACATGACTACCTTTAGGCCTCTCTCCTTGTCATCGTGCATGAGTTTGAAGATGATTGCCTCCGTGGTAGGCTCAGTCTGGCGTCTGGGCTGATTGACCTTGAAGCCCCAAAGGTCTTTTTTCACATCCCAAAATTTTCCAAATTTTCAAATGTGAAAAAATAAATAAACAAAATAAATTTTTGTTGAAATTTAGGGTGAGAAGAAACTTTTTGATTCCAATTGGAAACATCAAAACATAGTTTGGTTAAATAAAATCCTAAAGGGATTTAAAAAGATAAACAAATAATGAATAAAGTTATGATAGTTGGAATCACTATTTTTGGATCTTTTAATAAAAAGATTTGGTTTTCAAAAGCAAAGTAGAATTAATAAATAAGGATTATTTTATAGAGCCAAATTAAATCTTGGCCAAGCTTTTGAAATAAAATATTTCTATTTGTTAAAAAGAGTAAAGGTTATTTAAATAAAATAATGAGGATTTATTAATATCCAATTTTATTAAAGTAAAGACTTTTCAATTTTAAATAAACATTAAAACTTGTTATTTTATTTTAAATAAGTTTTCCCAAGTGTTTTATTTATTCAAATAAAACCTACTAAAATGCTTTTGATATTATTTTAGATTTCAAATAGAGTTTTAAAATAAATCAAATCCTATTTGAATTAATGACTAAGGTCTATTTATTTAATTATTAATGGATCCTAAAAAGAATAAAAATTATTTTGTTTTGGACTTTGGATTGTGTTGTTAAACAGAATTAAAACAAATACAAAGTTTGGTGGTGGTTTGATTTGAATTGGTGTTTGAATTATTTGTTTGAAAATCAAAACGGAAATTCAAATAGAAAAAGGAAAAAGCTTCAGTATAAAAAAAGGAAACAAACTGCAGCCCAGCTAACAGGCCGAGCAAGGCCCAGTCCAACCCAACTAAACTCCCCCCCCCCCCCCCCCCCCCCCCCGCAGTGAAACGTTTTCTACCCAGATTAGAACCCGCGGAGTCACAGACATGCAGGCCCCACTCCCACTCTCTCGCCCTCACAGACAGACGGACCCCACCGCCAGCAAAGCATCATCAACCTCGCGCCAGTCGTTCCTCCTCGCCGTTGCTGCCTTGATTGCAGCCATGAATTCGATTCAATGCCGGAGTAATTCCTCGCCGTGATCACGCGTGTATAAGCGCCCCTCTCCCGTCTCTCTTTCCCCTCAAACTCCAGCCACTCCCTGCCCCTAGGCTGCTCCAATTCACCCCCACACCGCCACTGTCTCCGACGGAGTTCCCGGCCAATCCCGGCCACACCCCGCCGCCTCTCGCCTCCCACTGCACACGAGCTTGTTCTCCACCTCCAGGCGCACCTGCCAGTACCTCGAACTCGCCCGCGTGTGCCCCACAGCCTCGACTTCAACATCACCAGAGCGCCACCGCCGTCTGTCTTGTCTCCGGTGTAGTCTCCCTGGTAAGCCAGACCGCCCCGAGCCCTCTCGATCATGCTCACGTGAACGCCACACTCGCCCGCGTCTAACCGTGCACTTACTTTGCCTCGGCACGATCTACAGCTCCGTCCCCGACGACGAACAGAACTGCCTGACGCCGCCACCGACTCCGGTGAGGAATTGCCAGCAGCTCCGAGCGCCCCTTGCCAAGCCAACGCCACCTCGAGCTTCACCAACCCTCTGCGAGCATGCTGAGCTACTTCCCTCCTCCCCTTGCTTCCTGGTTCGTCGCCAACTCCACCGCCAGAGCAAGCGCCGCCACCAGCCGCCGCTAGCGCCGCCCAGAAATGGTTTAGATAGATTCATTTAATCGAAGGGGTATCACTCAATATGCGCCGTGCAATCTAAATAAGATCCTGCGGTACAGAGAGCTCAATCCACCCAAAGCGGTACCGGCCAATAGAATCACGCCGCGTGGCACTGACTCTGTTTTAAAAACAGAAAAAGTTCTATTAGAATTGCAAATTTGTAATATTCATAACTTTAATTCTGCACGTCCAAATTTTGCAAATTTTATATCAATGGAATCAGTAGAACAAGTACTTTGCAACCATGCATTTTGTTTAATGATTTTCTTCTGGAAAATTGGTTGAAATTGCAGAAACATGTGTAGGCTTATTATGAATATAAAAATTGTTCTAGATATAATTTTAATTTTTAATCTTTGCAAAATGGATTGTTGTGAACCTACTGACCCTAGGAACCAACTTATGGATTTAAAAATGTATTTTGTGAAGTTTAGGAATAAATATTTCAATTAGCACATTTCTAGTCAAATAAAAATATTGTTTTTGGTTTAGAAATGATTTTTGAGTGAAACCTTTGGGAAATGATTTTATTCAAACCTTCTGACCCTAAACACCAAGTTTTGAGAATTAAAATATATTTGGTGAACTCTTTAAAGAATATTGCTTTACTAAAAACATTTTCAACCACATAAAATATTGATTTGATTTAGAAATGGTTTATAGATAAAACCTTTTGCAAATGGTTTTACCACTTTAGTAAATGACCTCTTTTGAAATTTATAATGTTTAGAGCCTAGTAGAAACCACTTTTACAAATAAAACTATCATTTGCATGCTTGCATGCATGACCTTGTTTTTGTTATTTTATGTGTGAGAAGTGGTTTGAATGCTAGTTGAAATTGTGTTTGTTTGATTGGATTGTAGTGAAGTTAGAAGAGTGTGATATTTGCAAGTTCAAGAAGTGAACCAACATTATCTACTAAAAAGGCAAGTGACACTATCATCCATGTCCTACTATTTTCATTACACTTAGTGGATTTTGTAACATGCATGGAAAGGACCACTATATTTTATGCTATACTAAATCCTAATAGGATACCCTTATATATTCCTTAGTGAAAACATTGTAGTTGTAGTATGCTTAGCCCTGCTATATATTTGGGATGGGATACATGATATGATTATATGAAGAGTTGAAAAGTTATATGTTTTATATAATAAAACAAGTACTCAATGAACCACCTGGGTGGACAAGGATACTCAAGTTTTGGACAAGGTGGCAACAAAAGGAACCATGTTTATATGGCTATCTCTTTTTGTATGTGCACTAGAAGAAAACCACCCAGGGACTTAGAGATTGAACATGTTTCTCGTACAGTGGCTTCCGTGTACAGCCACATGCTAAATGGGCTCTGGCTTAGTCAACTACATAGTGGAAGACCCATGCATTGGCATCTTCAGGTTAACTAGAATTATGTAAGGGAACTTGAAACCCTACATTTGTGCCTGGATGACAAGCTAGCATTGTGTATTAGGAGGACTTCTATGGAAAGACTTTGTCACATTCTCAATCTACCAGTACTCCATCTTGGTGAGTACTTATCCAGCGGCCACTGGTGGCATCAAGATGAGATTGTGTCATGTGGGTAAAGTGTACAACTTCTGCAGAAGATCAAATTCTAAGTACTGAGCCGTGTCCCTGGTTATGGACAATACTGAGCAACTAAGGCCTGAAGCTATGGAAGATCTCGACATTCCAAATTCTCAAAGTAAAACTTGATGGTGACATCAAGGGATTTGAAGCACTTGGAGTTTTCCAAGAAGTTTAGAAAGATTTGACAAAAGATCAAAACTATTTTGAAAAGATAGGATAAAACTATATTGCTTTCTGCAAAAGAGCCTAAACCCTACTTAGCCAAATATGCATGTAAATGATAGGATCCACTTATTTCTACATAGTAGTGAAACTTTCCAATACAATTCAAATGTATTGACCCTTGTGGCTGCAACTTATTATGTTGCAGGTTTGTTCGATGTTAGTGAAGTTTGTTGAATAGGATTACAAGTCTACAACCAACATGTTTTCCTGTGGCACTTTGAAGATGAAGGACTTCATGCTTTATAGATTTCTGCTGCAATGTAATATGATAGCCAAATGAGTTATGTAAGATGTAATAAATTATTTTATTCCTGGTTATAAAGTTATATTATGACCTTTGTTTCTTGGTATTACATCTTAACTGTGGATGCTAGCTATTGATCTAGGGACTAGCATTGTAAACACAGGGATCTCTACCTTATTAAAGGTTGGGAACCTTACAAATGGTATCAGAGCACTGTGTTGCCTATAGGATTGTAACCCTAGGATTGGACAAAAACCGCTTAGAAAAATAGGAGTTGTTTTTGTTCCAAAACATATTTACAAACAATCTTGTAAACTCTTTCCTCAACCTTTTTGGTTTTTGATTCTACACCTCTTCCTTTTCAACTTGATGGACAAAGCCTACCCCATGGCCAAAGACTTCACACCATGTGCAAAAGATTTCATCAACTCTAATGACTTCAACATCTTCAAGTGATTTCAACTTTAGTTTCACCAAGGACTTCAAATTAGACATCACTAAGGACTACAAGTGAAAAACCAAGAAACACTAGATTGCCTACCATAAACATTGATATCATGTTAGTGTATGGATCATATTGACCTATGAGGTATGATTATACTAAGTTATTTATTTCAAGAAAACTTGTTGCTTCCTTCAACTCATGAGTTAAGCTCATAAGTTGTTAGTAAATAGTTGCTTGTTGAATTGCTTGATTGTTTGATTGAACTTGGTTGGTTTTGAGTTGTGTGTTAAAACTTCTTAAAAACCTATCCACCAATACTTATCCCTATCAAACCAACAGATGCCTCCCCGTCATGCCAACCCCAACCAAAACAACAACATCACTCCTGAGATGCAGCAGATGTTGACAGCTCAGACACAACTGATGCAGGAGATGACCACATACATACAGAATCAGAACAACAACAACAACAACAACGATCAGAATAATCCTCTAGCACTTGATATGCTCACCAAGTTTCTGAAACTCAGGCCTGCAAGATTCTCTGGAACAACTGATCCAATGGAAGCCAATGACTGGTTATGTTCAGTGAACAAAGACTTAGTGACTGTTGGCTGCACCGATGAAGAAAAAGTAAGGTTTGCAGCATTTCTGCTTGAAGGACCAGCAGCAACATGGTGGGACAACTTTTAGATCAGCACTCCCCTCGAGGATGTGACTTGGGCTATTTTTGAGGATGGATTCAGAACAACTCACATCTCACCTGGAGTGATGTACTTGAAGAAAAAGGAGTTCCACAATATGAAACAGTGTCACCTCAGTGTTGCTGAGTATATTGAAGAATTCAACAATCTGGCACGCTATGCACCGGATGAAGTTGATACAGATGCTAAGAGAAAGGAGAAATTTCTCGAAGGACTTAATGATGAGTTGAACCTGCAGCTAGTTGTTGCCTATGTCCCAACTTATCAATCACTCTGTGACAAAGCCACCATTTTGGAGAACAAGATGAATCAAGTTGAGAACAGAAAGAGGAAGCATAAACTCAGGAATCACTCAGGATCATCAAAAAAGAAGCATTCATTCAAAAAGATCAAGGAAGATTCTGAACCACATCAGTATCACCACAACAACAATGGAAGTGAGAATAATGGAAATGATACTTACAATGGGGATGGACCTTGGTCAGAACCAACATGACACTTTCAAGAAGAAAGATATTATCCAGGTGCAATGCTATAATTGCAAGGAACTTGGACACTATGCATCAGACCTTCCTGAGAAGAAAAAGAAAAAGGATGCTAGAAGAGCCAATGGAAATGACTCCAATGTGACCCAGAAAGGACATGTGAAACACATTGACATGGATGGAAACTTTGAAGAGATAGAAGAAGTGGATGTCAGGAACTAGTTAACTCAGAAGAGTCAAATAAGGATTCCTTGTCTGGATATTAAGTGTTGAACCCATAGTCAAGTGAACCATCAATGTAACCCTATGAGACTTTATTTTAAGGGTGGTAGTACCCTAGTTGCCTTGAAGTCAACTTGTAACCTCTAGCCTTCCCAAATCTCGGGACGAGATTTATTTTAAGGGTGGTAGCCTGTCACATCCCAAAATTTTCCAAATTTTGAAATGTGAAAAAATAAATAAACAAAATAAATTTTTGTTGAAATTTAGGGTGAGAAGAAACTTTTTGATTCCAATTGGAAACATCAAAACCTATTTTGGTTCAATAAAATCCTAAAGGGATTTAAAAAGATAAACAAATAATGAATAAAGTTATGATAGTTGGAATCACTATTTTTGGATCTTTTAATAAAAAGATTTGGTTTTCAAAAGCAAAGTAGAGTTAATAAATAAGGATTATTTTATAGAGCCAAATTAAATCTTGGCCAAGCTTTTGAAATAAAATATTTCTATTTGTTAAAAAGAGTAAAGGTTATTTAAATAAAATAATGAGGATTTATTAATATCCAATTTTATTAAAGTAAAGACTTTTCCATTTTAAATAAACATTAAAACTTGTTATTTTATTTTAAATAAGTTTTCCCAAGTATTCAAATAAAACCTACTAAAATGATTTTGATATTATTTTAGATTTCAAATAGAGTTTTAAAATAAATCAAACCTTATTTGAATTAATGACTAAGGTCTATTTATTTAATTATTAATGGATCCTAAAAAGAATAAAAATTATTTTGTTTTGGACTTTGGATTGTGTTGTTAAACAGAATTAAAATAAATACAAAGTTTGGTGGTGGTTTGATTTGAATTAGCGTTTGAATTATTTGTTTGAAAATCAAAACAGAAATTCAAATAGAAAAAGGAAAAAGCTTCAGTATAAAAAAAGGAAACAAACTGCAGCCCAGCTAACAGGCCCAGCAAGGCCCAGTCCAACCCAACTAAACTCCCCCCGCAGTGAAACATTTTATACCCAGATTAGAACCCGCGGAGTCACAGACAGGCAGGCCCCACTCCCACTCTCTCCCCCTCACAGACAGACGGACCCCACCGCCAGCAAAGCATCATCAACCTCGCGCCAGCCGTTCCTCCTCGCCGTTGCTGCCTTGATTGCAGCCATGAATTCGATTCAATGCCGGAGTAATTCCTCGCCGTGATCACGCGTGCATAAGCGCCCCTCTCCCCTCTCTCTTTCCCCCAAACTCCAGCCACTCCCTGCCCCTAGGCTGCTCCAATTCGCCCCCACACCGCCACTGTCTCCGACGGAGTTCCCAGCAATTCCGGCCACACCCCGCCGCCTCTCGCCTCCCACTGCACACGAGCTTGTTCTACACCTCCAGGCGCACCTGCCAGTACCTCGAACTCGCCCGCGCGTGCCCCACAGCCTCGGCTTCGACATCACCAGAGCGCCACCGCCGTCTGTCTTGTCTCCGGCGAAGTCTCCCCGGTAAGCCAGACCGCCCCGAGCCCTCTCGATCATGCTCACGTGAACGCCACACTCGCCCGCGTCAAACCGTGCACTTACTTTGCCTCGGCACGATCTATAGCTCCGTCCCCGACGACGAACAGAACCACCTGACGCCGCCACCGACTCCGGTGAGGAATTGCCAGTAGCTCCGAGCGCCCCTTGCCAAGCCAACGCCACCTCGAGTTTCAATAACCCTCTGCAAGCACGATGAGCTACTTCCCTCCTCCCCTTGATTCCTGGTTCGTCGCCGACGCCACCGTCAGAGCAAGCGCCGCCACCAGCCGCCGCTAGCGCCGCCCAGAAATGGTCTGGCTACTGTGAGCCGTTGGATCGTTATCTAGTGGTTTAGATAGATTCATTTAAGCGAAGGGGTATCACTCAATCTGCGCCGTGCAATCTAAATAAGATCCTGCAGTCCAGAGAGCTCGATCCACCCGAAGCGGTACCGGCCAATAGAATCACGCCACGTGGCACTGACTCTGTTTTAAAAACAGAAAATGTTCTATTAGAATTGCAAATTTGTAAAATTCATAACTTTAATTCTGCACGTCCAAATTTTGCAAATTTTATATCAATAGAATCAGTAGAACAAGTACTTTGCAAACATGCATTTTTTTAATGATTTGCTTCTGGAAAATTGGTTGAAATTGCAGAAACATGTGTAGGCTTATTATGAATATAAGAATTGTTCTAGATATAATTTTAATGTGAAATCTTTGCAAAATGGATTGTTGTGAATCTACTGACCTAGGAACCAACTTATGGATTTAAAAATGTATTTT
This sequence comes from Avena atlantica, assembly GCA_910589765.1. Classification (NCBI taxonomy): domain Eukaryota; kingdom Viridiplantae; phylum Streptophyta; class Magnoliopsida; order Poales; family Poaceae; genus Avena; species Avena atlantica. The sequence continues at coordinate 442,686,516 of OU342739.1, forward strand.
GTGAAGTTTAGGAATAAATATTTGAATTAGCACATTTCTAGTCAAATAAAAATATTGTTTTTGGTTTATAAATGATTTTTCAGTGAAACCTTTGGGAAATGATTTATTCAAACCTTCTGACCCTAAACACCAAGTTTTGAGAATTAAAATATATTTGGTGAACTCTTTAAAGAATATTGCTTTTCTAAAAACATTTTCAACCACATAAAATATTGATTTGATTTAGAAATGGTTTATAGATAAAACCTTTTGCAAATTGTTTTACCACTTTAGTAAATGACCACTTTTGTAATTTATAATGTTTAGAGCCTAGTAGAAACCACTTTTACAAATAAAACTATCTTTTGCATGCTTGCATGCATGACCTTGTTTTTGTTATTTTATGTGTGAGAAATGGTTTGAATGCTAGTTGAAATTGTGTTTGTTTGATTGAATTGTAGTGAAGTTAGAAGAGTGTGATATCTGCAAGATCAAGAAGTGAACCAACATTCTCTACTAAAAAGGCAAGTGACACTATCATCCATGTCCTACTATTTTCATTACACTTAGTGGATTTTATAACATGCATGGAAATGACCACTATATTTTATGCTATGCTAAATCCTAATAGGATACCCTTATATATTCCTTAGTGAAAACATTGTAGTTGTAGTATGCTTATCCCTGCTATATATTTGGGATGGGATACATGATATGATTATATGAAGAGTTGAAAAGTTATATGTTTCATATAATAAAACAAGTACTCAATGAACCACCTGGGTGGACAAGGATACTCAAGTTTTGGACAAGGTGGCAACAAAAGGAACCATGTTTATATGGCTATCTCTTTTTGTATGTGCACTAGAAGAAAACCACCCAGGGACTTAGAGATTGAACATGTTTCTCGTACAGTGGCTTCCGTCTATAGCCACATGCTAAATGGGCTCTGGCTTAGTCAACTACATAGTGGAAGACCCATGCATTGGCATCTTCAGGTTAACTAGAATTGTGTAAGGGAACTTGAAACCCTACATTGGTGCCTGGATGACAAGCTAGCATTGTGTACTGGGAGGACTTCTACGGAAAGACTTTGTCAAATTCTCAATCTGCCAGTACTCCATCTTGGTGAGTACTTATCCAGCGGCCACTGGTGGTATCAAGATGAGATTGTGTCATGTGGGTAAAGTGTACAACTTCTGCAGAAGATCAAATTCTAAGTACTTAGCCGTGTCCTCGATTATGGACAATACTGAGCAACTAAGGCCTGAAGCTATGGAAGATCTCGACATTCCAAATTCTCAAAGTAAAACTTGATGGTGACATCAAGGGATTTGAAGCACTTGGAGTTTTCCAAGAAGTTCAGAAAGATTTGACAAAAGATCAAAACTATTTTGAAAAGATAGGATAAAACTATATTGCTTTCTGCAAAAGAGCCTAAACCCTACTTAGCCAAATATGCATGTAAATGATAGGATCCACTTATTTCTACATAGTAGTGAAAATTGCCAATACAATTCAAATGTATTGACCCTTGTGGCTGCAACTTATTATCTTGCAGGTTTGTTTGATGTTAGTGAAGTTTGTTGAATAGGATTACAAGTCTACAACCAACATGTTTGCCTGTGGAACTTTGAAGATGAAGGACTCCATGCTTTATAGATTTCTGCTGCAATGTAATATGATAGCCAAATGAGCTATGTAAGATGTAATAAATTATTTTATTCCTGGTTATAAAGTTGTATTATGACCTTTGTTTCTTGGTATTACATCTTAACTGTGGATGCTAGCTATTGATCCAGGGACTAGCATTGTAAACACAGGGATCTCTACCTTATTAAAGGTTGGGAACCTTACAGATGGTCCTCTCAAACTTGGTGAGGGGAAGCACCATGATGGTAGGAAGAGGGAGACTGAGCAAACTAGTGAGCTCAATAATACGAGGGCCAAAACGAGTTCCCTGGAACTCTTCAACCGTGCTGATAGTTACCCTAGGCATCTATTTAATAAGATAGAAAAAGTTAGAATCAACACAATTCAAGACAAATCACAAGACAAGGAATCACATGCATAACTTTGGAAATCCAAACACACAAGTCATGGCATACATGGATCCATTACAAACAACCAAGGTTCAACTTATTTTAAATAACATTTGGAAAAATAAAATGATAAGTGTGGTGGTCCAACTAATGTGGTACATTACAATCCCATCTCACTTGCCAAGTTGGCTAACAAGGCATCCCTAGAGGCAATCTGTTTGTCTAGATCACAAGACTCCATTGATAAGTCTATGATTTCCTTCCTTAGGATTTGGTTGGTAGACTCTAACTCTTGGGCATGCTTCTTTTCTTCCCTAAGGTCATTCTGGGTGTTAAGCATTCTGCACTTGATTCTATCACCAAGTTCTTTGATGGCCCTCCAAGCTGCATCCCTTGCTGAATCAAAGAATGTGGTGTGCATCATTGTGTTGGTGACCATGCAGAATCCTGAGTCCTTGTGGTTGTCTTCCTTGTTTTTATACAAGTGAAGTTGCACCCACCAGTACTCAACTCCTTCATCCATCACTGGAAAACCTTTGTACACAACTGCACCATGTATTCCCATGGCAACCATGAGGTCCTTGAGAGCCTTGGGGAATTCTGTCTCACACTCCAAAGTCATAGTCATGAGTGGTCCCTTCTTCACGGCTTCGTTGATGGAGTTCATCTACAAGTAGAGATGAGAAAGAAGATTAGAAAAGTTTATGAGAAGAAAAGACAAGTGTGGAAGTTGTTGAATTTTTTCCTTAGTGGTTTTCCAATCCTAGGGTCATAATCCTACATGCAACACAATGCTTTGATACCATATGTAAGATCCCTCCTTTGTAAAGGAAAGGATCCCTGTGATTGCAATGCTAGTGTCCCTGGATCAATGCTAGCATCCACAGTTTAAGATGAAGTACACAGAAACAAAGGTCATTATTACAAGTCATTCCAGAGACAAACATAGTCTTTACAACTCCATGGCCACGGGCCTAATACAAGAGTTCATAAATATAATAAGATAAATAAGTCTTCATCTTCATGTGCCACAGGCAAGCATGTTGAGTGTAGACCCATGACTCCTAATCCTCATCAGAATATCCTACAACATCACAAGTTACAGCCAAAGTGGGTCAATACTTTGGAATAGTATTGGCAAGTGATACCTTAGTAGAATATTGGTGGACTAAATACTATATGCATTTTGGCTAAGTGTAGCTTAGGATTGCTTTGCTCGAAATAGGTTTTGCCTATCAGTTGAAAAACACTAAGTTTTCTTTGATGAAAATCTTTCCCAAGGAACCACCAATAGACATTGGGGTCCTTCACCCTTGTTCAACCACAAGATTTTACTTAGAAATTGGGATGAGGAGATTCTTAATAGCTTCCATGTCTTGATGCTCAAGTTGTCCATTACCATGGACATGGCTAAGTACTTAGATTCTTCCATCTGCAGAGGTTGTGCACTTTCCCCACAAGACTTGGTTTTCACCAAGACACGACCTTTCAGAAGCCTTCCCTTAGACCAAATGGACGCGTTCCAACCTATCATCCCACTACCACCAACTATCCAAATGGCTAAGTTATTGCAACCTATGTGATCCAAGCAGAGCCCATATTGCCAAGTGGCTGCACTAGAAGCTTCTTAACATTTGGCCTCTCAAATCCCTTTGTTCCTGGGTGGCTTTCCACAAGTGAGATACACAAGGTAAACCATAGAAATGGGCCTTGTGTAACCACTCAACATAACCCAATCTTTCCATTCCACCCAGGTGTTTCATTCACTTAGTGGTTTTATTAAGCAAAAACATAGTCCAAAGACTTAGAAATATTTATCCATAGCATGAGTATATAACCACCCTTGGTTTCTACTAGCTAGGCTAAGCATGGCATAGATAAGCATCTTAACTTAGAAATTTCTAGCAATTCTACAACTACTAGGATTTCCCAAGCATAGCATATAAGTCAAAATATATCCATACAAGACTAGCAAAATATTTCTAATGCATATTTGAAAACATAGGAATAAATCATGAAGCACCACTTGCCTTGGTAGTTTGGAGAGTAGCTACAATCCTCACACTCACAATCACTATTTGCACCAAAATCTACACATAAAATGATAGCACCAAATCACATAAAAATAAATACAAGCAAAAATATATGGATGCATGCAATATGATATGTGATGATTTTCTATGCTCAACAAGACAAGTGCACAGTACTGATTCATAAACAATTTCAAAACTTGCCAAACAACCTTTCAAATAATTAATATACACAAAATAGGCCTACACATGTTTCTGTAAAAATAACCATTTTAACAGAAACAAAACATTAAACACATTGCATAAATGGAAAGGGCTTTCTCTCCTGATTCCATTGATATAAAATTTGTCAAATTTGGACGTGGGAATCAAAAGTTATGAATTAAACAAGTTTAAACATCTAATAGATATAAAATCTGATTTTAAATCAAAGAACTGGCCACGCGGCAGTGTCTGATTGGCTGGTATCGTTTCTCGCTGGATCGCGTCTGCGAACCGTTGGATCTAACTAGATTGTGCGGCACAGATCTAAACTTACCCCTTCGTTAAGTGATCTATCCTATGCGTTAGATCTAGATCCTACGGTGTTCGATCAACCTACCAAGAACTGGCGGCGCGCGGCGGCGGTGAGCGGCGGCGCGCTTTGTCTATGGTGGCGCGGTGGCTACAGAGGGGGTTGGGGTCGTCGGAGATGCTTACCAAACTCGCGGCGATGTGCTGAAGCTCAACATGGCAGTGGCTTGACAAGGGGCGCGCGGACACGGCGAGGATTCCTCGTCAGAGTAGAGGCAGACGTCGGGCAAACCTTGGCGTCGTCGGAGGCGAGGTTCTGGTGCGCGCTAAGACAAACTAGTGAGGCTGTTAGATGCGTACAAACCAGGCGAACATGTACGTATCGAAAAGGAGAGAAGGGGTGGTCGGGAACTACCAAAAGGGGTCGCCGGAGTTGCGCCGAGCTTCGGTTGCTTCCAGTGGGGGACGGTGACGATGTTATAGGATGATACAGAGAGAAAGAAATGCATGAGAAGATGCGCAGGGTCATGTAGAACATGCTCGCATGAAGCAGAGACAAAGGGGTGGACGAGGCTCACCGGAATTGGTCGCCGGAGGTCGTCGGTGCTGCGGCGGTGTGGGCACGATTACGGGCAGCCTGGTGGCGTGGAGAGGAAATTGAGTGAGGGAGAATGAGCAGCGAGGAGAGGGGTTTAAGTAGGTAGCAGCGCGACAGGAAACGCTCGCGGAATCAAGGATAATTATGTCGCGCCATTATCGGCATCAACGGCAGGGGCGACATGGTCTGCGGGCGGGATTTTGGGGACGACGGGGTGACGTGGCCGCAGGGTCCACTTGTCAGCGAGAGGGTATGCGCGAACGCGGTGAGAAACATATTGAGAGGGGGAAACCCGGGTGGGCTGGTTGCTGGGCTGATTTCGCTGTTGGGCCAAAAGCCTGGCGCCGGCCTTTTTCCTTTTCTCTATTCTTTTTCCATTTCTGTTTTAATTTTCTGAATCCATTTTCAAACAAATTCAAATGCCAATTGAATTCAAATTTGTTCTGGATTTTTGTCGAGTGTAGCACTCACATTTTTGGGCATATAATCATGTGGTCTCCATGTATTAGCTTGGTCCTATTGATCAAACAAAATAAACAGTGACATGACACTTGATTTGATCAAGTTTTGAAAATGGTTTTAAATTCAAATTTGTTTTGCAAATTTTTGGTTTAAGCAATAGCAAGCAAGCAAAACATTCTGGGAACAACAAGGTTTTTTTTTGAAACAAAAATTCTCCATTTGAGAGTGGTATTTGATTAATGTTTGATCACATAAAATAATAGCACTTAGTGCTTTGTTTTCTTGAAATGGGTTTGATATTTGATCCCTAAATGGTATGCATGCATGAATGATATGCAAACTTTGAAAACATTATTTTAGGGATGTTACACGGACACTGAGTGCTTATATTGCAAGGACAAGGGTCACTGGAAGCGCAACTGTCCGAAGTACTTAGCGGATAAGAAGGCTGGCACCATTAAAGGTATATTTGATATACATGTTATTGATGTTTACCTTACTAGCGCTTGTTGTAGTGCCTGGGTATTTGATACTGGTTCAGTTGCTAATATTTGTAACTCGAAACAGGAGCTACGGAATAGGTGGCAGCTAGCAAGGGATGAGGTGACGATGCGCGTTGGCAACGGATCAAGAGTTGATGTGATGGCCGTCGGCACACTCTCCTTAGTTTTACCTTCGGGATTAGTTTTAAACCTTAATAAGTGTTATTATGTGCCTGCGTTGAGCATGAACATTATATCTGGATCGTGTTTATTGCAAGACGGTTATTCATTTAAATCGGAGAATAATGGTTGTTCTATTTATATGAGTAACATCTTTTATGGTCATGCACCTGCTATGAATGGTTTATTTCTGCTGAATCTCGAAAGCAATGAAACACACATCCATAACATTGAGGCTAAGAGATACAAAGTAGATAGTGATAATTCAACTTATTTGTGGCACTGTCGTCTAGGTCATATTGGTGTAAAACGCATGAAGAAACTCCTTTCTGATGGACTTTTGGAGTCTCTTGATTTTGAATCATTTGACACATGCGAACCGTGCCTCATGGGCAAGATGATCAAAACCCCGTTCTCCGGAATAATGGAGCGAGCAACGGACTTGTTGGAAATCATACATACCGATGTCTGCGGACACTTGAGTGTTTCGACGCACGGTGGATATCGCTATTTTCTCACTTTTACTGATGACTTAAGTAGATATGGGTATATCTATTTAATGAAACATAAATCTGAAACGTTTGAAAATTTCAAAGAATTTCAGAAAGAAGTGGAAAACCATCGTAACAGGAAAATTAAATTTCTACAATCCGATCGTGGAGGTGAATATTTGAGTTACGATTTTCTCACGCATCTTAAAGCAAGCGGAATTGTTTCGCAACTCACGCCACCCGGGACACCACAGCGCAATGGTGTGTCTGAACGCCGGAATCGAACTCTATTAGATATGGTGCGATCGATAATGTCTCTTACAGATTTGTCGTTATCATTTTGGGGTTATGCATTAGAAACCGCTGCATTCACTTTAAATAGGGCACCATCTAAATCCGTTGAGACGACACCGTATGAACTATGGTTTGGTGCTAAACCTAAGTTGTCGTTTCTTAAAGTTTGGGGATGCGAAGCTTACGTCAAGAAGTTGATGCCAGACAAGCTCGAACCCAAAGCGGAGAAATGCGTCCTCATAGGATACCCTAAGGAAACGATTGGGTATACGAAATTGTTCCAGTGCCGTCTGCACCAACAATAGAGGAAGCTAATGACAAGGATCATGAAGCTTCGGACGATGCTACTACTGAACGTCGCAGGTCGACAAGGTCGCGTGCCCCTCCTGAGTGGTACAGCAACCCTGTCTTAACTGTCTTGTTAGTAGACAACAGTGAACCTGCGAACTATGAGGAAGCAATGATGAGCCCAGACTCTGAGAAATGGCTAGAGGCCATGAAATCCGAATTGGGATCCATGAGCAAAAACCAAGTATGGACTTTGGTGGACCCTCCTAGCGACCGAAAGGACATTGAGTGCAAATGGATTTTCAAGAAGAAAACGGACGCGGATGGTAATGTTACTGTCTATAAAGCACGGCTTGTCGCGAAAGGTTTTCGACAAGTTCAAGGTGTTGACTACGATGAGACTTTCTCTCCCGTAGTGATGTTTAAGTCCATTCGGATTTTATTAGCAATTGTTGCGTTTCATGATTATGAAATATGGCAGATGGATGTCAAGACTGCATTCTTCAATGGCAACATTGATGAAGAGTTGTATATGATGCAACCCGAAGGTTTTGTCGATCCTAAGGATGCTGATAAGGTGTGCAAACTTCAGCGTTCCATTTATGGACTGAAGCAAGCATCTCGGAGTTGGAACCTTCGTTTTGATCAAGTGATCAAGAGCTTTGGATTTGTTCCAAATTGCTACGAAGCTTGTATCTACAAGAAAGTGAGTGGGAGCTCAGTGACATTTTTGGTACTATATGTGGATGACATATTGATTATCGGAAATGACATTGACATGCTTAACGATGTGAAGAGTTATTTGAACAAATGATTTTCAATGAAAGACCTAGGGGAAGCTGCTTATATATTGGGCATAAAAATCTATAGAGATAGACAAAGACGCCTGATAGCTCTACGCCAAAGTACATGCCTAGACAAAGTTCTGAAAAGGTTCAGAATGGATAAGGCAAAGAAAGGTTCAGTGCCTATGTTGTCAGGTAAGATATTGAACAAGGCTCAGTGTCCAGCTACGGTAAATGATAGAGAAGCTATGAGAAAAGTGCCTTATGCCTCGGCCATAGGTTCTATCATGTATGCCATGTTGTGTACTAGACCGGATGTGTCCAATGCTCTTAGTTTGATGAGCAGATACCAAAGTGATCCAGGAGTGGAACACTGGACAGCCATGAAGAACATCCTAAAGTACTTAAATAGGACTAAAGAAATGTTCTTAGTCTATGGAGGTGATGAACAGCTCGTCGTAAAAGGTTACGTCGACGCTAGTTTCGACATCGACAAGGATGATTCTAAATCTCAGACAGGATAAGTTTATATTTTGCATGGAGGAGCTGTGAGATGGAGAAGCTGCAAGCAAAGCGTGATCGCGGGATCTACAGTAGAAGAGGAATACATGGCTACTGCAGAAGCGTCAAGTGAAGGAGTTTGGATCAAGAACTTCATCACTAAGCTTGGTGTGGTTCCAAGTGCCTTGGACCCACTAGAGATATTGTGTGACAACACTGGCGCCATAGCACTGGCTAAGGAACCAAGATATCATCCAAATACCAAGCATATCAACCGCAAGTTTCATATAATTTGAGATTATATAAAAGATGGAGATATGAAGATTAGCAAAGTACATACGGATCTGAATGTCGCAGATCCTTTGACTAAACCTCTTCCACGAGCAAAACATGATCAACACCTTAGTGCCATGGGTGTTAGATTGTTGCAAGATGTAAACTAGATTATTGACTCTATTGCAAGTGGGAGACTGTTCGAATTATGCACTAGAGGCAATAATAAAGATGTTATTATTATAATTCTTGTTCATGATAAAGTTTATATTCCATGCTAGAATTATATTAAGCAGAAACTTTGATACTTGTGTGGTTTATGAACAACACCGTGTCCCTAGTATGCCTCTATGGACTAGCTCATTGATTAATGATGGTTAAGGTTTCCTAACCATGGACATGAGTTGTCGATTAATAATGAGATCATATCATTGGGAGAATGATATGATGGACATACCAAAATCAAGAAGAGCAATTAGATCGTGTCATCGTGTTCATCTTTGCGAAGCTTTTTCTTATGTAAAATATTGTATTCCTTAGACCATGAGATAATGAAACTCCCTGGTATCGGAAGAAAGCTTTGAGGTCATCAAACGTCATCCTATGAGAGGGTGATCATAAAGGTGTCTCTCAGGTGATCGGAAAGTACTTGTTGGGTTATATGTATCGAGATGGGATTTGTCCCTCCCAAGTCGGAGAGATATACTTCAGGCCCACTCGGTAATCGATATCAACACCGCCTGCAAGCACGTGGCTAAGGAGTTAATCACAAAGTGATATCGGATTACGGAACGTGTAAAGTACTTGCTGTGAACGAGATTGAACTAGGTATGCCGATACCGATGATCGAATCTCGGGCAAGTAAAATATCGCGTGACGAAGGGAATATATATATATATGGGATTGATTGAATCCTAGCATCGTGGTTCATCCGATATGATCATTGATGAATGTGTGGGAGTCAATATGGGTTTACAGACCCCGCTGTTGATTATTGATAGAAGATCATGTCTGCATATTCTCGAACCCGTAGGGTCACACACTTAACGTGTCTCGACGCTAGGATAGAATGGATAATTGGTTTATGAGTTTTTGTTCGGAGTCTCGGATGAGATCCAGGACGCCACGAGAGCTCCCGGAATGGTCCGGAGAATAAGATTCATATAAGGGAAAGCAGTTTTTGGATTTCGGAATTGTTTCGGATTGTTCGGTATTGTACCGGAAGCTTCTAGAATTCCGGAGTGGGACCAACGTGGCCCCACTTATCGGGAGGTGGCGTGGGCCTACGAGGGAGTGCCCTGGCCGCATTGGGCCAGGGGCACAAGGCCCCATAGGCCCAGCCGGCCAAGCCCTAGGGGAAACCCTAGGGAGAGCTTCTAGAAGGAGGGGGAAAACTTGCCCCCCACTCCAACCCTTGGGGCCGCCGCCCTAGGGCTTGGAGGAGGGGCCAAGGAGGCTGGACATCCCCCTATATATAGAGGGAAGGGGCGCAGCCCTCCTCCCCCACTCCTTCAACCCTAGCCGCCATACTGCTGCCCTCCAGATCTCTCTCTCTCTCCCGACTACGCGTAGGTGAAGCCCTGCCGCAAAAACTCTCCACCTTTGCACCACGTCGTCGTGTTGTAGATCCAATATATCTCTCCACCCCACTTGCTGGACCGAGGAAGGAGGAGACGACGAGGTACCGTACGTGTGCATCTCTCAGAGGCATCGCCACTTACGGTGTTGGATCGGATCGGATCGCGAGGAGGAGAAGCTAGTACGACTACATCAACCACGTTCCGTTGAACGTTCCGCTGTGCGAATCTTCAAGGGTATGAAGATCTCATCTATCCCCCTCGTTGTTTGCATCTCCTATATTAGATCTTGGCTTTCCCGTTCGCATCCGTAGAAATTTTTTGATTTACTATGCTGCGAAACCCTTCAGTGGTATCGGAGCTAGATCTATGCGTAGATGTGTTTCACGAGTAGAACGCAACATGCTTGTTGCGGGCGTTGATGTTTTCTGTTGCAAGCCTCTTGTTTGTGTACTTCTTATGACGCGGTATAGTGAGATCGAAGCGGTCCAGGCCAACTTTACGCGACCTCGTTCGCGAGACCGGCTCCGCACTTGACGTGTGGCTTGTTCCAGACATGCGGCCGGTGGATGCCAGTTTCTCTCACTATAGTTGTCATGGGATTTACACCGGATGTTGGCAACCATAATATCACCATTGTGGCTTTCCGTAGGTAAGAATCGTTCTTAGCTTGTTACTCCCATAAGCCACGTAAAACATGCAACAACAAAGTAGAGGCGTCTAACTTGTTTTTGCAGGGAGTGTTTCTGTGATATGGTATGGCCCAAGATGTGATGTGTATGTTGTATGCAATGATCATGTTTTGTAATGTTTCACGACTTGCATGTCGATGAGTACACAAGCGACAGGAGCCATATGGTTTTCTTTATAATTGTGTATGACCTGTGTGTCAACATTTGCGATTGATTCTAGAGAATCTTAGAGAGCATAAGTTGTATGCCAAATTCAACAAGTGTGAATTCTGGTTGAATGAAGTCGGATTTCTTGGATACATTGTGTCAGGAGATGGTGTAGCAGTTGATCCTGTAAAAGTGTCAGCTGTAATTGAATGGGAATCTCCTAAGTCAGTGAAAGAAGTTCGTAGTTTCCTTGGCTTGGCAGGATACTATAGAAGGTTCATTGAGAATTTCTCAAAGGTAGCTAAGCCAATGACGGAGTTACTTAAGAAAGACAAGAAATTTGATTGGACTGAAGGATGTGAACTCAGTTTCCAAGAGTTGAAGAAGAGACTAGTGACAACACCAGTCTTATGTCTACCAGATTTGGAGAAGGATTTCCAAGTTTATTGTGATGCATCTCACCAAGGATTAGGTGCAGTTCTGATGCAAGAAGGGGTTGTGGCTTATGCCTCGAGACAACTCAAAACTCATGAAGTGAATTATCCTACTCATGATTTGGAGTTAGCCTCTGTTGTCCATGCATTCAAAACATGGATACATTATCTTTTGGGAAAGCGATGTGAAGTGTTCACAGATCACAAAAGTTTGAAGTATATCTTCACTCAGAAAGAAATCAACATGAGATAAAGAATATGACTAGAACTCATCAAGGACTATGAATTAAGTTTGCAATACCATCCCGGTAAAGCAAATGTTGTAGAGGATGCATTAAGCCGTAAGGTTTATGTGAATGGCCTTACTAAGGGAGAATTGCCTGATGATCTATGTGCCCAATTCAAAGATTTCAGATTAGAGATAGTGCCTGAAGGACATATCATGTCATTGGATGTTCAAGCCACCTTGTTGGACAAAATCAAGGAATCCCAAAAGATGGACAAGGAAATTGAAGAGATTAAAGAAAATATTGGCAAGGGAAAAGCCAAAGTATTCCATGAAGACGAACATGGTACTTTATGGTATGGAAAACGTATCTGCATTCCGCAAGATCCGGAGCTTCGGAAACTGATTTTACAAGAAGCACACAACTCACCATATTCCATTCATCCGGGTAACACCAAAATGTACATGGATGTGAAGGAAAGATTTTGGTGGAATAATCTCAAGAAGGACATCGTCGAACATATTGCTTTGTGTGATGTATGTAGCAGAGTGAAAGCGGAACATCAGAAACCAGCAGGATTGTTACAACCACTACCTATTCCTGATTGGAAGTGGGACAAGATTGGCATGGATTTCATCACTGGACTGCCAAGGACTAGATCGGGATATGATTCTATTTGGGTCGTTGTAGATCGCCTAACTAAAGTGGCTCATTTCATACCCGTGAAGACAACCTATACAAGTGCTAAGTTAGCCAAGATCTATATGAATAGGATTGTGTGTGTGCATGGAGTACCCAAGAGTATTGTTTCTGATAGGGGAACTCAATTCACTTCCCATTTTTGGAGGCAACTGCATGAGTCATTGGGAACGCGGTTGGAATTCAGTACTGCTTTTCATCCCCAGACTGATGGACACACAAAAAGGACCAACCAGATTCTAGAAGATATGCTGAGGGCATGTGCCCTAGATTATGGTGCTAGTTGGGATGAAAGTCTGCCTTATGCGGAGTTATCTTACAACAACAGCTATCAAGCCAGTATTGAGATGGCACTGTTTGAATTTATCTATGGGAGAAAGTGTACTACACCATTGCTATGGAATGGTGTTGGAGAAAGAAATTTGTTAGGGCCAGAATTAATCAAGGAATCTAAAGAGAAAGTCAAGTTGGTAAAGGACAGATTGAAGATAGCACAGTCCCGACAAAATAGCTACACAGATCCCAAGCGTAGGGAAGTCATTTATGAGGTGGGTGATAGAGCTTATCTTAGAGTATCACCACTTCGTGGAGTGAAGAGATTTGGAGTCAAAGGAAAATTGGCCCCAAGATATGTTGGACCATTCAAGATTCTGAGCCGTAAAGGAGAAGTAGCATATGAGATTGAATTGCCTGAATCATTGTCTGCCGTTCACAATGTGTTTCATGTGAGTCAGTTAAAGAAATGCCATCCGGAGATGGAAGAGACTTCTTTGAAGGATACTATACCTTTGGAAGAGGTCCAATTGGAAAATGATATCACTTATGAGGAAAAACCTATCAAGATTCTTGAGACTGTAGAAAGATTTACTCGGACAAAGACTATCAAATTCTGCAAAGTTCAGTGGAACCATCATTCCGAGGAAGAATCAACATGGGAAAGAGAAGATGATCTTCGGAAAGACCACCCTCACATATTTGCTAGCCAATCCAAATCTCGAGGGCGAGATTAACCTTAAGGGGGTTAGATTTGTAACATCCCAAAAATCATGATTTATAAAGTTTGCATATCATTCATGCATTCATAAGAATTTGGATCATTTTTCAAATAAGATTTCAAAACAGAAGTAAATTGTTGCCTAATATTTTATGTAGATAAGGCAATGGATTTATTTGTACTCTCCAAAATGTGATTACCTTGTTTCAACCAGAAAAGGTTTGATTATAGGTTTGAATGATGATTCCAAAGCTTGATCAAAATTTCAGAACAAAAATCTAAATTCAAAACCATTCATATGCCTATTATAAATAAATAAATTAAGGGAAGGTTTTATTTTAATTTCAATGGGCCAATGTATTTTTGAGTGAACAGCAATGTTTTATACTCAAATATGTGCAAGGTTCACTTTACAAAAATCCATAAAGGATTGAATTCAAACTCATTTGAGAAACATTTGAAAAGGATTCCTGAAAAATCAATTAGAAAAAGAAAAAGAGAAAAGAATGAAGAAAAGGCCGGCGCCACCAAACTGGCCCAGTACTAGATCCATCCCAACTACCAGCCCACCCGGGTCTCCCTCTCCTCTCTGTTTCTCACCCCACCCACGCACACCCCCTCGCTGACCACTGGGCCCCGCGGCCACGTCACCTCTTCGTCCCCAAATCACGCCCGCCACCAGCTCCGCCGCGGCCGTTTCTTCCCGATGATCTCGCGCTTGATTACGTGTTACTGCGGGCATAATTCCTCCCCCTCGCTCGGCTACTTAAACCTCTCCCCACTCCGCTCCTTTTCCCTCACTCACCAACCATAGAGCGCTGCTAGGCTGTCCACAATCGAGCTCGCGCCGCCGCGGTACCGAGCATCTCCGCCGGCAAATTCCGGTGAGAACTCCCGGGCCTTCGCCTCCTAGTATTGCCAGTATGATCACTGCAACCTTCCGCATCTTTTAACACTGCCGGTGTCTACTAGGACAACCCAGAACGTCGCCAACGTCAACGACTGCGCATGCCCGATGAAGCCATCAACTCGGATGAGCTCGCACGATAAATCTAGCCTTCCCCTCCCTCTCTGGTTCATGCTCGCACACTCGCCAGGCTCGTACGAATCTAATGCTGCCCCCATTTCCTAGCGACAATGACCGAGCACACCCGAGGCCGCCTACAACTCCAACGAGGAATCCCACCGTGTCCGTGCACCCCGACCCCGTCCACCTGCACGTTGAGCACCGCCGTGTTCCTGCGACCACGGTAAGCACCAACACCATCGCCCTTGCCCTCTGGTCTCGCCGGAACGTCACCAGCAGACGCGTCGCCGCTGCTCTGGCCATTTGCGCCGCCGGTTTAGGGTCAAGTCGATTAGATCCAGTGGTCTAGATTAGACGCCAGCCCGAAAGGGTATGGGCAGATCTGAGTCGTTGGATCTCATTTAGATCTGACGATGCGCGTGTGTGATCCGCGCGAAGCGGTACCGTCCAATCAGGAAGCGCCGTGTAGCTAGGTTTTAGATTTAAAATCTGGAATTTCATCTATTAGATATTCAAACTTGTAAATTCAATAACTTTTGTTCTGTTTATCCAAAAAATACAAATAATATACTATTGAAATCACAAAAATAAATCCTACACATCTATGGGCTTAGTTTTGTATTTTGTTTCTGTTAAAATAGAATTTTACGCAGAGACATTTGTTGGCTTATTTTGTGTATAAAAATTAATTGGAAAATATTTTAAAGGACAAATAAAGTTTATTTGATGAATACATGTTTAGTTTATTGATCAGTACTGTTTTACTTGACTTGGTTGATTTAGAAAAATCATCACATGGCATTTGCATGCATTCATATACTTTTGTTTGATTATTTGAAATGTGAATTTGGTGCTATCATTTTATGTGTAGATTTTGGTGCTAGTGGTGATTGTGACTGTGAGGATTGTTGTTACTCCCCCAACTACCAAGGAAAGTGGTGCTTCATGCTTTTGTCCCAATATTTTGACTATGCATTAGAAATATTTTGTATAGGGGTTGCATGATAATTTTTGCTAAGTATCTATATGCTATGTTTGGGAAATCCTAGTAGTTGTAGAATTTGTTAGAATTTCTCTAAGTTAAGATACTTGCTATTGCCATGCTTAACCTAGCTAGTAGCAACCAAGGGTGGATTATTTATATGCTATGGAAAAATATTGCTAAGTCTTTGACTTATGATTTTGCTTAATAAAACAACTAAGTGAACGAATCACCTGGGTGGAATGGTTGTTTGGGTTATGTTGAGTGGTTACACAAGGCCCATATCTATGGTTTACCTTGTGTATCACACTTGTGGAAAGCCACCCAGGAACAAAGGGATTTGAGATGCCATATGTTAAGAAGCTTCTATTGCAGCCACCTGGCATTATGGGCTCTGCCTGGATCATATAGGTTGCTGTCACATCCCAAAATTTTCCAAATTTTGTAATGTGAAAAATAAATAAACAAAATGAATAATTGTTGAAATTTAGGGTGAAAAGAAACTTTTTATTTCTAAATGGAAACTTAAAAACCCATATTGAACAAACTTTGAATAAAATAGAATCCAACAAATTTCAATCAAGTGAAATGCATTCATCAAAAAATTAATCTTGAAATTTAAACACTTGGAAAAGTTAAACCAAAACTCTAAAATCCTAATGGAAGAAATCATTTCCAAGATCTCCCTAAGACTATGGAATTGATCCATATAAAAATTCATCAACAATTATTTTAACATGATCAACAATGATAAATAGAAATATTATAAAACCATAGAAATTGATTTCATTCAATTTGGAACCATGGATAAAATCCTATGAATTTAATAAGATGAAGAAATTAAATATCAAAGCTAATAAAGCTCCTATCTGAAATCCATACCAAATTGTGATCAAATTAATCCTAAAGAGATATAAAAGGCTAAACAAATATAAAATAAGATTTTACAAATTGGAATCACCAAGTTTGGATCTTTAAATAAAAAGATATGGATTATATAGGATAAAGAAAGGAATAATAAATAAGGAGTATTTAAAAGCCAAATTGAATCTTGGACAAATCCATAAGCAAATGAAAATAAAGATAATCCAAATAAAATAATAGGATAAAGATTATTTCAATAAAATTATATGGCATTAAACCATATTCTAATTATATATGGATAAAGATAAAATCCCTAATAGAAATGATTAATTAAATCATGAGGAAATAATAAATGGGAATTTTCCCAAAATGGATTAAAACTTATTTAATTGACTTAAATGGAACCAGTGAATTATTTGAATACAAATTTATATGGAATTAAAACCATAATTGATTTAAATAAAGACATTTTCCTAATTTAAATGATTAATTAATCATATTAAAAATATTTCAAATAATTCAAAGTAAATTATTTGACACCCTAATAAATAAATAAAACCTACTGAAAAGGATTTGGCAAAAATTTGGAATTTAAATAGGAGTTGGAAAACACATTTAAAATCCTATTTAAATAAAGACAAAAGGGCCATTTTAAATAAATAATTACCCATGTGGGAATAAAAGAAATATTCCAAAATTATCTTTAAAATACATGTTTGAATAGAATACAAAATTTCTGAAAGATTGGTAAAGATTTGAATTCATATGGTTGCTTGAAATGTTTAAACAAATTCAAAACATAAAATGAAAATGGAAAAAATAAAAAGATTTCAGAATAAAAAAGGAAGCCAACCCAACCCACCTAGCCCACAGGCCCAGCTAGCCCATTTCCCCTCTCCCCCGCAGAAAACGGTTCACACCGCAAACTTGACCCTCTCAGACGCTGACCATTGGACCCGACTCTCTCTCTCTCTCTCTCTCTCTCTCTCTCTCTCTCTCTCTCTCTCTCTCTCTCTCTCTCTCTCTCGCTGACGCATCGGCCCCACGCCACATCATCGTCATCTTCGCGCGACCAGTTCCTCCCCTTTTCTCGCTGTCGTTCCTGCGTTGATTCCTCGACTTGAATTTGTTTTAATGCCACACTACTTCTGCCCTGACCTCGCCCTCATAAACGCCCACCTTCCCTCTCCCTTTCCCCCAGTCCTCACAACACCGGAGCCCCTAGGCTGCCCGTATTGCTTGCAACAACACCTCTGATCCGACAACCTCCCCTGGACAATTCCGGCGAGCACAGACCTCCCCATTGCCCCAGAGCACACAAGTGTGATCCCCATTGTCCCCTGCATCTCCCCGTACCACCCACTCACTCGCACGCGCCTTGAAACGTCGGCAACGACGACGACCGAGAACCGCCGCCGTCTGCCTCCACTCCGGCGACACCTCCTGGTAAATTCTGACCGCCCCATCCCCTCTGACCGATACTCACGTATTCGCCTTTCTCGTACGCATCTAACTGCATGGTTTGTTTGGTTTGGCGTGACCCGTACCTTCGCCTCCGACGACGAACAGAGGAGCCCGACGCAGACACGAACTCCGACGAGCGATTCAAGACAGCACCGTGCGCCCCTCCATCGATAGAGACCACCTTGAGCATCTACTCGCCACGGCGATCTCGGTGAGCCACCCCACGTCCTCTCTTGCTTCCTGTATTGCCGGCACCATCCTCGTCTAAGTGTACCGCCGCCACCAACGCCGCCAGTTAGTGGCCAGCTGCTCTAGACCGTTATATCTGGATCCAGCGAGTAGGATAGATCCACTTAAATCGAACCGGTACGCTCATCTTTGCCACACAATCCACTTTAAATCCAAAGCTCCGCGCTGATAGATCCGTGCGAACCGGTACCAACGAATTAGAACACACCACGTGGCCTGGAGTTTGTTTTAAGACCAGAAACTTTTCTATTAGATGTGTGAATTTGTAAATTGCATAACTTTTGATCCACACGTCCAAATTTTGCAAATTTTATATCAATGGAATCAACAAAACAAATACTTTCCAACCATGTACTTTGTTTAATGAATTGCTTCTGGAAAATTAGTTGTTTTTGCAGAAACTTGTTTAGGCTTATTTTGTGTAAAAAAATATTCTAAAATTGTTTTTAGGATAAAATCTTTTGCAAATGGTTTTTTGTAACCTACTGACCATAAAAACCATCTTTTGGATTTAAAAACATATTCTATGAAGCTAAAGAATAAATCCTTTAATTAAAGCATTTCTAGCTAAATAAAAATATTGTTTATGTGTTAAAAATACTTTTTGAGTAAAACCTTTGGAAAATGATTTGATTTAAACTATCTGAACCTATAACACCAAGTTTGGGATTTAAAAATATATTTAGTAAACCCTAGTAAAAATTATTACTTTGGTCAAAGGCATTTCTAACAAATAAAATATTGCTTTGGTATAAAAATGGTTTATAGGTAAAACCTTTTGCAAATGGTTTTAATATTAAATACTTGACCTTAAAACACTAACATTTGTGCTTAAAAATACATTTGACAAACACTAGAAATTATTACCTTGATTTAAATCACTTCTAGCAAAATAAAAGGGATTTAAAGTAGCCATTTTCACTAACTTGATAACAAATGGTTTTGCCACATTTATAAATGACCAATAGATGTTTTAAAATGTTCATAACCTATTAGAAACCACTTTTCCAAATAAAACAATCTTTGGCATGCTTGCATGCATTGCTTTGTTTTTTATTATTCTATGTGATGAATTGCTTGAATGGTAGATTGAATTTGCGCCTTGATTGAATTGTAGTGAAATTTGAAGAGTGTGACTATTGCAAGATCAAGGAGTGAACTTGTATTCTCTACCAAAAAGGCAAGTGGTGCTTCATACTTTTGTCCTATTATTTTCAGTATGCATTAGTGATGTTTTGAGTAGGACTTGCATGGAATTTTATTGCTAAGTATAAACCATGCCATGGGAAATCCTAGTAGATGAATCCTTAGTAGAATTTTCCCTAAGTTAAGATTCCTACTACTATCATGCTTAGCTTATCTAGCAGAAAACAAGGGTGGATTATATTCATGCTATGGAATATTTCTAAGTCTTTGACTTATGTTTTGCTTAATAAAACAACTAAGTGAATGAAACACCTGTGTGGAATGGTGGATTAGTTTGTGTTGAGTGGTTACACAAGGCTATTTCTATGGTTTACCTTGTGTATCACGCTTGTGGAATGCCACCCAGGAACAAAGAGATTTGAGATGTCAAATGTTGAGAAGTTTCAACTGCAGCCACTTGGCATTATGGGCTCTGCCTGGATCATATAGGTTGCAACAACTTAGCCAAATGGATAGTTGGTGGTAGGGGATGATAGGTTGGAATGCGTCCATTCTGGTCTAAGGGAAGGCTTCTGAAAGATCTTGTCTCGATGCATGTCGAGTCTTGTGGGGAAAGTGCACCACCTCTCGAGACAGTAAAATCTAAGTACTTAGCCATGTCCCCGGCAATGGAAAATTTGAGCATCAAGACATGGAAGCTATCAAGAATCTCCTCATCCCAATTTCAAAGTTAAAAACTTGTGGTTGAACAAAGGTTGAAGGATCACCAATTTCTATTGGGAGATGCCTTGGGTGATTTTTGATAAAGAAAACTTAGTGTTTTTCAAATGATAATGAAAATCTATTTTGAGCAAAGCAAGCCTAAGCTCCACTTAGCCAAATGCATATAGATGATAGACTCCACTATACTACCATAGTATCACTTGCCAATACAATTCAAATGTATTGACCCTTGTGGCTGTAACTTATTATGTTGCAGGTTTGTTTGATGTTAGTGAGGTGTGTTCATTAGGATTACAAGTCTACAACCAACATGATTGCCTGTGGCACTTTGAACATGAAGGACTCCATGCTATATAGATATTCTGCTGCATTGTAATGTGATAGCCAAATGAGCTATGTAAGATGTAATGAATTATTTTATTCCTGGTTATAAAGTTGTATTATGACCTTTGTTTCTTGATATTACATCTCAACTGTGGATGCTAGCTATTGATCCAGGGACTAGCATGGTAAACACAGGGATATCTACCTTATTAAAGGTTGGGACCTCTACAGTTGCAATAACTTAGCCAAATGGACAGTTGGTGGTAGGGGTGATAGGTTTGGAGCGTGTCCATTTTGGTCTAAGGGAAGGCTTCTGAAAGGTCCTGTCTTGATGAAAATCAAGTCTTGTGGGGAAAGTGCACCACCTCTGCAGAAGAAAGAATCTAAGTACTTAGTCGTGTCCCCGAAAATGGACAATTTGAGCATCAATACATGGAGGCTATCAAGAATCTCCTCATCCCAATTTCTAAGTTAAAAACTTGTGGTTGAACAAGGGTGAAGGTTCACCAATGTCTATTGGTGGTTCCTTGGGAGTTTTTGCTAAACAAAAACTTAGTGTTTTCAACTTATAGGTAAAACCTATTTTGAGCAAAGCAAGCCTAAGCTACACTTAGCCAAATTCATGTAGAAGTTAGATACTATTATTTATTAAGGTATCACTTGCCAATACTATTCCAATGTATTGACCCACTGTGGCTGTAACTTGTGATGTTGCAGGTTACTCGGATGAGGATTAGGGTTATGAGTCTACACTCAACATGCTTGCCTATGGCACATGAAGATGAATACTTTTATTTATATTGTTAAGTTAAACTCTTGTACTAGCCTATGTCTATGGAGTTGTAGAAGACTATGTTATCTCTGGAATGACCATGTAATAATGACCTTTGTTTATGTGTACTTCATCTTAAACTGTGGATGCTAGCAATTGATCCAGGGACTAGCATTGCAATCACATGGACCTTTACCTTTGTAAAGGTGGGGTCTTACATTCTCCTGCAAGTCTCATGTACTCGGCCTCATCTCTCATAACTCGGCTCGGCCTTCACCTACATACAAGTCAGTCAACCTTATTCGGCCGACTTAGCTCATACGTCGGCCGAGTAATGTGTTACTCACTCTATATTTGCCAAGCCTCAGCTTACCTCGGTCGGATCTTGCATGATTCGGCCGACCCAGTCAGTAATTCCGCTTAAGATAAGAGAGACTCCTTTCTTCTTTCCCCAATCTTGACCCTACCCGGGTTCACCCCCCCCCCCAACAATTGGTGTGATGAAGTAGATATGAGTTTGTTGACCATCCTAGCTTGTCTCTAATTTTCATTGAGTCATCACTTCTTCCTTATGAAAGATACAAGCATCCAATGCATCTCCAATGTACCTAAAACAAAATTCAAGTACAATATGGTCCCCAAACTTATTGGGTCCAAAGCAGTTACACAACTATAATACATAAGAGAGACTCCACATAAATATGTGCATATTGATATGAAATTTAATTTCATGCACATCTTATCCAATTAGGATTTGGTGGAGTTTCCCCTACATATTACATCAAGAAAATTAAGCATGCCATAATATATATTTAGTACATATGCATGCACACAATTATCAACAACCAAATGAGATATAATTTGAACAAAATACCAAATAAACCAAGAAGTCACACCAAAGTGTGACAAGACTAACGGTTGTCCAAATTATATCAAAGACCAAATCAACACGTGAAAGACCACAAGTTCAACAAATGAACTAGGCAAAAGCCAAAGAGCAAGAGATAGATAAAAACACAAATGCTCAAGGATTTATCTCATTCTAAAAGGTCAAAATAATTAACAAGGAATAAGAAAAAGCCAACTCCCCAAACTACCAAGGTTCCAATAACCAAAGCAAACTCTTCACAATTTTCAGGTTGGCACAAAGTACGAAAACAAAAAGGTCTATCTTCCAAAGACATAAAATACGATATGGATCAAAACATGTTATGAAGAAGCATAAAAGGAGTGTTCGAAATAATATAGATGAACTCCCCATGATTAGTGTGTCGTCGGATTATCGACAAGTACACCATAGGGGGTCCTAGTGGTTGTAAAGGTCCCAACCTTTAATAAGGTAGAGATCCCTGTGTTTACAATTCTAGTTCCTGGATCAATAGCTAGCATCCACAGTTAAGATGTAATATCAAGAAACAAAGGTCATAATACAACCTTATAACCAGGAATAAAATAATTGATTACATCTTACATAGCTCATTTGGCTATCACATTACAATGAAGCAGAATATCTATATAGCATGGGGTCCTTCATCTTCAAAGTGCCACATGCAATCATGTTGGTTGTAGACTTGTAATCCTAATCAACACACTTCACTAACATCAAACAAACCTGCAACATGATAAGTTGAAGCCACAAGGGTCAATACATTTGAATTGTATTGGCAAGTTTCACTACTATGTAGAAATAAGTGGATCCTATCAATACATGTATATTTGGCTGAGTAGGGTTTAGGCTCATTTGCAGAAAGCAATATAGTTTTATCCTATCTTTTCAAAATAGTTTTGATCTTTTGACAATCTTTCTGAACTCCTTGGAAAACTCCAAGTGCTTCTAATCCCTTGTTGACACCATCAAGTTTTACTTTCAGAAATTGGAATGTCGAGATCTTCCATAGCTTCAGGCCTTAGTTGCTCATAGTTGTCCCAAACCGGGGCACAGCTAAGTACTTAGAATTTGATCTTCTGCAGAAGTTGTACACTTTACCCACATGACACAATCTCGTCTTGACGCCACCAGTGGCCGCTGGATAAGTACTCACCAAATGGAGTACCGGCAGATCGAGAATGTGACAAAGTATTTCCATAGAAGTCCTCACAATACACAATCCTAGCTTGTCTACCAGTCACCAGTGTAAGGATATATTTCCAATACACAATTCTAGTTAACCTGAAGATGCCAATGCAAGGGTCTTCCACCATGTAGTTGACTAAGCCAGAGCCCATTTAGCATGTGGCTATACACGGAAGCCACTGTACGAGAAACTTGTTCAATCTCTAAGTCTCTGGGTGGTTTTCTTCTAGTGCACATACAAAAAGATAGCCATATAAACATGGTTCCCTTTGTTGCCACCTTGTCCAAAATGGACTATCCTCTTTCCACCCAGGTGGTTCATTGAGTACTTTTTTATTATATAAAACATATATTTTTCCAACACTTTATATAATCATATCTTGTATTCCATCCTAAATATTTAGCAGGGCTAAGCATACTACAATTACAATGTTTTCACTAAGGAAGGTATAAGGATGTAGTGACCTTGGATCAATAAAGATCCTAAGTACCTGTGATTTACATGCTAGTCCCTGGATCAATAGCTAGCACCCACAGTCGATGAATATCATGTAAAAAACAAAGTATTTATTACATGGAGAATCCAGAGTATGAATTGATTACAAATTTGCTTAGCATTAAGCTAGCTCAAATAACAGCAGAAACATAAAACAGCTTGAGTCCATCAACGCCCCAGGCTTGTCGAGTGTAGATTCGTGATCCCCACGCACCTTTCAATCTTCGGATTCTGCACATAAGACGTGCAACCAACAAGTTGGGTGAATACTTTGAATGTATTGGCAAATTACACCAAGGAAAGAAAAGACTAACTCTACATGCAAGGCTAGTTTAGGCTGTAGAGTTTATTTTCTCAAAGCTAGTTTTCTTAAGTATGGGGAAGAAGAGAAGATTTCCCTACTTTGTAAACATTTGTTTAAGTAATATATGGTCGAATGGCACACGAGGATATTACTCACCAAGTGTCCAAACAACCTAACACTTGGATATTACTCACCAAGTTCCCAAAACCGTCCCAATAGCGATATGACTCACGCCTTGGGTTTTTAGAAAGACTTTAAGTTTTGAAAGAGAGAGAGGAAGATCCTTGAGAGGATCCATCCTTCAGATGCTCAAGTGTTCTTTTCCGTGAACTCGGCTGATCGATCAGATTGCAATACTCTCGAGAGTTTGTGCACTTTACCCACAATCCACGATCAAGTCCTTTTATAGACAAGACCATGGCGAGGCTTTCCCTTAGTAGCCCCTCTACCTTCTGGATCCAACCGTGCCAAGAACCTCCAAATGTTGGTACCCAGGTGAGGTTTCCAACTAAGTACTAGGCCAAGACAGAGCCCATATGTATTGTGGTTGCACTGGAAGCTTCTGAATTCCGAAACATGGCAGACTTCTTTGATTCCTGGGCGGCCATCCTCCACCAAAATCTCACTCGTTGTCCCGACAACCGTTCCGCCCAGAAGAAAACTTAGTTTTATTTTGAAGTGGATTTGAGAAGAAAGGATCGCTCAAAAGAGCCTTTATACTTAGAAAAATTCCTTGTCTTTCGAAGCCCCCACCGGTACTTTATATATATATATATACATAACATAGCAAGTACTTAACAAAAACAGGGGTAACCTATTAGGAGGTAAATCCTAAGTATAAATCTACTCATGGCATACTACCAAAAATCATCGCACTTGCAAAATAGTACTAAGGAAAAATTCTACTAGAACATCCTACACATGCATACTACAGAACTTTGAAGATCACATGCATAGAATCAAAACTGGGACAAAAGTTATGAACAAGTGGTGTAACTTGCCTTGATCCGAGTAGCACTCTACGCAATATTACTCCTCAGCGCACTCCGAACAATCTAACAAAACACAAACATAGATCTAATCACAACTTGCATAAAATATGCCACAAAGATAATATGCATGCATGCAACATGGTAATTATGCAAGATTTGTTTTCTAAATTGACCAAGGTAGTCTAATTAGATTGCAATTGTGTTAGGGATGTTATTAGTATTGATTTCCCACAGGTTTATATTAATTTGGGTCATTATTCTAATTCATAGGCTCATAAGGAGATCCAACCATCTAATTAGCCCCGAATCAGATCTAATGTTCTTAAGCAAGGTTTTATAATTTTATTCAGTGGATATTGTAAAAACAAAGTCAACGCAATAAGAATCAACTAAAACAGGGTTTTAATTATTTTTCTACAAATTAAACACTCAAATCTAGAGATTAAATTCTACACAGAAAAGCCTACTACAAACTTGTAATATTATTACAGATCTGTGTTCTACACAATTTTGTGAATCCAACGATATATTATACGCAAAATTTGGCCAAGTATTTGATTTTCTATGAATTTTGCAAGATTAACTACAATCTGCCAATTTAAATCTAACCCTAACCTATCCACGACAAATGGCGGCTTCTGATTGTTCCAGATAGACGACGCGGCACAGACGCGGACTTGCCACTCAGCGCAATGCCACTCGCCGATACCCCTTCGATTGTGCGTCTAATATGAGCCGTAGGTCGTCAATCTAACAGACGAGAGGAGGGGCAGCGACTTACCGCGGTGGCGACGATGGCGAGGGGAGGCAGACGGCGGCGGTGATGTCGGACGGTGGTTCTCGGCGGCGGTACAGTGGCTCCTCGAGGTAGTGGAGCAGACGATGGCGCGCGGCTCCTCCTCGTGGTCCCGTTCGCTAGATCGGTTTCGACCTTCCGTTCCTCGTTTAGCCGCACTGCTCCGCCGATCCCCACGTACTCCGGTGATGCGTTGGCGAGCAATATGGTGTGATATAGCGCTCTGTAGAAGGGGAAAATATGTCAGGGAAAACTGGTGGAGCACGGGGTAGACAAAAAATAGCGAAAGAGGGTTCGAGGTGGCGCGAATCGCCGGATCCTCAACCTTCCCGAGCGCGACGACGGCGAGGAAGAATGGCAGCGGTTCGGCGAGGCTTGAGCTAGGTTTTTTTGAAGGGAAAACGATGAGAGGGTCGGCTTTATATTGTCCAAAGACTTGGGGGAGGGGGCGGTCGAATCCGTTAGGATTTAGGTTATCCCGACGTGGCAGGACGCAGTTCTCGCCGCGGTCTCTGGGAGGAAGACGATGGGGTGGGGCCCCCGCGTCAGTGGCTGCGTGCTGTGGGCCGACGTCCTCAAGTGCTGCTGGGCTGGCGGCGGTAGATAGCTTGCGGGCCGGCTTAACTGGCCCGTTTAGGTTACTTACGTTTTTTTTATTCTTTTCTTTTATCAATTTTCTGTTTCACTAAAACTTTAATAACTTTTGCATAGCAAATTCAAACTTAGTGAAACTTGTTTCTAATTTTTTTAAATGAGGTGGTCATCGTAGATCCAGAGAATTTTATTTTGGCATTGTTTTTAGAAGGGTCAAACAAGATTGCTTCATTCTTCCTCATGGAGGGATTTTTTTCTTAGGGTTTTGTTTGGGTTTGATGGTAGGGTTTTAATGCAACTTAAATTTGTAGTATGCACTGATGCAAGGATGATGCATGCTTCTAGTAACATCTAATAAAAATTTAGGATGTTACAAACCTACCCCCTTAAGAAGAATCTCGTCCCCGAGATTCGGATTGGCTAGCAAAAAGGTGTGGGTGTTCCGTCTTCAAATCTTCTTCACGTTCCCATGTGGCTTCTTCCTCGGAATGGTGGTTCCATTGGACTTTGCAGAATCTGATAGTATTGGTGCGGGTAATCCTTTCGGCTGTTTCTAGTATTTTGATGGGTTTTTCCTCATAGGTAAGGTCATTCTCCAATTGAGCCTCATCCAGGGAAACTGTATCTCTTAATGGTGTTTCGGACATTTCCGGGTGGCACTTCTTTAGTTGTGACACATGAAACACATCATGAACTGTTAGTGCTTCTGGTAACTCCAATTGATAAGCTACTTCACCTCTACGGGCCAGAACCTTATATGCTCCTATGAATCGTGGGGCTAACTTAATCTCTATTCCGAACCTCTTAACTCCTCATAGTGGTGAAACTCGGAGGTACGCACGGTCCCCTATTTTATAAGCCACATCTCTGCACTTGGAATTAGCATAACTCTTTTGTCGGGATTGGGCTACCTTTA
Source organism: Avena atlantica (assembly GCA_910589765.1). Taxonomy (NCBI): domain Eukaryota; kingdom Viridiplantae; phylum Streptophyta; class Magnoliopsida; order Poales; family Poaceae; genus Avena; species Avena atlantica. The sequence continues at coordinate 442,713,927 of OU342739.1, forward strand.
GCCTATCCTGAATCTGCCGTACCTTTTCTTCAGCATCCTTGATCAATTCAGGTCCAAAAAGACTATGTTCACCAACTCCACTCCATAACAACGGGGTTCTACACTTCCTGCCATATAGGACTTCAAACGGAGCCATCTTGATACTTGTCTGGTAGCTATTGTTTTATGAGAACTCAGCATACGGCAGGTTATCATCCCAACTAGACCCATAGTCTAGTGCGCAAGCTCTCAACACATCTTCCAGAATCTGGTTCACCCTTTCCGCTTGGCCATCTGTCTGAGGGTGGAAAGCAGTACTGAATTCTAGTCGGGTTCCAAGAGACTCATGTAGCTGTCGCCAAAACTTTAAATTGAACTGGGTACCTCTATCTGATACAATTCCCTTAGGAACACCATGCAGACTTACAATCCTTGACATATATATCTTGGCAAGCTTAGCACTTGTATATGTGGTCTTTACGAGGATGAAGTGAGCCACTTTGGTAAAGTGGTCCACCACTACCCAGATAGAATCAAATCCTGAACGAGTCCGGGGCAATCTTGTGATAAAATCCATGCCTACCTTGTCCCACTTCCAGTCAGGTATGGGTAGTGGTTGCAGCAATCCGGCCAGTTTCTGGTGTTCGGCCTTAACTCTATTGCATACGTCACACAGGGAAATATACTCGGCAATTTTCTTTTCAAATTATTCCACCAGAATCTATCCTTCACATCCATATACATCTTTGTGTTGCCCGGATGAATTGAGTATGGTGAATCATGAGCTTCTTGTAAAATCAACTTCCTAATATCGGGGTCATTGGGAACGCACAAACTCTTTCCATACCAAAGGGTTCCTTGTTCGTCCAGACGAAAATCCTTTGTCTTTCCTTCACTTACTTGGACTCTTATTTCTTCCAACTCTTTATCTCCCTTTTGTGCTTCCTTGATTCTCTCTTGAAAAGTAGACACTATTTCCATAGTCGCTACGTGTCCTTTCGGAACTATTTATAGTCTGAGATCCTTGAATTGCTTGCATGAATCCTCTAGAAGTTCCCCTGCGGTAAGTCTATTCACATAAACCTTACGACTTAAGGCATCGTCCACCACATTTGCCTTTCCTGGGTGGTACTGTAAATCCAAGTCATAATCCTTAATCCGTTCAAGCCATCTTCTTTGCCTCATATTCAACTCCTTTTGGGTGAAGATGTACATCAAGCTCTTATGATCTGTGAACACATCACAATGTTTGCCCATGAGGTAGTGTATCCATACCTTGAGTGCATGTACCACAGACGCAAGTTCCAAGTCATGTGTGGGGTATTTGTGTTCGTGGTTCTTAAGTTGTCGAGAGGCATAGGATACCACTTTCCCATCTTGCATCAATACACTTCCAAGTCCTTGTCAGAAGCGTCACAATAGACTTGAAAATACTTCTGGATATTAGGCAGACACAGAACTGGTGCCGTTACGAGGCATTTCTTCAACTCTTGAAAGATTGCTTCACATGCCTCGGTCCATAGGAATTTCTTTTCCTTCTTCAAAAGTTCTGTCATGGGTTTTGCTATTTTGGAAAAGTTTTCAATGAACCTCCGGTAGTATCCTGCGAGGCCCAAGAAACTCCTAATATCTCCCACATTCTTGGGTGACTCCCATTCAGTTACGGAAGCTACCTTACTAGGATCTACGACAACTCCTTTTGCCGACACAACATGTCCAAGGAATCCCACTTCCTTTAACCAGAATTCGCATTTGCTGAATTTGGCATACAACTTGTGTTCTCTTAGTTTCTCCATAATTAGGCGCAGATGTTTCTCATGTTCCTTCTCATCCTTGGAGTATATGAGTATATCATCTATGAATACCATGATAAACTTGTCCAAATATTCCATGAACACCTTGTTCATCATGGTCATGAAGTATGTCGGGGCATTGGTTAGACCAAACGAAATCACGGTGTACTCATACAATCTGTATCTTGTGATGAAGGTTGTTTTGGGCACATCCTTTTCTCGAATCTTTAGCTGAAAGTAGCCTGGTCGCAGATCGATCTTTGAGAACACACTGGCTCCTTTTAACTGATCAAATAGGTCATTGATGTTAGGAAGAGGGTACTTGTTCTTGATCGTCAGTTCATTCAACGAGCGGTAGTCCACAACCAGCCTCTTCGTTTTATCCTTCTTTTCCACGAATAGGACAGGCGCTCCCCAAGATGACGCGCTGGGTTGAATGAATCCCTTGTACAATTGTTCCCTAAGCTGTTTCTTGAGTTCCTTCAACTCGTCCACATCCATCTTGTATGGTATCTTAGATATCGGCCCTGTGCCTGGCATCAAGTCAATGAGGAACTCAATATCATGGTCGGGAGGCATCCCGGGTAATTCTTCCGGAAAGACATCCGGGTATTCCTTCATAATGGGTACATATTCCAAGCTAACCCCCTTAAGAGAGTTCACCATAACTTCCTTAAGTGCGAAATTTGACTTGATACGAATCCTCTTTCCTTCCGGTGTTGTGAGCGTGACAGTCCTTTTGGCACAATCTATGACTCCTTCATATTCGGTCATCCAATTCATGCCCAATATTATGTCTAATCCTTGTGACTCCAGAACTACTAGACTTGTGAGAAATATGTGTGTCCCAATCCTTAGTTCTAATTCCCGGCAACCAGAGTTTGCCACTATTTCTCCTCCAGGAGAACTTACCCTTAGGGGAGAATTTATAGTCTCCATAGGTATTTTTCCTCTATCCACAAATACCCTTGATATGAATGAATGCGATGCACCAGTATCAAAAAGAACAACTGCGGGAATGGAATTAAGCTTGAACTTACCATTACGGAGTCCGGTGCATCACACGCATCTTCTATAGAGACATGATTCACCGTGGCTTTGTCAAACGGATTTGGCTTCTTCCCGTTACCACTGCCATGGTTGTGTCCATTGCCGTTCCCATTGCCATTGCCATTCCCATTCTTTTTCTCGGGGCAAGTAGTTGCATAGTTTCCTGTATTGTTGCACTTAAAGCATGTCACCTCACTGAGGTCATTTCCGTTGCTACTATTCCCATTGCGGTGCTTATGCCCATTGTGTTTGTGACCACCATGGTGGTGACTGTTATGGTTGTGGCCATTACCATTATACGGTGGTGGTGAGGAAGTACGCTGCTTCTAGTACGGGATAGACTGCTTGTGAGGGTTAGACTTCTTTTTGTGGTTCTCTATGCTCTTCCTCTTGGATTCAACCACAACAGCTCTGTCCAAGAGTTCCTCGAAGTTGTCAAACTTCTGAGCCACAAGCTGAATAGATATCTCATCATTGAGTCCTCTTAAGAATTCCTCCTACCTCTTGGCATCAGTGGAAACATCATCGGGTGCATAACGGGCTAGCTTGTTGAAAATCTCACCATACTCGGTGACAGAACGGTGCAGCTGGTGTAAGTCGCGAAACTCGCGCCTTTTCAGAGTCATGACAGCAGTAGCCACATGATGAGTGCGGAAAGCTAACTTGAACTGATCCCAAGTTATAGCATCAATATCTGGGTGGGTGACTTGGTAGTTATCCCACCATTCTGCAGTAGGTCCTTCAAGCTGGTGCGCGGCATAACGCACCCTGTCGGATCCGATGGCTTGCACAGTATCTAACTTCTTGTTAATTGTTCGGAGCCAGTCATCTGCGATGATTAGTTCAGCGCTGCTAGTGAAGGTAGGTGGGTTCAACCTCAAAAACCGAGTCAAGCGATCCTGTTGAGGTGGTGGTGGAGGTGGCGGTGGCGGAGGTGGCGCGTTGTTGTTGTTGTTTTGCATGTTCTGATTGAGCAGTTGGATCAGCTGGTTCTGAGTGGCCAGAAGTTGTGCTATCTCTAGAGGGATTTTGGTGTCCGCGCGTCTTGGCGGCATCTGTGGGGTTTGTGAAATGAGTTAAGAAATAGACAGAAAGACTAAGTAGTAAACTCCTACCCTTATGAAAACACATAAGGCACACAAGGCACACAAGACACAATAGCACAAACTTAACACAGAAATCATCCAAGTTTAACTAAACCAAATATGTCTTGGTATTTATTACAATCGCGAATAACATTCTACTATAGAATTTAAAGGTTGTCCAACTACTACACATCTTCCACGCCTTCCTCTTCCTCGTCCTCGAACGAGTAGCCTTCCTACTCTAGGGTTGTCTTGTACAGCTCCATCTCCTTTGTGGTGGCTTCAAGCTTCTCTTGGAGGTTCTTTATCTCATCTTGCAGCTTCTTGGTAGTGGCTTCTAGCTGCTCCTGCAGTCCCTCCTTCTCTCCTTGTAGTTCCTCCACTAGACTTGACTTATTTGCGGCTTCAAGTTGCTTTGCCAAGTCCCTCTTGGAAGCACGCACATCATTGATTATCTTGCAAAGGCCTTTTGTTTGCACTTTAGTTCCCTCGATCTCCTGTTTGAGTTCCCTAATCCTCTTGTTTTTATTTATCACCCTCTTCTCTTGGTTAGGGAACTTCTTCTCTTGGTCCTGGAACTTTATCTCTTGGAGCTTCATTGCCTCCTCCTGTTTCTTGATCATTTCCTCCTTCTCCTTGATGAGAGCGCATAGCTCATCGTTCCTTAACATCTCAAGGAAGCTACCTTTTTCAAGGTCATGGATGTGGCACTCCAAGTCTTGATATTGGGTCCTTCAGCGCTTAGTAGAAGTCCTTTCCTCAAAGGTTAACTCTATGGGAATTCCTTCCTCATCTCGTCTTCCAAAAAGGCCGCCGCAGTGTCCTTGGAGAGCCTCATGATGGCGTACACATAGGCGACCAATGAGCTACTGCAAGCTGATGCTAAGGGCCTTCTCCTTGGAGTCGCTAACAATGTGGATTGCTATGTCTTCCTCCGAGTTCTTGCCTCGCTCTTGTCCTGGCTAGATGACTTTGACTCCCCAGTAGCCGTCCTTGTGGAGTTTCTTCATTGTGCTTCCCTGTATTGTTGGCAGGGGAAGGTCCAAACGCGTGAGGAGGTCCATGAGGCATCCACCAAAGTGAAGGGGCTCGATGTTCGTGACGGTGTCGTAGAGGAAGCTTGTCATCCTTAAGTTAGAAGAGTGAAGATTAGATACTTAAACAAGTAGAGGAAAGCAGGTACTAGAAGTGCGGAAAAATAACTTAGTAGAAAAGCAAGGCACATAAGTTAAAGGTGGTTCCAATCCTAGGGTCACGTCCTACAGGCAACGATGTGCTCTGATACCATCTATAGTGACTTGGATCAATATAGATCCTAAGTCCCTGTGATTTACATGCTAGTCCCTGGATCAATATCTAGCACTCACAGTCGATGAATATCATGTAAAACACAAAGTATTTATTACACGGAGAATCCAGAGTATGAATTTATTACAAATTTGCTTAGCATTAAGCTAGCTCAAATAACAGGGGAAACATAAAGCAGCTTGAGTCCATCAACGCCCCAGGCTTGTCGAGTGTAGACTCGCGATCCCCACACACCTATCAATCTTCAGATTCTGCACATAAGACGTGCAGCCAACAAGTTGGGTCAATACTTTGAATGTATTGGCAAATTACACCAAGGAAAGAAAAGACTAACTCTACATGCAAGGCTAGTTTAGGCTGTAGAGTTTATTTGCTCAAAGCTAGTTTTCTTCAGTATGGGAAGAAGAGAAGATTTCCCTACTTTGTAAACATTTGTTTAAGTAATATATGGTCGAATGGCACACGAGGATATTACTCACCAAGTGTCCAAACAACCTAACACTTGGATATTACTCACCAAGTTCCTAAAACCCTCCCAATAGCGATATGACTCACGCCTTGGGTTTTTAGAAAGACTTTAAGTTTTGAAAGAGAGAGAGGAAGATTCTTAAGAGGCTCCATCCTTCATATGCTCAAGTGTTCATTTCTGTGAACTCGGCTGATCGATCAGATTGCAATACTCTCGAGAGTTTGTGCACTTTACCCACAATCCATGATCAAGTCCTTTTACAGACAAGACCATGGCGAGGCTTTCCCTTAGTAGCCCCTCTACCTTCTGGATCCAACTGTGCCAAGAACCTCCAAATGTTGGTACCCAGGTGAGGTTTCCAACTAAGTACTAGGCCAAGACAGAGCCCATATGTATTGTGGTTGCACTGGAAGCTTCTGAATTACGAAACATGGCAGACTTCTTTGATTCCTGGGCGGCCGTCCTCCACCAAAATCTCACTCGTTGTCCCGACAACCGTTCCACCCAGAAGAAAACTTAGTTTTATTTTGAAGTGGATTTGAGAAGAAAGGATCGCTCAAAAGAGCCTTTATACTTAGAAAAATTCCTTGTCTTTCGAACCCCCCAACGGTACTTTTTATATATATACATAACTAGCAAGTACTTAACAAAAACAGGGGTAACCTATTAGGAGGTAAATCCTAAGTATAAATCTACTCATGGAATACTACCAAAAATCATCGCACTTGCAAAATAATACTAAGGAAAAATTCTACTAGAACATCCTACACATGCATATTACAGAACTTTGAAGATCACATGCATAGAATCAAAACTGGGACAAAAGTTATGAACAAGTGGTGTAACTTGCCTTGATCCGAGCAGCACTCTACGCAATAGTACTCCTCAGCGCACTCCGAACAATCTAACAAAACACAAACATAGATCTAATCACAACTTGCACAAAATATGCCACAAAGATAATATGCATGCATGCAACATGGTAATTATGCAAGATTTGTTTTCTAAATTGACCAAGGTAGTATAATTGGATTGCAATTGTGTTAGGGATGTTATTATTATTGATTTCCCACAGGTTTACATTAATTTGGGTCATTATTCTAATTCATAGGCTCATAAGGAGATCCAACCATCTAATTAGCCCCAAATCATATCTAATGTTCTTAAGAAAGGTTTTATAATTTTGTTCAGTGGGTACTGTAAAAAAAAGTCAACACAATAAGAATCAACTAAAACGGGGTTTTAATTATTTTTCTATGAATTAAACACTCAAATCTAGAGATTAAGTTCTACACAGAAAATCCTACTGCAAACTTGTAATATTATTACAGATCTGTGTTCTACACAATTTTGTGAATCCAAAGATATATTATACGCAAAATTTGGCCAAGTATTTGATTTTCTATGAATTTCGCAAGATTAACTACAATCTGCCAATTTAAATCTAACCCTAACCTATCCACGACAAATGGCGGCTTCTGATTGGTCCATATAGACGATGCGGCACGGACGCGGTGCTGACGCGGCGTTGACGCGGACTTGCCACGCGGCGCAACGCCACTCGCCGATACCCCTTTGATTGTGTGTCCAATCTGAGCCGTAGCTCGTCGATCTAACGGACGGGAGGAGGGGCGGTGACTTACCGCGGTGGCGACGATGGCGAAGGGAGGCAGACAGCGGCGGCACTGTCGGACGGTGGTTCTCGGTGCCAGTACGGTGGCTCCTCGAGGCAGTGGAGAAGACGACGGCGCACGGCTCCACCTCATGGTCCCGTTCGCGAGATCGGTTTTGACCTTCTGTTCCTCGTTCAGCCGCACTGCTCTGCTGATCCCCGCGAACTCCAGCGATGCATCGGCGAGCAATCTGGCGAGATCTAGCACTCTGTAGAAGGGGAAAATAGGTCAGGGGAAACCGGTGGAGCACGAGGTAGACAACCAACAGCAAAAGAGGGTTCGGGGTGGCGCGAATCGCCAGATCCTCAACCTTCCCGAGCGCGATGACGTCGAGGAAGAACGGCAGCGGTTCGGCGAGGCTTGAGCTAGGGTTTTTTTGTAGGGAAAACGACGAGAGGGTCCGCTTTATATACTCCAAAGACTTGGGGGAGGGGGCGGTCGAATCCGTTAGGATTTGGGTTATCCCGACGCGGCAAGACGCCGTGCTCGCTGCGGTCTCTGGGAGGAAGAAGACGGGGTGGGGCCCCCGCGTCAGTGGCTACACGTTGCGGGCCGGCGTCCTCAAGCGCTGCTGGGCTGGCGGCGGTAGATAGCTCGCGGGACGGCTTAACTGGCCCGTTTAGGTTAGTTAGGTTTTTTTATTCTTTTCTTTTATCAATTTTCTGTTTCACTAAAAATTTAATAACGTTTGCATAGCAAATTTAAACTTAGTGAAACTTGTTTCCAAGTTTTTTTTAAAAATGAGGTGGTCATCTTAGAGCCACCGAATTTTATTTTGGCATTGTTTTTAGAAGGGTGAAACAAGATTGCTTCATTCTTGCTCACAGAGGGATTTTTTTATTAGTGTTTTGTTAGGGTTTGATGGTAGGGTTTTGATTCAACTTAAATTTGGAGGATGCAATGATGCAAGGATGATGCATGCTTCTAGTAACATCTAATAAAAATTTAGGATGTTACAAAGGATATCCTAATAGGATATAGCATAGCATAGAAATATAGTAGTCCTATCATGCATGCTACAAAAATCCACTAAGTGTAATGAAAATAGTAGGACATGGATGATAGTGTCACTTGCCTTTTTAGTAGGGAATATTGGTTCACTCCTTGATCTTGTAAATATCACACTCTTCTAATTTCACTACAATTCAACCAAGCAAACATATATTCAACTAGCATTCAAACAATTCACCACATAAAATAACAAAAACAAGGCAATGCATGCACTCATGCAAAAGATGGTTTTATTTGGAAAAGTGTTTTCTAGTATGATTTAAACATTTTAAAGCTCCCATTGGTCATTTACAAAAGTGGTAAAACCATTTAAATTCAAGTTGGTGAAAATGGCCATTTAAATCATTTTGTTTTGCTAAAATGATTTATATCAAAGTAATAATTTGTAGGTTTATCCAAATATATTCTTTAAACACAAATGTTAGTGTTTATGATTTAAGGGTTTAATATTAATACATTTGCAAAAAGGTTCCACCTAAATTCCATTTTTAAATCAAACAATATTTTTATTTGCTAGAAATGTTTTTTAACAAGTAATAATTTACTAAGGTTCATCAAATGTGTTTTCAAGTCCCAAAACATGGTGTTTAGGGTCGGAGAGTTTAAACTAAATCATTTTCCAAAGGTTTTACTCAAAAAGCATTTTAAACATATTCAACAATTTTTATTTAGCTAGAACTGCCTTTATTCAAAGATTTATTCTTTAACTTCTCAAAATACAATTTTAAACCCATAAGTTGGTTTCTATGGTCAGTAGGTTCAAATCGAAGCATTTACCAAAGATTTTACCTTAAAAATATTTCTAGAGTAATTTTTATATTCAAAACATGTCTACACAAGTTTCTGTAAAAACAACCAATTAAACAGAAGCAATTCATTAAACAAAGTGCATAGTTGGAAAGTACTTGTTTTGCTGATTTCATTGATATAAAATTTGCAAAATTTGGACGTGTGGATCAAAAGTTATGAATTTTGCAAGTTTGTATATCTAATAGATCAAAATTTCTGTTTTAAACAGACTCTAGCCACATGTCTTAATTTTATTGGTCCATACCTCTTCGGGTGGATCGAGCTGCGCAGGCTGCAGGATTTCATTTAAATCACACGGCATAGATCGACTGATACCGCTTTGCTTTAAATCTAATCTGAGCCACGCGATGAGAATCTAACGGCTACAGCGCACCTACCAGGAACTGGCGGCGCTAGACGACGGCTGTGTGGTGGAGCGTCTCGGTCAGTGTGGTTGTCGGCGATGCAGGACGCGAGAAAGAGAGAGAGGGGGTTCACCGAGTTCGCAGCACGCTGCTGATGCTCAACATGGTCTTTGTCGGCCAAGGGGCGCACGGATTCCTGAGGGATTTCTCATCGGAGCTAGCGGCGGCGTTGGGTGTGCTCACACATCGTCGAAGGCGAAGCTACAGAGCGTGCTAAGGAAAAACAAGAGTGTCGTTAGATGCGTACGGTGCTAGGTATCATACTCGCATCAACTAGAGGAAGAAGGGAAGGTTAGAGGATACCAGGGGCGTCGCCGGAGTTGGAGCAGAGGCGGCGGCGTGCAGAGGTTGCCTTTCCGACGATTCGGAGCACTCGCGGGTGAGTGAGTGGTACAGGGAGATGCGTCAGAAGCTTCTGGTCAAGCTCGTGCGAAGCAGGGGCCGAGGGGGTGATTGTCCTCGCAGGAATCGACGGAAGAGCTCGTTGGAGCATGAGGGGTTCGAGGTTGCGATTGTGGCAGCCTGGTGGCCTAGAGGAGATGACGCCTGGGGTAATAGAGAGAGGAGGGAGAGGCGTTTAAGGGCGCGTCATTGCTGGCGACGATTACTCGTGCATTCACTCGAATTTACGAGGATTAAAACGCGGCAGAAACTGTGAGTCCGAGGGGGGAACGGTCAACGCGGGTGAAGAAGAAGAACTGGAAAGTGGGTCGCGTTGTCTGTGAGAGAGAGAGGGTGCGTGTGGGGGCCAGGCGTCAGCGACTGCGCGGGTGTGCTGTTAGGTGAAAAATGTTTCGGGGAGAGGGGAAGAAGTGAGCTGCGCTGCTGGGCTGGATTGGGCCTGATTCCTGGGCTGGCTTTGTTTCCTTTTTTTATACAGAATCTTTTTCTTTTTCCTTTTCTATTTATCTGTTTTGATTTTTATTCAAATAATTCAAACTCCATTTAAATTCAAACCTTTACCAAACTTGAGTATATTTTAATACTATTTATTAACATATTCCAAAGTCCATTTTAGAATAATACTTTTATTCTTTTAGGGTCTATTATTAATTTTAAAAATAGACATTTGTCTTTATTTCAAATAGGATTTAAATATGTTTTAAAAACTCTATTTGAATTCTAAATTTTACCAAACCTTTTCAGTAGGTTTTATTTAAAAATAATTCACTTTGAATTATAATTTAAAATACTTTAATATGTTTTAATGTTCATTTAAATTTGGGAAATGTCTTTACTTAAATAAAATTGGATATTAATAAATCCTTATGGTTTTATTTAAATAATCCCTTACTCTTTTTATTTAAACAAAAAACTTTTATTTTATTTGCTTGGACAAGTTTCAATTTGGCCTTTTAAAATAGCCCTTATTTATTTATTACTTCTATTGTTTATAAAATCCATATCTTTTTATTTAAGATCCAAAAATGGTGATTCCAACTTTTAAGATTTTATTTAATATTTGTTTATCTTTTTAAATCCCTTTTCATTCAAAGTTTGTCCAAGATGGGTCTTTGATGATTCTATTTGGAAACAAAAGTTTCTTTTCACCCTAAATTTCATCAATTATTTATTTTGTTTATTTATTTTTCACATTTCAAAATTTGGAAAATTTTGGGATGTGACAGGCTACCACCCTTAAAAGAAATCTCGTCTCGAGATTTGGGAAGGCTAGAGGTTACAAGTTGGCTTGAAGACAACTAGGGTACTACCACCCTTAAAAGAAAGTCTTATAGGGTTACATTGATGGCTCACTTGACTATGGCTTAATGATTGATATCCAACAAGGAATCCTTATTTGACTCAACTGAGTTAACTAATTCCTGACATCCACATCTTCTACTTCTTCAAGGTTCTCATCCATGTCAATGTGGTTCACATGTCCTTTCTAGGTCACATTGGAGTCATTTCCATTGGAGTTTCTAACATCCTTTTTCTTTTTCTTCTCAGGACAGTCTGACGCATAGTTTCCAGGTTCCTTACAATTATAGCACTGCAACTGGGTAATGTCTTTCTTTCTGAAATTGCCATGTTGGTTCTGACCAAGGTCATCTCCATTGTTAGTAACATTTCCATTATTATCATTTCCATTGTTGTTGTGGTGATGCTGATGTGGTTCAGAATCTTCATTGTTCTTTTTGAATGAACACTTCTTTTGTGATGATCCTGAGTGATACTTGAGGTTATGCTTCCTCTTTCTTTTCTCAAATTGATTCATCTTGTTTTCCAAGATGGTGGCTTTGTCACAGAGTGATTGATAAGTTGGGACATAGGCAACATACAGCTGCAGGTTCAACTCAACATTAAGTCCTTCGAGTAATTTATCTTTCCTCTTAGCATCTGTATCAACTTCATCTGGTGCATAGCGTGCCAGATAGTTGAACTCTTCAATGTACTCAGCCACACTGAGATGTGAGCTGTACGGAAACCATCCTCAAAAATAGCCCAAGTCACAACCTCAAGGGGAGTGGTGATCTGAAAGTTGTCCCACCATGTTGCTGCTGGTCCTTTGAGCAGATATGCTGCAAACCTAACTTTTTCCTCGTCGGTGCAGCCAACAGTCACTAAGTCCTTGTTCACCGAACGTAACCAGTCATTGGCTACCATTGGATCAGTTGTTCCGGAGAACCTTGCAGGCCTTAGCTTCAGAAACCTGGTGACCATGTCAAGTGCTGGAGGATTATTTTGATTGTTGTTGTTGTTATTGTTATTCTGATTTTGCATAAACTGCATCATCATCTACATTATTTGAGCTTGAGATGTCATCAACTGCTGCATCTCGGGAGTGACCTTAGTGTTGTTGTTTTGGTTGGGATTGGCACGACGGGGAGGCATCTATCGGTTAGATAGGGATAAGTAATGATAGATAGACCTAAATAAGTTCTAACACATCACCCAAAACAATCAAGTTCAATCAAACAATCAACAAGCAACTATTCACTTAACAACTTATGAGCTTAACTCATAAGTTGAAAGAAACAACAAGTTTTCTTGAAACAATCAACCTAGTATATTCATACCTCATAGGTCAATATGATCCATACACTAACATGATATCAATGTTTTTGGTAGGCAATCTAATGTCTCTTGGTTCTCACTTGTAGTCCTTAGTGATGTCTAAGTTGAAGTCCTTGGTGAAACTGAAGTTGAAGTCATTGGTCATGGTGAAGGCTTTGTCCATCAAGTTGAAGAAGGAAGAGATGTAGAATCAAAACCAAAAAGGTTGAGGATAGAGTTTACAAAATTGTTTGTACATAAGTTTTGGAACAAATACAACTCCTATTTTTCTAAGGGGTTTTGTCCAATCCTAGGGTTACAAATCCTACAGGCAACACAGTGCTCTGATACCATTTGTAGAGGTCCCAACCTTTAATAAGGTAGAGATCCCTGTGTTTACAATGCTAGTCCATGGATCAATAGCTAGAATCCACAGTTAATATGTAATATCAAGAAACAAAGGTCATAATACAACCTTATAACCAGGAATAAAATAATTCATTACATCTTACATAGATCATTTGCTTATCACATGACAATGCAGCAGAATATCTATATAGCATGGGGTCCTTCATCTTCAAAGTGCCACGGGAAATCATGTTGGTTGTAGACTGGTAATCCTAATCAACACACTTCACTAACATCAAACAAACCTGCAACATGATAAGTTGTAGCCACAAGGGTCAATACATTTGAATTGTATTGGCAAGTTTCACTACTATGTAGAAATAAGTGGATCCTATCAATACATGTATATTTGGCTGAGTAGGGTTTAGGCTCATTTGCAGAAAGCAATATAGTTTTATCCTATCTTTTCAAAATAGTTTTGATCTTTTGACAATCTTTCTGAACTCCTTGGAAAACTCCAAGTGCTTCTAATCCCTTGTTGAAACCATCAAGTTTTACTTTGAGAAATTGGAATGTCGAGATCTTCCATAGCTTCAGGCCTTAGTTGCTAAGAGTTGTCCATAACCGGGGACACGGCTAAGTACTTAGAATTTGATCTTCTGCAGAAGTTGTACACTTTACCCACATGACACAATCTCGTCTTGACGCCACCAGTGGCCGCTGGCTAAGTACTCACCAAATGGAGTACCGGCAGATCGAGAATGTGACAAAGTCTTTCCATAGAAGTCCTCCCAATACACAATGCTAGCTTGTCTACCAGGCACCAATGTAAGGATATATTTCCAATACACAATTCTAGTTAACCTGAAGATGACAATGCAAGGGTCTTCCACTATGTAGTTGACTAAGCCAGAGCCCATTTAGCATGTGGTTGTACACGGAAGCCACTATACGAGAAACTTGTTCAATCTCTAAGTCCCTAGGTGGTTTTCTTCTAGTGCAAATACAAAAAGATAGCCATATAAACATGGTTCCCTTTGTTGACACCTTGTCCAAAATGGAGTATCCTCTTTCCACCCAGGTGGTTCATTGAGTACTTGTTTTATTATATAAAACATATATTTTTCCAACACTTTATATAATCATATTTTGTATTCCATCCCAAATATTTAGCAGGGCTAAGCATACTACAATTACAATGTTTTCACTAAGGAAGATATAAGGATATCCTAATAGGATATAGCATAGCATAGAAATATAGTAGTCCTATCATGCATGCTACAAAAATCCACTAAGTGTAATGAAAATAGTAGGACATGGATGATAGTATAACTTGCCTTTTTAGTAGGGAATATTGGTTCACTCCTTGATCTTGCAAATATCACACTCTTTTAATTTCACTATAATTCAATCAAGCAAACATATATTCAACTAGCATTCAAACAATTCACCACATAAAATAACAAAAACAAGGCAATGCATGCAATCATGCAAAAGATGGTTATATTTGGAAAAATGGTTTCTAGTAGGCTCTAAACATTTTAAAGCTCCCATTGGTCATTTACAAAAGTGGTAAAACCATTTAAATTGAAGTTGGTGAAAATGGCCATTTAAATCATTTTGTTTTGCTAAAATGATTTATATCAAAGTAATAATTTGTAGGTTTAGCCAAATATATTCTTTAAACACAAATGTTAGTGTTTATGATTTAAGATTTTAATATTAATCCATTTTCAAAAAGGTTCCACCTAAATTCCATTTTTAAATCAAACAATATTTTTATTTGCTAGAAATGTTTTTTAACAAGTAATAATTTACTAAGGTTCATCAAATGTGTTTTCAAGTCCCAAAACTTGGTGTTTAGGGTCAGAGAGTTTAAACTAAATCATCTTCCAAAGGTTTTACTCAAAAAGAATTTTAAACATATTCACCAATTTTTATTTAGCTAGAACTGCCTTTATTCAAAGATTTATTCTTTAACTTCTCAAAATACAATTTTAAACCCATAAGTTGGTTTCTATGGTAAGTAGGTTCAAATCAAAGATTTTACCAAAGATTTTACCTTAAAAGTATTTCTAGAGTAATTTTTATATTCAAAACATGTCTACACAAGTTTCTGTAAAAACAACCAATTTAACATAAGCAATTCATTAAACAAATTGCATGGTTGGAAAGTACTTGTTTTGCTGATTTCATTGATATAAAATTTGCAAAATTTGGACGTGTGGATCAAAAGTTATGAATTTTGCAAGTTTGTATATCTAATAGATCAAAATTTCTGTTTTAAACAGACTCTGGCCACGTGTCTTAATGTTATTGGTCCATACCGTTCGGGTGGATCGAGCTGCGCAGACCGCATGATTTCATTTAAATCACACAACACAGATCGACTGATACCGCTTCGCTTTAAATCTAATCTGAGCCACATGATGAGAATCTAACGGCTACAGCGCACCTGCCAGGAACTGGCGGCGCTAGATGGCGGCTGCGCGGCGGCGCGACTCTGTCAGTGTGGTTGCCGGGGATGCATGATGCGAGAAAGAGATAGAGGGGGCTCACCGAGTTCGCAGCACGCTGTTGATGCTCAACGTGGTCTTTGTCGGCCAAGGGGCGCACGGATTCTAGAGGGATTTCTCGCCGGAGCTAGTGGCGGCATCGGGTGTGCTCAGACGTCGTCGATGGCGAAGCTATAGAGCATGCTAAGGCAAAATAAGAGTGTCATTAGATGCGTACGGTGCTGGGGATCATACTCGCATCAACTAGAGGAAGAGGGGAAGGTCAGAGGATACCAGGGGCGTCGCCGGAGTTGGAGCAGAGGCGGCGGCGTGCAGAGGTTGTCCTTGCCGTCGATTCGGAGCGCACACGGGCGAGTGAGTGGTACAGGGAGATGCGCAAGAAGCTTCTGGTCAAGCTCATGCAAAGCAGGGGCCGAGGGGGTGATTGTCCTCGCCGGAATCGACGGAGGATCTCATCGGAGTAGGAGGGGTTCGAGGTTGCGATTATGGCAGCCTGGTGGCCTAGAGGAGATGGCGCCTGGGGGGAAAGAGAGAGGAGGGCGAGGCGTTTAAGTGCGCATCATTGCTAGCGACGATTACTCGTGCATTCACTCGAATTTACGAGGATTAAAACGTGGCAGAAACAGCGAGTGCGAGGGGGGAACGGTCGACGCGGGTGAAGAAGAACTGGCAAGTGGGGTCGCGTTGTCTGTGAGAGAGAGAGGGTGCGTGTGGGGGCCAGGCATCAGCGACTGTGCGGGTGTGCTGTTAGGTGAAAAACGTTTCGGGAGAGGGGAATAAGTGGGCTGCGCTGTTGGGCTGGATTGGGCCTGATTCCTGGGCTGGCTTTGTTTCCTTTTTTTCGTACAGAATCTTTTTCTTTTTCCTTTTCTATTTATCTGTTTTTATTTTTATTCAAATAATTAAAACTCCATTTAAATTCAAACCTTTACCAAACTTGAGTATATTTTTAATACTATTTATTAACATATTCCAAAGTCCATTTTAGAATAATTCTTTTATTCTTTTAGGGTCTATTATTAATTTTAAAAATAGACATTTGTCTTTATTTCAAATAGGATTTAAATATGTTTTAAAAACTCTATTTGAATTCTAAATTTTACCAAACCTTTTCAGTAGGTTTTATTTAAAAATAATTCTCTTTGAATTATAATTTAAAATACTTTAATATCTTTTAATGTTCATTTAAATTTGGGAAATGTCTTTACTTAAATAAAATTGGATATTAATAAATCCTTATGGTTTTATTTAAATAATCCATTACTCTTTTTTTTTAAACAAAAATCTTTTATTTTATTTGCTTGGCCAAGTTTCAATTTGGCCTTTTAAAATAGCCCTTATTTATTTATTACTTCCATTGTTTATAAAATCCATATCTTTTTATTTAAGATCCAAAAATGGTGATTCCAACTTTAAGATTTTATTTAATATTTGTTTATCTTTTTAAATCCCTTTTCATTCAAAGTTTGTCCAAGATGGGTCTTTGATGATTCTATTTGGAAACAAAAGTTTCTTTTCACCCTAAATTTCATCAATTATTTATTTTGTTTATTTATTTTTCACATTTCAAAATTTGGAAAATTTTGGGATGTGACAGTGGCGTTGGAAAGATGGGGTGTGAGACGTCGGATGTTCCAGGAGCGGTGAGCACAAGTTTACCAGGTTCAGATCCGATTGTGGTGATCAGATCCTACTCCTGCTAGCAACCCAGTAATATATCGGCGTAAGCCGGATGTTACAATGGATTACAAGAGAGGTTCGCCTGTGCGAGTTGTGATTGTGGTTATTGCTATGGTTGTTCCCTAAAGGCTCCCATAGGGCTGGTTTATATAGTCACCAGGACCTAGGGTTACAGGAGAGACCTATCCGGCTATGTTACAGAGTCGGTAAATAGATATAGCTTGGACTACAAGTAATACTATAGGCCTAAGTTGGTAACTCTTTTGGGCCTTGTTGAAGCCGGAACTGGCTCTTCCTCTTTCTCTGATTCGGCCACCCGTCAAAAAAAGCTCTAACATGTTGGTGTGCCACCTTGGTCAGCGAGTCCTGTGGGTATACCCGGAAAGTATATCCCCAACAGTAGCCCCCGGAAGTCTCCAAGATCCAAAGTCGGATAAATCGTCTAGCTTGATGGTTTTTTCGTCTTGAGAATCTTGAAGGGTTCCCGAAAACTTCTTTCAACAATGTAGGATTCCGAGTCAGTTGAGTCGGATATGTTTTGTTCTGACTTTAGTCTTTTCCTTGCTCAGTTTGAAACATAAGCCAGATTTTTCAGCGGCGTGCGGACTGACAAATGTTCAGACCAGGTCCTGTCACTAACAGGAGTCCTATCAACACGACCGTTTATGGGTCCGCTCCTTATGGAACAGAACGTCGTTTCAATGCTTACGCAAAAATCAAGGGGGCGAAAGAGTCGTGAGGAAGCTACCTCCCTCTCTCTTATACGCGTGGCGCTAATCGCGCGTATTAACGCACGAATCTTGGCACATAGACAAATAAAAGAGAGGATAAAACCCTTTCTCCCAGATTTATCTCTCCACTGATTCATTCGTTGCCTCCTCGTACTCCTCGAGCGCTCCGCAGTCGTTCCCATCTGCACATCTCAAGAAAAATCTCTCTCCCCCACCATTCCTTTTCCTCCAAGATCAATGGCATCTGCCTAGGCGGGTTCATCGGCAGCGGATGAGAATAAGCTGCGGTGCCTCTGGGTTCCCAGTGTCATGGACGACACCAAGCTCCAGGTCATGGAGGACAAATGATTCATCATTGTCAGTGCGTGGTGGAGTGCCTCAGGGCGCGCCGTTCCTGCCCCGCGCGACGGCGAGAGTGTGCTATTCGGCACGCACGTCGACCGTGGCCTCAGCCTACCACCGTCGGATTTCCTCGTCGAGGTCCTAAACTACTACGGTGTGCAACTTCATAATCTTCCTCCCAACTCTCTACTCGAGCTTAGTACTCATGCAGCTCTGTGCGAGGGGTTTCTTGGCATTAGGCCAAGTCTCACCCTTTTTTGGTACTAATATGGTACCAGGAAGAACTCCATTAGCGCCGGTGTTCCTTACACCACCGACACCCTTAGCTTAGTCCTTAGGAGAAACCGAGTCTATCCTAGGATTAATGCTAGTGAATCCGTTAAACATTGGGCCGGAACCTTCTTTTATCACAAGGATATTCCGGCTCTTGGAAAGGCGGAAGGTCTTCCGGCGTTCACAGACGGCGCCGCTCCCCACCAGAGGTCATGGGATGCGGAGACGCCAGATCTGTCGGATATCTTGATCTTCGCCAAAAGGCGGATTGAGTTTTTGATGAAGCATGAGGGCCTTCGTGGATCCGACTTGATCCACTGCTGGTTGGAGCGCCGGATTCAGCCTCTCTAGCACCATGGGGATCGCCTCATGTACCAGATCACCAACGACAACAAGGACAAGATGCAGATCAGTTCGAGCTGGATTCCGGCAAAGGACTACAAGACCCTTATGCAATAATTGATCAATGAAAGAGTGGAACAAAAAGTTCCAGAAGTCATCATGAAAATGTATACGTCCAACCGTCCTCTGACTCCGGTAAATATTTCGACTCTGCTTTTGCGTTTTGTCGTTCTTTTCTGTTCTTTCTCCGACTCTTATTTTCATTTACGCTTTTTTACTTTATTAGCTCGAGAAACTCTTCGGGTCTGAGCTGGCTCCACTAGAGGGCTATCTCTCAGACGACCCGGAGGCGACGGAGGATGATGAGGTGCAAGAAGTTTCCGCCCCCGCCTCCAAGAAGCGCAAGGCGAAAGAAGTTGTTGTTACTGCTGGTAGCCAAGTGCTGCCATTAGTTAAAAAGTAAGCACCATGTCTTTTCAGTACTTTATACATTTCTTTCTTTCCAGAGCGCACCTGATATTTGGATTTTCATGTTCTAGAGCTAAATCAGTTTTGAAGAGCAAGACCAAGCCGGACACCTTATTTGAGATTTTGTATTTGAATACAAAATGCACACACTTGGGATCATCATCTATACCTAAATCAAAGAGAGCACTAAGCGATTTAAAGTTAAAGCAATATCTATAAGAGGCAAGGAAGACACGGGAGTCAACATAAAATGTTTTATTGGCAAAATATAGGGCAAATATAAACAAAGGCCAATGTGAAAATGATCAAAAATACCTACCACACCTAATATAGTACCGATTGTCCAAGGACAAGGGATATGTAATTATTTCCGCCTGGTAGTTTGCAAAGATATCCAAGATCATATTCACAACAAGAGGAAAAAATATCCAACACAAGACAACTAATGGACATTATAAAATTTGAATTTCCCATGAGTATGGCGTACCACATAGAGACTAGATAATCTTGCAATATCAATACTAAGTGGAATTCTTCATGTACACACATTTTTGGGATGGTGGAATGTTCAAAGCACACCACTCTCCAAAAATGGGATAGTCACCATTAATTTCTCACAAGAGCCAAATAAGATAAAAAATACATTCAATAACAGCTCAACACAACAAAACAAGTACATGGTGTGCAATCCAATATACATAAATAGACTTGATAACTCAATATAGCTAAGTGGTAAGCACAACATATACAAACACATGCAAGGTATAAAACCAACACATGCAAAGGGGCGAGTAACTTTAAATGTAAATGTGTTGAGAACATGTTACCGCAAGGAGGAGAAATGGATATATGATAGAGATATGATAATCCACATGACTTGGCTTGAGAAAATATAATTGATGAAGTTCCCTGAATTCATCATGATGTAGCCAAGTCTCCAATCACCTCCAACCAACACCTATTGATAAAGTTTTAGCTAGATGGTCCCCAACCAAGTTGATTCCTAAGAAGTTAGTCACAATAGGCTTGGATAACCAATGGTTCTTTTCTTGACACCATGTTGGGCGCCAAGATATTTGGAAAATACATTTCCAAGCTCATCCTTACAAAGAGAATAAGCATCATCAATCATGATAGGGGTTAACGAGGAGTTACCAGTAGTGCATGAATAAGAGAGGTGACCCTTCTCATGACATATGTAGCAAGTTATTGTCTTCCCTTTCTTCTCACTTGATTTCTCCACCACGGGAGTATTATCTTGATTCTTCTTGGGAAGTTGTCTTTCTTCAAATTGAGGTAGACCGTGAACTTTAACTTTAGGTTTCTTCCCTTTTTGCATCTCACCAAGAGGCTTCTTCTTCAAAGGGAAAGATCTAACATGGTGCCCTTCAATTTTGCACTTGAAGCAAACAATGTCAGTTGGATTCTTGACTTGTTCTTGTCCCTTCTTCTTGTTGCTCTTGAACTTCTTATTGTTAGTGGACTTGTTCTTGACATTGGATTTGAATCCAAGCCCACTCTTGTCATTGGGGACTTTTGCATACTAAACATTTTGTCAATTTTGGACTTCCCTTCATGACTCTTTTTCAAGTTATTCTTCAAAGAAGTGACTTGAGCCTTGAGCTTATTAATTTCCTCTTCATGGTTATTATAAACAAAAATACTAGAGGAAGTAGATGCTTCATTGTTAGAGCAACAAGGCAACGAATGTAATTCATCATAAGATATATAAATAGCATGAGTGGATGAATTATAAGGACTAGCACATGGCAATATAACATTTGTAGTGGATATAGTGCTAATGTTAGGGTTGACCCCTTAGGGTTGCCTGATCTTTCACGAATATCTATGGAAATCAATGGGGACGTGAGAGGAAAGGGAGAGGGTAGCGAAAGCAAACAAACACCTTGCGAAGAACACGATGAACACATGCAACAATCACACGATACAAGGCCGATTCCCCCTCCAGTGGCCACGGGTCCGATAGAATCCTCGCAAGGAAAGATCGGTCAATGTGCTCCCGTCAAATCCACATTGGAGAGGGAAGAAAATTTTGGAGAGGATCTTGATAACTTTACTAGAGCTAACTCAAAGTAAAGACCTTGTACAACTAAGGATGCTCAAAGGCACAATCCATAGAGGTGGGTGATGATAGGGTTACCTCATGAAGGAAAGGAGACATAACTAGAAGTGATCCATATTAGGGTTTCTAGTCTATCATCTATGTCTTTGGGATACATGAAGGTCTGGGGGATCTATTTATAGGATAGCCACTAAACAAGGGTAGTTTGGGGGATAAAACTAGGGTTTGGAACAGAATAAGGGGGTACATGGTCCAAGGGCCCAACTGCTGGCATGTAGGTCCATCACTTAGGCTGGAGACTCTGGTGTAGTTGGGTCGGAGACTCAGGGGTAGCTGGCAGAGACTCTGGACGGAGTCTAGGAGCTTGCCGATGTGGGCAGATGGGGCCTGAATCGGAGACTCCGGGCGCGTGCAGGGCGGAGACTCCGGTCAGGGCAGAGACTCTAGGCGATGTTGGAGGAGACTCTGGTCCTAGGGTTGGTTGCTTCTTCTATATCCTCTTCCAAGCCTCCGTCTTGTCAGGCTTGATTCTCCAAGCTTCCTCCCTTGTCTCCGTACTTGTCGGTGTGAACCTATCATGGTTATAGGACAGAGTATGAAGTAGTGACTAGGTTTTGACTCGTAAATTCCCATTGTTATGGACTTGGGTTTTGGATAAGACAAGGACGCTGGATATCGCGGAATGGATAACAATCAAGCAACGTGGGACACGAGATTTACCTAGGTTCAGGGCCCTGGAGGGAAACCTTACTCTTGCTTGTATGTTCTTGATTGATGGTGAAACCGAAGGTTACAGGGGTGCGTAGATGAGATCTAGAGGATGTGTATGCTAGGGTTGTGTATTGCCCTCCTTGCTGTGCCCTCCTAGACTTATATGGGGAGGCCATGTCTCAAGGGTAGGCCGAGTCGGTTACATGTTAGGGTTTTTCCCTTTGAATTTCTATCTAAAGATAGTTGTGTTCTTCAAGGTGTCGCATCCTTTGTGGGCTTGGGCCACACGAAATCCTCTTGGGCTTCGCCAGCAAGGGTACATCGTTACATGGGCTTCTGCTGGGCTGGCCTGTATAGGCTAATGTTAGGCACCCATATGGCATACCCATGTCAGTTATTTACTGTTGAGGTGACACTCCTATTCATATTTCATTTCATAGTGCTACTAATGTGGCTTTATCTATTACTGAGATCGCAACACCTTCCCATCTATTTGCAAGTGAACCATTGCATCGCATCGCCTGTCAAGTCTTAGACTTGACTTCACCAACAAATTCCTGTTGCAAAGACCAACCTGGTGTTGGAACAAGTCCGCAAGAGCGAGTGGTGATCCAAAGATCTCTGTCACGGAAACCCAAGACCTACTTCATGGACCCTAAGATCTCGATCCCGGAATCCGAATACAGTTCCCGAACCTGAACTCCTTCGAACCCAAGACCTTCGAACCAAAACATGTGACCCTTTTCGATACCCTATTTTGATAAATTCTATATATAACTTGTTGCATAGTAAATCATTAATGCTTGCATAATATATCTTGTGGTTCCGGTTAAATAGTCAATTCACCTAATTTTAAATATGGAGTGTATATGTGGGACGTTGTTGTCTTACTACGACTCCATTTCAATTTTTGTAGTGCACCATTTTTATGTTTTGCCTTGTTAATTCAATATTTAAATTGTGGGGTAGATAAACAAATTGAATACTATATTAATTAGCGGAACTCCAATTCTGCCTAATATTGCTAAGTTGCATCACACCATCTTTCCATTTTATGCATCATATCATGGTCATGACGGATCTTTCTCCATACTATTAAATATTACATCTGGTGTTTATTGCTAGTGTTTTAATTCTCCCCAGGTAGGTGATACGTTGGAAACGTATCTATAATTTTTGATGCTCCATACTTGTTTAGTATCTACTTTGCTTTTCTTTGTCTACACTTTGAGGTGTTTTTATATATTTTCTGGAACTAACCAATTAACAAGTTGCCACAGTGCTAGTTGCCTGTTTTCTTCTGTTTTTGGTTCCAGAAAGGCAGAAAATCAATATTCTCAGAATTGGACAGGACAAAAGCCAAAGTCAATATTTTACCGTGGGCGACACGAAGTCTAGAGGAGAGACGGATAGGCAAGCCAGGGACGCCACATCCCCCTAGGCACGGGTAGGCCCATCCTGTGCCTGGGCAGGGTGTGGGCCCTCTGGCCGCCTCCCAGCCTCGCCTCTTCGCCTATAAGAATACCTCGATGCAGAAACCCTAGGCACCCGATCAAAACTCCACGAAACCTTCTGTAGCCGCCGACACCATCGTCCCTAGATCGGGGGGATCTGAAGTTCTTCCCGGCACCCTGCCGGAGGGGAGATCATCCCGAAGGCCTTCTTCTCCGGTATGAAGCGTGAGTAGTTCCACCTTGGACTACGGGTCCATGTAGTATCTAGATGGTTGTATCTCCTCCTTGTGCTTTCATGTATAGATCTTGTGAGCTCCGTTCATGATCAAGATCTAATATATTTGTAATCATGCATGTTGTGTTTGCGGGGATCCGATGGATATTGAGATTACTATGTCAAATTGATTAATGGTTTTGTCTATTTGATACTATCATGTATGTGTTGTTTGTGATCTTGCATGCTCTCTGTTGTTAGTAGCTATCTTGGCCAAGTAGTTGCTAGTGACTCCAAGAGAGGGTATTTATGCTCGATAGTGGGTTCAAGCCTCTAGTTTCCAAGGGAAGTGACAGAAATCTCTTTGGTTGTAGATGTTATTTTGCCACTAGGGAGAAAACAACGGTCTATTGTTCATGAAACAAGTGGATTGTTTACCTTACACACTTTGCTTAAAGCATTTGTGTGTTGCTTGCAACTTAATACTGGAGGAGGTTCGGATGATAACCTGAAGGTGGACTTATAGTCATAGATGCAGTTGTATGGCGGTCTATGTATATTGTTGAATTGCCCAATCGAATCTCATAGGATCTTTTTGTCTGGTATTGCATTGTTATGCCTTGCTCAGTTCTTGTCAATTGCCCTGCTGTAATTTGTTTACCCTTCATGCCATGTTGTTTATCTAAGGAGAGCACCTCTAGTGAACTATGGACCCCGGTCCAATCTTTACCATTGATACATCTTCCACTGTTACTTGTTTACTTGCTGCAAACCATCATCACCTTCCACACCATACGTTTAATGCTTTGTTACAGCAAATCAGTGAGCTTGACAACCTCACTGGTTCATTGGGGCAAAGTCTTGAGTTTGTGTTGTGCAGGTTTCCATGTTGCTTGCAACACCTATGTGATGTTTCCTTCCTCCTACTGGTTTGATAACCTCGGTTTCTTACTAAGGGAAAACTTGCTGCTGTGCTGCATCACACCTTTCTCTTGGGGTTTCCCGACGAAGCACTGCATGCTCACGCAGTGCCATTAATAGGTCGTTGAGTTGATGTGAGTTTCGACAAGTTCTTCGGATGTGTATCTTCGGCAATGTTTCCTAGGCGATCACTCATTTTGTTTATGGCTTTACTTCTCTCTATTGGTATACGTGTTTCCTGCAACCTATATTTTCTTGGTCACTTCCTATTGCACATTGTTTGATAGATAGTTTTCCTTGCGAGTCATAGTTGCTTGCTCAGTCGCTTGTTCGAGTTGTTGAGTTCTGAAGTCATTGGGGAAAGTTTCCACATGCTTTGTGTTGGCGATAATCATGGTTCCACTTACTACTTGTTAATTAAAATGTTGGGAGTAGATATAAGTAATAAATAGGCATATGTGGCCAATAGTTGAGATTTGGTTTTTATCCCGCCAACTCGTGTCCACCTAGAACCCGAGTACTTGATATGTGTTCCTTGACTATCGCACTATTTACATGTGGGAGACTTTCTAGGACCCCCTCGGTTTGACCTTGATTTGAAGTTTGTTTAGGAGGCCACAATTAGTTTGGTGCTTTATTACTATCATGTACTTATGGCAGGATTTACCAGTTTATTTACTACTATTGCTCGAGGAGCGTTTATGATCCAGTACTATTTTGGAAGTGTTAGGTTTATGATGTCTAGACAAGTCTAGTCATATTTTTGGGTTCTCGGTCTTTTACAGCCATCGACACAAACCTTTGGGTCCATTTCGAGGCTCGGCCTACTTCGTTGCGGGTAGCTTAGTGGGGTGGCTCACTAAAACAACCTTTGGGTTCTCGGATTGCTTTGTCGTGAAATCTCATTGCCTTTTTCCTTCTTGTGATTTTTCTGAGGTGATAATGTGTGTGTTGCTATTTGTGCACCTCTACAAGGTAAGTCTTTTTAAAAAACCATGTCCCCCGTTATGTACTACTTGGAGCATATTTTCTCGACCATAGACAACTTGAACTAAAGTAGCACTATATGTAGGGGTTCGTAGCATTATAAACAAAAATATTCTACCACATGAACACATACAAGCCAAGACCTATCTTCTAGATTGTAGAAACGAGTCGATAGAGTACTCACCCTCGAAGATTCCAAAAGAGGTTAACGAGAGAGGATTCTCGTAGGTGATGTAGTCGTTCACTTGCCGATCTCAAGATCGCATAGATGATCCTTCTGGCGCCGCGTTCCGGCAGAGCTCCTACGGTCGGTCACACGTTCGGTACTCGATGAATACCTTCATCTCCCTTGTTCCAGCAGGCAGCAGAAGTTGTAGATCTCTCCTCGCGATTCCGGTAGCACAACAGCATGGTGTCGGACTTTAGAGGGGAAATCCCACAGAGCTTCGCCTAAGCCGGAGCGGGTATGGTGGAGTAGAAGAGGGTCTCGTTGATCTAGGGTTTAGAGGGTGTCAAGGAGAGGTGGTGGCCAGCGGCTAGGTCAAGGTCTTTCTCCAAGTCAGCGACTTGGGAGGAGATCCCCTATGTGGCGGCTAGAGAGGGAGGCAGCCAAGCTAGGGTTTGTTGTGAGGGGTAGGGGGCACCCTACCCCTCCTTTTATAGGTCGGGAGGCGGAAAGGGGAGGGAATCCTCCCCCAATTCCACTTCATGTGGCCGGCGGCAAGGAGAGGGAGGAATCCTCCCTTAGATAGGATTCCTTCCCTCCCTCCACTTGGAAACCAATGTTCCAGTTTGACTTTTTTTCAAACTAGCTTTTTGACTTTCAAACTAGAGTTTGATTTCTCTTCTCCAAGTCTCCAGCCAAGTGACCTAGGACATGATGCAACCATTAAACTTTGTCATGACACATCCATGCACCCTTCCCCTTACGGATCGGTGAACCTTCTAGACCCTTCTAGAACATTCCGGTGAAAACACCGAAACAATTCCCGAACTCCGGAATCAGACTTTCCTTATATGAATCTTATTCTCCGGACCATTCCGGATCTCCTCGTGATATCCCAGATCCCATCCGAGACTCCGAACTACATTCGTTCTCCATACTCACTTTCCATATCTACTAAACAACACTGAATCCTTAAGTGTGTCTCCCTACGGTTCACGAATTATGCAGACATGATCGAGACTCTTCTCCGGTCAATAACCAATAGAGGAATCTGGAAATTCATATGCATACCACATATTTCTATGATTACTTCGTGATCGAATGAACCATTTACATATGGTACCAATTTCCCTTTGTCTCGCGATATTTTACTTATCCGAGGTCTGATCGTCGGTATCTCTGCATACCTAGTTCAACCTCCTTACCGATAAGTACTCTTTACTCGTTCATGTGATATGTGATCCCTTGTGAGCCTATCACATGCTTGCAATCTAATTGGATGACATTCTACCGAGAGGGCCCAGAGTATATCTATCCGTCATATGTATGGACAAATCCCACTCTTGATCCATGTTCCTCAACACATACTTTCTGAACAGTCAATGCCACCTTTATAACCACCCATTTATGAAGTGGTATTTGATGTCATCAAAGCATCCTTCTGGTGATTGTGATTAACATGATCTAAGGGTCGATGGATTTAGGTTACTATGTATCTGAAAACTTATAGCAAACAAACTATTGAAATGATTTGATCGTTATGCTACGCTTAACTATAGGAGTATGTGATACGTCGTAAATGTATCTATAATTTTTGATGTTCCATGCTTGTTTAGTATCTACTTTGCTTTGATTTCTCTACACTTTGAGGTATTTTTATATGTTTTCTAGGACTAACCTATTAACAAGATGCCACAGTGCCAATTTCCTGTTTTCTGTTGTTTTTGGTTCCAGAAAAGTCAGAAAATGAATATTCTCGGAATTGGAGGTGACAAGAGCCAAAGTCAATATTTTACCGTGGGGAACACGGAGCCAGAAGACAAGACGGAGGAGGGCCTCGAGGGGGCCACACCCCCTGGCAGCGCGGCCTGGCCTAGCCCGCACTAGGGGGATGCAGCCGACTCGGGCACCCCCTCGGCCTCCCTCTTGGCCTATAAGAAGCCCCCGATATCTAAACCCTAAGGAACTGATCAATCTTCCATGAAACAGTCTGTATCCGCCACCACCATCGTCCCTAGATCGGGGGATCTGAAGCTCTTCCCGGTACCCTATCGGAGGGGAGAGATCATCCCAGAGGCCTTCTTCATCACCATGCCAGCCTCCGGTATGAAGTGTGAGTAGTTCGACCTTGGACTATGGGTCCATGTATTAGCTAGATGGTTGTTTCTCCTCCTTTGTGCTACCATGTTTAGATCTTGTGAGCTCCGTTCATGTTCAAGATCATCTATTTGTAATCATGCATGTTGTGTTTGTGGGGATCTAATGGATATTTAGATTACTATGTAAGATTGGTTAATGATTCTATCATTTATGCGTTTTTTGTGATCTTGCATGCTCTCTGTTTCTAGTAGCTATCTTGGCCAAGTAGATGCTAGTGACTCTAAGAAGGAGTATTTATGCTCGATAGTGGGTTCATGCCTCTAATTAATCTGGGTAAGTGACAGAAATATCTAAGGTTGTAGATGTGTTGTTGCTACTACGGAGAAAACAATAATCTCTTGTTCATAGAACAAGTGTATTGTTTACTTTACACATCTTGATTAAAGCAGTTATCCGTTGCTTCCAACTTAATACTGGAAGGGGTTCGAATGATAACCTGAAGGTGGATTACTAGTCATAGATGTAGTTGGATGGCGGTCTATGTATATTGTTGTAATGCCCAATTAAATCTTATAGGATCATGAATGTCTAGTATTGCATTGTTATCCCTGCTCTGTCTTGTCAATTGCCCCACTGTAATTTGTTTACCCATCATGTTATGTTGTTTATCTTAAGGAGAACACCACTAGTGAACTATGGACCCCGGTACAATCTTTACCATTGATACATATTCCACTCTTACCATTTACTTTCTGCAAATCACCATTACCTTCCACACCATACAGTTAATCCTTTGTTTTCAGCAAACCGGTGAGATTGACAACCTCACTATTTGTTGGGGCAAAGTCTTGAGTTTGTGTTGTGCAGGTTTCCAAGTTGCTAGAAACACCTTTGGGTCATTTCCTTCCTCCTACTGGTTCGATAACCTTGGTTTCTACTGAGGGAAAAATTGCTGTTGTGCTCATCGTACCTTCATCTTGGGGTCTTCCAACGATGCTCTACAGTGATCTGAGCTACACATCATCAAGCTTTTTCTGGCGCTGTTGCCGGGGAGGCTAAGGACGGCTTCACAAGGGGAGTCCTTCACTACCTTTCTCTTTACTTTGTTTTTGTTTTTCTTAGTTTCTTTTGCCTTGTTTTGTTTGCCTCTTTTTATCAGAAACTCCAAAAAAATTAGTTTCCTTTGGTTTCGTTTTTCTTATCAAAAACCAACAAAAAAAAGTTATTCCTTTAGTTGTCACCTTGCTCTAGCTCACCATGTTGATCCCTAAGTTCAGCCTGGAAGACTTTTCAATAGGTAGTGGGTCAATAATTTGGAAAGAAAATATTGAAGAATTCTTTAATCATGTTAGCAAACATGAGGATATTGAGGATAAATCCTTAGCTGAACTTGTTCCTAATTATGAAATTGCTGCAACTTCTTTAGTTCACATGTTGGAGGCTAGGTTTGTTAACCTTAACCCCATGATGCAAATAATGTTTCTTAAACTAAAAGAAGAGGAGGATGGTGAAAAGAGATATTTTATTCTAAAAACTTTGCTAAAGGAGTTCAACGATGTTGCTAAACAAGCCAAAAAGGTTTTTGAATGTTTTAATATGCTAGGCTCATGTGTAGATGTTATGGGTACTTTAGGAAAGTTTGATAAAACCAAACCCAATGGAAAGGAAATTAGGATACCCATACCTTCTAAACTTGTAGGAATGCACGAAGCCTTAGAAAAGAATTTTGATTGGATTGTTCCTGAAAACCCATTTGATGAAGGTAGTGAATCTAAGAGAAATGAGAAAGGATCCTCTAAAACTCATTTGTATGAGGTACCTTTCCTAGTTGAAGAGATTCCGAGTATTGATCTTAATGCCTTTTCATTTGAATATAATTGATTCTTGCTTCGTGTGCCTAACTTATAGGCGTTAAAGAAAAGTACTTCTTGGGAAATAACCCAATAGTTTTCTTGAGTCTTGAAAGTTATTACTTATGTCCCAAGAATAACCCAATAGTACCTCTCCTTGTCCTTTTTATTTGATTTTTGTGCCAAGAATAACCTCTAATGAGAGGGAAGTAAGATTTAGGGAGTGTTGTCCCAAAACAGATTTTTTTGCTCCACTGTAAAAATTCGTGTAAAATCTCTGTAAGTCGGATTGAGATGTAATTTTCTGAATAAATCCCCAAGTTGTTAGCTAACTTTTTTTATTTCAACAGTTTTTTATTTGAGCGACAGAAGGTCTTCGAAAAAATCAGTTTCTACCTGATGGTCTGTTTTGACAGATTTCTGCCATTATTTGCATATGCTTCTTATTGATTCCCTTTTGGGTTATTTTTGGGAAATAGACCTTTTTGAGGTAACTACTATAGTATCTTGTGTCTTTAGTGAAAGTTTTTCTGTTTTGAAACTAAAACCCAAAGGTCTATTATCTTTTGAATGCACTAATGTTGCTAATGAAGATTGTGTGAAGTTTTGTATGAAGGAAAATTTACAGGTGTAGAGGAAGAATGATGTAATGAGATGAAGAATGGACAAAATCTCAAGCTTGGGGATGCCACCCTGTGTCACCCAAATAAATATTCAAGAGGTACAAGCGTCAAATCTTGGGGATGCCTAAGGCATCCCCTTCTTCATCAATAAAAATCTCAGGTCTTTCTAGACACTTCGTTTTTTATTGTTTCATGCACAGTTGTGTTGTTCTTAGAGCGTCTTCGTTTTCATTTTTGGTTTTTGTTTGATTAGTTTGCTTGAATAAAGTAGTTGGACCCCCGTTCTCGCTGTGTTGTTTTAAATAAGTTGATTGTTGTTGGGAGTAGGAAGTTCTTGCTTTAGTAGTACAAGAGGAGCTTGCTTTGACTATGACTTAGACTTTATCATGTCATGCTAGATGCTATTTTGACCTTATTCTTAGTGATTATTGTTGTATCATGACTTGTTCCAAACAATTAGGATTGCTTAATATGCCTTGAAAGAATCATGCGTTATTTTAGCATACAAAACCATAGTATTGTGGTTTTCTCCTTTGATGCTTTGTTTGGGTTGACTTGGCACATGCTTACACCATGTTGACTATGAACAAATCATCATAGCCTCTATGATCATTTAATTTTTGACTTGTAGTACCACTTTATGCTTTGATTAGTAATGTTTTGTCGCTTTGCATGATTATGGTCATTATTGCTCTCTTAGTTGGTCGCTGCAAGTCTTTTGCTAGCCTCCACTTGTATGAGTAAGCTCTAGTCATGCATACAACTCCCAAGAAACCAAGTTATTCCAAAGAGTCCACTATAAATTCCTATGCATGGTGTGTTACACCATTCCAAGTATATTCTTGTTTTATCTACCTTCCAAATTAAACTTGTTATGTGAAACTTAGTGATTAAAGCTCTCACAAACTTGATGGAACACTTTATTTTTCTTGCCCCTAATAAACTTGAACCATTGTGTCATCTATGTTGTATATGATTGCACTTGTACGTTGGGATTAGTAGAAGCATGCTGTCATGGGGAACGCTTTCAACATTGTACACACTTGATATCATGCTCTTTTGTTCATGGATGTTGTCTGTGTGAAATAAAAGGGGAGCTTGTAAGTCCATGGAGTTATGTATGTGTGTTAGAGAAACGCCTAGGCCGCTAGCCTAAGCCATGCCTAATCATGGTGGAAACTTGCAACATCACCATAGTGAGCAATCTATGAAGCATTCTTCTTATAAAAAAAGAGATAGAAAAAAAGAGATTGAGAAAAAGAAAAAAAGATGAAAAAAGAGGAAAGAGAGAAAAAAGCACCATTTTACCATGGTAAATAAGAAGATTGCTGAGATGCTCATTGTCTGCTTGCCTTGTCATTTTGATATGGAATAGCTCCTATATCATGTGCAAGGGGTACCCCGTTGGCGGTTCTCTATGATACAGATGTACTTATTATGACAAGAACTTATCGCTGACTAAAGTTGAGTAGCATGAGGAGCGGCCCTCGTACTGAAGGGACATGAGATTGCCAACTTATATTTTGTCAAGCATATACTCCATAGTTTGTTCACTTTAACCTTAATCACTTCAATATTCTTATGATAGGGGCAATGAGAGCTGAAAGCTAACAAGTACAATAATTTTTGGAAGCTCTTTATGAGACTTGAAATCCCTTCTTCCCTTTTTATGAAGGGCCTTTCTTCCACTATTATATTGAGTCTCCACCTTCTATCCTTAGGCACCAATTAAGAGAGCATAGTTGCCATTCTTAGTTCTATGTGCATTGTCCCAAAACTTATTGATTGATTCATATTGTTGATATTGCTTGTTCTTGAACTATTTGTATCTAGTCACTCTTATGAACTTTGAAGGTGTCCTATGCATTTATTTGCTATTCCATGAGGGACAAGCTAAATGCCACTATGATATGTTTTCTATATGTGAAACAAACAAACGTCTTTCAATGCATTGTTATTTATGAATCTTTGTTTGTATCCTTTCATGTTGCATGCATAGTTACTTTGTCTTATTGTTAGAACTTCTTCTTTCCTGCTCATGTTTAGAGTTCTTTGATCCCAGCTTTCAATGCTTGCAAATGATTTGATCTTGATTTTGATGGTGCATGTCACCTAAAAAATTATTCTTTTTATCACTTACCTATTTGAGGACGAGCACGAGTTAAGCTTGGGGATGCTTGATACGTCGTAAATGTATCTATAATTTTTAATGTTCCATGCTTGTTTAGTATCTACTTTTCTTTGCTTTGTCTACACTTTGAGGTATTTTTATATGTTTTCTGGGACTAACATATTAACAAGATGTCACAGTGCCAGTTGCCTGTTTTCTGTTGTTTTTGGTTCTAGAAAATTCAAAAAATGAATATTCTCGGAATTGGACAGGACAAAAGCCAAAGTCAATATTTTACTGTGGGGAACACGGAGCCAGAAGACGAGACAGAGGAGGGCCTCGAGGGGGCCACACCCCCTGGCCGCGCGGCCTGGCCTGGCTCGCGCCTGGGTGGTGCAGCCGCCTCGGGCACCCCCTCGGACTCCCACTTCGCCTATAAGAAGCCCTCGATACCTAAACCCTAAGGAACCGATCAATCTTCCACGAAATAGTCTGTAGCCACCGCCACCATCGTCCCTAGATTGGGGGGATCTGAAGCTCTTCTCGGCACCCTAACGGAGGGGAGAGATCATCCCGGAGGCCTTCTTCATCACCATTCTAGCCTCCGGTATGAAGCGTGAGTAGTTCCACCTTGGACTACGGGTCCATGTAGTATCTAGATGGTTGTTTCTCCTCCTTTGTGCTACCATGTTTAGATCTTGTGAGCTCCATTCATGATCAAGATCATCTATTTGTGATCATGCATGTTGTGTTTCTGGGATCTGATGGATATATATATTACTATGTCAGATTGGTTAATGATTCTATCTTATTGATTCTATCATTCTGTGTTGTTTGTGATATTGCATGCTCTCCGTTTCTAGTAGCTATCTTGGCCAAGTAGATGCTAGTGACTCCCAGAGGGAGTATTTATGCTCGATAGTGGGTTCATGCCTCTGTTTAATCTGGGGAAGTGACATAAATCTCTAAGGTTATAGATGTGCTGTTGCTACTAGGGAGAAAACAATAATCTCTTGTTCATAGAACAAGTGTATTGTTTACTTTACACACCTTGCTTAAAGCAGTTATCCGTTGCTTGCAACTTAATACTGGAGGGGGTTTGGATGATAACCTGAAAAGGTGGATTACTAGTCATAGATGCAGTTGGATGGTGGTCTATGTATATTGTTGTAATGCCCAATCAAATCTCATAGGATCATGAATGTCTAGTATTGCATTGTTATGCCTTGCTCTGTCCTGTCAATTGCCCCGCTGTAATTTGTTTACCCATCATGTTATGTTGTTTATCTTAAGGAGAACACCTCTAGTGAACTATGGACCCCAGTCCAATCTTTACCATTGATACATATTCCACTATTACTATTTACTTTCTACAAACCACCATTACCTTCCACACCATACAGTTAATCCTTTGTTTTCAGCAAACCGGTGAGATTGACAACCTCACTGTTCCTTGGGGCAAAGTATTGAGTTTGTGCTGTGCAGGTTTCCAAGTTGCTAGCAAAACCTTTGGGCTGCTTCCTTCCTCCTACTGGTTCAATAACCTTGGTTTCTACCGAGGGAAAACTTGTTGCTGATCTCATCATACCTTCTTCTTTGGTTCTCCCAACGAAGCTCTACAGTGATCTGAGGTACACATCATCAGTATGTCCATCACATCACTCTCCTAATGATATGATATTGTTGTTAATAACATCTCAATGTTCATGATCAGGAAACCATGATCATCTATTAACCAACAAGCTAGTATTACAAATAGGCTTTACTAGGGACTCTAACAAGTTTACAAATCACACAAGTATTAATATTTCCAGTTAATACAAGTAAACATTTCTCATAAATACAAATATATAATAATAACTACATTTATTATTGCCTCTTGGTAATATCTCCAACAGTCTCCCACTTGCACTAGAGTCAATAATCTAGATTACATGGTAATATACCGAACACCCATGGCGGTTTGGTGTTGGTCATGTTTTTCCCTCGGGAGAGGTTTAGTCAATGGATCCGCCACATTCAGATATGTGTGTACTTTGCAAATATTTATGTCACCATCTTGGACATGCTCTCGAATAGCATGAAAATGCATCTTGGTATGCTTTTGCTTCTTGTGTGACCTTGGCTCCTACGCATTCTCTATGGCACCCATGTTATCACAATAGATAGCCATTGGGTCAATCGCACTGGGAACCACACCAAGCTCCATAATGAACTCCTTAATCCATATTGCATCTTTTGAAGCCTCCGAAGCAGCTATGTATTCTAATTCAGTTGAAGATCTCGCCATAATGCTTTGCTTTGCACTCCTCCAGCTTACTGCTGCACCATTCAAAGTAAATACCGTATCCAGATTGAGATTTAGAATCATCCGGATCGGTGTTCCAACTAGCATCGATGTAACCATTAACAACGAGTTGTTCGTCACCTCCATAAGAAAGAACCATATCCTTAGTTCTTCTCAAGTACTTAAGGATGTTTTTGACCGCTATCCAATGATCCACTCCTGGATCACTTTGATATCTGCTAGTCAAACTAATAGCATATGCAATGTCGGGTCTAGTACATAGCATGGCATACATGATAGATCCTATGGCTGAGGCATATGGAGTCTTACTCATCCTCTCTCTATCTTCTACCGTAGCGGGACTTTGAGTTTTACTCAAGGTCGTATTGGGCAACATGGTCAAGAACCCTTTCTTGCTATCTTCCATTCCAAACCTCTTTAGAACTTTGTCCAAATATGTACTCTGTGAAGCGATATTAGGCGTCTCGATCTATCTGTATAAATCTTTATGCCTAATATGTAAGCAGCTTCGCCAATATCCTTCATTGAAAAACTATTATTCAAATAATCTTTGACACTTTTAGGAAGGTCTACATCATTCCCAATCAACAATATGCCGTCCACATATAGTACTAGGAATGCTATAGAGCTCCCACTCACTTTCTTGTAAATACAAGCTTCTCCATAAGTTTGTATAAAACCAAAACTTTTGATCACCTAATCAAAACGTTGATTCCAACTTTGGGATGCTTCCTTCAATCCATAAATGGACGTTGAAGTTTTCATACCTTGTTAGCATCTTTAGGATCGACAAAACCTTTGGGTTGTACCATATACAACTCTTCATCAATGTCTCCATTGAGGAACGCTGTTTTGACATCCATCTGCCATATCTCATAATCATAATATGCAGCGATTGCTAACAAAATCCTCACAGACTTTAGCTTCGCTACCGGTGAGAAAGTCTCATCATAGTCAACTCTTTGAATTTGTCGAAACCCTTTTGTGACAAGTCGAGATTTATAGACGGTTACATTACCATCAATATATTTTTCTTCTTGAAAATCCATTTGTTCTCGATAGCCTTTCGGCCATCCGGTAAGTCCACCAAAGTCCATACTTGGTTTTCGTACATGGATCCAATCTCGGATTTCATGGCTTCTTGCCATTTATTGGAATGTGGGCTCATCATCGCTTCCTCATATGTCGCAGGATCGTCGGTGTTGTCCACCAACATGACACTCATCACGGGATCATACCAATCGGGAGTGGTATGAGTCCTCGTCGACCTGCGAGGTTCCGTAGTAACTTCGACCGAAGTCTCATGATCACCATCATTAGCTTTCTCTCCTATTGATGTAGGCGCCACAGGAACTACTTTCGGTGCTGCGCTACTCTCAAACCCGAGAGAAGGTTCAACAACCTCGTCGAGTTCTAATTTCCATCCATTCTTGGCAACGAAGATTTTACCTTTGGATCTATGATAGAAGGTATACCCAATAGTTTCCTTCGGGTATCCTCTGAAGACGCATTTTTCCGCTTTGGGTTCAAGCTTTTCGGGCTATAGCTTCTTTACATAAGCTTCGCAACCCAAAACTTTAAGGAACGACAATTTAGGTTTCTTCCCAAACCACAATTCATACGGTGTCGTTTCAACGGATTTAGATGGTGCCCTATTTAAAGTGAATGCAGCAGTTTCTAATGCATAACCCCAAAATGATAACGGTAAATCTGTAAGTGACATCATAGAACGAACCATATCTAAGAGAGTTCGATTATGATGTTCAAACACACCATTACGTTGTGGTGTTCCTGGCGGTGTCAATTGTGAAAGTATTCCGTGTTTCTTCAAATGCTCGCCAAACTCGTAACTTAGATATTCATCTCTACGATCAGATCGTAGAAATTTAATCTTCTTGTTATGTTGATTCTCTACTTCACTTTGAAATTCCTTAAACTTATCGAAAGTTTTGGACTTATGTTTCATGAAATATTTATATCCATATCTACTCAAGTCATCCGTGAAAGTAAGAACATAACGATAACCACCGCGCGATGCTACACTCATCGGGCCACACACATCGGTATGAATGATTTCCAATAAGTCTGTATCTCGCTCCATCATACTAGAAAATGGAGTCTTAGTCATTTTTCCCATCAGACATGCTTCGCATCTTTCAAGTGATTCAAGAAGTCCATCGGAATGGAGTTTCTTCATACGCTTCACTCCAATATGACCAAGACAACAGTGCCACAATGGTGCCGCGGTGTTCTCTTCGTGGAAGATTGTGAAGAGACCCGGGCTTCTTCTTCGTGGATCTTGTGAAGTGGTTGTGGAGCTTGCCATCTCCGGAGTGGAGGAAAAGCTAGCCATAAGGAAAGGTCCTATTCCTTCGTGGGATAGACTCGGAGAAGAAGGTGAGCCTTTGTGGCGCGTGAGGAATCCTTCGTGGAACCTCACACCTCTCCAACGTGACGTATCCCCCTTCCTAAAGGTGGTGAACACGGGAATACATATTCGTCTCCGCGTGCCTCGGTTATCTCTATATCCGAGCTTACTTTCCTTGTGATAGCCATCGAGCTTGAAGTACTTATATCTTTCTTATCACTTGTGGTATATCTTGTGCTATCTTGCTTAGCTTAATTTGTTGTAGGTGCACTTAGTTGAGCCTAGTGTATTTAGGTTTTGTACTTGTAAAATAAATTTTAGTTTAATTCCGCATTCTATCAAGCCAAAACCGTAATAGTTTTAAAATTGCCTATTCACCCCCCTCTAGGCGACACATCTATCCTTTCAAAAGGCCCTTCATAAAGGGAAGCGGGGATTTCAAGTCTCAAAAGGAGCTTCCAAAAATTATGGTACTTGTTAGCTTTCAGCTCTCATTGCCCCTATCATAAGCATCTTGAAGTGATGAAGGTGAAAGTGAACAAATTGTGGAGTATATGCTTGACAAAGTATAAGTTGGCAATCTCATGTCCCTTGAATATGAGGGTCGCTCCTCATTCTACTCAAGTTCTTGTCATAGTAAGTACATGTGTATCCTAGAGAACCGCCAACGGGGTACCCCTTGCACATGGTACAAGAGCTATCCCATAACCAAAATGACAAGGCAAGCAGACAATGAGCATTTCAGCATTCTTCTTATTTACCATGGGAATATGCTGCTTTTTTCTCTCTTTCATTTTTTCTCATTTTTTTCTTTTTCTCAATCTCTTTTTTATAAGAAGAATGCTTCATAGATGTCACTATGATGATGCTGCAAGTTTGACCATGATTAGGCATGGCTTAGGCTAGCATCCCAGGCGTTTCTCTAACACATATACATAACTCCATGGACTTACAAGCTCCCCTTTCATTTCACACCAACGACGTCCATAGACAAAAGAGCATGATATCAACTATGTACAAAGTACAAGTGCAATGTTGAAAGCGTTCCTCGTGACAGCACGGTTTTGCTAATTCCAACGTATAAGTGCAAGCATATACAACATAGATGACTCAATGGTTCAAGTTTATCAGGGGCAAGAAAAATAAAGTGTTTCATCAAGTTCGTGAGAGCTTTAATCACTAAGTTTTCACATAACAAAATAATTTTTGATTGGAAGATAGATGAAAACAAGAATATACTTGGAATGGTGTAACACACCATGCATAGGAATTTATAGTGGACACTTTGGAATAACTTGGTTTCTTGGGAGTTGGATGCATGAGTAGATCTTACTCATACAAGTGGAGGCTAGCAAAAGACTAGGAGCGACCAACTAAGAGAGCAATAAAGGCCATAATCATGCAGAGCGACAAAACATTACTAATCAAAGCATAAAGTGGTACTACAAGTCAAGGACTAAATGATCATAGAATCTATTGTGACTTGCTCATAGTCATAACATGGTGTGAGCATGTGCCAAGTCAACCCAAACAAAGCATCAAAGGAGAATACCACAATACTATGCTTTTGTATGCTAAAACAATGCATGATTCCTTCAAGGCACACTAAACAATCCCAATTTTTTGGAACAAGCCATGCTAAATTAATAATAACTAAGCATCAGTTCAAAACAACACCTATCATGACATGCTAAAGTCTAAGTCACAGTCAAAGCAAGATCCTCTTGTACTACTCAAGCAAGAACTTTCTACTCCTTTCCAACACCAATTAACTTATTTGAAACAACACAGCGAGAACGGGGGTCTAAACTACTTTATTCAAGAAAATTAAGCAAAATAAGAAAACCAAACAAAAACTAAGACGCTCCAAGAACAACACAACAGTGCATGAAACAATAAAAACGAAGTGTCTAGAAAGACCTGAGCTTTTTATTAATGAAGAAGGGGATGCCTTGGGCATCCCCAAGCTTTGACGCTTGTACCTCTTGAAGATTTCTTGGGGTTACATGGGGTGACATCCTCAATATTGAGCTTTTGTCCATTCTTCATCTCATTACATCATTCTCTCTCTACACCTGAAATTTTTCCTTCATACAAAACTTCACACAATCTTCATTAGCAACATTAGTGTATTCAAAATATAATATACCCTTGGGTTTAGCTTTATAACAGCAAAACTTTCACTAAAAACACAATATACTATATCAATTCCCTCAAAAAGCTCAATTTCCCAAAAAGAACCCAAAAAGGAATCAAAAGAAGCAAATGCAAATAATGGCAGAAATCTGTCAAAACAGACCACCAGGTAGAAACTGAGTTTTTCGAAGACCTTCTGTTGCGCAAATCAAAAAATGTTGAACTAACTAAAGTTAGCTAACATACTGTGGGATTTATTTGCAAAATATTAGCTCAATACTACTTATAGAGATTCCTCACGAATGTTTACGGTGGAGCACAAAAATCTGTTTTGGGACAGCAACTCCCTAAATCTTACTTCCCTCTAATTAGAGGTCATTCTTGGCACAAAAAGCAAACAAAAAGGATAAGGAGAGGTCATTACTGAATTATTAACTTCCAAGACTCAAGAAAACTCTTGGGTTATCTCCCAACAAGTACTTTTCTTTAACGCCTTTAAGTTAGGCACAAGAAGCAAGGATCAAGTATTTTCAAATGAAGAATTAAGATTAATACTTCCAATCTCTTCAACTAGGAAAGGCATCTCATCCAAATGACTTTTTGAGGATCCCTTCTCATCTCTCCTTGGTTTACTACTTTCATTAAAAGGATTTTCAGGAACAATCCAATCAAAATTCTTTTCTAAGGCTTCATGCATTCCAACAAGTTTAAAGGGTATGGGTATCTTAATTTCCTCTCTAGGTTTGGTTTTATCTGAAGTACCCATAACATCTACACATAAGCCTAGCATATTAAAACGTCCAAAGAAATTTTTGGCTTCCTTAGCAACATCATTGAACTCTTTTAGTAAAGTTTCTAGGATAAAGTCTCTCTTTTCAGGATCATTTTCTTCTTTTAGTTTGAGAAACAAAATTTGCATCATGGGGTTAAGGTTAAAAAACCAAGCCTCCAACATATGAACTAAAGAAGCTACAACAATTTCATAATTAGGAGCAAGTTCTGCTATAGATCTATCCTCAATATCCTCATGTTTGCTAACATGATTAAAGAATTCTTCAATATTTTCTTTCCCAATTATGGATCACTACCTAATGAAAGGTATTTCAGGGTGAACTTGGGGATCAACATGGTGAGCTTGATCAAGGTGACAATTAGGGTAGGAACTATTTTTTTTGTTTTTGATAAGGGAAAGCAAACCAAACCAAACTATTTTTTTGGAGTTTTTGATAAAAAGAGGCAAACAAAACCAAGAAAAAGAAACTAAGCAAAACAAAAACAAAGTAAAGAGAAAGGTTGTGAAGGACTCCCCTTGTGAAGACGTCCTTAGCCTCCCCGGCAACGACGCCAGAAAATCTTGATGATGGGCATGTTGTCAACGCCTCGCTGGGAGACCCCAAGAGCAAGGTGTGATGAGCACAACAACAAGTTTTCCCTCAGTAAGAAACCGAGGTTATCGAACCAGTAGGAGGAAGGAAACGACTCAAAGGTGTTGCTAGCAACTTGGAGACCTGCACAACACAAACTCAAGACTTTGCACCAACGAACAGTAAGGTTGTCAATCTCACCGGTTTGCTGTAACAAAGGATTAACTGTATGGTCTGGAAGGTAATAGTGGTTTGCAACAAGTAAACAGTAACAGTGGAAGATGTATCAATGGTAAATATTGCACCGGGGTCCATAGTTCACTAGAGATTTTCTCCTTAGATAAACTAACATTGCATGCTCGGTAAACAAATTACAACAGGGCAATTGACAGGACTGAGCAAGGCATAACAATGCAATACTAGACATTCATGATCCTATGAGATTCGATTGGGCAATACAAAAAGATACATAGACCGCCATCCAACTATATCTATGACTAGAAATCCACCTTCGGGTTATTGTCTGAACCCCCTCCAGTATTAAGTTGCAAGCAACAGATAACTACTTTAAGCAAAGTGTGTAAGGTAAACAATCCACTTGTTCCATGAACAAGAGACCGTTGTTTTCTCCCTAGTGGCAACAGCACATCTACAACCTTAGAGATTTTTGTCACTTCCCTTAGATTAAATAGAGACATGAACCCACTATCGAGCATAAATACCCCCTCTTGGAGTCACTAGCATCTACTTGGCCAAGATATCTACTAACAACGGAGAGCATGCAAGATCACAAACAACACAGACATGATAGAATCAATAAGACAAAACCATTAATCAATCTGACATAGTAATCTCAATATCCATCGGATCCCCGCAAACACAACATGCATGATTACAAATAGATGAGATCTTGATCATGAACGGAGCCCACAAGATCTAAACATGATAGCACAAAGGAGGAGATACAACCATCAAGCTACTACATGGACCCGTAGTCCAAAGTGGAACTACTCACGCTTCATATCGAAGGTTGGCATGATGAAGAAGAAGGCCTCCGGGATGATCTCCCCTCCGGCAGGGTGCCGGGAAGAGCTTCAGAGCCCCCCGATCTAGGGACTATGGTGGCGGCGGCTACAGATGGTTTCGTGGAATATTGATCGGGTACTTAGGGTTTTGGCATTGGGGGGTCTTTATAGGTGAAGAGGTGAGGCAGGGGTGGTGGCCAGGGTGGTCACACCCCCAGGAGCAGCTAACCCTAGCCCGTGCCGCCAGGGGGTGTGGCCCCCTTGTGCCTCCCCTCCATCTCGTACTCTGGCTCCGTGTTCCCCACGGTAAATTACTGACTTTGGCTTTTGTCCCGTCCAATTCCAAGAATATTGATTTGATGCCTTTCTGGAACCAAAAACAGAAGTAAACAGGCAACTGGCACTCTGGCATCTTGTTAATAGGTTAGTACCAGAAAATATATAAAAACACCTCAAAGTGTAGACAAAGCAAAGCAAAGTAGATACTAAACAAGCATGGAACATCGAAATTATAGATACGTTTCCGACGTATCAGTTGTCGTCCACCAGCGTCAACTATTACAACTACTTTGAATAATAGACACACAGGTCTTAACAAAATTAAGAGACAACCATAAGTCTCTCGCCGGTTTCCAACTTACAATAAGGATCATTGCATACATCATATATAATCACAATAATGGCCATATCACATCACACCACACCCCTGCAAAACAAAGTTAGATGCCTCTAATTTGCTTTGCATATTTTACATGGTTTGGGGCATTCAATAAGTACCGTTCTAACTTATGAACAAGAACCACAACGTTGATGCATGAACTATCAAGTGCCCGTTGTAAATTGAATCTTCACTATGATGGGAGAGAAAGTCTCATGAACGATGTCATGTAAGGTTAGCCCGGGCCGCTTCATCCCACCATCCCGCAAGATACAAAGTACATAAGAAGAAATTAATAATAAAAGCACCACCGCCCACAATGACCATTGTGTTATACTCATGCAACAAATCTACATATAGACATGACTCTGATACCACTGTAGGGGTTCGTAGCATGGAAAACAAAAAAATTCTATCGCATGAACATATACAAGCCAAGATCTATCTACTAGATTGTAGCAACGAGTCGATAGAGTAATCACCCTCAAAGATTCCAAAGCGGTTAACGAGAGCGGATTCTCGTGGGTGATGTAGTCATTCACTTGCCAATCTCAAGATCGCGTAGACGATCCTTCCAGCGCCGTGTTCCGGCAGCGCTCCTGTAGTCGGTCACACGTTCGGTACTCGATGAATACCTTCATTTCCCTTGTCCCAGCAGGCAGTGGAGGTTGTAGATCTCTCCTCGTGATTCCGACAGCATGACAGCCTGGTGTCGGAGATAAGAGAGGAAATCCAGCAGGGCTTCGCCTAATCCGGAGCGGGTATGGTGGAGTAGAAGAGGGTCTCAACGATCTAGGGTTTAGAGGGCACTGATGAGAGGTGGTGGTCGGTGGCTAGGTCAAGGTCTTTCCCCAAGTCGACGACTTGGGAGGAGATCCCCTAGGTGGCGGCGGCTAGAGAGGGAGGCAACCAAGCTAGGGTTTGTTGTGAGGGGTAGGGGCACCCTACCCCTCCTTTTATAGGTCGGGAGGCGGAAAGGGGAGGGAATCCTCCCCCAATTCCACTTCATGTGGCCGGCGGCAAGGAGAGGGAGGAATCCTCCCTTAGATAGGATTCCTTCCCTCCCTCCACTTGGAAACCAATGTTCCAGTTTGACTTTTTTTCAAACTAG
The DNA here is from genome assembly GCA_910589765.1 of Avena atlantica. Classification (NCBI taxonomy): domain Eukaryota; kingdom Viridiplantae; phylum Streptophyta; class Magnoliopsida; order Poales; family Poaceae; genus Avena; species Avena atlantica. The sequence goes on from OU342739.1 coordinate 442,757,395, forward strand.
CCTTTTGACTTTCAAACTAGAGTTTGATTTCTCTTCTCCAAGTGTCCAGCCAAGTGACCTAGGACATGATGCAACCATTCTACTTTTTCATGACACATCCATGTACCCTTCCCCTTCCGGATCGGTGGACCTTCTAGACCCTTCTAGAACATTCCGGTGAACACACCGAAACCATTCCCGGACTCCGGAATCGGACTTTCCTTATATGAATCTTATTCTCCGGACCATTCCGGATCTCCTCGTGATATCCCGGATCCCATTCGAGACTCTAAACTACATTCGGTCTCTTTACTTACTTTCCATATCTACTAAACAACATCGAATCCTTAAGTGTGTCTCCCTACGATTCGCGAATTATGCAGACATGATCGAGACTCTTCTCCGATCAATAACCAATAGAGGAATATGGAAATTCATATGGCTCCCACATATTTCTACGATTACTTCATGATAGAATGAACCATTTACATATGATACCAATTTCCCTTTGTCTCACGATATTTTACTTATCCGAGGTCTGCTCATCGGTATCTCTGCATACCTAGTTCAACCTCGTTACAGATAAGTACTCTTTACTCGTTCCTGTGATATGTGATCCCTTGTGAGCCAGTCACATGCTTGCAAGCTAATTGGATGACATTCCATCGAGAGGGCCCAGAGTATATATATCCATCATATGGATGGAAAAATTCCAGTCTTGATCCATGTGCCTAAAAACATACTTTCCGAACACTCAATGCCACCTTTATAACCACCCAGTTACGAAGTGGTGTTTGATGTCATCAAAGCATCCTTCCAGTGATGGTGATTAACATGATCTCATGGTCGAAGAATTTAGGTTACTATGTATCTGAAAGCTTATAGAAAACGAACTATTGAAATTACTTGATCTTTATGATATGCTTAATTATAGGAGTATGTCCATCACATCATTCTCCTAATGATATGATCTTGTTGTTAATAACATCTCAATGTTCATGATCAAGAAACCATGATCATCTATTAACCAATAAGCTAGTATTACAAAGAGGCTTTACTAGGGAATCTAACAAGTTTACAAATCACACAAGTATTAATGTTTTCGGTTAACACAAGCATGAATGTAAACATTTATCATAACACAAAGATATAATAATAACTACTTTTATTATTGTATCTTGGACATATCTCCAACACTATAAAGTTCACTGAACTTGAGTAGTAAATACTACAACAACAATTGAATGGTTAATAAAACTACCAACTGTGTCAGTGCCTTTGGTATTGCTCCCTAGGGGCTATGCGATAGTGGTAATGCTTTTGGCTGGGTTATGTTTGGTGTTAGTATCATCAAGTTGGTTTTGAATAGGATTGTCTCATCTCTCTCTAATAGACGACATTTGTGTCGTTTCTCTATAGGTTTTTTAGTGCATGCTTTGATGCCGCTTTCCACCATACCCTTGTAGGCGAGAGCAGGAAAATTCTAAATCTCGCTAAGTACTTGCCTTAGTACTTACCCTTGTTTGTGTTTTCTCCCTTGTGTTAGCAATCGTTGGCCCGACTTTAATAGCTAATATATTGACGATGTTAGCAAGGTTTCCTTTTCGGCTTGGCCTAGGCAGGGTTATGGACGTCATTGGTGGCTGTTAGTCCAATTTGTATTCTTATCTATACTTTGATGCTGTATCACTTTCAATGTGATTTCGATCTTTATAATGTATAATCGTATCCTTAACTCGTTGAGTCGTTGTTGTATATATATATATATATATATATATATATATATATATATATGTTTCTTGTGAGTTCCATCGTGTACTATTGTGTAATGGTATTACTTCATTTCCACCAGCACATAAGTTCTTGATGGGCGTATTTGAATCGTTTATATGCGGGTTTGGCGGGAATCACTAAAATCTACACAGGGTCGATTCGATGGTGTTATAAGATACAAGTTTACCCATGTTAAAATATGACGACGGTAGTCTGATCTACTCCTGCTATAAATCAATATAATGGTAATGAGTGCACAATTATAATGAGAATGGTTTGTTGCGGTAAGGGCTTCTGTCGGCCAGTTTATATAGGCGGCCATACATAGGGTTACATGGCAACTCTTAGCTAGACAGGTTACAAAGTTTTAGACTAATAATATGTATACTACAATGTCTAGTCCTCCAAGGCCCCGCCTTCTAGTCTAAAGTGGTCGTCCATTACTTTCCTTTACCTAACTAGGCTTTCTTCTCTATTTTCGGAAACTGGGCCACCCGATACGCCATGGACCTTACCATTATCTAAGGGCCATCTGGGCTTGCTGGAATATAGATATGCTGGCTGACATGGATATACCCTACGGGTACATAACGTTGGTATACCTGATCCAACCCAAGGAAGGCCCATGTGAAGACCTGTAGTCCATGAAGATTTCGGGTGGCCTATGCCCATGGAGATTTCGACTCCTTGGAGGACAAGTCTAGCTGTAGATAGAATTTCAAAGGGTTCAACCCTAATCTGTAACTGACTCGACCTATCCCCGGAACCTGGCCTATCTATATAAGGGCCAGGAGGGCACGGCGAGAAGAATCTCAAAACCTCATACACACACCTCACGCTAGATTGCATCTACGCACCCCCTGTAACGTTCGGTTCCGCCGTAATCAAGAATAGACAAGCAGGAGTAGGGTTTTCCCTACGGGGGCCTGAACCTGGGTAAACCTCGTGTCCCCATGTTGCTTGCATGTTAACCATCTCGCGACTTCCAGCATCCCCGTATTCTCCAAAACCCAAGTCCATAACAATGGGCATTGACGAGTCAAACCCTCATCAATTGGCGCCTTCTATGGGAAGCGGGACGCTGATCGTGTGGTCGTGACGGTCCCATCCGAAGCGATCTATGATTCCTCGGCGACTAAGAATCACCTCCTCTTCGGCGCTTTCGACTTCAACGCCCACTCACCGGCCACCCACAAAGATTTCGAGTCTGTAGGAAACAGAATCGAATGCTATTCGGGAGCTTCTGCTTGCAGGTGGGGAAGACCGTCACCCTCCGCCTCCCAGAGCTGGTGCCACTTCCATCAATCAGGCCCGCTTCATGGGTCCCACCGATCGATGCCCTGCGTATGTCGATGCCAACGGGCGATTCGGATGACAGGAGCAGCTGCAACTCCGACTTGTGCGATCTCCCTTTGGATGAAGGAACCTATGGTTCCGGATCTGAGAGCTGCGGGAGCAGCGACCCTCTCCGTGAGCGCTACCTGTGCACCGTCATCCACGGTGGCGACATCAAAAACATAGCCGATCCACCACTGGACCCCCTCCCAACCCTTAGGTTGAGAATGCCAGAAACAAGGTGAACCCGACAAATAGGGGAGATCGGGGCGCTGAGGGCGTAAACCGTCCCCATAACCAAATCCACCTCAATGAAGAGGGCTGGGAAATCGCACGCGAGGCTGTATGGGGCAACCACATCCTACCTATGGACGCCTACCGTGACTTTCCGATGGCCTACCATTGGCTTCTGATCGATGAGCACAATCGACATGTCCAGCTACAAGGCGAGCTCGAAAAGCGCAAGTAAGCAGCTAACGAGTCCAGCATGCGGTGAGTTACTGCTCTCCGCCGCTGGCGGCTCCTCTTTGCACGGCAACAACACTAACAAGTATCGCTCTCGCCTGGAGCGCATGGACCCCGCTACACGGCGCGAGGTCACCAAGACACTCGACTCGTCCTTCATGACGATGAACTTGCAAGGCAACATCATGCAAAAAAAACGTAGGCCGCGATCATGACGGCCACCACCTATCTCGCGTCTAACCCACCACCAGCGGGAGACCCGAAGAACGCGATCCATAAGTCTGCGCTAGCAGGCCTCAGACTCATTGGAGCTGCGCTCCACGATCAAACCCCCGCAGAGCCAAAAAAAAGGCCGCGATCAAGTTCACTCGAAGCCGCACACCCTCATCCGAGGAAGAGGATCATGACCTGCCCCGACACCGTCGGAGTCCACGATGCTGCAGCAGCAACTACGACGCTCGTAGCGAGCTCACACAGCGCAAGATTGACAAATCACGTGTTAAGCGTGCGTGCTCAACTGAGTCTGAGGAGGAGGATGACGGAGAACTGTGCGAATCTAGATGCTTTAGCAGATCCATCACTGGCAGTATACCCATTTAGTATATCCCAAATAGTAGTAGCCCCTTTAAGGTCCTCAGTCACCTTGTTCATGATGCTCGAGCAATCCGTCTTGTAGTTAGTCGGCAAGTTGGTTATAGTGAAGCTCTCCCAAAATAGAATATTGGTTCCCTTGTCTTAATATTTCTTGAGACAAACTATTCCCTTATCTCCACCGTGTTAGCAAAGTGACACTACAGTTATACACTTTTCTTCAACACTGACATAACGACATGTTTGCAATCATGGCGATTTTTCCGGTGTAAAATCTAAAGAGATTAATTGTGCAGTTACCGTGACATGTTGCATTTACTGCACTCATCCTATATACGTGTCTTCCATCCATGCTAAATCTGCCCACATTCACACCCACCACGCATCGTGGCGCTAGGGCATAAATAGTGTCTCACCGATAACTTTTCCGTCCATTCTCATCTTCACTGTTTCCCCTCGTCTTCCTCCTTGAGCACTCATAATGATCCAGATCATACCCTATAGCAAAGAGAAACCCTTCCAAAATCTTCCACAATCATGGTGATTTTTCCGATATAGAATCCAAAGAGATTGTGTAGTTACCGTGATAGGTTGCATTTACTGCACTCATCCTATACATGTGTCTTTCATCCACACTAAATCTGCCCACATTCACACCCACCACGCACCGTGGCGCTAGGGCATAAATAGTGCCTCACTGGTAACTTTTTCATCCATTCTCATCTCCACCGTTTCCCATCGTCTTTCTCCTTGAGAACTCACAGCGATCCAGATCATACCCTATAGCAAAGAGAAACCTTTCTAAAATCTTCCGCAGATCATAAGATATATGTTTATAATATACTTATTTAATTATTATTGTTGTTGATATTTTTTTTAATATATGTGGTCAAAGTTATAAAACATTAACTTATTTACCAAGTTATATGCCACCTATTTGGGAACAAATAGAGTATAATATGTTTTCAAATGGAGAAGAAAAGGTCGTTACTGGCTCTCTTTGGTCCTAAAGATAATATGAGAAAGATAATCCTCACTCGTTGTTCGCAAATGCCTTGGATAGTAGTTCATAGAAAACAGATGTGCCATGTTGGACGAAGAAATTGATAAGCCCTCTGATTCATAATAAGTGTGGCCATAGAGTTACATGAATTTTACACACCCGCACGAGCAGATGATTATGACTGAAGTGATGGATCCATCTTCCTCCTTTCTCCCGGATAGCCAAACAATGCAATCAAAATCGTAAAGGTAATACCAACTGACATTGCATTTTTCGTGTACTCGACCAATTTTTCCTGTCGGTGTGAGCATTTTCCCATGTCGGTGGCGAGGACCTGCAGAAGCTCAAACATGAGTTGTATTCTTAAATTTTGGATATGGCTTTGGTTTCCTTTTAGGAAATTCAAGGATATGTTTGGTTCTAGGGCTCCGGTTAAGTAAATAACACAAAATGAGTTTATTCTTAAAAAATGAAACTACAATTTCTTTCATAAAAATTCAACAGCTTTGAATAAGTACGATGGTAGTAACAAATTTTTCAGAATGGGCAGCTGGAGTTGGGTGGAGGCTCCACGGAGTTCGAGGTCCGGCGACTTCATGTCCGCCAGGGGACGTGGGACGTCTTCTCCCAAGGCTTGAACGATGGCACGTCCTGCTCCATGCCGGCGTCTTTGAGTTGCAGAAGGACTGGAATGCATTTTTTTTATCTTTGTTGGGCACCTTTCTGTAATGTTCTTTCTTTAATATTATTGTTTTCCTTGCAAAAATATATATGTGTGGTTTAAATCTGTATATATATTTGCCCTAGACCGATCAGTTTCAAAGCAAATTTGGACTCTGGCATCCTTTCCTTCCGCATATGAATCATCATCATAGTACTATTTTTTATTTTAGTACAAGAGAAGATAAAAGAAAATGGTTGTGCCGGTAAAGTACCTTTGCGTTGCTACTTCGTCTGGGACCGGTGTTGGAGAAGGGAGAGACACGTGAGGAATAGACAGGCTTGCCGCTGTGGAATAGCCTCGGCAAGATGCTCTGTTGCACCTCCGTAACAGCCGCCGCAGCCTGCGTTGGCTGCAACGCGCGGCCTCCAATCCTCCTCGCCGCGTATCGAATCGCCGCTGCCGCCATGACTTGCTTCGCTCAATCTTGTCGGACCCTAGCGCGCGCCTTGCGTATGTGTTTACCTGTGGACAAAGAGTGTAATATCCTCAGAATCGGCCCTATGCAAGTTTTAGCGAAACCCGTCAAACTCGTATAGAAACGATTTAAAGGTGTCCACCAGGCACTTTCGTGCGGGTGGAAAACGAAGTAATATCATTACACAATAGTTCACGATGGAACCCACAGAACAGATATATACAACGACGACTCAATGAGTCAAGAATACAGATATACAGTACAAAGATCCAAATCACCTTGAAAACAATACAGCGTCCGAGTACGGACAAGATGCAAATTGAGGTAAGAGCCCTGAAGAATAACCAAAGGCGTCCATAACCCTGCCCAGGCCAAACCGGAAGGATAACCCTGCTAACGACGTCGATCTCAAAACCTGCTTAAACAAAAGGGGTGCCGACAAAGGGCAAAGGAAAAAGAGAGAACGGTCAGTACTGAGGCCAGTACACGGCGAGGCTAGAATTCGGCGGTCCTCGCCTACATAGATATGGTGGACTGAAGCGGCAGCGCGGCATGCACTAAACAACTTATAGAGACTCGATACAACTAGCGGCTATTAGAGAGGGGTAAGAAAGACCTATCCGGATCCAACCTGATGCTACCACCAAACATACCCATCCTAGTGTTTCCCCCTCGAGACCAAACGAGGAAGTCAACCGAGGAACTCACACCGTTGGCAGTTTTATTCATTCCGTTATAGTTGCGGCAATTACTAGTCAAATAAAGATGGCATGAGTCATCCTGATATAATAAGCAGTGGACAGTTTTAGTTAAACATTCTGTTGTAGTTGCAACACTTACTAGTCAGATACGATTAGCATGAGACATCCCAAACCCAGCAGTTGTTGGTACTTTTATTTAGCCATTCCGTTGTAGTGAAGCTGATTACTAGTCATATCGGATACAAGTCAAATTATAACAGTAAACTTTAGTTATAGTTGTCTATGATCAAGAACTGTGCTCCAAGTCGTCCATAACCGCGGACACGGCTTTTCGAAAAGATTTAACCCTGCAGGGGTGCACCAAAGTATCCACACGCACTTCGACCCTTTTTGCCAGATCAGTTAACATACACCCATCGGTATGTCGGCGGGGCCTAAGTCATGACGTTTCCCAGACCCAAAGCAAGTACATGGGGGCCACCCCACTAAGCTACCCGCAACGAAGTCGGCCGGTCTCCGAGACGGACTCAGGGTTTGTGTAGACGGCTGTAAACGACTGGAAACCCAAAAGTGTGACTGGGCTTGTCGATACAGCGAAAACGTGTCACGATCCTAAACAGTACAGGTGCTCCTCGCACAATCGTAAATAAAGCAGTAAAGCATGGCATAAGTACAGGATAGTAATAAAGCCCCAAACTACTTGTGGCCCCCGGTACAATACTTTGAAATCAGGTACTAATCGATGGGGGTGCCCACACACCCCACCTGTGGTTAGCGCGCTCGATCTCGGAACAGGTGTCAAGAACTCGGGGTCCTACGGGACACCAGTGAGCGGTTAAAATCCAAATATTGTCTATTATCCACCGGTGCCTCTGCATTTACCTACTTTCAATTTTAGTTATTAAACAGTAATTAAAGTCATGATCACCTACAACATTAAACATGCGGCAACACTCCAACAACTGTGGTACTTGACGACACGCAACAGCACTTGAGCAAGCGACTACGACGCGCAAGTCCAACTATCTACCAAACAATCGGTAATAGGATGTGTCCAAGGCAATATGAGGCTGCAATGGATATCACGGGTACGAAAACTAGAGCATCGCAACATAGATAGCAATAGATCAACAGGAGGGAATAAATACTATAAAAGTAAGATAGGTAGAAAAGGGGATATGCTCGCCTGAAAACATTGTTGAAGGTTCATCCGAAGATCGGGTCGACACTCGCATCAACTCATCGGCCTAATCCGTGAAGAAGCAAAGCACTAGAAGAAACACCGGATGGACTATTTAACACTACGGTAGAAAATCGGGCATGATGCACGTATGATGTATGACATGGCAAAGGTGCGATGCAATTAGATCATATTAAGCGGAACCGAGGCCCCGACAATTAATTAATAGGTTCATGTTGTTTAGATACCCTGCAATTTAAATGTTGTCTTAAAATGGCAAAATATATCACCGGTTCGCTACACAAATTTATATGGGACCAATATAAGACTAGATTTGCCCGCATATGGATCCCATATTTAATTATAAGGTGAATCGGCATAATGCCCCAACCCACATGATATGCATGCGAGATGAACAATTTAATATGCAACAATTTGATATTACATTTATAAAATAGGGCTCGAGAAAGGGGTCACACATTAGTGTCGAAGATCTTGGGGTCTGAGGGTTTGACAAGATCGGTCTTCGAATCCGGGAAGGAGGCCTTCGGATCCTCGGGTCCGTGAAGGAGTGCTTGGCGTCCGGCGGTAGATCTTGTTGATTCCACTCCGAAGGCCTTGTTGTTCTGCAGTGGAGATCATGGGGTCATCGGGGTCCGGGTTCGCTGGGATCGGTCTTCGGTTTTCCATGTTGGCGCACCCGAGGTTCTCGGCGATCTTTGTAGATGACCAACGGGTTTAGGGTCTCGGCGTCGGTAGATCTTGGTGTCAAAGGCACGGCATCAAATCGGCGGGGTCTTGTCGAAGAGACTATCTTGGCACCTTAATCTCGCATGGGATATGGTCCTTGGACAACACCATCTACAGACGTCCACCGAAGCTTGTGGTCAAACTCATAACACCAAACAAACAGAGGCAAGGCGAGCCTTGCAACGCTGGCGGCGGGCTCCTGGCTTCGGTTGCAGATGGAGGAGGGAAGCCCTGGGAGGAAGGAGCACGCCTGCGTGGCTGGCCGAGCGGGAACCAGAGGAGGCAGGACAGGTAGAGGGCAGCGGCGGACGAGGTGGGCACGATCGCGGTGGGGGAGGACGCGCGGCGGTCGTGGCCAGCAAGGAGGGACCGACGGCGGCGGCGCCTGAGACGGATGCTCGCGGCCGGAAGCGGAGGCCGAGGGAGGACCTGGTGGCGGGGTGGCTCGGAGGGAAGGAGGACAGGCTCGAGGAGGGGCGAGAGAGAGGAAGCAGCAGCAGAGGCCTAGCGGCGGCGGGCTTGACGCGGAGGAGAGGGAAGTCCGCGGCGACGGCGACTAAACGCGGGTGAGGTGGTTGGAGAAGGACGGCGCTGCCGCGGCGCGGCGGGAGAAGGCATAGAGGAGGCCGGTGCGTCCGGGAGAGGGAGGTCAGCGTGGCGCTGGAGAAGTGGGTGGAGGCGGTGGTGGACGGCGAGGAGACGCCCGGGGCCAGCGCAGCAACGGCCGGGCGGCGGCGGTCAAGGTCGGCGACGACCAGAGGCAGGGGTAGGTGGAGCTACCGGCAAAGGGGCAGGAGGGGGCTGCGGCGCTGCCTCGCGGGGAGAGGGAGAAGGCGACAGGGAGGTGGGGATGTGCGCCTGTGGATGGGGCCAGGTGGGGAAGTGGTGGGGCCGGGCGGAAACCAGGGGGTGGTGGGACGCGTGCAGGTGGGGGGTGCGTGCATCTGCGTGTGTGCCTGTGGGGTTGGTGTGGGGACGTGGAGGGAGTGTGTGTGTGGGTGGCCAGCGGGGTGATGGTAGGTGGCGGTGGTTGATTGGATGGAGGAAGGGCCAGGCTGATGTGGCGCCAAGGGATATGTTGGGGTGAGGTGGAGGGGGGCTGGGTAGATTAGGTTGGGGTAGGAAAATGGTTTAGGTAGTCCGGTTTTGTACTGGGGTGGCCGACTGGGTCGGATCGGCCCGGTACGGCTGCCCCTAAAAATATAATAAAAGTTTTAATATTTAAAATGGGGCTTTTGAAAACCGTTGGTAGACAAAGCAAAATATTCCAGAGACCCGGGTTTTGTGTTTGGATAAAGACGGGGCGTCCAGAAGACAAAAATAGATTTTTCAAAAATGGTTTTATGCAAACAAATGCAATATGACATGACGATGCTCAAATGCAATGTGGCATGATGACATGAGCATGCGGTCATGATGATGCAGTGCACAAAAACATAGCGATTTTCTAGTAGTGGTTTTAGCGGGATGCCACAATTCGACACCACTAACAATGGATCTCGCCCTCGAGATCCACCACCCCCGAGATATGAGAACCATGATCGAAGGGATGTAGTTCACCATGTAGCGAATCAAGGCCAAGATAACAGAGGAAACCCCGGAAACAATGGGCGCAATGAATATAGAGAGCACCATCAGTCATACTGCATGTTCACCATGGAGCAGCAGGATAAATAGAGCATCCAGCACCGACATATGGAAGTGAATGCGGTCATGCCGGCAGTCCCGAGGTATATGGACTTGTCGGATCAAGAAATAACTTGGAGTATCAGGGATCATCCCAAGATCATGCCAAACCCTGGATCGTATGCCTTGGTGCTTGATCCGATGTTTGTCGGGCCAAGCATTAATGTAAAGTTCTCAAAGGTGCTGATAGATAATGGCAGCAGTATCAACATCATGTACAAGGACACAATGCACAAGCTCGGCATTTCTTAGAATATGCTTCAGTCGACCAGAACAACTTTCCATGGCATCGTGTTGGGGTTGTCATGTGAGCCAATCGGAAAAGTCTGGGTAGATGTGTTGTTCAGCACAAGGGAGAATTGCAGGGCTGAGAACTTAAGAGTTTGAGGTAGTGGATCTAGAAAGTTGTTACCATGCGTTACTTGGACGACCATCTTTGTCAAAGTTCATGACAAGTTGTCACATTATCTACTTGAAGATGAAGATGCTCGGACCATAGGGAATAATCATTGTTGTAGGAGACTACAGAAGATTGATGGAATGTGCCTCGGCCGGGTCAAATCTGGCCAAATCTTTGGTAATTGCAAGAGAGAAAAGGAGAATTTAGGAGGTTGCAGCTTTAGCTTAGTCGACACAGCTCAATATGCCGGAACTTACTAACCCCCACGGAAGTGTGTCCTTCCAGCCGACTAAGGAGACAAAGAAAATCTAGATTAAAGATCAGTTTCTAGAGCGCACTGTTACAATTGGTGTCGGCCTGAATGATAAATAGGAAAGCGAGCTCACCAGCTTCTTCCGTGAGAATCAGGATATCTTTGAATGGTCCACTCAAGACCTGCAAAGTGTACCAAGGGAGTTGGCTGAGCACTCTTTGCATGTAAGGCCAGGAGCAAGGCCGGTGAAGTAACCTCTCCGCCGCTTCGCCGAAGATAGGAGAAAAATAATTGGTGATGAGATAGCTCGGCTCCTTGCAGCCGGGTTTATTATGGAGGTACTTCATCCAAATTTACTATATAATCCGGTGTTGGTTGAGAAGAAGAAGGATGATCCAAATGTAGTTGTAGTTTGGCGAATGTGCATCGATTACACGAACCTGAATAAGGCGTGTCCTAAAGATCCTTTTCCTTTGCCTAGGATAGACCAGGTTATTGATTCAACCGCAAGATGTGAACTCTTATCATTTGTAGATGCGTATTCTGGTTTCCACCAATACCGTTAAACCCGGTTGATCAAATAAATACTTTGTTTATCACCCTGTATAGGGCTTATTTCTATCGTACCATGTCGTTCGGCTTACGCAATGCAGGGGCCACATATCAGAGGTATATGCAAAAGTGCTTGCATGATCAGATTGGCAAAATGTCCAAGTATATGTTGATTATGTGGTGATAAAAACCAAAGAGAGCCATACGCTCCTAGATGATATCTGACAAACATTCGCGAATCTGAGGAGATTCCGAATGAAGCTTAACCCGAAAAATGTACCTTTAGTGTACCAGCCGGCAAAATGCTGGGTTTCCTCATATCTAGCCGAGGTATAGAGGAAAATCCGACTAAGATTCGGGCAGTGGAAAGAATGGAACTGCCGAAGTGTCTTAATGATGTTCAAAAATTTACCGGATGCTTGGCGTCCTTAAGTCAGTTCGTAAGTCGGCTGAGGGAAAAGGCATTGCCCTTATATCAATTGACGAAAAATGCAGATAAATTTATCTGGACACCTCATGACGATAATGCCTTTCATGAATTAAAGAAAATGTTAGCCTCTGCACCAGTCTTAGCCTCACCACTGTCAAAAGAGCCTCTGTTTCTCTACATAGCAGCGACTAACCGAGTCGTAACTGCAGTAATAGTGGTTGAGCGTGACGAGGAAGGTAAGTTGGTACATAGGCCGGTTTATTACCTAAGTGTGGTACTATCTGCCTCAAAGCAAAATTATCCACACTACCAAAAAATAGCCTATGGTGTATACATGTTGGCTAAAAATCTAAAACATTATTTTGAAGAACACCCTATCAAAGTGATTTTCGAGGCACCAATAACCGAGATAATGAGAAATAAAGATGCAAGAGGCCGAATAGAAAAATGGGCAATTGAGTTATCCCCCTATGCATCGCAATTTGATAGACGAGATGCGATCAAATCTCAGGCAGTGGCTGATTTTTTGTCGATTGGGCCGAAATGTAATATGAACCCCCAATGCGTGATCTGAATTATTGGACGATGCATTTTGATGGATCCAAACTGAGAAATGGGTTAGAAGCCGGGATAGCACTAACCTCACCCAAGAAAGACCAACTGAAGTACGTGCTACAAATACACTTTGCTGCATTAAACAATGTAGCCAAATATGAAGCACTTGTTCACGTCCTAAAATTGGTAAAATAAATTGGCATACGTAGGATTTTTTGTTTCGGTGATTCGGACCTAGTAGTCCAACAAGTATCAGGTCACTGGGATGCATTGGATGGGAACATGGCCTTATATAGATTCCATGTGCAATAGATGAGTGGCTATTTTGATGGATGTGAATTTCATCACATACCTCGGGCAAAAAATGATGTCGCAGATACCTTGTCAAAATTTGGTTTGACTAGGCAATCGATCCCACCTAGTATCGCTTTAGAGCACCTGAGAAAACCATTAATCATACCTTCCCTAGAGTCTGAGTCAATTCATATCTCGGCAGATCAAAGATCCGAAATAGTCTCTATGGAGATAGATAAGAGGAACCAGCCAAGTAACCTGGGGACTGACTCAGCAAACCCGGGGACTGAATTGTAGGACTCGGGGACTGGTCAGAGTAATTTGGCAGAAATTATGTCCGGAGAAGCAATGGAGATTGATGAAACAATTACCCCGACGCACGAGGTACCAGAATGAGCACGGCCAATATTTCTATTCCTCAAAGATGAGATCTTGCCGAATGATGAAGTTCTTGCTAGGAAAATTGTGAGAAGGGCAAAGGCCTACACGATAATAAACAAAGAATTGTATAAGAGAAGTGTAACAAATATGCTGCAAAGGTGTGTTACCCTGGCAAAAGGGCAAGAAATCTTTTTAGATATACATCAAGGAGAATGCGGACATCATGCTTCATCTAAAGCCCTAGTGGCCAAAGCATTCCGGAATGGGTTTTATTGGCCTAGTGCATTAAAAGAGGCACTAGAATTGGTGAAGAAATGCAATGGTTGCCAGAGATATGCCAGCAAAATTCACATGCCTTCATTCGAATTAAAATCAATACCCATCACTTGGCCATTCTCCATATGGTGCCTAGACATGGTCGGACCATTTAAGTCGGCTTGGGGTGGCATGACCCATATCTTGGTCATGGTGGACAATTTCACAAAATGGATAGAGGTAAAGCCTATAAGATAATATGATGGGCCCATAGCTGTGAAATTCCTTAAGGATATCATCTGGAGGTATGGATAACCACACAGTGTTATTACAGATAACCGCACAAATTTCACCGAGGGAGATTTTGCTCGCTTCTGCAGGGATAAGCACATAAGAATCGATGTGGCATCGGTAGCACATCGCGTCGAATGGATAACTGGAAAAATCAAATGGACTTTTATTGTCCGGGATAAAACCCCGGCTCATAGAACCACTGCAAAGGTCGGCGGGGTGTTGGATTGAGGAACTCTCGGCCGTATTATGGAGCCTAAGAACCACTCTGAATAGATCAACAAGCTTCACGCCATTCTTTCTTGTATATGGGGCAGAAGCTGTGTTACCAGCCAACATAGTGCATGATTCGCCTAGAGCCATCCAATACACAAACGCCGAAGTAAATAAAATATCTCGACAATACGATGTTGATTTATTAGAAGAGGCAAGAGAATTGGCATTGTCCAGATCAGCCATATATCAACAGGATCTCAGACGCTATCATAGCAATAAAGTGAATCCCCGAGTCTTTCGGGGAGATCTAGTGCTTCGGCTCGTGCAATGCACAGTCGGCATGCATAAATTTTCACCCCCATGGGCGGGCCCATTCATTGTGAGCAAAGCACTGCATAATGATGCATACTATCTCATAGATGCTCAAGCACCTGAGAAGAATAAGGTGGACAAGTCAGGAGATGAGTCAAAAAGGCCATGGAATGTAGCTTTACTTCGTCCCTTTTACACTTAGAGGAAGTGTATTATATCCCATACTATCATATGTCAGATTTGTATGTAGAAAATGAATTAATCAATGAAACTTCGGCACCTGGAACTATGACTCAGAGACTACTCTATCTTACTTGTTCTTATCTTAGACATCCTTCATATGGCGGCTGGCTTATATGTCCAATTCTTAAGTCGAGTTAGTAATGTGTTGGCAGCAAAGGCCAATTCTTCAACTTACTATTGTCCAAAGAGGGGCTTCACGGTAAGCAAGATAAGAGCCGGCAAAAACCAAGCACACGAAAAATGACTAAGGAATGGATTTTATGCGAGCCGACGCATGTTTTACCGTTTTCTAACCTCTATACTTTCCGTATTTTGTTATTCTGCGTGCTCATCATAAACTATCGTTTATGATTCCTAAGCATAGGTAATTCGGTTTATTCATCTCAGAAACGTAAGTCGAATGCTGCAAATGGTAGACGCAAGCCGAATAATTGACTTAGAATAATAAACAACATGAAATTAAGAACAACATCTAAAAAATTTCGATTTATACAGACCACATAGTACCAAAAGAACCAAATTGTCTTATACACCATGCACCCGGCATACCGGGGACTTAATGAATACGAAGTTTTTAAGTTCACGCAGTGGTCGCTGCCGGGTCATCAGTAGGCGGAGGAACGGTTTCCTCAGGAGCATGGGTCTCAGAAGTGGGTGCCTCGGCCACGACCGGAGCAGCAACTTTGGGAGAAGGGGTCTTCGGGGTTACCTGGGCCTTAGCAGAAGTTACCTCGGCCTCAACCGAAGTAGTCGTGACATCTTGAACATCAGACGTTTTGCGCCGAGCTTGAGAAGCCTTGGTCCCCTTGGAGGAAGACCGAGCCTCAGCATGTTTCTCCGAGTCATCTCCCGGTTCATCCGAACTACCAGACTCTTCTTCAGAATCTTCTTCATCCCCAGAGCCTTCCTCGGATTCATCATCTTGTACTTCCTCAACATTCTCTTCGGCTTCATTTGGAAGGAAGCTCGTCCCCTCATTCCATTCATGAATGTTGGCATACTCGATGAGTTGGTAGGCATGAGCTTGGAGACGAGCAATGTGATCTGGATCGCTGATCCAAGGGGAGCCGACGCAAAAATTCATCAAGATATCGAGAGAGACATTCTCGTACCATGTTAGGACAACAGTGAGTGCCATATCAGCCCCGGCTCGCCCTACAGATTCCCTCCAGAGATTCAGCTGAGCCTGGCAGTCCATCAGTTTATCCGCAAGCACTTCGACCTTAGTAATTTTCGTCTCATTCAGCTAGAGTACATGGAATACCTGGATCGCTGCGTCCACCAAGTCTTTCCCGAATGTCCTCATGGGATTAAGGGCAACGGGGACATTGATCAAATAATCCTCCATGGAGTATTCTTGATCCGGGTCGTTGGGACACCTCGACAAGCCCGAGCAGCCACCACGGCTTTGCTGCTCACAGGTATAGCCTCCGGGAAATAATCTATGGATGAGACAAAACATAAATCAATATAAGCGGTCATCAAACATAGTTAGGCCACGGGCCACCAGATAAAAAGAGAGAACTTACGCATGATATATTGTCGCATCTGGTGAAGATCGGCATCCCAGTCGACTCTTTTCTTCTCAAACCGAGCAATATCATCTGTGAGGGTCTTGTTTGTTGACTCAGCTGCGTCGAGGAGCTCTTTATTTTTCTGAAGCTGGAGAGTTAGTCGATTCTTCTCGTTGGAGAATTCTTGGTCAATATTTTCCATCTCGGATTTCTGTGCATGTTTCAAGGAGTTAACCTCGGCACGAAGCCGAGCTATCTTGTCATCCTTGTCCTTCAGCTGTGTCGAGTGAGTTCCTGCTTGTTCAAGAAAATGCAATATCATATCAGGCACGACAATGCACTCTTGATATGATGCTACAAGGCTTTGTAATTCGGCTGAGCCGAGTGAAAGATATTAAGATACTTTGCAATAATTCAGATGAGGAAATAAATGAGTGGAAAGAGCGTGGCCGACTCACCTTCAAGATTGGCAACCTTCTTCTTGAGCGCGGTATTTTGAGTGCCGACTTGGGATGAACAAAGACGAATCAGAAGTTGAATCGGAAACAAAAACCTGGACAAAAATTTCAAAATGCAAGTAGCTCACCAGTTTTATTCAAAATAGGCACCAATCTATCATACTTGGTCTGTAGCTTCCTATGAGCAAAGAGCAGTTTTTGGAACTCGGCAGTACGCCGATTATGAGAAACCTAAGATCATAGAGCGTTATACAGGGAAATATATTCAAAGCTAAACCTCAAAGATCCAAGCCAAGTAGAACTTGACTCGGATCTAGGTGGCTTGATATTCGAAGTTAAACCTCAAAGATCCAAGCCAAGTAGAACTTGAATCGGATCTAGGTGGCTGGATATTCGAAGCTAAACCTCAAAGATCCAAGTCAAGTAGAACTTGACTCGGATCTAGGTGGTTGGATATTCGAAGCTAAACCTCAAAGATCCAAGCCAAGTAAAACTTGACTCGGATCTAGGTGTCTGGATATTTGAAGCTAAACCTCAAAGATCCAAGCCAAGTAGAACTTGACTCGGATCTAGGTGGCTGGATATTCGAAGCTAAACCTAAAAGATCTAAGACAAGTAGAACTTGACTCGGATCTAGGTGGCTGGATATTTGAAGCTGAACCTAAAAGATCCAAGCCAAGTAGAACTTGACTCGGATCTACGTGGCTAGATATTCGAAGCTAAACCTAAAAGATCCAAGCCAAGTAGAACTTGACTCGGATCTAGGTGGTTGGATATTCGAAGTTGAACCGAGAAGATCCAAGCCAAGCAAAACTTGACACGGATCTAGGTGGCTGGATATTTGAAACTAAACATAAAAGATCCGAATCAAGTAAAACTCGACTCGGATCAAGGTGGTTGGATATTCGATGCCAACACCTCAAACATCAAATCATTCGGTCAAAAGCTCGGGGACTAGTGGGCATGCGGTACATTATATGAAAAGAATGTTGGAGATATGCCCTAGAGGCAATAATAAATGTATTTATTATTATATCTTTGTGTTTATGATAAATGTTTGCATTCATGCTATAACAGTATTAACAAGGAAACATTGATACTTGTGTGATTTGTAAACTAAATTAGAGTCAATAGTAAAGCCTCTTCATAATACTAGCTTGTTGGTTAATAGATGATTGTGGTTTCCCTATCATGAACATTGAGATGTTATTAACAACAAGATCATATCATTAGGAGAATGGTATGATGGACATACTCCTATAGATAAGCGTAGCATAAAGATCAAGTCATTTTAATAGTTCAATTGCTATAAGCTTTCTGATACATAGTAACCTAATTCCTTCGACCATGAGATCATGCTTATCACCATCACCAGAAGGATACTTTGATGACATAAAACACCACACCGTAACTGGGTGGCTATAAAGGTGGCATTGAGTGTTTGGAAAGTATGGGCTGAGACACATGGATCAAGAGTGGGATTTGTCCATCCATATGACGGATAGATATACTCTGGGCCCTCTTGGTGGAATGTCATCCAATTAGCTTGCAAGCATGTGACTGGCTCACAAGGGATCACATATCATGGGAACGAGAAAAGAGTACTTATCGGTAACGAGGTTGAACTAGGTATGCAGAGATACCGACGATCAAAACCTCGGATAAGTAAACTATCGTGAGACAAAGGGAAATTGGTATCGTATGTAAGTGGTTCATTCGATCGCAAAGTAATCATAGAAATATGTGGCAGCCATATGAATTTCCATATTCCTCTATTGGTTATTGTTTGGAGAAGTGTCTCGATCATGTCCGCATAATTCACGAACCGTAGGGAGACACACTTAAGGATTCGATGTTGTTGAGTAGTTATGGAATGATGAGTAAGAGACCGAATGTTGTTCGGAGTCTCGAATGGTATCCGGGATATCACGAGGAGATCCGGAATGGTCCGGAGAATAAGATTCATATAAGGAAAGTCCTGTTTTGGAGTTGGGGAATGATTCCAATGATTTCATCGGGAATGTTCTAGAAGGTTCCGGAAGGTCCGGCACTCCGGAGGAGAAGGGTACATGAATGTGTCATGACAATGTGGAATGGTTGAATCATGTATTAGGTATCATGGCTGAGCAAAATAAAGGGAAAAATCAAATCCTAGTTTGAAAAGTCAAATGCCAATTTGAAAAGTCAAACGGCAAGTTTGCTTGGTGGAGGGAGTGTAGGAAACCTACATGGGGAGGAAGTCCTCCTCCCTCCACCGCCGGCCAAGGAGGCCGACTTGGGGGAGGACTCCCTCCCCCTTGGCCGCGCCCTCCTACCTATAAAAGGAGGGGCAGGGGTGCCCCTCTAGACACACACCTCTCTCCACCAAAACCCTAACCCTAGCCGTCGGCCACCAAGTCGCCACCGCTGCCCTAGGGTTTGCCCTAGCCGCCGAGTTGGGGGCCTCCCCAAGCCCTAGCCGCCGGCCTAGCTCTCTCCCCTTGGTGCCTCTAAACCCTAGATTGCCAAGGCCTCTCTCATAGTCCACCATATTCGCTCCGGCTTAAGGCGAAGCCCTGCGAGATCTCCCCTCTACTTCCGGTACCACGCCGTCGTGCTGCCCGAATCGTGAGGAGAGTGCTACAACCTCTGCTGCCTTCTGGAACAAGGGAGAGGAAGGTCTTCATCGAGTACCGAACATGTGACCGACTGCGGAAGCGCTGCCGGAACGCAGCACCGGAAGGATCGTCTACACGATCTTGAGATCGGCAAGAGTACGACTACATCACCCACGAGAATCTGCTCTCGTTAAACACTTTGGAATCTTAGAGGGTGAGTTCCTCTATCGACTCGTTGCTACAATCTAGTAGATATATCTTGGCTTGTTTGTTTGCATGTGGTAGAAAATTTTTGTTTTCCATGCTACGAACCCCTACAGTGGTATCAGAGCCATGTCTATATGTAGATCTGTTGCACGAGTAGAACACAATGGTCATTGTGGGCGGTGGTGCTTTTATTATCAATTGCTTCTTGTGTACTTTGCATCTTACGGTATGATGGAACGAAGCGGCCCGGGCTAACCTTACATGAGATCGTTCATGAGACTTCCTCCACGCTCAACATGCAACTTGTATTGCATAAGTGGCTTTGCGGGTGTCTGTCTCTCCCATTATAGTATAGATCCAATTTATAACGGGCACTTGATAGTTCAAACATCAACGTTGTGGTTCTTGTTCGTAAGTTAGATCGACACTTATTGAAAGCCCCAAACCACGTAAAATATGCAAAGAAAATTAGAGGCGTCTAACTTTGTTTTGCAGGGGTGTGCTGTGATGTGATATGGCCATGATTGTGATTATATTTGATGTATGCAATGATCCTTATTGTAAGTTGGCAACCGGCAGGAGCCATATGGTTGTCTTTAAATTCTGTTAAGACCCGCGTGTCTATTCAAAGTAGTTGTAATAGTTGGAGCTGGTGGACGACAACCATGAAGAGGCGCCATTGACCTTGACGCTATGCCGGTGATGATGGAGATCATATTCGTGCTTGAAGATGGAGATCGGAAGCACAAGAAGAAAGGCCATATCATATCACATATTATGAATTGCATGTGATGTTAATCCTTTATGCATCTTGTATTGCTTAGTTAACGACGGTAGCATTATAAGATGATCCCTCATGCACATAAATTTCAAGTTTTAAAGTGTTCATCCTTAGTAAGCACCGTTGCTAAAGCTTGTTGTTTTGAAGCACCACATGATGATTGGGTGTGTTATGCAAGTGTATACAACGTGAGCAAGCCAGATTTGCTCATGCAGAAGCTAAGGTTTGATCTTGACGAGCCTAGCATGTACAGACATGGTCTCGGAACACGGATCACCAAAAGTTAAAGCATGAATCATATAGTAGATATGATGAACATGTCGATTGTTCGCCATTGAAGCCGCATCAACTCTCGTGATGATCGGTTTTGATGTGGTGGATTTGGTTTGTGTGATCACTAAAACAATGTGAGGGATATTGTTTTGAGTGGGAGTTCACCTAGATTAATTTAACTATTAATTAGAATTCAATTTGTCATAAACTTAGTCTAAACTATTGTAAATATGTTGTAGATCAATGGCGGCCCCTACCATCAATTTTAATGCGTTCCTAGAGAAAGAAAAGTTGAAAAACAATGGAAGCAACTTCGCGGATTGGTTCCGCAATTTGAGGATTGTCCTCAATGCTGGTAATTTGACCTATGTGTTGGATGCACCGCTGGGTGACCCGCCTGCAGCTGATGCTACCGATGAAGTAAAGAATGTTTACCTTGCTCGGAAGAATCAGTACTCCACAGTTCAGTGTGCTATGTTGTATGATTTGGAATCGGAGCTTCAGAAAAGGTTTGAGAACCATGACCCACATGATATTGTCTGTGAATTCGAATTGATATTTGAGACTCACGCGGCAGTTGAGAGTTATGAGGATTCTGAAAAGTTCTTTAACTGGAAGATGGAAGAGGGCAGCTCCGTCAGTGAGCATGTGCTTAAGATGTCTGGGCACACAAACAAACTCCAAAGCTTGGGTATAGTGATTCCTAATGCTTTGGGGATTTATCGTGTCCTCCAATCACTACCACCAAGTTATAATAACTTTGTGATGAACTACAATATGCAAAGCATGAACAAGCAGTTGCTAGAACTCTTCTCCATGTTAAAATCTGCCGAAGTGGAGATCAAGAAAGAGCACCAAGTGTTGATGGTCAATAAGACCACCAAATTCAAGAAAGGCAAGTCTAAGCAAAAAGGTAACTTCAAGAAGGGTGGTAAGAAAGTTGCCGCACCGGCGAAGAAGACCAAGGCTGGACCTAAGCCTGATACTGAGTGTTTTTACTGCAAGGGAGAAGGTCACTGGAAGCGGAATTGCCCAAAGTACTTGGCGGATTTGAAGAACGGCAACATCAAGAAGAAAGGTATATCCGATATACATGTTATTGATGTGTATCTCACTAGTACTCGTAGTAGTGCCTAGGTACTTGATACTGGTTCGGTTGCTCATATTTGTAACTCGAAACATGTACTATAGAATAAACGGAAGCTAGCGAAGAACGAGGTGACGATGCGCGTTGGAAATGAATCAAAGGTTGATGTGATCGCGGTCGGCACGCTACCTCTTCACCTACCATCGGGATTAGTTTTATACTTAAATAATTGTTATTTGGTTCCTGCGTTAAGCATGAACATTATATCGGGATCTTGTTTATTGCGAGACGGTTACTTGTTTAAGTCCGAGAATAATGGTTGTTCGATTTATATGAGTAATATGTTTTATGCACATGCACCTTTGATAGATGGTTTATTCTTATTGAATCTCGATAGTGGAAATACACATATTAATAACATTGAAGCTAAACGTTTGAAATTGAGCGATAACTCGACCTATATGTGGCACTATCGCCTTGGTCACATTGGAGTGAAGCGTATGAAGAAACTCCATTCCGATGGACTTCTTGAATCACTTGATTTCGAATCACTTGAAAGATGCGAAGCATGTCTGATGGGTAAAATGACTAAGACTCCATTTTCTGGTATGATGGAGCGAGCTACGGACTTATTGGAAATCATACATACCGATGTGTGTGGTCCAATGAGTGTAGCATTGCGCGGTGGTTATCGTTATGTTCTTACCTTCACGGATGACTTGAGTAGATATGGGTATATCTATTTCATGAGACATAAGTCCGAAACTTTCGAGAAGTTTAAGGAATTTCAAAGTGAGGTAGAGAATCAACATAACAAGAAGATTAAATTTCTACGTTCTGATCGTGGAGGTGAATATCTAAGTTACGAGTTTGGTGAGCATTTGAAGAAATGCGGAATACTTTCACAATTGACACCGCCGGGAACACCACAACGTAATGGTGTGTCCGAACGTCGTAATCAAACTCTCTTAGATATGGTTCGTTCTATGATGTCACTTACAGATTTACCGCTATCATTTTGGGGTTATGCATTAGAAACAGTCGCATTCACTTTAAATAGGGCACCATCTAAATCCGTTGAAACGACACCGTATGAATTATGGTTTGGGAAGAAAACTAAATTGTCGTTCCTTAAAGTTTGGGGTTGCGAAGCCTATGTAAAGAAGTTACAACCGGACAAGTTTGAACCCAAAGAGGAAAAATGCGTCTTTATAGGATACCCGAATGAAACTATTGGGTATACCTTCTATCATAGATCCGAGGGAAAAATCTTTGTTGCTAAGAATGGATCCTTTCTAGAGAAAGAATTTCTCTTGAAAGAAGTGACTGGAAGGAAAGTAGAAATCGACGAGGTTATTGAACCTTCTCTCGAACTTGCGAGTAGCGCAGCACCGAAAGAAGTTCCTATGGTGCCTACACCAATAAGAGAGGAATCTAATGATGATGATCATGAAACTTCGGTTGAAGTTGCTACAGAACCTCGCAGGTCAACGAGAACTCGTACCACTCCTGATTGGTATGATACCATTATGAGTGTCATGTTGGTGGACAACACCGATGACCCTGCGATATATGAGGAAGCGATGATGAGCCCAGATTCCAATAAATGGCAAGATGCCATGAAATCCGAAATTGGATCCATGTACGAAAACCGAGTATGGACTTTGGTGGACTTACCGGATGGCCGGAAGGCTGTCGAGAACAAATGGATTTTCAAGAAGAAAACAGATGCTGATGGTAATGTTACTGTCTATAAAGCTCGACTTGTCGCAAAAAGGTTTCGACAAATTCAAGGAGTTGACTATGATAAGACTTTCTCACCAGTAGCAAAGCTAAAGTCTGTGAGGATTATGTTAGCAATCGCTGCATATTACGATTATGAAATATGGCAGATGGATGTCAAAACAGCGTTCCTCAATGGAGACATTGATGAAGATTTGTATATGATGCAACCCAAAGGTTTTTTCGATCCTAAAGACGCTAACAAGGTATGCAAACTTCAACGGTCCATATATGGGTTGAAGCAAGCATCCCGAAGTTGGAATCAACATTTTGATAAGGTAATCACAAGTTTTGGTTTTGTACAAACTTATGGAGAAGCTTGTATTTACAAGAAAGTGAGTGGGAGCTCTGTAGAATTCTTAATACTATATGTAGATGACATATTGTTGATTGGGAATGATGTAGACCTTCTTAATAGTGTCAAGGAATATTTGAATAATAGTTTTTCAATGAAAGATCTTGGCGAAGAAGCTTACATATTAGGCATAAAGATTTATAGAGATAGATCAAGACACCTAATATCATTGTCACAAAGTACATATTTGGACAAAGTTCTAAAGAGGTTTGGAATGGAAGATAGCAAGAAAGGGTTCTTGCCCATGTTGCCCAATACGACATTGAGTAAAACTCAAAGTCCAGCAGCGGCAGAAGATAGAGAAAGGATGAGTAAGACTCCCTATGCCTCAGCCATAGGATCTCTAATGTATGCCATGCTATGTACTAGACCCGACATTGCATATGCTGTTAGTTTGACTAGCAGATATCAAAGTGATCTAGGAGTGGATCATTGGACAGCGGTCAAAAACATCCTTAAGTACTTGAGAAGAACTAAGGATATGGTTCTTTCTTATGGAGGTGATGAACAACTCGTTGTTAATGGTTACACCGATGCTAGTTGGAACACCGATCCAGACGATTCTAAATCTCAATCTGGATACGTATTTACTTTGAATGGTGCAGCAGTTAGCTGGAGGAGTGCAAAGCAAAGCGTTGTGGCGAGATCTTCAACTGAATCGGAATACATAGCTACTTCGGAGGCTTCACAAGAAGCGATTTGGATGAAGGAGTTCATTACAGAGCTCGGTGTGGTTCCAAGTGCACTGGACCCAATGTCTATCTACTGTGATAACATGGGCGCCATAGCCAATGCGCAAGAAACAAGGTCACACAAGAAGCTGAAGCACATCAAGCTACGTTTTCACGCTATTCGAGAACATGTCCAAGATGGTGACATAAAGATTTGCAAAGTACACACAGATTTGAATGTGGCGGATCCGTTGACTAAACCTCTCCCGAGGGCAAAACATGACCAACACCAAACTGCCATGGGTGTTCGGTATATTACCATGTAATCTACATTAGTTGACTCTAGTGCAAGTGGGAGACTGTTGGAGATATGCCCTAGAGGCAATAATAAATGTAGTTATTATTATATCTTTGTGTTTATGATAAATGGTTGCATTCATGTTATAACAGTATTAACAAGAAATCATTGATACTTGTGTGATTTGTAAACTAAATTAGAGTCCCTAGTAAAGCCTCTTCATAATACTAGCTTGTTGGTTAATAGATGATTGTGGTTTCCCTATCATGAACATTGAGATGTTATTAACAACAAGATCATATCATTAGGAGAATGGTATGATGGACATACTCCTATAGATAAGCGTAGCATAAAGATCAAGTCATTTTAATAGTTCAATTGCTATAAGCTTTCTGATACATAGTAACCTAATTCCTTCGACCATGAGATCATGCTTATCACCATCACCGGAAGGATACTTTGATGACATAAAACACCACACCGTAACTGGGTGGCTATAAAGGTGGCATTGAGTGTTTGGAAAGTATGGGCTGAGACACATGGATCAAGAGTGGGATTTGTCCATCCATATGACGGATAGATATACTCTGGGCCCTCTTGGTGGAATGTCATCCAATTAGCTTGCAAGCATGTGACTGGCTCACAAGGGATCACATATCACGGGAACGAGAAAAGAGTACTTATCGGTAACGAGGTTGAACTAGGTATGCAGAGATACCGACGATCAAAACCTCGGATAAGTAAACTATCGTGAGACAAAGGGAAATTGGTATCGTATGTAAGTGGTTCATTCGATCGCAAAGTAATCATAGAAATATGTGGCAGCCATATGAATTTCCATATTCCTCTATTGGTTATTGTTTGGAGAAGTGTCTCGATCATGTCCGCATAATTCACGAACCGTAGGGAGACACACTTAAGGATTCGATGTTGTTGAGTAGTTATGGAATGATGAGTAAGAGACCGAATGTTGTTCGGAGTCTCGAATGGTATCCGGGATATCACGAGGAGATCCGTAATGGTCCGGAGAATAAGATTCATATAAGGAAAGTCCTGTTTTGGAGTTGGGGAATGATTCCAATGATTTCATCGGGAATGTTCTAGAAGGTTCTGGAAGGTCCGGCACTCCGGAGGAGAAGGGTACATGAATGTGTCATGACAATGTGGAATGGTTGCATCATGTATTAGGTATCATGGCTGAGAAAAATAAAGGGAAAAATCAAATCCTAGTTTGAAAAGTCAAATGCCAATTTGAAAAGTCAAACGGCAAGTTTGCTTGGTGGAGGGAGAGTAGGAAACCTACATGGGGAGGAAGTCCTCCTCCCTCCACCGCCGGCCAAGGAGGCCGACTTGGGGGAGGACTCCCTCCCCCTTGGCCGCGCCCTCCTACCTATAAAAGGAGGGGCAGGGGTGCCCCTCTAGACACACACCTCTCTCCACCAAAACCCTAACCCTAGCCGTCGGCCACCAAGTCGCCACCGCTGCCCTAGGGTTTGCCCTAGCCGCCGAGTTGGGGGCCTCCCCAAGCCCTATCCGCCGGCCTAGCTCTCTCCCCTTGGTGCCTCTAAACCCTAGATCGTCGAGGCCTCTCTCATAGTCCACCATACTCGCTCCGGCTGAAGGCGAAGCCCTGCGAGATCTCCCCTCTACTTCTGGTACCACGCCGTCGTGCTGCCGGAATCGCGAGGAGAGTGCTACAACCTCCGCTTCCTTCTGGAACAAGGGAGAGGAAGGTCTTCATCGAGTACCGAACGTGTGACCGACTGCGGAAGCGCTACCGGAACGTAGTGCCGGAAGGATCGTCTACACGATCTTGAGATCGACAAGAGTACGACTACATCACCCACGAGAATCTGCTCTCGTTAAACACTTTGGAATCTTCGAGGGTGAGTTCCTCTATCGACTCGTTTCTACAATCTAGTAGATAGATCTTGGCTTGTTTGTTTGCATGCGGTAGAATTTTTTTGTTTTCCATGCTACGAACCCCTACGAATAATAGCATAGACCAAGGTATTTACCTCATTCATAATATCGCTCTCAAGAATAAGTTTGGTGGCCAAATGCAAGCGATCGCTGACATCGGAGAGGTGGAAAGGCTTATTACTCGGATTGCCCTCAACCCGATCAGCGGCATTCCAGTTGTTGGCGTATTCCACCAAGGACCCAAAACTTCTGCCGCTATCCATACGCGTTAGCACTTTGCATTTGGCCTCTCGCGCTTGTTGGGCAGCTACCTCAGCCGCTGGGCTCTTATGAAGCACAATCTGTGTGCCAGCGGCAGAGGCAGACCCGGGTTTAGAGATAGTAGCACCCTTGTGAAGCATATCGGCTACACTGGGTTGATAGGAGCTCGGCATAACTTTCTGTTGAGCCGACTTGGGCTTGGCGACTCCGTCCTTCTTGGCCTTGGCGGAAACCTCGGCGACAGATTGCGATTTAGTGGGATGAGCCGATCTTGGGGCAACAATCTCCGGAACTAAGGTAGCAGCACCTTGAGCAGGAGCCAAAGAAGTAGGAACCTCGGCAGGAGTTGGTTCAGCGGAAGTGGCCTTGGTAACATCGCTGGAAGCTACCGGATCAATCGACTGATTAGGCATAGCAATGTCGGCACCACCAGTAGTTTTAACCTCGACCTCCTCCCGCCGTGGTGGACTGTTAGTCAGCATTGGAGGAGGATCGTCGCTAACAAGGTTGGGGACCTGGACATCACCTTGGGGTGGTGGCGAGGGTGGACGAGTAACCTGAGAGGTCATACTCGGACCACTCAGGTTAGCAGAGAGTGGAGCACTGCCGATATACAAAGAGAACAAAGTGAGGAACAGAAAGAGAGAAACAAGAAATACAAATCTAGTCCGAGTAAGCTAACTTATGCAGAAACCTCGGGCATGACTTTCCGCTTCGGAGGCTTCTGGGCGGATCTCTTAACTCGTTTCTTGGGAGATGCATTAGAAGGATCCTTCGAAGCAGCACGTTTCTTCGACGGAAGTGACGAGGGTTTGACTCGTCAATGCCTATTGTTATGGACTTGGGTTTTGGAGAAGATGGGGATGCTGGAAGTCGCGAGACGGTTAACAGGCAAGCAATGCGGGGACACGAGGTTTACCCAGGTTCAGGCCCCCGGAGGCAAAACCCTACTCATGCTTGTCTGTTCTTGATTACGGCGGAAACAAAGGTTACAGGGGTGCATAGATGCAATCTGGCGTGGAGGTGTGTGTATGAGGTGTTGAGATCCTTCTCGTCGTACCCTCCTGGCCTTTATATAGATAGTCTAGGTCCCAGGATAGGTCGAGTTGGTTACAGATTAGGGTTGAAACCCTTTGAAGTTCTATCTAATCTATACTTGTCCTCCAAGGATTCGAATTCGCCATGGGCTTGGGCCACCCGAAATCTTCCTGGGCTGCAAGTCTTCATGTAGGCCTTCCTTGGGCTAGACCGGGTATACCAACGTTATGTACCCGTAGGGTATATCCATGTCAGTAGCCCCCGAGTGTTCAGTCGAATCGCAGATTCAACTTTAGACTCTATAATCTTTCGGGTGCTTTTGTATTTGAACCTGTCTTTTAGAAAGAAATGTTTAGTTCATAGGGATTGTTGATGCATGTGCCTGGCTCACCCGACGGATCAGGTCCGGTTAACTGTCATAGGACAAGACAACATGATCTTCATCAGACTCGAGTCCCCGGACTCGAATCTGGAACGTATGCTGGTGTGATTCGACTCGGGCCATTGAGGTCTTATAGGAGTCGAATCCTAGTGTTTTTGAAGTG
The DNA here is from genome assembly GCA_910589765.1 of Avena atlantica. Taxonomy (NCBI): domain Eukaryota; kingdom Viridiplantae; phylum Streptophyta; class Magnoliopsida; order Poales; family Poaceae; genus Avena; species Avena atlantica. Next base: position 442,785,969 of record OU342739.1, read on the forward strand.
ATGTACCCAACGCGTTCGTCGGGATTTTCATCGTTCCTGTTGACACGGGAATTTACTGGCAGAGCGCAGTCGGGTGCGTTACTAGGCCATCAGATGATATCTGTAGGGATTATCTTTGTGTCGCAGACACAGCATCCGAAGTTTTATCACCACGGAGGTGTTTCGGGTGACCAAAGAGATTGCTTCTCTTAGCGTAAATTGGGGCAAAGTTGCCAAAAATATTTTTTGTCTTACTTGATCCAGAAGATCACACTCGAATAGTTCATAGGTGTTGACATGTTGTCAATGCCTCGTTGGGAGACCCCAACAACAAGGTGTGATGAGCACAACAGCAAGTCTTCCCTCAGTAAGAAACCGAGGTTATCGAACCAGTAGAAGGAAGGAAAAATCTCAAAGGTATTGCAAGCAACATGGAAACCTGCACAACACAGACTCAAGACTTTGCCCGAATGAACAGTGAGGTTGTCAATCTCACCGGTTGCTGTAACAAAAGATTAACTGTATGGTGTGGAAGGTAATAATGGTTTTCAGCAAGTAAACAGTAATAGTGGAAGATGTATCAATGGTAAAGATTGGACCGGGGTCCATAGTTCACTAGAGGTGTTATCCTTAGATAAACAAACATGGCATGCTGGGTAAAAAAATTACAGCAGGGCAATTGACAGGACTGAGCAAGGCATAACAATGCAATACTAATCATCATGATCCTATGAGATTCGATTGGGTAATCCAACAAGATACATAGACCGCCATCCAACTACATCTATGACTATAAATCCACCTTCGTGTTATCATGCAATTACTAGTCAGAAAGATCCTATGAGATTCGATTGGGCAATAGAACAAGATACATAGACCGCCATCCAACTGTATCTATGACTAGAAGTCCACCTTTGGGTTATCATCCGAACCCCTTCCAATATTAAGTTGCAAGCAATAGAAAAATGCTTTAAGCAAAGTGTGTAAGGTAAACAATCCACTCGTTCCATGAACAAGAGACCATTGTTTTATCCCTAGTGGCAATAGCACATCTACAACCTTAGAGATTTGTGTCACTTCCCTTAGATTAAATAGAGGCATGAACCCACTATCGAGCATAAATACCCCATCTTGGAGTCACTAGCAACTACTTGTCCAAGATAGCCACTAACGACAGAGAGCATGCAAGATCAAAAACAACACATACATGATAGAATCAATAATACAAAACCATTAATCAATCTAACATAGTAATCTCAATATCCATCGGATTCTCGCAAACACAAGATGCATGATTACAAATATATGAGATCTTGATCATGAACGGAGCTCACAAGATCTAGACATGAAAGCACAAAGGAGGAGATACAACCATCTAGCTACTACATGGACTCGTAGTCCAAGGTGGAACTACTCACGTTTCATACCGAAGGCTGGCATGATGAAGAAGAAGTCCTTCGGGATGATCTCCCCTCCGATAGGTGCCGGGAAGAGCTTCAGATCCCCCCGATCTAGGTATGATGGTGGTGGCGGCTACAGATGGTTTCGTGGAATATTGATCGGGTCCTTAGGGTTTAGGCATCGGGGGCTTCTTATAGGCGAAGAGGCTAGGCAGGAGGGCGCGCTAGGGGGCCCACACCCTTCCCAGGCACGGCCTAGGGTGGGCCCGCGCCTGCGGGGTGTGGCCACCCTGTGGCTCCCCTCCGTCTCTCCTCTGGACTCCATGTTCTCCTTGGTGAAATATTGACTTTGGCTTTTGTCCCGTCCAATTCCAAGAATATTGATTTTCTGCCTTTCTGGAACCAAAAATAGAAGAAAACAGGCAACTAGCACTGTGGCATCTTGTTAATAGGTTAGTACCAGAAAACATATAAAAACACCTCAAAGTGTAGACAAAGCAAAGCAAAGTAGATACTAAACAAGCATGGAACATCAAAAATTATAGATATGTTTCCGACGTATCAAGAATCCCCAAGCTTAACTCCTGCTCGTCCTCGAGTAGGTAAGTGATAAAAATAATAATTTTTGAGGTGACACGCACCATCAAAATCAAGATCAAACTATTTGCAAGCATTGAGTTGGGATCAAAAAACTCTAAACATGAGCATGAAAGATGGAGTTCTAATAGTAAGACAAAGTAACTGTGCATGCAACATGAAAGGATACAAACAAAGATCATGAATAACATGCATTGAAAATGCTTGTTTCTTTCACATACAGAAAACATGGCATAGTGGCATTCAGCTTGTCTCTCATGGAGTAGCAAATAGATGCGTAGGACACCTTCAAAGTTAATAAGAGTGACTAGATACAAATAGCACAAGAACAAGTAATATCAGCAATATGCATCAATCAATAAGTTTTGGTACAATGCACATATAACTAAGAATGTCAACTATTCTCTCTTTAATGGTGCCTAAGGATAGAAGGTGGAGACTCAATATAATGCTGGAAGAAAGGACCTTCATATAGGGAAGCAGGGATTTCAAGTTTCAAAAAGAGCTTCCAAAAATTATGGTACTTGTTAGTTTTCAGCCCTCATTGCCCCTATCATAAGCATCTTGAACTGATTAAGGTTAAAGTGAACAAACTATGCAGTATATGCTTGACAAAGTATAAGTTGGAAATCTCATGTCCCTTGAATACGAGGGCACTCCTCATGCTACTCAACTTTAGTCACCTGTAAGTTCTTGTCATAGTAAGTACATGTGTATCATAGAGAACCGCCAATGGGGTACCCCTTGCACATGGTACATGAGCTATACCATAACCAAAATGACAAGGCAAGCAGACAATGAGCATCTCAGCAATCTTCTTATTTACCATGGGAATATGGTGCTTTTTTCTCTCTTTCCTCTTTTCTCACTATGTCTCTTTTTTATAAGAAGAAAGCTTCATAGATGTCATTATGGTGATGCTGCAAGTTTCCACCATGATTAGGCATGGATTAGGCTAGCGGCCCAGGCGTTTATCTAACACACATACATAACTCCATGGACTTACAATCTCCACTTTTATTTCACACCGATAACATCCATAGACAAAAGAGCATGATATCAACTTGTACAAAGTACAAGTGCAATGTTGAAAGTGTTCCCCGTGACGGCACGATTCTGCTAATTCCAACGTATAAGTGCAAGCATATACAACATATATGACACAATGGTTCAAGTTTATTAGGGGCAAGAAATATAAAGTGTGCCATCAAGTTCGTGAGAGCTTTAATCACTAAGTTTTCACATAACAACATAATTTTTAATTGGAAGATAGATGAAAACAAGAATATACTTGGAATGGTGTAACACATCATGCATAGGAATTTATAGTGGACACTTTGGAATAACTTGGTTTCTTGGGAGTTGTAAGCATGAGTAAATCTTACTCATACAAGTGGAGTCTAGCAAAAGACTAGGATCAACCAACTAAGAGAACAATACTGGCCATAATCATGCAGAGCGACAAAACATTACTAATCAAAGCATAGAGTGGTGCTACAAGTCAAGGACTAAATGATCATAGAGGCTATGGTGACTTGTTCATAGTCATAACATGGTGTGAGCATGTTCCATGTCAACCCTAACAAAGCATCAAAGGAGAATACCACAATACTATGCTTTTGCATGCTAAAACAAAGCATGATTTTTTCAAGGCACACTAAGAAATCCCAATTGCTTGGAACAAGTCATGCTACAAAAATAATCACTAAGCATCAGGTCAAAACAAAACCTAGCATGACATGCTAAAGTCTAAGTCATAGTCAAAGCATGCTCCTCTTGCACTATTTCAAGCAAGAACTTTCTACTCCTTTCCAACACCAATCAAAGTGAGAACGGGGGTCCAAACTACTTTATTCAAGTAAACTAAGAAAACTAAGAAAACCAAACGAAAACTAAGATGCTCCAAGAACAACACAACAGTGCATGAAACAATAAAAACGAAGTGTCTAGAAAGACCTAAGCTTTTATTGATGAAGAAGGGGATGCCTTGGGCATCCCCAAAATTTGATGCTTGTACCTATTGGATATTTCTTGGGGTGACACCGGGGTGGCATCCCCAAGCTTGAGCTTTTATCCATTCTTCATCTAATTACATCATTATCTCTCTACACCTGCAATTTTTCCTTCATACATAACTTCACACAATCTTCATTAGCAACATTAGTGTATTCAAAATATAATAGACCCTTGGGTTTAGCTTTAGAACAGCAAAACTTTCACTAAAAACACAAGCTACTGTAGCAACTCCCTCAAAAAGTTCAATTCCCCAAAAAGAACCCAAAAAGGAATCAATAAGAAGCAAATGCAAATAATGGCAGAAATCTGTCAAAACAGACCAGCAGGTAGAAATCGATTTTTTTGAAGACCTTCTGTTGCTCAAATCAAAACGTGTTGAACTAACGAAAGTTATCTAACATACTGGGGATTTTTTCGTAAATATTAGCTCAATCCGACTTATAGATATTCCTCACGAATTTTTACGGTGGAGCGCAAAAATCTGTTTCGGGACAGGAACTCCCCATATCTTACTTCCCCATCATTAGAGGTCATTCTTGGCACAAAAAGAAAACAAAAAGGATAAGGAGAGGTCATTACTGAAGTAATAACTTCCGAGACTCAAGAAAACTCTTGGGTTATCTCCCAACAAGTACTTTTCTTTAACGCCTTTAAGTTATGCACAAGAAGCAAGAATCAAGTATTTTCAAATGAAGAATTAAGATCAATACTTGCACTCTCTTCAACTAGGAAAGGTGTCTCATCCAAATGAGTTTTGGAGGATCCCTTCTCATCTCTCCTTGGTTCACTACTTTCATTAAAAGGATTTTTAGGAACAATCCAATCAAAATTCTTTTCTAAGGCTTCATGCATTCCAACAAGTTTAAAGGGTATGGGTATCTTAATTTCCTCTCTAGGTTTGGTTTTATCTAAAGTACCCACAACATCTACACATGATCCTAGCATATTAAAATGCTCAAAGACTTTTTTGGCTTCCTTAGCAACATCATTGAACTCTTTTAGTAAAGTTTCAAGGATAAATTCTCTCTTTTCAGCATCCTTTTCTTCTTTTAGTTTGAGAAACAAAATTTGCATCATGGGGTTAAGGCTAACAAACCTAGCCTCCAACATATGAACTAAATAAGTTGCAGCAATTTCGTAATTAGGAGCAAGTTCTTGATACGTCAGAAACATATCTATATTTTTTGATGCTCCATGCTCGTTTAGTATCTACTTTGCTTTGCTTTGTCTACACTTTGAGGTGTTTTTATATCTTTTCTAGAACTAACCTATTAACAAGATGCCATAGTGTCAGTTGCTTGTTTTCTTCTGTTTTTGGTTCCGGAAAGGCAGAAAATCAATATTCTCGGAATGGGACAGGACAAAAGCCAAAGTTATTATTTTTCCTGGAGCAACACGGAACCACGAAGCAGAGCCGGAGGGGGTCCATAGGGTGGCCGCACCCCCCTAGGCTAGGGCAAGCCCTGGAGGCGCCCATAGAGGGTGTGGGCCCCCTAGACCCCCACTGACCTTGATTCCTGCGCCTATAAGAAGCTCCCGGGGAGAAAACCCTAGACGATCTAGAAGAAATCCACGAAAACCTCTATAGTGCCGTCGCCACCGAAGGGAGATTCGGGGGACAAAAATTATCTGTTCCGGCACCCTGCCAGGACGGGGGAGTGCCCCCAGAGCCATCTCCATCGATCTCCATCGCCATCTTCATCACCGTTGCTGATTCCCATGATGAGGGGGGAGTAGTTCTCCTTCGAGGCTAAGGGGTCTACCGGTAGCTATGTGTCCATCTCTCTCTCTCTCTATGCATGATCTTGTTGTGGTCATGAGCTTTGTAATCAAGTAGATCTACCTTGCTACTCAAGTGCTTCATTAGATCTCTGCTCTCCCCATGTGTGTGAAAGTGACAGCATGCACGCCATGGTGGCACTTATGTTTGAGTCTACATAAATACTCTTTGTGCTTTAATAGATCTATGATTTTCCCCACGTGTGTGAAAGTGATAGCGTGCATACTGTGTGTGGCACTTTGGCTAGATTGAATATTTGTTATGAGTTATATTTGGAGTTGGATGTCTCTATGAAATTGTGGTGTTTGTTGGAACCATCTAGCGCTCAAGGTGACAGTGTGGGGTTATCTAGATTGGGGAAGGAGGACTTTGAGGAGTGATGTTATAGCCCTACCGATGATTAGAGTGTCCAACCGGAGAGTAGTATCATGAAGAGAGGATATTTATATAAGAGAGTGTTCACTAGTGAAAATATGATCCCTAGGCCTTGTTTCTAAACATTGAAACACCATTTGCATCTAGATCTGTTGCATGTTTGCTTGCTTCCATCCTTTTGCCTTTAGTCTTTACCTCACCATCAAGCTATTTTCTGGCACTCACACACGTTACCCCACGTCAACAACAAGTCAAAAGCTCTTTTCTGGCATCGTTACCACTTGTATTTCACTATCTATTCGCCGAACTAGTGCACTATACACCTGACAAGTGTATTGGGTGTGTTGAGGACACAAGAGACTTCTTGTATCTTGATTGCAGGGTTGCTTGAGAGGGAATACCTTTTACCACTTCCTCCCTATGTTCGATAAACCTTGGGTAATCCACTTAAGGGAAACTTGCTGCTGCTCTATAAACCTCTGCACTTCGAGGCCCAACAATTGTCTACAAGAATAGAGTGCGTAGATATCAGTTCTGCTATAGATCTATCCTCAATATCCTCATGTTTGCTAACATGATTAAAGAATTCTTCAATATTTTCTTTCCCAATTATGGAGCCACTACCTATTGAAAGGTCTTTCAGGGTGAACTTGGGGATCAACATGGTGAGCTAGATCAAGGTGACAACTAGAGTGGGAACTAATTTTTTTGTATTTTTTATAAGAGAAAGCAAACCAAACTAAACTAAAAAATTTGAGTTTTTCATAAAAAGCGGCAAACAAAACCAAGCAAAAGAAACTAAGCAAAACAAAAACAAAGTAAAGATAAATGTTGAGAAGTACTCCCCTTGTGAAGACGTCCTTATCCTCCCTGGAAACAGCGCCAGAAAAGCTTGTTGGCGTCTTATCAATGCCTCGTTGGGAGACCCCAAGAGCAAGTTTTGATGAGCACAGCAGCAAGTCTTCCCTCAGTAAGAAACCAAGGTTATCGAACCAGTAGGAGGAAGGAAACGTCTCAACAGTGTTGCAAGCAACTTGGAAACCTGCACAACACAGACTCAAGACTATGCCCCAACGAACAGTGAGGTTGTCAATCTCACCGGTTGCTGTAACAAAAGATTAACTATATGGTGTGGAAGGTACTAGTGGTTTGCAGCAAGTAAACAGTAACAGTGGAAGATGTATCAATGGTAAAGATTGGACCGGGATCCATAGTTCACTAGAGGTTTTCTCCTTAGATAAACAAACATGGCATGCTGGGTAAACAAATTACAGCAGGGCAATTGATAGGACTGAGCAAGGCAAAACAATGCAATACTAGACATCATGATCCTATGAGATTTGATTAGGCAACACAATAAGATACATAGACCGCCATCCAACTGCATCTATGACTAGAAGTCCACCTTTGGGTTATCATTCGAACCCCCTCCAGTATTAAGTTGCAAGCAACAGACAACTACTTTAAGCAAAATATGTAAGGTAAACAATGCACTCGTTCCATGAACAAGAGACCGTTGTTTTCTCCCTAGTGGCAACATCACATCTACAACCTTAGAGATTTCTGTCACTTCCCTTAGATTAAATAGAGGCATGAACCCACTATCGAGCATAAATACCCCCTCTTGGAGTCACTAGCAACTACTTGGCCAAGATAGCCACTAACAACGGAGAGCATACAAGATCACAAACAACACATACATGATAGAATCAATAAGATAAAACCGTTAATCAATCTAACATAGTAATCTAAATATCCATCGGATCCCCGCAAACACAACATGCATGATTACAAATAGATGAGATCTTGATCATGAATGGAGCTCACAAGATCTAGACATGAAAGCACAAAGGAGGAGATCCAATCATCTAGCTACTACATGGACCCGTAGTTCAAGGTGGAACTACTCATGCTTCATACCAGAGGCTGGCATGATGAAAAAGAAGGCCTCCGAGATGATCTCCCCTCCGGCAGGGCGTCGGGAAGAGCTTCAGATCCCCTCCCCTCCGATCTAGGGACGATGGTGGCGGCGGCTACAGACGGTTTCGTGGAATATTGATCGGGTCCTTAGGGTTTAGGCATCAGGGGATTCTTATAGGCGAAGAGGCGAGGCAGGAGGGCGGCCAGGGGGGCACACCCTGCCCAGGCGCGGCCTAGGGTGGGCCCGCGCCTGGAGGGTGTGGCTGACCTGTGGCTCCCCTCTGTATCTCCTCTGGACTACATGTTCTCCTCGATGAAATATTGACTTTGGCTTTTGTCCCGTCCAATTCCGAGAATATTAATTTTCTGCCTTTCTGGAACCAAAAATAGAAGAAAACGGGCAACTGGCACTGTGTCATCTTGTTAATAGGTTAGTACCAGAAAACATATAAAAACACCTCAAAGTGTAGACAAAGCAAAGTAGATAATAAACAAGCATGGAACATCAAAAATTATAGATACGTTTCCCACGTATCAATAGGGTGCGCGATCAGCGCTCCCTATGGGAGTAGACCCCGAGTGTCTATTTGAGTCGTAGACTCGAGTATTGACTTTAGTTTAGTCATTCGCACTTATTTCTATTATTAATCCGAAGGATGCATTTTTTGAATACGCGACCAGCGCTCCCTATGGGAGTAGCCCCCGAGTCCGTAGTGGAGTCGCAGACTCGACGTAGGACTCGAAGATCTTTTCGAGGTGCCATTATCTTTGTATTTTCTCTGGTGCGCGGCCAACGCTCCTGATAGGATTAGCTCCTGAGTAGTTGGTTGAGTCGTAGACTCGAGTAAGTACTTTTATGCTCAGTCGAAATCTTCGAGCCATTGCTAGCTTCGCTTTGATGACATCATTGCTGACGAATGGTGAACTTCAACCGTCTGCGGGAGCAGAGATGATGCAACGGAATGACCGTGGGTCCCACTTGATTTTGACTAGTCACGTAACGTGGAAAAAGTTACGGCGTCTCCTAGATTTCCGCATGTAGTGGACGGCGTGCTGGAGACGGTGAAGTCGAAGGCGCCGAAGAGGAGGTGACTCTCCGTTGCCGAGGAATCGTAGATTGCTTCGGATGGGACCATCACGACCGCATGATCAGTGTCCCCGTTTCCCATAGACGGCGCCAATTGAGGAGGGTTCGACTCATCAATGCCCATTGTTATGGACTTGGGTTTTGGAGAAGATGAGGATGCTGGAAGTCACGAGATGGTTAACAGGCAAGCAAAACGGGGACACGAGGTTTACCCAGGTTCAGGCCCCTGGAGGGAAAACCCTACTCCTGCTTGTTTATTCTTGATTACGGTGGAACCGAAGGTTACAGGGGTGCGCAGATGCAATCTGGCGTGGAGGTGTGTGTATGAAGTGTTGAGATCCTTCGCGCCATACCCTCCTGGCCTTTATATACATAGGCCAGGTCCCGGGATAGGCCGAGTCGGTTATAGATTAGGGTTGAAATCCTCTGAAATTCTATCTAATCTAGACTTGTCGTCCAAAGAGTCGAATTCACCATGGGCTTAGGCCACCCGAAATCTTCCTGGGCTGCAAGTCTTCATGTAGGCCTTCCTTGGGCTAGACCGGTTATACCAACGTTATGTACCCATAGGGTATATCCATGTCAGGAAGGGAGGCTTTTGTGGCGAGGGGATCCACCTCGTGTACCTGACCGGTCGGGTTAGCTGAGGAAATAGGAGCCGGATATTCGTAAGAGACGGGCATCACATCGACTACCTCAAGAACTTGGACGTCATCTGAGTCATCATCCTCGGTCGGTATGGGAGCCTTACCCCGAGTTCGGACATGAGCCGAGTCAGGTTTCGAAATGAACTCTTCCGAATTAGGCTCACCAACGTCCGGGTTATTGCGATCCTCGCTCCAGGGAAGAGCGAGGACATCATCATCCTCCACGGCCTGCTCGTCAAATTTCTGAAGAGGAACATTGCGAAGTGAAGTGGCAAAGTTAGTAACGGAACAAAATGTGACTGGAGTAAAATAAAATAATATTCGGCACCGAGTTACCTTCGGAGGGGGATTGTCACGAGTGAAGGGCTTCAGGACCCACTCCCAACCCTCGGCCATGTTCGTCTGGAAGATGGCCTGGACACGTTTCCGAATTTTCTCATCGTCAAGTTTGACGGTGCAAAGTCTATTCGGGTTAAGGGACCGCTCATGTAGCATAGTTTGTGATAACGCCCCTGGAAAGGTCAAATTCGGGAGCTGATGAAGGAATCCATGAGATCATCGCCGCATAGTCCGTCCCGGGTCAACTCCTTGAGCCGGATCTCGAATGCCTCGGCAAGAGTGTTGCTTCTATCCGGCACCGAGGAATGTCTTGCGAAGACACTCGATCTCCTGCCGAGTGATGGCGGATCCTTGCTAAGAGCCATGATACAGTGCAGAGACCGCGTCTTCTTCCTCAACGGTGGCGATGCTATGCGAGCTCGCCATGGGTTCGTCGGAAGAATTGACAGAGAAAGAAGTACTGGTGGAGGGGAAAGGCCTCGATGTCCATGGCCACATCATGGCAACAAAGAACATGGCAACGGCAGTGAGGAAGGACCGGAGCTAAAGCTCAGGGCGAGCGCGTGGAACAGCGATGCAGAACCAAAAAACGGCGGCGCGATCGCGTGGAGCAAGGCTCAGCGGCGGCGGCACAAGGAGGAAGACGAAGGGGAGGGGAGTGGGGAATGTGAGTAAGGGTTTTTACCACTCCCCCCAATTATAACCACAAACCGCTAGCGATAGTGGGATCATGGGTACGTAGTAGTTGCTGCATACACGCGTGCATCATGCGCTGGCAGCCGCGAAATGGAGCAACACAGCAGGTCACACGATGTAGGAGGTGATCCAGCCGCCATAACCGTTGCGACGACCGAAGAGGCGCTGCGCTGGTGTAACCACCTGCAGTAATCACTGTTCTCATGTCAGTGAACACTGTAGCAGTACAAAAAATGAGGAAAAAGTGCAATGATTGAGACAGGTAGGATGAAACATACAAGAGAAGCTAAGGAAGTGACCCGGATGAGGAAAATTGACTTGGAGAAATGGGTCCTACCTCGGAATGAATCAAGAAAGGTCGGGAAAAATGACAAGATAAAAATTGAGGAGCGCTTCAGAGAAAGAGTCGACCGAAATATAAGTCGGCAACATGTGCTGGGGAACCGAATGTCTAGAACCTGATGTAACCTTGCCGACTAATGTCGCCAAGACCGCACCAGCTTCGGGGACTAATATTGGGGGATGACCCTAGGTAGGGTCAAGCTAAGGTAAAAGGGTAAGGTCCTCAAGGACCTAGGCCGGGTAAAATAACGACCCGACCGAGGTATTTAAAGGCCGGCCAGATAAGGCTTGTCTTTGTCCGAATCAGGCAAATAAGACCTAACTCGGCTGACATACGGGTTATGTCGGCATATTGTTATTACACTTTGTATATGCAGGTTAGGGCTCGACCGAGTCATACAAGGCAAGGACATGTCATGGGGAAGCTTGCTTGAGAAGGAGAGGGTGGAACCTAAAGTCAACACTGCATAACGTCTCTCTCTTAAAAATCAGTACAGTGCCAAGCGCTACGAACAAGAGCCAGATGAGCAGAAGAGGGTCACGGAGGTGACAGTCCCCGAGACCGAGGATCATATGTCGTGGACTCTGGGTTATTGCCACCAATAGAGAGGAGACGCGGAAAGGCTTCCGCCGAGTTACTATTTTGGAACAAGCATATTCCACAAATATATTGTCCACGTCATCCCTAGATGTGACCTGGCCGCCCCTTTATAAGGTGAGCCAGGGCTTTCTAAGAGGGGTATCGATTCATTTTCCACTTAGCAGTAGCTGTAGCTTCTTCTTCCTCTCGCTCATACAGCTCGAGGAGCAAGTGTAGCATCAGTGGTATTGAGTAAAGATCTAGTTCTTGTGTTCTGTGTGTAGAAATCACTATATCTTCCCTCCCTGTATCCTACTAGCGCACATTGGCCCTCAACTTAAGCCTACTCATGGCATATGCCGTACCACCACCACGACAGTATAGGTGCATGCGAATCTCGACAAAAGTTAAGACAACTAATTTAGAATATAAGGAACTATTAGTACCCCCTCTGTCTCAAAATAGATATCGCAAATTTGTGGAGATTTGATCTACCTACACTATTTAGTCTAGATACGTCTAATATTTTTTTTAAATGATATCTATTTTAGACGGATGGAGTGGTTGTTATTTGCTATCTACGTTGTGTGACTAGATACTGTTGTGTAACTACTGACTATATAAGTGGATTTACTCGTATCGTTGTATGATTAGTGTACCAAGATTACATGTGTACAGAGTCGGATGCCACTTAATCGTACAATATTAAACGTGCAGCTAGCAGTGTCCCGCATAGGAGAGCAGACAAAGGTTCTCAGCTAATGAACACCCACGGGCGTGCCCATTTACGGGCCTGATTCCAGACTGATGCAAATACGGCCTAAATTTAGACCAGGCTTGTGTCTAGTCAGACTGCTGACAGACATCAGGTGTGTCCTTCTTGGTCCGTCTTCAGACACCAACAATGGCGACGGAATACCTTATTTTTGAAGACTGGATTAGTTGGATGGAAGTATTCATTGTAAAGACGTATGTAGCCAACTTCTCGGTTGTGTTCATGGTTGGCTTCGCGCCGCTTCGTCGAGCCACCTCTGCGTGGTGGCAGGAGGCACGAAATACCTTCTCTTTGAAGACCAGAATAGTTGGGTGGAAGTAGTCATTGTAAAGACGCACGTGGCCGGCTTCTTGGTCGCGTTCATGGTTCGCTTCACGTCGCTTCGCCGAGCCACCTCTACGTGGAGGCAGGAGGTACTGGTCGTGCATCATATGTGTAGTGGCCAACAAAACTTTGGTCTCACCGTCGGACTCCTCTTAGGACTATAACTTGACGAAATTCTTGTAGAAGAACTCGATTGATCTTCGACTGCTATCCATCTATTAAAGTATAAGGCCATCAATGGCCATGCGAACTCCCGCAGGGACTAGAAAACCTAGAAATAACCGGCAAACGTACCTCAAACACGGCCAGGCAAACAACCGAGCAGGTTGTGTCTGACGCACTCTAGAGGTTGTCACGCGTCCGTTCCACAGGAAGCGACCGTGGAGGCGGGATGGACACGCTCAACTCCGAGACGTGCATGGCCTACGGTGCTGCTCGATATTGCGGGGGCGACGGCGGCAGCGGGCAGTGGTGGCGGCAACAGTTGTGCCTGCTCTGGTCGCGGATATGGAGGGCGAGGGTTTGGGGAAGGTGGGTACCTCTTGTGCCACTTGTGACAAGATCCGGGCGAACTAGTGGGAGGACACGAGAGAACAAGGGCACTGTCCGGGCCGACGCAACTGTGGTCAAATTTGGTGCATGGATGGGTCGATCCGTGCGAGTCGATCCAGATGGATCGTCCCGTTGGGCTGGCACGCAACTGTCCACCAGCGCGAACCGTTTCGGACGCGTTCGGAGGGTTTGGGTCAGGCCGGTAGAGATTCTCTAAGACAAAGGCCACCAAGGGGCATTTCATTAATTTCAATAATCTACGTCCTGCTTCGGCGTGTTTCCGTCTTCGCTCTCCTTGTGGGTTGCTTCCTAGACCCCCTTGCGGACCTGGTGATACCTTGGAAACGTATCTATAATTTTTGATGCTCCATACTTGTTTAGTATCTACTTTGCTTTACTTGTACACACTTTGAGGTGTTTTTACATGTTTTCTGGTACTAACCTATTAACAAGTTGCAACAGTGCCAGATGCATGTTTTCTGCTATTTTTGGTTTCAGAAAATTTAGTAAAGAAATATTCTCGGAATTGGACGGGATAAAGGACAAAGTCAATTACTTTCCGTGGGTAACAAGAAGTCCAGAAGGGAGCCGGAGGGGCCAGACCCACCCCAGGCACAGGTGGGCCCAGCCCCGTGCCTGGCTAGGGTTTGGCGGCCCTGGCCGCCTCCTCGGTCTCCCGCTTCGCCTATAAAAAGCCCCCGATGCAGAAACCCTGGGTACGCGATCAGAAATCGACGAAACCGTCTGTAGCCGCCACCATCATCCCTAGATCGGGGGATCTAAAGTTCTTCCCGGCACCCTACCGGAGGGGAGATCACCCCGGAGGCCTTCTCTCCGGTATGATGCGTGAGTAGTTCCACTTGGACTATGGTTCCATGTAGTAGCTAGATGGTTGTATCTCCTCCTTTGTGATTTCATGTATAGATCTTGTGAGCTCCGTTCATGATCAAGATCTAATCTATTTGTAATCATGCATGTTGTGTTTGCGGGAATCCGATGGATATTGAGATTATTATGTTGGTTTGATTAATGGTTTTGTCTTTATGATTCTATCATGTCTGTGTTATTTGTGATCTTGCATGCTCTCCGTTATTAGTAGCTATCTTGGCCAAGTAGTTGCTAGTGACTCCAAGAGGGGGTATTTATGCTCGATAGTGGGTTCATGCCTCTAGTCTCCAAGGGAAGTGACAATAATCTCTTCGGTTGTAGATGTGTTGTTGCCACTAGGGAGAAAACAACGGTCTCTTGTTCATGAAACATGTGGACTGTTTACCTTACACACTTTGCTTAAAGCAGTTGTCTGTTGCTTGCAACTTAATACTGGAGGGGGTTCGGATGATAACCTAAAGGTGGACTTTTAGTCATAGATGAAGTTGGATGGCGGTCTATGTATCTTGTTGTATTGCCCAATCAACCTCATAGGATCTTTCTGACTAGTAATTGCATTGTTATGTCTTTCTCAGTTCCTGTCAATTGCCCTGCTGTAATTTGTTTACCCTTCATGCCATGTTGTTTATCTAAGGAGAGCACCTCTAGTGAACTATGGACCTCTGTCCAATCTTTACCATTGATACATCTTCCACTGTTACTTGTTTACTTGTTGCAAACTATTACCTTCCACACCATACGTTTAATCCTTTGTTACAGCAAACTGGTGAGCTTGACAACCTCACTGTTCGTTGGGGAAAAGTCTTGAGTTTGTGTTGTGCAGGTCTCCGTGTTGCTTGCAACACCTGTGTGACGTTTCCTTCCTCCTTCTGGTTCGATAACCTCGGTCTCAACTGAGGGAAAACTTGCTGCTTGCTGCTTCACACCTTACTCTTGGGGTTCCCAACAGGTTGTGCGTAGACAGTCGACACCTGGCTTTAACCACCCAATAGTGCTCCTCCGTGACTGCCTTGTGGATCTGGGCCACGCGCCGCCTTTCTGTCCTAACCGCTATCGCGGGATGCTTGGAGCTCCAAGTGCGAACCCTCTCAGTGTCACTCTAGGCGTGCCCCCTTGCCTCGCCGGTTCTCTTGGTGGCCATGAGCTTCCGACCCCTCTTCTCCCTTACCGCAGTTGTGCGGGACAACTCCATGACATGACCAAGGATGTCCTCGCCTATCCGGTGGATGGCGCAGCGCACCCCATGTAGGGGTTCGTAGCATGGAAAACAAAAAAATTCTACCGCATGAACACACAATCAAGATCTAATCTATGATCAAGCCAAGATCTATCTACTAGATTGTAGCAACGAGTCGATAGAATACTAACCCTCGAAGATCCAAATCGGTTAACAAGAGCAGATTCTCGTCGATGATGTAGTCGTACACTTCCGATCTCAAGATCGCGTAGACGATCCTTCCGGCGCTGCGTTCCGGCAGCGCTTCCGCAGTCGGTCACACGTTCGGTACTCGATGAAGACCTTCCTCTCCCTTGTTCCAGCAGGCAGCGGAGGTTGTAGCACTCTCTTCGTGATTCCGGCAGCACGACGGCGTGGTACCGGAAGTAGAGGGGAGATCTCGCAGGGCTTCGCCTTAAGCCGAAGCGAGTATGGTGGACTATGAGAGAGGCCTTGGTGGTCTAGGGTTTAGAGACACCAAGGGGAGAGGTGTAGCCGGCGGCTAGGGTTTGGGGAAACCCTAGTCGGCGACTTGGGAGGGCCCTAGGCGGCGGCGACTTGGGAGGAGGCCGGCGGCTTGGGGCTAGGGTTTGAGGTGAGTTGGGTGTAGGGAAGAGGGGGCACCCCTGCCCCTTCTTTTATAGGTGGGAGGGAGGCGGCTAGGAGGAGGGAGTCCTCCTCCTTGGACGGCGGGTGGAGGGAGTGCGACTTCCTCCCTAAGTAGGTTTCCTACTCTCCCTCCACCAAGCAAACTTGCCGTTTGACTTTTTCAAATTGGCGTTTGACTTTCAAACTAGGATTTGATTTCTCCCTTTATTTTTGCCCAGCCAAGTGACCTAGTACATGATGCAACCATTCCACATTGTCATGACACATTCATGTACCCTTCCCCTCCGGAGTGCCGGACATTCCGGAACCTTCTAAAACATTCCCGATGAAAACACCGGAATCATTCCCAAACTCCGAAACAGGACTTTCGTTATATGAATCTTATTCTCCGGACCATTCCGGATCTCCTCGTGATATCCCGAATCCCATCCGAGACTCCGAACAACATTCTGTCTCTTACTCATCATTCCATAACTACTCAACAACATCGAATCCTTAAGTGTGTCTCCCTACGGTTCGTGAATTATGCGGACATGATCGAGACACTTCTCCGATCAATAACCAATAGAGGAATCTGGAAATTCATATGGATCCCACATAATTCTACGATTACTTTGCGATCGAATGAACCACTTACATATGATACCAATTTCCCTTTGTCTCACGATAGTTTACTTATCCGAGGTTTTGATCGTCGGTATCTCTGCATACCTAGTTCAACCTCGTTACCGATAAGTACTATTTTCTCGTTCCCGTGATATGTGATCCCTTGTGAGCCAGTCACATGCTTGCAAGCTAATTGGATGACATTCCACCGAGAGGGTCCAGAGTATATCTATCCGTCATATGGATGGACAAATCCCACTCTTGATCCATGAGCCTCAACCCATACTTTCCGAACACTCAATGCCACCTTTATAGCCACCCAGTTACGGTGTGGTGTTTGATGTCATCAAAGCATCCTTCCGGTGATGGTGATTAACATGATCTCATGGTCAAAGGAATTAGGTTACTATGTATCAGAAAGCTTATAGCAAATGAACTATATTAAATGACTTGATCTTTATGATATGCTTAACTATAGGAGTATGTCCATCACATCATTCTTCTAATGATATGACCCTGTTGTTAATAACATCTCTATGTTCATGATCAGGAAACCATGATCATATATTAACCAACAAGCTAGTTTAACAAGAGGCTTTACTAGGGACTCTTTTATGTTTACAAATCACACAAGTATTAATGTTTCCGGTTAATACAATTATAGCATGGTATGTAAACATTTATCATAAGTATGAAGATATGATAATAACCACTTTATTATTGCCTCTTGGGCATATCTCCAACACCCCATCCCCGCGGGCACGGCCTGCTAGGCGACTGGCTCATCCTCGCCGTCAAGGTCGTCAAAGTCGTCCTTTGCTTCCTACTCTGTCGTGTGGTCGATAGGCTCCTCCGTCTGCGACGAAGGCGGGTAGCGCACTCGCGCAGCCTAGGAGAGCTCAGTGAAGGGTTCATTGCATGGAAAACAAAAATTCCTACGAAAGAGAAGAACAAGCCCAACAAGATCTGATCTACGAGATGCAAGTAACGAGATAGATCCGATCTACTTACCCTCAACGTCACACGAGTGTTTAACAATTGAGAGATCATGGATGATGTAGGCGTACACGGTGCCAGATCAATCTGATGAAGTCCCGCGTTCCGGCAGCACCTTCGCGGTATCCACACATCTGGCTTGGTGTTGTCTCCTCCTTGATGCCGCAAGCGAGAGAGAAGAGCTCCACGAGATTCCGGCAGTACAACGGGACATTGTGTTTTTCAAAAAAGAGGGGAGTCTCCCCAAGCTAACTTCGTAATTAAGATATATTTGACCTTACCCCTGTATTCCATGCGCATGAGCATTGGGGGGGGGGGTCTTTCCTGGCCCATGTGGGCCTGTGGACCACCCTTCAGTCCATGTTGGATGTCCATTATAGGTGGGTCCCACTCTGGGACCCGCTAGAACCTCCATTAAAATACCATAAAATCTTGAATTTTTCTGATAACCCTAAAAATACTTTCCATATACCTTCTATTTACCGGTGGAAACGCTCTTAGATTACAATTTACCGATCGACTCGCAGATCTTATTATTTTCCCCTACCCTCTGCTGCTAGGGGAGGAAAGCACTTGCCCTAGGGCACAAACTTCCGACGCCTGCCTCCGGCGGATCCCCACATCGACGACCTACGTCATCGGTGGTGAGGGGGGCCGCGACCGCCGGATCCACACGTGTGGATAGTTTTAGCCAAAGTAGATTCATTTTTAGGTTGTTCATTGTCTTGGTTTCGAGGATGGCGATGGCGGTGCTGAATAGTTTTTCTTGAGATCCTTCCCTAATGAATTCGAAGACCAGACTATTCAAGCAAGGATGGTGCAACGGTGGCAGCATCCTTGTGGTGGATGTGTGTCCTCACGATCTGGGCGGCGTTTTCTCCAGCGCCGACGTGGAACCTGGGAGATAGTCAAGGAACGGATGCAGATTGTGGTCCGCATCGACGACGTCTAGAAGATGGTGGATTGTGTGCGGGGTCCGTGGTTCATGGATGGCAAGTATGGTTTCCTCCTCCGACGTCTTAGTCGTGCGGGGTACTAGATTTGGAGTTTGAGGGCATGTCCGGGGTGATGTACTGATCTGATCCGTTCAACGACATTGGTTTCACCTTAGGTGAGCCACCTTGAAGGTTCGCAAAGCTGCATATCAGTGATGAAGCCGCATCGAGTTCGGGTGAGAAGGTGATCCATTATTTTTTTCTTTAGTGGCTGTTGTTATGGTGCCAGAGGCAGGTAACGACGTCGGCATCAGGCTTAGAGAATTTTTCAATTTGGATTGTAATTTTTTTTAGCCGATGGTTCTTTGCGTAAAGTCTTGCTTTCTACTATTTTTTTTAGTTTGTTAGATCGCTGTCTATATATGGCTTATATTATAATATTTATGATATAAATAAGTCACGTATTACCGTGAAAAAAATATCACAATTTACTGCCTCTAGTCGAACACAGCCGTGCCTTCGGGTCCGTGGAACTACGCACCGCCCATGGCATCTCGTGACACATACCGTTCACCCTGCCGTGGACGGGCGCAGCAAGAGTGACCACTGACCACCTTATTTCACTGCATGCATGCGTACGTTCAGCCGCTCACTCGATCACGTGGCTGGGGACAATTGTTTCCATCGTCTCGGACGGCCATAATGTACTCCCTCCGTTTCAAAATATAAGATGTTTTAGATTTGTGAAGAAGATGAATCTAGACTTCTTTTAGTATGTAGATTCATCTCAAACTTGAGTGAACCTACATACTAAAACAAATCTAGATTCATTTTCTTTACAAACCTAAACATCTTATATTTTGAAACGGAGGGAGTAATCACTAATCGTTTAGAACGCTACTTTGAGAGTACGGTAAGAAGTTGGTTGCCTCTTATGGTTGGGAACTTGGGACGGACAGATGGTGCAGGCAAGAACATCTCCACCGGTGTTCTTAGGCTTTTGCAGGCTTATTTTTTTATTGGGATGGTAAAAATTCGTCCGGTCGTGTTTTTAGGTTAGTGAAATACATCAAATTTGGCTCAACTTTCATCCGGTATTCGCAAGCCGAACCTAGGGCGTTGGGAACCGTCTAGAAATTCCGGATGCAGCGGAATCAGCGGAAAAAATCCCGCTCGTGGCCCCGTCCTATCAGCGTGTGAAGCCGAGTCGTCCTCATCCCGTCGCCCTGGCTCCCGCGACGGATCGCCGGTCAATGACCGCCCATCGCGTCGGCCATGCGTCGGCGTAATGGCGCGCCACCGCCGGCTCGCCTTCCCGCCGTTTCCCTTTTTCCTCGCACCAACGCAGTCGTCACGCCTTCGCTCCAGCTAGTGAAGCGGGAGGTGGAGTCGTTGTTGCGTTCGTCGCCGAAGACGAGGTCACGCGACATCGTCATCAATGAAGGCCGTGCGCTGAGGCCGCCGACCGGCCAGCTTCGGTTGCGCACGCCGAAGACCGAGCCGATGGACTGGGCGATTCCCGTCGACGAGGACACCTTCATCCTAAAAATGACGATGGAGCATTCTCTGATCGACGTTCCACCCATGCAGGCCCCTGACGCCTGCGCCTGGTCCAGGCCGACTGGGAGAGCAAGGAGGCCAACCGCGTTCGGCGCCATCAGGAGGAGGCCGAGCGCCAGGCCGCTCGCAGCGCTCGCCGGGAGCGCGCCGCTCATCGTCCTCGACAACGACGATGACAAGGCCGGTCCGTCGTCCCAGTCGTGGCGCTACAGCGACGCCGGCCAGGGCAGCTCGCGCCCCCGCAGACGCCTAGCGACGACAACGGCGGCGACGATGCGGGACCCAGGACGCCGACTATACATGCTTCTACCGCAACTTCGGCATGTGAGCGGCGTTGGCGGTATCAGTGTCGGCATCGGCATCAGCCTACTAGTTTTTACTATGTTTTTTTATTTTCTTTAGACTAATGCAGTCAAAATTCAGTTATATGTCTGAATTTGACATAATATGTACGAACTCGTCTATATTTTAATGAAATCGTCTATATTCATCTAATTTAACCGAGTTTGATCGAATTTTGGCCAAACGGCACGAGAACACGACTAGAAAACTGACAGTTTTCAAGCAGAATATTACATCCATTAAGCGTGAAATAGCGCCTAAAAACATCAAACAAGTGAAGGTGCTCTAAATAATACATATGACTTGACGACCAACTTAGTACTGCATCCCATTTATATTAATGGACTCAACTTCAGGAATCTAGATAAAAGTTGAGATCGTTATGGACTGGAGGTAGTATCTCAAAGCTTGATGGCTTATGTATGCTTCGTCTTTTTAAAACATTTTTTATTTGACTGCAGTCATTTTTTTAATCCTTTGTATGCTTTCACGTGCCGGGAATGGACATACCGGCCCCTCTTGGGAGAATGCCAGGGGGCGTCACTCTTTGATATACTCTTCTGCATTCTCTTCCCAACGCGGACAGGAAAGGCAAAGGAGATGCTTTTCCCCTAAAGTGTGCATCAACTTGTAGCCGCGTTAGCATACCCTGCCCCTTGCATAAAGAGAAAGGAAAAGATTCGCCCTCTGGAGTCTGGTCATTGCCACTTAAGCTAGTCACAGTGAGAGTAACTTAAAAGTAACATAGTCCTACATGTATTGTCAATTAAGTATTTAAATGACATGACATGTAATTAAATAACGAGAGAGGCTTGTGATAACTAGCTATGTTACTATAACATCATATATTTCAAGACAAAATGAGTCTACATTGCATAACACCACACATATGTTATTTTCCACTATAAAGATAGTAACTTAGAGTAGTAACATATACTGGGATAAGACTGGTTATAATGGTACTCCCTCCGATCCATATTACTTGTCATTAGATTGGATGTAATATCTAGCTCTAAAACATGTCTAGATACATCCATTTTTACGACAAGTACTACTCCCTTCGATCCATATTACTTGTCGTAAAAATGGATGTATCTAGACATGTTTTAGAGCTACTCCCTCCGTTTCAAAATAAAGGATGTTTTAAATTTGTGAAGAAAGTGAATCTAGACTTGTTTTAGTACGTAGGTTCACTCAATTTTGGAATGAATCTACACACTAAAAGAAGTCTAGATTCATTTTCTTTACAAACCTAAAACATCTTATATTTTGAAACGGAGGGAGTAGATATTACATCCAATCTAATGACAAGTAATATGGATAGCAGGAGTACCAAGTTACTCCCCATTATAACCAGTCTTATCCCAGTAGAAGCGATTTACCTGCATTAATGCTGAAATCTCACAAAGTCACAAGTCCTCTCACTACATTACAGCATCAACGTGTAACGAACGGTACTGTTATGTACAAATCTGACCATCATTTTGTAACCTCTGCACGGGCACAATTGTGCTGCTCCATCAGTGCCTCCCGTCACGCCCACACAGATCAACCAATCAACGCTCTTCTCGGAAAGTCTAGAAAAGACAAGACCAGAAAAGGGGCAGGAAGAATAAAGAGATGAAGGAAAGATGGGAAACCGCAAACCTAATCACTTCAGTTCCTCCGGAAAATTTGGAAAATTCTTAACTCTTTCTCAGTATATAAATATGATCTTGGACTAGATAAGTACAGGAACAATGGATCGATGGCGGACGCAATGCATGCCCCAAAAAAACAGAAATTTGCGGTTTCTTTGCAGGTTGGATCGTGTGGTGGTTCCAGGATTGGGACTGGGTACATGGCGGTGTTGCCTACTAGGGCGGCCCCTTCTTGCGGAGGACGACCTCGGTGTCGAGGCCGAAGGCGTCGACCTTGGAGACCCTGACCACCTCCGACCGCCGGAAGAGCCCGAGCAGGCCGTCGACGTCGAGCAGGTCGTTAGCGGAGTACTTGTCCCCGCGGCGGTGCACCGCCACGTGGAGCACGGCGACGCCGCCGGGGCGCAGCGTGCGCTCGATCTCGGCGGCGAAGCGGTCCGGGTAGAGCGCGTGGTCGAACACGTTGGAGAACTCGAAGTCGAAGACGCCGTCGCCGAAGGGCTGCGCGTGGAAGTCGCCCCGGAGGACGAGCGGCGGCGCCGGGGCGAGGTCGATGCCGACGGCGTCGTGCACGCCCACGAGGCGGAGCGCGGCGACCTCCTGGCCGAGACGCGCGCCGACGCAGAGCGCGCGGGAGGCGTCGGAGAGGAGGCCCTCGGCCCGGAGGGCCTCGAAGAAGCGGGCGAAGGCGTCCACCTTGCGGTGCCAGTCGCGGGTGGCCCAGACGCGGCGGAGGCGCGGGTCGAGGGTCTTGTTGAGCTGGTGGCGGAGGTAGTCGTCGTAGGAGCGGAAGGCGGCGCCGCGGCGCATGCGGATGTGCGGGTTGGGCGGGGAAGGGACGAGCGGGACGGCCACGGCGGCGTCCAGCCTGGCCGCGTAGGATGGGGGAGGGGGCGAGAAGGAGGAGTAGGCGTAGATGAGGAGGAGGGATGTGATGAAGAGGAGGAGGAGGAGAGGGCGAACGGGGAGGAGCGCTCGGGGCTTCGCATCGGCGGGCATGGCGGCGGGGAAGGGAAGGAAAGGACGCGTGATGGCGTCGCGCGGCGCGTGTTAATGTGGATGTGGCATGGCGGTGGGCGCCTTGGTTTTGTTGCGGGATGGATTACGTGCGACTTGCGGCGCGGTGGGATCCGCCGTGTTGGCGTCCTTTGCGTGGGCTGTAAACTGAAGCTTCTCACGAAACGCTTGATTACAGAGTAGGAGTAACACGTTTTTCAAACGGAAAAATTATGTCTATACCATTAGAAGATGTAATCTTTAGACTGATACCATCAAAAGATCCGTCTTGAGATATATACCATCAAAGGTCCCACTCGTTGGGTGTTCCCATAGCGAAATCTGGATGGCCGGACGAAACACGTTTTCGGCCGAGGAACGCTGAGTTTTCCACTCGCGTTCTCGGGCCGAGTTCCTGGAACGTCCGTTTTCGTCCAAATTCGGCTCAATTTCGTCCAGATTTTTGCATAATTCGGCATAATACTGAACATTTTTCGGTCTAGTTTGGCATACATTCGACCATAGTTCGACGAAATTTTAAACACAGTTCGAAGTAAATGTAAACATAGTTTGGCTTATAGTGAAAATACAACATATTTCGGCCAAGTTTGGCCAGTTCATGCTCGGCATCTACGTATTGCCCTTGCGTATCCATGTGTGCTCAACAAGATCATCCTACAGCTGTTGATGCACCGCCGGATCTCGGATCTCCTGACGCATGGTGATGAAGGCAGCCCAGGTTGGAGGCATCTGATAATCAGACTCGGCAAGAGGTCCCTATCTGTAGTATGACTCGTTCTGCTCGAACAAACTCACTGGATCCTTCCTCTCATCCTCAATGATCATGTTGTGCAAGACCATACAAGAGTTCATCACTTCCCACATCTGATCTTTCGACCAGGTCATAGCAGGAATCCGGACAACTCCAAACCTCTGCTGGAGCACACCAAGTGCCCGCTCCACGTCCTTCCTACAAGCTTCCTGTTCCTTGGAAAACTGAGAATGCTTGGGGAGCATTAGGCTTGAGATAGTCTTCACAAATGTTGGCCATCTTGGATAGATGCCATCTGCTATATAGTATCCCTTGTTGTAGTGGTGCCCGTTGATCTCAAATTTCACAGGGGGCATGACCCTCAACAAGCTTGGCAAAGATATTTGAGGAGTTGAGGACGTTGATGTCGTTGTTCGATCTTGCCATGCCAAAGAAGGAGTGTCAGATCCAAAGATCATGTGTAGCAACTGCCTCGAGTATCACAATGCAATCTCCTTTGTGGCCTTTGTATATTCCCTGCCATGCAAATGGACAGTTCTTCCACTAACAATGCATGCAGTCTATGCTTTCCAGCATACCGGGAAATCTACTTTCATTGACTACGAGGATCCCAGCAGTGTCTTCAGCAGTGGGTGATCTCAAGTACTGTTTCCCAAACACTGCAATCACTGCCCTACAGAACCTGTATAAGCAATCGGTGGCGGTGGCCTCGGCCATGCGGAGATAGTCATCGGCACTGTCACCCGGCGCTCCATATGCAAGCAACCTCATCGCCATTGTGCACTTCTGCAGTGAGGAAAACCCAACCATGTCGGTGCAGTCCTTCTTGCAAACGAAATAGGGGTCGAACTCCCGGATGGCATGCACAATCTTGAGGAAGAGCTTCCGGCTCATCCTGAAACAGCGCCGAAACACGGCCTCTCCGTGGAGCGGCTCGTCACGAAGTAGTAGGCGTACACCAAGCAGTAGCCCTCTATCCTTTGCCTCGCCTTGCACTTCCGGCGACCCGGCTCCGAACCACCATGCTTCGACTTCGCCATCTACAGGTACAGCTGGGCGAGGGAGGCAAGGATCTCTATGTGCTCTGCATCTTCGGCGACCTCGGTGTTCTCCTCCTCCAGCAGTACGACGAGTGTCTGCTCGTCGCCGGAGTCCATGGCCAAACCGGCCAAATGCCGAACACTTGGCAGGCGTGGTGGTGGGAGCTCGCAGTGAAGCCGAGCAATGGCAAAGTTCGTGCGGCGGTAGCGGCGGCGGAATGGGCAGCGACTACGGCGAGCATATCTAGAGGCGTGGGCATGTCTCGGTGATGTCTACGCACTTCTATTCTTATAGACAGTTGTTGGGCCTCCAAGTGCAGAGGTTTGAAGAAGGGCAGCAAGTTTCCCTTAAGTGGATTACCCAAAGTTTATCAAAATTAGGGAGGAAGTGGTCAAAGGTATCCCTCTAAAGCAACCCTGCAATCAAGATACAAGAAGTCCCTTGTGTCCCCAACACACCCAATACACTTGTCAGGTGTATAGGTGCACTAGTTCGGCGAAGAGATAGCGAAATACAAGTGGTATGGATGATTATAAGTGGTAACAGTGCCAGAAAAGAGCTCACGGGGAGGAAAGACTAAAGCAAGTAAACATGCAACAAATCTAATTGTGAACGGTGTTCTAATGTTTAGAAACAAGGCCTAGGGATCATACTTTCATTAGCAAACACTTTATCATATAAATAGCTTCTCTTAATTATACTACTCTTAACTACTCTCCAGTTGGACACTCTAATCCACGGTATGGCTATAACAACAAACCTCCAAGTCCACCTTCCCCATCTAGATAACCCCACACTGTCACCTTGAGCGCTAGATGGTTCCAACAAACACCACAATTTCATAAACACATCCAACTCAAAATATACTCATGATAAATATATATGTAACCTAGCTTAAGTGCTACACACGGTGTGCACGCTGTCACTTTCACACACGTGGGGAAAAGTATATATCTATTAAAGCACGATGAGTATTTATGTAGACTCTAGCCTAAATGCCACCATGGCGTGCACACTGTCACTTTCACACACATGGGGAGAGCAGAGATCTATTAAAGCACTTGAGTAGCAAGGCGGGTCTACTTGATTACAAAGATCATGACCACAAAAAGATCATGCATAGAGAGAGATGACCACATAGCTACCGGTAGAGCCCTTAGCCTTGAGGAAGAACTACTCCCTCCTCATCATGGGAATCAGCAACGGTGATGAAGATGACGATGGAGGTCGCTGGTGTCACATCCCAAAATTTTCCAAATTTTGAAATGTGAAAAATAAACAAACAAAAGAAACCAATGATGAAATTTAGGGTGAAAAGAAACTTTTTGTCTCTAAATGGAAACATCAAAAACCTTACTTGAATAAAAATTTGAATGAAAAATAAACAAACAAATTTTCAAACAAATCAAATGCATCCCTGCAAGGAAAATATCTTGAAATTAAAACACTTGCAAAAGTTAAACCAAAACCCTAAACCCTAATGAAAGAAATCATCTCCAAGATCACTCCAAGACTATGGCTTTGTCCCTTATAAAAATTTAGCAACAAACATTTTCTAAATTACCAAAAATGGTAAACAAAAATATTATAAAACCATGGGAACTTATTTCACTCCATTCGGAGCCATGTATAAAAACCTATGATTTTAATAAGATAAAAGAAAGTAATTTGCAAGGCTAATAAAGCTCCTAACTAAAATCAACACTAAATTGTGAGCAAAGTAATACTAAAAAGGATTTTAAAAGATAAATAATTATTAAATAAAATTATACAAATTGGAATCACTATTTTTGGAGCTATAAATAAAAAGATATGAATTTTATAAGATAAAGAAAGAATTAAATAAATAAGAAATATTTAAAAGACAATTTAAACCATTGTCCAAATCCCTAAGCAAATGTAATAAAAGTAATTCAAATGAAATAATAGAATAAAAGATTATTAAAATAAAATTATATGGGTTTATGAACCATATTCAATTTTATAAAGACAAAATGCCTCACTTAAATGAATACTAAATCATGAGCAAATATTTAAAATACACCAAAGTGGAAAAATTCATCAACTCATAATTGGTATAAAAACCTACTAAAATTTTGGTAAAGTTTTGAAATCAATAAGAGGGTTAAATCATTTGATTGATTTAAAAACAGAAAACAGAAAAAAGAAAAATAAAAAAACACTAAAAGGAAAAAAAGAGGAAAACCCCCTGGCCCCAAAAGAAGCCCAGCAACAGCCTACCCGGCCACCCGCACCCCTCTGCCCTTTCTTTTCTCACCGTGCACCACACCCACCCCTCACTGACTGCTCGACTCTACCTGCCACCTCATCATCCTCTTCATCAGCGCCTAGAGACCCGTTCCCCTACTGTTTCTACCATGATTTAACTCGCTTAAATTCGTGCGACTAGTGGCGCAATTCCTCCCCTTACCACTCCCTCTTAACCGCCTCCCCCTCCTCTCCATTTCCCCCCACTTCCCCGCACCAGTGAGCCCCTACGATTCTCGGAATTTTGTCCGCACCGACGCAGTTGCCGATAGACTCCGGCAACGATTCCGGTGAGCCTCGACCGCCCCGTGCGCTCTGCTTTACACTGCAGCACTCGCCATCTTCTTACGCACCTGCTAACACTCCCCATTTGTTTGCTCGTGGCCTAGAGGCTTGACTCCGTCTTCTTCTGTGAATGACCGATGGTGAACGAACTCCGGCGAGAGGTTGTCTATGATTTCGTGCGCCCCTTGCCCTCTGGTAGGTTCCGTCACAACCCCTGCACCCGTGCGCATCTCCCTGATGCTTTTCCTTGCTTTCTTACGCCCTAGGAGCTCGCCTCTGTCTTCATCTGCAGACCACCGATGTCGACGCAGCTCCGGAAAGGAATCCCCGACGACCCCGTGCGCCCCTCCCTCTCCTGTGACCTCTGTTGCAACCCTCGCAACCTTGTGAACCTGGTAATTCCCCTCACCCCTCCCCTCACCCCCTGGCGTTGCCGGACCGCCGTCGACAGACGCGCCGCCGCCGCGCACCGTCGCCGGCACTACCAGTTCTTGGCCAGTGAGTTTAGGGCCGTTAGATCTAGATCCAAGGGATATGATAGATCACTTAAACAAAGGGGTATGGCTTGATCTGCGTCGTGGGATGCTAATTAGATCTAACAGTGCACGATGATCGATCCACCTGAAGCGGTATGGACCAATTAGAATAAGACACGTGGCCAGACTTTTCTGTTTAAATTCAGATTTTGTTCTATTAGATGTTTGAATTTGTAAAATCAATAACTTTTGATCTGTATGTCTAAAAATTGCAAATTTGGTGTCTCTGGATTCAGAAAAATGTGTAATTTTCACCTGTGGCCTTAGTTTGGTCATTTTCTTCTGAAAAATTAGGTTTTTATGCAGAGACTTGTTTAGGACTAATTTGGATATAAAAATTGTTCTAAAAATTATTTTTGAGTGAAACCTTTTGCAAATGGTTTTGTTTTGAACCCTATGACCCTAAACACTAACATTTGGAATTAAAAATATATTTTGTGACACTAGGAATTACTCCTTTGAATAAAAACATTTCTAGTAAAACAAAAATGAATTAAATGACTTATTTTCACTAACTTGGTTTCAAATGGAATTTCCACCTTTATGAAAGACCAGTAGGTGTTTTGAAATGTTTAGAACCTTGTTATAAAACACTTTTTCAATAAAACTACCTTTTGCATGCTTGCATGCGTTTCTTTGTTATTATTGTTTTGTTATTTGTTCGAGTACTAGTTTTGAATGTGTGCTTTGCTTGATAGTATTGTACTGAACTTTGAAGAGTGTGACATTTGCAAGATCAAGGAGAGTACCTAGATTCTCTACTAAAAAGTCAAGTGATACTTTGGTCATCAAAAGTCCTATCTTTTCAATATTGCATTAGTGATATTTTTGTAGTATGCATGATAGGACTATTTTTATATATTGTTACACTATAGTAGATCCTATAGAATATATCTTGGTAGGAATCTTCCTAAGTTAAGAGACATGTTATGCTAGTATGCTTAGCCTAGCTATTAGGATTCAAGGGTGGAATATTCATGCTATGATATTATGCAAAGTCTATGACTATGTTTTTGATTAATTAAACAACTATGTGAATGAATCACCTGGGTGGAATGGGAAGAATGGTTTGTGTTAAGTGGTTACCTAGGCCCATTTCTATGGTTTACCCTGGTGTATCTCACTTGTGGATGGCCACCCAGGAACAAAGAGATTTGAGAAGTTTTGTGTTGAGAAGCTTCCAGTGCAGCCACATGGCATATGGGCTCTGCCTTGACCAACTAGGTTGCAAGAACTCAAACAGACAGACATTTGGTGGTAGTGATGATAGGATAGAACGCGTATGTGCTGATCCGAGGGATTGTTTCTAAAAAGTCTCGTCTCGATGCATGTCGAGTCTTGTGGGAAAAGTGCACCACCTCTCGAGAGGGTAAAACCTAAGTACTTAGCCGTGTCCTCGATAATTGACATTTTGAGCATCAAAGACATTGAAATGATCAAAGGATCTCCTCATCCCAATTTCTCTAAGTTAAAACTTGTGGGTGAACAAGGGAAGCACCTGGTGTGTATCCAGTGTGTCATTGTGTGATGAAATGTTTTGATAAAGAGAAAAACTATTTTCTAAGGATAGGGAAAACTTATTTTATGCAAAGGCCAGCCAAAACTCCACTTAGCCATATATTCATGTAGATGTTAGATTCTCCATATCAATATGATATAACTTGACAATACAATTCAAATGTATTGACCCTTGTGGTTGTAACTTATTATGTTGCAGGTTTGTTTGATGTTAGTGAAGTTTGTTGAGTAGGGATTACAAGTATACAACCAACATGATTGCATGTGGCACATGAAGATGAAGGAATCCATGCTATATAGTTATATCTGCTGCTTTGTAATAAGATAGCCATATGAGCTATGTAAGTTGTAATGAACTATTTTATTCCTGGTTATAAGTTGTAATATGACCTTTGTTTCTTGATATTACATCTTAAACTGTGGATGCTAGATATTCGATCCAGGGACTATTTCTGTAAACACAGGGATCTCTACCGTATCAGGTTGGGACCTCTACAGATGGTATCAGAGAACTGTGTTTCCTGTAAGATTGTAACCCTAGGATTGGACAAAACCCCTTAGAAAAATAAGAGTTGTATTTGTTCAAACTTATTTACAAACAATCTTGTAAACTCTTTCCTCAATATATAGTTTTGATTCTACATCTATTCTTTTTCCAACTTGATGGACAAAGACTTCAACATTACCAATGACTTCAACTTAAACATCTCAAAGAACTTCAACTTAAACATCTCAAAGGACTTAAACTTCAGTTTCACGAAGGACTTCAACCCGGACATCACTAAAGACTACACGTGAGACAAGAATAATACTCAATACTTGGATACTAAGGAAACTCAACTCATGAGAAAACATTATAGATATCACCTTTGATCCTTGTCACCAAAGATGCAAGAATTTCTTCCAAGGATACCCTGATCTTGTTCATGAAGTAACAACGAAGAGGATTGAATGATCTCAAGTG
Source organism: Avena atlantica (assembly GCA_910589765.1). Classification (NCBI taxonomy): domain Eukaryota; kingdom Viridiplantae; phylum Streptophyta; class Magnoliopsida; order Poales; family Poaceae; genus Avena; species Avena atlantica. The sequence goes on from OU342739.1 coordinate 442,816,550, forward strand.
ATACCCTATAGTTGGACCACCATACTAGTGTTTAGTTTAAAATCGATTTATTGATCATACCAACCTATGTGGTATAGCAAAAATATTTTGTTTGCTTAGAATATGCTTGAACCTTGTTGTTTGAGTGGAATGCATGATTGTGATTGCTTGTACATTGTCTTGTGTGAATTATTGTGTATGAGTAGAATTCTTTCCCTAGAAATATTTTTCCTATTCTAATTCATACCCAACCCAAATAGATGACTTCTCCAAGAGACCACAACTCCAACACCAAGGATGGTGACAACAACAACCTAGATATGCACATGACAGAACAAGTGCTAGCTACCCAAGCCCATTTAAATCAAGTGACAACCCAGTTTTTAGCCAACAACATTGAGTTAGACCCAGCCATGCTAAAGTTCTTGGAATCCCAATCTCAATTGTTGCAAAGGATGAACAATCAGATGATCAACATGAGAAGCAACCCTTCCCAAAGATATTGTGACAACAATGATATAAATGATGATATTATAGAAGGAACTCAAGTCTGCAAAATCTATGGAGACATAGGACACACTTATAAAGAACACATTTACCAATGCCCTAATTGTGAAGAGAAACATCCAGCTAGACAATGCCCCACCTCTCAAGTTTATTGTTTCCTATGTGAAGGAAATGATCATGTCCCTGTTCAATGCCACATCTATCCTATAATTCAACAGATGAAACATCAAGCTAAGGATGGAAAACATCAAATATTTGGAAACATTCATGAAGGTACAACTTCTACCAAGAAGGATGAAGACAAAGTCAAATCTCAGTATGCACCTCCATACATTGTAACCCACTTTGGTGGACAAAAGAGGAAACATGGATGTTATCCTAGGAACCGTTCTAAGAACCGAGGAAGTTTTCCCACATTTGTGGTGAAATATGAAGAACATGAACTAAGAGATCTCCTAGCTTTGGAGAGACCCGAGAAGAAGAAGAGCAAAGGAAACAAACAAGAGATAGTGATACCAAAGATAAAGAGAGATATTATCCAAGTGATGTGCCACAAATGCAAAGAGCTAGGCCATTATGCATAAAATTTTCCAGAAAAGGAGAAGAACAAAACAAGAAAATCTGTGAGGGACCTCAACCTTGTCACATGTTTCAAATTTGGTAACAAAGGACACTATGGAAACAATTGTCCAGAGAAATTACATCAAGATACCAAGTAAGCCAAGATGCAATCTAGTTAAAATCCTTTTAAGGGTGGTAGTACCCTAGTTGTCTTGAAGCCAACTTGTTGCTTCTAGCCTTTCCGAATCTCGGGACGAGATTCCTTTTAAGGGTGGTAGTCTATCACATTCCAAAATTTTCCAAATTTTGAAATGTGAAAAATAAACAAACAAAAGAAACAAATGATGAAATTTAGGGTGAAAAGGAACTTTTTGTCTCTAAATGGAAACATCAAAAACCTTACTTGAATAAAAATTTGAATGAAAAAGAAATAAACAAATCAAATGCATCCCTGCAAGGAAAATATCTTGAATTTAAAACACTTGCAAAAGTTAAACCAAAATCCTAAACCCTAATGAAAGAAATCATCTCCAAGATCACTCCAAGACTATGGCTTTATCCCATATAAAAATTTAGCAACAAACATTTTCTAAATGACAAAAAATGCTAAACGAAAATATTATAAAACCATGGGAATTGATTTCACTCCATTTGGAGCCATGGATAAAAACCAATGATTTTAATAAGATAAAAGAAAGTAATTTCCAAGGCTAATAAAGCTTCTAACTAAAATCAACACTAAATTGTGAGCAAAGTAATCCTAAAAAGGATTTAAAAATATAAATAATTATTAAATAAAATTATGCAAATTGGAATCACTATTTTTGGAGCTCTAAATAAAAAGATATGAATTTTATAAGATAAAGAAAGAATTAAATAAATAAGAAATAATTAAAAGACAATTTAAACCATTGGCCAAATCCCTAAGAAAATGGAATAAAATTAATTCAAATAAAATAAAAGAATAAAATATTATTTAAATAAAATTATATGGGTTTATGAATCATATTCAATTTTATAAAGACAAAATGCCTCACTTAAATGAATATTAAATCATGAGAAAATATTTGAAATACACCAAAGTGGACAAATTCATCAACTCATAATTGGTACAAAAACCTACTGAAATTTTGGTAAAGTTTTGAAATCATAAAGAAGGTTAAATCATTTGATTGATTTAAAAACAGAAAATAGAAAAAAGAAAAAGAAAAAAACACTAGAAAAAAGAGGAAAACCCCCCGCCCCAACCCCTGGCCCAAAAAGAAGCCCAGCAACAGCCCACCCGGCCACCCGCACCCCTCTGCCCTTTCTTTTCTCACCGTGCACCACACCCACCCCCTCACTGACTGCTCGACCCCACCTGCCACCTCATCATCGTCTTCATCGGCACCCAGAGACCCGTCCCCCTACTGTTTCTACCGTGATTTAACTCGCTTAAATTCATGTGATTACTGGCGCAATTCCTCCCCTCGACCATGCCCTCTTAACCTCCTCCCCCTACTCTCCATTTCCCCCCCACTTCCCTGCACCAGTGAGCCCCTAGGCTGCTCGGAATTTTGCCTGCACCGCCGCAGCTGCCGACAGACTCCGGCAACGATTCCGGTGAGCCTCGACCGCCCCGCGCCCTCTGCCTTGCACTTCTGCGTTCGTCGTCTTCTTACGCATCTTCTAACACTCCCTGTTTGTTTGCTCGTGGCCTAGAGTCTTGACTCCATCTTCAACTGTGAATGACCGATGGTGGACGAACTCCGACGAGAGGTTGTCGATGATTTCGTGCGCCCCTTGTCCTCTGGTAGGTTCCGTCGCAACCCCTGCACCCGTGCGCATATCCCTGATGCTTTTCCTTGCTTTCTTACGCCCCAGGAGCTCGTCTCCTTCTTCATCTGCAGACCACCAACGCCGACGCAACTCCGACGAGGAATCCCCGATGACCCCGTGCGCCCCTCCCTCTCCCGTGACCTCCGCTGCAACCCTCGCGACCTTGCGAACCTGGTAATACCCCACACCCCTCCCCTCACCCCTAGCATCGCCGGACCACCATCGACAGACGCACCGCCGCCACGCATCGTCGCCAGCACCGCCAGTTCTTGGCCAGTGAGTTTAGGGCCGTTAGATCTAGATCCAAGGGATATGACAGATCACTTAAACGAAGGGGTACGGCTTGATCTGCGCCACCCGATGCTAATTAGATCCAATGGTGCGCGGCGCTCGAACCACCCGAAGCGGTATGGACCAATTAGAATAAGACATGTGGCCAGACTTTTCTGTTTAAATTCAGATTTTGTTCTAATAGATATTTGAATTTGTAAAATCAATAACTTTTGATCTGTATGTCCAGAAATTGCAAATTTGGTGTCTATGGATTCAGAAAAATGTGTAACTTGCACCTGCGGAATTATTTTGGTCATTTGCTTCCGAAAAATTAGGTTTTTATGCAGAGACTTGTTTAGGACTAATTTGGATATAAAAATTGTTCTAAAAATTATTTTTGAGTGAAACCTTTTCCAAATGGATTTATTTTGAATCCTCTGACCCTAAAAATTAACATTTGGAATTACAAATATATTTTGTGACACTAGGAATTATTCCTTTGAATAAAATCATTTCTAGTAAAACAAAAATGATTTAAATGACTTATTTTTACTAACTTGGTTTCAAATGGAATTTCCACCTTTATAAAAGACCAGTAGGTGTTTTGAAATTTTTAGAACCTTGTTAGAAACCAATTTTTCAATAAAACAAACTTTTGCATGCTTGCATGCGTTTCTTTGTTTTATTGTTTTGTTTTGTTATTTTTTTGAGTACTAGTTTTGAATGTGTGCTTTGCTTGATTGTATTGTAGTGAACTTTGAAGAGTGTGACATTTGCAAGATCAAGGAGATTACCTAGATTCTCTACTAAAAAGGCAAGTGATACTTTGGTCATCAACCGTCCTATCTTTTCAATATTGCATTATTGATATTTTTGTAGTATGCATGATAGGACTATTTTTATATATTGCTATGCTATAGTAGATCCTATAGAATATATCTTGGTAGGAATCTTCCTAAGTTAAGAGACATGTTATGCTAGTATGCTTAGCCTAGCTATTACGATTCAAGGGTGGAATATTCATGCTATGATATTATGCAAAGTCTATGACTATGTTTTTGATTAATAAAACAACTATGTGAATGAATCACCTGGGTGGAATAGGAAGAATGGTTCGTGTTGAGTGGTTACCCAGGGCCCATTTCTATGGTTTACCTTGGTGTATCTCACTTGTGGATGGCCACCCAGGAATAAAGAGATTTGAGAAGTTTTGTGTTGAGAAGCTTCCAGTGCAGCCACATGGCATATGGGCTTTTCCTTGACCAACTAGTTTGCAAGAACTCAGAAGGACAGACAGTTGGTGGTAGTGATGATAGGATGGAACGCGTATGTGCTGATCTAAGGGATTGTTTCTGAAAATTCTCTTCTCGATGCATGTCGAGTCTTGTGGGAAAAGTGCACCACCTCTCGAGAGGGTAAAACCTAAGTACTTAGCCGTGTCCCCAGTAGTGGACATTTTGAGCATCAAAGACATTGAAATGATCAAAGGATCTCCTCATACCAATTGTCGGTGTACAAGGGAAGCACCTGGTGTGTATCCAGTGTGTCATTGTGTGATGAAATGTTTTGATAAAGAGAAAAACTATTTTCAAAGGATAGGGAAAACTTATTTATGCAAAGGCCAGCCAAAATTCCACTTAGCCATATATTCATGTAGATGTTAGATTCTCCATATCAATATGATATCACTTGCCAATACAATTCAAATGTATTGACCCTTGTGGCTGTAACTTATTATGTTGCAGGTTTGTTTGATGTTAGTGAAGTTTTTTGAGTAGGGATTACAAGTATACAACCAACATGATTGCCTGTGGCACATGAATATGAAGGACTCCATGCTATATAGTTATATCTGCTGCTTTGTAATAAGATAGCCATATGAGTTATGTAAATTGTAATGAACTATTTTATTCCTGGTTATAAGTTGCACTATGACCTTTGTTTCTTAATATTACATCTTAAACTGTGGGTGCTAGCTATTCGATCTAGGGACTAGCACCGTAAACACAGGGATCTCTAGCTTATCAAGTTGGGACCTCTACAGATGGAGATGGCTCCAGGGGCACTTCCCTGTCCCGGTAGCGTGCCGGAACAGAGACTTTCTGTCCCCCGAATCTCCCCTTCAATGACGGTGGCGCTGTGGAGGTTTTCGTGGATTTCCGCCAGATGATTTAGGGTTTTTGGGTCGAAGGCTTCTTATAGGCGAAGGAGGCAAGGTCGATGGAGGGCCAGGGGGCCCACACCCCCTGTGGGTTTCACCAGGGCTAGCCTGCTCCGACCTAGGGTGTGGCCACCCTGGTGTCCTCCTCCATCTCTGCTTCGTGGTTCCGTGTTGCTCCGGGAAAAATAGGAAGATTGACATTTGTCTAGTCCAATTCCGAGAATATTGATTTTCTGCCTTTTCTGGAACCAAAAACAGAAGAAAACAGGTAACTATCACTGTGGCATCTTGTTAATAGGTTATTCCCAGAAAGTGTATAAAAATACCTCAAAGTGTAGAAAAAACATAACCAAGTTGATACTAAACAAGCATGGAAAATCAAAAATTATAGATACGTTTACGATGTATCAAGCATCCCCAAGCTTAAATCCTGCTCGTCCCCGAGTAGGTAAGTGATAAAAAGAATAATTTTTGAGGTGACATGCACCATCACAATCAAGATCAAACCATTTGCAAGCATTAAAAGCTGGGATCAAAGAACTCTAAACATGAGCATGAAAGAAGAAGTTCTAACATTAAGAAAAAGTAACTATGCATGCAACATGAAAGGTTACAAACAAACAATCATGAATAACAATGCATTGGAAGACGTTTGTTTGTTTCACATATAGACACATAGCATAGTGGCATTCAGCTTGTCCCTCATGGAATAGCAAAAAACATAAATGTAAAGGACACCTTCAAAGTTCATAAGGGTTAGTTCAAGAACAAGAAATATCAACATTATGAATCTATCAATAAGTTTTGGAACAATGCACATAGAACTAAGAATGAAAACTATGCTCTCCTAGTTGGTGCATAAAGATAGAAGGTGGAGACTCAATATAATGGTGGAATAAAGGCCCTTCATGAAGGGAAGCAGGGATTTCAAGTCTCATCAAGAGCTTCCAAAAATTATGGTACTTGTTAGCTTTCAGCTCTCATTGCCCCTATCATAAGCATCTTGAAGCGATTAAGTTTAAAGTGAACAAACTATGGAGTATATGCTTGACAAGGTATAAGTTGGCAATCTCATGTCCCTTGAGTACGAGGGCCGATCCTCATTCTACTCAACTTTAGTCACCGGTAAGTTCTTGTCATAGTAAGTACATGTGTATCATAGAGAACCACCAACAGGGTAGCCCTTGCACATGATACATGAGCTATCCCATAATAAAAATGACAAGGCAAGCAGACAATGAGCATCTTAGCAATCTTCTTATTTACCATGGGAAAATGGTGCTTTTTTCTCTCTTTCCTCTTTTCAATATGTCTATTTTTTATAAGAAAAATGTTTCGTAGATTGCTCACTATGGTGATTCTGCAAGTTTCCACCATGATTAGGCATGGCTTAGGCTAGCGACCCAGGTGTTTCTCTAACACACATACATAACTCCATGGACTTACAAGCTCCCCTTTTATTTCACACCGACGACATCTGCAAACAAAAGAGCATGATATCAACTGGGTATAATGTACAGGTGCAATGTTGAAAGCGTTCCCCGTGACAGCACGGTTCTGCTAATTCCCAACTTATAAGTGCAAGCATATACAACATAGATGACACAATTGTTCAAGTTTATTAGGGGCAAGAAAAATAAAGTGTGCCGTCAAGTTTGTGAGAGATTTAATCACTAATTTTCACATAACAAGTTTAATTTGGAAGATAGATAAAACAAGAATATACTTGGAATGGTGTAACACACCATGCATAGGAATTTATAGTGGACACTTTGGAATAACTTGGTTTATTGGGAGTTCGATGCATGAGTAGAGCTTACTCATACAAGTGGAGGCTAGAAAAAGACTGGGAGCGACCAACTAAGAGAGCAATAATGGCCATAACCATGCAGAGCGACAAAACATTACTAATCAAAGCATAAAGTGGTACTACAAGTCAAAAACTAAATGATCATAGAGGCTATGGTGACTGGTTCATAGTCATAACATGGTGTGAGCATGTGCCGAGTCAACCCAAACAAAGCATTAAAGGAGAGTACCACAATACTATGCTTTTGTATGATAAAACAACACATGATTATTTCAAGGCACATTAATCAATCCTAATTGTTTGGAACAAGTCATGCTACAACAATAATCACTAAGCATAAGGTCAAAACAACATCTATCATGACATGATAAAGTCTAAGTCATGGTCAAAGCAAGCATCTTCTTGTACTACTAAAGCAAGAACTTCCTACTCCTTTCCAACACCAATCGACTTATTTGAAACAACTCACAAAGATAATAATCAATAAATATTATTGAGTTTGTCTCACAAATCCACAAAGAAGAAATAAAAAGTTCTAAGTAGAAGCAGAATAAAACTAAAGCTAAACGCAGTGCTAGTAAAAGTGAACACTCACAAAACGATAAGAGTGAAAACTAGAGTGTTCTAGGCAATGAAAACAGAGTGTGTCTCTCTCCAAAATAAGTGTATTGGGATCCAACCAACTTATTCAAGAAAACTAAGCAAACGAAAACTAAGACGCTCCAAGAACAACACAACTGTGCATGAAACAATAAAAACAAAGTGTCTAGAATGACCTGAGATTTTTATTGATGAAGAAGGGGATGCCTTGGGCATCCCCAAGCTTTGACACTTGTACCTCTTGAATATTTCTTGGGGTGTCACGGGGTGGCATCCCCAAGCTTGAGTTTTGTCCATTCTTCATCTCATTACATCATTCTTTCTGTACACCTGAAAATTTTCCTTCATACAAGCTTCATTAGTAACATTAGTGTATTCAAAAGATAATAGACCCTTGGGTTTTAATTTCAAAAAAGCAAAACTTTCACTAAAAACACAAGATATTGTAGCAATTCCCTCAAAAAGATCAATTTTCCAAAAATAACCCAAAAAGGAATCAATAAGAAGCAAATGCAAATAATGGCAGAAATCTGTCAAAACAGACCAGCAGGTAGAAACCGATTTTTTCGAAGATCTTCTGTTGATAAATCAAAAAGTGTTGAACAAATGGAAGTTAGCTAACACACTGGGGGATTTATTCAGAAAATTATAGCTCAACCCGACATACAGATATTTTTCATGAATTTTTACAGTAAAGCACAAAAAATTGTTTTGGGACAGCAACTTCCCCAAATCTTACTTCTCTCTCATTAGAGGTTATTCTTGGCACAAAAATCCGACAAAAAGGATAAGGAGAGGTTATTACAGAAGTAATAACTTCCAAGACTCAATAAAACTATTGGGTTATCTCCCAACAAGTACTTTTCTTTAATGCCTTTAAGTTAGGCTTGATAGTTTGAGAAGATGCTCACATAAGAAATATGGATTGAAGTAAAAGGGAGATTCAAGAAGAAAATTCAAAACACATTTAAGTCTAACCCACTTCCTATGCATAGGAATCTTGTAAAGAAACAAGTCATGAAAGCACAAAGCAACAAGCATAGGAAAGCAAAACAAGTGCAACTTCAAAATTTTCAACATAAAGAGGGGAAACTTAATATTTTTGAGATGCATAATACCATGTTTCCCTCTCTTATAATAAATTTCAGTAGCATCATGAATAAAATTAACAATATAACAATCACATAAAACATTCTTATCATGAGCCACATGCATAATATGTTTATTACTCTCCACATAAGCATAGTCATTCTTATTAATTGTAGTGGGAGAAAATTCAACAAAATAGCTATCATTACTATTCTCATCACTATAACCATCAAATATAGGAGGCATATTGTAATCACAATTAGTTTTCTCCTCAATAGTAGGTGGACTGAAAATTTCATATTCATCATTGTAATCATCATATATTGGAGGTTTGGTATCATCATAAGCAATAGAATAGCTATCTTCCAAAGATGGGAAACTAAAAAGATCATTTTCATAAAAACTAGCTTCCCCAAGCTTAGAATTTTCCATAGCATTAGAAATAATGGTGTCCAAAGAGTTCATTCTAATAAAATTTCTATTAGCATGCAAATAAAGTTCCATAGGTTTTTTAATTTTCTCTTCAAACACTTCATGTCCTAACTCAAGATAAATACTATAAAGCTCTCTAATTTTGTTGTTCTTTTCCATTAAGCCTAACTAGTGAAATCAAGAAACAAAAAGACAAAATTGTAGAATCTAAAGGAAATAACTTTGAGCACCCACACACCGGAGGATGTGAGTACCTTTTACCTTACCTCCCCGGTAACAGCGTCAGAAAAGATCTTGATGTCTACACACTTCTAATCTTGTAGACAATTGTTGGGCCTCCAAGTGCAGAGGTTTGTATAATAGCAACAAGTTTCCCTTAAGTGGATTACCCAAGGTTTATCGAACTTAGGGAGGAAGTGGTCAAAGGTATCCCTCTCAAGCAACCCTGCAATCAAGATACAAGAAGTCTCTTGTGTCCCCAACACACCCAATACACTTGTCAGGTGTATAGGTGCACTAGTTCGGCGAAGAGATAGTGAAATACAAGTGGTATGGGTGATTATAAGTGGTAACGGTGCCAGAAAAGAGCTTCTGACGGGGAGGAAAACACTAAAGCAAGCAAACATGCAACATATCTAATTGTGAACGGTGTTTCAATATTTAGAAACAAGGCCTAGGGATCATACTTTCACTAGCGGACACTCTCTCATATAAATATCTTCTCTTAATGATACTACTCTTAACTACTCTCCGGTTGGACACTCTAATCCACCGTAGGGCTATAAAAGCACACCTCAAAGTCCTCCTTCCTCATCTAGATAACCCAACACTGTCACCTTGAGCGCTAGATGGTTCCAACAAACATCACAATTTCATAAATACATCCAACTCAAAATATACTCATGATAAATATATATGTAACCTAGCTTAAGTGCCACACATGGTGTGCACGCTGTCACTTTCACACACGTGGGGAAAAGCATAGATCTATTAAAGCACGATGAGTATTTATGTAGACTCTATCCTAAGTGCCACCATGGCATGCACACTGTCACTTTCACACACATGGGGAGAGCGGAGATCTATTAAAGCACTTGAGTAGCAAGGCAGATCTACTTGATTACAAAGCTCATGACCACAACAAGATCATGCATAGAGAGAGGTATGAACACATAGCTACCGGTAGAGCCCTTAGCCTCGAGGAAGAACTACTCTCTCCTCATCATGGGAATCAGCAACGGTGATAAACATGATGATGGAGATCGATGGAGATGGCTCCGGGGGCACTTCGCCGTCCCGGCAGGTTGCCGGAACAGAGACTTTCTGTCCCCCGAATCTCCCCTTCGGTGGCGGCGGCGCTGTGGAGGTTTTCGTGGATTTCTGCCAGATGATTTAGGGTTTTTGGGTCGGAGGCTTCTTATAGGCTAAGGAGGCAAGGTCGGTGGAGGGCCAGGGGCCCACACCCCCTGTGGGCGCCACCAGGGCTGACCCGCGCCCACCTAGGGTGTGGACGCCCTGGTGTCCTCCTCCATCTCTGCTTCGTGGTTCCGTGTTGCTCTGGGAAAAATAGTAAGATTGGCTTTTGTCCTGTCCAATTTCGAGAATATTGATTTTCTGCCTTTTCTGGAACCAAAAACAGAAGAAACAGGCAACTGGTATTGTGGCATCTTGTTAATAGGTTATTCCTAGAAAGTGTATAAAAATACCTCAAAGTGTAGACAAAACATAACCAAGTTGATACTAAACAAGCATGAAACATCAAAAATTATAGATATGTTTACGACGTATCACTCGGCGTGAAGGAGCTCCGCCGGCGAAGTCATGAGAACTCTTCGCCGCAATCTGGGCGAGTGGTGTGTGTGTGTGTGTGTGTGTGGGGAGGGGGGGGGGGGGAATGGGACTGTCTCGACGTCAAAGCTGGTCCACACCCGTTTTGGCTCCGTCCGGCGTTCCCAGGGCATTCCCGGGATCCTGGATATGGCCTGGGAAGCCCGGACCAAAGTTCGCCCGAATGCAGATGAAAAGAGTTTCCTGGGAACGCGACTGGGCTAAGATCCAAAGTCGAGAGGGAAACATACCAGATCGTACGCTACAAACCCGTGTGTGACGTCGCCGACGCGACCACTGCCATCACACCTCATCCGGCTAAGCTACAAACCCGTGTTGTCCCTAAGCTCCTTCCCTTGCTCGTCCCCGACGCACGACCTGCCCGACAGCAGCGAACTCCTCCCTAAAGCCCGGCCTCCCTCACGATGTTGACTTTTCTTGCTCCTTTCCTCAATCGCTAACGGAGACTTTGCGGAAGTGGTAAGGATCAAAAGAACCGCAACCTTTTGATGGTATAAACCTAAAGATGTCATATTTTATTGGTACAGACCCAATTTTCCCTTTTCAAAAGGATGATTAGATTTATTTTATAATAATAGTTGCATCGTTCATAGCAATGCTCAAAAGATAGCCAAGAGGCTCATCATCCCCAAATTTGCTAAGAACAAAACCTAGCAATCGGATGAGATACGTCATTGTTTAAATTCAACGCCCCAAACTCTTGTACCTAGACATACGAGCGTCACTTAGTACTCCTATTTACCTAACCTTTTAGTACTCCCTCAGCCCTGAAACGTGGAAGCTCTACGCATTTTAAGTTATAATCGGCCGCCTTTTTGCGGTGCTATATAAACACCGTAGCAGAAAAATGTATGTAGTGGCTTATGGAGTTCTAGAAACAATAGATAAGAAAGACCCTTTGATGAGGTCTAACATATTGTTGATAGTCCTTACAAGAAAATCTATCGCTCCAAGTAGATCCTTGACGTGTTAGTGTCACTTCAATATGTGGTCTCTTACTTTATTTTTGTTTCATATATTTTGAATCATTAAGACACAACATTCTGAATAGTTACTTCGAGTGTGGAACATTGTACTTTTTGGTAGGCTACCTAACACGAGATTGTGCTTTGTGGTTCACATTCCTCTTATCACAATACTATACTACATTGTTCTTTCACGATACTATACAACATTGTTATTTTCGTGATGAATTGATCTCTAATTAAGTTGTACTAATTCAACGTAAGCACACTACGCTTCAAAATGCATGATCGAGTAATAATAGAATATAGATCTTTGGTCTATGTTTTTTTGTACATGGCGCATAATACAATTGTCTTTCTTGAGTAAGGTGTGAAATGAGTAAGTGCTACATCGAAAATGATGAAAAAGTGCAAATCACAACACGCATGGTAACCTTGAATCTAACAGTGGTCACTAGTACAGAACGACCCATATATCACGGTTGGTAAGGGTCTTTAGTCCCGGTTTCCCAACTGGGACGGGGCAATCGAGACTAAACCCTCAACCTTTAGTCCTGGTTGCCCCACCAACCGGGACAAAACAGCGTACACGTGGCCGCTGCTTCATGCGAGGGGGAGGAGCAACCGTCCTGGTTCGTAACACGAACCGGGACAAATAATCCTCTGCCGCGGCAGAGGTTTGACACATTTCTCTGCCAAGGCAGAGAATTCATTTTGGCAATATTTTTTTGCCGTGGCAGTATTTTGGCCACTTTTTGTGCCGCGGCAGAGAATTCATTTATGTCCTTTTATTTTTATTTAGTGTTTTGCACTCATCAATGAAGAAACCATTATATTACACAAGATCATCATGACAATATAGATCCAAGTGTCGAACATATTATATTCGATACACGGAGTTCATGCACTACATACAAAATAAGCTCTTTGTACAATCCCTATTGTATATACACACCCGATAGTATTCTCCTTTTGGGTCTAGGACTTCTGCATCCAAAAATCCCGCAATTCCTCCTGAATTGCTCGTACGCGATCCTTTGGCAGAAGACCGCCCCGTAGACGTTCGATCTGGTTTAAAAAAGGAGTCAACCTATATGAATAAAACTAAACACAATTTGATGGTAATTAAAAACTATAGAAATTGTTTACGCACGTTAAGTTGCTCTAAATTTTCCCCCTTCTTACAACACGTCTGACGGATGAACTCGCAAACATAGTATCCACATAAATTGTTCCCTGGTCCCTGCGTCAGACACTTTACGAGAACATAGTTTAATCAAAATAATAATCAAGCATGATAATAACGGTATCAAAATTAGAATCAAAGAGATGCGCACATATAGCTAGTAGTGCTTACATCTAGTGGTTTACATGTAAGCTCCTCTTTCCAAACACCCCTAACCTTCTTGGTGAACCGTTTCCAAACGCTGCCCGGTGAAGAAAATGAATAAAAGAAGTTATTAATTACTTGATATCATAAAATTCACGAACGTTGCCGATATAGTGTCATAATGATTAGAATTACCGCTGGAGAATCATCTGCATGTCCTTCCACGTCTCAAGGGTTTTATGTTTCGAGTCCATGACTAGTACACGCCCTTTGTCTGGTTGAATGATTAACAGAATATAGTGGAAGCTGCGCATGCATAACTCATCAATTATATACTTAACGTCGAGTAAGCGAAATAGAAAGTGTATACAAGACAATAACATTCACTCGAAGTTGTTAGGAAATAGTATTTCCCTTCTGGTTTCTTAAAACCTTAACGCGTGTAGAATATTATCCTCCGTATCCTGGGGGTTTGTTTTGAGATTAGCTTGATGAACCAAATATGGGTCAATAAACCCAATGTCATAGATTTGTCCTCTGTTGCATTCGAGAATCTTCATTCTGCATATTATAGTATGATTATATACATGCAATAAACAAGGTGAGATAGCTAGAGACTAAATTAATTACAGAATTAGTACTTACAGACAATAGGCACTGATGATCGATCTGTCCAAGGCGTCTTGATTGAATAATTGAAATAGTTCAACAAATTCAATGGATATCATGTCATCTATTTCTTTCCCATAATGCTTTTATGTAACCCTCAGCATTATCCAGTTAGCCCCGGCCTTTGTGGCATGCATGTACCAGTTATGCAATCTTCACATTTGTGTTGGAAGATTATTTACCTCCTCAGGTTTGACGAGAGGTTTGTCGTACTGGTATTTGTATGCTACTTCACCCACGGGGAAGTACTGTAACTGGGATAAGTAGTGGGAAATACTCATACCTTGAGCAGCGGCAGCTTCTCCGCATTGTGCAACTACATCTGGATCATACTACTCTTCGGCCGCATATTTGCTCGACCCCACATTGGTATGGGAAATCACCTTGAGAGGGGCGCAAGATTGTTTTGCTTGTTCTCCTAGATGGGCAACAGATTTCCCGCTTGCATCAGTACTGCTCTTCGACAATTGTTGTGCCGCATGTGACTTGAGAATAGAGCGCTTATAGTCTGATGACAGCTTTGGCTCGGGTTGGTGAAGGGCCTTTAGCATTTTGAACACTCAGGCTTTTTCTTCTTTGGTACTGGGGAACTCTGGCTCTTTCGGCCGCCTCAGCTTAGCGAAAAACGCTGTCGTTTCCGTCTCACCGATCGTCGTAGTCTCCTCTTCAGTACAGTCATAATCTCTCTTGGGAGGAACCTTTGGTACTTTTGGAAGAGGCTCATGTTTACGTGTCGGCGACCGCTTACCACTCCGCAGAGTAGCGGTGGTACGCTTACGCTTTTTTTCCTGAGGCACCGACGATGGATGCGCCGGAGACTGGTGAGGCGACAGAGACGGTGAGGCAACGGAGCCGGGTGAGGCGACGAAGACGGCTGCCGCGGCGGCGATGACCGTGCTGGAGACGGGTGAGGCGACGGCGAAGATGGCCTTGGCGTGTGATTTGGAAGCACGATACATTTCTTTGGCCATAGAATGGTGACGTTTGTTGCTTCTCCCAGTTCAGTCACATCCCCTTCACCTGCAGGGTAGTCAAGCTTCAAACCTTGAAAGGTGGTCATCATTTCATCCACCCCGACAACAGCGTATCCCTATGGAACCGGACGACAATGGTAAGTTGGTGTGGGTCCAATTGGTAAGTCATAGCCGACCGCCACCTTCATTGATATGTTCACAACTTTGACATGTATCTCGCAGTGCGTCATCTGTGCGATATCATCCACTGGGTAGCCAACACGAGCCATCGTCGGTGCACCATCGTCATCGTCATTGTCATCACCCGGGACCTCGGTGGAAGCCACACTTCTTTTTCGATTATTCGATAGGCCAGTAGCATCGAATGCAGGTTCTACCACCATGTGCTGCTGAGATGGGCCGGTAGTACCTTGCAGGCTAAGTGCGTTAATTTGATCTTGTTGTTGCTTTATTCGTTCTTCAATTATACCCATTCGCTCTTTCTGAATATCTGCTTCAACTTCCGCCTTGTCCTTTCTCCTCTTACGGCTTCTATCAGGATATTTCTTCCTCTCTTCGGGAAACCCAGTCCTCCATGGTTGGGAGACTATTGTGCCTCGTGTTCGTCCATCATGTTCCTTATTTCCAAGGGCGAGTGTGAGCTCATCATTCTCTCTATCGGGAATGAAGTCCCCATCTTTAACAGCCTTTACTGCGTTTCTCATCTTCTCGATTGGAAAGGGGTCTTCTTTATGTCGTACGTTATATATACACTTCCCTTCCGAGTCCAACGTACCCCCATGCCCGTAAAACCAATTATTTTCATGTTCGATCCAATCATCTGTCTCTAGGATGATCTTTTTAGCATGAAGTTCATCCTCAAGTTTCTTCCACTTAGGAATGTCAGCCCTGTAGCCACCTTGCCCCATAATATGGTGATACTTCTTGTTAGCAGCATTCAGCTTATTCGTTGAAGACATTTTCTTAGCTTTTTCTAATGTCTTGTAATTCACAAACTCAGCCCAGAATGGTTTTATCTTCTAAAACTGAATCTTCTCGAAATCCGGAGTCTTCTCTTTCACGACAAAGTCAAGGTGCAATCTTTTATTCCAATTGGTGAAACACTGGGCCATCTTCTTCATAGCCCACTCCCTGACCTTCATCTCCATGGCTTTCGCATGTTATAAGGCGTCCTCAACTAGATCCTCCATATTTGGATCCAGCTCTATCTTCGGTAGTTTGAAATTAAGCATGAGCCTCTTCCACAGTAAATCTTTGGCCATGTTAGGGACATATAAACATTTTACCTCTTCTTCCGCATCATCAGGCCTATTCCAATTTCGAATGGTGATCGGGACGAAGTCCCTAATGATTACTCTGCATTGTGCCACAAATTTGTTTGCGACAACAACGGGAGCCGTCGGTTTGCCGTCTTCACCGATATCTTCGATCCTGAACCTCTCATGGTATTCCAACTTTTTGGTTGGGTCTCGTCTGCTCTTTTCAGTAGATTTGTTCGATCTGGAGGGCTAAAAGAAGAAATATCGTTGTTACTATTTATATATAGACAACAAATGATTAATTAATGAATTAATTATATTACATGCACCTCGCCGGACCGGTCGTCTTCTTGATCACACAAGGCATCGCATTCTCCCTCACGGAAGGCATCACCTTCAACCTCAAACAAGTCATCTCTTCCGGCAAAAACAGGATCACCCTCACCGGAGTTGTTCAGAAACGTCGATACATCTAAATTTTCTTCCTCGCGGATCACACCTTGGATCAACTCTTCCTTTTCTTCGGCTCTGTCGTGTGGGTCCATATTTTCTACATAGGTGGAAAAACGGATAAGTCAAAGCGGATAAGGGAGAATGTTAGGTAGGGTGTTGAGAGATATAAACCCTAATTTGGAGAAACCCTAATATATACATACACAATAATAAAAATGAAGAGAAACCCTAAACCCTAAACCCTAAAAGGAAACTATGTAGTAGATAGGGAACTCTAGCTACTGACAAAAGACCACATTGGAATCATATACATCGTAGCGAGAAAGTAGATAATTTGTAATAGGTTCATAATGAGAGGCTACGCTTGCCCTCGGGCTCGTATCCTATCGCGAAGAACCAATACCAGAAAGAAAGGCGACAATTCAAGACATGGCATAATGCAATGCGCAAACAATATGTATGACATGTCAGATTAGATACTATGCAGTAACCATAATGCATGTCGATTTAAGAGGATTCAGAATGCCCTGACAAAGGTGCATCGTCAAACTCACATGTATATGAGGGGTATCGATGTTCTTCCAACTAAACTAGGGAGGGGTGGAGCGTGACGAGGGGAACCACATAGTGGCGGCGACGCCCCTTTAGGGTCACCGAAGCGAGGCCTGCGACGAGCGGCGGCGACGGAGCTCACAGACGAACGACGCGCGGTGGCTAGGCAAACAAAGGGTGCGCCCTAAGCACCAGAAGCTCACCACGGTGCTCGACGTGGGGTCGTGGAATCCAGGCGAGGCCGAAGACGAGCTAATCGATGGCAGCGAGCTTTGTCGGGGTCGGGGCTTGATTCCTTCAGTGGGACGAAACAGGGGACCGAGGTGGAGATGCTGGCACCACCAGATGGTCGAGGGGAGGCCGGGAACGGCGACAACGGCCGGCTACTGGGGCCGGCTAGGGTTTGGCCAGAGAGGGAGAGAATGCACGCGAGGGGGAAAGAGGGATAGAACGCACGACGATGCACGTCGGCGGACAGAGGCGACGGCGGGCAGCCTGATGGCGGGGCGGCCGACGACGTCTCCCTATGCGCGAGCGTCGGGATCATATCAACTAAAATAATCATCAACTAAAAATCATCACTAGTGCGTGCGCGCGTGTCGGGATCTACATCATCTAAATATACACCTAAATCATCTAATAACTATACACCTAAAATCTAAATAATATATACATACACCTAAAATAATCTATACATACACCTAAAATAATATATGCATACACACACCTAAAATCTAAATATATACATCTACACATGTCAAAAAAATACATCTACATGCATATACATGCATGCATACACATGCTAAAAGGAAGCATGGCCCTCTCGGGTGGTATCGGTGGTGGTGGTGGTGGACGCGTGCGGCGGTCGGGGAAGGAGAGGGAGAGGCGGCGGGCCGGAGCTGGACACGAGCGGCGGTGGCGGCCGGAGCGCGCGGCGGTGGCGCGGAGGCGGAGGCGGCGGCGCGGAGGCGGAGGCGAAGGACGGAGGCGGAGGCGGAGGCGATGGCACTGACGATGGCGGCGGGCGCGGGCAGCCTGTCGACGTCAAGGGGATCGGGGGCGTCGTTGTCGATGAGAAGCAGAGAAAAGAGATGGAGAAGAAGAAAAAGAGGCGCGCAAGTTATAAAGGAGGGAGTATACGTCCCGGTTGGTGGCTCCAACCGGGACTAAAGGGTCATACGTCCCGGTTGGAGCCACCAACCGGGACGTATGCTCCCTGTTTTCAAGCGGCGCGCAGGGGGCCTTTAGTCCCGGTTGGTGGCTCCAACTAGGACATATGATCCTGTTTTCAAAAAATTTCACGAATTATCTCTCTGTCCCCGCCTTATATTTTATTTTGGGGTTTAAATTTGTAATGTTTTTTAAATGATAATTAATTTGGAATTTAGAAAAACTTTAAACATAAAAAGTGTTTGAATTTGAATAGCTAATTCAAAATCATTTTCTGTTTTAAAAAATAATTAATGTAACCATTTAAACTATGAACCATTTATAATAAAAAATGAATTAACTTATTTTTTTATATATTAATTTGGGATTTAGAAAAATATTAAACATAAAAAGTGTTTGGATTTGAATAACTAATTCAAAACTATTTTTTGTTTGTAAAAATAATTAATGTAACCATTTAAACTATGAACCATTTAAAATTAAAAATGAATTAAATTATATTTTTTATATATTAATTTGGAATTTAGAAAAACTTTAAACATAAAAAGTGTTTGGATTTCAATAACTAATTCAAAACCATTTTATGTTTTTAAAAATAATTAATGTAACCATTTAAACTATGAACCATTTAAAATTAAATATGAATTAACTTATATTTTTATATATTAATTTGGAATTTAGAAAAACTTTAAACATAAAAAGTGTTTGAATTTGAATAACTAATTCAAAACCATTTTCTGTTTTAAAAATAATTAATGTAACCATTTAAACTATGAACCATTTAAAATTAAAAATGAATTAACTTATATTTTTTGAATATTAATTTGGAATTTAGAAAAACTTTAAACATAAAAAGTGTTTGGATTTGAGTAACCAATTCAAAACCATTTTGTGTTTTTAAATATAATTAATGTAACCATTTAAAATATGAAGCATTTAAAATTAAAAATGAATTAACTTATATTTTTTATATATTAATGGGCGGGAAGAAAAGGACGAGAAATAATAGGCGGGAAGAAAATTTTATTACGATAGAACTGGAATTAAAGTACATAACGCATGACTGGAAATTAGGATACATAGAAGAACTGAAAATTAAGATACATAGCCAGATTAAGTCACAATCAGCCGAACTTGTTTTGTAATGTTAGAGTGATTCAGTCATGCTCCAGCCTACACCTGTAATACTCGCCACTGTAGTCGTCGTGGCCGTCGTCGCTGTCGTCGTCGGGGTCGCCGTAGTTGAACCTTGAAGGATGAGTACGAGTGGGCTGGACTTGAGGGTAGCGCAGGCGAGGGTTAGAGTCGGCGGCCATGTCGTAGGATGACGCTTTGGAGAGTCCGGCCGCGCAACCACAGCTGACGACCGACCTGGTTGAAGTTCAGAGGAGGTAGGCCGTCCTCCTCATGCTTGGCAAGCGTCCTCTCACGCCGATCCCCGAAGAAGGCTTCCCAAGTCGGGAAATAGTCGGGATGCCAGTTGGGATTCCTCCGCTGCTCCGACGTGAGCTCGAAGTAGTAGTGGTTTGTGATGGCCATCCGGCGCGCCACACCTAGAGGGACAGGACAAACCGGCACGCCTCCGGCGCTCAGCATCCAGCCGACAGGGACGCAGTAGCCCGACGGGCAGGGGTAGTTCAAGGCGCAAAGCGCCTCCGCCTCCCTGGGGGTTAGTCGTATGGTGGAAGCCATGGGAAAGAGTGATGAGGTTGCAGATATGAGTCTAGAGATGTGCAATGATAATGAAGGCCAATCCTACATATATGTAGTGATAAATGGCGGGAATAAAACTGTGGGAAGAAATGGCGGGAAAAAATCTGTGGGAAGAAATCGCAGGAAGAAATGGCGGGAAGCAAAATGGCGGGAAAATGAAGGGTTTAGGGTTTAGGGTTTGAGATGTCTCTGTTGGGAGATAGTCCATGTAAGGTGGTCCAGTATTTTAGAAAAATAGGACGGTAGCATTCTGAAACAGCATTTTGGTGGTTACTTCACAAAACCACTCGTTTTTTGCGCTCGGAAAATGGAAAATGGCTTTTCCGTGCGACGAAAAGGAAAACATCCTCCCGCAACATTGTTCTCCATCTCAATTTCCGCATGCATGCATAATATGGGCACATCATCACAAACTATGCCGCGATTCAGCACATAACATCGGTCATTTGGACCGAAAGTCATGAAACCTCGAACATGATAGGTCATTTTGTGAAGGTTTTTCGAGACATGATCAATATACAAAGTCTGGTATTTTTCCTTACAACTATGTCACATAATATGACACCACGCGAAGGATTTACATTGTTCGGATATTTTTTGAATTTCTTATGCCCGTTTTGAATTTTTTCCTTTTCGAACTATGGTCGAACCAGCGTGCATGAAGATAGGGGACGAGCATCGTTAGAACTTGCATTGGATCTCTGAATAAACCACATATTGCGAGTTTCAAAATGATTTTTTTAAAAAAATCACGGGCGTTAGATCATGTACCTGTAGTACAAACCGGACCCACTTCCTGCCGATTCGGCAAACATTTGTCCTTTTTACTCGGGATGGACGGAAATGTTTGAGATGTCCCGGTTGGGATATAGTCCATGTAAGGTGGTATAGTATTTTAGAAAAATAGGACGGTAGCATTCTGAAACAGTATTTTGGTGGTTACTTCACAAAACGACCTTGCGCTCGGAAAATGGAAAATGGCTTTTCCGTACGACGAAAAGGAAAACTTCCTCCTGTAACATTGTTCTCCCTCTCAATGTCCACATGCATGCATAATATGGGCACAGCATCACAAACTATACAGCGATTCAGCCTATAACATCGGTCATTTGGACCGAAAGCTATGAAACCTCGAACATGATAGGTCATTTTGTGAAGGTTTTTTCGAGACATGATAAATATACCAAGTCTGGTATTTTTCCTTGCAACTATATCACATAATATGACACCACGCGAAGGATTTACATTGTTCGGACTTTTTTTGAATTTCTTATGTCCGTTTTGAATTTTCCCTTTTCGAACTATGGTCGAACCAGCGTGCATGAAGATAGGGGACGAGCATAGTTAGAACTTGCATTGGATCTCTGAAGAAACCACATATTGCGAGTCTAAAAATGATTTTTTTCAAATAATCACGGGCGTTAGATCATGTACCTGTAGTACAAACCGGACGCACTTCCTGCCGATTCGACAGGCATTTGTCCTTTTTACCCGGAATGGACGGAAAGGTTTGAGATGTCTCGGTTGGGAGTTAGTCCATGTAAGGTGGTCTAGTATTTTAGAAAAATGGGATGGTAGCATTCTGAAACAGCACTTTGATGGTTACTTCACAAAACGACCCGTTTTTGCTCTCGGAAAATGGAAAATGGCTTTTCTGTGCAACGAAAAGGAAAACTTCCTCCTGCAACATTGTTCTCCATCTCAATGTCCACATGCATGCATAATATGGGCACAGCATCACAAACTATGCCGCGATTCAGCACATAACATCGGTCATTTGGACCGAAAGCCATGAAACCTCGAATATGATAGGTCATTTTGTGAAGGTTTTTTCGACACATGATCAATATACCAAGTCTGGTATTTTTCCTTGCAACTATGTCACATAATATGACACCACGCGAAGGATTTACATTGTTCAGATTTTTTTTGAATTTCTTATGCCTGTTTTGAATTTTTCCCTTTTCGAACTATGGTCGAACCAGCGTGCATGAAGATAGGGGACGAGCATCGTTAGAACTTGCATTGGATCTTTGAAGAAACCACATATTACGAGTCTAAAAATGATTTTTTTTTTCAAAAAATCACGGACGTTAGATCATGTACCTGTAGTACAAACCGGACCCACTTCCTACCGATTCGGCAGACATTTGTCCTTTTTACCCGGGATGAATGAAAAGGTTTGAGATGTCCCGGTTGGGAGATAGTCCATGTAAGGTGGTCTATTATTTTACAAAAATAGGACGGTAGCATTCTGAAACAGCATTTTGGTGGTTACTTCACAAAACAACCCGTTTTTGCGCTCCGAAAATGGCTTTTCCGTACGACAAAAAGGAAAACTTCCTCCTGCAACATTGTTCTAATCTCAATGTCCACATGCATGCATAATATGGGCACATCATCACAAACTATGCCGCGATTCAGCACATAACATCGGTCATTTGGACCGAAAGCCATGAAACCTCGAACATGATAGGTCATTTTGTGAAGGTTTTTTCAAGACATGATCAATATACCAAGTCTGGTATTTTTTCTTGCAACTATGTCACATAATATGACACCAAGCAAAGGATTTACATTGTTCAGATTTTTTTTGAATTTCTTATGCCTGTTTTGAATTTTTCCCTTTTCGAACTATGGTCGAACCGGCGTGCATAACATCGGTCATTTGGACCGAAATCCATGAAACCTCGAACATGATAGGTTCATCTTTAGTCCCGGTTGGAGAGATTTCGGCAGGCTAGGCCAGGAAGCACTAATGATAAGGGTGAGTGTCGACATTATGTCGTGCGGCTTGTACCTTGTCCCGGATGGTGTCACCAACCGGGACTAAAGATGAACCTTTAGTCCCAGTTGGAGACACCAACCGGGACAAAACATGAGTCAGCACTAATAATAGGGGTGAGTGTCGACATTATGTCATGAGTGTCGATACTATGCCGAGCTGCTTGTACTATAAATAGGCATCCGTGTCGACACCACTGTTTTTGTTGGTGCTCTTTTTATCTTGGGAGATCTTGTAGAATGTATTCTCATTTATTTCGTACCCTTGGAAATTCAATATAGTAGAAGATGGTGACGCGGCCAACAAGTATAGCTGATCTCCAATAGTGGTTTCATTCAAGAGATGTGTCTGCATCCAACCACCAAAATACTTCATGTGTTCATTTGTAATCCATGAGTCAGGTTTCCCCGGGTTTTTGGAGCGTACAATATTCTTGTGCTCCTCGATATACGGAGCTGCCAAGGTGGAATTATGTAGAACTGTGTAGTGTTCTTTAGTGAAATAATCCCCGTCCCTACATATCATTGCTTTCTTTCCCAGCGTGCCTTTTCCACTTAGTCTTCCCTCATGCCGCGAGTCAGAAACACCAATCGGCTTAAGGTCAGGAATAAAGTCAACACAAAACTCAATGACCTCCTCTGTTCCATATCCCTTGGAGATGCTTCCTTATGGTCTAGCACGGTTATGAACATATTTCTTTAAGACTCCCATGAACCTCTCAAAGGGGAACACATTGTGCTGAAATACAAGACCGAGAATGGCAATCTCTTCCACTAGGTGAACCAGGAAATGCGTCATAATATTGAAGAAGGATGGTGGGAACATCAACTCAAAACTAACAAGGCATTGTACCACATCCTTCTGTAACCTTGGCAGAATATCTGGATTGATTACCTTCTGATATATTGTATTGAGGAATGCACACAGCTTCACAATGGGTACTCGAACATTTTCCGGTAGAAGCCCCCTCAATGCAATCGGAAGAAACTGCGTCATAATCACGTGACAGTCATGAGACTTCAGGTTTTGGAACTTTTTCTCTGCCATATTTATTATCCCCTTTATATTAGATGAGAAGCCAGACGGCACCTTGATACTGTAAAGGACTTCAAAAAAGATTTCCTTCTCTGCTTTGGTAAGAGCATAGCTGGCACGACTTAAGTGACGCCCTTTATCTGTCTTGTTCTGTGTATGCATGTTCTTTGGGTCTTTCATAATTTGTTGGTCCTCCCGTGCTTATGGTGTATCTTTTGTCTTCCCATACACGCCTAGTAATCCTAGCAGGTTCACGCAAAGATTCTTCGTCGCATGCATCACGTCGATTAAAGAGCGGACACGTAGGACTTTCCAATATGGCAGCTCGCAAAATATAGATTTCTTCTTCCACATGGGTGCGTGTACTGTAGTGACGTCGTTCGGAATTGATTGACCGCTAGGACCCTTTCCAAAGATTACTTCTATGTTCTTGACCATACCAAATACATCATCACTAGCAGGGAGTTCAGGCTTCTTACGGTGATCTGCCTCACCTTTTGAAATATTTGCCTTTCTTTCTTACGGGATGATTGGTCGGAAGAAATCGTCGATTCGCCAGGTACACAACCTTCTTGCATTTATGAAAATATGTACCTTCAGTCTTATCTAAACAGTGCGTGCATGCCTTATATCCCTTGTTTGTCTGTCCTGAAAGGTTACTAAGAGCAGGCCAATCATTGATGGTTACGAAAAGCAACCCTCGTAGGTAAAATGGCTCCTGTTTGTTCTCATCCCACGCATGTACACCTGGTTTGCCCCACATCTGTAAGAGTTCTTCAACTAATGGCCTTAGGTACACATCAATGTCGCTGCCCGGTTGCTTCGGGCCTTGGATGAGCACTGGCATCATAATGAACTTATGCTTCATGCACAACCAAGAAGGTTGTATATACAGAGTCACAGGCCAGGTGCTGTGACTGCAGCTATGCTCCCCAAAAGGATTCATGCCATCCATACTTAGACGAAACCATAAGTTCCTTGCGTCACCTGCAAAGTCCGGGAAGTCTCTCTCGATTTTTCTCCACTGTGACCCATCAACAGGGTGTCTCAACTTCCCATCTTTCTTACGGTCTTCTTTGTGCCATCGCAACTTCCTGGCATGCTCTTTGTTTCTGAACATGCGTTTCAACCTTGGTATTATAGGAGCATACCACATAACCATAGCAGGAACCCTCTTCCGGAGGGGCTCTCCCTCAATATCATCAGGGTCATCTTGTCTGATTTTATACCGCAATGCATTGCATACCGGACATTTATCTAAATTCTTATACTCCTTACCGCGGTAGAGGATGCAGTAATTAATGCATGCATGTATCTTCTGCACATCTAATCCTAGAGGATAGAGAGTCTTATTTGCTTCGTACGTACTCTCGGGAAGTTCGTTATGTTTTGAAAACTTTGGCTTCATTATTTTCAGCATCTTTTCAAATGAGAAGTCAGTTAGACCACACTCTGCCTTCCATCGCAGCAATACCAGTGTGGTACCGAGATTTGTGTTGCCATCTTCGCAATTTGGGTACAACAATTTCTTGTGATCTTCTAACATGCACTCTAACTTCAACTTCTCATTTTCTGTTTCACAGTCTCTCTTTGCATCAGAAATGACCCTACCAAGTTCATCAGCGGGCTCATCTGATGTCCGTTCTTCACCTCCTTCCTCTTTATTGTCTTCCATTGCAGTATCACAGTATTCAGGAAACATATGATGATAGTTGTTATCATCATCTTTTTCTTCACTATCTTCCATCATAACCCCTCTTTCCCCATGCTTGGTCCAACAATTATAGTTGGGCATGAAACCTTTCATAACCAGGTGTCCGCGAATGATTTTCGAGGAAGAGTACTCCTTGTTGTTCCGACATTGAACACATGGACAACGTATAAAACCATTCTCTTTGTTTGCCGTAGCCACATCGATAAATTTATCCACGCCTTTAATGTACCGGGTACACGCCGGTCACCGTACATTCATTCCCGACTGTTCATCTACATCATATAATTAAGTTTATCAAAAATGGAACATCATAAATAGTGAAATAACCAATTCACATCAACACATGCATTGTATCAATGACAGAGAAAAGATAAGATTGCTAACCTCGATCGAGGGAAATAAAGAGGAGAAAGCTCAAGTGCATCTTGGACACCTTCTATATTTTTGTTCTGTGAGAAATTGAACGGGATCATTCACTCAAACATTTCATCAAACACCTTGAATGCATGCATAGTAAAAAAAAATAAACTAGCACACCTCTCATATCTTCCACCAAGAAAAAACAGAGGGAAGGCAGAGGACTGGGGCGTCGTATTTATAGAGGGCGAGATGATACGTCCCGGTTTGTAACACAAACCGGGACTAACGGTTGGGCGCCAATCGGGACTAAATGTGTGTGCCAGGCCACGTGGTTGGCGCCCAACCTTTAGTCCCGGTTTGTGTTATAAACCAGGACGCATACACCCCTACCAACCGGGATGCATGCCTTCGGCCACCGTGGCGCAACCGGGACTAATGCTGTTAGGGGGCGCGAACGGATAGCCTGTTTTCTACTAGTGGGTATAACCCATAGGGGTAGTAACATTTTACATAGTTGATCTAACGTATGTTGTTTATATAGCATAAAATTATATTTTTTATATTACATTAAACCTGAGACTAAAGGGGTTAACCGCTAAGTATTATCAAAAGTTTTGGGATATATTAAATGAAGATTTGATGGACATGTTTTCTAAGTTTCATCAAGGGGAGTTGCCTCTATTTCAGGTAAACTTTGATACCATCATTCTTCTCCCCCAAAACAACATGCTACTCAAATTCAGTTGTACGCCCTATATATATGCTTATTGAACCTTAGCTTTAATTTTTATACAAAGGTTGGTACAAATCATATAACGGGATCGCTCATAGGGTACTTCGAACAACTCCAATGGATATTATGCCTGGTCGTCATATCCTAGAGGGGTAGTGGTACTTCATGGAACCAACCATGAACTTCACATGAAGAAAATAGATGTCGTTCTTCTAAACATAGATTTTAAGAAAGCTTATGACAAGGTAAAATGATCATTTTTGCAGCAAGCATTGCATATGATAGGATTTGATCCTAGTCGTGTGACTAGAAAAATAATTTCTCAACCAAGGCAGTGTTGGCATAAAATTAAACAATGGCATAGGACATTATTTTGAACACAAAAATATTTGATGCAAGGAGACCCTATCTCTCCTATATTATTCAACATTATCAATCTTTATTGCTATAGAAAAATAAGATGGCCAAGCGGAACATGTAATACCGCAAGTGTAGTGAACAATTATAGTACTTCTCGGTGAATGACAAGTGTAGAACCCACCAGAAATTGAATGATTTGATACACAAGATTGGAAAATAATTAACAGTATAAGCTGCACGAGTTTATCTATTTTGATTGTTTGATGCTTAAGAGTAAAGTGCGGGTAAATTGTAATTCTTTAAAGATGGCCCAATTTCTAAGTTGTAAGAGGACAAGCTATAGATTTCTTATAATGAGCAAGCATTGCCAAGGAGGCATGAATTCACTCAACATGTAGATTTCCACATAATCATGGTAAACATATTTTCATGTTTATTGCTAATGGACGTAGCTTAATCTAGGTGCACCAGCATAAACAAGGAACTACACCCCTAATAATTGATCTCAAGCCTATAACATGTGCAAGTAAGGAGGTTATTAAGACATGGATAGTCAACCATCGCCTAAAGTTTTAGTGTCCCTCGTCGGTAAAAATCACAGAATTAACCCAAAGTTGCAAAGAAATCACAGAATGACCTGCTTTTTTTGAAGATATCACGATCTAACCTACTCGCATGACGCTTTACAAGAAAGCGTTAATGTCAGTAGCACGACGCTCTCCTCAAAAGCGCCATGGTCCATTTAGCGCGCTGGTCAAAAACGCCATCGTTTGGTCCGACGTGGCGGTCAACCATGGCCACGGGACCATTTTTTTAGTTTAGCGTTTTTGCAGGGGGCGCCATGCCAATATGCATGGCGTTTTTGCAGTGGGCGTCGTGCCTACATGCATATGCGTGAGCTCATCAAAATCTCTCTGTGAAATTTTCTAAGTCATGACCATGGCGCTTTTGTCAAAAGCGTCATGCTAGTGACCATGGCGCTTTTGGCAAAAGCGTTAAGCGTTATGCAACCATGGCGCGGGGTTACAGAGTTTGTGCGCGAGCCAAACAAAATCTCTCGAGAAAATTTGCTAAGTCATAAGCATGGCGTCCTCGGCAAAAAGCCATGCTAAAAAAGTGGGTCCACGGGCACGGTTGACCGCCACGTCAGCCGAGAGTATGGCGTTTTTTACCAAAGCGTTATAGGTTGCATGGCGCTTTTCGCGAGAGCGTCGTGCTACTAAGCATGGAGCTTTTCGGTAGAGCATCATGCGAATAGGTTAGATTGTAAAATCTTTTTTAAAAAAGGTTATTTTATGATTTATTACCATAATGAGGTTAATTGCCTCCCTGGTCATGAACCCGCTACGTCAAGTCCAAGAACTAGGATGCAGTTTCGGTCAACTCCTGCCATCCCATCTCTCTTGCTTATTGTACGGTACGGTGCATACATGTGAGCCCATAAACGCACAAAAACATACAATCAATGTTCATGTTATCATTATAAAACAACAATAAAGTATAAAACTTGACCATGTACGCATAGCATACTACATGAAAATCATGGATAATTCATCTTATACCCTCGGGAACATGCGGAACTATTCATTGTAGAACGATAGAGAGGGGATTGGCGGAATATGTTGGATGTATTATTGAGCCTTATGTGCGAGTATATATAGACGTACAAGGTTCATCTTGAAATATAACTCAAGTTAGGCTAGAGTCCTAACTATCCTAACTACTATAACAACCGTATACATACAATACTCTAACATCCCCCGCAGTCATAGCGGTAGCGTCGTGAACAACTAGAACATCGCGTACGGTCAGACTGGATATAAACCGAAGTAGAACCAGTGCTGACATCCCCCCGCTGTAGAAGCGGAAACGTCGTGGACGGTGTCGAGTCGTGGTAGCTTGGACTGTAGAGGAAGCTGATGATGCTCAAGCGAGGTGGTAGCCCTTGTGCCGATATCGAGAGAGCCAAGAGCGTGAGGCGGTGCCATGGTCGAGGTAGCCGTGCGAGGGGTCGCCATGGTCGATGTCGTGGTCGGGGATGTCGGTGTCGAGGTAGCCGCACGTGAAGCCGCATACGCATAGTGCACGATGAGGATGACGGAGACGCGTTGAGGCAGTCGTTGAGGATGTCGATACCAAATCTGATGCAGTCCGAGCCGTCGAGGACGAGGTGCGGCCATAGTTTTGCCAGAACTAGGCGCACGTCGAGGACGAACGCACACTCTGGTTTTGCCAGAACCGAGTATGCAAAGAAGAACTCGTCGTGACGCGGTCGAGGCAGTCGTAGAGGGGTTGATGCCGAAGAAGACGTTGTCGAAGCCGATGAAGACGAGGCGGCGATCCGAGCTTGCCAGACTCAGGAACGCGTCGGGGACGAAGACACTCCCGGTGTTGCTAGTACCAGGCGTGCGGGGGCAGGGACCATCATGAACTTGTCACCATGTCAGAAAGACTAGCAGAGGAAGCCTCCAAAGCGGCAAAGGGAGAGATGCCGGCGCTATCGACGGTTATCAGAGTAGAGTAGAAGGTGGTGTAGTCGGGGATGAGGCGATGACGCTAATGACGAAGTTGTTGTGGACGAAGACGTAGAAGGCGGCGAAAACAGCAGCAACCTGGGGTAGTCATGCTGGATGCCTGGAGTGGCGATGGTATAGTTGATAATGGCTCAGATCAATGTAGATCTTCGTCGGGAATCCCTAAGATGAATGTGTGATGAGCACATCAGCAAGTCTTCCC
This sequence comes from Avena atlantica, assembly GCA_910589765.1. Taxonomy (NCBI): domain Eukaryota; kingdom Viridiplantae; phylum Streptophyta; class Magnoliopsida; order Poales; family Poaceae; genus Avena; species Avena atlantica. Next base: position 442,846,436 of record OU342739.1, read on the forward strand.
TCAGTAAGAAACCAAGGTTATCGAACCAGTAGGAGGAAGGAAACGACTCAAAGGTGTTGCTAGAAACTTGGAAATCTGCACAACACAAACTCAAGACTTTGCCCCAACGAACAGTGAGGTTGTCAATCTCACCGGTTTGCTGAAAACAAAGGATTAACTGTATGGTGTGGAAGATAATGGTGGTTTGCAGAAAGTAAACAGTAACAGTGGAAGATGTATCAATGGTAAAGATTAGACCGGGTCCATAGTTCACTAGAGGTGTTTGATGACCCACAAGTATAGGGGTTATATCGTAGTACTTTCGATAAATAGGAGTGTTGATCCCAACAAGGAGCAGAAGGTGTTGACTAGTGGTATGGAGCAGAAAATCTCTGTAAATACATAGCAAACGGATTTTTAGGGGTTCTCTGATAAAGCAAAGAAACAAAGTGCAAGTAATAAAGACAAGGAACAACTACAGCAAGTGCCTAATCCTTTCTTACCAAAGGACAAGCCGGTGGAAGTACTTATAAGGACCAAACGTTCTCGAGCATACATGGGAATACTGTCAAGTGCTTTCGCTTTAGATAGCTGAGTTGTCGTGGTATTGCCGACGAGTACGCCATGGAGGGGTCCTCACAGTGCGTGTTTAGAGACGTGGGTAAGGCAGACGGTTGACGGGTACGAGGTAACACAGCTTACCCAGGTTCAGATCCCACAATGGTGGCGGAATCCTACTCCTGCTATAAATCACTATAATGGCAATACGCCGAGTTATAGGGATCGGTTCGCTATGCGAGGTATGAGTTAATCGATGCCCTAAAGGCTCCCATAGGCCCGACTTATATAGTCGCCGGTTCCTAGGGTTACAGGAAAAGTCCTAGCCGGACAGGTTACAGAGATCTACACAATATATAATCAGTCTAACGTGTCTTGCTCTCCAAGGCTCCGGGTACGTCGGTGACTCCTCCGTAGCCTTCCTTTATCTAGCACGGGCCTCCCTTTGGGATCCATCTAACTGGCCGCCCAGAAGGCCATGGGACATGCTACCAACTGTGGGCCACCCGGGTTATCCGGATAGGAGACATGCTATGAGGATTCTCATATAGCATATCCCCAATAGTAGCCCCCGGAGAACTCTGAGATCTTGCTCCGTCTTGCCTCTTCAAGTTGAATGCTCCGTCTAGATGGATGTTGGCAAATCGTTAAGCAATATCTTATAGTCCTCCCAAGAACCCTGCAATATTCTCCGTCTTCAACTTATAAGTCGGAGAACTGCTGAATCTTCCATCGTACTCTTCCGTAGACGGATTTGATCCGTCCATGCCAGAATATTCTGATGTGATGGTTCACCTGCTAGTGACAGCTAGGATGACGTAGACATAGGTCAGAAACACCTCGTAACTCACACATGCAGAGAACACAATCATGTCCGTTTTTCCCGCGCGACGGATACGAACCGTTGGCGGCGACGGTTGGAAAGTTGGCGAAATTTCCGCGCACGCGCTCGCACACGTCGCCCACGCGCCGACCATTCGATCACCTTGCACGAATCTTGATGTTGGGGTTATAAATTACAACTATGGTGGATTTTTTACTTTTCACCTCATTCTTCCCCTGCGCCTTCGTCTTCATCCTACGAGCACCTCCTCAAGCCCTCCGCACGCACTCGAAAAACCCTAGCCTCCCAATCTCTCCAGTCACCTCTCTCCCCTTCCGATGGCGAGCAGCAGCACCAACCCGTCCATGGCGGCAGTGGCCGATGCTGCGGCGAAGCCGGCGAGCATCGTCCATGTGCCCCTAGAGGGTCTGGTGCTGCCCAGGTCCACGGTGGTTGAATCCAACGGTGCTAGAGCTGCTGGAAGAAGAGAGCGATTCCCACAAGGGGGATTGGTGTGACTCGGATATCACGGACAGTGATATCAAGGAACTGGTCGTTGAAGGCTACCTCCCCGCGACGGAGGGGCTTGTCTAGAGGGCGGTGCCAGCCGGCAAGTTCACCCCTTCTCCCCAAGCCAGAGAGAAGGTGTACCTCAAAGCACAATTCGTACGCGGCGTTTCCCTTCCCATGTCCAATTTCTTCCTAGTTGTCCTTAACCATTACCAGGTTGAACCTCAGAACCTTTCCCCCAATAGCATCCTCGCGCTTAGCAACTACGCGGCACTTTGTGTGGGTTACTTAGGGATTATGCCTTGGTTAGACTTGTTTATATACTTTTTCACCAACAAGAGGGAAGCCGGAGCGAGCAAGGACGAGCTCAGGAATTGTGGCACAATTAGCTTTAAGATCCGGCCTGGCCAGTGGTTCCCGGACATAGTCGGCCACGAGTCTTGTAAGAACTGGCAACTGACGTACTTCTATGGCCCAGATATTTCTCTGGCTGGCTGAGAAGCAATGTATTCGGACTTCGTCGATGGAGTCGCTGCCGAAGCCCCGACATGGAGATCCCATGCCACTCTTCCCTCCGACAACAACGCTTCCCGCGCTATAAGGCAGATAAAGTGGTTCGTAGAGACGGGTCTGACCGGATTGGACCTAACAATGTGCTGGTTTGTTAGGCGGATCCAGCCTCTGCAGCACCGCTCGAAGTTGATGCATGAATATACCAAGGAGAGGAAGGATAGCCTCCGCATCTCCGAGGAAAACTTCTCTAGCGACTCCATCAAGCTCCACCTCAAGGACATCGTCAAGGTGAAGGATAGGAAGCGTGGCTTCACCATCACCTACGACATGTTCGAGGAGGGCAAGTGCCCAAAGGTACCTGTTTATTTTCCGTGTATGACATTTGCTTCAGTTCTTCCGTCTTGCCTTTATCATCTCATCTAGCACTTTGTGATTTCACTTAACAGCTTAAGAGTCTAAAGTAGCACAACATGGCTATCCAAATCTACAACCCAAAGATGAAGGAAGTAACTATCGTGTCCGACGATGATGTCCCATTGGCGCGAAAGCGGAAGAGATCCACCTCTGACACTGTCGACGGGGGCAAGTAGAAGAAGACAGAGGGTGGAGCCTCCAAGAAGACTACCGCCGCCCTAGAGGCGGAGAAGAGAAAGATCACCGGGATCCCTTTTACCAAAGCACCCACCGTTGTGTAAGTCTCTCATCCTCTGACATTGTCCATTGCTCGTCTTATTCATGTACTTATACTTTTTGCACGTTTCAGGAAGAAGGCCAGTATCAGGTTGAAGAAGACCTCCAAAACCTTGGGGGCTTCTAAAAACATTAAAGACATGCTTCATCGTGATGTGTCCCACCATGCATCTCCCGCCATCGCCCCTGTAACTCCCAGCGCCCAGCCTACACCTGCTCTGACAAGCACTCCGGCTAAGGATGCCTCTGGCCCTTCCGCCATGGAAGTGGACTCAGTTGCCTCCGCGGATCTCTTCGTTGTCGGTGAACAGGCGACGCAAGAAAGCACGGTAACCAAAATGGCTAAAGCTTCAGCTAAGGATGCCATCGGTAGCGGCAAGGCGATGGTGGTGGGTGGAACGTCTGTTGAAGGCGGTGCCTTTGCACCCAGGATAACCACAGAGCTCCCGAAGATAGTATACCCGGCGCTTACACCGAGTAGCTCCACTCTGGCTCCTGGTGCAACGCTGACATCTCCAACCTGCGGCCTTGAGGAGATTCTCCGACAAGCAGATATCTTGCGAGGAAACAACCTTTCCTTTAGCATGTTGTTTTTCGAGAGCGCCACCAATCTCAAGATCATCGCACTTGTAAGTTTTATTTGCCTTTTGCATTTCATATGAGTATCCCACTGTATCCCCCGAGGATTTAGACGGAAAACCATAGGTCTTTGCATCTAAATTCTCTAAGAGTGACTAAGCTAGAAAACTTCTCACTATAGCCCCCAATTATATAGTTTTAATGAATTGTTCCGACTAGATACTTTCAGAGTAGCATACGTGTGTTTGTAAACTTCAATACTGTAGCCCCCAAGACTCTAGTTGTAACTGAATTAGTTCCGACTAGATGCTTAAAGAAAGATTAAGCATATGACTGAGTTTAAAAACTTTATACTGTAGCCCCCAAGCTTCTAGTTGAAAACTGAATGAGTTCCGACTAGATGCTTAAAGAAAGACTAAAGCATATTGCCAAGTTTAAAACTTTCACTGTAGCCCCCAAGACTCTAGGTGGATAGTTATCCGACTAGATGCTCCAAGTAGACTAAGTGATTTTGATCTTCTTTCCACAAAATGAAAATGCTCGAAGAGGTGTCGCCAATGAGAAGTTCCACAAGATGCGCGCGAAGTTGGAAGCTGAAAAGGGTAAAACTACCTTCTTGAAGGATCAAATAACCAAGAGCAAGAGTCTTTTTTCCTTTCATTTTCGTACTCCGACTTGGTCTTGTGCCAGCACTCTCCGATTACTCACTATGTATTGTCATTTCTCCGACTTGCAGAAACCATTGCCAAGGCCAAGGATATTGTTGAGCAATCCAAGCACATTGAGTTGCTAGATAGCAAAAACAAAATCCTTAAACAAGAGAGAAAAGATACGCTGAAGATGCACGAGGACTCTATTAAGGCCCTGCAGGAGTCCGCCAACATGGAGATGAACCACTTGAAGGAGGAGATTGCAATGCTGAAAGAGCAGAAGAAAACTGCCGATGAGCAAAATCAGCGCAATCTTGAAGCATACAAGATCCTCCGACAAGAATGGGACTCCATGGCGGAGACGCTCCAGGAAGCTAAGGCGAGCATCTTTGGTAAGTGAATCTCCGTCTTGTACTACTGTAAGTCAAGTACTTTGAATTTTTATGTTATTGAACTCATGTGCTCCCTTGTAGGAATTGTAGCTCCTATTGGTTTAACCTAATCGCCTCCTCCGCCTAAAGAATGCATGGTCCTCACCGGCAACTTTATTAGCACCGCCATCAGGCAGGCCAAAGAGATAGCCAAGCCCCTCCAGATCAATATCAAAGCGGTGGATTCCGTGATGAAGTTCTCGGAGATCCCGCACCAAGCCCCCGAGCGTATTTTAAGCTGGAAAGCTTCATGTACACGGGCTGGTGCAAGGATGGCACTATCGATGGTCAAGGCGCACTATGAAGATGCCGACATCAACGTGGTAACCTCAGGTCTTCTGGACGTAGATGATGACGGCCAGAAGATTGACCATAAGGCTATTTGGTAATCTCTTGTGGGCTATGACACTAGGGTTGCCGAGTTGGTCGACCACAACGTCTTCGTGCCGCTCGAGATCATTGACAGCAATCATCAAGGCTCCTGCGAGTCCCTCAACACCACCGACTTCGAAGAGGATGGCTCTCCTGCTGCCGACGACGCTGCTTCCAAGTCTCCTACGCTAGAGGAATGAAAAAACAATATGTAATATTTTTTTCCTCTGGAGTTTGTGTATGCGGAAAAAATATTCTGTTAACTTAAGGCAGCAAAAACAATAGTTGTAATTTCCTGATACTGGTTCCAGCATGTAATTATTTTTTAAGCAAGTTTTGTCTTATCCATTACTCTCGTTTTTATGCTTGAACTTTCGTGAGTCGGAAGACTCGTAGTCGGAACCATGCGCTCAGGTGATGATGCCCAATGGCACCGTCAAAAACCTAAGCACAAAATCGCTGACAACAAGTACCAAAAGTCACTACTCCAGAATCCACATAAAAACAACAAAGAACGTGTAGACCAGAAAACTGAAGCTAACGCCATAGGCGGAATTTTCACAAGTGCAAATGCAAAGCTTGTGCATAAAGGTTTTATACGATCCAAAAAATGAACAATAAAGGAGGTAAAAGACTCAGAAAAATGAGTGAACCAGAGAGCTTTATTTCATTGATCATATAAGAGGTACATAGTAGATAAAAAATATGCTAAGTGTAAAATGTACGTAGCTGTGCTATGTTTCATGGCCGATCAAGCTCCGGGTAGTCATCATCCGGGTCACGTCGCTTAAGCTTATGATCTTCGTTGGTTCTATCCTCAAGTTCACGATTGTCAACAAGGTAGTAAGACCCATTGAGCAGCGCCTTGCTTATGATGAACAGTCCTTCCCATGGAGGGGATAATTTATATGACTTCTTCTGCTTAAGTCGGAGCACCAGATCCCCCTCTTTAAACGAGCGATGCCGAACGCGGCAACTATGGTAGCTATGTAGCTTCTGCTGGTAGATGGCAGATATTTGGCATGCCAAAACGCGCTCTTCCTCGAGAAGGTCCACATCTAGGCATCTAGATTCTTCAGCGTCATCTTCGTCGTAGGCGGCAACTCTTGGTGGATCGTGAAGGATGTCGGAAGGCAGGGTGGCTTCTGCTCCATATACCATGAAGTAAGGGGTGTAGCCGGTAGATCTGTTGGGTGTAGTTCGTAAACTCCACAGCACAGATGGCAATTCTTCGGCCCAAGCTCCAGCTGCTCTATGTAGCGGTGCTTCTAAACGTGGCTTGATTCCCTACAGAATTAGTCCATTGGCTCGCTCAACTTGTCCATTGAACTGTGGGTGTGCCACAGACGCTAGGTCAAGTTGGATGCCCTTGTCCCAACAATAAGCTTCTACTTCTCCGAGTGAAAAGTTTTTGCCATTGTCGGTGATGATGCTATGTGGGAGACCAAATCTCACCACTAGATCTCGGGCAAACCTAAGGGCAATTTCCCCATCAAGCTTTCTAATGGGTTTAGCTTCTATCCATTTGGTGAATTTATCAACTGCTACTAGCAGATGCGTAAACTCACATGGTGCCGTCTGTAATGGACCAACCATGTCTAGACCCTAGACTGCGAACGACCAAGTTATTGGTATTGTTCGCAATTCTTCAGCTGGAACATGGGGTTGTCGGGCATAATACTGTCATCTCATGCATGTCTCAACCAGTTTGTCGGCGTCCGCCTTCGCGGTCAGCCAGTAGAATCCTTGCCGGAAGGCTTTGGAGACCAATGATCGAGGAGCGGCGTGATGCCCGCAATCTCCGAGATGGATCTCACGTAGGATTTCAATACCTTCTTGCAGGGAAACACACTTAAGGTATACACCAGTGCTGCTTCTTTTGTAGAGCTGTCCATTGATTATGGTATAGCCCTTTGCCTGACGTACTATTTGCCGTATTTCAACTTCGTCGTCGGGCAAAATTCCATGTACGAGATATTCCATGAATGGTTGTGTCCAAGACGGAGGGACATTTGTCACTGTGTGAACGAAAGAGTCAACTCTATCCGGGTTGTCGATGTCCGCTCCCTTCACGGATGGTGTCCGTAGATGCTCCAAGAAAACACCAGGCGGAATTCGTTTTTGCCCTGATCCAAGTTTAGACAGTAGATCAGCCGCCTCGTTTTGCTCCCTAGGCACAGACTTGACTTCGTAGCCCAAGAAGCTCTTGGCTATCTCATCCACTTCGTCTCGATATGTCGCCATCATAGGGTTCCACGCATTCCAGGTGCCAGCCACCTGCTGGGCAACCAAGTCGGAATCTCCACAGCAAACTATGCGTTTGATGCCAATATCCTTGGATACGCATAGTCCGTGAATGAGTGCTTCATACTCCGTCATGTTGTTCGTAGCCTCGAAGTGGATCTGCAGAACGTAGTGTAGCTTCTCCCAGTTGGTGATTGTAGCAGTACACCAGCTCCCGAGCCATTGAGTATCTTTGATCCATCAAAGTGCATCACCCAGTACTCTGGTTCCAACATAGGGGTAGCATCTGGCATCTCTGTCCAATCTGCGATAAAATCCGCCAAGGCCTGTGACTTGATAGCGTCGTGTCACTTGTAGGTGATCTCGAAGGTGGCAAGCTCAATGCCCCACTTCACGACCCTTCTTGTAGCATCGCTGTTGTTGATGATGTCGGACAGTGGAGCCTTGCTCACCACTGTGATATGCTCCTGGAAGTAGTGCCTTAGCTTCCGAGAAGCAAGGAACACTCCATAAGATATCTTCTGGTAGTGCGGGTAATGCTGCTTGGACTATGTCAAGACCTCTCTTACATATTAAACTGGTTGTTGAACTCCTACTCATGCCCTGGTTTTTTCTGCTCTACCACGACGACGATGCTGATTACCCGGTTGGTGGCCGCCATGTAGATTAACATAGGCTCCCCAGGCTCGGGTGCTTCAAGGATAGGCACCAAGGATAATGTCTCCTTTAGCTGCTTCAGTGTTGCATCTGCCTCATCCGTCCATGTAAATTTGTCTGCCTTCTTCAGCAACTTGTATAGTGGCAGAGCCTTCTCTCCAAGTCGACTAACGAACCGACTAACCGCTGCAACACAACCTGTTAGCCGTTGTATGTCCTTCAGGCATGTCGGATGGTTTATGTTTAGGATTGCCTTGATCTTCTCCGGGTTCACCTCGATTCCACGCTTGGAAACAATGAAGCCCAACAATTTGCCGGCTGGAACCCCAAAGACGCACTTCTTAGGGTTAAGCATCATGTTGTATTTCCGGAGATTATCAAAGGTTTCTTTTAAGTCAGAGATTAAGTCGTTTGAATTTTTAGACATCACCGCTATATTGTCAACATAGGCGTGAACGTTCTGACCAATTTGATCGTGTAGGCAATGCTGCATTGTCCGCTGGTATGTAGCACCTGTGTTTTTCAGCCCAAAGGGCATCATGACATAGCAAAACGTGTCGTAAGGTGTGGTGAACGAAGTGGCCAATTGGTTCGACTTCCTCATCTTAATCTGGTGGTATCCTGAGTATGCATCGAGAAAACAAAAAAGTTCCGAGCCAGCAGTCGAGTCAATGACTTGGTTAATGCGAGGTAAAGCAAACGGATCTTTCGGACACGCTTTGTTCAAGCCGGTGTAATCAACGCACATTCTTAATTCTTTGGTTCCCTTTTTGGGTACAAGTATAGGATTGGCCACCCATCGGGTGTGAAGGACTTCTCGGATAAAACTAGCCTTAAGTAACCTAGCTATCTATTTGCCTATGGCGCGTCTCTTCTCGTCTCCGAAGCATCGTAGAGGTTGTTTCACCGGTTTGCATTTTGGATCAATATTCAAGCTATGCTCGGCAAGTTCCCTAGGTACACCTTTCATGTTGGTAGGTTGCCAGGAAAAGATGTCCCTATTCTCACAGAGGAACTCGACGAGCACGCTTTCCTATTTGGGATCCAGGTTCGTCCCAATGGCGGTGGTCTTGGAGGCATCGCCTACCATAAGTTCCACCGGCTTGGTTTTGATGGCGTCCTTGAAAGCTGGGACGGAGTCAAAAATCTGCTTCTTCGACGTCGGCATCTCCGAGGCATCGACCTTGCTCTGGATATCCTTAAATTCTTTGCTGTAGAGGACAGCTTCCACAAAAGCTGCTTCTCCAATATCGCAGTCCCTTGCCTTAGTAAAGCTTTCGGATACGGTGATGACACCGTTTGGTCCGGGTATCTTGATCTTGTTGTAGACGAAGCATGGCTTGGCCATGAAGGCGTGGAAGATGTCGGGGCTGAATATGACGTGGTAAACGGTCTTGAAGGGGAGCACCTCAAAGGTCATGCACCCTTGGCGGTAATTATTAACATCGCCAAAAGCGACCTGAAGCGTGATGCACCGAAGGGACCGAGCCTCCCCACCAGGAACTACGCCGTTGAAGATGGTGCTGGTCCGCCTTAGGTTAACAGAGCGTTTGGATTCTTGGATTTATCGTGTCATTAGTCTAGGATTTACCCTTTTAACCATAGGTATTCTTTGTGGAGCGGTATGGGCTAATGAGGCGTGGGGATCCTATTGGAATTGGGATCCTAAGGAAACTTGGGCATTTATTACCTTGACCATATTTGCAATTTATTTACATAGTAGAACAAATCTAAATTGGAAGGGTACAAATTCGGCAGCCTCCGTAAGTTCATCTTGTGCAGTGTATCCAGGTACATGATGTTGATGCTGCTTCCACTATCCACCATACATTTGGTGAACTCATTGCCGTCAATCAGGGGGTTGATGACGATGGCGTACTGGTTCTCCGTAGGGATGAGATCTGGGTGATCCTTCCTGTCCCAAGTAATTGGAATCTCCGACCAGTGCATGTACTAGGGAACTGGGGGTAGAGTGGCCATCAGTATCCTCATAGAGGTCTTCTGTTGTCGGACAGTAGGGGTGCCAAGGAAAGTGTGGAAAATGGCCGCCTTATTTTCAAAGGGGTTCTTGCCCTTGCCATCGCTCTTGGCGGCGTGCTTGGGGTCAACATCCTCATCCATGTCACTTGAATCCTTGGACTCCTCTTCCTTCTTCTTCCCCTTGCCCTTGCCTCGCGGTCTGTTTTTCTGACTTTGCTTGTAGCCGGACTTTGGGTCCTCCTTGAGATCGTTGACGAACTTGCAATGGCGATTGGTGAGAGTGGCTTTGCCATTGGCGTCGAGGTGTACGAGGCATGACATATCACGGTACTCCTCATAGGTTTGGGAAACACGAAGCGCTGCCAAGGTAGTTTCACTGCCTCGCTGCTGCCCTCAACCAGCTCCCCGTCCTCGGCCACGCTGTCCGCCATCACCTCGTCCTGGAAATTTCATAGCGACCATGTCAGAGGTTTGCTTTTCTTCTGGCGGGTTCTTCCGCTTCGTGCTGCTGTTCCTCCGAGCTTGAGTTGGAACGACCGTTGCCGGTAGGGAGCCGCGAGCATCGTCGTCGGCAGCTGCGAACTCACTGGCTAGCTGAATCATCTGGTTGAGATCTAGCTGGTGGTTGTCCTGCAGGTGCTTCAACTTATGTCGGAGCAACGTGCCCCTTTCCAACCCATCAATGAAGGCGGCCATGGCGGTCTGAGCGTGCGCTCCTGTGCAGGAAATCTTCATATCCAGCCAGCAAGAGAGGTAGGCGCGAGATGTCTCATCTTTCTCCTGCACGCACCGGTGTAGATCGCCAACAGTGCAGGGACGTTTGTACGTACCCTCGAAGTTTTTGGTGAACGCTTCTTGCATGTCCAACCAATTGCAGATGGATCTCTCCGGCAAGTCATCAATCCATTGCCGGTCATGCGCGCCAACATCAATGGGAGATACTTGATGGCGACGTTAGGGTTACCCCCCGGCGATTTCTACCGCGTTGCCATAATCCTGCAACCATGTAGCTGGCTTGGTCTTGACGTCATACGGCTTGATGGTCTTGTCAATCCGGAAACCTTTGGGGTAAGTTGCGGACCTTATCACAGGTCCAAAGCAACGTGGTCCTAGGGATGGTCCTTCCCGGGCCTCGTGGATCTTGTCCAGACATGAACGTGCATCGTATGGCTCCGGGCTTCTTTTCTTCTTCTTTCCATCAAGGGATGGGCTGCGTGAATGACGCGGGCCTCCTCTGCCATGGTGGCTGCTAGGTGGCGATAGAGGCAGAGGTGGCGGTGGGTTAGCCTTCTTGTTGTTACCCTCCTGCGACGCCTCACGCTTGTCGCGGTTTCTTGTCGGACGCGGAGGGTCATGGCGCGACCTGCTCTTGTGTCCTTGGTTGCGCTCCCATCATGACGGGTCTGCTCCGCGTTGTTGCGAATCACGATGCCGCTCTGCCTTGGCGGGGGAATATCCGTACGACGGTGATCCTTGGGGTCTTTGCGATGTCGGGGAGAGCGGGGCAGTGGAGATCGGTGACAAGGTTGAGCCTTGCCTCCATGGTCGGAGGATATGGTGATAGCGTCCTTCCGGTTGCGCGCATCCCTCCGTCTTCGTTCAGATGAACCCGTCTGGGACCCGATATCAAGAGGAGATCGATCGCTTGGTGGCATATGCTGGCTAGACTGGCAAAACGCTGGGTCAGACTCAAGCCTCTGAGAGGTGGCCTTTTCCTGCTGTTTCACCGCCTTGGCCACAAGGTCATAGACCTGATCCACAGTTGCGTGTGATCTTTCCTGTTCCAGAAGGGTCTTAGCGACGGCGAGGTTGAGAAGAGGAGTGGGCATCACCTTCATGCCTTCACTGTTAATGTATGGATTGGCTTGTGCCGGCTTCGAGGGAGCCCATCCTATGTTTCGCCGCACACCAGGATCGGTGATGACGCGAGCCGAAGCTTTCTTAGACTTCTGCTGATGTAGCAGAGTCTTGTACTCGGCCTCCATGGCTCTAGCTTTCTCTATTGACTTCTGCGCGTTGGCCAGATCTTGATCCAGCTTAGCGCCTTGCTCCACGATGTCTGCGCTTCCTCCAGCAGCTGCTGGCGCTTCTCGTCAAGATGGACTACATTGCGAATATTAGCCATGGTCATGGGCTTGACGAGGAGATTGCCGTACATCACTCTATCATCTGGAGTGACTTGGGCAGCAGCATCTGTAGATGCCGGAGGTGGCGGGTTTGCTGTGTTGTTGTTGATCGGACCTGTGCCGAGTTCCTGCGGCTGCTGCACTGGGTTAGGCGGAGGGGGCATGAACTTTGCGTGATCATTGTCGGCAGGAACATGTGGTCCCTTCTCCTTGTCCAGCGCTGTAGGCGGAGCTTGTCCGGGTTGATCTTGATCCATCGTTGTTCCAATGGTGACGAACACCTCTCGGGACGTGATGGTGTTGTTGGCCTACTCGTCGCGCTTGTAATCCTCCTCCATCTCCTGCATGGCAGAGTCTAGATCCTCCGGGCTGAAGTCTATCTCCTTCGAGTCAGCGCTGATGTCGGCATAGAGCGCGTTAAGCACAGAGTCAGAGGGTGTCGAGGCTTCCTCGATGACGGGTCATGGAGGTGCAATAGAAGCAACGATGACTGGAGGTGGTGGTGTTGCTGCAGCGACGACGACCGGAGGCGGTGGTGGCGGTGGCGGTGGCTGAGGCAGAGGGGCTCCGCCAATTAGCGCAAGATCTGTCTGAGCTTCCTCCTCAGCCTCCGCGTAGTTGTTGACGGTGTTCACGATGCTTTCAAAAGTGAGGCGTCCTGAAGCCTACTGCCACCTTAGCGTATGCCGGAGAAGCGTACCTTGGTCCAGTCCTTCCACAAAGTGATACATAGCATCACCATTGGGGTAATGAGCCAGATCAGCCCTTTATACGGAGCCACCTGGCAAGGTAATCACGGGGGTTTTCGCCCTCTCTCTGAATGCAACGCGCCAGGTCGAAGATGGTCACCACTCCGACGAACTTGGATCTCTGCTCTCTAGACGGCGGAATTGCAGCAATCTTCCACCATTATATCCTGCACAGGGGTGGTTTGGGTGGGCCTTGAATTTTTCCGATCTTTGTTGGCAAACTTCGAAGAGAGATCTGACATCGGTCCTTCCGCGAACGTATCCTGCCCGTAGGCGGTCCGTGCGGGTCTTGACGGAGCTCCTCCGACTCCTAGGCAACTAGTGCCCGAGTCGGTTTCGCCGATGAAGAGGTGGATGTCTCCGATGGGGACGATCGAGCATCGTGTAGGGTTCGTCTTCGCCGGGATCCAGAACTTGTCAGGAGGGACGATCGGAACATTGCCAGAGAAGAGAAAGTGACCGATGGATACGGTTTTGCCAATTCCCGTGAAGATTTTGGACCTTGCCTGCTGTAGAGCCTGAAGTGCCTCTCGCCCCATGGTGGGCGCCAACTATCGTGGTATTGTCGACGAGTACGCCATGGAGGGGTCCTCACAGTGCGTATTTAGAGACATGGGGTAAGGCGGACGGTTGACGGGTACGAGGTAACACAGCTTACCTAGGTTCAGATCCCACAACGGTGGTGGAATCCTACTCCTGCTATAAATCACTATAATGGCAATACGCCAAGTTACAGGGATCGGTTCACTATGCGAGGTATGAGTTAATCGATGCCCTAAAGGTTCCCATAGGCCCGACTTATATAGTCGCCGGGTCCTAGTGACGAGGTTTAATCTCGTCAATGCCCATTGTTATGGACTTGGGTTTTGGAGAAGATGGGGATGCTGGAGATCATGGAACGGTTAACAGACAAGCAACCAGGGGACACAAGATTTACCCAGGTTCAGGCCCCCGGAGGGAAAACCCTACTCCTGCTTGTCTGCTCTTGATTACGGCGGAACCAAAGGTTACAGGGTGCGCAGATTCGATCTGGCGTGAGGTGCGTATGCGAGAGTATGAGTCGAGATATCTAGGACGTGCCCTCCTTGCCTTTATATAGACTTAGGCAGGTCCTGGGCATAGTCCTAGTCGGTTACAAGTTCTAGGGTTTTACCCCTTTGAATTTCCTATCTATGCTAGTCTTGTTCTCCAAGGATTCGAAGGCGTCATGGGCCTTGGCCACCCGAAAATCTTCATGGGCCAGCGTATGTCTGCTGTGGGCCTTCCTTGGGCTGGACCAGGTATGCCGAAGTCACATACCCGTAGGGTATAACCATGTCAGTAGCCCCCGAGTGATCAGTCGAATCGTAGATTCGGCTGAGGACTCTTCCATCCTTCGGGTGCAACTATGTATTAATAGTATATGTGTGTAGGGATTGTTGACGCGTGTGCCTGACTCACCCGATGGATCAGGGTCAGTTAACTGTCTTAGGACGAAACAACACGATCTTCTTCAGGTTCGAGTCCCTTAACTCGGACCTGGAACATATGCTGGCGTAATTCGACTCAGGCCGTGGAGGTCTTACAGAAGTGGAATTCCAGTGATTTCAATTAATGTACCCAACGCGTCCGTCGGGATTTTTCATCACGCCTGTTGGCATGGATTTATACTAGCAGAGCGCAGTCATGTACGTTTCCAGGCCATCAGATGATATCTGCAGGTCTTATCTTTGCGCCGTAGACGCAACATCCGAACATTTGTCACCACGGAGGTGTTTTGGGTGGCCAAGGAGATTTGTAGCTCACTCAGCGTTTTGTTGAGGCAGAGTTGCCAAGAAGCCTTTGCGTGCTGATCCGAAAGATCACAGTCAAAGAATTCATAGGGTGCGCGACCAGCGCTCCCTATGGGAGTAGCCCCCGAGTGTCTATTCGAGTCGTAGACTCGAGCAGAGAATTTAGTTCAAGCATTGTTCAGTTGTTAAGTCCGTAGGACTCAAATTTTTTTTTCGGATGCTTAAATCCATCCTCCCTATGGGAGTAGCCCCCGAGTCCGTAGTGGAGTCGTAGACTCGACGTAGGACTCGAAGAAATTCTTTGTCTTTCATTCATCATCGGGGTGCGTGGCCAGCGCTCCTGATAGGAGTACCCCCCGAGTATTTAGTCGAATCGAAGATTCGAGTGAGTACTCTTAGATGTGGAGCCGAAGAATTGTAGTTGGTGCTAGTATAGCTTTTGATGACATCAGTGCTGACGATCAAATGACCTCAAGCGTCTGCTACGCCAGAGATGACTTGACTGGACGAACGTGGGTCCCACTTGCTGACTTTGAATTGACCAGTCACGCGTGGTGTGGAGATAATTACGGCGTCTCCTCGATTTTCGCGCGTAGTGGACGGCGTGGTAATGACGGTTCGTTGTGATGTTGACACGTGTATGGTCAGATCTGCCGTTGGCGTTAGGTCTTCTGGATGGACGGCTGCCGTGCGTCGTCTTCGCTGTTATAATCATTGGGGAAAGCTGCGGTTTGTTTTCACCGCATCAGTTCTTGTTTCCACTGCTTCCTTGTGCTCTAGCGATTCTTGCTGCGCGCTGGGATTTCCTTCCACATTTCTGTCGTTATTTCTGCGTTTTCACCGCCGGCGCCGTCGTAGCGCAATGGGGAAACCGAAGAAATCTTAATCTGCGGTTGGGACCAGCGCCACCGGAGGAAAGAAGGGCACCACCGCTACTCGTGTCACCGATGGTGGCTGGCGGCGATCAGATACGCGGGAGAGCGATCTCCGCAAGCTTCGCGAGCGGGGCCTGATCCCGCAGGATAGGGAGGCCGTCAAACTCCCCGGCAATGAGGTAATCCCCCGTCCCCCATCTGGGTATCGGGTTATGTTTCTCGCCTTCGTTTTGCGTGGGTTTTCTTTTCCAGTCCACGACTTCCTTCGTGGACTGCTCTTCTTCTATGGGATTCAGCTTCATCATCTGTCTCCCAATTCTCTTCTCCACATTGCGTGTTTTATCACTTTTTGCGAGTGCTGGCTTGGCATTGAGCCGCACTTTGGCCTCTTCCGGAAGCTCTATTCCGTGAAGGGGGAATCTGGTTCGGATGGTGTGTATCCCATTGGGGGTTTCATCATCTCCCTTAGTCCCAATCTGCTCTTCTTTTCCTTTTCCATGTCCGAATCTGTCCAGTACTGGTGGAGGCGATGGTTTTATATCCACGACTCCGTAGTGCCTGGGCAAGATTTTGGTCTTGTTCCCTTTGACCCCTCCCAAATGATTGAGCGGAAAAGGTCTTGGAAAAAACAAATCTTGGACGGTGAGGTGGCGGAGATAGAGGCCCTTTACCGTCGGGTGGAGGATCTCCAGCTGATTCCGGAGAAGGAGGTGAACGGCGTGGACATCATCCGGACTTTTCTTGAGCGTCGGGTGCAGCCTCTCCAAGCGAGGGCGCACCCGATGTTTCTTTATTCTGGGCGCCGTGATCCGACGAGGGTTTCAGCTAAGAAAATGTCCGAGGGGGATCTTGACAGGGCCCTTCGCGCGCTGCTGAAGTTCAAAGCCGGAGAAGAAATCCCGGGGAAGTCGCTAACTCCTCCATTTTCTTCGACGTTGGCCGTACCGCAGGTGTAGATTTGTGCACGTAGTGCTTTTTGTCGGCTGTGTTTTTATGTCCTTTGTTTGCTAACAAAGTTCCTTCTAATTTTGCAGAGCTTCAAAGTGCCGGGCATGGTACCGCCATTGCCCGAAAGGTATCCGAATGCCCCGGATAATGAAGTGGTTGATTCTGTGTCCGAGCTGCCGTCGGCGCGATCTCCGCGGAGGATGTCGACGAGTCGAGTGAGGACCATACGCGAAAACGGTCACGGAGCTCCAGCGAATCCTCGGATGCCTCGACTCCTCCGACTCCCAGAAACCCTCTGGGCCTTGAGCATCATAGTGACGTTCATGGAGCTTCTTCGTCTCCCATTCCTGCCATTCCTGTGCGGGCTGTAGCGCCGCACCCTCCAGTGAAGCGGAAGAAGGAAGAGAAAAAGGAGGAGAAGAAGGAAGAAAAGAAGGAGGAGAAGAGAACCCGAAGGACTCCTCATGTCTTCGACCTGAGCTCACTGGGCTCGTAAGTTTCTTGTTGTACTATTTGTCCTTTTTCCTTCATGATTGTTGTGCTTGTGCTGATTGGTTCGTATGCAGGCATTCCTCCCATGATTCCTCTAGTGGTGGTGCGCAGGAGATGATGGGGGAGTCGAAAATTGCGTCTCCTCCTCCTCCTCAGACGGTGGCGACTTCGGGTGGCGCAGCTCCGAATCCTCCATTGCAGGAGGTGCAGGTGGTTGCGCCTCAGAATTTCGCAGGTGATCCTTCGGAGTCGCCATCAGAGCATGTAAGTTTTTCTGCTTCATGTCACGGGGGGAGCCCCCGAGTGCCTTCGTGTGCGAATTTTGTTTTTGCTCTTTTGAGTTGGGCGTAGCCCCCAAGTCCTTCTCTTACTGCTATTTCTTTTTCTTCAGCCTTTTGTGCAGGAGGCCAAGCGGCTGGTGCAGGAGCGCTTGGCGCTGGAAGCGAACCTTCGGCAGCTTCAAGGTATCTATCTGCCTTTTAGCGCCTCTCTTATTTATCCTGGTCCTGTTCTTTGACACTTGCTTGTTCTGAGTGCAGAGGAGCATAACAATTCTCTCCGTGAGGTCGACGCTCTCAAAAAGAGCCTTGGTCAATCAGAGCAGAAGGCCGAAGCCGCCGTTGGCGTGAAAGAATGCCTCGAGCTAGAGCTGACTAAGGCAGCCGAAGCGAAAGAGCGTCTGCAGCAGGAGGCCGCGGACCGTGAGGAGCAGCTGGCCACTGTTGCGGCTGCGCGAGAGAGAGAGGTGGCGGCGAAGCTCATGGCTGCTGCCAAGGCTATTTCGGGTGAGCACTAGTTTTGTACTTGTTTCTTTTTCTTCGTGTCTTCTTCTGTGCTGCTTTTCTTCATGCTTTCCTTCTTATTTTTTGTCTCAGATGCCGCAGGCATCGAGTTCGACCGCGGTGCTCTAGAGCACGAGAGTGCTCTAGATGATGCCACTGTGGCGGTCGAAGACCGCTGCAACACCCTCGTCAGCTCCCTTGCCAAGGCGAAAGAGGTCCTTGGTCGCTTCTACAAGGAGCTTGTCCCGAAGGGCGCAACCCTTGATGATGTGGATGCTCTGGCGGAGGCTCTGTCAGCCAAAGCGCCTGCGGCGTACAAGCGCAAGCAGAAGGGCATCAGCGCGTCCGTCGGGCTGGCGATGGCCTTGGCGGCTGGAGCGGAGCTGGATCTGCCCCAGATCACCTCTCGGATGCCGACGGCTGCGGATGGATCCGAGGTATCCTTTGCTGCCTACTCTGCTCGCTGCAAGCGATATGGGCCCAAGCTCATTGATTTGCTGTCTGAGTATGCACTGCGGCAGCAGGGCGGGGCCAAAGCTAGGCAGTCTGGCTCCGAGGCGACTCAGGGTGCCGCATCTTAGGCGTTTGTAGATGTAGGGTAGTTTGTAGTCTACTTTTGTTGTAAATATCCTGAAGAACACCATCCTTGTGCCACGTAGTGGCCTTATATGTTTAATGAATTCTTCTGAGTTGTGCTCTATCATTGTCTGAAATGTGTTTGTCCCTTTCTTTTTCTTCTGCTCTAGGTTCCTTCGGGTGCTGACCCTGTTGACACCCCATCCGCAATGCCGTTGCGACCATCTTTGGATGATTCCTCGCAGCTCACTTTCCTTCGGGATAGTGTGCGTAGTCTAGAGAGGGAGTTGCTCGGGTTACTCGGTCATGCCGATGTTTGGAAGTCCAAGGCGGATCGTGGTGCAGCCAGAGAGGAGTACTTGATGGCGGAGCTGGTTCGGCTGTCCGAGGAGCTGCAATGTAAGTTGTTCTTTGGTTCGAGCTGTAGCTCAGTTCTTCGGATGGGCCTGCTGGCCTTACTCTTGTTTTGTGCGATTGTCGCAGGTGCGAATCTTGCTCCGAGGGAAGAAAAGGAGCGTGTCGCTGTTCAGGTCAATTTCTTGACTCAACAGGACATGGAGGCCGGCGGCTTCTTCTGGATGGATCGCGATCGCGCCATGGCTCTAGCGACGGTGCATCTCGTGTTCATCAAGTTTCGCGGGTGCTCCGCCAAGTGCAGACATCACTTTCCTCGGTGCTGCACGTCATGTTTCCTTTGGATGTTGTACCTACGAGCCTTGCGGGTCTTCTGTCGAAGTTTCGGAACATGAGCAATGTCAGGGAGTTGGTGCGGCAACAGCTCGTCGCAGGAGTGAAGGCTGCCTTGTCTCTTGTGAGGCTGCACCGGCCTGACGTGGATTTGGCTGCTGTGGCCGCTGGGCCACCTCTTCGCCCTGATGGCGGTGAGTGGGACATGCGTCCGCATTACGCAGCTGTAAGGCAGTATGCCGAACAGGTTGTAGATTTGTTTGAGCAGCGTGCCCAGGTTATTCTTCAACATAGGTAGTACCTGTAAAAAGAGATAGATGTAAAATTTGTATATTCCGGCTGGGCGTGTTGTGCCCTTTGTTGTAAAGGTTTGTTTTGTTGTGAGCATGCAGTGCTTTTGATTGAGTGCGTGTCCTTTTCGTTTGCCTAACGTTGTCAGCTACTCAGGTGTACACGTTTGATCCTCAGTCGATGAAATCGTGAGGTGGGGGAGCCCCTGAGTGCGTTTGTAGCATGTAGTAAAGTTGCAAAAGTAGTGAACTGAAGATTTGGGGCGAGACACTTAGCTTTATTTATATTGTAATGGAGGAGGTACATTGTTCGGCTGAATATCCTTGGCTGAAAGCCTTATTGAAAGTAAAGGGGGTAGTTTGCTACGGATAGAATCGTCGCAGGTGCGCGATGTTCCATGGGTTGGAGTATGCGACTCCAGACTCCACGTGCTTGAGGCGATAGGCGCCACCTGGGATGACTTCGATGATGACGTAGGGTCCTTCCCATGGTGACTCGAATTTATTCGGTCGCTTCTGCTTGAGTCGCAAGACGAGGTCTCCTTCGACGAAGGACCTTGGGTGCAGCCGGCGGCTGTGGTAGTTGCGGAGACTCTGCTGGTATACCGCTGATCGTGCTGCTGCTATGTCCCGTGCTTCGTCGAGTGTGTCGACGGCATCTTCGAGTGCAGCCGTGGATTCAGCTTCACTGTAAGCGACGACCCGTGGGGCCTGGTGGCGTACTTCGGCTGGTAACACGGCCTCGGCTCCGTGTACCATGAAGAACAGTGTGTAGCCTGTGGAGCTGTTTGGCGTAGTCCGTAGACTCCACAGGACGGATGGTAGCTCTTTCGTCCAGTTTCCAGCTTTTTGTTCGAGTGAACACATGAGGCGCTTCTTGATGCCGGCGCCGACTAGGCCGTTGGCCTTTTCCACTTGCCCGTTCATTTGCGGGTGTGCCACTGAGGCGTACGTGATGTTGATACCAAGGTCTTCGCAGAAGTCCTGGAATTCTTCGGAGATGAAGTTCGATCCGTTGTCGGTGATGATGCTGTGCGGTACGCCGAACCTGTAGACAATGGACTCGAAGAACTTGACGGCAGTTTTGCCTTTCTGGTTGGTGACCGGCATGGCCTCGATCCACTTGGTGAATTTGTCGACTGCCACCAGGAGGAAGACGTGTCCCCCTTTCGATGATTTTGGCAGTTTGCCGATCATGTCGAGGCCCCGTTGAGCGAAAGGCCAGGCTATGGGTATGGGTCTGAGCTCGGACCCAGGTGCGTGCGGTTTGTCGGCGAACCGTTGCCATCCGTTGCATCTTCGGACGATGTCCTTTGCGTCGTTCATGGCCGTTGGCCAGTAGAATCCTGCTCGTAGAGCTTTGGCGACAAGGGAGCGGCTGCCTGCGTGGTGGCCGCAGATGCCCTCATGGATGTCTTGGAGTATGGCTTTGCCGTCGTCGATGGTGACGCACCATTGTAGTACACCCGTGATGCTGCGCTTGTACAGCTCGCCGTTGATGATGGTGAAGGCTTTTGACCGACGAGATATGCGCCGGGCATCTGTCGGGCTGTCAGGCAATTCTCCGTTTATCAAGAACTGGAGGTATGGTCGCGTTCAAGTTTCTTCGACTGCCATGACCTGCATTAGGTTGACCATGGCTACCTCTGTGTCCAGCTTTTCGGGTCTTTCGTGTCCTTCAGGTAGCGTAGCTCCCGAGTGTTCTGCTTCTTCGGGTGATCCCTTGGGGAATTTCCGCTTGATGGATGGCACACAGATCTGTTCGAGGAACACACCTGGTGGCACCTTTGCGCAAGTGGAGCCGATGTTGGCGAGTCTATCGGCTTCCTCGTTGCTTTCTCTTCCAACGTGCCGAAGCTTGCAGCCGTCGAATTCTCCTTCGAGTGCGTTGTAGAGCGCGCGATACGCGATCATGTTTTCGGCATGTGCGTCGCACTCATTCATCGTCTGCTGGACGACGAGGTTGGAGTCACCGTAGATGACCAGGCGCGTTGCGCCGCATATCTTTGCCATCCTCATGCCATGGATGAGGGCTTCATATTCGGCCTCGTTGTTGGAGGCTCTGAATTTCATCCGAAGAACGTATTTCATCTTGTCGCCTTGCGGGGAGGTCAATATGACCCCTGCCCCTGCTCCGGCTTCACGCTTGGAGCCGTCAAAGTGCACCGTCCATGACTGCGACATATCTGGGGTGTCTGGCAGCTGTAGCTCCATCCAATGTACCAGGAAATCCGGAAGGACTTGAGATTTGATTGCGTGTCGCTTCTCGTAGACGATGTCTAAGGGTGACAGCTCGATGCCCCACAGGGCCACCCGTCCCGTGGCCTCTGGATTATTCAGGATGCTGTTCAGGGGTGCCTCGTTGACAACCATCACTTGGTGCTCCTGGAAGTAGTGGCTCAGCCGTCGAGCCGTCATGAACATGCCGTAGGCTAGCTTCTGGTAGTGAGGGTACCTCTGCTTTGTTGGTGTCAGTACCTCGCCGAGGTAGTAAATTGGGCGCTGGACCCCGTGGGTATTGCCTTCTTCGGGTCGTTCGACCACGAGTACGGTGCTGACCACCTGGTGTGTGGCTGCTATGTATAGCAGCAGGGGCTCGTGCTCCTTTGGCGTGACCAAAATGGGCGAGGTGGAGAGGAGCCGCTTGAGGCTTTCGAATGCGTCGTTGGCTTCTGGTGTCCACTCGAACTTGTCTGCCTTGCGCAGCAGCTGGTAGAATGGTAGGGCCTTTTCGCCCATGTGACTGCTGAACCTGCTTAGCGCCGCTACTCGTCCTGCGAGCTGCTAGACGCCTTTGAGGTTTTTCGGCTTCTCCATCGTCATGATGGCTCTGATTTTCTTCGGGTTCGCCTCGATCCCTCGTTGAGAGATGAAGTACCCGAGCAGTTGACCCGATGGGACGCCGAAGGCGCACTTTTCGGGATTGAGCTTGATCCTGTAGCGATCAAGGTTGCCGAACGTCTCACGGAGATCGTCGATAAGTGTCCTTGCCTCCTTGGTTTTTATTACTATGTCGTCGACATAGAATTGGACGTTGCGACCGATCTGGTCCTTGAGGCAGGCCTGCATGCATCGCTGGTATGTGGCACCCGCGTTCTTTAGCCCGAAGGGCATTGTGTTGTAACAGAATACTCCGAACGGGATGATGAACGCCGTTTTCTCCTGATCTTCGACCTTGAGTCGAATCTGGTTATAGCTTGAGTAGGCGTCGAGGAAGGAGAGTTTCTCGCAACCTGCAGTTGAATCGATGATCTGGTCGATCCGTTGTTTTCCCCTTCGGGTGGGGGGGACTGGCTTCTTCTGTTCCCGCCGTTTCCTCCGTTTCTGTCCTGCGGGTTGGGGTTCGTGTTGGGCGGCGGGTTAGGCGTTTGCTGCTCCTGGATGACCGCGGCGCATTGGTAGCGCTCGTAGATCGGTCCGCTGCTGCCGCAGCTTTCGGATCCGGAACCGTAGGTCCCTTCATCCGAAGGGGGATCACACAGATCGGAGTTGCAGCTGCTGCTGTCGTAGAACTCATGTATCGATGGTGATGTGCGCAGCACAGGGTGTGGAGCCCACGAGGCGGGCCTGATTGACGGCATGGGCACCCACTCAGGAAGGCGGAGGGTGCCAGTTTGTCCCACCTGGAAGCAGAAGCTCCCGAACAAAATTTCGATTCCGTCGCCTACGGGCTCGAAATCCTTCATGGTGGCCGGCGAGTGGGCGGTGAAGTCGAAAGTGCCGAAGAGGAGGTGATTCTCCGTCGCCGCGGAGTTGTAGATCGATCGGGTCGGGACCGTCACGATCGCACAATCAGCAGCCCTGATTCCCGTAGACAGCGCCAATTGACGAGGTTTAATCTCGTCAATGCCCATTGTTATGGACTTGGGTTTTGGAGAAGATGGGGATGCTGGAGATCGTGGAACGGTTAACAGACAAGAAACCAGGGGACACGAGATTTACCCAGGTTCAGGCCCCCGGAGGGAAAACCCTACTCCTGCTTGTCTGCTCTTGATTACGGCGGAACCGAAGGTTATAGGGTGCGCAGATTCGATCTGACGTGAGGTGCGTATGCGAGAGTATGAGTCGAGAGATCTAGGACGTGCCCTCCTTGCCTTTATATAGACTTAGGCAGGTCCTGGGCATAGTCCTAGTCGGTTACAAGTTCTAGGGTTTTACCCCTTTGAATTTCCTATCTATGCTAGTCTTGTTCTCCAAGGATTCGAAGGCGTCATGGGCCTTGGCCACCCGAAAATCTTCATGGGCCAGCGTATGTCTGCTGTGGGCCTTCCTTGGGCTGGACCAGGTATGCCGAAGTCACGTACCCATAGGGTATAACCATGTCACCTAGGGTTACAGGGAAAGTCCTAGCCGGACAGGTTACAGAGATCTACACAATATACAATCAGTCTAACGTGTCTTACTCTCCAAGGCTCCGGGTACGTCGGTGACTCCTCCGTAGCCTTCCTTTATCCGGCATGGGCCTCCCTTCTGGATCCCTCTAACTGGCCGCCCAGCAGGCCATGGGCCATGCTACCAACTGTGGGCCACCCGGGTTATCCGTATAGGAGACATGCTATGAGGATACCTGTAACATCCCAGCATTTAGGAACCTAACGAAGGGTAGATTTAGGATTATGTATTGTTGCATGTATCTATTTGTGAAAAAGTCGGTAAAATTCTCGCCATATAAAATCTTAAGTGATCAATGTTTCTTTATTACTTAAAGATTAGGTTTAGACTTAAAGGAGGATTGTATAAAAACTTTGATGTGATCTTAAAAGAATTATGTGTGTTTTGAAATGGGTTTGAATTTAAAAACTTAAGTGTTTGAGTAATAATTTAAAAGATTTAGATAGAAGATTTGAGTCTTAAAATTAATTAAGATATAGGCAATATAACTTAAAACTCAAAACAATATAAATTATGAAAATTATTTTCATATTATAAAGACATAAACAAGTTACAACAGAATAAAGAATAAGAATATTCTTTATTAACAATGATATAATCTTTATTACAATTGAATAAAATAAAGATTACAAGAACTATAAAAGAAAAAATACAAAGGATTAAGAAAATTACATCTACTAACTATCCTATATCTAAAACCTAAACTAAATCCTCATCTTTATCTTTGAACCTGCAAAACAAAGATTAAACATAAATAAAACAAGATTAGTGTTAGTATATGTTTCTCTCAGATATGTCAGTGAGGTGCACTTGACAATCTCATCATTGAGAAATGTTAAAGAGGGGCAAGTTTCACCAATATGAAAGATTTCATCTTTCATAAATTCACAGCCAGAATGCAAATGACGGCCAAAAAGGGATTAGTTCACCAGCCAAGGTAAAAGTAGATTGGTAACAGTAAGATCAAATTTTCTGAACCTATCCATATGTGCATAGCAGGCACGCAGGCTACACACACGCAAGCATGCAAGGGTGTGCTGTCGACTGCACAAGCACAGCCGGATCAAACAAAACCAGAGCACAGCCATGGGGAAGCACCTCGGTGCATCACTACACCACACCACACCACAGCATCGCCAGGGTGAATAGCAAGTAAACCAAGAACAGCAGCCAAACCAAACCACCCAGATCAACCCAAACATCACCAAAATGGTGACATAAGGAGGGGGATGAATCAGGAGGACAGCAAGGCCAAGCCTAGGAGTTAGGAGGAGCAGGCTAGCTCCAGATCAAGCACAAGAGTCCAGCAAAACCAGATCAAGATCATCACCAACTTACTCCACAAATATCAGCTTTTTTGGTGAGTTTCATAAAACCCTCACATGATCTAATCATCTTATTTAGAGAAAGGCATGTGTTGTTTTACAAAAAAAACCCTCAGAATACACCCAAGTGGGGTGAATCCATCATAGGGATTTCTGAAAATCTAAAGGCAAACAGCATAGAACCAGAATCCAACTAGAGCTCAGACCAACATCCTTGCTCTGGTTGTCAAACCATATTCTACAATTCAATCATACATATACCTATGATCTATTTCTAGACACATCCCTAAAGGAAGGGTAGCACCTTAGAAACAAATATTTGGGATCCATAGATTGATCAAGCTCACTATCATTTTTCCAAGCTTTGATTCAATAAAGAATAGCTGGTACTACTACCAGGGCTATCTAGATGAACCAACTAAATAAGATTTGAATCCCTAAGCATCAGACCAACACCATTGGTCATAGGGAATTCAGATATGAGCATCTCTAGTTTTCAAAACCAAGATTGTCTCAAGTATAAACTAACCAAATCCATGGTTAGAATTAAACTTGTGTGCCATACATGATGGTGTCACAAGAACAATTCAATATAAATCAGGAAAAGCAGTAAATCATCCTAGATTCAGAAAATCAACTAACAAATCATTTTCATGTTAAAAACATGAATCATAATTAGAATATTCCTATAATACACTTCACTATTTGAGATCATAATGATCTCAACCCACATATTAATTTCCAAGATAACAACACTAGGACAGTAGCTGTATATTATCATAATCATGACCATGAATCAAATAAATAGTGGAAAGCTATCAGATCATTAGCTTTACCAAGCATGTTTCCCATACAACCACATCATCTGAATCAGATGCAATCCAAGCATCAAATCATCTAGTAAGCCACCAGAAACATCATACATTAGTTCAACCAACAAGCCTCGGGCCAATAAGCATTCAGTATGTGTACAGACCATCTAAACATGAATTAATTCCATCAGTACATGAACAACCACATCACAGGAACCCTAAAGGGATAATCATCCTAATATGAATCAGACAGTAGCCAGAGAGGACACTGCTAACATCTAGCATCGAATCAACAAGCACAGAGAGCACCAGGAGAGGAGAATCAAACTCACCATAGGTCCTCGCTGAAGGATAGAAGAGGAAGCAGAGGGGCCGACGGCCATGGCGGCACGGGGAGCACCCCAGAGGGGGCGCTGCAACCCGCACGACACCACGGCAACGACCCTGATCATGCCTGAAGGTGCAGAGCATCACCTCAACGCACGACGACCACGACCGCACTTGAATCCATGCCAATCCCCAAACCCTAGGGTTCAGGACGGCATCGATCCATCGAAGGAGAGCCCTTGGCTCGAATCCAATTGGATAGAACAAACAAGCGTCGTCGACAACCCCCTAATGCACCACGGCGGCGACCAGAACGACCGACGACGGCGGTAATCGCCGGTGGCGGCATCGCCGGTCACAGGGTCGGGGTCAGAGGAGGAGAAGATGAACTCGCGCGAGAGAGAGAGAGGCAGTGAGGAATGGGCCGAGCTGGGCCAGACCCTTCGGGGTGGCTCTTTTGTCTAGTACTAGTGGGCCAACAGGGCCCAATAAAAATAACCAGCCCAGAAACAATTTCAGGCCTGTTTTAATAAAAAGAAAAAGACAAAAATACCCCTGGACTTAATAAAATTCTAGAAAATAAAATAATAGTCCAAAAATTATAAATAAAATATTTTTGGATTCACAATAATCCATTCTGTCCAAATAAAATAACATATCAAATTTTGAACATTCAAATTTTTATAAGAATTTTGTAATTTAGATATTCCTTATGGAACTTTACAAAATTATTGAAAGGTGATAAAAATAAATAAAAATCACTTTCATGATTTATTAATAGTATAGTATTTTTGAAAAATACTAAATAAATATTTAGTAATAAAATAAAGGTATAATTAATAATTCCTAATTATTAAATCAATAAAAGTCAAACAAAAGGGAAATAAAATAAACTAATTCAATATAGGTTACAAAATATTAAAAAGTAATATTTATAAATCTTTTATTACTAAAAAGGAACCTTTTGGGCTAAAAGCATATAAGTTTTAAAAAATGCATTACATTACTTTCATAAACATTTTGCTTCTTTAAATATTGTCCTTACCGGGTAATAATGATGTTTTTGTAGAACTAGAAGCTCAAGGTCCAGTACAAGCATCAGGCTTCACTACCTTGCCATCACAAGGCAAGTTCATCACTTGCTCATGTCCTTTGAAGAGTCTTTTTCAAAGTATTTGCAAATTGTGTGTTATCATATATGCTATAAAAGAAAGAAAATAATATTTTCATAAATAAAGAAATCATAGATATCATCCTAAGTGGTGATATAATGGAGCAATGGAACTTAGAGTTCTAATTGCAACAATGATGATCAAATAGGGACTTAAGAACCCCTGACATTAGTGATTCTAGCGCCGTATATTACGCGTTAGCCAAGAGATTTGGAATGGGACGGAGAAGTCAGCTGTATCTTCTTCCTCTCGCATGAAGCCGGATGTGCAGGTCGTGGTTGTTATCCTCGTAGCGTGCATATTGATTGGTAATTCGTAGAGGATATGCATCATATGGGTGGGAACCCTCAACGTCCCACGATAGTTCTGGCATCTAACGGTTTGTACAAACCATTGCCGTAATTCATTATGTGGGCATGGTGTACACCAAGGAGGAATGCGGGGCCGCGAAGGGGGAAGTGATTGGCTTGGACCAACTACTAGGCCCCACATCATGGAATTGTGGACGGAAAAGTACGCCCGGTTGTGCAACAAGGAGTTGATCTCTCATGGGTAAAGTAACACACCTCTGCAGAGTGTAAGAACTGTAACTTGTTACTCCCTGTTCCGGGAAGGAGCTACGAATGCGGCAGGAAAGGAACTCCATGAAAGTTCTAGTCAACCTGTGAAGGCTGATTGTCATAGTTTTTCAGAATAAAATCAATCTTTGAAGAAAGATTTACAAAAACTGCATAGTGCCAAGGATTTATAATCCGAGGTGGCAGTTAGAGCATCAAACTTCCCACCTTGCATATAGTGAACTTGTTGGGTAACGTTGTTACTCATTCTTTCCTTTGATCCCTTGCTTAGACTCTGAGGATCCTGAAGACGTGCCAATGTATGCAGCTGAATGCCAAGAAGATGTGTTCTACGAGGAACCTGATCTATCCGGAGGATTTGAAGGCTTGGATTACGAGATCCTCTACAGTGTCGATGAGAACGAGACCAACTAAGTACCTAGTTAGTAGTAACCATCGGAGCCGAGCAGCATGAACTCTATAGAATAAGCTGTTGAGCCCCACTCCTAGTCGGAGTTGTTACCTCTAAATTTCCGCTGAACATCTTATATTTTGGTTTGTAAGTTGGATCTTTTGGAAGTCTTGAACTTCCGGTATTGTAATAATAATAATGTGTGTACCTTTGTAATATGGACCCGCAATGTTTCTGTTGTACCACTCTAAGGGATGTGATATTTACGGAACGGTGTTTTGTGGATGTCATGTCAACGACTATAGTGTACTACACATGCAGTGGTATGCTGGGTCACCGCAGTTGGTATCAGAGCAGATTGCTTTGAACTTAGGTTGGAAACCTAGAAAAGGGTATTACCTGTAGGAGAATTAGCAATGATAAAGAATTCTCTAAAAGTAATATAATGGGTATTCAAATGAGAATATTCCGTTATATGTTTTAGTGCGATAATTCTTTGTTATGATGCAATATATTATTGGATACTAATCAAAACTATTTTTCTGATATAAAGAGGTATGGCACCAAAGTTTCCAAAACAAACTTTGGTAACGAAAGAGGAGACTCTTGATGATTATCAAGGATCATCTATAGACCAACTTCATCAACTTTTAAAGATCTTTAATTGTCCAACTAGAATCCCAGTAAACACTATCACTTATCTTGATGGCCGGATGTTATCCAAGTATCGTGTGAGTATCCAACTTCTAGATAAGCTTGGACTGTACCACGATCTACCCATAGGAGAAGGTAGGAGTCATTTAGCAGCCTATCATGTTGTTTTTGTGGAGGCAATAGCTAATATCCGGGAGCAGAAAACCAAGGAGCTAGAAGGTAGCACATTTTCTGTGATACCTCATGATTCTGTAGACTCGGAACCTATACCGGATCATCTTAATTTGGTTAAGAAGCATCCTAAGTTAGCTTCCAAGTTTATGGATAGATACCGGACACTCGTTGCGTCTTTTTATAAGACTCATCAAGTGATTGTTGAAGACAAAAATGACATGTTAGAGGATCTAACTGATCCGGAAAGGAGGAAGAAGTTAGCGTCCCAGTTAGAGAAATAAGCAAGTAGTAGTGCAACACCTATCTTCAAGGATATACCTATAGATCGAGAATCTTTTATACCATATCATTATTCACCAAGACCTGAACCTACATATGATCCTACTGTAGATATGCGGTATGCAGTACCATAGGGCTCAGAGGATGGTTCCGACTCAGAACTTCCTATTGAGAACTCAGATGGATGGAGAATGGGATCATATAATGGATCTCATGAACACAAGATGTCCACAGATGGTTCTAACAGAAATGTTGGACAATCTAGTTGGATGGGTGCAAGGATGAATCCTAATAACAGAAGTAGAAATACCTTGTCAATAGATGATCAGGATGAAGAAGAAGATCCTGAGGAAAGAGTGTTTGAACCATCAACATCTTCTCAAAGCCCAGGGAATATACGTTATCCAATATTCAATTATCTTGTCCACGAGAGCACCTGGGGAGCAGCAGGATCTGCGTATCCTGGTGACAAATCTAGAGATGAATCTCAGGAGATGCAGGTTGGAGATAATGTTGAATATGTTTCTGAAGACTTTTCACCTGAGCTGGAGGGAGTCAATGCGCTTAGGTTGAGTAATGACTCAAGTCCTGACACTTCAGAAACAGAGTATGTTCCTTCTGGAAGACCATTTGTTCCACAAACCGTGCGACGAACAACACGTCATCGCGGTTGGACATCAGACATGTACGATGAGCGTAGTTACCATTAGAAAGAGACGACTAGACGGTAGTAACAAGTACGGTATATTGTACTCTAGAAATAAGGTAGTTTTGTAAAATACCAATATGGTATACGTTGTAATGACTTTGTATCATTATAATATTATGTAAATATGTAAAATACATATTTGGATTTTCTTTATCTTCATTGTGTGACTAGTTTTGTGCGTAAAGTCGAGCTCAGAACACATGTGCATGATGTAATTATGAGTATTCGCTTTATGTTGCAGGACTAGAGGGTCATGGATACGGGTGTAGAAATGGAAACTGGGCAGTAGCGGATGGACTGTGAGGCCAAGGAAAAGGCCGATGCCGATGCAGCAAATCAAGGAGCATTATCACCACCACCAATGAGGCCGTTAATGGAGAAGAACTTTATGCAATGTATGCAAATGATGCAAGAGACCCAGAATAAGTTCATGGAAGAATTGCTGGGTAGAGCAAATCAGAGGGCACCTGAAGGTGGAGGAGTGAGTTTATCTGATTTCCAGAATGCAAGACCGTTACCTTTTGCATCACCTCCGGAACCCATGGATGCAGAAGGCTGGCTAGAAGATACAGAGCGGAAGCTGAAAACTGTAGGTTGCAATGATGAGGAAAAATTGAGGTATGCAACTCATCTGTTGACCGGACCTGCAGCATCATGGTGGGAAAATCAATTAGCCATGCAACAACCAGGAAGGGAGTTTACCTGGGAGGAGTTTAAGCAGAGATTACGTGAATATCATGTTCCGGAAAGCGTCATGGAGTTGAAGCGGAGAGAATTTGAGGAGCTTCAGCAAGGATATACTAGTGTCATGAAGTACATCCGGGAGTTTAGCCAACTGTCTCGTTATGCTGAGGAGGATGTTAACACTGAAGAGAAGAGGAAGAAACGATTCTTGCATGGATTAAATCCATTTGTGAAGATGCAGCTAAGGTTAGCCAATAAGAAAACTTATCAGCAGTTGTTGGATGCAGCCATTACTTTTGAAGATGATTACAAGAATGTCCAAGAGGACCGGAGGAAGAGAGCCAAGAAGGAAACCAAGAGAATTCAGGCAAGAAAACCTAAACCTAACCTAGAATTTAAACCCCAGAATAGGAATTATGGAAGCAACAACAACAATAACAATAACAAGGGCAGTGGTGGAAATCAATCTAATCCGAGAAGGAATGTTATTTGTAACAACTGTAGAATTCTAGGGCATTTCCAGAGGGAGTGCAAAAAGCCTATAGTGATCTGTTACGGTTGTGGTCAGAAGGGGCATATCAAGCCAGATTGTCCAAGCAAACCACCGGGAGGATGGCCTACCAAGGGAGGAGAACAAGCCAGTGGAGGAAATGGACAGCCCAATAAAGGAGGAAACAATGGAAAGAACAATAATGGCAAGAGAAACCGACCTACCAGAAAACTGAACTGTGCAACCCTCAAGGAGGTGGATAATTCGGAGCATGCAGTAATAGGTACGCTCAATATCCTTACCAATCCCGGCAAAGTTCTATTTGATACTAGTGCAACTACTTCATTCATTTCTGAACAATTTTGTCATAAGTTTGGGATTAGAAGGGCAACGTTAGAACGTCCTATGACCGTAGTTACGGCAGGAGGGAATGTGACTGTACGCCACATAAAACAAGATCAAGTTATCTCGATCTGTGGCTGTACATATTTTGCAGACCTTTATGTGATTCCTTTGAAGGGAATTGCAGTAGTGCTGGGGATGGAATTGATGATGGAACACGGAGCTTAGATTAATTGTGAGGAGAAAACTGTCTCGATCAAAACTCCAAGCGGGGCAAGGATAGTTTACCAGGAAGATAAACACAGTCAAATCATGGTGGATCTGCAGTTGAATTCAATGAAGGAAGTTAAATTAGAAGAAATTCCTGTAGTTAATGAATTCCAAGATGTTTTCCCAACGAAATTACCAGGAATGCCACCAGACCGGGAGATAGAGTTCACCATTGACCTAATACCTAGTACAACACCAATAGCTCAGGCACCATATAAAATGGGACCCAAGGAGTTGAAAGAACTCAAGGAGCAAATTGATGAGTTAGCAACAAAAGGATTTATTCAGGAAAGTGTATCTCCATGGGGAACACCAGTATTTTTTGTGGATAAGAGAGATGGTGGAAGACGGATGTGTGGTGATTATAGAAATCTGTACAAGGTGACGATCAAGAACAAGTATCCTTTACCAAGAATTAATGATTTGTTTGATCAAGTGAAAGGAGCTGGAGTATTTTCAAAGATCGATTTAAGATCTGGATACCATCAAATAAAAATCAAGCCGGAAGATGTTCCAAAAATAGCATTTGTCTCAAGATATGGACACCATGAATATCTGGTGGTACCATTTGGTTTGACCAATGCACCGGCAATATTTATGAATCTGATGAACAAGATCTTCATGCCATACTTGGATAAGTTTGTCATCATCTTTATTGATGATATTCTGATATATTCCAAGGATAAGGAAGAGCATGCTAACCATTTGAGAATAGCATTGCAGACTTTAAGAGAACATAAGCTTTATGCTAAGTTCAGTAAATGTGAGTTCTGGTTAGATGAGGTAGAATTCCTCGGTCATGTGATCAGTAAGGATGGGATTGCTGTGAATCCATCAAAAGTTAAGTCAGTACTAGAGTGGACTGCACCAACCAATGTGAAACAAATTCGAGGTTTCCTAGGAATGGCTGGTTATTATCGGAGATTCATTGGAGGTTTCTCCAAAATAGCCGGACCAATGACCAAATTATTAAGGAAGAATACACCATTTAAGTGGGATGATAAGTGTGAAGCAAGTTTTCGAGAGTTGAAAATGAGATTAACCACAGCTCCAATCTTAGCAGTTCCTGAAACAGGGAAAGATTTCACCGTATACTGTGATGCATCTAAAGAAGGTTTGGGGTGTGTATTAATGCAAGATTGGAAAGTAATTGCTTATGGTTCAAGACAATTGAAACCACATGAAGTCAACTATCCAACTCATGATTTAGAGCTAGCAGCAGTAGTTTTTGCACTGAAATGATGGAGGCATTTTCTTTATGGAGCCAGATGTGAGTTATACACTGACCATAAAAGTCTCAAATATTTCTTCACTCAAAAGGAATAGAACATGCAGAAGCGTTGGTTAGAATTAATCAAGGATTATGATCTAACAATCAATTACACCCTAGGAAAAGCAAATGTTGTAGCAGATGCTTTAAGCAGAAAGAGTGCAGATATTCAGCCTAGAAACAGAGAGTTACCAAAAGAGTTACAAATGGACTTGGAAAGATTGGAACTCCAATTCATTAGGACAAAGGTTCTTGGAGGATTAGCGACTATGCAGGTAGTGGCAGAACATGACAGTGATCTTAAGCAAGAAATTTTTAGACGTCAAGAAGAAGACCCTTTTATTGTTGAGGAAATTCGGAGGATATCTCAAGGGCAAAAAACAGTTTTTCGCCTTGGAGATTATGGATCTTTATGGTTCCAAGATCGTTTATGTGTTCCAGATGTGACTGAGATCAGAAATGTCATACTCAAAGAAGCACATACTACCCCATATTCTATACATCCAGGGAGTACTAAGATGTATATGGATTTGAAGGAACTAGTCTGGTGGAATAACAAGAAAAGAAATATTGCTAAATATGTATCTGAATGCCATACTTCCCAAAGGGTGAAAGCTGAACATCAAAATCCAGCAGGACCATTACAACCCTTGGAAATTCCTGAATGGAAATGGGAGGAAATAGGCATGGATTTCATCACAGGATTACCTATGACACCAAAAAAGAAGGACATGATATGGGTAATAGTGGACAGACTCACTAAGAGTGCACATTTTATTCCAGTGAATCAAAAGGATAATGCCAAGAAGTTAGTTGAAGTATATGTCAAAGAGATAGTAAGTAAGCATGAAGTACCCAAGAATATCATAACTGATAGGGGATCAGTGTTTACTTCAGTATTTTGGAAGCAATTGCATGAGGCACTTGGTTCAAAGTTAGATTTCAGCACGGCATATCATCCTGAGACAGGAGGTCAAACTGAAAGAACAAATCAAATAATAGAGGACATGTTGAGAGATTGTGCACTAGATTTTGGAGGAACATGGGAGGATCACCTACCATTGGCAGAATTTTCTTATAACAATAGCTATCAGAGTAGTCTGAAGGCAGCTCCATATGAGGTTCTGTATGGAAGGAAGTGTAGATCACCAATATGTTGGTACGAACCTGGAAGCAGCAAAGAATTTGCGCCAGATTATATCAAGGAGAGACAAGACATCATTGATAAGATCAGAGATAGACTGAAAATAGCCCAGAGCAGGCAGAAAAGTTATGCGGATCAAAGCCGAAGATCATGGCATCCAGAAGTAGGAGATATGGTCTATTTTAAAGTAAGTCCAATGAAAGGAGTAAAAAGGTTCGTAATTAAAGGGAAATTAAGTCCAAGATATATCAGACCATTCAAGATACTGAGCCAAAACAGAACTATAGCTTATGCTTTAGAGTTACCATCAAGACTGGCTCAAGTGCATAATGTTTTTCATGTGTCACGACTTCGTAAATGTTTGAAAGTTCCAGAGGATGCAATAACACATCAAGAGATAGAACTACAAGCAGACCTGACTTATCTTGAAAAGCCCTGCAAGATTCTGGAAGAAAATTGGAAAAGATTGAGGAATAGGGCAATCAAATATTGCAAGATACAATGGGAGCATCACCCTAAAAGGGAAGCCACATGGGAGAAGGAAGTGGATTTAAGAAAAAATTATCCAGAACTATTCAGGTACATCTCCAACAAACTTCGGTACAAAGTTTAATTTAAGGGGGGAGTCTGTAACATCCCAGCATTTAGGAACCTAATGAAGGGTAGATTTAGGATTATGTATTTTTGCATGCATCTATTTGTGAAAAAGTGGGTAAAATTTTCGCCAAATAAAATCTTAAGTGATCAATGTTTCTTTCTTACTTTAAGATTAGGTTTAGACTTAAAGGAGGATTGTATAAAAACTTTGATGTGATCTTAAAAGAATTATGTGTGTTTTGAAATGGGTTTGAATTTAAAAACTTAAGTGTTTGAGTAATAATTTAAAAGATTTAGATAAAATACTTGAGTCTTAAAATTAATTAAGATATAGGCAGTATAACTTAAATCTCAAAACAATATAAATTATGAAAATTATTTTCATATTATAAAGACATAAACAAGTTACAACAGAATAAAGAATAAGAATATTCTTTATTAATAATGATATAATCTTTATTACAATTGAATAAAATAAAGATTACAAGAACTATAAAAGAAAAATTACAAAGGATTAAGAAAATTACATCTACTAACTATCCTATATCTAAAACCTAAACTAAATCCTCATCTTTATCTTTGAACCTGCAAAACAAAGATTAAACAGAAATAAAACAAGATTAGTGTTAGTATATGTTTCTCTCAGATATGTCAGTGAGGTGCACTTGATAATC
The DNA here is from genome assembly GCA_910589765.1 of Avena atlantica. Lineage (NCBI taxonomy): Eukaryota > Viridiplantae > Streptophyta > Magnoliopsida > Poales > Poaceae > Avena > Avena atlantica. The sequence goes on from OU342739.1 coordinate 442,882,003, forward strand.
TCATCATTGAGAAATGTTAAAGAGGGGCAAGTTTCACCAATATGAAATATTTCATCTTTCATAAATTCACAGCCAGAATGCAAATGACAGCCAAAAAGGGATCAGTTCACCATCCAAGGTAAAAGTAGATTGGTAACAGTAAGATCAAATTTTCTGAACCTATCCATATGTGCATAGCAGGCACACATGCTGCACACACACAAGCATGCAAGGGTGTGATGTCGACTACACAAGCACAACCAGATCAAACAAAACCAAAGCATAGCCGTGGGGAAGCACCTCAGTTCATCACTACACCACACCACACCACAGCACAACCAGGGTGAATAGCAAGTAAACCAAGAACAGCAGCCAAACCAAACCACCCAGATCAACCCAAACATCACCAAAATGGTGACATAAGGAGGGGGATGAATCAGGAGGACAGCAAGGCCAAGCCCAGGAGCTAGGAGGAGCAGGCTAGCTACAGATCAAGCACAAGAGTCCAGCAAAACCAGATCAAGATCATCACCAACTTACTCCACAAATATCAGCTTTTGTGGTGAGTTTCATAAAACCCTCACATGATCTAATAATCTTATTTAGAGAAAGTCATGTGTTGTTTTACAAAACAAACCCTCTGTAACACTACGGTTCTGAAAAGACCGTAGCTTCTATGTGACATGCCAATCCCTGGATCGGTTCATTGGCCCACAATAGAATAAGATGAATAACATAGGAAAATATCCGTGTATCATAAATAACGAAGATCCAGAGTATCATTATTACAATAAAAGCTTAGCTCAAGGCTAGCTCAAATTATTCAAGTAGCAACATAAATATAGTAAATCCTCCATTCTTCAAATTGCCCACAAGTGAACAAGTGCCGAGTGGAGTACCGTGGCCTAAATCGATTACTCAGAATCGGAATATCCTGCAACTCGAAACATAGCAGCCCCGAAGGGTCAATACATGGAATGTATGGCAAGTAGAGCTGTTAAAGGAGACAATAGAGCTAACATCTACATGCATATCTGGCAAGTGGAGCTATGGCTAGCTTGCATTTGCAAATACCTTTGTCCTACTTTCATAAACAGTTTTTTATTTTCTTTGAAAAGACCCCAATTAAGTTAACCCATCAATATTAAAGCAAGTAGGAAATTAGAATGAGCGAGAAACATGTCATGGAATCAATATCAAGCAACTCAAATGTCCATAACGGGGACACAGCTAATCGATTAGTTTATACACCCTGCAGGGGTTAGTACACTTTGCCCATGTGACTTGGCCAGCCCAAATCGTACCATCACTCTCATATTGGGTGATGATAGGGAGAAGTCCAAGAAGGGACCGTTCGGGAAGTAGCTCCCCAAACCCGACACGCACCGGTCCAACCTACCAAAATTCTACATATCTGGATACGTGGGTTCGAGTTACCACAACCTACTGAGTCCAACCAACCGCCTATTTCATTATTGGCACATGGTTGTACACGTAAGATACAACATAAAGAAGCCAATCATTTTCTCTTGATACCTGGGTGCCTTTCCGCAATGATACCACCAAAAATTATCAATCCCATCACACCGAGGAGATTCGTTGATTAAGTTGTTTTAGTTTTCGCAAACCAACACATTTAGAAACAACTTCCGTGATGTAACCCAGCCCTCGATCATCGTAGCATAGCTAATCACATCTACCAACGGTGGTTCATCTCAGGAAAACCCTACCACATAATAGGACATAGCATAGCGATAGTAATATCCTACACATGCATCTACAAAATACACGACAATGCATTGAAAATAGTAGGACAACATCATGAACAAGGTAGCATCTACTTGCCTTGGCTGTAGAGGTCGGATGAACAATCCACACACGAGCAAGCGTTGCACTCGTCACAATCTACATGATACAATTGCATTCATATAAACAAACCATCCACAATCATATACAAACAATGACGATGCAAGATTCATGCATGACAAGTTGAATAATGCTACAGTAGCATCACATAATCTTATTCAGTATACCTACTATATGCATGCATGGAAAATATTTAAAGTGCATAGAAAACAAAGCATGTAGTTTTAATCGCCCAACAATAGAGCTAGAAACAAAATAATTATCCACTGCTAATATACTATTTGTAAAACCTTGGAAAAATATCCACTGTGTAGGCAACCTAAAATAGAGTCGGTACCAATTGGAAATTCTCAAAAAGGTTTTATATAAAGCCATGGGTAACTAAAATACTCCAGAAAGCCTTTGCACAGGTTCTGCCAAAACCAGTACTGTAAGTCTACATTTTTAATTCACTACAAGATTCCTTTTGTTCTACTGAATCCAGGGACATCTTATTTGCAATTTTTGGAGTTACAGAACTTATTCTATGAATTTAATACTCTAAAAAGGGCATTAACTCATTTAATTAACTAAGACAAAATCTTGCTATAAAAGTACAAAACAACTATACAGCAATATTCTATGTGAGACACTGATTCCACACATATTTTATTTGCAATTTTTGGCCCAGTAGATCAAAAGATATGAATTTTTCAAGATTGCAACTAAATCTGCCAAATAAATCGATTAAAAAAACCTCAGTCAACTTTGACCGGCTGACCGCGCTGACGTGGCGCGCTAACCGGTCAGCGGTCAGAGTTGACTAGTCAATGGTCCATTTGGACCATTGGATACCGATCGGAGGGCAGAGGGGAGGCGGCGGCGGCGATGGTCGGGGCGGCGGCGTCGGCGATCCTTGGCGGCGGTGAAGGGGCGGACATCGTTGGGTGCGTGTCGGCGGGGCTTGTCGGCGTGGCCGAGGATGACAGCGGCGGGCGGCTGCGGACGTGGCGACGTCGGCGGCATGGCGGCGAGCTCCTGCGGGGAGAGAAGAAGTGCGGTGAGCCGTAGGCGGTGGCGGCGAGCTTGCGGGTGAGCGAGGCGAGGAAGGGGGGCGGCGGTGTGCGCGGCGAGGTTCTCACCTCGTCAATGGCGGCGGCGGCGGTGGCATACTCCGGCGAGAAATCGCCGGGGATTGGAGGCGGCTTGGTGAGGGTTTTTGGAGGGTTTCGGAAGAGGAGAGCGAGGGCTTTAAGGGGGTGCTCGCTATGCACGGAGAGGCGCACGATTCCGCATCGTGTCCGCCTCGGAGTCCGTGCCGCGGCGACGCCATGCTGGCGCGCGGGCCCCAGGTGGCTGCGGCTGGAGGGCGCAGGGCTGGCTTGGGCCGGCGGCCCAGCTGGCTGGCCTTCTCTCTTTTCTTTATTCCTTTTCTTTTTCTTTTTCTTTTTCTCTAACGAATTCCTTTAACTGAATTTTTACCAGAACTGTCCAGAATTTTGGAAAAAAAAATCAGATTATCGTAACTTTTGCTACGGAGCTCCGATTTGGGCGAATCAAAGTGCTACGGGTTCGTGGCGGAACCCTCTATGCACCTGTGCCTTCCATAACACCAAAATATAATGTTTTTAACAGAGGCATGGTAAAACCAGGCATTCAAGTGTAGGTGTCAAAACGCAAATGCAAGTGATTTGTTTTGCCAAAACCTTTTCAAGCTGAAAATTTTCAAGGATGATCATGATGCAATGACATGAATGCTATGAAAATCCAAATCTAAAACTTGGCTGTCTCTAGTATCTTGACCGGCTTCTCCTCATAGATCAAGTCATTCTCAAGCTGAACCTCCTCTAGTGGCACAGTGTCTCTCAATGGTATATCCACCATCTCCGGATGGCACTTCTTCAGCTGGGACACGTGGAACACATTGTGGACAGCGGACAGAGCCTCTGGCAACTCCAACTGATAAGCAACCTCTCCTTTGCGTGCTAAGACCCGATATGGTCCAATGAACCGAGGTGCCAACTTACCCTTGATTCCAAATCTCTTAATTCCACGCAGCGGTGACACTCTGAGGTATGCTCTATCGCCTATCTCATACACCACTTCCTTGCGCTTGGCGTCAGCGTAGCTCTTCTGCCTTGATTGTGCTACCTTCAGCCTGTCCCTAATCAAAGCGACCTTCTCCTCAGCGTCCTTGATCAAATCAGGTCCAAATAGCTGACGTTCTCCTACTCCATCCCATAGCAATGGTGTCCGGCACCTTTTCCCATATAGCACATCGAACGGCGATGTCTTGATGCTGGTTTGATAGCTGTTGTTGTTGGAAAACTCAGCATACGGCAAATGTTCATCCCAACTAGAACCATAAGCCAAAGCGCAAGCCCTCAGCATATCCTCCAAAATCTAATTTACCCTCTCGGTCTGTCCATCAGTCTAGGAGTGGAACGCTGTGCTAAACTCCAACCTAGTCCCCAATGACTCGTGTAGCTGGCGCTAAAAGTGTGATGTAAATTGGGTGCCTCTATCTGATACAATGCTCTTGGGAACTCCATGTAGGCACACAATTCTGTCCATATAAATCTTGACCAACTTTGCACTCGTGTAAGTTGTCTTCACCGGTATGAAGTGGGCTACCTTGGTCAAATGGTCGACCACTACCCAAATAGAGTCATATCCCGACCTGGTTCTGGGCAATCCTGTGATAAAATCCATTCCCACTCTATCCCACTTCCAATCTGGCACGGGCAATGGCTATAGCAGTCCTGCTGGCTTCTGGTGTTCCGCCTTCACTCGGCTACATACATCACATAAGGCAATATGCTTGGTGATGTCTCCCTTCATGTTGTTCCACCAAATCTATCCTTTAGGTCCATATACATCTTCGTATTTCCCGGATGTATGGAATACGGTGAGTCATGGGCTTCCTGCAGAATCAACTTCCTTATGTCCGGATCGTTGGGACGCACAAACGATCTCCATACCACAAGGTTCCTTGCTCATCCTCGCGGAACTCTTTTGCTCGATCCTCCTTCATCTTTTCCTTTATTTCATCCATCTCCTCGTCTCCTACCTGAGCATTCCTGATCATGTCCTGTAGCATTGGTTGGACCTCCATTGTTGCCAAATATCCTTCTGACACTACCTCCAGTCTAAGGTCCTTGAATTGCTTGCACAAATCCTTGGGCAATTCCCCAATAGTCAATCCATTGGCATAGACCTTCCGGCTCAGAGCATCTTCTACTACATTGGCTTTTCCTGGGTGGTATTGCAGATTCATATCATAATCCTTGATAAGCTCCAACCATCTCCTTTGCCTCATGTTCAGTTCCTTCTGTGTAAATATGTACTTCAGGCTCTTGTGGTCTGTGTACACATCACAGTGTTTTCCCATTAGGTAGTGCCTCCATACCTTGAGCGCATGCACAACCGATGCTAATTCCAAGTCATGTGTGGGATAATTCCTCTCATGGTGTTTAAGTTGCCGCGAGGCATATGACACCACTCTCCCATCTTGCATCAGCACACTTCCAAGTCCCTGTCAAGAAGCATCACAATACACTTGGAAATCCTTCTGAAGATCTGGTAAACACAGAATAGGTGCGGTCACTAGTCGATGCTTCAGTTCCTGAAAGCTGGCTTCACACGCATCCGTCCACTCAAACTTCCTCTCCTTCTTCAGATGTTCTGTCATCGGCTTAGCAATCTTGGATAAATTTTCAATGAACCTCCTGTAATATCCAGCAAGTCCCAAAAAGCTACGAATATCACCCACATTCTTGGGTGCTTCCCACTCAGTTACTGCAGTCACTTTGCTTGGATCAACAGCGACTCCTTCTCCTGACACCACGTGTCCAAGAAAACCAACAGTGTTAAGCCAGAATTCACACTTACTGAATTTGGCATACAACTTGTGTTCCCTCAGCTTCTCCATAATCAGTCGCAGATGTTTCTCATGCTCAGCAACATCCTTGGAATATATCAATATGTCATCAATAAACACCACCACGAACTTGTCCAAGTACTCCATGAATACCTTGTTCACCATGGTCATGAAATATGCCGGAGCATTCGTTAGTCCAAAATACATAACTGTATACTCATATAAACCATACCTAGTAGTGAAAGCAGTTTTTGGTATGTCCTCCTCCCGGATCTTCAATTGGAAATAACCCGATCGCAGATCAATTTTGCTAAACACCTTTGCTCCTTCCAGTTGATCAAACAAATCATTTATGTTCGGCAGGGGGTATTTGTTCTTGATGGTCACTTCATTCAGCGAGCGATAGTCCACCACTAACCTCTTGTTGTTGTCTTTTTTTCTCCACAAACAGAACAGGTGCACCCCATGACGACGAACTAGGCTGAATAAATCCCTTGTCCAACTGCTCATTTAGTTGTTTCTTTAATTCCTTCAGCTCATCCACATCCATATTGTATGGTATCTTTGCTATAGGTCCTGTTCCTGACATCAGATCGATGAGAAACTCCACATCCCTGTCAGGTGGCATCCCTGGCAGCTCTTCCGGAAACACGTCGGGGTATTCCTTAATCACAGGCACAGTATCCATGCTAACTCCCTTAAGAGAATTCAGCTTACACCTTCCCGGTTGCATAGCCGACTAGGACCTAATCCTCTTACCATCCGGGGTTTTTGGCAAAACCGCTCGCTGTGCACAATCTATGTCTCCCCCATGCATAGACATCCAATCCATGTCCAGTATTACATCTAAACCTTGTGATTCCAATACTACCAGATGTGCAATAAAATTGTGTGCTCCAATCCTCACAGCTAAGTCTCGGCATCCTGCGCTAGCTATCATATCCCCTCCAGGTGAGCTTACTCTAATAGACCCTTTTAGAGACTCCGTAGGTAACTTATACTTATCCACAAATGCCCTTGATATGAATGAATGCGAAGCACCAGTATCGAAAAGTATAAGTGCAGGGTGAGTGTTGATTGGAAACTTACCAACCACAAGCTCAGGCTCATCTGGGATCTCCTCCACATTCATGTGGTTCACTGTGGCCTTCTGGTTGTTGCTTGGCTTTAGTCCCTTCTTCTCCTGACAGTTGTCTGCATAATGTCCCTTCTGGCCACACTTGAAGCATGTCACCTCACTCAGGTCCTTCTTCACAAAGTTGCGATCATGGTTGCGGTCATGTCCACGGTGTCCTCCAGAATGGTGAGTGTGTCCTCCCTTGTGGCTGTGGCGGTTGCTCTTGTGGCTATCATGGTGATATCCATCGCCTCCATGGTTGTGGCGGTCATGGCGTCCATGGTGCCCATGGTCACTTCCCCCATGCTTGGAGTATCCATCATAAGAAGTGCGAGACTTGTGGTGAGAACCAGATTGGTGATTGTTGCTCTTTCTCTTGCGGTTTTCCACCTGCTTGTGCTTCCCTTCCAAGATCCTAGACTTGTCCATAAGCTCCTGGAAAGTGGGACAATAAACCACCACCAGCTGCACTGAAAGTTCATCACTGAGGCCATCCAGGAATCTCTCCCTCCTTTTTGCATCAGTGTCAACATCCTCAGGTGCATAACGAGACAGGTTGTTGAACTCCTCAATATACTCAGCCACGGTGCGGTTGGTTTGGCGCAAGTTGCGAAATTCCTTCCTTTTCAGGCTCAGAACTCCTGAAGATACGTGGTTGGTCCTGAAACCTTCCTCAAACATTGCCCAAGTCATAGTGTCCAGCGGGTGGGTGATCTGAAAAGTGTCCCACCACGAAGTGGCTGGTCCCTCTAGTAGGTGAGCGGCAAATCTCACCTTCTCAGCATCTGTGCACCCAACAGTTACCAGATCCTTATTCACTGAATGCAACCAGTCGAGAGCAACCATCAGCTCCGTTGCAGTAGAGAACTTTGCTGGCCTTAGCCGCAGGAACCTAGTAAGTGCATCTCCCTAAGGCTGGTTGTTCCCATTGTTGTTGTTGTTGTTGTTGTTGTTGTTGTTGTTGTTGTTGTTGTTGTTGTTGTTGTTGTTGTTGTTGTTCTGAGCTTCCATGAACCGGGTCATAACTTGGGTCAGCTGTGCTTGAGCTGCCATGAGCTGCTCGAACACAGTAGGTTGACAACGGGGAGGCATCTGTGGTTCAGCACAGGTAAGCTTAGAAAGAATCGATTACGAAAACAGGATTCTACCCATGCATTATGACCAAACAACAACATAACAATCACAGACAATCTCAAGCAAGCAACACATCAGCAAACAAATGATTCAGTAACATCCCAGGGGTTATCCTAGCAGTATATGTCTACTGAAATAGTTTTTTTGGAAGAGTTGGCAACAGTTATCAACACAAAAGGTCAACAAAGTATTAAAAACAGGAATCTGCCAGAACAGTCCAGCTGTGTTCACGAATTTTTCTACCTGACTTAAACTCGTCAGGAATTTTTGCTGATTTTTTGTATATAGTACAGAGAGTTTCTAACCAACACTATTTTTTGCAGATTTTTACCATTTACCAATAAAATATGAAAAATCGTGCAGTACAGCTGTGTCAGCAGAAAACTACATCAGGAAAAACTCACAAATCAACCAAAACTTGCCATAACTCTTCTATAAAATTCGCATAAATAATCCTGGGACATTGGAGTACACATAGGAGCAACTACACATTCTTAAACTAATAGTAATTAAGTTTTACATTGACCGAGACTAAACCTAACGATTTTACCTAACAAAGACTAATTGGTGGGCATTTATCTACTTCATGAAGAGGTTGCGCTAGGTCCTCGCACTCATGCGTTGGCGCTTCTGTCCACGAACCAACCATGGCGGCAGAGTATAAACCTCTCATGAGTCATCACTTGAAATCTCAAACTCCATCTCTTCTAGATCCTCCTCTTCTTCTTCATTCTCTGTTGCGGCTGCAACAGCTTCATCTCCTCCACCATCATCATCTCCATCATCATCATCATCCTCGTCCTCATCATCATCATCATCATCATCGTTCCTACTGTCATCATCATCATCATTGTTGCCATCATATCCATTGTTATCATCAGAGGGTGGATTCAGCTGTGCTTGGAGAACGACAATCTGGGCTGTCATATCTTCAATAGTCTGGTCCCTTTCCTGGACGGTACCTTGCAGCTGTTGTATGGTCTGATTGTTTTCCTGCACGGTCCCATTAAGATGTGCTATGGTTGCATCCCGGCCTATCAGTGCATTATTCAGAACATCCACAGCTTCATGCAAGGTCTCTATCTCCTGTCCCTGGACCACCATACCATTGCTGGCAAAATCTGCTATCTCCTTTACCATCATCACTTTCTCAGCTAGAGCTCCATTATCCCTTTCCATGTCCTCTATGTGCCTCCGACGGGGCGGCATGTTGTTCCTGTCGCCCGGGGTAACCACAACATTCCCATTCTCATCACGCCTTCCGTAGTCACGGTAGGGTGAGTCTTTTGGTAGCAGGTGTCGGACAAGATGGCACTGGCATGACAGGGCTTCATGCAGGACCAAGTTTATTCCAAGTCCCCAATTGCAGTATGTCTTGGTGTAGATCAGATGTACAGGGTTTGGCAAAGAGGCATCCCTGAAGATGAAGGTGGTGATCTCCCATGCATCCTCGCCATATCCATAGGTGTACAGCCTTCTTCCCTTGAACATGGGCAGTGGCAATCCCAATGACTACGAAAGTTGTGCCAACTGTCTTGCAAAGGGCCTTGGTGACTCCATTGTCGCATACTCAGTCCTGACTTCTCCCATCTATCAATTAAAAGAGGAAAGTGTGAGAATAGCATATGGTAAGAATTTACGAGAGTGAAAGGCATAAGATGAAAGACAGGGTTAATATAAGCTTTAATAATGTTATGGCTTCCTAATCCAAACTTAGGTCACGATCCTACAGTCGACACACGAGCTCTGATACCATCTTGTAACACTACGGTTCTGAAAAGACCGTACCTTCTATGTGACATGCCAATCCCTAGATCGGTACATTGGCCCACAATAGAATAAGATGAATAACATAGAAAAATATCCGTGTATCATAAATAACAAAGACCCAGAGTATCATTATTACAATAAAAGCTTAGCTCAAGGCTAGCTCAAATTATTCAAGTAGCAACATAAATATAGTAAATCCTCCATTCTTCAAATTGCCCACAAGTGAACAAGTGCCAAGTGGAGTACCGTGGCCTAAATCGATTACTCAGAATCGAAATATCCTGCAACATGAAACATAGCAGCCCCGAAGGGTCAATACATGGAATGTATGGCAAGTAGAGCTGTTAAAGGAGACAATAGATCTAACATCTACATGCATATCTGGCAAGTGGAGCTGTGGCTAGCTTGCATTTGCAAATACCTTTGTCCTACTTTCATAAACAGTTTTTGATTTTCTTTGAAAAGACCCCAATTAAGTTAACCCATCAATATTAAAGAAATTAGGAAATTAGAATGAGCGAGAAACATGTCATGGAATCAATATCACTCCATTTGGAGCCATGGATAAAAACCAATGATTTTAATAAGATAAAAGAAAGTAATTTCCAAGGCTAATAAGGCTTCTAACTAAAATCAACACTAAATTGTGAGCAAATTAATCCTAAAAAGTATTTAAAAATATAAATAATTATTAAATAAAATTATGCAAATTGGAATCACTATTTTTGGAGCTATAAATAAAAAGATATGAATTTTATAAGATAAAGAAAGAATTAAATAAATAAGAAATATTTAAAAGACAATTTAAACCATTGGACAAATCCCTAAGCAAATGGAATAAAAGTAATTCAAATAAAATAAAAGAATAAAAGATTATTTAAATAAAATTATATGGGTTTATGAATCATATTCAATTTTATAAAGACAAAATGCCTCACTTAAATGAATATTAAATCATGAGAAAATATTTGAAATACACCAAAGTGGACAAATTCATCAACTCATAATTGGTACAAAAACCTACTGAAATTTTGGTAAAGTTTTGAAATCATAAAGAAGGTTAAATCATTTGATTGATTTAAAAACAGAAAACAGAAAAAAGAAAAAGAAAAAAACTAGAAAAAAGAGGAAAACCCCCCGCCCCAACCCCTGGCCCAAAAAGAAGCCCAGCAACAGCCCACCCGGCCACCCGCACCCCTCTGCCCTTTCTTTTCTCACCGTGCACCACACCCACCCCCTCACTGACTGCTCGACCCCACCTGCCACCTCATCATCGTCTTCATCGGCACCCAGAGACCCGTCCCCCTACTATTTCTACCATGATTTAACTCGCTTAAATTCATGTGATTACTGGCGCAATTCCTCCCCTCGACCATGCCCTCTTAACCTCCTCCCCCTACTCTCCATTCCCCCCCCCCACTTCCCTGCACCAGTGAGCCCCTAGGCTGCTCGGAATTTTTCCTGCACCGCCGCAGCTGCCGACAGACTCCGGCAACGATTTCGGTGAGCCTCGACCTCCCCGCTCCCTCTGCCTTGCACTTCTGCGTTCGTCGTCTTCTTACGCATCTGCTAACACTCCCTGTTTGTTTGCTCGTGGCCCAGAGGCTTGACTCCATCTTCAACTGTGAATGACCGATGGTTGACGAACTCCGACAAGAGGTTGTCGATGATTTCGTGTGCCCCTTGCCCTCTGGTAGGTTCCTTCGCAACCCCTGCACCCGTGCGCATACCCCTGATGCTTTTCCTTGCTTTCTTACGCCCCAGGAGCTCGTCTCCTTCTTCATCTGCAGACCACCGACACCGACGCAGCTCCGGCGAGGAATCCCCGATGTCCCCGTGCGCCCCTCCCTCTCCCATGAACACCGCTGCAACCCTCGCGACCTTGCGAACCTGGTAATACCCCGCACCCCTCCCCTCACCCCCTAGCATCGCCAGACCACCATCGACAGACGCACCGCCGCCACGCACCGTCGCCAGCACCGCCAGTTCTTGGCCAGTGAGTTTAGGGCCGTTAGATCTAGATCCAAGGGATATGACAGATCACTTAAACGAAGGGGTACGGCTTGATCTACGCCACCCGATGCTAATTAGATCCAATGGTGCGCGACTCTCGAACCACCCGAAGCGGTATGGACCAATTAGAATAAGACATGTGGCCAGGCTTTTCTGTTTAAATTCAGATTTTGTTCTATTAGATATATGAATTTGTAAAATCAATAACTTTTGATCTGTATGTCCAAAAATTGCAAATTTGGTGTCTATGGATTCATAAAAATGTGTAACTTGCACCTGCGGCCTTATTTTGGTCATTTGCTTCCGAAAAATTAGGTTTTTATGCAGAGACTTGTTTAGGACTAATTTGGATATAAAAATTGTTCTAAAAATTATTTTTGAGTGAAACCTTTTCCAAATGGATTTATTTTGAATCCTCTGACCCTAAACATTAACATTTGGAATTACAAATATATTTTGTGACACTAGGAATTATTCCTTTGAATAAAATCATTTCTAGTAAAAAAAATGATTTAAATGACTTATTTTCACTAACTTGGTTTCAAATGGAATTTCCACCTTTATAAAATACCAGTAGGTGTTTTGAAATGTTTAGAACCTTGTTAGAAACCAATTTTTCAATAAAACAAACTTTTGCATGCTTGCATGCGTTTCTTTGTTTTATTGTTTTGTTTTGTTATTTGTTTGAGTACTAGTTTTGAATGTGTGCTTTGCTTGATTGTATTGTAGTGAACTTTGAAGAGTGTGACATTTGCAAGATTAAGGAGATTACCTAGATTCTCTACTAAAAAGGCAAGTGATACTTTGGTCATCAACCGTCCTATCTTTTCAATATTGCATTATTGATATTTTTGTAGTATGCATGATAGGACTATTTTTATATATTGCTATGCTATAGTAGATCCTATAGAATATATCTTGGTAGGAATCTTCCTAAGTTAAGAGACATGTTATGCTAGTATGCTTAGCCTAGCTATTACGATTCAAGGGTGGAATATTCATGTTATGATATTATGCAAAGTCTATGACTATGTTTTTGATTAATAAAACAACTATGTGAATGAATCACCTGGGTGGAATGGGAAGAATGGTTTGTGTTGAGTGGTTACCCAGGGCCCATTTCTATGGTTTACCTTGGTGTATCTCACTTGTGGATGGCCACCCAGGAATAAAGAGATTTGAGAAGTTTTGTGTTGAGAAGCTTCCAGTGCAGCCACATGGCATATGGGCTTTTCCTTGACCAACTAGTTTGCAAGAACTCAGAAGGACAGACAGTTGGTGGTAGTGATGATAGGATGGAACGCGTCTATGCTGATCTAAGGGATTGTTTCTGAAAAGTCTCGTCTCGATGCATGTCGAGTCTTGTGGGAAAAGTGCACCACCTCTCGAGAGGGTAAAACCTAAGTACTTAGCCGTGTCCCTAGTAGTGGACATTTTGAGCATCAAAGACATTGAAATGATCAAAGGATCTCCTCATACCAATTGTGGGTGTACAAGGGAAGCACCTGGTGTGTATCCAGTGTGTCATTGTGTGATGAAATGTTTTGATAAAGAGGAAAACTATTTTCAAAGGATAGGGAAAACTTATTTATGCAAAGGCCAGCCAAAACTCCACTTAGCCATATATTCATGTTGATGTTAGATTCTCCATATCAATATGATATCACTTGCCAATACAATTCAAATGTATTGACCCTTGTGGATGTAACTTATTATGTTGCAGGTTTGTTGATGTTAGTGAAGTTTGTTGAGTAGGGATTACAAGTATACAACCAACATGATTGCCTGTGGCACATGAATATGAAGGACTCCATGCTATATAGTTATGTCTGCTGCTTTGTAATAAGATAGCCATATGAGTTATGTAAATTGTAATGAACTATTTTATTCCTGGTTATAAGTTGCACTATGACCTTTGTTTCTTAATATTACATCTTAAACTGTGGGTGCTAGCTATTCGATCTAGGGACTAGCACTGTAAACACAGGGATCTCTAGCTTATCAAGTTGGTACCTCTACAGATGGAGATGGCTCCAGGGGCACTTCCCTGTCCCGGTAGGGTGCCGGAACAGAGACTTTCTGTCCCCCGAATCTCCCCTTCGATGACAGTGGCGCTGTGGAGGTTTTCGTGGATTTCTGCCAGATGATTTAGGGTTTTTGGGTCGAAGGCTTCTTATAGGCGAAGGAGGCAAGGTCTATGGAGGGCCAGAGGCCCACACCCCCTGTGGGTTTCACCGGGGCTAGACTGCTCCCACCTAGGGTGTGGCCACCCTGGTTTCTTCCTCCATCTCTGCTTCGTGGTTCCGTGTTGCTCCGGGAAAAATAGGAAGATTGGCATTTGTCCAGTCCAATTCCGAGAATATTGATTTTATGCCTTTTCTGGAACCAAAAACAGGTAACTATCACTATGGCATCTTTTTAATAGGTTATTCCCAGAAAGTGTATAAAAATACCTCAAAGTGTAGAAAAAACATAACCAAGTTGATAGTAAACAAGCATGGAACATCAAAAATTATAGATACGTTTACGACGTATCAAGCATCCCTAAGCTTAAATCCTGCTCGTCCTCGAGTAGGTAAGTGATAAAAAGAATAATTTTTGAGGTGACATGCACCATCACAATCAAGATCAAACCATTTGCAAGCATTAAAAGCTGGGATCAAAGAACTCTAAACATGAGCATGAAAGAAGAAGTTCTAACAGTAAGAAAAAGTAACTATGCATGCAACATGAAAGGTTACAAACAAATAATCATGAATAACAATGCATTGGAAGACGTTTGTTTGTTTCAAATATAGAAACATAGCATAGTGGCATTCAGCTTGTCCCTCATGGAATAGCAAAACATAAATGCAAAGGACACCTTCAAAGTTCATAAGGGTTAGTTCAAGAACAAGAAATATCAACATTATGAATTTATCAATAAGTTTTGGAACAATGCACATAGAACTAAGAATGACAACTATGCTCTCCTAGTTGGTGCATAAAGATAGAAGGTGGAGACTCAATATAATGGTGGAATAAAGGCCCTTCATAAAGGGAAGCAGGGATTTCAAGTCTCATCAAGAGCTTCCAAAAATTATGGTACTTGTTAGCTTTCAGCTCTCATTGCCCCTATCATAAGCATCTTGAAGTGATTAAGGTTAAAGTGAACAAACTATGGAGTATATGCTTGACAAGGTATAAGTTGGCAATCTCATGTCCCTTGAGTACGAGGGCCGATCCTCATGCTACTCAACTTTAGTCACCGGTAAGTTCTTGTCATAGTAAGTACATGTGTATCATAGAGAACCACCAACGGGGTAGCCCTTGCACATGATACATGAGCTATCCCATAATAAAAATGACAAGGCAAGCAGACAATGAGTATCTCAGCAATCTTCTTATTTACCATGGGAAAATGGTGCTTTTTTCTCTCTTTCCTCTTTTCAATATGTAACTACCTCGGTGAATTACGCTCCTAGATACAAGCCTGGATGAACGGTAGTGGTTGAAATAGTACGGTGGGGCCCCAAAAGCCACTCACGGGTAGACCTTTCGGCCGTCCCAACCACATCCAATTCATCGGGACCTGTACAGGCGGCGTAATCGGCAGGCGAAGGGATCAACTACATACACAAATGGGTATGTATGCAAGCCACCATACAAAAGTACATCAGAGCCATTCCATCTAGAAAGAAAGGAAATATAGCAACGCCATACGGCAAGATTCAAATGACCTAGATAGATATAATATTTTAGGATAGTTCCTCATACATCACACATCAGAGTATCAAGCGGAAGCGGCAAAACAAGTCCGAGTACGGATAAGAAGCAAATCGGCATAAGATGCCACAGAAATAAGCACATCCCGCCCACAGATCTCACGGATCCCCGTTCCCGGAATCTCTACACCGAACGATCGTTGCCCACATCATCAGCCTCTTCCACCCAGTATCCGTCCTGCGAGTGTACCTGTTCATCTGAACCAATAATTTATCGTGTGAGACCCTAAGGGTACTCAGCAAGTCTTAATGCCTCTAAAGGGGACACAACCTGGGGTGACGCAATTGCAGCGAAAGATAAACCCTAACAGATCTATAGATAATCGCTAACCATCCGTCTAACCAAAGATAGATGGATGTCCGTGAATTAATGACGACAGTTATAACAGTAATACCACAGATCCGTCCTCCTCCTCGCTTACCATCGAGGAAGCGGACGAACAACCCCCCATTCGTTGGCAATTTTATTAACCATTCCATGAGTGTTGCACTATTTACTAGTCAAATTACTTAGTCAGATTAAAGCGGTACTTTAGTTATGCTTGTCTATGATCGAGAAACTGTGCTCCAAGTCGTCCATAACCGCGGACACGGCTTTTAGAAAGTTTTACCCTGCAGGGGTGCACAAATAGCAACACACACTCGATCAACCTCGGAAAAACCAAATCAAAACCCAACGAGGCCTTCACGACAAAGCAATCACAAGATTCAGAAATATTTCAGGGGGCCACCCCATTGAGTAGACCCGCAACGAAGCTAGCTGACTCCGAGACGGACTCAAGGTTTGCGACAATGGCTGTAAACGACCGGGAACCCGAAAGTGTGACTGGGCTTGTCGATACCGCGAAAACACTCCGCTTACCTAAACAGTACAGTGTGCTCCTCGCACAAACTTAAATAAAGCAGTAACATGGCATAAGTACGGGATAGTAAATAAAACCTCAAACTAGTTTGTGGCCCCAAGAAATAAGACGGAATCAAGCTCTGGCTCAGGGGGTCCCATAAGCCTCCCGGATGTGGATAGCGCGAATAATCAAGGAACAGGTATCAAGTACTCGGGGTCCTACGGGACACAAGTGAGCAGGAAAAACCAAATAGCAGATATTGCCCACCGGTGCCACTTTCATTAGTTGTCCCATTACTACTCAGGTTAAGTTGTTTAGGTACCTCGTTATCCATCAGACACTCACAAACCCTACACATGCTGTTCTACGACTCGCATGGCTCAAACAACTCATGTAGTAATGGCTCATGGGATGGAGGAACAGGCTTGGTGGGGTTTAAAAGTAAAGGCTATGCAATACTTGGGATTCAGTTTAATGCAATCGCGACTCAATGATGCAAGAATAAGATAGAGGCAATAGGTACTGTATGTATGCAAGCATGTGGTAGTGCTTGCCTGGCAACTCAGTTGAAGCGAGAGACAGATCTGGGTAGTGCTCCTGGTTCTCTTGATAAATCCCCTGCTCAGTGTCTATTCGAAGAAGAACCAAACAAACAAGGGCCAACATAAATAAAGAGCGCAAGCATATGAAAAAAATGCGACAAGCAAACAATCATGCCATGATGAATGATGCACAATTTGCATGGCAATAAAGTAGCATGGCATGGGTGAGGTGTGGAATACAAGAATAAATCATTTTATTGAGTTTTGGTCACATTTTATTGTCATAATAGTTGCTGTATACTTTATATTTATATGATGCATGCTGCAATTGAAGTCATGGGTAGCATAAACAGAAAGGTCTGGTCGAGCTGATCATTTTAGACATATCATTTGTTAAATTCGGAGTTATAAAACAAAAGTTATTAATTAATTAAGTTCCAGTGGCATTTTGTTGTAATTTACTCAACTTGGAATTTTAAATGTGCAAAAGATAATTTGAATAGCATATTTGAAATCCTCACATTTTTCTGATTCAAAAACATATATTATTTATATTATTTGAAAATATGAATTTAAATTATTTTAAGTCAAAATAATTAAAAGGGGTCAAGGTCAAAGGTTTGACTAGATAGAGTCAAACTTGGTCAAATTCGAAAACATGGTTGAATTCATATTTGGAAAACATTTACTTTTCATTTTGAAAGTTTTTACAAATTCGAATTATTTCAAACGATATGAATTATTTGGTATATTAGCTTTTTCTGAAATTTTTGTTTGTATTGAAAAGTTGGCAAACTTTTGTTACTCAGATGAAAGCTACCCATGGTCAATGACAGGTGGGGCAGAGGGCATAAGGGGCCACGGCAGCGCTGGGCGACGTCTGCTACCGCGGCTTAGCCAGCCCAGTCGCTGACGTGCGGGCCCAACGATGCAGCCGGTCCCACGTGACAGCGAGGGCCTGGGTGAGCCACGACGCGCAGCGAGGAGGGGGGTGCGGGGTGAGGGCCTGGAAAACTAGGGGGGTTTTCGGCCAAATTTCCGGGCGACCGACAGGTGGGGTACTGGGCTGCTAGGGATCTGAGCGTGCTCGACCGAAACTTGGGGGGGGGGGGTTCCGCAAAACTTCCACGCGAGCTCTGACTGACGAACGCCGCTCTCTGAATCTCGTCGACGCCTGACGACGGCGAGATTTTCCGGCGAGGATGGCGTCGCGTCCGCGGCGAGGTGGCCCTGGCTACCAAAACGGAATGTGTAGAGGGTGGCTCCGGCTACAGATATCACAAGGAAGGGTCGACGACGGCGTGTTGTGCGGGAAAGGGCACGTCGGGGAACAGAGAGGAAAACGCCGGCCTGGGCTTGCGCGTCGGCGGGGCGGCTCGTCTGCGGGGTCACAAACAGGCGGCGCTAGGCAAGCGGAGGGGTAAAACGGTAGAGGGCTTGGGGGAGGAGCTCACCTCGGTCGATTCCCACCGGAATCGAGGCAGGAGGTGGTCGGAGCGGAGGGGAACGGCGGCTGCGCGGCTCCGGGTAGAAGGACGGAGCAGAGAGGCTTCAGGTGCCGCCGGGAAGAAGACGTAGTCGACACTCCTAGCGGCTTTGACTTCACTGCTGTCACGGGCTCGTCGTGGACGAGGTCTGCAGTCCCTCTCCTACGACTGGCTTCTCCGGCTGGCTACTGGGATGGCAGAGCGTAGGCGCGCATGGCGGCAGCCTTGGTGGTATGCGGAGGAAACAGAGGAGGAAGGGGGGATGGGGAGAGCTAGGGTTCAAGGGGCCTCGATCTGGGGATGGATAAGAAGGGCAGGGGGATGACGCGGCTGACGGGGCGACGGCTACCTGCTCCGTCTGCTTTCCGTCCCCCGTCGCGAGAGAGGAAGCAGGGAACGGCGTCAGCACCAAGAAGAAGAACAGGAACGAGGCGGGCGACGGCGCTGAAGCGGTACTGGGCCAGGGGATGGGCTGGGCTGCTGCTCTCGATCGGCTGAGGCGACTGGGCCAAAGTGGCTGCTACCAGGTATGGCTTTCCCTTTTTTTTATCTTGTCTTTTAGTTATTTGTTTGTTATTTTTATTCTATTTCAATTTTCAAACCAGTTTATGATTTCAAAAATCTTTTGAACCTTTTACCAGGAGGTTTTGAATAGGGGGCTTGACTAAGAGGGGAGGTGGGGTTTAGGGTTAGAAGGGAGGATGAGAGGGGGAGGGTAATTGGGACTAGATAGATGGGGTGATTAGGGTTTAGCTAGAGGGTAAGAAAGAGGGAGAGAGATAGAGGGTTTGGTGGGTTTAATAGATCAAGCGTGATCCACACAAGCTCGACAAGATGGCCAAAAGAGGAAAAAGAAAAGGGGTGATCCATGCAAGCAAAACAGTAAGATTCAAATGTCAAGTAAAAGGTGGTACTTGCATGGCCCATGCAAACAATAAATGCCATGTATTCATATTGTGAAAACAACATAAAATCATGTGGCATTATTCCATGCATTTCCAAAAGGTGGAAAAGGTTAAGCAAAAGATTATGAGTGGAATCCACCCAACCCACATGAGCTAGAGGTAAACTCAATTAAAATGCCAAGCTCATATTAATTGGATGGTGGAATTATAAGGTGGTGAAGAAAAGGTGGTGGAGTCAATAAGAGATATGCCCCCAAATCAACTTGGGCATTTAACAATATATCAAGAACCAAATACAATATCAAGAGGCAAATACAAATATTAATGCATATGAGATAAGAACCAAAACAAAAGGGTTTTTATATGATGCTCAAATGCAAGGTGGCATGATGACATGAACATGACATGATGATGATGCAACAATTATTTGTAGGAAGTGGCCCTTTTATTACTAGATCAAGTAGCATTACAGATGTTAGACAACTGGGATGCTACAACTCTCCCCCACTAAACAGGAATCTCGCCCCGAGATTCTAGGAAGAAGAAGAAGACACAAAGAGGGTAGGATAGTTGGCACGGAGTTCATCTTCACGTTCCCAAGTGGCTTCATCAACAGAATGGTGCGACCACTGCACCTTGCAGAACTTGATGGACTTGTTGCGAGTCCTTCTTTCTGCGGTCTCAAGGATTTTGGTGGGGTGTTCTTGATAAGACAGGTCTTCTTTGAGATCGATTAGCTCATGATCCACGGTCCTGCCGGGATCTTTGAAGCACTTCTTGAGCTGAGAGATGTGTAAAACATCATGAACCTTGAGTTTTTCCGGGAGCTCCAGGGCATAAGCAACTTCTCCTCTCCTTCCACGAATCTTGAATGGACCGATGTATCTAGGAGCCAGCTTTCCTTTGATACCAAAGCGGTGTGTGCCTCTCATGGGAGTGACACGAAGGTACACGAGATCACCAGGGGCATACACCATGTCCGTGTGCTTCCTGTCATAATTGCTCTTCTGGCGACTTTGAGCAATCTTCAGGTTTTCCAGAATGATATGCACCTTCTCCTGCGCTTGAGTTACAATGTCAGGGCCAAACCAGATTCTTTCTCCTGCACCTGACCAACCAATCGGAGTTCTGCACTTGCGACCATAGAGAGCCTCAAATGGTGCCATCTTCAGACTTTTCTGGAAGCTGTTGTTGTAAGAGAATTCAGCATAAGGAAGACATTCCTCCCACTTCATGCCAAAAGAGATAACGCAAGCACGAATCATATCCTCCAGAATCTGATTGATCCTTTCAACTTGTCCTTGCGACTGAGGGTGGTAAGCAGTGCTGAAGTTCAACTTTGTTCCCAAGGCATTTTGGAAGCTTTCCCAGAACTTGGAAGTGAAGATGCTTCCACGGTCTGAACTGATCTCAAGCGGAACCCCATACAGAGATACAATTCTGTTGATATAGAGCTCAGCCAACTGAATTCCAGAAATTGTTTCCTTGACGGGGAAGAAATGAGCCACTTTAGAGAGCCTGTCGATGACAACAAAGATTGCATTGTTGCCCTTCTGCGACCTTGGAAAACCAGTGATGAAGTCCATCTCTACTTTCTCCCATTTCCATTCTGGAGGTTTCAACGGCTGTAGAAGACCGAAAGGTTTCTGATGGACAGCTTTCACTCTGCGGCAGACATCACACTCTGAGACATACTTGGCACAATACCGTTTCAAACCAGGCCACCAATATTGTGTTTTCAAGTCCATGTACATCTTTGTGCTGCCAGGATGGATAGATAGAACAGAATCGTGCACCTCCTTGAGAACTTGCTCTCTCAAACCCGGGTAGTTCGGAACAAACATCCGGTGTTCAAAGAAAAGCGTGCCTTGATCATCGACGTGGAAGGACTCATACTTCGGAAGCTCCAGTTTAGAGATGATCTTTCTGGTGTGCGGATCACCAAGCTGACGAGAGCGAATCTTTTCTTCCAAGAGAGGAGTAGCCAGAAGGTTCAGGAGATGCCCTTGTTCCACAATTTCAAGGTTGAGCTGACGGAATTCCTCGCACAAGAGAGGTTGTTGTTCTTCCATCATGAGGTTGTTGACATAAGCTTTGTGGCTGAGAGCATCGGCCATGACATTAGCTTTGCCCGGTGTGTAGTTGATGGTCAAATCAAAATCATTGATTGCTTCAATCCATCTCCTCTGCCGAAGGTTGAGATCAGGCTGAGTGAAGATATACTTCAAAATTTTGTGGTCAGAAAAGATCTCACAACGGTTGCCAAGCAAGTAGTGCCTCCATAGCTTCAAAGCAAAGACAACTGCTGCTAGCTCGAGGTCATGTGTGGGATAGTTGATCTCATGCGTCTTCAACTGTCGAGAGGCATAAGCAACAACTTGTTTCTCTTGCATAAGGACCGCACCCAATCCTTGCAAAGAGGCATCACAGAATATCTGGAAAGGCTTAGATGTATCCGGAGGAACCAAGACTGGCGTGGAAGTGAGCTTCTCTTTGAGTGTCTCAAAGCTTGTTTGACATGCAAGGGTCCAAAGGTATTTCTTGCCTTTCTTGAGGAGATCGGTAAGAGGCTTCGCTATCTTCGAGAAGTTCTGAACGAAGCGACGGCAATAACTAGCCAAACCGAGGAAACTCCGCACTTCTTTGAAATTAACAGGAGGAAGCCATTCAACAATTGTCTTCACAGTTTCCGGGTTGACTGCAATGCCCTTGGCAGAGATAACATGACCAAGATAGGTTACTTCAGGCAGCCAAAACTCACACTTTGAGAACTTTGCATACAAGCGGTTCTCACGAAGCTTGTTTAGGACACAACGAAGGTGTTCTTCATGCTCTTCCTTGGACTTGGAATAGACTAGGATGTCATCCAGATAGACCACAACGAACTTATCAAGGTACTCCATGAAAACCGAGTTCATCAGCCTCGAGAAGGTAGCAGGTGCGTTGGTGAGGCCGAAAGACATGACCGTGTACTCATACAGGCCATAGCGGGTGGTGAAAGTTGTTTTAGGCACATCTTCCTTGCGAATCTTGATTTGGTGATAACCACTTCTCAAGTCAAGCTTAGAGAACACCACAGCTCCAGCTAGCTGATCGAAGAGATCATTAATCCGCGGAAGGGGATATTTGTTCTTGATGGTTTTAGCATTGAGAGCCCGATAGTCAACACAAAGTCTATCAGTCCTGTCACGCTTCTTCACAAAGATTGTTGGGCTACCCCAAGAAGAAGTACTGTGTTGAATGAAACCCAACTTCTCTTGTTCATCAAGCTGTCGTTTGAGTTCAGCCAACTCAGAAGGACCCATTTTATAAGGCCGCTTGGAGATAGGAGCCGTTCCAGGTTCAAGCTCAATTACAAACTCAACCTCACGATCTGGAGGCATACCCGACAACTCTTCAGGAAAAACATCTGGGAACTCACAGACCACCGGTACACTCTGAATAGCTTCCATAGCATCATCATTCAGAGCCGCCAACGAGAAAAGCTGGACAGCAGGAGTCAGACTTGGAGAAAAGACTATATGGCCTTCAGGAATCTTCAGAGAAACCGAGCGTTCAGCACAATCAATCACAGCTGCATTTGCTGTCAACCAATCCATGCCCAAGATGACATCAATGTCAGAACTGCCCAGAACAATTAAAGAAGCCGAGAACGAAGAGCCACCAATCTCAATTTGATTGCCATGGCTGATTTTAGAAGCTGCCATTGTTGCTCCAGGAGAAAGAACCATTAACTGCTTGAGAAGAGGATCCGACGCTAACCCATTCTCACTTGCAAACTTGATAGAAACAAAAGAATGTGATGCACCAGAATCGAACAAAACTCGTGCAGGGACTGAGTTAACGGAAAGCATACCCATCACGACTCTCGGTGCATGCTCAGCTTGAGCGGCGTTGACACAGTTGGCACGAGCAATAGTAGCCCCGGGCTTGGTGTTGATGTTGAGAGCCCGAGGTGGTGGTGCACGAACCATAGGAGAGCTTGCCGCAGATCTTGGAGGGGGTGGAGGAAGAGCTCTGTTCTTCAACGGACAGTTCCAGTTCAGATGTCCAGGATCTCCACATGTGAAACAAGCACCAGGTGGACGTGGAGCAATGTGGCCAGGGACTCCGCCAGGCGCTCCAGGGTAGTGGTGGTTGTAGCCCCTGGGAGCAGCAGTGATGGAGTTTGATGGCCTTGCCGCGTAGCTTGAAGGTCTTGGTGAAGCCGGGAGCGACGGTGGGGTGTTAGGAACCCAGACACGCCGCTTAGAAGGAGCTGACATAGCTGAAGAGCTTGATGCGTCCCGGTTGTGTTTCTTTGACTCCTCAAACACTTGCCTACTGGCTTCCTCCTGCAAAGCTGTATGCTGAAGTTCCAGGAAAGATGCCGGCCTTGCATGTGTGATTGCATATTTGATCGATGCATTGAGCCCTTGCCTGAACCTCTTTTGTTTCTTCTTGTCATCTGAGATCTCATCACCACCATAACGAGAGAGTTTCATGAAGTTCCTGATGTAGGTATTGACATTATCATTTCCCTGCTTGAGGTTGAGAAAGATTTCCTTCATCCTTTCCATGACAATCTCTGACAGGAATTGCTCTTTGAAAGCTCCAGAGAACTGTTCCCAAGTGGGCTGAAAACCAGTGCAGCTTGCCTTCAGATAATTCTCCCACCAGAGAGCTACATCTCCCTTCAGAAGGTGAGTAGCACACTTTACCCATTCTTGCTCAGGCACATCAGCAGTCTCCAGCAACCTTGACATCTCACGCAACCAATCATCAGCATCAAGTGGTTGATCAGAAACATCAAATTGGCGTGGGTTGAACTTCAGAAATCTTTTGATGTCACCCCGCTTGGGAGGTGGAGGGAGTGGAGCAAACTCATTCCTCCTGACGCTTTCTTCCAAACGCTGCTGGTTCTGCTGCATTGCTGCCAAGGCATTGGCTATGTTTGACAACGCGGCCCCAAGTTCCGGTGGTATGTCCTCATCTGAACGGCGTGGTGGAGCCATCCTGAGATTAATATAAAACACAAGTCAGTACTATAATGGAGAATAATAATAATCCAAAATAGTACCAAGATGGAATTAACCGAGATTAAAGGATACAATTTACTAAGATGATATTAAAATATCAACAAAGTACAAAGCACCTAGAAGATATTAAGCATATCGCACACGACTGAAAAGGAGTGTGGTACACAAATATATCAAAGAAAAATTTTCCACAAATTTCGGCATTAAAATACCAATAGATGCGCAAAATTACTTAACGAATCAAGATTAGTGACTCTACCAATTCAATATACAAAAGCGAATGATAAGAGTAGTGGTATGGTCGCGACTCCATCCCGCACTCAAATCATTACTCCGCACATGAATAAGTGGAACACATATCCTAACCCCTTCTTCTCACGACGAACCTAAAGATTGGTAACTACGGAAACGAACACCCCAAACAAGATAACGTCGGATAACAAAGAGTAAGACAGATCGCGTCGGTAAACAACAAATCAGATAGATCGCGTCGGTAAACAACGAATCAGATAGATCGCGTCGGTTTGCAAAAGCCTGTCGGTATGGAATGTACCAACAGTTGATAACCAAAGGCTGATCAGATAACAACTTGGATGCAACAGATAGACAAGGAATTACACCCACACACACACACAACCTATGGTACTACGGAAACCCAGAACACGTGAATCCTAGTTTGAACTTTAAGAAGAGGATTGAAAACGTTACACTTCCTTACCAGAAAAGGGTGGGTGGGTGGGTAAGAAGAAAAGTGGAAGCAGTCCTACTCTCGCGTTTTGTTTTTCCCTAGTATACATAACTACCAAAAATATTTGCTAGACTGACAACGACCGTTTGGCTGAGACCCTAAAGGTCGGGATGGCTCTGATACCAATTGTAACTACCTCGGTGAATTACGCTCCTAGATACAAGCCTGGATGAACGGTAGTGGTTGAAATAGTACGGTGGGGCCCCAAAAGCCACTCACGGGTAGACCTTTCGGCCGTCCCAACCACTTCCAATTCATCGGGACCTGTACGGGCGGCGTAATCGGCAGGCGAAGGGATCAACTACATACACAAATGGGTATGTATGCAAGCCACCATACAAAAGTACATCAGAGCCATTCCATCTAGAAAGAAAGGAAATATAGCAACGCCATACGGCAAGATTCAAATGACCTAGATAGATATAATATTTTAGGATAGTTCCTCATACATCATACATCAGAGTATCAAGCGGAAGCGGCAAAACAAGTCCGAGTACAGATAAGAAGCAAATCGGCATAAGATGCCACAGAAATAAGCACATCCCGCCCACAGATCTCACGGATCCCCGTTCCCGGAATCTCTACACCGAACGATCGTTGCCCACATCATCAGCCTCTTCCACCCAGTATCCGTCCTGCGAGTGTACCTGTTCATCTGAACCAATAATTTATCGTGTGAGACCCTAAGGGTACTCAGCAAGTCTTAATGCCTCTAAAGGGGACACAACCTGGGGTGACGCAATTGCAGCGAAAGATAAACCCTAACAGATCTATAGATAATCCCTAACCATCCGTCTAACCAAAGATAGACGGATGTCCGTGAATTAATAACGACAGTTATAACAGTAATACCATAGATCCGTCCTCCTCCTCGCTTACCATCGAGGAAGCGGACGAACAACCCCCCATCCGTTGGCAATTTTATTAACCATTCCATGAGTGTTGCACTATTTACTAGTCAAATTACTTAGTCAGATTAAAGCGGTACTTTAGTTATGCTTGTCTATGATCGAGAAACTGTCTCCAAGTCGTCCATAACCGCGGACACGGCTTTCAGAAAGTTTTACCCTGCAGGGGTGCACAAATAGCAACACACACTCGATCAACCTCGGAAAAACCAAATCAAAACCCAACGAGGCCTTCACGACAAAGCAATCACAAGATTCAGAAATATTTCAGGGGGCCACCCCATTGAGTAGACCCGCAACGAAGCTAGCTGACTCCGAGACGGACTCAAGGTTTGCGACAATGGCTGTAAACGACCGGGAACCCGAAAGTGTGACTGGGCTTGTCGATACCGCGAAAACACTCCGCTTACCTAAACAGTACAGTGTGCTCCTCGCACAAACTTAAATAAAGCAGTAACATGGCATAAGTACGGGATAGTAAATAAAACCTCAAACTAGTTTGTGGCCCCAAGAAATAAGACGGAATCAAGCTCTGGCTCAGGGGGTCCCATAAGCCTCCCGGATGTGGATAGCGCGAATAATCAAGGAACAGGTATCAAGTACTTGGGGTCCTAAGGGACACAAGTGAGCAGGAAAAACCAAATAGCAGATATTGCCCACCGGTGCCACTTTCATTAGTTGTCCCATTACTACTCAGGTTAAGTTGTTTAGGTACCTCGTTATCCATCAGACACTCACAAACCCTACACATGCTGTTCTACGACTCGCATGGCTCAAACAACTCCTGTAGTAATGGCTCATGGGATGGAGGAACAGGCTTGGTGGGGTTTAAAAGTAAAGGCTATGCAATACTTGGGATTCAGTTTAATGCAATCGCGACTCAATGATGCAAGAATAAGATAGAGGCAATAGGTACTGTATGTATGCAAGCATGTGGTAGTGCTTTCCTGGCAACTCAGTTGAAGCGAGAGACGGATCTGGGTAGTGCTCCTGGTTCTCTTGATAAATCCCCTGCTCAGTGTCTATTCGAAGAAGAACCAAACAAACAAGGGCCAACATAAATAAAGAGCGCAAGCATATGAATAAAATGCGACAAGCAAACAATCATGCCATGATGAATGATGCACAATTTGCATGGCAATAAAGTAGCATGGCATGGGTGAGGTGTGGAATACAAGAATAAATCATTTTATTGAGTTTTGGTCACATTTTATTATCATAATAGTTGCTGTATACTTTATATTTATATGATGCATGCTGCAATTGAAGTCATGGGTAGCATAAACAGAAAGGTCTCGTCGAGCTGATCATTTTAGACATATCATTTGTTAAATTCGGAGTTATAAAACAAAAGTTATTAATTAATTAAGTTCCAGTGGCATTTTGTTGTAATTTACTCAACTTGGAATTTTAAATGTGCAAAAGGTAATTTGAATAGCATATTTGAAATCCTCACATTTTTCTGATTCAAAAACATATATTATTTGTATTATTTGAAAATATGAATTTAAATTATTTTAAGTCAAAATAATTAAAAGGGGTCAAGGTCAAAGGTTTGACTAGATAGAGTCAAACTTGGTCAAATTCGAAAACATGGTTGAATTCATATTTGGAAAACATTTACTTTTCATTTTGAAAGTTTTTACAAATTCGAATTATTTCAAACGATATGAATTGTTTGGTATATTAGCTTTTTCTGAAATTTTTGTTTGTATTGAAAAGTTGGCAAACTTTTGTTACTCAGATGAAAGCTACCCATGGTCAATGACAGGTGGGGCAGAGGGCATAAGGGGCCACGGCAGCGCTGGGTGACGTCTGCTACCGCGGCTTAGCCAGCCCAGTCGCTGACGTGCGGGCCCAACGGTGCAGCCGGTCCCACGTGACAGCGAGGGCCTGGGTGAGACACGACGCGCAGCGAGGAGGGGGGTGCGGGGTGAGGGCCTGGAAAACTGGGGGGGTTTTCGGCCAAATTTCCGGGCGACCGACAGGTGGGGTACTGGGCTGCTAGGGATCTGAGCGTGCTCGACCGAAACTTGGGGGGGGGTTTCCGCAAAACTTCCACGCGAGCTCTGACTGACGAACGCCGCTCTCTGAATCTCGTCGACGCCTGACGATGGCGAGATTTTCCGGCGAGGATGGCGTCGCGTCCGCGGCGAGGTGGCCCTGGCTACCAAAACGGAATGTGTAGAGGGTGGCTCCGGCTATAGATCTCACAAGGAAGGGTCGACGGCGGCGTGTTGTGCGGGAAAGGGCACGTCGGGGAACAGAGAGGAAAACGCCGGCCTGAGCTTGCGCGTCGGCGGGGCGGCTCGTCGGCGGGGTCACAAACAGGCGGCGCTAGGCAAGCGGAGGGGTAAAACGGTAGAGGGCTTGGGGGAGGAGCTCACCTCGGTCGATTCCCACCGGAATCGAGGCAGGAGGTGGTCGGAGCGGAGGGGAACGGCGGCTGCGTGGCTCCGGGTAGAAGGACGGAGCAGAGAGGCTTCAGGTGCCGGCGGGAAGAAGACGTAGTCAACGCTCCTAGCGGCTTTGACTTCACTGCTGTCACGAGCTCGTCGTGGACGAGGTCTGCAGTCCCTCTCCTACGACTGGATGCTCCGGCTGGCTACTGGGATGGCAGAGCGTAGGCGCGCATGGCGGCAGCCTTGGTGGTATGCGGAGGAAACATAGGAGGAAGGGGGGATGGGGAGAGCTAGGGTTCAAGGGGCCTCGATCTGGGGATGGATAAGAAGGGGAGGGGGATGACACGGCTGACGGGGCGACGGCTACCTGCTCCGTCTGCTTTCCGTCCCCCGTCGCGAGAGAGGAAGCAGGGAACGGCGTCAGCACCAAGAAGAAGAACAGGAACGAGGCGGGCGACGGCGCTGAAGCGGTACTGGGCCAGGGGATGGGCTGGGCTGCTGCTCTCGATCGGCTGAGGCGACTGGGCCAAAGTGGCTGCTACCAGGTATGGCTTTCCCTTTTTTTTATCTTGTCTTTTAGTTATTTGTTTGTTATTTTTATTCTATTTCAATTTTCAAACCAGTTTATGATTTCAAAAATCTTTTGAACCTTTTACCAGGAGGTTTTGAATAGGGGGCTTGACTAAGAGGGGAGGTGGGGTTTAGGGTTAGAAGGGAGGATGAGAGGGGGAGGGTAATTGGGACTAGATAGATGGGGTGATTAGGGTTTAGCTAGAGGGTAAGAAAGAGGGAGAGAGATAGAGGGTTTGGTGGGTTTAATAGATCAAGCGTGATCCACACAAGCTCGACAAGATGGCCAAAAGAGGAAAAAGAAAAGGGGTGATCCATGCAAGCAAAACAGTAAGATTCAAATGTCAAGTAAAAGGTGGTACTTGCATGGCCCATGCAAACAATAAATGCCATGTATTCATATTGTGAAAACAACATAAAATCATGTGGCATTATTCCATGCATTTCCAAAAGGTGGAAAAGGTTAAGCAAAAGATTATGAGTGGAATCCACCCAACCCACATGAGCTAGAGGTAAACTCAATTAAAATGACATGCTCATATTAATTGGATGGTGGAATTATAAGGTGGTGAAGAAAAGGTGGTGGAGTCAATAAGAGATATGCCCCCAAATCAACTTGGGCATTTAACAATATATCAAGAACCAAATACAATATCAAGAGGCAAATACAGATATTAATGCATATGAGATAAGAACCAAAACAAAAGGGTTTTTATATGATGCTCAAATGCAAGGTGGCATGATGACATGAACATGACATGATGATGATGCAACAATTATTTGTAGGAAGTGGCCCTTTTATTACTAGATCAAGTAGCATTACAGATGTTAGACAACTGGGATGCTACACAATATGTCTATTTTTTATAAGAAAAATGCTTCGTAGATTGCTCACTATGGTGATTCTGCAAGTTTCCACCATGATTAGGCATGGCTTAGTCTAGCGACCCAGGTGTTTCTCTAACACACATACATAACTCCATGGACTTACAAGCTCCCCTTTTATTTCACACAGACAACATCTGCAAACAAAAGAGCATGATATCAACTGGGTACAATGTACAGGTGCAATGTTGAAAGCGTTCCCCGTGACAGCACGGTTCTGCTAATTCCCAACTTATAAGTGCAAGCATATACAACATAGATGACACAATTGTTCAAGTTTATTAGGGGCAAGAAAAATAAAGTGTGCCATCAAGTTTGTGAGAGATTTAATCACTAATTTTCACATAACAAGTTTAATTTGGAAGATAGATAAAACAAGAATATACTTGGAATGGTGTAACACACCATGCATAGGAATTTATAGTGGACACTTTGGAATAAGTTGGTTTATTGGGAGTTGGATGCATGAGTAGAGCTTACTCATACAAGTGGAGGCTAGAAAAAGACTGGGAGCGACCAACTAAGAGAGCAATAATGGCCATAACCATGTAGAGCGACAAAACATTACTAATCAAAGCATAAAGTGGTACTACAAGTCAAAAACTAAATGATCATAGAGGCTATGGTGACTGGTTCATAGTCATAACATGGTGTGAGCATGTGCCGAGTCAACCCAAACAAAGCATTAAAGGAGAGTACCACAATACTATGCTTTTGTATGCTAAAACAACACATGATTATTTCAAGGCACATTAATTAATCCTAATTGTTTGGAACAAGTCATGCTACAACAATAATCACTAAGCATAAGGTCAAAACAACATCTAGCATGACATGATAAAGTCTAAGTCGTGGTCAAAGCAAGCATCTTCTTGTACTACTAAAGCAAGAACTTCCTACTCCTTTCCAACACCAATCGACTTATTTGAAACAACTCACAAAGATAATAATCAATAAAGATTATTGAGTTTGTCTCACAAATCCACAAAGAAGAACTAAAAAGTTCTAAGCAGAAGCAGAATAAAACTAAAGCTAAACGCAGTGCTAGTAAAAGTGAACACTCACAGAACGATAAGAGTGAAAACTAGAGTTATCTAGGCAATGAAAACAGAGTGTGTCTCTCTCCAAAATAAGTGTATTGGGATCCAACCAACTTATTCAAGAAAACTAAGCAAACGAAAACTAAGACGCTCCAAGAACAACACAACTGTGCATGAAACAATAAAAACAAAGTGTCTAGAATGACCTGAGATTTTTATTGATGAAGAAGGGGATGCCTTGGGCATCCCCAAGCTTTGACGCTTGTACCTCTTGAATATTTCTTGGGGTGTCACGGGGTGGCATCCCCAAGCTTGAGTTTTGTCCATTCTTCATCTCATTACATCATTCTTTCTGTACACCTGAAAATTTTCCTTCATACAAGCTTCATTAGTAACATTAGTGTATTCAAAATATAATAGACCCTTGGGTTTTAATTTCAAAACAGCAAAACTTTCACTAAAAACACAAGATATTGTAGCAATTCCCTCAAAAAGATCAATTTCCCAAAAATAACCCAAAAAGGAATCAATAAGAAGCAAATGCAAATAATGGCAGAAATCTGTCAAAACAGACCAGCAGGTAGAAACCGATTTTTTCGAAGATCTTCTATTGATAAATGAAAAAGTGTTGAACAAATGGAAGTTAGCTAACACACTGGGGGATTTATTCAGAAAATTATAGCTCAACCCGACATACAAATATTTTTCATGAATTTTTACACTAAAGCACAAAAAATTGTTTTGGGACAGCAACTTCCCCAAATCTTACTTCTCTCTCATTAGAGGTTATTCTTGGCACAAAAATCCGACAAAAAGGATAAGGAGACGTTATTACAGAAGTAATAACTTCCAAGACTCAATAAAACTATTGGGTTATCTCCCAACAAGTACTTTTCTTTAATGCCTTTAAGTTAGGCTAGATAGTTTGAGAAGATGCTCACATAAGAAATATGGATTGAAGTAAAAGGGAGATTCAAGAAGAAAATTCAAAACACATTTAAGTCTAACCCACTTCCTATGCATAGGAATCTTGTAAAGAAACAAGTCATGAAAGCACAAAGCAATAAGCATAGGAAAGCAAAACAAGTGCAACTTCAAAATTTTCAACATAAAGAGGGGAAACTTAATATTTTTGAGATGCATAATACCATGTTTCCCTCTCTTATAATAAATTTCAGTAGCATCATGAATAAAATTAGCAATATAACAATCACATAAAACATTCTTATCATGAGCCACATGCATAATATGTTTATTACTCTCCACATAAGCATAGTCATTCTTATTAATTGTAGTGGGAGCAAATTCAACAAAATAGCTATCATTACTATTCTCATCACTATAACCATCAAATATATGAGGCATATTCTAATCACAATTAATTTTCTCCTCAATAGTAGGTGGACTGAAAATTTCATATTCATCATTGTAATCATCATATATTGGAGGTTTGGTATCACCATAAGCAATAGAATAGCTATCTTCCAAAGATGGGAAACTAAAAAGATCATTTTCATAAAAACTAGCTTCCCCAAGCTTAGAATTTTTTCATAGCATTAGCAATAATGGTGTCCAAAGAGTTCATTCTAATAAAATTGCTATTAGCATGCAAATAAAGTTCCATAGGTTTTTTAATTTTCTCTTCAAACACTTCATGTCCTAACTCAAGATAAATACTATAAAGCTCTCTAATTTTGTTGTTCTTTTCCATTAAGCCTAACTAGTGAAATCAAGAAACAAAAAGAAAAAATTGTAGAATCTAAAGGAAATAACTTTGAGCACCCACACACCGGAGGATGTGAGTACCTTTTACCTTACCTCCCCGGTAACAGCGTCAGAAAAGATCTTGATGTCTACACACTTCTAATCTTGTAGACAATTGTTGGGCCTCCAAGTGCAGAGGTTTGTATAATAGCAACAAGTTTCCCTTAAGTGGATTACCCAAGGTTTATCGAACTTAGGGAGGAAGTGGTCAAAGGTATCCCTCTCAAGCAACCCTGCAATCAAGATACAAGAAGTCTCTTGTGTCCCCAACACACCCAATACACTTGTCAGGTGTATAGGTGCACTAGTTCGGCGAAGAGATAGTGAAATACAAGTGGTATGGGTGATTATAAGTGGTAACGGTGCCAGAAAAGAGCTTCTGACGGGGAGGAAAACACTAAAGCAAGCAAACATGCAACATATCTAATTGTGAACGGTGTTTCAATATTTAGAAACAAGGCCTAGGGATCATACTTTCACTAGCGGACACTCTCTCATATAAATATCTTCTCTTAATGATACTACTCTTAACTACTCTCCGGTTGGACACTCTAATCCACCGTAGGGCTATAAAAGCACACCTCAAAGTCCTCCTTCCTCATCTAGATAACCCAACACTGTCACCTTGACGCTAGATGGTTCCAACAAACATCACAATTTCATAAATACATCCAACTGAAATTATACTCATGATAAATATATATGTAACCTAGCTTAAGTGCCACACATGGTGTGCACGCTGTCACTTTCACACACGTGGGGAAAAGCATAGATCTATTAAAGCACGATGAGTATTTATGTAGACTCTATCCTAAGTGCCACCATGGCATGCACACTGTCACTTTCACACACATGGGGAGAGCAGAGATCTATTAAAGCACTTGAGTAGCAAGGCAGATCTACTTGATTACAAAGCTCATGACCACAACAAGATCATGCATAGAGAGAGGTATGAACACATAGCTACCGGTAGAGCCCTTAGCCTCGAGGAAGAACTACTCTCTCCTCATCATGGGAATCAGCAACGGTGATGAAGATGATGATGGAGATCGATGGAGATGGCTCCGGGGGCACTTCCCCGTCCCGGCAGGTTGCCGGAACAGAGACTTTCTGTCCCCCGAATCTCCCCTTCGGTGGAGGCGGCGCTGTGGAGGTTTTCGTGGATTTCTGCCAGATGATTTAGGGTTTTTGGGTCGGAGGCTTCTTATAGGCTAAGGAGGCAAGGTCGGTGGAGGGCCAGGGGGCCCACAACCCCTGTGGGCGCCACCAGGGCTGACCCGCGCCCACCTAGGGTGTGGACGCCCTGGTGTCCTCCTCCATCTCTGCTTCGTGGTTCCGTGTTGCTCTGGGAAAAATAGTAAGATTGGCTTTTGTCCCGTCCAATTTCGAGAATATTGATTTTCTGCCTTTTCTGGAACCAAAAACAGAAGAAACAGGCAACTGGTATTGTGGCATCTTGTTAATAGGTTATTCCTAGAAAGTGTATAAAAATACCTCAAAGTGTAGACAAAACATAACCAAGTTGATACTAAACAAGCATGAAACATAAAAAATTATAGATATGTTTAGGACATATCACTCGGCGTGGAGGAGCTCCGCCGGCGAAGTCATGAGAACTCTTCGTCGCAATCTGGGCGAGTGGTGTGTGTGTGGGGGGGGGGGGGAATGGGACTGTCTCAACGACAAAACTGGCCCACACCCATTTTGGCTCCGTCCGGCGTTCCCAGGGCATTCCCGGGATCCTGGATATGGCCTGGGAAGCCCGGACCAAAGTTCGCCCGAATGCAGATGAAAAGAGTTTCCTGGGAACGCGACTGGGCTAAGATCCAAAGTCGAGAGGGAAACATACCAGATCGTACGCTAAGGTCCCTAAGCAATCACTTAGTGGAAAAGGAAGTGATCGAGCGACGATTTTCGGCATCCGGATCTATTTTCGGCGTCCGGATCGGTGTCCGGATTGGCGTCCTGGGTAGCCGAGTGGAGATTCCGTTACCACCATTAAAGAAATTCCTCGTTTACCTCCACGCCCGTCAAACAGAATGCAAGATTTGTTTTTGACCTTAACTGAACCCGCTCATGCTCGAGCATGAAGAAAAGTCCAAGATTTGTTTGCCGAGAGGTTTGTCGTACTGGTATTT
Source organism: Avena atlantica (assembly GCA_910589765.1). Taxonomy (NCBI): domain Eukaryota; kingdom Viridiplantae; phylum Streptophyta; class Magnoliopsida; order Poales; family Poaceae; genus Avena; species Avena atlantica. Next base: position 442,916,757 of record OU342739.1, read on the forward strand.
GTATGCTACTTCACCCACGGGGAAGTACTGTAACTGGGATAAGTAGTGGGAAATACTCATACCTTGAGCAGCGGCAGCTTCTCCGCATTGTGCAACTACATCTGGATCATACTGCTCTTCGGCCGCATATTTGCTCGACCCCACATTGGTATGGGAAATCACCTTGAGACGGGCGCAAGATTGTTTTGCTTGTTCTCCGAGATGGGCAACAGATTTCCCTCTTGCATCAGTACTGCTCTTCGAAAATTGTTGTGCCGCATGTGACTTGAGAATAGAGCGCTTATAGTCTAATGACAGCTTTGGCTCGGGTTGGTGAAGGGCCTTTAGCATTTTGAACACTCGGGCTTTTTCTTCTTTGGTACTGGGGAACTATGGCTCTTTCGGCCGCCTCAGCTTAGCGAAAAACGCTGTCGTTTCCGTCTCACCGATCGTCGTAGTCTCCTCTTCAGTACAGTCATAATCTCTCTTGGGAGGAACCTTTGGTACTTTTGGAAGAGGCTCATGTTTACGTGTCGGCGATCGCTTACCACTCCGCAGAGTAGCGGTGGTACGCTTACGCTTTTTGTTCCTGAGGCACCGACGATGGATGCGCCGGAGACTGGTGAGGCGACAAAGACGGGTGAGGCAACGGAGCCGGGTGAGGCGACAAAGACGGCTGCCGCAGCGGCGATGACCATGCTGGAGACGGGTGAGGCGACGGCAAAGATGGCCTTGGCGCGTGATTTGGCAGCACGATACATTTCTTTGGCCATAGAATGGTGACGTTTGTTGCTTCTCCCAGTTCAGTCACATCCCCTTCACCTGCAGGGTAGTCAAGCTTCAAACCTTGAAAGGTGGTCATGATTTCATCCACCCCGACAACAGCGTAGCCCTATGGAACCGGACGACAATGGTAAGTTGGTGTGGGTCCAATTGGTAAGTCATAGCCGACCGCCACCTTCATTGATATGTTCACAACTTTGACATGTATCTCACAGTGCGTCATCTGTGCGATATCATCCACTTGGTAGCCAACACGAGCCATCGTCGGTGCACCATCGTCATCGTCATTGTCATCACCCGGGACCTCGGTGGAAGCCACACTTCTTTTTCGATTATTCGATAGGCCGGTAGCATCGAATGCAGGTTCTACCACCATGTGTTGCTGAGATGGGCCGGTAGTACCTTGCAGGCTAAGTGCGTTAATTTGATCTTGTTGTTTCTTTATTCGTTCTTCAATTATACCCATTCGCTCTTTCTGAATATCTGCTTCAACTTCCGCCTTGTCCTTTCTCCTCTTACGGCTTCTATCAGGATATTTCTTCCTCTCTTCAGGAAACCCAGTCCTCCATGGTTGGGAGACTATTGTGCCTCATGTTCGTCCATCATGTTCCTTATTTCCAAGGGTGAGTGTGAGCTCATCATTCTCTCTATCGGGAATGAAGTCCCCATCTTTAACAGCCTTTACTGCGTTTCTCATCTTCTCGATTGGCAAGGGGTATTCTTTATGTCGTATGTTATATATACACTTCCCTTCCGAGTCCAACGTACCCCCATGCCCGTAAAACCAATTATTTTCATGTTCGATCCAATCATCTGTCTCTGGGATGATCTTTTTAGCATGCAGTTCATCCTCAAGTTTCTTCCACTTAGGAATGTCAGCCCTGTAGCCACCTTGCCCCATAATATGGTGATACTTCTTCTTAGCAGCATTCAGCTTATTCGTTGGAGACATTTTCTTAGCTTTTTCTAATGTCTTGTAATTCACAAACTCAGCCCAGAATGGTTTTATCTTCTGAAACTGAATCTTCTCGAAATCCGGAGTCTTCTCTTTCACGACAAAGTCAAGGTGCAATCTTTTCTTCCAGTTGGTGAAACACTGGGCCATCTTCTTCATATCCCACTCCCTGACCTTCATCTCCATGGCTTTCGCATGTTATAAGGCGTCCTCAACTAGATCCTCCACATTTGGATCCAGCTCTATCTTCGGTAGTTTGAAATTAAGCATGAGCCTCTTCCACAGTAAATCTTTGGCCATGTTAGGGGCATATAAACATGTTACCTCTTCTTCCGCATCAGCATGCCTATTCCAATTTCGAATGGTGATCGGGACGAAGTCCCTAATGATTACTCTACATTGTGCCACAAATTTGTTTGCGACAACAACGGGAGCCGTCGGTTTGCCGTCTTCACCGATATCTTCGATCCTGAACCTCTCATGGTATTCCAACTTTTTGGTTGGGTCTCGTCTGCTCTTTTCAGTAGATTTGTTCGATCTGGAGGCTAAAAGAAGAAAGATCGTTGTTACTATTTATATATAGACAACAGATGATTAATTAATGAATTAATTATATTACATGCACCTCGCCGGACCGGTCGTCTTCTCGATCACACAAGCCATCGCATTCTCCCTCGCGGAAGGCATCACCTTCAACCTCAAACAAGTCATCTCTTCCGGCAAAAACAGGATCACCCTCACCGGAGTTGTTCAGAAACGTCAATACATCTAAATTTTCTTCCTCGCGGATCACACCTTGGATCAACTCTTCCTTTTCTTCGTCTCTGCCGTGTGGGTCCATATTTTCTACATAGGTGGAAAAACGGATAAGTCAAAGCGGCTAAGGGAGAATGTTAGGTAGGGTGTTGAGAGATATAAACCCTAATTTGGAGAAACCCTAATATATACATACACAATAATAAAAATGAAGAGAAACCCTAAACCCTAAACCCTAAAAGGAAAGTATGTAGTAGATAGGGAACTCTAGATACTGACAAAAGACCACATTGGAATCATATACATCGTAGCGAGAAAGTAGATAGTTTGTAATAGGTTCATAATGAGAGGCTACGCTTGCCCTCGGGCTCGGATCCTATCGCGAAGAACCAATACCAGAAAGAAAGGCGACAATTCAAGACATGCCATAATGCAATGCGCAAACAATATGTATGACATGTCAGATTAGATACTATGCAGCAACCATAATGCATGTCGATTTAAGAGGATTCAGAATGCCCTGGCAAAGGTGCATCGTCAAACTCACATGTATATGAGGGGTATCGATGTTCTTCCGACTAAACTAGGGAGGGGTGGAGCATGACGAGGGGAACCACATAGTGGCAGCGACGCCCCTTTAGGGTCACCGAAGCGAGGCCTGCGACGAGCGGCGACGACGGAGCTCATAGACGAACGATGCGCGGTGGCTAGGCAAACAAAGGGTGCGCCCTAAGAACCAGAAGCTCACCACGGTGCTCGACGTGGGGTCGTGGAATCCAGGCGAGGCCGAAGATGAGATAATCGATGGCGGCGAGCTTTGTTGGGGTCGGGGCTTGATTCCTTCAGTGGGGCGAAACAGGGGACTGAGGTGGAGATGCTGGCACCACCAGATGGTCGAGGGGAGGCCGGGAACGGCGGCGACGGCAGGCTACTGGGGACGGCTAGGGTTTGGCCAAAGAGGGAGAGAATGCACGCGAGGGGGAAAGAGGGATAGAACGCACGACGATGCACGTCGGCGGACAGAGGCGACGGCGGGCAGCCTGATGGCGGGGCGGCCGGCGACGTCTCCCTATGCGCGCGTGTCGGGATCATATCAACTAAAATAATCATCAACTAAAAATCATCACTAGTGCGTGCGCGCGCGTCGGGATCTACATCATCTAAATATACACCTAAATCATCTAATAACTATACACCTAAAATCTAAATAATATATACATACACCTAAAATAATATATACATACACCTAAAATAATATATGCATACACACACCTAAAATCTAAATATATACATCTACACATGTCAAAAAAATACATCTACATGCATATACATGCATGCATACACATGCTAAAAGGAAGCATGGCCCTCTCGGGTGGTATCGGTGGCGGCGGTGGTGGACGCGTGCGGCGGTCGGGGAAGGAGAGGGAGAGGCGGCGGGCCGGCAGTGGCGGTCGGAGCGCGCGGCGGTGGCGGAGGCCGAAGCGGCGGCGCGGAGGCGGAGGCGACGGCGCGGAGGCGGATGCGAAGGACAGAGGCGGAGGCGAAGGAAGGAGGCGGAGGCGAAGGAAGGAGGCGATGGCACTGACGACGGCGGCGGGCGCGGGCAGCCTGTCGGCGTCAAGGGGATCGGGGGCGTCGTCGTCGATGAGAAGTAGATAAAAGAGATGGAGAAGAAGAAGAAGAGGCGCGCAAGTTATAAAGGAGGGAGTATACGTCCCGGTTGGTGGCTCCAACCGGGATTAAAGGGTCATACGTCCTGGTTGGAGCCACCAACCGGGACGTATGCTCCCTGTTTTCAAGCGACGCGCAGGGGGCATTTAGTCCCGGTTGGTGGCTCCAACTAGGACATATGATCCTGTTTTCAAAAAAATTCACGAATTATCTCTCTGTCCCCGGCTTATTTTTTATTTTGGGGTTTAAATTTGTAATGCTTTTTAAATGATAATTAATTTGGAATTTAGAAAAACTTTAAACATAAAAAGTGTTTGAATTTGAATAACTAATTCAAAACCATTTTCTGTTTTAAGAAATAATTAATGTAACCATTTAAACTATGAACCATTTATAAAAAAAATGAATTAACTTATTTTTTTATATATTAATTTGGAATTTAGAAAAACATTAAACATAAAAAGTGTTTGGATTTGAATAACTAATTCAAAACCATTTTTTGTTTGTAAAAATAATTAATGTAACCATTTAAACTATGAACCATTTAAAATTAAAAATGAATTAAATTATATTTTTTATATATTAATTTGGAATTTAGAAAAACTTTAAACATAAAAAGTGTTTGAATTTGAATAACTAATTCAAAACCATTTTCTGTTTTAAAAATAATTAATGTAACCATTTAAACTATGAACCATTTAAAATTAAAAATGAATTAACTTATATTTTTGAGTATTAATTTGGAATTTAGAAAAACTTTAAACATAAAAAGTGTTTGGATTTGAGTAACCAATTCAAAACCATTTTGTGTTTTTAAATATAATTAATGTAACCATTTAAAATATGAAGCATTTAAAATTAAAAATGAATTAACTTATATTTTTTATATATTAATGGGCGGGAAGAAAAAGACGGGAAATAATAGGCGGGAAGAAAATTTTATTACGATAGAACTGGAATTGAAGTACATAACGCGTGACTGGAAATTAGGATACATAGAAGAACTGAAAATTAAGATACATAGCCAGATTAAGTCACAATCAGCCGAACTTGTTTTGTAATGTTAGAGTGATCTAGTCATGCTCCTGCCTACACCTGTAATATTCGCCACTATAGTCGTCGTGGCCATCGTCGCTGTCGTCGTCGGGGTCGTCGTAGTTGAACCTTGAAGGCTGAGTACGAGTGGGCTGGACTTGAGGGTAGCGTAGGCGAGGGTTAGAGTCGGCGGCCGTGTCGTAGGCCATGACGCTCTGGAGAGTTCGGCCGCGCCACCACAGCCGACGACCGGCCTCGTTTAAGTTTAGAGGAGGTAGGCCGTCCTCCTCATGCTTGGCAAGCGCCCTCTCACGCCGATCCCCGAAGAAGGCTTCCCAAGTCGGGAAATAGTCGGGATGCCAGTTGGGATTCCTCCGCTGCTCCGACGTGAGCTCGAAGTAGTAGTGGTTCGTGATGACCATCCGGCGCGCCACACCTAGAGAGACAGGACAAACCGGCACGCCTCCGGCGCTCAGCATCCAGCCGACAGGGACGCAGTAGCCCGGCGGGCAGGGGTAGTTCAAGGCGCAAAGCGCCTCCGCCTCCCTGGGGGTTAGTCGTATGGTGGAAGCCATGGAAAAGAGTGATGAGGTTGCAGATATGAGTCTAGAGATGTGCAATGATAATGAAGGCCAATCCTACATATATGTAGTGAGAAATGGCGAGAATAAAACTGCGGGAAGAAATGGCGGGAAGAGAAATGGCGGGAAAAAAACTGCGGGAAGAAATCGCAGGAAGAAATGGCGGGAAGCAAAATGGCGGGAAAATGAAGGGTTTAGGGTTTAGGGTTTGAGATGTCTCGGTTGGGAGATAGTCCATGTAAGGTGGTCCAGTATTTTAGAAAAATAGGACGGTAGCATTCTGAAACAGCATTTTGGTGGTTACTTCACAAAACCACCCGTTTTTTGCGCTCGGAAAATGGAAAATGGATTTTCCGTGCGACGAAAAGGAAAACTTCCTCCCGCAACATTGTTCTCCATCTCAATTTCCGCATGCATGCATAATATGGGCACATCATCACAAACTATGCCGCGATTCAGCACATAACATCGGTCATTTGGACCGAAAGTCATGAAACCTCGAACATGATAGGTCATTTTGTGAAGGTTTTTCGAGACATGATCAATATACAAAGTCTGGTATTTTTCCTTGCAACTATGTCACATAATATGACACCACGCGAAGGATTTACATTGTTCGGATTTTTTTTGAATTTCTTATGCCCGTTTTGAATTTTTTCCTTTTCGAACTATGGTCGAACCAGCGTGCATGAAGATAGGGGACGAGCATCGTTAGAACTTGCATTGGATCTCTGAATAAACCACATATTGCGAGTCTCAAAATGATTTTTTTCAAAAAATCACGGGCGTTAGATCATGTACCAGCAGTACAAACCGGATCCACTTCCTGCCGATTCGGCAAACATTTGTCCTTTTTACCCGGGATGGACGGAAATGTTTGAGATGTCCCGGTTGGGATATAGTCCATGTAAGGTGGTCTAGTATTTTAGAAAAATAGGACGGTAGCATTCTGAAACAGTATTTTGGTGGTTACTTCACAAAACGACCTTGCGCTCGGAAAATGGAAAATGGCTTTTCCGTATGACGAAAAGGAAAACTTCCTCCTGCAACATTGTTCTCCCTCTCAATGTCCACATGCATGCATAATATGGGCACAGCATCACAAACTATACCGCGATTCAGCATATAACATCGGTCATTTGGACCGAAAGCCATGAAACCTCGAACATGATAGGTCATTTTGTGAAGGTTTTTTTGAGACATGATAAATATACCAAGTCTGGTATTTTTCCTTGGAACTATATCACATAATATGACACCACGCGAAGGATTTACATTGTTCGGACTTTTTTTGAATTTCTTATGCCCGTTTTGAATTTTTCCCTTATCGAACTATGGTCGAACCAGTGTTCATGAAGATAGGGGACGAGCATAGTTAGAACTTGCATTGGATCTCTGAAGAAACCACATATTGCGAGTCTAAAAATGATTTTTTCAAATAATCACGGGCGTTAGATCATGTACCTGTAGTACAAACCGGACGCACTTCCTGCCGATTCGGCAGGCATTTTTCCTTTCTACCCGGAATGGACGGAAAGATTTGAGATGTCTCGGTTGGGAGATAGTCCATGTAAGGTGGTCTAGTATTTTAGAAAAATGGGACGGTAGCATTCTGAAACAGCACTTTGATGGTTACTTCACAAAACGACCCGTTTTTGCTCTCGGAAAATGGCTTTTCTGTGCAACGAAAAGGAAAACTTCCTCCTGCAACATTGTTCTCCATCTCAATGTCCACATGCATGCATAATATGGGCATAACATCACAAACTATGCCACGATTCAGCACATAACATCGGTCATTTGGACCGAAATCCATGAAACCTCGAATATGATAAGTCATTTTGTGAAGGTTTTTTCGACACATGATCAATATACCAAGTCTGGTATTTTTCCTTGCAACAATGTCACATAATATGACACCACGCAAAGGATTTATATTGTTCGGATTTTTTTTGAATTTCTTATGCCTGTTTTGAATTTTCCCCTTTTTGAACCATGGTCGAACCAGCGTGCATGAAGATAGGGGACGAGCATCGTTGGAACTTGCATTGGATCTTTGAAGAAACCACATATTACGAGTCTAAAAATGATTTTTTCAAAAAATCACGGACGTTAGATCATGTACCTGTAGTACAAACCGGACCCACTTCCTACCGATTCGGCAGACATTTGTCATTTTTACCCGGGATGAATGGAAAGGTTTGATATGTCCCGGTTGGGAGATAGTCCATGTAAGGTGGTCTATTATTTTACAAAAATAGGACGGTAGCATTCTGAAACGGCATTTTGGTGGTTACTTTGCAAAACAACCCGTTTTTACGCTCGGAAAATGGCTTTTCCGTGCGACAAAAAGGAAAACTTCCTCCCGCAACATTGTTCTAATCTTAATGTCCACATGCATGCATAATATGGGCACATCATCAAAAACTATGCCGCGATTCAGCACATAACATCGGTCATTTAGACCGAAAGCCATGAAACCTCGAACATGATAGGTCATTTTGTGAAGGTTTTTTCAAGACATGATCAATATACCAAGTCTGGTATTTTTTCTTGCAACTATGTCACATAATATGACACCAAGAAAAGGATTTACATTGTTCAGTTTTTTTTTGAATTTCTTATGCCTGTTTTGAATTTTTCCCTTTTCGAACTATGGTCGAACCGGCGTGCATAACATCGGTCATTTGGACCGAAAGCCATGAAACCTCGAACATGATAGGTTCATCTTTAGTCCCGGTTGGAGAGATTTTGGCAGGCTGGGCCAGGAAGCACTAATGATAAGGGTGAGTGTCGACATTATGTCGTGCGACTTGTACCTTGTCCTGGATGGTGTCACCAACCGGGACTAAAGATGAACCTTTAGTCCCGGTTGGAGACACCAACCGGGACAAAACATGAGTCAGCACTAATAATAGGGGTGAGTGTCGACATTATGTCATGAGTATCGATACTATGCCGAGCTGCTTGTACTATAAATAGGCATCCGTGTCGACACCACTGTTTTTGTTGGTGCTCTTTTTATCTCGGGAGATCTTGTAGAATGTATTCTCATTTATTTCGTACCCTTGGAAATTCAATATAGTAGAAGATGGTGACGCGGCCAACAAGTATAGCTGATCTCCAACAGTGGTTTCATTCAAGAGATGTGTCTGCATCCAACCACCGAAATACTTCATGTGTTCATCTGTAATCCATGAGTCAGGCTTCCCCGGGTTTTTGGAGCGTACAATATTCTTGTGCTCCTCGATATATGGAGCTGCCAAAGTGGAATTATGTAGAACTGTGTAGTGTTCTTTAGTGAAATAATCCCCGTCCCTACATATCATTGCTTTCTTTCCCAGCGTGCCTTTTCCACTTAGTCTTCCCTCATGCCGCGAGTCAGAAACACCAATCGGCTTAAGGTTAGGAATAAAGTCAACACAAAACTCAATGACCTCCTCTGTTCCATATCCCTTGGAGATGCTTCCTTATGGTCTAGCACGGTTATGAACATATTTCTTTAAGACTCCCATGAACCTCTCAAAGGGGAACACATTGTGCAGAAATACAGGACCGAGAATGGCAATCTCTTCCACTAGGTGAACCAGGAAATGCGTCATAATATTGAAGAAGGATGGTGGGAACATCAACTCAAAACTAACAAGGCATTGTACCACATCCTTCTGTAACCTTGGCAGAATATCTGGATTGATTACCTTCTTATATATTGCATTGAGGAATGCACACAGCTTCACAATGGGTACTCGAACATTTTCCGGTAGAAGCCCCCTCAATGCAATCGGAAGCAACTGCGTCATAATCATGTGACAGTCATGAGACTTCAGGTTTTGGAACTTTTTCTCTGCCATATTTATTATCCCCTTTATATTAGATGAGAAGCCAGACGGCACCTTGATACTGTAAAGGACTTCAAAAAAGATTTCCTTCTCTGCTTTGGTAAGAGCATAGCTGGCACGACTTAAGTGACGCCCTTTATCCGTCTTGTTCTGTGTATGCATGTTCTTTGGGTCTTTCATAATTTGTTGGTCCTCCCGTGCTTATGGTGTATCTTTTGTCTTCTCATACACGCCTAGTAATCCTAGCAGGTTCACGCAAAGATTCTTCTTCGCGTGCATCACGTCGATTAAAGAGCGGACACATAGGACTTTCCAATATGGCAGCTCACAAAATATAGATTTCTTCTTCCACATGGATGCGTGTACTGTAGCGACGTCGTTCGGAATTGATTGACCGCCAGGACCCTTTCCAAAGATTACTTCTATGTTCTTGACCATACCAAATACATCATCACCAGCAGGGAGTTCAGGCTTCTTCCGGTGATCTGCCTCACCTTTGAAATATTTGCCTTTCTTTCTTACGGGATGATTGGTCGGAAGAAATCGTCGAATCGCCAGGTAAACAACCTTCTTGCATTTATGCAAATATGTACCTTCAGTCTTATCTAAACAGTGCGTGCATGCCTTATATCCCTTGTTTGTCTGTCCTGAAAGGTTACTAAGAGCAGGCCAATCATTGATGGTTACAAAAAGCAACCCTCGTAGGTCAAATGGCTCCTGTTTGTTCTTATCCCACGCATGTACACCTGGTTTGCCCCACAGCTGTAAGAGTTGTTCAACTAATGGCCTTAGGTACACATCAATGTCGTTGCCCGGTTGCTTCGGGCCTTGGATGAGCACTGACATCATAATTAACTTATGCTTCATGCACAACCAAGGAGGAAGGTTGTATATACAGAGTCACAGGCCAGGTGCTGTGACTGCAGCTCTGCTCCCAAAAAGGATTCATGCCATCCATACTTAGACGAAACCATAAGTTCCTTGCGTCACCTGCAAAGTCCGGGAAGTCTTTCTCAATTTTTCTCCACTGTGACCCATCAGCAGGGTGTCTCAACTTCCCATATTTCTTACGGTCTTCTTTGTGCCATCGCAACTTCCTGGCATGCTCTTTGTTTCTGAACATGCGTTTCAACCTTGGTATTATAGGAGCATACCACATAACCTTAGCAGGAACCCTCTTCCGGAGGGGCTCTCCCTCAATATCATCTGGGTCATCTTGTCTGATTTTATACCGCAATGCATTGCATACCGGACATTTATCTAAATTCTTATACTCCTTACCGCGGTAGAGGATGCAGTAATTAATGCATGCATATATCTTCTGCACATCTAATCATAGAGGACAGAGAGTCTTATTTGCTTCGTACGTACTCTCGGGAAGTTCGTTATGTTTTGAAAACTTTGGCTTCATTATTTTCAGCATCTTTTCAAATGAGGAGTCAGTTAGACCACACTCTGCCTTCCATCGCAGCAATACCAGTGTGGTACCGAGCTTTGTGTTGCCATCTTCGCAATTTGGGTACAACAACTTCTTGTGATCTTCTAACATGCACTCTAACTTTAACTTCTCATTTTCTGTTTCATAGTCTCTCTTTGCATCAGAAATGACCCTACCAAGTTCATCAGGGGGCTCATCTGATGCCCGTTCTTCACCTCCTTCCTCTTCATTGTATTCCATTGCAGTATCACAGTATTCAGGAAACATATGATGATAGTTGTTATCATCATCTTCTTCTTCACTATCTTCCATCATAACCCCTCTTTCCCCATGCTTGGTCCAACAATTATAGTTGGGCATGAAACCTTTCATAACCAGGTGGTCGCGAATGATTTTCGAGGAAGAGTACTCCTTGTTGTTCCGACATTGAACACATGGACAACGTATAAAACCATTCTCTTTGTTTGCCGTAGCCACATCGATAAATTTATCCACGCCTTTAATGTACCGGGTACACGCCGATCACCGTACATTCATTCCCGACTGTTCATCTACATCATATAATTAAGTTTATCAAAAATGGAACATCATAAATAGTGAAATAACCAATTCACATCAACACATGCATTGTATCAATGACAGAGAAAAGATAAGATTGCTAACCTCGATCGAGGGAAATAAAGAGGAGAAAGCTCAAGTGCGTCTCGGACACCTTCTATATTTTTGTTCTGTGAGAAATTGAACGGGATCATTCACTCAAACATTTCATCAAACACCTTGAATGCATGCATAGGAAAAAAAATAAACTAGCACACCTCTCATATCTTCCACCAAGAAAAAACAGAGGGAAGGCAGAGGACTGGGGCGTCGTATTTATAGAGGGCGAGATGATACGTCCCGGTTTGTAACACAAACTGGGACTAAAGGTTGGGCGCCAACCGGGACTAAATGTGTGTGCCAGGCCACGTGGTTGGCGCCCAACCTTTAGTCCCGGTTTGTGTTATAAACCGGGACGCATGCACCCCTACCAACCGGGATGCATGCCTTCGGCCACAGTGCCCGCTCGAACCGGGACACGTGCCAGCATTAGTCTCGGTTCGTGGCGCAACCGGGACTAATGTTGTTAGGGGGCGCGAACGGATAGCCTGTTTTCTACTAGTGGGTATAACCCATAGGGGTAGTAACATTTTACCTAGTTGATCTAAGGTATGTTGTTTATATAGCATAAAATTATATTTTTTATATTACATTCAACCTGAGACTAAAGGGGTTAACCGCTAAGTATTATCAAAAGTTTTGGGATATATTAAAGGAAGATATGATGGACATGTTTCTAAGTTTCATCAAGGGGAGTTGCCTCTATTTCAGGTAAACTTTGATACCATCATTCTTCTCCCCCAAAACAACATGCTACTCAAATTCAGTTGTACGCCCTATATATATGCTTATTGAACCTTAGCTTTAATTTTTATACAAAGGTTGGTACAAATCATATAACGGGATCGCTCATAGGGTACTTCGAACAACTCCAATGGATATTATGCCTGGTCGTCATATCCTAGAGGGGTAGTGGTACTTCATGGAACCAACCATGAACTTCACATGAAGAAAATAGATGTCGTTCTTCTAAACATAGATTTTAAGAAATCTTATGACAAGGTAAAATGATCATTTTTGCAGCAAGCATTGCATATGAAAGGATTTGATCCTAGTCGTGTGACTAGAACAATAATTTTTCAACCAAGGCAGTGTTGGCATAAAATTAAACAATGGCATAGGACATTATTTTGAACACACAAATATTTGATGCAAGGAGACCCTATATCTCCTATATTATTCAACATTATCAATCTTTATTGCTATAGAAAAATAAGATGGCCAAGCGGAACATGTAATACCGCAAGTGTAGGGAACAATTATAGTACTTCTCGGTGAATGACAAGTGTAGAACCCACCAGAAATTGAATGATTTGATACACAAGATTGGAAAATAATTAACAGTATAAGTTGCACGAGTTTATCTATTTTGATTGTTTGATGCTTAAGAGTAAAGTGCGGGTAAATTGTAATTCTTTAGAGATGACCCAATTTCTAAGTTGTAAGAGGACAAGCTATAGATTTCTTATAATGAGCAAGCATTGCCAAGGAGGCATGAATTCACTTAACATGTAGATTTCCACATAATCATGGTAAACATATTTTCATGTTTATTGCTAATGGACGTAGCTTAATCTAGGTGCACCAGCATAAACAAGGAACTACACCCGTAATAATTGATCTCAAGCCTATAACATGTGCAAGTAAGGAAGTTATTAAGACATGGATAGTCAACCATCGCCTAAAGTTTTAGTGTCCCTGGTCGGTAAAAATCACAGAATTAACCCAAAGTTGCAAAGAAATCACAGAATGACCTGCTTTTTTGAAGATATCACGATCTAACCTACTCGCATGACGCTTTACAAGAAAGCGTTAATGTCAGTAACACGACGCTCTTCTCAAAAGAGCCATGGTCCATTTAGCGCGCTGGTCAAAAACGCCATCGTTTGGTCCGACGTGGCGGTCAACCATGGCCACGGGACCATTTTTTTAGTTTAGCATTTTTGCAGGGGGCGCCATGCCAATATGCATGGCGTTTTTGCAGTGGGCGTCGTGCCTACATGCATATGCGTGAGCCCATAAAAATCTCTCTGTGAAAATTTCTAAGTCATGACCATGACGCTTTTGTCAAACGCGTCATGCTAGTGAGCATGGCGCTTTTGGCAAAAGCGTTATGCTAGTGACCCTGGCACTTTTGGCAAAAGCGTTATGCAACCATGGCGCGGGGTTACAGAGTTTTGTGCGCGATCCAAACAAATTCTCTCGAGAAAATTTGCTAAGTCATAAGCATGGCGCCCTGGGCAAAAACGCCATGCTAAAAAAGTGGGTCCGCGGGCACGGTTGACCGCCACGTCAGCCGAGAGTATGTCGTTTTTTACCAAAGCGTTATAGGTTGCATGACGCTTTTCGCGAGAGCGTCGTGCTACTAAGCATGGAGCTTTTCGGTAGAGCGTCATGCGAATAGGTTAGATTGTAAAATCTTTTTAAAAACAGGTTATTTTATGATTTCTTACCATAATGAGGTTAATTGCCTCCCTAGTCATGAACCCACTACGTCAACTCCAAGAACTAGGATGCAGTTTCGGTCAACTCCTGCCATCCCACCTCTCTTGCTTATTGTACGGTACGGTGCATATATGTGAGCCCATAAACGCACAAAAACATACAATCAATGTTCATGTTATCATTATAAAACAACAATAAAGTATAAAACTTGACCATGTACGCATATCATACTACATGAAAATCATGGATAATTCATCTTATACCCTCGGGAACATGCGGAACTATTCATTATAGAACGATAGAAAGGGGATTGGCGGAATATATTGGATGTATTATTGAGCCTCATGTGCGAGTATATATAGACGTACAAGGTTCATCTTGAAGTATAACTCAAGTTAGGCTAGAGTCCTAACTATCCTAACTACTACAATAACCGTATACGTACAATACTCTAACATCCCCCGCAGTCATAGCGGTAGCATCGTGAACGACTAGAACATCGCGTACGGTCAGACTGGATATAAATCGAAGTAGAACCAGTGAGCTGACATCCCCCCGTTGTATAAGCGGAAACGTCGTGGACGGTGTCGAGTCGTGGTAGCTTGGACTGTAGAGGAAGCTGATGATGCTCAAGCGAGGTGGTAGCCCTTGTGCCGATATCGAGAGAGCCAAGAGCGTGAGGCGGTGCCATGGTCGAGGTAGCCGTGCGAGGGGTCGCCATGGTCGACGTCGTGGTCGGGGATGTCGGTGTCGAGGTAGCCGCACGTGAAGCCGCATACTCATAGTGCACGATGAGGATGACGGAGACGCGTTGAGGCAGTCGTTGAGGATGTCGATACCAAATCTGATGCAGTCCGAGCCGTCGAGGACGAGGTGCGGCCATAGTTTTGCCAGAACTAGGCGCACGTCGAGGACGAACGCACACTCTGGTTTTGCCAGAACCGAGTATGCAAAGAAGAACTCGTCGTGACGCGGTCGAGGCAGTCGTAGAGGGGTTGATGCTAAAGAAGACGTTGTCGAAGCCGATGAAGACGAGGCGGCGATCTGAGCTTGCCAGACTCAGGAACACGTCGGTGACGAAGACACTCCCGGTGTTGCTAGTACTAGGCGTGCGGGGGCAGGGACCATCATGAACTTGTCACCATGTCAGAAAGACTAGCAGAGGAAGCCTCCAAAGCGGCAAAGGGAGAGATGCCGGCGCTATCGACGGTTATCAGAGTAGAGTAGAAGGTGGTGTAGTCGGGGATGAGGCGGTGACGCTAATGACGAAGTTGTTGTGGACGAAGACGTAGAAGGCGGCGAAAACAGCAGCGACCTGGGGTAGTCATGCTGGATGCCTGGAGTGGCGATGGGATAGTTGATAATGGCTCAGATCAATGTAGATCTTCGTCGGGAATCCCTAAGATGAATGTGTGATGAGCACATCAGGAAGTCTTCCCTCAGTAAGAAACCAAGGTTATCGAACCAGTAGGAGGAAGGAAACGAATCAAAGGTGTTGCTAGAAACTTGGAAATCTGCACAACACAAACTCAAGACTTTGCCCCAACGAACAGTGAGGTTGTCAATCTCACCGGTTTGCTGAAAACAAAGGATTAACTGTATGGTGTGGAAGATAATGGTGGTTTACAGAAAGTAAACAGTAACAGTGGAAGATGTATCAATGGTAAAGATTAGACCGGGTCCATAGTTCACTAGAGGTGTTCGATGATCCACAAGTATAGGGGGTGTATCGTAGTACTTTCGATAAATAGGAGTGTTGATCCCAACAAGGAGCAGAAGGTGTTGACTAGTGGTATGGAGCAGAAAATCTCTGTAAATACATAGCAAACGGATTTTTAGGGGTTCTCTGATAAAGCAAAGAAACAAAGTGCAAGTAATAAAGACAAGGAACAACTACAGCAAGTGCCTAATCCTTTCTTAGCAAAGGACAAGCCGGTGGAAATACTTATAAGGACCAAACGTTCTCGAGCATACATGGGAATACTGTCAAGTGCTTTCGCTTTAGATAGCTGAGTTGTCGTGGTATTGCCGATGAGTACGCCATGGAGGGGTCCTCATAGTGTGTGTTTAGAGACGTGGGTAAGGCAGACAGTTGACGGGTACGAGGTAACACAGCTTACCCAGGTTCAGATCCCACAACGGTGGAGGAATCCTACTCCTGCTATAAATCACTATAATGTCAATACGCCGAGTTATAGGGATCGGTTCGCTATGCGAGGTATGAGTTAATCGATGCCCTAAAGGCTCCCATAGGCCCGACTTATATAGTCGCCGGGTCCTAGGGTTACAGGAAAAGTCCTAGCCGGACAGGTTACAGAGATCTACACAATATACAATCAGTCTAACGTGTCTTGCTCTCCAAGGCTCCGGGTACGTCGATGACTCCTCCGTAGCCTTCCTTTATCTGGCACGGGCCTCCCTTTGGGATCCATCTAACTGGCCGCCCAGAAGGCCATGGGCCATGCTACCAACTGTGGGCCACCCGGGTTATCCGAATAGGAGACATGCTATGAGGATTCCCATATAGCATATCCCCAATAGTAGCCCCCGGAGAACTCCGAGATCTTGCGCCGTCTTGCCTCTTCAAGTTGAATGCTCCGTCTAGATGGATGTTGGCAAATCGTTAAGCAATATCTTGTAGTCCTCCCAAGAACCCTGCAATATTCTCCGTCTTCAACTTATAAGTCGGAGAACTGCTGAATCTTCCATCGTACTCTTCCGTAGACGGATTGGATCCGTCCATGCCAGAAAATTCCGATGTGATGGTTCACCTGCTAGTGACAGCTAGGATGACGTAGACATAGGTCAGCAACACCTCGTAACTCACACATGCAGAGAACACAATCATGTCCGTTTTTCCCGCGCGACGGATATGTACCGTTGGCGGCGACGGTTGTGAAGTTGGCGAAATTTCCGCGCACGCGCCCGCACACGTCGCCCACGCGCCGACCATTCGATCACCTTGCACGAATCTTGATGTTGAGGTTATAAATTACAACTATGGTGGATTTTTTACTTTTCACCTCATTCTTCCCCGGCGCCTTCGTCTTCATCCTACGAGCACCTCCTTAAGCCCTCCGCACGCACGCGAAAAACCCTAGCCTCCCAATCTCTCCAGTCACCTCTCTCCCCTTCCGATGGCGAGCAGCAGCACCAACCCGTCCATGGCGGCAGTGGCCGATGCTGCGGCGAAGCCGGCGAGCATCGTCCATGTGCCCCCAGAGGGCCTGGAGCTGCCCAGGTCCACGGTGGTTGAATCCAACGGTGTTAGAGCTGCTGGAAGAAGAGAGCGATTCCCACAAGGGGGATTGGTGTGACTCGGATATCACGGACAGTGATATCAAGGAGCTGGTCGTTGAAGGCTACCTCCCCGCGACGGAGGGGCTTGTCTGGAGGGCGGTGCCAGCCGGCAAGTTCACCCCTTCTCCCCAAGCCGGAGAGAAGGTGTACCTCAAAGCACAATTGGTATGCAGCGTTTCCCTTCCCATGTCCAATTTCTTCCTAGTTGTCCTCAACCATTACCAGGTTGAACCTCAGAACCTTTCCCCCAATAGCATCCTCGCGCTTAGCAACTACGCGGCGCTTTGTGTGGGTTACTTAGGGATTATGCCTAGGTTAGACTTGTTTATATACTTTTTCACCAACAAGAGGGAAGCCGGAGCGAGCAAGGACGAGCTCAGGAATTGTGGCACAATTAGCTTTAAGATCCGGCCTGGCCAGTGGTTCCCGGACATAGTCGGCCACGAGTCTTGTAAGAACTGGCAACTGACGTACTTCTATGGCCCAGATATTTCTCTGGCTAGCTGAGAAGCAATGTATTCGGACTTCGTCGATGGAGTCGCTGCCGAAGCCCCGACATGGAGATCCCAGGCCACCCTTCCCTCCGACAACAACGCTTCCCGCGCTATAAGGCAGATAGAGTGGTTCGTAGAGACGGGTCTGACCGGATTGGACCTAACAATGTGCTGGTTTGTTAGGCGGATCCAGCCTCTACAGCACCGCTCGAAGTTGATGCATGAATATACCAAGGAGAGGAAGGATAGCCTCCGCATCTCCGAGGAAAACTTCTCTAGCGACTCCGTCAAGCTCCGCCTCAAGGACATCGTCAAGGTGAAGGATAGGAAGCGTGGCTTCACCATCACCTACGACATGTTCGAGGAGGGCAAGTGCCCAGAGGTACCTGTTTATTTTCCGTGTATGACATTTGCTTCAGTTCTTCCGTCTTGCCTTTATCATCTCATCTAGCACTTTGTGATTTCACTTAACAGCTTAAGAGTCTAAAGGAGCACAACATGGCTGTCCAAATCTACGACCCAAAGATGAAGGAAGTAACTATCGTGTCCGACGATGATGTCCCATTGGCGCGAAAGCGGAAGAGATCCACCTCTGACACTGTCGACGGGGGCAAGAAGAAGAAGACGGAGGGTGGAGCCTCCAAGAAGACTACCGCCGCCCTGGAGGCGGAGAAGAGAAAGATCACCGGGATCCCTTTGACCAAAGCACCCACCGTTGTGTAAGTCTCTCATCCTCTAACATTGTCCATTGCTCGTCTTATTCATGTACTTATACTTTTTGCACGTTTCAGGAAGAAGGCCAGTATCAGGTTGAAGAAGACCTCCAAAACCTTGGGGGCTTCGAAAAACATTAAAGACATGCTGCATCGTGATGTGTCCCACCATGCATCTCCCGCCATCGCCCCTGTAACTCCCAGCGCCCAGCCTACACCTGCTCTGACAAGCACTCCGGCTAAGGATGCATCTGGCCCTTCCGCCATGGAAGTGGACTCAGTTGCCTCCACAGATCTCGTCGTTGTCGGTGAACAGGCGACGCAAGAATGCACGGTAACCAAAATGGCTGAAGCTTTGGCTAAGGATGCCATCGGTAGCGGAAAGGCGATGTTGGTGGGTGGAACGTCTGTTGAAGGCGGTGCCTTTGCACCCAGGATAACCACAGAGCTCCCGAAGATAGTCTACCCGGCGCTTACGCCGAGTAGCTCCACTCTGGCTCCTGGTGCAACGCCGACATCTCCAACCTGCGGCCTTGAGGAGATTCTCCGACAAGCAGATATCTTACGAGGAAACAGCCTTTCCTTTAGAATGTTGTTTTCCGAGAGCGCCACCAATCTCAAGATCATCGCACTTGTAAGTTTTATTTGCCTTTTGCATTTCATATGAGTATCCCACTGTAGCCCCCGAGGATTTAGACGGAAAACCATAGGTCTTTGCATCTGAATGCTCTAAGAGTGACTAAGCTAGAAAACTTCTCACTGTAGCCCCCAAGTATATAGTTTTAATGAATTATTCTGACTAGATACTTTCAGAGTAGCATACGCGTGTTTGTAAACTTCAATACTGTAGCCCCCAAGCCTCTAGTTGTAACTGAATTAGTTCCGACTAGATGCTTAAAGAAAGATTAAGCATATGACTGAGTTTAAAAACTTTATACTGTAGCCCCCAAGCTTCTACTTGAAAACTGAATGAGTTCCGACTAGATGCTTAAAGAAAGACTAAAGCATATTGCCAAGTTTAAAACTTTCACTATAGCCCCCAAGACTCTAGGTGGATAGTTATCCGACTAGATGCTCCAAGTAGACTAAGTGATTTTGATCTTCTTTCCACAAAATGAAAATGCTCGAAGAGGTGTCGCCAATGAGAAGTTCCACAAGATGCGTGTGGAGTTGGAAGCTGAAAAGGGTAAAACTACCTTCTTGAAGGATCAAATAACCAAGAGCAAGAGTCTTTTTTTCCTTTCATTTTCGTACTCCGACTTGGTCTTGTGCCAGCACTCTCCGATTACTCACTGTGTATTGTCATTTCTCCGACTTGCAGAAACCATTGCCAAGGCCAAGGATATTGTTGAGCAATCCAAGCACATTGAGTTGCTGGATAGCAAAAACAAAATCCTTAAACAAGAGAGAAAAGATACGCTGAAGATGCACGAGGACTCTATGAAGGCCCTGCAGGAGTCCGCCAACACGGAGATGAACCACTTGAAGGAGGAGATTGCAATGCTGAAAGAGCAGAAGAAAGCTGCCGATGTGCAAAATCAGCGCAATCTTGAAGCATACAAGATCCTCCGACAAGAACGGGACTCCATGGCGGAGACGCTCCAGGAAGCTGAGGCGAGCATCTTTGGTAAGTGAATCTCCGTCTTGTACTACTGTAAGTCAGGTACTTTGAAATTTTATGTTATTGAACTCATGTGCTCCCTTGTAGGAATTGTAGATCCTATTGGTTTAACCTAATCGCCTCCTCCGCCTAAAGAATGCATGGTCCTCGCCGGCAACTTTATTAGCACCGCCATCAGGCAGGCCAAAGAGATAGCCAAGCCCCTCCAGATCAATATCAAAGCGGTGGATTCCGTGATGAAGTTCTCGGAGATCCCGCGCCAATCCCCCGAGCGTATTTTAAGCTGGAAAGCTTCATGTACACGGGCTGGTGCAAGGATGGCACTATCGATGGTCAAGGCGCACTATGAAGATGCCGACATCAACGTGGTAACCTCAGGTCTTCCCAACGTAGATGATGACGGTCAGAAGATTGACCATAAGGCTATCTGGTCATCTCTTGCGCGCTATGACACTAGGGTTGCCGAGTTGGTCGACCACAACGTCTTCGTGCCGCTCGAGATCATTGACGGCGATCATCAAGGCTCCTCCGAGTCCCTCAACACCATCGACTTCGAAGAGGATGGCTCTCCTGCTGCCGACGACGCTGCTTCCAAGTCTCCTGCGCCAGAGGAATGAAAAAACAACATGTAATATTTTTTTCCTCTTGAGTTTGTGTATGCGGAAAAAATATTCTGTTAACTTAAGGCAGCAAAAACAATAGTTGTAATTTCCTGATACTCAAGAACTGGTTCCAGCATGTAATTATTTTTTAAGCAAGTGTTGTCTTATCCATTACTCTGGTTTTTATGCTTGAACTTTCGTGAGCCGGAAGACTCGTAGTCGGAACCATGCGCTCAGGTGATGATGCCCAATGGCACCGTCAAAAACCTAAGCACAAAATCGCTGACAACAAGTACTAAAAGTCACTACTCCAGAATCCACATAAAAACAACAAAGAACGTGTAGACCAGAAAACTTAAGCTAACGCCCGTAGGCGGAATTTTCACAAGTGCAAATGCAAAGCTTGTGCATAAAGGTTTTATACGATCCAAAAAATGAACACTAAAGGAGGTAAAAGACTCAGAAAAATGAGTGAACCAGAGAGATTTATTTCATTGATCATATAAGAGGTACATAGTAGATAAAAAATATGCTAAGTGTAAAATGTATGTAGCTATGCTATGTTTCATGGCCAATCAAGCTCCGGGTATTCATCATCCAGGTAACGTCGCTTACGCTTATGATCTTCGTTGGGTCTATCCTCAAGTTCACGATTGTCAACAAGGTAGTAAGACCCATTGAGCAGCGCCTTGCTTATGATGAACAGTCCTTCCCATGGCAGGGATAATTTATGTGACTTCTTCTGCTTAAGTCGGAGCACCAGATCCCCCTCTTTAAACGAGCGATGACGAACGCGGCGACTATGGTAGCTATGTAGCTTCTGCTGGTAGATGGCGGATCTTTGGCATGCCAAAATGCGCTCTTCCTCGAGAAGGTCCACATCTAGGCATCTAGATTCTTCAGCGTCATCTTCGTCGTAGGAAGCAACTCTTGGTGGATCGTGAAGGATGTCGGAAGGCAGGGTGGCTTCTGCTCCATATACCATGAAGTAAGGGGTGTAGCCGGTAGATCTGTTGGGTGTAGTTCGTAAACTCCACAGCATAGATGGCAATTCTTCGGCCCAAGCTCCAGCTGCTCTATGTAGTGGTGCTTCTAGACGTGGCTTGATTCCATGCAGAATTAGTCCATTGGCTCGCTCAACTTGTCCATTGAACTGTGGGTGTGCCACAGACGCTAGGTCAAGTCGGATGCCCTTGTCCCAACAATAAGCTTCTACTTCTCCGAGTGAAAAGTTGTTGCCATTGTCGGTGATGATGCTATGTGGGAGACCAAATCTCACCACTAGATCTCGGGCAAACCTAAGGGCAATTGCCCCATCAAGCTTTCTGATGGGTTTAGCTTCTATCCATTTGGTGAATTTATCAACTGCTACTAGCAGATGCGTAAACTCACATGGTGCCGTCTGTAATGGACCAAACATGTCTAGCCCCTAGACTACGAACGGCCAAGTTATTGGTATTGTTCGCAATTCTTCAGCTGGAACATGGGGTTGTCGGGCATAATACTGGCATCTCATGCATGTCTCAACCAGTTTGTCGGCGTCCGCCTTCGTGGTCAGCCAGTAGAATCCTTGCCGGAAGGCTTTGGAGACCAATGATCGAGGAGCGGCGTGATGCCCGCAATCTCCGAGATGGATCTCACGTAGGATTTCAATACCTTCTTGCAGGGAAACACACTTAAGGTATACACCAGTGGTGCTTCTTTTGTAGAGCTGTCCATTGATTATGGTATAGCCCTTTGCTTGACGTACTATTTGCCGTATTTCAACTTCGTCATCGGGTAAAATTCCATGTACGAGATATTCCATGAACGGTTGTGTCCAAGACGGAGGGACATTTGTCACTGTGTGAACGAAAGAGTCAACTATATCCGGGTTGTCGATGTCCGCTCCCTTCACGGATGGTGTCCGTAGATGCTCCAAGAAAACACCAGGCAAAATTCGTTTTTGCCCTGATCCAAGTTTAGATAGTAGATCAGCCGCCCCGTTTTGCTCCCTAGGCACATACTTGACTTCGTAGCCCAAGAAGCTCTTGGCTATCTCATCCACTTCGTCTCGATATGTCGCCATCATAGGGTTCCACGCATTCCAGGTGCCAGCCACCTTCTGGGAAACCAAGTCGGAATCTCCACAGCAAACTATGCGTTTGATGCCAATATCCTTGGATACGCATAGTCCGTGAATGAGTGCTTCATACTCCGTCATGTTGTTCGTATCCTCGAAGTGGATCTGCAGAACGTAGTGTAGCTTCTCCCCAGTTGGTGAATGTAGCAGTACACCAGCTCCCGAGCCATTGAGTAGCTTTGATCCGTCAAAGTGCAAAACCCAGTACTCCGGTTCCAACATAGGGGTAGCATCTGGTATCTCTGTCCAATCTGCGATAAAATCCGCCAAAGCCTGTGACTTGATAGCGTCGTGTCACTTGTAGGTGATCTCGAAGGTGGCAAGCTCAATGCCCCACTTCACGACCCTTCTTGTAGCATCGCTGTTGTTGATGATGTCGGACAGTGGAGCCTTGCTCACCACTGTGATATGCTCCTGGAAGTAGTGCCTTAGCTTCCGAGAAGCAAGGAACACTCCATAAGCTATCTTCTGGTAGTGCAGGTAACACTTCTTGGACTATGTCAAGACCTCGCTTACATATTAAACTGGTTGTTGAACTCCTACTCATGCCCTGGTTTTTTCCGCTCTACCACGACGACGATGCTGATTACCCAGTTGGTGGCCGCCATGTAGATTAACATAGGCTCCCCAGGCTCGGGTGCTTCAAGGATAGGCACCAAGGATAATGTCTCCTTTAGCTGCTTCAGTGTTGCATCTGCCTCGTCCGTCCATGTAAATTTGTCTGCCTTCTTCAACAACTTGTATAGTGGCAGAGCCTTCTCTCCAAGTCGACTAACGAACCGACTAACCGCTGCAACGCAACCTATTAGCCGTTGAATGTCCTTCAGGCATGTCGGATGGTTTATGTTTAGGATTGCCTTGATCTTCTCCGGGTTCACCTCGATTCCACGCTTGGAAACAATGAAGCCCAACAATTTCCCGGCTGGAACCCCAAAGACGCACTTCTTAGGGTTAAGCATCATGTTGTATTTCCGGAGATTATCAAAGGTTTCTTTTAAGTCAGAGATTAAGTCGTTTGAATTTTTAGACATCACCACTATATCGTCAACATAGGCGTGAACGTTCCGACCAATTTGATCGTGTAGGCAACGCTGCATTGTCCGCTGGTATGTAGCACGTGTGTTCTTCAGCCCAAAGGGCATCATGACATAGCAAAACGTGTCATAAGGTGTGGTGAACGAAGTGGCCAATTGGTCCGACTTCCTCATCTTAATCTGGTGGTATCCTGAGTATGCATCGAGAAAACAAAAAAGTTCCAAGCCAGCCGTCGAGTCAATGACTTGGTTAATGCGAGGTAAAGCAAACGGATCTTTGGGACACGCTTTGTTCAAGCCGGTGTAATCAACGCACATTCTTAATTCTTTGGTTCCCTTTTTGGGTACAAGTACAGGATTGGCCACCCATTGGGTGTGAAGGACTTCTCGGATAAAACTAGCCTTAAGTAACCTAGCTATTTATTTGCCTATGGCGCGTCTCTTCTCGTCTCCGAAGCATCGTAGAGGTTGTTTCACCGGTTTGCATTTTGGATCAATATTCAAGCTATGCTCGGCAAGTTCCCTAGGTACAACTTTCATGTTGGTAGGTTGCCAGGAAAAGATGTCCCTATTCTCATAGAGGAACTCGACGAGCACGCTTTCCTATTTGGGATCCAGGTTCGTCCCAATGGCGGTGGTCTTGGAGGCATCGCCTACCATAAGTTCCACCGGCTTGGTTTCGATGGCGGCCTTGAAAGCTGGGGCGGAGTCAAAAATCTGCTTCTTCGACGTCGGCATCTCCGAGGCATCGACCTTGCTCTGGATCTCCTTAAATTCTTTGCTGTAGAGGACAGCTTCCGCAAAGGTGTGGCACCCCGCAAAACCACTACTAGAAAATCGCGTTGTTTTTGTGCATCGCATCATCATGACTGCATGCTCATGTCATCATGCCGCATTGCATTTGAGCATCGTCATGTCATCATGCATTTGTTTGTCGAAACCTATTTTCTAAAAGCCTAGTTTGGTTCTCTAAATAGTCCCCGTCTCTATTTCAAACTAAAGCGCCGGTCTTTTCCGGGTCTTTTACTTGTCTAAAAACTATTTACAAAAGTTTATTTTAAATTAAATATAAACTTATATTATTTTTGGGAGCCAGCCTGCCAGGCCCGAAAGCCTAGCCGGCCACCTCCAGATAAAAATTTACCTACCCCATAAACAACCAAACCTTTTATACCAAATAACCTACCCAGTCCTATTCTACCCCAGCCCCTCCACCTCACCTGCACCAATCGGTGCACGCCACCTCACCCTCTCCACATCACCCTGCCAACCCCAGCCCGCCACCTCAGCCGGCCGCCCCTCCCCCTGGCCAGCCTGGCCACTTCCACCCCGCCAGCCTCTCTCCTGCCCCTCTCCATGTGCAAACGGTCCCACCTGCTGGCCCCTGCCCGCCACCCCACCTGCTGGACACACACACCACACACGCCACGCACGCTCCCTCCCCCTGGTCAAAGCCCGCCTGCACCCTGGCCCCACCTCCTGCCCCACTCGCCCGCGTCCTCTCCCCATCCTCTCTCTTCCCGCACGCCTCCGGTCGCCCGCTCCTCTCCACGCCCGCTCCGACCCGCCCTGGCCCACCACCTCTCACTCCATGTCCTCCTTCATCCTCAGCCGCCAGCGCCGCCGTCGGACTCCCTCTCTTCCTGCGGCCTCGCCTCTCTGGCTCCCTCACCTTTTAGCTGCGCCACCGCCGCCGCCTGTCCTCTCCTCGGTGTCCCGCCGTCGGCGCCCCCTCGTCCCTCCTCCCCGGCCGCCATGCCCGCCGTCGAGGCCCACCTCTCCAGCGCGCCCCACCGCTCCTCCCCTCCCGGCTCCGCCCTGCACCGCCGCCTCGCGTCGTCGGGCCAGAGCTCGCCGCTCCCTCCTGCCGGTCAACATCCCGGAGCCACGGAGGCTCGGCCCTGTCTCGCGTCGACCACCACCGAGCGCCGCGGCCCTGTCCCTGCTCGCTGCTCTGCCGTCTCTTCTCGACAGCGAAGTCTTCGCCACCGCCACCCACCAGGCTCGCCCGCCGCCCGACCTCGCCGAGCCTCCTCTCTCTGATGCCGGGACCCCCGCCGCCGTGCTCCCTGTGCCTCGTCGTCGGGCGCTTCCCCGCCGTCGCCCTGCCAGCCGCTGCCCTCCCTCCGCTCGACCCCGCGACCGCGCCTCACCAAGCCATCGCCGCAGTGGTGCTCCGTCCAGCGCCGACACCACCTCTTTGGGCCCCACCGTCACCCTGGTTTCGTTCAAGCCTGTAGCTGTAACCGTTGGCCTCAGGACGTGTGGACCGGTTGTATCTGAAATATCCGATGTCGCCATGTTGTTGTCCAAGATACCAACACCCACAAGGTTTTCCTCGGTGGCAAGACCGTCGTGAATCGTCAAGTTCGTCAACTGACAACGCCACTCAAGCCCGACACCGACCCTCGAGAACTTCATCACGGAACACCAAGATTTCCTCCCCGGAACCGCCATGACATCCGTCACGGATCCGGTGCCCGAGAACACGGAACGACAAGATCACCCACGCGGACTCGAGTACCCCGATGCCCCGAGGGCCCGAAGACCCCCATACCCGAAGCCAAGGTCTTCAATCGGATCCGAGGACACCGAGACCCCGGTGCGACAAGTACTCCTTCCCGGACGCCAAGTTCGCCGAGAACCCGGATGCGACAAGATCTACTCTGTTGTCCGAGAATGTTTCTGCCGAGACAGATCCCGTCAAACCCTGAGTCCGACCCCGAACCCCTCGGAGCCCAAGATCGCCGAACCCTAATGTGATCCCCTAACCGACACCCTATATTTTATAATATATGACATTATGAAATGTGCATGTAAATCATTCATACTCGCATGCATATCATTTGGTTTGGGGGACTTATGCTGATTCACCTCATAATTAAATATGGGGCCCATATGCGGACAATCTAGTCTTAAATTGGTCCCATATAAATTTGTGTAGCGCACCGGTGATATATTTTGCCATGTTAAGACAACATTTAAATTGCAGGGTAGCTAAACAACATGAACCTATCAATTAATTGTCGGGACCTCGGTTCCGCTTAATATGACCTAATTGCATTGCAGCTTTGCCATGTCATACATCATACATGCATCATGCCCGATCTTTTGCTGTAGTATTAAATAGTGCATCCGGTGTTTATTCTAGTGTTTTGCTTCTTCGCGGATAAGGCCGTTGAGTTGATGCGAGTGTCGACCCGATCTTCGGTTGAACCTTCGGCAATGTTTTCAGGCGAGCACCTCCCCCCATTTCTACCTATCTTACTTTTATAGTATTTATTCCCTCCTGTTGATCTATTGCTATCCGTGTTGCGATGCTCTAGTTTTCGTACCCAAGATATCCCTTGCAGCCTTATATTGCCTTGGACACATCCTATTACCCGTTGTTTGGTAGATAGTTGGACTTGCGCGTCGTAGTCGCTTGCTCAAGTGCCGTTGCGTGTCGCCAAGTACCACAGTTGTTGGAGTATTGTCGTATGCTTAATGTTGGAGATGATCATGGATTTAATTATCTTTTACTTCAATTATTGTTTAATAACTAAAATTGAAGTAGGTAAATGCAGAGGCACAGGTGGGAAATAGATGTTATTTGGTTGTTAACCGTCCACTTGTGTCCCGTAGGACCCCGAGTTCTTGACACCTGTTCCGAGATCGAGCGCGCTAACCACATGTGGGATGTATGGGCACCCCATCGATTTAGTACCTGATTTCGAAGTACTGTACTGGGGGCCACAATTAGTTTGGGGCTTTATTACGATTCTGTACTTATGCCATGCTTTACTGCTTTATTTAAATTGTGCGAGGAGCACCTGTACTGTTTAGGATCGGGACACGATTTCGCGGTATCGACAAGCCCGAGTTTTCGGGTTCCCAGTCGTTTACAGCCGTCCACCCAAACCCTGAGTCCGTCTCGGAGACCGGCCGACTTCGTTGCGGGTGTACTTAGTGGGGTGGCCCCCCGTGCTTGCTTTGGGTCTGGGAAACTTCATGACTTAGGCCCCGCCGACATACCGATGGGTGTATGTTAATTGATCTGGCAAAAAGGGTCGAAGTGCGTGTGGATACTTTGGTGCACCCCTGCAGGGTTAAATCTTTTCGAGAAGCCGTGTCCGCGGTTATGGACGACTTGGAGCACAGTTCTCGATCATAGACAACTATAACTAAAGTTTACTATTATAAATTGACTTGTATCCGATATGACTAGTAATCAGCTTCACTGCAACGGAATGGCTAACTAAAAGTACCAACAACTGCTGGGTTTTGGGGTTATCTCATGCTATATGTATCTGACTAGTAAGTGTCGCAACTACAACGGAATGGTTAACTAAAACTGCCCACTGCTTATTATATCAGTATGACTCATGCCATCTTTATTTGTCTAGTAATTGCTGCAACTATAACGGAATGAGTAAAACTGCCAACTGTGTGCGTTCCTCGGTTGACTTCCTCGTTTGGTCTCGAGGGGAAATACCAGGATGGGTATGTTTGGTGGTAGTATCAGGTTGGTTCCGAATAGGTCTTTCTTACCCCTCTCTGATAGCCGCTAGTTGTATCGAGTCTCTATAGGTTGTTTAGTGCATGCCGCGCTGCCGCTTCAGTCCACCATACCTATGTAGGCGAGGAACGCCGAATTCTAGTCTCGCCGTGTACTGGCCTCAGTACTGACGCTCCTCTTTTTTCTTTGCCCTTTGTCGGCACCCCTTTTGTTTAAGCATGTTTGAGATCGACGTCGTTAGCAGGGTTACCCTTCCGACTTGTCCTGGGCAGGGTTATGGACGCCATTGGTTATTCTTCAGGGCTCTTAGCCCCATTTGCATCTTGTCCGTAGCTGGACGCTCTATCATTTTCAAGGTGATTGGATCTTTGTTCTGTATATCTGTATTCTTGACTCATGGAGTCGTGTTGTATATATATCTGTTATGTGGGTCCCATCGAGGACTGTTGTGTAATGTTATTACTTCGTTTTCCACCCGCACACAAGTGCCTGGTGGGCACCTTTGAATCGTTTCTATGCGGGTTTGGCGGGTTTCGCTGAAAACTTGCATAGGGCCGATTCTGAGGGTGTTACAAAAGGCTGCTTCTCCAATATCGCAGTCCCTTGCCTTAGTAAAGCTTTCGGATATGGTGATGACACAGTTTGGTCCGGGTATCTTGATCTTGTTGTAGATGAAGCATGGCTTGGCCATGAAGGCGTGGAAGATGTCGGGGCTGAATATGACGTGTACACGATCTTGAAGGGGAGCACCTCAAAGGTCATGCACCCTTGGCGGTAATTATTAACATCGCCAAAAGCGACCTGAAGCGTGATGCACCCAAGGGACCGAGCCTCCCCACCGGGAACTACGCCGTTGAAGATGGTGCTGGTCCGCCTTAGGTTAACAGAGCGTTTGGATTCTTGGATTTATCGTGTCATTAGTCTAGGATTTACCCTTTTAACCATAGGTATTCTTTGTGGAGCGGTATGGGCTAATGAGGCGTGGGGATTCTATTGGAATTGGGATCCTAAGGAAACTTGGACATTTATTACCTTGACCATATTTGCAATTTATTTACATAGTAGAACAAATCCAAATTGGAAGGGTACGAATTCGGCAGCCTCCGTAAGTTCATCTTGTGCAGTGTATCCAGGTACATGATGTTGATGCTGCTTCCACTATCCACCATACATTTGGTGAACTCATTGCCGTCAATCAGGGGGTTGATGACCATGGCGTACTGGTTCTCCGTAGGGATGAGATCTGGGTGATCCTTCCTGTCCCAAGTAACTGGAATCTCCGACCAGCGTAGGTACTGGGGAACTGGGGGTAGAGTGGCCATCAATATCCTCATAGAGGTCTTCTGTTGTCGGACAGTAGGGGTGCCAAGGAAAGTGTGGAAAATGGCCGCCTTCTTTTCAAAGGGGTTCTTGCCCTTGCCATCGCTCTTGACGGCGTGCTTGGGGTCAACATCCTCATCCATGTCACTTGAATCCTTGGACTCCTCTTCCTTCTTCTTCCCCTTGCCCTTGCCTCGCGGTCTGTTTTTCCGACTTTGCTTGTAGCTGGACTTTGGGTCCTCCTTGAGATCGTTGACGAACTTGCAATGGAGATTGGTGAGAGTGGCTTTGCCATTGGCGTCGAGGTGTACGAGGCATGACATATCACGGTACTCCTCATAGGTTTGGGAAACACGAAGCGCTGCCGAGGTAGTTTTACTGCCTCGCTGCTGCCCTCAACCAGCTCCCTGTCCTCGGCCACGCTGTCCGCCATCACCTCGTCCTGCAAATGTCATAGCGACCATGTTAGAGGTTTGCTTTTCTTCTGGCAGGTTCTTCCGCTTCGTGCTGCTGTTCCTCCGAGCTTGAGTTGGAACGACCGTTGCCGGTAGGGAGCCGCGAGCATCGTCATCAGCAGCTGCGAACTCACTGGCTAGCTGAATCATCTGGTTGAGATCTAGCTGGTGGTTGTCCTGCAGGTGCTTCAACTTATGTCGGAGCAACGTGCCCCTTTCCAACCCATCAATGAAGGTGGCCATGGCAGTTTGAGCGTGCACTCCTGTGCAGGAAATCTTCATATCCAGCCAGCAAGAGAGGTAGGCGCGAGATGTCTCATCTTTCTCCTGCATGCATTGCTGTAGATCGCCAACAGTGCAGGGACGTTTGTACGTACCCTCGAAGTTTTTGGTGAACGCTTCTTGCATGTCCAACCAATTGCAGATGGATCTCTCCGGCAAGTCATCAATCCATTGCCGGGTCATGCCCGCCAACATCAATGGGAGGTACTTGATGGCGACGTTGGGGTTACCCCCCGGCGATTTCTACCGCGTTGCCATAATCCTGCAACCATGTAGCTGGCTTGGTCTTGTCGTCATAGGGCTTGATGGTCTTGTCAATCCGGAAACCTTTGGGGTAAGTTGCGGACCTTATCACAGGTCCAAAGCAACGTGGTCCCAGGGATGGTCCTTCCCGGGCCTCGTGGATCTTGTCCAGACATGAACGTGCATTGTATGGCTCCGGGCTTCTTTTCTTCTTCTTTCCATCAGGGGATGGGCTGCGTGAATGACGCGGGCCTCCTCCGCCATGGTGGCTGCTAGGTGGCGACAGAGGCAGAGGTGGCGGTGGGTTAGCCTTCTTGTTGTTACCCTCCTGCGATGCCTCACGCTTGTCGCGGTTGCTTGTCGGACGCGGAGGGTCATGGCGCGACCTGCTCTTGTGTCCTTGGTTGCGCTCCCATCATGACGGGTCTGCTCCGCGTTGTTGCGAATCACGATGCCGCTCTGCCTTGGCGGGGGAATATCCGTACGACGGTGATCCTTGGGGTCTTTGCAATGTCGGGGAGGGCGGGGCAGTGGAGATGGGCGACAAGGTTGAGCCTTGCCTCCATGGTCGGAGGATATGGTGATAGCGTCCTTCCGGTTGCGCGCATCCCTCCGTCTTCGTTCAGATGAACCTGTCTGGGACCCGACATCAAGAGGAGATCGATCCCTTGGTGGCATATGCTGGCTAGACTGGCAAAACGCTGGGTCAGACTCAAGCCTCTGAGAGGTGGCCTTTTCCTGTTGTTTCACCGCCTTGGCCACAAGGTCATAGACCTGATCCACAACTGCGTGTGATCTATCCTGTTCCAGAAGGGTCTTAGCGATGGCGAGGTTGAGAAGAGGAGTGGGCATCACCTTCCTGCCTTCACTGTTAATGTATGGATTGGCTTGTGCCGGCTTCGAGGGAGCCCATCCTATGTTTCGCCGCACACCAGGATCGGTGATGACGCGAGCCGAAGCTTTCTTAGACTTCTGCTGATGTAGCAGAGTCTTGTACTCGGCCTCCATGGCTCTAGCTTTCTCTATTGACTTCTGCGCGTTGGCCAGATCTTGATCCAGCTTAGCGCCTTGCTCCACGATGTCCTGCGCTTCCTCCAGCAGCTGCTGGCGCTTCTCGTCAAGATGGACTACATTGCGAATATGAGCCATGGTCATGGGCTTGACGAGGAGATTGCCGTACATCACTCTATCATCTGGAGTGACTTGGGCAGCAGCATCTGTAGATACCGGAGGTGGCGGGTTTGCTGTGTTGTTGTTGATCGGACCTGTGCTGAGTTCCTGCGGCTGCTGCACTGGGTTAGGCGGAGGGGGCATGACCTTTGCGCGATCATTGTCGGCAGCAACAGGTGGTTCCTTCCCCTTGTCCAGCGCTGTAGGCGGAGCTCGTCCAGGTTGATCTTGATCCATCGTTGTTCCAATGGTGACGAACACCTCTCGGGACGTGATGGTGTTGTTGGCCTACTCGTCGCGCTTGTAATCCTCCTCCATATCCTGCATGGCAGAGTCTAGCTCCTCCGGGCTGAAGTCTATCTCCTTCGAGTCAACGCTAATGTCGGCATAGAGAGCGTAAGCACAGAGTCAGAGGGTGTCGAGGCTTCCTCGATGACGGGTCGTGGAGGTGCAATAGCAGCAACGATGACTGGAGGTGGTGGTGCCGCTGCAGCGATGACGACCGGAGGCGGTGGTGGCGGTGGCGGTGGCTGAGGCAGAGGGGCTCCGCCAATTAGCGCAAGATCTGTCTGAGCTTCCTCCTCAGCCTCCGCGTAGTTGTTGACGGTGTTCACCATGCTTTCAAAAGTGAGGCGTCCTGAAGTCTGTTGCCACCTTAGCGTATGCCGGAGAAGCGTACCTTGGTCCAGTCCTTCCACAAAGTGATACATAGCATCACCATTGGGGTAATGAGCCAGATCAACCCTTTATACGGAGCCACCTGGCAAGGTAATCACGGGGGTTTTCTCCCTCTCTCTGAATGCAACGCGCCAGGTCGAAGATGGTCACCACTCCGACGAACTTGGATCTCTGCTCTCTAGATGGCGGACTTGCAGCAATCTTCCACCATTATATCCTGCACAGGGGTGGTTTGGGTGGGCCTTGAATTTTTCCGATCTTTGTCGGCAAACTTTGAAGAGAGATCTGACATCGGTCCTTCCGCGAACGTATCCTGCCCATAGGCGGTCCATGCGGGTCTTGACGGATCTCCTCCGACTCCTAGGCAACTAGTGCCCGAGTCGGTTTCGCCGATGAAGAGGTGGATGTCTCCGATGGGGACGATCGAGCATCGTGTAGGGTTCGTCTTCGCCGGGATCCAGAACTCGTCAGGAGGGACGATCGGAATGTTGCCGGAGAACAGAAAGTGATCGATGGCTACGGTTTTGCCAATTCCCGTGAAGATTTTGGACCTTGCCTGCTGTAGAGCCTGAAGTGCCTCTCGCCCCATGGTGGGCGCCAACTATCGTGGTATTGCCGACGAGTACGCCATGGAGGGGTCCTCACAGTGCGTATTTAGAGACATGGGGTAAGGCGGATGGTTGACGGGTACGAGGTAACATAGCTTACCTAGTTTCAGATCCCACAACGGTGGCGGAATCCTACTCCTGCTATAAATCACTATAATGGCAATACGTCGAGTTACAGGGATCGATTCACTATGCGAGGTATGAGTTAATTGATGCCCTAAAGGCTCCCATAGGCCCGACTTATATAGTCGCCGGGTCCTAGGGTTACAGGGAAAGTCCTAGCTGGACAGGTTACAGAGATCTACACAATATACAATCAGTCTAACGTGTCTTGCTCTCCAGGGCTCCGGGTACGTCGGTGACTCCTCCGTAGCCTTCCTTTATCCGGCATGGGCCTCCCTTCTGGATCCATCTAACTGGCCGCCCAGCAGGCCATGGGCCATGCTACCAACTGTGGGCCA
Organism: Avena atlantica; assembly: GCA_910589765.1. Classification (NCBI taxonomy): domain Eukaryota; kingdom Viridiplantae; phylum Streptophyta; class Magnoliopsida; order Poales; family Poaceae; genus Avena; species Avena atlantica. The sequence continues at coordinate 442,950,497 of OU342739.1, forward strand.
CCCGGGTTATCCGTATAGGATACATGCTATGAGGATACCTGTAACATCCCAGCATTTAGGAACCTAACGAAGGGTAGAGTTAGGATTATGTATTGTTGCATGTATCTATTTGTGAAAAAGTGGGTAAAATTCTCGCCAAATAAAATCTTAAGTGATCAATGTTTCTTTCTTACTTTAAGATTAGGTTTAGACTTAAAGGAGGATTGTATAAAAACTTTGATGTGATCTTAAAAGAATTATGTGTGTTTTGAAATGGGTGTGAATTTAAAAACTTAAGTGTTTGAATAATAATATAAAAGATTTAGATAGAAGATTTGAGTCTTAAAATTAATTAAGATATAGGCAGTATAACTTAAATCTCAAAACAATATAAATTATGAAAATTATTTTCATATTATAAAGACATAAACAAGTTACAACAGAATAAAGAATAAGAATATTCTTTATTAACAATGATATAATCTTTATTACAATTGAATAAAATACAGATTACAAGAACTATAAAAGAAAAATTACAAAGGATTAAGAAAATTACATCTACTAACTATCCTATATCTAAAACCTAAACTAAATCCTCATCTTTATCTTTGAACCTGCAAAACAAAGATTAAACATAAATAAAACAAGATTAGTGTTAGTATATGTTTCTCTCAGATATGTCAGTGAGGTGCACTTGACAATCTCATCATTGAGAAATGTTAAAGAGGGGCAAGTTTCACCAATATGAAAGATTTCATCTTTCATAAATTCACAGCTAGAATGCAAATGACGGCCAAAAAGGGATTAGTTCACTAGCCAAGGTAAAAGTAGATTGGTAACAGTAAGATCAAATTTTCTGAACCTATCCATATGTGCATAGCAGGCACACAGGCTACACACACACAAGCATGCAAGGGTGTGTTGTCGACTACACAAGCACAGCCAGATCAAACAAAACCAGAGCACAACCGTGGGGAAGCACCTCGGTGCATCACTACACCACACCACACCACAACATCGCCAGGGTGAATAGCAAGTAAACCAAGAACAACAGCCAAACCAAACCACCCAGATCAACCCAAACATCACCAAAATGGTGACATAAGGAGGGGGATGAATCAAGAGGACAGCAAGGCCAAGCCTAGGAGCTAGGAGGAGCAGGCTAGCTCCAGATCAAGCATAAGAGTCCAGCAAAACCAGATCAAGATCATCACCAACTTACTCCACAAATATCAGCTTTTATGGTGAGTTTCATAAAACCCTCACATGATCTAATCATCTTATTTAGAGAAAGGCATGTGTTGTTTTACAAAACAAACCCTCAGAATACACCAAAGTGGGGTGAATCCATCATAGGGATTTCTGAAAATCTAAAGGCAAACAGCAAAGCACCAGAATCCAACTAGAGATCAGACCAACATCCTTGCACTGGTTGTCAAACCATATTCTACAATTCAATCATACATATACCTATGATCTATTTCTAGACACATCCCTAAAGGAAGGGTAGCACCTTAGAAACAAATCTTTGGGATCCATAGATTGATCAAGCTCACTATCATTTTTCCAAGCTTTGATTCAATAAAGAATAGCTGGTACTACTACCAGGGCTATCTAGATGAACCAACTAAATAAGATTTGAATCCCTAAGCCTCAGACCAACACCATTGGTCATAGGGAATTCAGATATGAGCATCTCTAGTTTTCAAAACCAAGATTGTCTCAAGCATAAACTAACCAAATCCATGGTTAGAATTAAACTTGTGTGCCATACATGATGGTGTCACAAGAACAATTCAATATAAATCAGGAAAAGTAGTAAATCATCCTAGATTCAGAAAATCAACTAACTAATCATTTTCCTGTTAAAAAACAGGAATCATAATTAGAATATTCCTATAATACACTTCACTGTTTGAGATCATAATGATCTCAACCCACATATTAATTTCCAAGCTAACATCACTAGGATAGTAGCTGTATCTTATCATAATCATGACCATGAATCAAATAAATAGTGGAAAGCTATCAGATCATTAGCTTTACCAAGCATGTTTCCCATACAACCACATCATCTGAATCAGATGCAATCCAAGCATCAAATCATCTAGTAAGCCACCAGAAACATCATACATTAGTTCAACCAACAAGCCTCAGGCCAATAAGCATTCAGTATGTGTACAGACCATCTAAACATGAATCAATTCCTCCAGTACATGAACAAGCACATCACAGGAACCCTAAAGGGATAATCATCCTAATATGAATCAGACAGTAGCCAGAGAGTACACTGCTAACATCTAGCATCGAATTAACAAGCACAGAGAGCACGAGGAGAGGAGAATCAAACTCACCATAGGTCCTCGCTGAAGGATAGAAGAGGAAGCAGAGGGGCCGACGGCCATGGCGGCACGGGGAGCACCCCAGAGGGGGCTCTGCAACCCGCACGACACCACGGCAACGACCCTGATCATGCCTGAAGGTGCAGAGCATCACCTCAACGCACAATGACCATGGCCGCACTTGAATCCATGCCAATCCCCAAACCCTAGGGACCGGGACGGCATCGATCCATCGCAGGAGAGCCCTTGGCTCGAATCCAATTGGATAGAACAAACAGGCATCGTCGACAAGCCCCTAATGCACCACGGCGGCGACCAGAACGACCGACGACGGCGGTAATCGCCGGTGGCGGCATCGCCGATTACAGGGTCGGGGTCAAAGGAGGAGAAGATGAACTCACGAGAGAGAGAGAGAGGCAGTGAGGAATGGGCCGAGCTGGGCCATACCCTTCGGGGTGGCTCTTTTGTCTAGTACTAGTGGGCCAACAGGGCCCAATAAAAATAACCAGCCCAGAAACAATTTCAGGCCTGTTTTAATAAAAAGAAAAAGACCAAAATACCCCTGGACTTAATAATATTCTAGAAAATAAAATAATAGTCCAAAAATTATAAATAAAATATTTTTGGATTCACAATAATCCATTCTGTCCAAATAAAATAACATATCAAATTTTGAACATTCAAATTTTTATAAGAATTTTGTAATTTAGATATTCCTTATGGAACTTTACAAAATTATTGAAAGGTGATAAAAATAAATAAAAATCACTTTCATTATTTATTAATTGTATAGTATTTTTGAAAAATACTAAATAAATATTTAGTAATAAAATAAAGGTATAATTAATAATTCCTAATTATTAAATATATAAAAGTCAAACAAAAGGGAAATAAAATAAACTAATTCAATATAGGTTACAAAATATTAAAAAGTAATATTTATAAATCTTTTATTACTAAAAAGGAACCTTTTGGGCTAAAATCATATAAGTTTTAAAAAATGCATTACATTACTTGCATAAACATTTTGCTTCTTTAAATATTGTCCTTACCGGGTAATAATGATGTTTTTGTAGAACTAGAAGCTCAAGGTCCAGTACAAGCATCAGGCTTCACTACCTTGCCATCACAAGGCAAGTTCATCACTTTCTCATGTCCTTTGAAGAGTCTTTATCAAAGTATTTGCAAATTGTGTGTTATCATATATGCTATAAAAGAAAGAAAATAATATTTTCATAAATAAAGAAATCATAGATATCATCCTAAGTGGTGATATAATGGAGCAATGGAACTTTGAGTTCTAATTGCAACAATGATGATCAAATAGGGACTTAATGACCCCTGACATTAGTGATTCTAGCGCCGTATATTACGCGTTAGCCAAGAGATTTGGAATGGGACGGAGAAGTCAGCTGTATCTTCTTCCTCTCGCATGAAGCCGGATGTGCAGGTCGTGGTTGTTATCCTCATAGCGTGCATATTGATTGGTAATTCGTAGAGGATATGCATCATATGGGTGGGAACCCTCAACGTCCCACGATAGTTCTGGCATCTAACGGTTTGTACAAACCATTGCCGTAATTCATTATGTGGGCATGGTGTACACCAAGGAGGAATGCGGGGTCGCGAAGGGGGAAGTGATTGGCTTGGACCAACTACTAGGCCCCACATCATGGAATTGTGGACGGAAAAGTATGCCCGGTTGTGCATCAAGGAGTTGATCTCTCATGGGTAAAGTAACACACCTCTGCAGAGTGTAAGAACTGTAACTTGTTACTCCCTGTTCCGGGAAGGAGCTACGAATATGGCAGGAAAGGAACTCCATGAAAGTTCTAGTCAACCTGTGAAGGCTGATTGTCATAGTTTTCAGAATAAAATCAATCTTTGAAGAACGATTTACAAAAACTGCATAGTGCCAAGGATTTATAATCCGAGGTGGTAGTTAGAGTATCAAACTTCCCACCTTGCATATAGTGAACTTGTTGGGTAACGTTGTTACTCATTCTTTCCTTTGATACCTTGCTTAGACTCTGAGGATCCTGAAGACGTGCCAATGTATGCAGCTGAATGCCAAGAAGATGTGTTCTACGAGGAACCTGATCTATCCGGAGGATTTGAAGGCTTGGATTACGAGATCCTCTACGGTGTCGATGAGAACGAGACCAACTAAGTACCTAGTTAGTAGTAACCATCGGAGCCGAGCAGCATGAACTCTATAGAATAAGCTGTTGAGCCCCACTCCTAGTCGGAGTTGTTACCTTTAAATTTCCGCTGAACATCTTATATTTTGGTTTGTAAGTTGGATGTTTTGGAAGTCTTGAACTTCCGGTATTGTAATATTAATAATGTGTGTACCTTTGTAATATGGACCCGCAATGTTTCTGTTGTACCACTCTAAGGGATGTGATATTTACGGAACGGTGTTCTGTGGATGTCATGTCAACGACTATAGTGTACTACACATGAAGTGGTATGCTGGGTCACCGCAGTTGGTATCAGAGCAGATTTCTTTGACCTTAGGTTGGAAACCTAGAAAAGGGTATTACCTGTAGGAGAATTAGCAACGATAAAGAATTCTCTAAAAGTAATATAATGGGTATTCAAATGAGAATATTCCGTTATATGTTTTAGTGCGATAATTCTTTGTTATGATGCAATATATTATTGGATACTAATCAAAACTATTTTTCTGATATACAGAGGCATGGCACCAAAGTTTCCAAAACAAACTTTGGTAAGGAAAGAGGAGACTCTTGATGATTATCAAGGATCATTTACAGACCAACTTCGTCAACTTTTAAAGATCTTTAATTGTCCAACTAGAATCCCAGTAAACACTATCACTTATATTGATGGCCGGATGTTATCCAAGTATCGTGTGAGTATCCAACTTCTAGAGAAGCTTGGACTGTACCACGATCTACCCATAGGAGAAGGTAGGAGTCATTTAGCAGCCTATCATGTTGTTTTTGTGGAGGCAATAGCTAATATCCGGGAGCAGAAAACCAAGGAGCTAGAAGGTAGCACATTTTCTGTGATACCTCATGATTCTGTAGACTCGGAACCTATACCGGATCATCTTAATTTGGTTAAGAAGAATCGTAAGTTAGCTTCCAAGTTTATGGATAGATACCGGACACTCGTTGCGTCTTTTTATAAGACTCATCAAGTGATTGTTGAAGACAAAAATGACATGTTAGAGGATCTAACTGATCCGGAAAGGAGGAAGAATTTAGCGTCCCAGTTAGAGAAAGAAGCAAGTAGTAGTGCAACACCTATCTTCAAGGATATACCTATACATCCAGAATCTTTTATACCATATCCTTATTCACCAAGACCTGAACCTACATATGATCCTACTATAGATATGCGGTATGCAGTACCACAGGGCTCAGAGGATGGTTCTGACTCATAACTTCCTATTGAGAACTCGGATGGATGGAGAATGGGATCATATAATGGATCTCATGAACACAAGATGTCCACAGATGGTTCTGACAGAAATGTTGGACAATCTAGTTGGATGGGTGCAAGGATGAATCCTAATAATAGAAGTAGAAATACCATGTCAATAGATGATCAGGATGAAGAAGAAGATCCTGAGGAAAGAGTGTTTGAATCATCAACATCTTCTCAAAGCCCAGGGAATATACGTTATCCAGTATTCAATTATCTTGTCCACGAGAGCACCTGGGGAGCAGCAGGATCTGTGTATCCTGGTGACAACTCTAGAGATGAAGCTCAGGAGATGCAGGTTGGAGATAATGTTGAATATGTTTCTAAAGACTTTTCAGCTGAGCTGGAGGGAGTCAATGCGCTTAGGTTGAGTAATGACTCAAGTCCTGAAACTTCAGATATAGAGTATGTTCCTTCTGGAAGACCATTTGTTCCACAAACTGTGCGACGAACAACACGTCATCGCGGTTGGACATCAGGCATGTACGATGAGCGTAGTTACCATTAGAAAGAGACGACTAGACGATAGTAACAAGTACGGTATATTGTACTCTAGAAATAAGGTAGTTTTGTAAAATACCAATATGGTATACGTTGTAATGACTTTGTATCATTATGATATTATGTAAATATGTAAAATACATATTTGGATTTTCTTTGGATCTTCATTGTGTGACTAGTTCTGTGCGTAAAGTCGAGCTCAGAACACATGTGCATGATGTAATTATGAGTATTCGCTTTATGTTGCAGGACTAGAGGGTCATGGATACGGGTGTAGAAATGGAAACTGGGCAGTAGCGGATGGACTGTGAGGCCAAGGAAAAGGCCGATGCCAATGCAGCAAATCAAGGAGCATTACCACCACCACCAATGAGGCCGTTAATGGAGAAGAACTTTATGCAATGTATGCAAATGATGCAAGAGACCCAGAATAAGTTCATGGAAGAATTGCTGGGTAGAGAAAATCAGAGGGCACCTGAAGGTGGAGGAGTGAGTTTATCTGATTTCCAGAATGCAAGACCGTTACCTTTTGCATCAGCTCCTGAACCCATGGATGCAGAAGGCTGGCTAGAAGATACAGAGCGGAAGCTGAAAACTGTAGGTTGCAATGATGAGGAAAAATTGAGGTATGCAACTCATCTGCTGACCGGACCTGCAACATCATGGTGGGAAAATCAATTAGCCATGCAACAACCAGGAAGGGAGTTTACCTAGGAGGAGTTTAAGCAGAGATTCCGTGAATATCATGTTCCGGAAAGCGTCATGGAGTTGAAGCGGAGAGAATTTGAGGAGCTTCAGCAAGGATATACTAGTGTCATGAAGTACATCCGGGAGTTTAGCCAACTGTCTCGTTATGCTGAGGAGGATGTTAACACTGAAGAGAACATGAAGAAACGTTTCTTGCGTGGATTAAATCCATTTGTGAAGATGCAGCTAAGGTTAGCCAATAAGCAAACTTATCAGCAGTTGTTGGATGCAGCCATTACTTTTGAAGATGATTACAAGAAAGTCCAAGAGGACCAGAGGAAGAGAGCCAAGAAGGAAACCAAGAGAATTCGGGCAAGAAAACCTAAAACTAACCTAGAATTTAAACCCCGGAATAGGAATTATGGAAGCAACAACAACAATAACAATAACAAGGGCAGTGGTGGAAATCAATCTAATCCGAGAAGGAATGTTATTTGTAACAACTGTGGAATTCCAGCGCATTTCCAGAGGGAGTGCAAAAAGCCTGTAGTGATCTGTTACGGTTGTGGTCAGAAGGGGCATATCAAGCCAGATTGTCCAAGCAAAGCACCGGGAGGATGGCCTACCAAGGGAGGAGGACAAGCCAGTGGAGGAAATGGACAGCCCAATAAAGGAGGAAATAATGGCAAGAACAATAATGGCAAGAGAAACCGACCTACCGGAAAACTGAACTGTGCAACCCTCGAGGAGGTGGATAATTCGGAGCATGCAGTAATAGGTACGCTCAATATCCTTACCAATCCCGGCAAAGTTCTATTTGATACTAGTGCAACTACTTCATTCATTTCTGAAGAATTTTGTCATAAATTTGGGATTAGAAGGGCAACGTTAGAACGTCCTATGACCGTAGTTACGGCAGGAGGGAATGTGACTGTACGCCACATAAAACAAGATCAAGTTATCTCGATCTGTGGTTGTACATATTTTGCAGACCTTTATGTGATTCCTTTGAAGGGAATTGTAGTAGTGCTGGGGATGGATTGGATGATGGAACATGGAGCTTAGATTAATTGTGAGGACAAAACTGTCTCGATCAAAACTCCAAGCGGGGCAAGGATAGTTTACCAGGCAGATAAACACAGTCATATCATGGTGGATCTGCAGTTGAATTCAATGAAGGAAGTTAAATTAGAAGAAATTCCTGTAGTTAATGAATTCCAAGATGTTTTCCCAACAGAATTACCAGGAATGCCACCAGACCGGGAGATAGAGTTCACCATTGACCTCATACCTGGTACAACACCAATAGCTCAGGCACCATATAAAATGGGACCCAAGGAGTTGAAAGAACTCAAGGAGCAAATTGATGAGTTAACAAGAAAAGGATTTATTCAGGAAAGTGTATCTCCATGGGGAACACCAGTAATTTTTGTGGATAAGAGAGATGGTGGAAGACGGATGTGTGGTGATTATAGAAATCTGTACAACGTGACGATCAAGAACAAGTATCCTTTACCAAGAATTAAAGATTTTTTTGATCAAGTGAAAGGAGATGGAGTATTTTCAAAGATCGATTTAAGATCTGGATACCATCAAATAAAAATCAAGCCAGAAGATGTTCCAAAAATAGCATTTGTCTCAAGATATGGACACCATGAATATCTGGTGGTACCATTTGGTTTGACCAATGCACCGGCAATATTTATGAATCTGATGAACAAGATCTTCATGCCATACTTGGATAAGTTTGTCATCGTCTTTATTGATGATATTCTGATATATTCCAAGGATAAGGAAGAGCATGCTGACCATTTGAGAATAGCATTGCAGACTTTAAGAGAACATAAGCTTTATGCTAAGTTCAGTAAATGTGAGTTCTGGTTAGATGAGGTAGAATTCCTCGGTCATGTGATCAGTAAGGATAGGATTGCTGTGAATCCATCTAAAGTTCAGTCAGTACTAGAGTGGACTGTACCAACCAATGTGAAACAAATTCGAGGTTTCCTAGGAATGGCTGGCTACTATCAGAGATTCATTGAAGGTTTCTCCAAAATAGCCGGACCAGTGACCAAATTATTAAGGAAGAATACACCATTTAAGTGGGATGATAAGTGTGAAGCAAGTTTCCGAGAGTTGAAAACGAGATTAACCAAAGCTCCAATCTTAGCAGTTCCTGAAACAGGGAAAGATTTCACCGTATACTGTGATGCATCTAAAGAAGGTTTGGGGTGTGTATTAATGCAAGATCGGAAAGTAATTGCTTATGGTTCAAGAAAATTGAAACCACATGAAGTCAACTATCCAACTCATGATTTAGAGCTAGCAGCAGTAGTTTTTGCACTGAAATGATGGAGGCATTTTCTTTATGGAGCCAGATGTGAGTTATACACTGACCATAAAAGTCTCAAATATTTCTTCACTCAAAAGGAATTGAACATGAGACAGAAGTGTTGGTTAGAATTAATCAAGGATTATGATCTAATAATCAATTACACCCCAGGAAAAGCAAATGTTGTAGCAGATGCTTTAAGCAGAAATACTGTAGATATTCAGCCTAGCAATAGAGAGTTACCAAAAAGAGTTACAAATGGACTTGGAAAGATTGGAACTCCAATTCATTAGGACAAAGGTTCTTGGAGGATTAGTGACTATGCAGGTAGTGGCAGAACATGACAGTGATCTTAAGCAAGAAATTTTTAGACGTCAAGAAGAAGACCCTTTTATTGCTGAGGAAATTCGGAGGATATCTCAAGGGCAAAAAACAGTTTTTCGCCTTGGAGATTATGGATCTTTATGGTTCCAAGATCGTTTATGTGTTCCAGATGTGCCTGAGATCAGAAATGCCATACTCAAAGAAGCACATACTACCCCATATTCTATACATCCAGGGAGTACTAAGATGTATATGGATTTGAAGGAACTATTCTGGTGGAATAACATGAAAAGAAATATTGCTAAATATGTATCTGAATGCCATACTTCCCATAGGGTGAAAGCTGAACATCAAAATCCAGCAGGACCATTACAACCCTTAGAAATTCCTGAATGGAAATGGGAGGAAATAGGCATGGATTTCATCATAGGATTACCTATGACACCAAAAAAGAAGGACATGATATGGGTAATAGTGGACAGACTCACTAAGAGTGCACATTTTATTCCAATGAATCAAAAGGATAATGCCAAGAAGTTAGTTGAAGTATATGTCAAAGAGATAGTAAGTAAGCATGGAGTACCCAAGAATATCGTAACTGATAGGGGATCAGTGTTTACTTCAGTATTTTGGAAGCAATTGCATGAGGCACTTGGTTCAAAGTTAGATTTCAGCACGGCATATCATCCTGAGACAGGAGGTCAAACTGAAAGAACAAATCAAATACTAGAAGACATGTTGAGAGCTTGTGCACTAGATTTTGGAGGAACATGGGAGGATCACCTACCATTGGCAGAATTTTCTTATAACAATAGCTATCAGAGTAGTCTGAAGGCAGCTCCATATGAGGTTCTGTATGGAAGGAAGTGTAGATCACCAATATGTTGGTACGAACCTGGAAGCAGCAAAGAATTTGCGCCAGATTATATCAAGGAGAGACAAGACATCATTGATAAGATCAGAGATAGACTGAAAATAGCCCAGAGCAGGCAGAAAAGTTATGCGGATCAAAGCCGAAGATCATGGCATCCAGAAGTAGGCGATATGGTCTATTTGAAAGTAAGTCCAATGAAAGGAGTAAAAAGGTTCGGAATTAAAGGGAAATTAAGTCCAAGATATATCAGACCATTCAAGATACTGAGCCAAAACAGAACTATAGCTTATGCTTTAGAGTTACCATCAAGACTGGCTCAAGTGCATAATGTTTTTCATGTGTCACGACTTCGTAAATGTTTGAAAGTTCCAGAGGATGCAATAACACATCAAGAGATAGAACTACAAGCAGACCTGACTTATCTTGAAAAGCCCTGCAAGATTCTGGAAGAAAATTGGAAAAGATTGAGGAATAGGGCAATCAAATATTGCAAGATACAATGGGAGCATCACCCTAAAAGGGAAGCCACATGGGAGAAGGAAGTGGATTTAAGAAAAAATTATCCAGAACTATTCAGGTACATCTCCAACAAACTTCGGTACAAAGTTTAATTTAAGGGGGGAAGTCTGTAACATCCCAGCATTTAGGAACCTAACGAAGGGTAGATTTAGGATTATGTATTGTTGCATGCATCTATTTGTGAAAAAGTGGGTAAAATTTTCGCCAAATAAAATCTTAAGTGATCAATGTTTCTTTCTTACTTTAAGATTAGGTTTAGACTTAAAGGAGGATTGTATAAAAACTTTGATGTGATCTTAAAAGAATTATGTGTGTTTTGAAATAGGTTTGAATTTAAAAACTTAAGTGTTTGAGTAATAATTTAAAAGATTTAGATAGAATATTTGAGTCTTAAAATTAATTAAGATATAGGCAGTATAACTTAAATCTCAAAACAATATAAATTATGAAAATTATTTTCATATTATAAAGACATAAACAAGTTACAACAGAATAAAGAATAAGAATATTCTTTATTAATAATGATATAATCTTTATTACAATTGAATAAAATAAAGATTACAAGAACTATAAATGAAAAATTACAAAGGATTAAGAAAATTACATCTACTAACTATCCTATATCTAAAACCTAAACTAAATCCTCATCTTTATCTTTGAACCTGCAAAACAAAGATTAAACAAAAATAATACAAGATTAGTGTTAGTATATGTTTCTCTCAGATATGTTAGTGACGTGCACTTGATAATCTCATCAATGAGAAATGTTAAAGAGGGGCAAGTTTCACCAATATGAAAGATTTCATCTTTCATAAATTCACAGCTAGAATGCAAATGACAGCCAAAAAGGGATCAGTTCACCAGCCAAGGTAAAAGTAGATTGGTAACAGTAAGATCAAATTTTCTGAACATATCCATATGTGCATAGCAGGCACCCAGGCTGCACACACACACAATCATGCAAGGGTGTGATGTCGACTACACAAGCACAGCCAGATCAAACAAAACCAGAGCACAGCCGTGGGGAAGCACCTCAGTGCATCACTACACCACACCACACCACAGCACAACCAGGGTGAATAGCAAGTAAACCAAGAACAGCAGCCAAACCAAACCACCCAGATCAACCCAAACATCACCAAAATGGTGACATAAGGAGGGGGATGAATCAGAAGGACAGCAAGGCCAAGCCCAGGAGCTAGGAGGAGCAGGCTAGCTCCAGATCAAGCACAAGAGTCCAGCAAAACCAGATCAAGATCATCACCAACTTACTCCACAAATATCAGCTTTTGTGGTGAGTTTCATAAAACCCTCACATGATCTAATCATCTTATTTAGAGAAAGTCATATGTTGTTTTACAAAACAAACCCTCTGTAACACTACGGTTCTGAAAAGACCGTAGCTTCTATGTGACATGCCAATCCCTGGATTGGTTCATTGGCCCACAATAGAATAAGATGAATAACATAGCAACATATCCGTGTATCATAAATAACGAAGATCCAGAGTATCATTATTACAATAAAAGCTTAGCTCAAGGCTAGCTCAAATTATTCTAGTAGCAACATAAATATAGTAATTCCTCCATTCTTCAAATTGCCCACAAGTGAACAAGTGCCGAGTGGAGTAACGTGGCCTAAATCGATTACTCAGAATCGGAATATCCTGCAACACGAAACATAGCCGCCCCGAAGGGTCAATACATGAATGTATGGCAAGTAGAGCTGTTAAAGGAGACAATAGAGCTAACATCTACATGCATATCTGGCAAGTGGAGCTGTGGCTAGATTGCATTTGCAAATACCTTTGTCCTACTTTCATAAACAGTTTTTGATTTTCTTTGAAAAGACCCCAATTAAGTTAACCCATCAATATTAAATCAATTAGGAAATTAGAATGAGCAAGAAACATGGCATGGAACCAATATCAAGCAACTCAACTGTCCATAACGGGGACACGGCTAATCGATTAGTTTATACACCCTGCAGGGGTTAGTACACTTTGCCCATGTGACTTGGCTAGCCTAGATCGTACCATCACTCTCATATTGGGTGATGATAGGGAGAAGTCCAAGAAGGGACCGTTCGGGAAGTAGCTCCCCAAACCCGACACGCACCGGTCCAACCTACCAAAATTCTACATCTCTGGATACGTGGGTTCGAGTTACCACAACCTAATGAGTCCAACCAACCGCCTATTTCATTAATGGCACATGGTTGTACACGTAAGCTACAACATAAAGAAGCCAATCATTTTCTCTTGATACCTGGGTGCCTTTCCGCAATGATACCACCAAAAATTATCAATCCCATCACACCCAGGAGATTTGTTGATTAAGTTGTTTTAGTTTTCGCAAATCAACACATTTAGAAACAACTTCCGTGATGTAACCCAGCCCTCGATCATCGTAGCATGGCTAAGCACATCTACCAACGGTGGTTCATCTCAGGAAAACCCTACCACATAATAGGACATAGCATAGCGATAGTAATATCCTACACATGCATCTACAAAATACACGACAATGCATTGAAAATAGTAGGACAACATCATGAATAAGGTAGCATCTACTTGCCTTGGCTGTAGCGGTCGGATGAACAATCCACACACGAGAAAGCGTTGCACTCGTCACAATCCACATGATACAATTGCATTCATATAAACAAACCATCCACAATCATATACAAACAATGACGATGCAAGATGCATGCATGACAAGTTGAATAATGCTAAAGTAGCATCACATAATCTTATTCAGTATACCTACTATATGCATGCATGGAAAATATTTTAAGTGCATAGAAAACAAAGCATGCAGTTTTAATCGCCCAACAATAGATCTAGAAACAAAATAATTAGCCACTGCTAATATACTGTTTGTAAAACCTTGGAAAAATATCCACTGTGTAGGCAACCTAAAATAGAGTCGGTACCAATTGGAAATTCTCAAAAAGGTTTTATATAAAGCCATGGCGAACTAAAATACTCCAGAAAGCCTTTGCACAGGTTCTGCCAAAACCAGTACTGTAAGTCTACATTTTTAATTCACTACAAGATTCCTTTTGTTCTACTGAATCCAGGGACATCTTATTTGCAATTTTTGGAGTTACATAACTTATTCTATGAATTTAATACTCTAAAAAGGGCATTAACTCATTTAATTAACTAAGACAAAATCTTGCTGTAAAAGTACAAAACAACTATACAACAATATTCTATGTGATACACTGATTCCACACATATTTTATTTGCAATTTTTGGCCCAGTAGATCAAAAGATATGAATTTTTCAAGATTGCAACTAAATCTGCCAAATAAATCGATTAAAAAAAACCTCAGTCAACTTAGACCGGCTGACCGCGCTGACCGGTCAGCGGTCAGAGCTGACTAGTCAATGGTCCATCTGTACCATTGGATACCGATCGGAGGGCAGAGGGGAGGCGGCGGCGGTGTGCTCAACGGAGTTGGGAGCGGCGGCGGCGGCGATGGTCGGGGCGGCGGTGAAGGGGCGGACATCGTCGGGGGCATGTCGGTGGGGCTTGTCGGCGTGGCAGAGGATGACGGCGGCGGGCGGCTGCGGACGTGGCGACGTCGGCGGCGTGGCGGCGAGCTCCTGCGGGGAGAAAATAAGGGCGGTGAGCCGTAGGCGGTGGCGGCGAGCTTGCGGGTGAGCGAGGCGAGGAAGGGGGGCGGCGGTGTGCGCGGCGAGGTTCTCACCTCGTCAATGGCAGCAGCGGCGGTGGCGTACTCCGACGAGAAATCGCCGGGGATTGGAGGCGGCTTGGTGAGGGTTTTTGGAGGGTTTCGGAAGAGGAGAGCGGGGGATTTAAGGGGGTGCTCGCGATGCGCGGAGAGGCGCACGATTCCGCGTCGTGTCCGCCTCGGCGTCCGTGCCGTGGCGACGCCATGCTGGCGCCCGGGCCCCAGGTGGTTGCGGCTGGAGGGCGCTGGGCTGGCTTGGGCGACAGCGGTTATCCGCCGCGCGGGCGGCGCACTGGGCTACTGCTGGCGCGGCTGGGCCGGCGGCCCAGCTGGCCTTCTCTCTTTTTTTTATTCCTTTTCTTTTTCTTTTTCACTAACGAAATCCTTTAACTGAATTTTTACCAGAACTGTCCAGAATTTTGGAAAAAAATTCAGATTGTCGTAACTTTTGCTAGGAGATCCGATTTGGGCGAATCAAAGTGCTAAGGGTTCGTGGCGAAACCCTCTATGCACCTGTGCCTTCCATAACACCAAAATATAATGTTTTTAACAGAGGCATGGTAAAACCGGGCATTCAAGTGTAGGTGTCAAAACGCAAATGCAAGTGATTTGTTTTGCCAAAACCTTTTCAAGCTGAAAATTTTCAAGGATGATCATGATGCAATGACATGAATGCTATGAAAATCCAAATCTAAAACTTGGTATGTGACAAGACTAACCCCGTTAAGATGAATCTCGTCCCCGAGATTCGGTGTGGCTAGCAAATAGGTGTGGGTGGTCTTCTCGGATGTCATCCTCACGCTCCCATGTGGCTTCCTCTTCAGTGTGGTGGCTCCACTGCACCTTGCAAAACCTGATCGTCTTGGTACGGGTAATCCTCTCCGCTGTCTCTAGTATCTTGACCGGCTTCTCCTCATAGGTCAAGTCATTCTCAAGCTGAACCTCCTCTAGTGGCACAGTGTCTCTCAATGGTATATCCACCATCTCCGAATGGCACTTCTTCAGCT
The DNA here is from genome assembly GCA_910589765.1 of Avena atlantica. Taxonomy (NCBI): domain Eukaryota; kingdom Viridiplantae; phylum Streptophyta; class Magnoliopsida; order Poales; family Poaceae; genus Avena; species Avena atlantica. Next base: position 442,966,217 of record OU342739.1, read on the forward strand.
GGGACACGTGGAACACATTGTGGACGGCGGACAGAGCCTCTGGCAACTCCAACTGATAAGCAACCTCTCCTTTGCGTGCTAAGACCCGATATGGTCCAATGAACCGAGGTGCCATCTTACCCTTGATTCCAAATCTCTTAATTCCACGCAGCGGTGACACTCTGAGGTATGCTCTATCGCCTATCTCATACACCACTTCCTTGCGCTTGGCGTCAGCGTAGCTCTTCTGCCTTGATTGTGCTACCTTCAGCCTGTCCCTAATCAAAGCGACCTTCTCCTCAGCGTCCTTGATCAAATCAGGTCCAAATAGCTGACGTTCTCCTACTCCATCCCATAGCAACGGTGTCCGGCACCTTTTCCCATATAGCACATCGAACGGCGATGTCTTGATGCTGGTTTGATAGCTGTTGTTGTAGGAAAACTCAGCATACGGCAAATTTTCATCCCAACTAGAACCATGAGACAAAGCGCAAGCCCTCAGCATATCCTCCAAAATCTGATTTACCCTCTCGGTCTGTCCATCAGTCTGAGGGTGGAATGCTGTGCTCAACTCCAACCTAGTCCCCAATGACTCGTGCAGCTAGCGCCAAAAGTGTGATGTAAATTGGGTGCCTCTATCTGATACAATGCTCTTGGGAACTCCATGTAGGCACACAATTCTGTCCATATAAATCTTGACCAACTTTGCACTCGTGTAAGTTGTCTTCACCGGTATGAAGTGGGCTACCTTGGTCAAATGGTCGACCACTACCCAAATAGAGTCATATCCCGACCTGGTTCTGGGCAATCCTATGATAAAATCCATTCCCACTCTATCCCACTTCCAATCCGGCACGGGCAATGGCTATAGCAGTCCTGCTGGCTTCTGGTGTTCCGCCTTCAATCGGCTACATACATCACATAAGGCAATATGCTCGGTGATGTCTCCCTTCATGTTGTTCCACCAAAATTTGTCCTTTAGGTCCATATACATCTTCGTATTGCCCGGATGTATGGAATACAGCGAGTCATGGGCTTCCTGCAGAATCAACTTCCTTATGTCCGGATCGTTGGGAACGCACAAACGATCTCCATACCACAAGGTTCCTTGCTCATCCTCGCGGAACTCTTTTGCTCGATCCTCCTTCATCTTTTCCTTTATTTCATCCATCTCCTCGTCTCCTACCTGAGCCTTCCTGATCATGTCCTGTAGCATTGGTTGGACCTCCATTGTTGCCAAATATCCTTCTGACACTACCTCTAGTCTAAGGTCCTTGAATTGCTTGCACAAATCCTCGGGCAATTCCCCAATAGTTAATCCATTGGCATAGACCTTCCGGCTCAGAGCATCTTCTACTACATTGGCTTTTCCTGGGTGGTATTGCAGATTCATATCATAATCCTTGATAAGCTCCAACCATCTCCTTTGCCTCATGTTCAGTTCCTTCTGTGTAAATATGTACTTCAGGCTCTTGTGGTCGGTGTACACATCGCAGTGTTTTCCCATTAGGTAGTGCCTCCATACCTTGAGCGCATGCACAACTGATGCTAATTCCAAGTCATGTGTGGGATAATTCCTCTCATGGTATTTAAGTTGCCGCGAGGCATATGACACCACTCTTCCATCTTGCATCAGCACACTTCCAAGTCCCTGTCGAGAAGCATCACAATACACTTGGAAATCCTTCTGAAGATCTGGTAAACACAGAATAGGTGCGGTCACTAGTCGATGCTTCAGTTCCTGAAAGCTGGCTTCACACGCATCCGTCCACTCAAACTTCCTCTCCTTCTTCAGAAGTTCTGTCATCGGCTTAGCAATCTTGGAGAAATTTTCAATGAACCTCCTGTAATATCCAGCAAGTCCCAAAAAGCTACGAATATCACCCACATTCTTGGGTGCTTCCCACTCAGTTACTGCAGTCACTTTGCTTGGATCAACAGCGACTCCTTCTCCTGACACCACGTGTCCAAGAAAACCAACAGTGTTAAGCCAGAATTCACACTTACTGAATTTGGCATACAGCTTGTGTTCCCTCAGCTTCTCCATAATCAGTCGCAGATGTTTCTCATGCTCAGCAACATCCTTGGAATATATCAATATGTCATCAATAAACACCACCACGAACTTTTCCAAGTACTCCATGAATACCTTGTTCACCATGGTCATGAAATATGCCGGAGCATTCGTTAGTCCAAAAGACATAACTATATACTCATATAAACCATACCTAGTAGTGAAAGCAGTTTTTGGTATGTCCTCCTCCCGGATCTTCAATTGGAAATAACCCGATCGCAGATCAATTTTGCTAAGCACCTTTGCTCCTTCCAGTTGATCAAACAAATCATTTATGTTCGGCAGGGGGTATTTGTTCTTGATGGTCACTTCATTCAGCGAGCGATAGTCCACCACTAACCTCTTGCTGATGTCTTTTTTCTCCACAAACAGAACAGGTGCATCCCATGACGACGAACTAGGCTGAATAAATCCCTTGTCCAACTGCTCCTTTAGTTGTTTCTTTAATTCCTTCAGCTCATCCACATCCATCTTGTATGGTATCTTTGCTATAGGTCCTGTTCCCGACATCAGATCGATGAGAAACTCCACATCCCTGTCAGGTGGCATCCCTGGCAGATCTTCCGGAAACACGTCGGGGTATTCCTTAATCACAGGCAGAGTATCCATGCTAACTGCCTTAAGAGAATTCAGCTTACACCTTCCCGGTTGCATAGCCGACTAGGACCTAATCCTCTTACCATCCGGGGTTTTTGGCAAAACCGCTCGCTGTGCACAATCTATGTCTCCCCCATGCATAGACATCCAATCCATGTCCAGTATTACATCTAAACCTTGTGATTCCAATACTACCAGATGTGCAATAAAATTGTGTGCTCCAATCCTCACAGCTAAGTCGCGGCATCCTGCGCTAGCTATCATATCCCCTCCAGGTGAGCTTACTCTAATAGACCCTTTTAGAGACTCCGTAGGTAACTTATACTTATCCACAAATGCCCTTGATATGAATGAATGCGAAGCACCAGTATCGAAAAGTATAAGTGCAGGGTGAGTGTTGATTGGAAACTTACCAACCACAAGCTCAGGCTCATCTGGGATCTCCTCCACATTCATGTGGTTCACTATGGCCTTCTGGTTGTTGCTTGGCTTTAGTCCCTTCTTCTCCTGACAGTTGTCTGCATAATGTCCCTTCTGGCCACACTTGAAGCATGTCACTTCACTCAGGTCCTTCTTCACAAAGTTGCGATCACGGTTGCGGTCATGTCCACTGTGTCCTCCAGAATGGTGAGTGTGTCCTCCCTTGTGGCTGTGGCGGTTGCTCTTGTGGCTATCATGGCGATGTCCATCGCCTCCATGGTTATGGTGGTCATGGCTTCCATGGTGCCCATGGTCACTTCCCCCATGCTTGGAATATCCATCATAAGAAGTGCGAGACTTGTGGTGAGAACCAGATTGGTGATTGTTGCTCTTTCTCTTGCGGTTTTCCACCTGCTTGTGCTTCCCTTCCAAGATCCTGGACTTGTCCATAAGCTCCTGGAAAGTGGGACAATAAACCACCAGCAGCTACACTAAGTTCATCACTGAGGCCATCCAGGAATCTCTCCCTCCTTTTTGCATCAGTGTCAACATCCTCGGGTGCATAACGAGACAGGTTGTTGAACTCCTCAATATACTCAGCCACGGTGCGGTTGGTTTGGCGCAAGTTGTGAAATTCCTTCCTTTTCAGGCTCAGAACTCCTGAAGATACGTGGTTGGTCCTGAAACCTTCCTCAAACATTGCCCAAGTCATAGTGTCCAGCGGGTGGGTGATCGGAAAAGTGTCCCACCACGAAGCGGCTGGTCCCTCTAGTAGGTGAGCGGCAAATCTCACCTTCTCAGCATCTGTGCACCCAACAGTTACCAGATCCTTATTCACTGAACGCAACCAGTCGAGAGCAACCATCAGCTCCGTTGCAGTAGAGAACTTCGCTGGCCTTAGCCTCAGGAACCTAGTAAGTGCATCTCCCTGAGGCTGGTTGTTCCCATTGTTGTTGTTGTTGTTGTTGTTCTGAGCTTCCATGAACTGGGTCATAACTTGGGTCAGCTGTGCCTGAGCTGCCATGAGCTGCTCGAATACAGTAGGTTGACAACGGGGAGGCATCTGTGGTTCAGCACAGGTAAGCTTAGAAAGAATCGATTACGAAAACAGGATTCTACCCATGCATTATGACCAAACAACAACATAACAATCACAGACAATCTCAAGCAAGCAACACATCAGCAAACAAATGATTCAGTAACATCCCAGGGGTTATCCTAGCAGTATATGTCTACTGAAATAGTTTTTTTTGGAAGATTTGGCAACAGTTATCAACACAAAAGGTCAACAAAGTATTAAAAACAGGAATCTGCCAGAACAGTCCAGCAGTGTTCACGAATTTTTCTACCTGACTTAAACTCGTCAGGAATTTTTGCTGATTTTTTTGTATATAGTACAGAGAGTTTCTAACCAACACTATTTTTTGCAGATTTTTACCAGTTACCAATAAAATATGAAAAATCATGCAGTACAGCTGTGTCAGCAGAAAACTGCATCAGGAAAAACTCACAAATCAACCAAAACTTGCCATAACTCTTCTATAAAATTCGCACAAATAATCCTGGGACATTGGAGTACACATAGGAGAAACTACACACTCTTAAACTAACAGAAATTAAGTTTTACATCGATCGAGACTAAACCTAACGATTTTACCTAACGAAGACTAATTGGTGGGCATTTCTCTACTTCATGAAGAGGTTGCGCTAGGTCCTCGCACTCATGCGTTGGCGTTTCTGTCCACGAACCAACCATGGCGGCGGAGTATACACCTCTCATGAGTCATCACTTGAAATCTCAAACTCCACCTCTTCTAGATCCTCCTCTTCTTCTTCATTCTCTGTTGCGGCTGCAACAGCTTCATCTCCTCCACCATCATCATCTCCATCATCATCATCATCCTCGTCCTCATCATCATCATCGTTCCTACTGTCATCATCATCATTGTTGTCGTCATATCCATTGTTATCATCAGAGGGTGGATTCAGCTGTGCTTGGAGAACGGCAATCTGGGCTGTCATATCTTCAATAGTCTGGTCCCTTTCCTGGACGGTACCTTGCAGCTGTTGTATGTTCTGATTGTTTTCCTGCACGGTCCCATTAAGCTGTGCTATGGTTGCATCCCGGCCTATCAGTGCATTATTCAGAACATCCACAGCTTCATGCAAGGTCTCTATCTCCTGTCCCTGGACCACCATACCATTGCTGGCAAAATCTGCTATCTCCTTTACCATCATCACTTTCTCAGCTAGAGCTCCATTATCCCTTTCCATGTCCTCTATGTGCCTCCGACGGGGCGGCATGTTGTTCCTGTCGCCCAGGGTAACCACAACGTTCACATTATCATCACGCCTTCCGTAGTCACGGTAGGGTGAGTCTTCTGGTAGCAGGTGTCGGACAAGATGGCACTGGCGTGACAGGGCTTCATGCAGGGCCAAGTTTATTCCAAGTCCCCAATTGCAGTATGTCTTGGTGTAGATTAGATGTACAGGGTTTGGCAAAGAGGCATCCCTGAAGATGAAGGTGGTGATCTCCCATGCATCCTCGCCATATCCATAGCTGTACAGCCTTCTTCCCTTGAACATGGGCAGTGGCAATCCCAATGACTACGAAAGCTGTGCCAACTGTCTTGCAAAGGGCCTTGGTGACTCCATTGTCACATACTCAGTCCTGACTTCTCCCATCTATCAATTAAAAGAGGAAAGTGTGAGAATAGCATATGGTAAGAATTTACGAGAGTGAAAGGCATAAGATGAAAGACAGGGTTAATAAAAGCTTTAATAATGCTATGGCTTCCTAATCCAAACTTAGGTCACGATCCTATAGTCGACACACGGGCTCTGATACCATCTTGTAACACTACGGTTCTGAAAAGACCGTAGCTTCTATGTGACATGCCAATCCCTAGATCGGTTCATTAGCCCACAATAGAATAAGATGAATAACATAGAAAAATATCCGTGTATCATAAATAACAAAGACCCAGAGTATCATTATTACAATAAAAGCTTAGCTCAAGGCTAGCTCAAATTATTCAAGTAGCAACATAAATATAGTAAATCCTCCATTCTTCAAATTGCCCACAAGTGAACAAGTGCCGAGTGGAGTACCGTGGCCTAAATCGATTACTCAGAATCGGAATATCCTGCAAGATGAAACGTAGCAGCCCCGAAGGGTCAATACATGGAATGTATGGCAGGTAGAGCTGTTAAAGGAGACAATAGATCTAACATCTACATGCATATCTGGCAAGTGGAGCTGTGGCTAGCTTGCATTTGCAAATACCTTTGTCCTACTTTCATAAACAGTTTTTGATTTTCTTTGAAAAGACCCCAATTAAGTTAACCCATCAATATTAAAGCAATTAGGAAATTAGAATGAGCGAGAAACATGTCATGGAATCAATATCAAGCAACTCAAATGTCCATAACCGGGGACACGGCTAATCGATTAGTTAATACACCCTGCAGGGGTTAGTACACTTTACCCATGTGACTTGGCCAGCCCAGCTCGTACCATCACTCGCATATTGGGTGATGATAGGGAGAAGTCCAAGAAGGGACCGTTCGGAAAGTAGCTCCCCAAACCCGACACACACCGGTCCAACCTACCAAAATTCTACATCTCTGGATACGTGGGTTCGAGTTACCACAACCTAATGAGTCCAACCAACCGCCTATTTCATTATTGGCACATGGTTGTACACGTAATCTACAACATAAAGAAGCCAATCATTTTCTCTTGATACCTGGGTGCCTTTCCGCAATGATACCACCAAAAATTATCAATCCCATCACACCCTGGAGATTCATAGATTAAGTTGTTTTAGTTTTCGCAAACCAACACATTTAGAAACAACTTCAGTGATTTAACCCAGCCCTCGATCATCGTAGCATGGCTAAGCACATCTACCAACGGTGGTTCATCTACAGGAAAACCCTACCACATAATAGGACATAGCATAGCGATAGTAATATCCTACACATGCATCTACAAAATACACGACAATGCATTGAAAATAATAGGACAACATCATGAACAAGGTAGCATCCACTTGCCTTGGCTGTAGCGGTCGGATGAACCCCACACACGAGCAAGCGTTGCACTCATCACAATCTACACGATACAATTGCATTCATATAAACAAACCATCCACAATCATATACAAACAATGACGATGCAAGATGCATGCATGACAAGTTGAATAATGCTACAGTAGCATCACATAATCTTATTCAGTATACCTACTGTATGCATGCATGGAAAATATTTTAAGTGCATAGAAAACAAAGCATGCAGTTTTAATCGCCCAACAATAGAGCTAGAAACAAAATAATTATCCACTACTAATATACTGTTTGTAAAATCTTGGAAAAATATCCACTGTGTAGGCAACCTAAAATAGAGTCGGTACCAATTGGAAATTCTCAAAAAGGTTTTATATAAAGCCCTGGGTAATTAAAATACTCCAGAAAGCCTTTGCACAGGTTCTGCCAAAACCAGTACTATAAGTCTACCTTTTTAATTCACTGCAAGATTCCTTTTGTTCTACTGAATCCAGAGACATCTTATTTGCAATTTTTGGAGTTACAAAACTTATTCTATGAATTTAATACTCTAAAAAGGGCATTAACTCATTTAATTAACTAAGACAAAACCTTGAAGTAAAAGTACAAAACAACTGTACAGAAATATTCTATGTGAGACACTGATTCCACACATAATTTATTTGCAATTTTTGGCCCAGTAGATCAAAAGATATGAATTTTTCAAGATTGCAACTAAATCTGCCAAATAAATGGATTAAAAAAACCTCAGTCAATTTTGACCGGCTGACCGCGCTTACCGGTCAGCGGTCAGAGCTGACTAGTCAATGGTCCATCTTGACCATTGGATACCGATCGGAGGGCAGAGGGGAGGCGGCGGCGGTGTGCTCACAGGAGTTGGGCGCGGCTGCCGCGGCGATGGTCGGGGCGGCGGCGTCGGCGATCTTTGGCGGTGGTGAAGGGGCGGACATCGTCGGGGGCGTGTCGGCGGGGCTTGTCGGCGTGGCGGCGGCGGTCGGCGCAGCCGAGGACGACGGCGGCAGGCAGCTGCGGACGCGGCGACGTCGGTGGCGTCGTGGCGAGTTCCTGCGGGGAGAGAAGAAGGGCGGTGAGCCGTAGGCGGTGGTGGCGAGATCATGGGCGAGCAAGGCGAGGAAGGGGAGCAACGGCGAGCGCGGCAAGGTGCTCACCTTGTCAATGGCGGCGGCGGTGGCATACTCCGGCGAGAAATCGCCGGGGATTGGAGGCGGCTTGGTGAGGGTTTTTGGAGGGTTTCGAAAGAGGAGAGCGAGGGCTTTAAGGGGGTGCTCGCGGTGCACGGAGAGGCGCACGATTCCACACCGTGTTCGCCTCGGCGTGCGTGCCACGACGACTCCATGCTGGCGCGCGGGCCCCAGGTGGCCGCGGCTGGAGGGCGCTGGGCTGGCTTGGGCGGCAGCGGCTATCCGCCGCGCGGGCGGCGCGCTGGGCTGCTGCTGCTGCTGGCGCGGGCTGGGCCGGTGGCCCAGCTAGCTGGCCTTCTCTCTTTTTTTATTCCTTTTCTTTTTCTTTTTCTCTGACGAATTCCTTTAACTGAAATTTTACCAGAACTGTCCAGAATTTTGGAAAAAAATACAGATTGTCGTAACTTTTGCTACGGAGCTCTGATTTGGGCGAATCAAAGTGCTACGGGTTCGTGGCGGAACCCTCTATGCACATGTGCCTTCCATAACACCAAAATATAATGTTTTTAACAGAGGCATGGTAAAACCGGGCATTCAAGTGTAGGTGTCAAAACGCAAATGCAAGTGATTTGTTTTGCCAAAACCTTTTCAAGCTGATATTTTGCAAGGATGATCATGATGCAATGACAGAAATGCTATGCAAATCCAAATCTAAAACTTGGGATGTGACACCCTCAGAAGACACCCAAGTGTGAATCCATCATAGGGATTTCTGAAAATCTAAAGGCAAACAGCAAAGCACTAGAATCCAACTAGACCTCAGAGCAACATCCTTGCTCTGGTTGTCAAACCATATTCTACAATTCAATCATACATATACCTATGATCTATTTCTAGACACATCCCTAAAGGAAGGGTAGCACCTTAGAAACAAATCTTTGGGATCCATAGATTGATCAAGCTCACTATCATTTTTCCAAGCTTTGATTCAATAAAGAATAGCTGGTACTACTACCAGGGCTATCTAGATGAACCAACTAAATAAGATTTGAATCCCTAAGCCTCAGACCAACATCATTGGTCATAGGGAATTCAGATATGAGCATCTCTAGTTCTCAAAACCAAGATTGTCTCAAGCATAAACTAACCAAATCTATGGTTTAGAATTAAACTGTATGCCATACATGATGGTGTCACAAGAACAATTCAATATAAATCAGGAAAAGCAGTAACTCATCCTAGATTCAGAAAATCAACTAACTGATCATTTTCCTGTTAAAAAACAGGAATAATAATTAGAATATTCCTATAATACACTTCACTATTTGAGATCATAATGATCTCAACCCACATATTAATTTCCAAGCTAACATCACTAGGACAGTAGCTGTATCTTATCATAATCATGACCATGAATCAAATAAACAGTGAAAAGCTATCAGATCATTAGCTTTACCAAGCATGTTTCCCATACAACCACATCATCTGAATCAGATGCAATCCAAGCATCAAATCATCTAGTAAGCCACCAGAAACATCATACATTAGTTCAACCAACAAGCCTCGGGCCAATAAGCATTCAGTATGTGTACAGACCATCTAAACATGAATCAATTCCTCCAATACATGAACAAGCACATCACAGGAACCCTAAAGGGATAATCATCCTAATATGAATCAGACAGTAGCTAGAGAGGACACTGCTAACATCTATCATCGAATCAACAAGCACAGAGAGCACCAGGAGAGGAGAATCAAACTCACCATAGGTCCTCGCTGAAGGATAGAAGAGGAAGCAGAGGGGCCGACGGCCATGGCGGCACGGGGAGCATCCCAGAGGGGGCGCTGCAACCCGCACGACACCACGGCAATGACCCTGATCATGCCTGAAGGTGTAGAGCATCACCTCAACGCACGACGACCACGTCCGCACTTGAATCCATGCCAATCCCCAAACCCTAGGGTTCGGGACGGCATTGATCCATCGAAGGAGAGCCCTTGGCTCGAATCCAATTGGTTAGAACAAACAGGCGTCGTCGACAACCCCTTAATGCACCACGACGGCGACCAGAACGACCGACGACGGCGGTAATCGCCGGTGGTGGCATCATCGGTCACAGGGTCGGGGTCAGAGGAGGAGAAGATGAACTTGCGAGAGAGAGAGAGGCAATGAGGAATGGGCCGAGCTGGGCCAGACCCTTCGGGGTGGCTCTTTTGTCTAGTACTAGTGGGCCAACAGGGCCCAATAAAAATAACCAGCCCAAAAACAATTTCAGGCCTGTTTTAATAAAAAGAAAAAGACAAAAATACCCCTAGACTTAATAAAATTCTAGAAAATAAAATAATAGTCCAAAAATTATAAATAAAATATTTTTGGATTCACAATAATCCATTCTGTCCAAATAAAATAACATATCAAATTTTGAACATTCAAATTTTTATAAGAATTTTGTAATTTAGATATTCCTTATGGAACTTTACAAAATTATTGAAAGGTGATAAAAATAAATAAAAATCACTTTCATTATTTATTAATAATATAGTATTTTTGAAAAATAGTAAATAAATATTTATTAATAAAATAAAGGTATAATTAATAATTCCTAAATCAATAAAAGTCAAACAAAAGGTAAATAAAATAAAATAATTCAATATAGGTTACAAAATATTAAAAAGTAATATTTATAAATCTTTTATTACTAAAAAGGAACCTTTTGGGGTAAAAGCATATAAGTTTAAAAAATGCATTACATTATTTGCATAAACATTTTGCTTCTTTAAATATTGTCTTTACCGGGCAGTAATGATGTTTTTGTAGAACTAGAAGCTCAAGGTCCAGTACAAGCATCAGGATTCACTACCTTGCCATCACAAGGCAAGTTCATCACTTGCTCATGTCCTTTGAAGAGTCTTTATCAAAGTATTTGCAAATTGTGTGTTATCATATATGCTATAAAAGAAAGAAAATAATATTTTCATAAATAAAGAAATCATAGATATCATCCTAAGTGGTGATATAATGGAGCAATAGAACTTAGAGTTCTAATTGCAACAATGATGATCAAATAGGGACTTAATAACCCCTGACATAAGTGATTCTAGCGTCGTATATTACGCATTAGCCATGATATTTGGAATGGGACAGAGAAGTCAGTTGTATCTTCTTCCTCTCGCATGAAGCCAGATGTGCAGGTCGTGGCTGTTATCCTCGTAGCATGCATATTGATTGGTAATTCATAGAGGATATGCAGCATATGGGTGGGAACCCTCAACATCCCACGATAGTTCTGGCATCTAACGGTTTGTACAAACCATTGCCGTAATTCATTATGTGGGCATGGTGTACACCAAGGAGGCATGCGGGGTCACGAAGGGGGCAGTGATTGGCTTGGACCAACTACTGGGCCCCACATCATGGAATTATGGACGGGAAAGTACGCTCGGTTGTGCAACAAGGAGTTGATCTCTCATGGGTAAAGTAACGCACCTCTGCAGAGTGTAAGAACTGTAACTTGGTACTCCCTGTTCCGGGAAGGAGCTACGAACGCGGCAGGAAAGGAACTCCATGAAAGTTCTAGTCAACCTGTGAAGTCTGATTGTCATAGTTTTTCAGAATAAAATCAATCTTTGAAGAAAGATTTACAAAAATTGCATAGTGCCAAGGATTTATAATCCGAGGTGGTAGTTAGAGCATCAAACTTCCCACCTTGCATATAGTGAACTTGTTGGGTAACGCTGTTACTCATTCTTTCCTTTGATCCCTTGCTTAGACTCTGAGGATCCCGAAGACGTGCCAATGTATGCAGTTAAATGCCAAGAAGATGTGTTCTACGAGGAACCTGATCTATCCGAAGGAGTTGAAGGCTTGGATTACGAGATCCGCTACGGTGTCGATGAGAACGAGACCAACTAAGTACCTAGTTAGTAGTAACCATTGGAGTCGAGCAGCATGAACTCTATAGAATAAGCTGTTCAGCCCCACTCCTAGTCGGAGTTGTTACCTTTAAATTTCTGCTGAACATCTTATATTTTGGTTTGTAAGTTGGATCTTTTGGAAGTCTTGAACTTCTGGTATTGTAATAATAATAATGTGTGTACCTTTGTAATATGGACCCGCAATGTTTCTGTTGTACCACTCTGAGGGATGTGATATTTACGGAACGGTGTTATGTGGATGTCATGTCAACGACTATAGTGTACTACACATGAAGTGGTATGCTGGGTCACCGCAATACCCATATAGCATATCCCCAACATGAGTAGTCTTCTTTGGTGTTGTAAGTGTTGTGTAGGTGAACTTGTGCTAATGTACCGACCTTACTTGGACTAATACATACTTGTGATTAAACCCCCTACAAGCATCCGTAACTACAGGAAAGCAATTAAGATATAAACCTAACCACGTCCTTAAACTCTGAGATCCTATGCTCCCTTGTGCAATGGTGTCCTAACGGGGGGGTTAGGTTTCTGTCACTCCGGCAACCCCACAATTAGTATCCAAATACACAATGCATTCCCCTAGGCCCATAAATGGTGAAGTATCATGTAGTCGACATTCACATGACACCACTAGAAGAATAGCACCACAACTTAAATACTAAACACTACAAGAAATGTGTCAACTTGTGACGTTTTGGTAGTGACCATCTACAAAATCGTCTTAGATTTATGAAGATTCCGCTCAAGCTGCTTGGGAGGGTCAAAGCCTTAGTAAACTATGACGATTTTTCTCAAAAACATCGTAAGTCCTTTAAATGAAATCGTCATAAAAGCTAGGGAGATCTAAATATATAGGATAACAACATGGACCGTTGGATCCAAACAAGATGGATGGACAGGATGCTGATATGTGGGAACTTTGACATGGATCGATGACAGGGCACTACCCATCGCGCGCAGGCACCAAATATTTTCACATCGCGCGCGTGCCGACCGAACCAAAACCGCCACATCCCCAACCTCCCAGCAAACGCGTCTCCCCAAACCTAAATCTTCTGCCGCTGCTCCAGCCGCGAGATCCGCGCCGCCGCTCCAGCCATGAGATCCCCTGTCTGTGCACCGTCGATCCACCCTCCCCTCCTCTCTCTCTCCCCGGTTTGAGCCCAGCTCCGCCTCCCGCCGACCATCTACTCTCGATCTCGTGGAGCACCGCACCCATCTCCTCTCGACAGCCTCGCCCCTTCTCCTCCCAGCGGCGGCTGCGCATTTCCCCGCCCCTTCACAGCCGCCCTGATCCCCTCCGCCCAGCCCATAGGCGCATCGTTGGGTCGTCCATCTTCCAGCGGGTGACGTTCTAACCCTCCCCTCCCTGACCATCGTTGCCATGTCCCTCCTCTCTTTTCCTCCCTCGCGTCAGGTCCTTCCCATCTCTAGGGTTTTAGGCGGCGATGTCAATGGGGGCAGGCAGAGTTGTGGCATCGAGGACCCTAGACGGGTCGGCGACGACGAGCTTCATGTTGATCCAGTTGCGGTACATACTAGTGACAAGGTGCTCGGTGATAGGGAGGAGGCCCGCGAGAGAGTCTACACGAAGGTATACTCCCCTGCTTCCTTCAATCACGAGTCGTGCGACCCCTCCTCTCTCTTTCCATCCCATCCCTCTCTCTCTAGCGTTCTCTAACAATCCCCTTCTGGCTGTCTCTCTCTCTTCAGGCTCCCCTCCGCGTGAGCTACGCCGCGCTCGACGACTTCTGATCTGGCCGTGTGCGTTCATCTCCCTCCAAGGTCGTGCCTGACGCCCCGAGATCTGCGGCCCAGCTCAGATGAGACCGATGCTAGCAATGCAGCTGGCCGACGGCCAGGACAACGACGACAAGGTGACCATGTTAAAGGGTTTCGCAGCATAGTAAATCAAAAAAATTCTACGGATGCAAACAAGAAATACAAGATCTAATCTAGGAGATGTAATCAACGAGAGAGATAGATGAGATCTTCATACCCTTGAAGAAATCGCACAGCGGAAACGTTCAACAGAACGTGGTTGATGTAGTCATACTCGCCGTCTCCTCCTCGCGATCCGATCCGATCCTACGCCGCAAGTGGCGGCGCCTCCGAGAGATGCACACGTACAGTGCCGCGACGTCTCCTCCTTCCTCGGTCCAGCAAGTAGGGTGGAGATATAGATTGGATCTACATCACGACGGCGTGGTGCTTATGGTGGAGAATTTTTGCAGCAGGGCTTTGCCTACGCGCAGTCGGGAGAGAGAGAGGAAGGGCAGCAGTTGGCGGCTAGGGTTTTTGAGGAGTGGGGGGAGTCTGCGCCACTGCCCTCCTTATATAAGGGGCTGGCCGGCCCTCCTTGGCCCCTCCTCCAAGCCCTAGGGCGGCGGCCCCAAGGGTGGAGTGGGGGGCAAGTTTCCCTCTTCCTTCTAGAAGGCTCCCCTAGGGCTGGTCAGCTGGGCCTTAGGGGCCTTGTGCCCCTGGCCCAAAGTGGTCAGGGCACTTACCCTTAGGCCCACGCAGGCCTCCGACAAGTGGGCCCACGTTGGTCCCACTCTGGAACCTTCTAGAACCTTCCGGTACAATACTGATAAACTCCGAAACGATTCTGAAATCCAAAAACTGCTTTCCTTTATATGAATCTTATTCTCCGGACCATTTCAGAACCTCTCGTGATGTCCTGGATCTCATCTGAGACTTCGAACAACAACTCATAAACCAATTATCCATTCTATCCTAGCGTCGATGCACGTTAAGTGTGTGACCCTACGGGTTCAAGAATATGCAGACATGATCTTCTATCAATAATCAACAGCAGGATTTGGAAACCCATATTGACTCCCACATATTCATCGATGATCATATCGGATGAACCACGATGCCAGGATTCAATTAATCCCATATATGTATTCCCTTCGTCACGCGATATTTTACTTGCCCGAGATTAGATCGTTGGTATCGGCATACCTAGTTCAATCTCGTTCACAGCAAGTACTTTACTCGTTCCGTAATCCGATATCACTTTGTGATTAACTCCTTAACCACGTGCTTGCAAGCGGTGTTGATATCGATTACCGAGTGGGCCCGAAGTATATCTCTCTGACTCGGGAGGGACAAATTCCATCTCGATACATACAACCCAACAAGTACTTTCTGATCACCTTAGAGACACCTTTATGATCACCCTCACATAGGATGACGTTTGATGACCTCAAAGCTTTCTTCCGATACCAGGGAGTTGTATTATCTCATGGTCTAAGGAATACAACACTTGACATAGGAAAAAGGCTTCGCAAAGATGAACACGATGACACGATCTAATTGCTCTGCTTAATTTGGGTCTGTCCATCATATCATTCTCCTAATGACATGATCTCATTATTAATCGAAAACTCATGTCTATGGTTAGGAAACCTTAACCATCATTATCAATGAGCTAGTCCATAGAGGCGTACTAGGGACACGGTGTTGTTCATAAACCACACAAGTATCAAAGTTTCCGCTTAATACAATTCTAGCATGGAATATAAACTTTATCATGAACAAGAATTATAATAATAACATCTTTATTATTGCCTCTAGGGCATAATTCCAACACATGTATCATCGACCGATGATTTATGTCCCATAGTAGGTCAGTTCCAGTCCGGTTTAGCGATTCTGCATTAATCAAAGTCAAGAAAAGGTAGCAGCAATACCACATTTCTGTCATGACTTAGATGCTTACAAGGAGAAGCATGTGTTCTTTTATGCACCATGAAACTCATTGTATAATTTCAAAGTAGAAGCATGTGTCCTGCTAATGTATGTTACTCATGTCAAAATAGCTCTTATTATTGCAGTACTCTTATTTGATTTTTTCTTATATTGACTAGAGTGCTAGACTATCTAGATACTGCAATCATCTAAGTTTTGTGATATTTGCTTCACAAAGAAACTACTTAAGATCCTTTGCAACAATGAACCTACACTTCATCTCAATCAGGGTGAAAGGGAGGGCACACTACCCCGCAGGATTAGTTGAAATTATTGTCACTCTTAATTTCCTATGCTATACGGTTTTATTACAAGTTGTTGAACACTACAATGCAACTTTCTTATATATTCAGTATAAACTGTTCTTAGTGGATTTGTAGATTTGGAGAAAAAAAATCGCATTGGCCAAGTAATGATCTGTGGTCTTTTTATGGACATACGTGCTTTAGTGCAACACTATATTTACTAAAACATTCTACCTAAGCAATAAAAGATTTTGTATTGTTTCCAATTATGCTTCAAACATTCACTCATTGAAGTGACCCAATAAACTCTTGTGCTACAAAACTAAATTGTTTACTATGACCCAATTAAGCTAATCATGTTTTCCCCTCTTAAGTATTAATAGCTTCATGTCCGCATGTACCTTATGGGACACTTGTTTTGGTCAATTATCCCTAGCATTTCAATGTGGTATAAGAACAAAAACCAATACACTCAGTCTTGCTTACTACAGGTCACTTATTTGAAAATTTCTTTTCTTTGGTTCTAGATAAGTACAAGAGATGTAGATAATCATCCTATGTTGCAATATTTTCATACAGATCTGATATAGCTCTGATAAATTTGGCAGGAGCTTGTTTTTACTACTAGGATACAATGTTTGCTCTATTTACCTGGTCGACCTCGCGGGGTGTGATGGACTAAATCAAGTATGCACGGATCCTCCCCTTTTATTTTGATCTAAACCTATTTTTGTTCCCAAGAGAGGTTATGCTAGATTGTTAGATAGGCTTTGCTATACCTGTAGGAGTCCTAGGGTTCCTGTAGGGTCCTAGGGTTCTTGTAGGTTCACATTTTTTTTATAGGAGTACCTACTGATTTATACTCAATTTAATTCCCTATATGAGATGTGTGCCTCACATTAGCTGGTTGTCGCATAAAAACTATGTATCCTTGGGCATCTCTTCTATTTTCACATTATTAATATGCTTGAAAATATAATTGATGCTTGCAGATGCTTATTGAAAAATATATTTGACTAGTTCTGTTTTACTCCAAAGCTTGAAAAATATAGTACTGATAAGATCCATGTAGCATCATGTTATGTGACATAGTTTCAAGAAACCTGATAAGATCCATGTAGCAGAGTGTTGTGTCTGAACTTTTTGCAGATGTATCTACATATTTTCATTTTTTACTTGCAAGCGACCTGCTAGATGGAGCTAAGGCCCTTCTTTGTTCTTGATGGAATCTCTCTCATCATTACTGCTACGGAACTTGTTCATTACTTGCGTCTTTGATGTATGAAATCATAAATATATGTTTGGTCTGTCAATGCAATGACCTGCTCTGTTGGATTGCAGTACTGGACAGGTCATGCTTTACATTTTCCCTATCAGTTTACCATTGTAGCTGCATTAGTTTATTTTCTTTTGCTATTCATGACATTTCTATCAGTATAGCCATGAAATTCTTGTCGCATTTTGTTTGTGTGCAATGTAATGTGTTTCTTATTCTACTTCTGCTTAGATATATTTAATGCATCGTTCCTATGTGCATACAAGGCTTGTGATAAATAACCGGTTAGGTGCTAACTCATCACACCGGTGTGTGGTCTTGCAGGTTCACACCGATACCATTCTGTACAATTACTACCATAGGAAGACGTGTCCATAGCTTTTTTTTCGCTGATGCCAAGCGCTTCTTTTTTGCGCTTCCATACTTGAGTGCCAATTTCCGTATTCTTGATGTACTATTGTTTACTATTTGTTATTTCCCTAGCCATATCTTTTGACATTGTGAGACTAAGAGTACTGATATTTGCTATTTCCATATGTTCGATATAGAACTATGCATGATGTCCTCCTATTTTCTATTTGCCTATCTCCTGGCTCGTGTGAGAACTAAGTCAGAACAGACCCTAAACTGACTTGTGTAATTTACGTAGGCAAAATCATGTCTAGAACAGACTTAGTTATTCTCATTGCTTCAGAATATTGTCATTGAACTGTTAGTAATAATTATCATAGCGAATAAGTAGAGTTACAAAGTTGTACATCTGAAGTGAAGATATAGATTCTCATGAGATCTTCCTAGCACCAGTGAATATCTTGGGATTGTGAGTGCATAATCCTGTAGCCAATTTCTAAAATACGCAATTGTAGGCTTATTTTGTTCTGCTGGCTATTCATTGGAAATTGTACTCTTGCTTAACTGGCTTGGATAGTTGGATCAGAGCTAATTCTCTTACAGCTTTGTTGTACTCACTTTGAATGACGACACTAAAATTTGCTTCTAATTTAGGATTCTAAGTACTACTCATTGCTAGAATGGCTTAACCACATGTATAATATTTTTTTATTTCTATGATCAATTTGGTGCTCCAGGCCCTTGAATACTTATTTTGATTACTAAGCTTTTCTAACTTTGCTAGATGCATACTTTCTTTATCTCATGTGTACTTCTCGACCACATCCTCTTTGGCTAGGTCTTCCTCAAAATACGCCGATGGACAAGTACCTGTTATGACCATCGTCAACCATGATGCGGATCATATCTTCAACTACATCCCCATCCACCGCATCTCAGGTATCTACTTGTCTTGTCGAATGGATATGGGCATGTTGATTTATGGCCTTAGTCTTGAGTAGTTCGTTTGGTAAGAGAAACAAATTTGCACTTGTTGGAGAAATGTATGTACATATGGGCAACAGATCTTGTGCATTTCTCTATATTTACCTGGGTACCAGAAAATTTTCTCAGCTTATCATCCATAAATATACAATTAAGGTTTTCAAAGACTTTGTCATTCGTACTTCTGATGACATGTTGAAATCTAACAACATAGAGAGCTACATCCCTCTATATTACTATGTGGTGCTAAATGTAGCTCCAGGTTATTATTTTCGTGAAATAGTACTGTAAAATGATTCTTGCACTTGATTTTGATTTGAATGGAAACTTTGGACACGAGTTTGTAGCAAATCTATGTCTCTTTATATAATTTACATTCTCAGGATTCTTGCACTTGAAGACCTCCTTTTCTCATCCTGTGCTGGCAACATTTGAATGGGCGTCTCCCTTTTGATGCATGTATCAAGAGCTTCAGTATGAAGATCTCAGAAAACCGTTGTAGCATGCTCCAACAAAGTTTTGTAGCTCGTTGAGCTGGTTATTCTGATATTTTGTTCTATGTGGTAGCCAAATACCTGATTTGTACTATACATGATTGTAATGTATCTTAGAAAATATTGCTTTCTTTCCAACTGACATACATGATTGTAATGTATTCCTGGGTTATGTCTGATTGTAATATACTGTATGTGATTTTGGCTGTGCATACTGAAATATTGATTATTTAATGTCTATACTTTGTAAATGAACCAAATGTTAGTTGGGCTCTAAAAAGGCCATGGCCCAAAACATATTGGACTTTCTAGAGTTGAACCGCACTCAGAGGCCTATGTTGTGAAACTAAAAGCGATGTTTGGATGCCCACGAAGGTGATCCCATTGGTTCCCATGGCCACAAAAAGCTAGCGGTTCGACTCTAAAGCCCTCTGTTGAGATATTGATTTCAAGAAATATCTCTTTCACTTTCACTTTGTTTTATTCCTTAATGTAAAATGTTTGGCTGGCACTATTGGGTATCGTGGGCGTCTCATCCCTTGGAGGTTAGGGTATTGAAAACACATTGAATAGAGATCCGAATCGAATACAAAAGATCGGAAATGTCCGTTCGTTCTTAGTGAACAATCTTTCACAAAAAATGTTGAAATAAGAAAGAATTGGGAGCTAAAAGGGCCTTTGCCCATGAAAATAAAAAAGGCCAAAATATTGGGCTTGACCCAAGCAGCAAAGAATAAATTAATGGACTGAATTTTGGGCTTGGCCCATGTAAAATATTGAATGGACCGGGCTGATTGTGTGCCATGTAGTCTTAGCCACGTAGGATCTGACTTGGCGAGGCCAGTTTGCCCATGACGATATCAGATCGTCATAATGGTTATGACGATCCAATATCGTCATAGACGGTTATGACGATTTTAATAAAATCGTCGTTATAGTTCATTTGCGACGCCCAGCTTTCGACGATCTCAAAATCGTCATGGAATCATCATAAACAGACTATTGTGACAATTTTGTGATGAAAATAGAGGGTCATATATAGCCATATTCCTTGTAGTGAAACCATTGAATAATATCTCAACACAAATCCACTACCAACAACATGGCTTCTCCCATGTCCTCAAGAACTACATGAACTACTCACAAGAAATCATATGGATCAAGATCAAATATGATATGCTGATGGATTACAATCTGAACATAAACAATAATCCAATGGTTCCACTCACAAGCATCAACTACAATAGTAATCAACACATGGAAAGTTCCCCTAAGAACTATGCAAGTATTCAACACAATTGTTACATCGGGATGGAGTGATGATGATGGTGCTGGTGGAGATGATGGCGTGGATGATGATGATGATCCCGATAAAATCTAACTTGATGATGGTGTTAATGGCGATGATCTCCCCTCTCCGGGAAGGAATTTCCCTAGCAGAAATCTGTCTGCCGGAGAGCTCTTTCTCTCTCAGTGTTTTCCGCCCCGCAAAGGCGGCTGAATCTTTCTGTGGTCGCCCCCATGTCTTAGGGTTTCGAGGAGAAGATATATGCGAGAGGGCAGAGACGGGAGGCCGGCCAGGTGGGCCACACCCCCTATAGGCGCGGCCCAAGGGGGGCCTCGGGTGTGTGGGCCCCTGTGGCCCATCTCCGCCTCCCCTTTTGTCTTCCTTCGTCTTTTGGGAAAATATATGGTATTTTTCCGATCTTCACGAAATTGCATCACAACACCTCTTTTTCCATCAGAATCCTAACTCCGGCAGTCCATTGTCCAAGAATCATCCATCATGCAAAAATAGATGAAAAGACATAAGTAACACCTCTTAATAAGAAATATATCAATGAATAGAGGAAAATTATGATATAGAATGGTGATGCAAATTGGACGTATCAGTGTTCTCCTTAAGATAAACAAACATGGCATGCTGGGTAAACAAATTACATCAGGGCAATTAACAGGACTGAGCAAGGCATAACAATGCAATACTAGACATTCATGATCCTATGAGATTCGATTGGGCAATACAACAAGATATATAGACCGCCATCCAAATGCATCTATGACTAGTAATCCACCTTCAGGTTATCATCCGAACCCCCTCCAGTATCAAGTTGCAAGCAATGGATAACTGCTTTAAGCAAAGTGTGTAAGGTAAACAATCCACTTGTTCCATGAACAAGAGACCATTGTTTTATCCCTAGTAGAAACAACACATCTACAACCTTAGAGATTTTTGTCACTTCCCTTAGATTAAATAGAGGCATGAACCCACTATCGAGCATAAATACTCCCTCTTGGAGTCACCAGCATCTACTTGTCCAAGATAGCTACTAGAAACAGAGAGCATGCAATATCACAAACAACACAGACATGATAGAATCAATAAGAGAAAACCATTAATAAATCTGACATAGTAATCTCAATATCCATCGGATCCCCGCAAACACAACATGCATGATTACAAATAGATGATCTTGATCATGAACGGATCTCACAAGATCTAAACATGGTAGCACAAAGGAGGAGATACAACCATCTTGATACTACATGGACCCGTAGTCCAAGGTGGAACTACTCACGCTTCATACCAGAGGCTGGCATGATGATGAAGAAGGCCTCCGAGATGATCTCCCCTCCGGTAGGGTGCCGGGAAGAGCTTCAGATCCCACCGATCTAGGGATAATGGTGGCGGCGACTACGGACTGTTTCGTGGAATATTGATCGGGTCCTTATGTAGAGGTCTCAACCTAATAAGGTAGATTCCTCCTGTGTTTTACAATGCTAGTCCCTGGATCAATAGCTAGCATCCACAGTTTAGATGTAATATCAAGAAACAAAGGTCATAATATAACTTTATAACCAGGAATAACATAAGTTTATTACATCAAACATAGCTCCTTTGGCTATTACATTACATTGCAGCGGAATAACCATAATCATGGGGTCCTTCATCTTCAAAGTGCCACAGGCAGATGTTGGTTGTAGACTTTGTAATCCTAAACAATCAAGCTTCCCAAAAATCAATCAAACCTGCAACATTACATGTTACAGCCACAAGGGTCAATACATTTGAATTGTATTGGCAAGTTTCACTACTATGTGGAATATAAGTGGATCCTAACACTACATGCATCTTTGGCTAAGTAGAGTTTTAAGGCTTATTTGCATAAAGCAACATTTATCCTATCTTTTCAAAATGGTTTTGGTCCTTTGTCAAATCTCTTTTCCAAGTTCCTTGAACTCCTTGGTAGAAACTCAAGTGTTCAAGTCCTTGTCAAAATCCCTTGAGCTACTTGGTAACCCCAAGTACAACAAGTTTTGTCAAATCTCATGAGTTCCTTGGTAACCCCAAGTACATCATGCTCTTGAGCACCTTGGTAACCCCAAGTGCAACAAGCTTTATCAAATCTCTTTGAATTCCTTGGTACCCCCAAGTGCATCAAGTTTTTATATTAGAAATTGGAATGTCGAGATCTCCCATGGTTCAAACTTTAGTTGCTCAGTATTGTCCATAACCGGGGACACGGATAAGTACTTAGATTTTATTAACTTCTGTAGAAGGAGTACACTTTACCCACATGACACAATCCCATCTTGTTGCCACCAGTGGCCTACTGGATTAGTGCTCACCAAGATGGAGTACCGGCAGACTGAGAATGTGACGAAGTCTTTCCAAAAGGTCCTCCCATACATCATTGCTAGTTTGTCTTCAGCCCCCATGAAGCATTCCAGATCCCCATGTCCGGTAACTAAAGACAATGTATGGGTCTTCCTAATGTAGTTGACTAAGCCAGAGCCATAATAGCATGTGGTTGCACACGAAAGCCACAATTGGAGAAACATGTTCAATCTCTAAGTTTCCTAGGTGGTTTTCATTTGGAGCACAACACAAAGTGATTGCCATAGACATGGTTCCCTTTTGTTGCCACCTTCTCCAAAACATAAAGTGTCCACCACCTAGGTGGTTCATTGAGTCCTTGTTTTATTATGTAAAAACACAAGTCCTTTTCTCAACCTTTGTAAAATCTCAACATGTATCTCTTTTCAAAACATAGCATGGCTAAGCATGTACAACTTCAATATTTTCACTAAGGGGTGTATAGGGAATCCTATTAGGATTAGCATAGCATAGGTATAAGACATTTTCATGCATGTTTACAAAATCCACTAAGTATAATGAAAATAGTAGGTCTTTTGTATGATAGTGTAACTTGCCTTTTTGGTAGGGAATGAGGGTTTACTTCTTGATCTTGTTAGTCTCACACTTTGCTAATTTCACTACAATCAATCAAACAAGCATGGTATCAAGTAGCATTCCAAACCAATATTCAAACAATCTTCCACACACACAAGTAATGGAAACTAAGTCATGTATAAGTATGCAATGGTTGGTTCTATGGTAAGGATGGTCTCTACTAGGTTTCTAAACTTTGTAAGTTCCAAATTGGTCATTTACCAAGATGGCAAAGTCCTTTGTAATTTGAGTTTTATCTCAAGACCATTTTAAAAATCCATTCATCATTTTATGTGGTGAAAATTGTTTTTATCACCCAAAACTTTATGTTTTTCACCAAGTGAGTTGCTCTTGGCAAAGCTTGGTGTAAGTTTTTGTCCAAAACATTTTTCCTAAGGTTTTCCTTGCAAAAACATTTCCATCATAAAATCAATGAGTTTATTTGGCTAGAAAATGGCTAAGTTAAATAATTCAACCTAAATTCTACCAAAACCACTTTTAACACCAAGGGTTGGTTCCTAGGGTCAGTATGGTCACTACACATCTTTTTTCAAAGGTTTTATCCTTAAATTAAATTTTAAACAATTTTTATACTCTAAACTAGCTCACAAAAGAATCTGCAAAAACAAGCAAACAAACAGATACTATTTTCCAAACTAAGGCCATGGTTGGCTAGGGCTTGTTCTCCTGAATCCATTGATATAAAATTTGTCAAATTTGGACGTGTGGTTTGAAAGTTACAATGGTTTGAAAATGGCTTTTAAATCTGGTTTCTAATTCAGTTTTTAATCAGAACAGGGACACGCGGCAGGATTCTATTGGACGGTACCGCTTCGCTGCGGATCACGCTCTGTAACCGTTGGATCTAAATGAGATCGTGCGGCGCAGGACTCGTACCTCTTCGCGGTTAAGTGGTCTATCGTAACCGTCAGATCCAGATCCTACGGTGCTAGCGTGCTCGACCATTTGCGAGCGGCGCTGCGGTGGCTACCGGCGGCGGAGCGGTCGGTCGATGATGGTTCCGGCGATACAGGAAGCGAGGGGGAAAAAGGGCATGCTCACCGGGCTCAGGGGGTCACGGTGAAGCTCAGGGTACTGCTGGCTTGACAAGGGGCGCTCGGAGGCAGTCGCAATTCCTCGTCGGAGTTGGGAACGGCGACGGACGGCTCGGTCCGCGGTTGAAGACGACGCTACAGGTCAAGAGAAGACAGACCGAAGGCAGGGTTAGACGCAGGAGATCATGACGGAGCTGTGAGCGTGAACAAGAGGGCTCGGGGCGGTCGAGGCTTCCCAGGGAACGTCGCCGGAGAAGAAGCAGACCCGGCGGCGCTCTGTGCTTGACGAAGGCGAAAATTGGGGGCGCCCTAAGACAAACGGAAAGTGCTGTTAGGTTCGTCTGAGCTTGGAGATCATCATCGTGTTCTCGGGGAGGAGAGGGGTGACCGGAATCTACCTGTGGGGCTCGTCGGAGAAAGAGGGGGACGGTGGTGACGGTGGTCGAGGTGGTTGTTGATGCTCTGGGTCGCTCGGGGGCAAGTTGGTGCTACGGGGATGATCGCCAGGTGGTGTGGATCACGAGAGCATGGTCGAGGAGGCAAGGGGCGGCGAGGGGCTGCCGAAATTGCTGCGACAACTCGTCGGAGCAGAGGGTGCTCGGGGAGGAATCGAGGCGGCCTAGGGGCGAGCTTGGGGAAGGGGTTTGAGGGAAAACGGAGGAGAGAGCGAGGCGATTAAAAGGGCGTGGTCGCGACGAGGAATTAACGCGGCGTTAAGGCGAATTGATCTCGGCATTCATGGACAGCAACGGCAGCGTCGTCTGGGGAAGACAGGGTCGCGCGGGGAAGAAGAAGGAGGAGGCAGTGGGGTCCTCTGTTCAGTGGGAAAAGAAAGGAGGGTGGGGTCCACTTGCCAGTCTCTTTGCGGGTTGTTTAGTTGGTGAAGAAAAACGGTTCCTGGCTGGACTGGGCCTTAGTGGGCTGCTCTATTTTTTTTCTGTCCAAACTCTTTTTCCTTTTTCTAATTCTTTTCTGTTTTGAGTTTCAACCAATTAATCAAGCAATCAACAACACTCAAATGAAATCAAACAAACAACAAACTTTTCATTTGAATTTGGTTATGTTTATCAACATAATCCAAATCCAAAATAAAATAATATTTTTATATTTAATTTAGGATCCATTTAGTAATTAAAAATGGATCTTTAGTTAAAATAGGGTTTGATTTATTTAAATAAAATTTCCATTTGAAATCCAAATGCTTCCAAAATCAAACCAATAGGTATCATTTGGAAGTAAATAATACTTGGATACTTGTTTCAAACAAAATATTATTTTACTTTAAGATCCAATATTAATTAAATAAAATGGTCCTTAGTTAATATATCAAATAGAATTTGTTTTATTAATATCTTTATTTTGAAAACTAAAACCAAAACACTTTTGTTAGGTTTTATCTGAGATTATAAAATACTTGGAAAACCTATTTAAAATAATTTAACAAGTTTTGATGTTTCAATTAAATTGGTAAAACCTTTTATTTAAATAAAGTTTGGATATTAATTCCTTATTATTTTATTTTAAATAAACCCTTGTTGTTTTCATTCAAACTAAAAGTTTTAATTCCCAAGGTTTGGTCAAGGTTTAATTTGGCTTTATAAAATATCCTTTATTTATAAACTTCTATTTCATTTGAAAACAAATCTTTTCATTTGATTGTTTCAAAATAATATTTCCAATTGTTTTTATTTTTCCTTTTATGAAATGTTTATCTTTTTAAATCCTTTTAGAATTTTATTTAATTCAAATGGGTTTGAGGTTCCATTTTAATTCAAAAAGTTTCTTCTGGCTCTGAAAATCAAACAAAGTTTTATTTTATTCATTTATTTTCACATTACAAGATTTGGAAAATCTTGGGATGTGACACCTTACGGTTTTGGTATCGGGTGCTTCTTATAGGCGAAGAGGCGAGGCAGGGGCACCCAGGGTGTCCGCACCCCTAGGCGCGGGCCCAGCCAGGCCCAGCGGCAGGGGGTGTGGCCCCCCGGTGGCTCTTCTCAGTCTCATCTTCTGGCTCCGTGTTCCCCACGATAAAATATTGACTTGGGCTTTTGTCCCGTACAATTTCGAGAATATTGATTTTCTACCTTATTTGGAACCAAAAATAGAAGAAAACAGGCAACTGGCACTGTGGCATATTTTTAATAGGTTACTACCAAAAAACCTATAAAAATATCTCAAAGTGTTGACTAAGCAAAGCAAAGTAGATACTAAACAAGCATGGAACATCAAAAATTATAGATATGTTTCCGACGTATCAAGCATCCCCAAGCTTAACTCCTGCTCGTCCTCGAGTAGGTAAGTGATAAAAAGAATAATTTTTGAGGTGACATGCACCATCAAAATCAATACCAAACCATTTGCAAGCACTGAAACATGGGATCAAAGAACTCTAAACAAGATCATGAAAGATATAGTTCTAACAATAAGACATAGAAACTATGCATGTGACATGAAAGGTTACAAACATCATGAATAACAATGCATTGAAAGACGTTTGTTTGTTTCACATATAGAAAACATAGCATAGTGGCATTCAGCTTGTCCCTCATGGAGTAGCAATTAATGCATCGGACACCTTCAAAGTTCATAAGAGTGACTAGATACAAATAGATTAAGAACAAGCAATATCAACAATATGAATCAATCAATAAGTTTTGGGACAATGCGCATAGAACTAAGAATAGCAACTATGCTCTCTTAACTGGTGCCTAAGGATAGAAGGTGGAGACTCAACATAAAGGTGGAAGAAAGGCCCTCATAAAAGGGAAGCAGGGATTTCAAGTCTCAAAAAGAGCTTCCAAAAATTATGGTACTTGTTAGCTTTTATCTCTCATTGCCCCTATCATAAGCATCTTGAAGTGATTATGGTTAAAGTAAACAAACTATGGAGTATATGCTTGACAAAGTATAAGTTGGAAATCTCATGTCCCTTGAATATGAGGGTCGCACCTCATGCTAATCAAATTTAGTCTTGTAAGTTCTTGTCATAGTAAGTACATGTGTATCATAGGGAACCACCAATGGGGTACCACTTGCACATGATACATGACCTATCCCATAATCAAAATGACAAGGCAAGCAGACAATGAGCATATCAGCAATCTTCTTATTTACCACGGGAAAATGGTGCTTTTTCTCTCTTTCCTCTTTTCAATATGTCTCTTTTTTTATACGAAGAAAGCTTCATAGATTGCTCACTATGGTGATGCTGCAAGTTTCCACCATGATTACTAAAGGCTGAGGCCAGCGGCCCAGGCGTTTCTCTCACACACATACATAACTCCATGGAATTACAAGCTCCCCTTTTATTTCACACCGACGACATCCATAAACAAAAGAGCATGATATCAATTGTGTACAAAGTACAAGTGCAACGTTGAAAGCATTCCCCGTGACAGCACGGTTTTTCTAATTCCAACATATAAGTGCAAGCATATACAACATAGATGACACAATGGTTCAAGTTTATTAGGGGCAATGAATATAAAGTGTGCCATCAAGTTTGTGAGGGCTTTAATCACTAAGTTTTCACATAAAAAATAGTTTTTGATTAGAAGGTAGCTGAAAACAAGAATATACTTGGAATGGTGTAACACACCATGCATAGGAGTTTAT
The DNA here is from genome assembly GCA_910589765.1 of Avena atlantica. NCBI lineage: Eukaryota > Viridiplantae > Streptophyta > Magnoliopsida > Poales > Poaceae > Avena > Avena atlantica. The sequence continues at coordinate 442,994,449 of OU342739.1, forward strand.
AGTGGACACTTTGGAAAAACTTGGTTTCTTGGGAGTTGGAAGCATGAGTAGAGCTTAATCATACAAGTGGAGGCTAGCAAAAGACTGGGAGCAACCAACTAAGGGAGCAATAATGGCCATAATCATGCAGTGCAACAAAGCATTAATAATCAAGGCATATATTGGTACTACAAGTCAAGTACTAAATGATCATAGAGGCTAATGGTGACTTGTCATAGTCATAACATGGTGTGAGCATGTGCCAAGTCAACCCAAACAAAGCATCAAAGGAGAATACCACAATACTATGCTTTTTGCATGTTAAAACAACACATAATTTCTTCAAGGCACACTAAGCAATCCCAATTGTTTGGAACAAGACATGCTACATCAATAATCACTAAGCATAATGCCAAAACAACACCTAGCATGTCATGCTAAAGTCTAAGTCACAGTCAATGCAAGCTCCTCTTGCCCTTCAAGCAAGAACTTACTACTCCTTTCCAACACCAAGCAACTTATTTGCAAAACAACACAGTGAGAACAGGGGTCCAAACTACTTTATCAAGAAAACTAAACAACCTAAGCAAAGCAAACGAAAAATAAGACGCTTCAAGAACAACACAACTGTGCATGAAACAATAAAAACAAAGTGTCTGGACAGACCTGGGCTTTTTATTGATGAAGAAGGGGATGCCTTGGGGATCCCCAAGATTTGACGCTTGTAACTCTTAGATATTTCTTGGGGTGACACCATGGTGTCATCCCCAAGATTGTGCTTTTGTCCATTATTCATCTCATTACATCATTCTCTCTCTACACCTGCAATTTTTCCTTCATGCAAAACTTCACACAATCTTCATTAGCAACATTAGTGTATTCAAAAGATATTAGACCTCTGGCAAAGCTTGGAACAACAAGACTTTTCACTAAAAACACAAGCTACTGTAGTAACTCCTTTAAAAAGCTCAATTTCCCAAAAAGAACCCAAAAAGGAATCAATAAGGAGCAAATGCAAATAATGGCAGAAATCTGTCAAAACATACCAGCAGGTAGAAACCGATTTTTTCGAACATCTCTGTTGCTCAAATAAAAAAGTGTTGAACTTACGAAAGTTAGCTAACATACTGGGGGATTTATTCACAAATTTTGATCTCAATCCGAGTTACAGAGACTCCTCATGAAATTTTTGGTGGAGGACAGAAATCTGTTTCGGGACAGCAACTCCCCAAATCTTACTTCCCTCTCATTAGAGGTTATTCTTGGCACAAAAAGCAAACGAAAAGGATAAGGAGAGGTCATTACTGAAGTAATAACTTCCAAGACTCAAGGAAACTCTTGGGTTATCTCCCAACAAGTACTTTTCTTTAACTCCTTTAAGTTAGGCACAAGAACCAAGAATAATCAAGTATTTTCAAATGAAGAAGCAACCTTCTTGTTCTTTCATTTCTTACCTTTCTTATTTTCTTTAGGGAAAATATGGTTGCTCACTGGAGGAGCAAAATGCATAATGCCTTTGCCCACATCTATTACTGCTCCAAGGTGTTTCATTAGGGATCTTCCAAGTGTAATCTGTCCTTTGCCTACACATTCAATAACAAGATAATCAGTAGACACCATTTTACCTGAGATTTTTGTAAACACACCTTCATCTATTCCAATGGGTAATAAAGTGGCATTGTTGGTAAGAGATATTTCCTCTCCTCCTTAGTAAGCCCCCAAAGACTCAAGGAATCATAAATATCTTTAGGCATGAGGCAAAATTCAGACATGATGTCACATCGAGCATAAAAAGGTGTAGTGTTTATAGAGACTTTGATTGTGGGAAACCACTTTGAAGGCTTAGAGTTTATGCGAACATAATCATGGTAAGCCCTAAGCGTGTAATAGTAACTATTCATAGCAACAATACTAGTCTCAATAGTGTTCAACCTAGCAAAATATTTGTGAGAGAGGAATCAGACTTTCCAGGTGTATTATAAATTGCAATCAACTTTTTTATGGCATCAAAAGCTTCATCCTTAGTACATAGCAAAATATTTTTCTCAGCCACAGCATCTAAAGCATATCTATAACGAAGAGCAATACCGCTGTAGAAACTATCAATAACCAAGCTTCATCCTCAGTACATAGCAAAATATCTTTCTTAGCCACATCATCCAAAGCATATCTATAACGAAGAGCAATACCGCGGTAGAAACTATCAATAACCAAGCTAAGACTCATCTTAGGCTTAGTTTCCCTTTGTAAAGCGGAGATTCTAGACCAAGCTTCTTTGAAACTCTCTTCACTTTTTTGCTTAAAAGTGGAGATCTCTTCCATTGGTGAAATAAAGATTGGTCCAAAACCAGACATGGTGGCAACTAGAGCAGGAACTAATTTTTTGTGTTTTTGAATAAAGAAAGCAAACCAAACTAGACTAATTTTTTTTTTGAAAAGAGGCAAACAAAACCAAGCAAAAGAAACAAAGCAAACTAAAAACAAAGTAAAGAGAAAGGAAGTGGAGGACTCCCATAGTGAAGACGTCCTTAGCCTCCCCAGCAACGGCGCCAGAAAACTTGTTGATGGCACCTAGTTGACGTGGGAGCTTCTTTCTTTATTCCCCGGCAATGGCACCAGAAAACTTGTCTCCTGACGGAGAGGACTTCGTTGGAAACCCCAAGAGCAAGGTGTGAAGCAGCACAGCAGCAAGTTTTCCCTCAGTAAGAAACCGAGGTTATCGAACCAGAAGGAGGAAGGAAACGTCACACAGGTGTTGCTAGCAACGCGGAGACCTGCACAACACAAACTCAAGACTCCGCCCCAACGAAATAGTGAGGTTGTCAAGCTCACCGGTTTGCTGTAACAAAGGATTAAACGTATGGCGTGGAAGGCAATGGTTTTCGGCAACTGAACAAGTAACAGTGGAAGGTGTGTCAATGGTAAAGATTGGACTGGGGTCCATAGTTCACTAGAGGTGCTCTCCTTAGATAAACAACGTGGCATGAAGGGTAAACAAATTACAGCAGGGCAATTCACGGGAACTGAGAAAGGCATAACAATGCAATTACTAGTCAAAAAGATCCTATGTGATTCGATTGGGAAATACAACAATATACATAGACCGCCATCCAACTGCATCTATGATTAGAAGTCCACCGTCAGGTTATCATCTGAACCCCCTCCAGTATTAAGTTGCAAGCAACAGACAACTGCTTTAAGCAAAGTGTGTAAGGTAAACAGTCGACATGTTCCATGAACAAGAGACTGTTGTTCTCTCCCTTGTAGCAACAGCACATCTACAACCGAAGATATTATTGTCACTTCCCTGGAAACTAGAGGCATGAACCCACTATCGAGCATAAATACTCCCTCTTGGAGTCACTAGCAACTACTTGGCCAAGATAGCTACTAACAACGGAGAGCATGCAAGATCACAAACAACACATACATGATAGAATCATAAAGACAAAACCATTAATCAAACCAACATAATAATCTCAATATCCATCGGATCCCCGCAAACACAACATGTATGATTACAAATAGATTAGATCTTGATCATGAGCGGAGCTCACAAGATCTATACATGAAAGCACAAAGTAGGATATACAACCATCTAGCTACTACATGGACCCATAGTCCAAGGTGAAACTACTCACGCATCATACCGGAGAGAAGTCCTCCGGGATGATCTCCCCTCCGGCAGGGTGCCAGGAAGAACTTCAGATCCCCCCGATCTAGGGACGATGCTGGCGGTGGCTACAGACGGTTTCATGGAGATTTGATCGGGTGCTTAGGGTTTCTGCATCGGGGGCTTCTTATAGGCGAAGGGGGAGGCCGAGGAGGCGGCCAGAGGGGCCACACCCCTCGACGCGGGCCCACCCCTGGCCGCGCCTAGGGGGTCTGGTTGTCCTGGCCCGCTTCTCCGTCTCCTCTCTAGACTTCTTGTTCCCCACAGAAAGTAATTGACTTTGACGTTTGTCCCGTCCAATTCCGAAAATATTTATTTACTAACTTTTCTAAAACCAAAAACAGAAGAAAACAGGCAACTGGCACTGTGGCAACTTGTTAATAGGTTAGTACCAGAAAACATGTAAAAAGCACCTCAAAGTGTAGATAAAGAAAAGAAAATAGATACTAAACAAGCATGGAGCATAAAAAATTATAGATACATTTCCGACGTATCAAGCATCCCCAAGCTTAACTCCTTCTCGTCCTCGAGTAGGTAAGTGATAAAAGAATAATTTTTGAGGTGACATGCACCCTCACAATAAAGATCCAACCATTTGCAAGCATTGAAAGCTGGGATCAAAGAACTCTAAACATATGCATGAAAGATGGAGTTGTAACAATAGGACATAGTAACTATGCATGCAACATGACAAGCTACAAACAAAGATCATGAATAACATGCATTGAAAAACATTTGTTTGTTCCACATACAGAAAACATAGCATAGTGGCAGTCAGCTTGTCCCTCATAGAGTAGCAAATAGATGCATAGGACACCTTCAAAGTTCACAAGGGTGACTAGAAACAAATAGCACAATAACAAGTAATATCACAATATGCATCAATCAATAAGCTTTGGAACAATGCACACAGAATGACAACTATGCTCTCTTAATGGTGCCTAAAGGTAGAAGGTGGAGACTCCAGTAATGGTGGAAGAAAGGACTTTTTGTAAAGGAAGCAGGTATTTCATGTTTCAAAAATAGCTTCCAAAAATCATGGTACTTGTTAGCTTTCAGCCCTCATTGCCCCTATCATAAGCATCTTGAAGTGATTAAGGTTAAAGTGAACAAAGATGGAGTATATGCTTGATGAAGTATAAGTTGGCAATCTCAAGTCCCTTGAATACGAGAGCCACACCTCATGCTACCCAACTTTATTCACCTATAAGTTCTTATCATTGTAAGTATTTGCATATCATAGAGAACCACCAACGGGGTACCCCTTCCACATGGTACATGAGCTATCCCATAACCAAAATGACAAGGCAAGTAGACAATGAGCATCTCAGCTGTAACATCCCTAAAATCATGTTTTCAAAGCTTGCATGCCATTCATGCATTCATAATCATTTTAGGATCATTTGCAAAGTCATTACAAAATCATGAGCATTTGAATGCCTATTATTTTATGTAAGCAAGGCATTGATCCAATGCTACTCTCTAGTAAGAGATTAGTTGTTTTAATCCAAAGATGTTTGATCCTAAGTTTGTTTGATATTTTACAAAGCTTGGACAAAGATTTCAAAACAAAGAAACAAATTTAAACCATTTCTATGTCTTTATTAAGCAATGAGTAAAAACATTGTTTATTTTAAATTCCAAAGTGCCAAATTATTTTAAAGTGTACAACATTGTTCTCCAACCAAATGTGTACAAATTTCACTTTACAAAAATCCAAAAGTGGTTTGAATTCAAACTTATTTGAAACTCATTTGAAAATGTTTCCTGGAAAATCAAACAGAAATAGAAAAGGATAAAAGAATTAGAATTGGGTCGGTGCCACCATTTCGGCCCAGTAGCCAAAACAGCCCACCCGGGGTTTTCCTTTCCCCTCTGTTTCTCACCGCAGCAGCGCACACCCACCCGCTGACACCTTGGACCCACCTTGCCCCGTCATCGTCGTCCTCAATCACCGCGCGACGACCGCTCCACCGTTACCACCGCGCCAGTGACGCCGCGTTTAAAACCTCATTTAATTCCATTGATTCAGCGTGTAACTCTCGCCCCTGCTCCAGCTACAAAACCCCCTCTCCACCCCGCTCCTTTCCCCTCACACCACTCACTCGCATCGCCACCAGGCTGCCTCTATTTCGCGTTGCATCGCCGCAGACAGAGCCAGCTCCGGCGAGATATTCCGGTAAGTCCGGTGTTCGCGCCCACTTCTCATTCACCCTAGATTAATCCCCTGAGCCTTGCGCATCTCCTGATCCCCTCCGTTCTTCTGCTCTTTATCCAGAACGTCGACTACGACAAGCTCTGAAGGCATCCGACGCCTTCACCAACTCTGGCAAGCAATTGAGGTATAGCACGATCGCCCCGCGCCGTCTCCTTGACCCTATCAGATTCGCTTGAGCTTTGTGCACACGTTGATACCCACGGTTTGTGCTAGGGAGGCCAGCATCGTCGCCACCCGAGCAGACCCGACACTGTCTCCAACTTTGACGAGCCCCAGCGACCTCTGCAGCGCGCCCCGACCCTGCCCGTCTGCACGTTGAGCTTCCTCGTGATCTTGCGAGTCTGGTAAGCCACACCACGCCCCCCATCCCCTCCTGTATTCGACGGACCATCGCCGCCAGTAGCGCCACTGCCGCCAGCACCCAGCTACGCCGCCAGATTTTGGTCGCAAGCTTCGTAGCCGTTAGATCTAGATTTGAGGCTCAGGATTAGATCACTTATTCGAACCGTTACGCGCAGATCTGACCGTGCGCTGCCACTTAAATCTAACGGCTCTCGTTGATCGATCCACACGAAATGGTATCGACGAATCAGAAAGCGCCGCGTGTCTGTATGTTTGATTTAAAACCTGAAATTAGATCTATTAGTGATTCAAACTTGTAAAATTCATAACTTTTGATCCACACGTTCAAATTTTGTAAATTTTATATCATTGGAATCAGGAGAAATAATTCTATCCATTTATGCAATGTGTTTAATGTTCTGCTCCTGTAAAATTGATTATTTTTGCATAGACATTTATAGGCTTATTTTGAGTATAGAAATTATATGAAAAATGATTTAGAGACTAAATAAAGTTTGTTTAGTGTGTATTTGTCTTCTTTATGAATTCAGTATTGTATACTTGTCTTGTTTGACTTAGAAAAATCATCACATGGCATTTGCATGCATTCATATATTTTTGTTTGTCTATTTTGATATGTGAATTTGGTGCTATCATTTTATGTGTAGATTTTGGTGCTAGTGGCGATTGTGATTGTGAAGATTGTTGTTGCTACTCCCCCAACTACCAAGGCTAGTGGTGCTTCATATATTTTTGTCCCAATATTTTTGCCTATGCATTAGATATATTTTGTATAGGTCCTGCATGAATATTTTGCTAAGTATCTATATGTTATGCTTGGGAAATCCTAGTAGTAGTAGAAATGTTAGAATTTCCTTTAAGTTAAGATACTTGCCATTGCCATGCTTAGCCTAGCTAATAGCAACCAAAGGGTGGAATATAATCATGCTATGGAAAATATTGTTAAGTCTTTGACTTATGGTTTTACTTAATAAAACAACTAAGTGAATGAATCACCTGGGTGGAAAGGGACTTGCTTGGTGGTTTTGGTTGAGTGGTTACACAAGGCCCATTTCACTACTAGGAAACAGGCCGTTAGTGGCGCACCTAGAAACATCATCCGTGGCGCACTAGCAGTGCACCACAGGCCTTGCGCTACGGCTATCTCTCAGCCGTGGTGCACTGCCTAGTGCGCCACGGTTGTGCAGAGATAGGCGTAGCGCACCTCCAAGTGCGCCACAGAAGTTTGGCATGGTGCGCTACCCCTGGGATCTTCTGTGGCGCACTACCTAGTGCGCCACTAAACTTCCATGGTGCGCTTTAGGTGTAGTGCGCCACAGAAGGTAGACCATGTGCGCCACAGATGTATTTTTTGTTTTTTTTTAATTTCCGAGCCAGATTATACGCAATACAGATTATATACAATATTACAACAGATATACACACACAGATACAAGATATACAATTATATATATAAATACTCAATATGAAAAACAAGATTGAAACAAATACATATAGATAAGTCTCATACATGAATACATAGTCTAAGTTACATTGTTTCGATCATGTTACAAAGTAGTAGTTGGTGACATGCTAATACATGTGTCGATCGAACAAGTTAGAGCTCGGAAGCTCGCCTAGACATCTAAACTAACTAGCAAGACACAAACGCGGGATAAATAACCAAAGAAGATAAGCATGATCACCGCCGCGACGAAGGTGTAGGTCTTCATCCGGTTCCTTGTCCTAACTCCCGCTAGATAGCACGTGTATCTAGCTTCCGCCTCCGCCATAGTGGTGTACCCTTTGTAGCTATTGCCGCCGAAACGGTGCACCTGTCTCCGGCAGTCTTCCCAATCATCGTAGACTCCGGGAACCCGTCCCTTGTACACGACGTACCACGTCATCCATAAGTTGACCGACTATTGAAAAAAACATATATAATTAAAGTCGCATATGAAGATACACTTATAGAAAGTACTCCTAAATCAAAAAGACCAAACTCAGAAAGCATGCCTCATATATAACTAGGTTGTTCGACACAGGAATATGCTACGATGGAACTGTTCGCCAAGTAGGATGCACAACACCTGGACCTGTGCATAGCACAAGGCGAACAATCCCATCGCAGCACATTCACATATAGTGTGCCACGACATTTCAATCATCGGCATTATTCTCGAAAAAGACCAAAGTAACTCAAAAATCATGCCTCATATATATACATAGGTCGTTGGACACAGGAATATGCTACGACGGAACTGTACGCCAAGTAGGATGCACAACACCTGGAGTACTTGTGCATAGCACAAGGCGTACAATCCCATCGTAGCACATTCACATATATAGTGTGCTACGACATTTCAATCATCGGCATTATTCTCGAAAAAATAGTAAGGAAAAAAAGAAGGACCAAATTGAGCAAAGGACCAAAGAGTAAGCAAAAAAACCAAGCATTGATCGATATATAATAATAAGAAAAATAAGTTCACTTGTCGTCCACACACACACACAAAGGTCATCTATAGTTTGTAACTACAACTAGGCCAACATCAAGCCTTCTGGCTCGGCTTAGGGAACGGGAGAACGCCCTGTCTCGTCATGAACTTCCTATAGTCACCCTGCATCTCTAGGCGATCTTCTATGTCACGGTTATTCGGGATATTCCTCCGTAGAAGATCCCCCCCCCCCCCCCCCCCCCGAAGTCATGACATCACGAAAGATGATTGCCCCAAACTGCTACTGGATGCGATACATCTCTTGTCTAATATCCAAATCATTGATCTTGGCCTTTGCTTCGGCCCACTGTTTGAGATGATCTGGCACCGTAGAATTCTGCTGGTCAAGTAGGAACGCCCTCATGTGATGGAGTGCGTAGTAGGCTTCCTTCTTACTGTTTTCCGGCTGCTTCACGCAGGGGAACTCCGTTACGTGGTTGAAGACGTGCCTGCCGAACTGGACCTTCTTACGCACGAAGCTGGTGCCTTCCGTCGAGGCAAAGCCAGTGAGAGCATCATCCAGAACTTCCTTGATCTTGTCGTAGTTTTTCTTCTTTTCTAGACTCCCCGAGTCGAAATACGTGGCGTGGGAATGCTTCGGCGATAAGGAGATGAGCGTGCAGTGTTCATCTCTGCGCAAAAAATTCAAATGGAATGTGTTGGAAAAAGAATGATGATGATCTAATAAATCCAATTGACGGTGGCGAGTGAATAACGACTTACTCGGGAAAGTAAGGCACGAGAATGTATTCCTTTGTCTTGTTCGCCACGAGGATTCTTTTTAGGTACGAGGCCACGATACGTTGTTCGGCGGGGGAACCCAAGCAGCCGTCACGCATGTAGTAGGGGTCCACTATAGCGATGCCCGGTGTGTTCTCTCTAATGATCTGCATGGCCAGGCTGAGAGAAAAGAGACGGACCATGGTATAGTGCAGCGGGTATAGGTGGAACATATTGAAGATGTCCTCGAACCGCAGGAAGAACAGATCCGCGGGGGCAGTGTCGACGAAGCCCAAGCCTGGTGGCACCTTAACCACGAATACCGGGTGCGAGGGATCTTTCTCCGATAGAAGGCGTCTCTCTATCGTCAGCACGCCGTCATGCACACTCTGCAGTTCCGAACTGGCGAGCTTCCGCAAATTCTTAGGTAGCATGGGATCACCCGCCACATGAATCCTCCACATAATACCCTCGGGTCTTGGTGGCCCGTCCCGAAACCTGATCGGATTCGCAGTTGTTGACGCCACCGGCTGGCTCGAGCTGCTAGATTTTCTTTTCCTGCCCTTTTTTCCTTTTGGAGAGCGGGCAGGCACCGCAATCTGAGCACCGGCCGCCCTATGTAGTGTGTCAGGGCTTAGAATAAAGGGCCGGTTGGTTGTATCAGCTGGCTCTGTAAAGGCGCAAGCTGGAGGCGTCTCCTGAGAACCAAACAGACGCTTGGTGATAGTGGCTTTCTCTGTAGGGCCACCAGCTAGGTCTTCTTCGTTGCCAAACTGAGTGCTGAAGAAGTGATCATTCCAGTCTTCGTCGTCCTCGGCCGGATCCTGCGCCATGTGCATATCATCAACATGATCATCCGACCCACCGCGTGGAGGTGACGGCGAGGGCGGTAAGGGGGCCTTGCCACCGCTTGTCGCTGGCACGACAGGCGGTGCTGTTGTCTGTGGCGTGATGGTCCCCGCCGTCCCCAAACGGATCATGCTCTTTGGCCATATCAAGAACAAGCCGAAGCAACTTCTGAGGACAAACGGCTCTTCTTCATCCGCTCCTGGGGGTTGAATGGGAGGTTCCAGGTCGTCGCAGCCCCTTAGCACCCGACTAATTGTAACCCTGTGCACGCTATCTGGCATCGGCTTTGAGTGGAACGTGCACTGCAAGGGTTGAATGATGGTACCCTTGGCAACATCCCTCAGCTCGTTGTTCACGTAGCATAAGAGAGTGGAAGGAACATCCGTCTGCAGAAAACATGTACGGCGTCGTCAGAGCGAGATGCCACAAGAGTAATATATAGATGGCATGAAAGGCGGTAATTAAAGCAATTTGTTTACCGTGATGGCGTCGAGATCGGCTAATGTCGACGCACCGCATACGGCGACGGGCGTGCAAGAGATGGAAGGGCTGCTTGATGGCGCGGTGCTGTCCGCCGGTGTATTCTCCCTACCGACGGGTGCTTGGAGCTCCGGTGCCGCCGCGACGATGGCAGGGGGCACCAACATGTACTCCGGCGCCGCGGTGATGGCAGGGGGAGTCACCAACACTTGCGGCGCCGCGGTGCTAGCGGGCGGAGTCACGAACACGTAGTTCGCCTGATTCGTCGGCGCCGCGTTGTTCGAGTGGCTACTGACCATGCTTGGAATCGGGCACGGCCCTACTCGACCACCCACACTCCAGTTCGCTATTGACTCCACCAAGGTAGGCAGGAAGGACGTGAGGGTGATTGCCAGGTTGTCTTGGACGATCTGCGGGATCCGCGCCACTTGTGCCTTAAGTTCTTGAACCTCTCGGTTTTCCTCCTCGCTCCTTCCCGATGGCGCCACATGCGTCCTCGGCGGTGGACCAAAATGATCCACCCAATTCTTACCCCCGAGGCCGGCCAGACGGCCAGCCGACGACGGCTTCTTCGTAACCGGCTCTATTTTCTTGGCTCGGTTCATCGGCCTGTTAAAAGGGTTATCCCACCGGGTGGCCGCCGTCGACCCCTGGGATGAGGAACCCTGGGATCCATGACTAGCAACAATTTCCTCCTCCTGCAGAGCAAGTAACAGTGAATCATTTAGATCATCGATTAGATTTCAATCGTGTTGATCCGCGGTAATTAGATTATACTTACCACAATTTCCTCGAATTCCTTCACCGCAGGATCCACGGTGAGTTGTTTGGTTTTTGGGTCCACACGGTAACGGGCCCTGATGAAGTTTCGAACCTGCCCGGGTTCGAATTTAGCAAAGGGGTTTTCTATCCCCTTGGATCTATACTCTTCGTCCTCCTTATTCCATTTGGCCTCCGCGGTTCTGTATCCACCAGATCCGAGATGGTGATGACCTATATTCATCGCCTGCAGTGCCTTTCCCCGATTACTATTGGCCAGGGCTCTTTCGGATTCACACCTCTCCTTGAACTCCCGCAACTGATCTTCGGTGATCTGCGGGTCAATCTTCTAGATCTCCTCGAGACTTTTGCCTTCTTTATAGATCTTCTTCTTTATCCGGGTTCTCCAGCTGGCCAGGGCGGTGCTCATCTTTGTGAGGGCGGATTTGTTTACTTTGTTCCCATGATAATTTGTGTTCTGATACTGTGCGGGGAACTTGTATCTGGCGTGCAGCTTCTCGAAGAGGAGTGTGCGCAAGTGGCCATTATCTTTATGCCGGAGATTCTCGGTGTTGATCGAGATGGTTGTCCGGGTGATCGCCGCCACTTGCCCACCGTACCCTTTGACGACAAGGGCGGGCTCCAAAGGAACCCCTGATGGGCTCACTTCGGTAATTTCCTCCCTGACCGTGCCGACCGTGTTCGGGCGCTGGTCCTTCGGCTTCTTCTTCTTCTTCTTAGGAGGGTTGCTACCACTCCCTGTGCCCTCGCCGCCATCAGTGGTTTCATCGTCCGCCGTTCCTTCGGCTTCTTCCTCCGCGTCTTCCATCTCATCATCCTCGCTCTCCGAAGGATGGTACTCTTCATCGTATTCTAGACGCTGGGCCGCCTCCCAGAATGTCAATTGTTTATTCGGAGGTCTGAGTTCTCCTTCAGCACTGATGCGCTTAGAACATCCAGCCTCATCGTTGTCACACATATTTGCACTAATAAAAAACAAATAATTGGTTAAATGCACGGAAAAATCCGGCATGGCCTTTGCTAATTTTCTTAAACTAGGAGTGCCCAATTTCCGCCAAAACGGAAGTTAATCAACATTTCGGCAAAAATCGTGAATCGTTTCATACAAGAACCTGCATACACGACATAATAAAGTGCTTCATACAAGCACAAGCACAAACATTGTAATAGCTATTGATGCTAGTTGAGATCTAATGTTAGGATGCTGGTTAAGAAACAACCCAGCACAAACTCTTGCTTGATAATCTCCAATAAGGGTTATTGGTTGTTAAAGCAGCTCCTGTATATCACATCAATCAAGAAATACTTCTGCAAATGCTTGTCATTTGGCAAAGTTTTACAATTAGTCAGCACTAGCACATTCTTGTGTCTGAATTTAACTTCTGTAGGTACTGGTACTAGCACTAGCACTAGCAAAGTTTATGTCTGAATTTAACTTCTAAGGTACTGGTACTGGTACTAGCACTAGCACTAGCACTAGGTACTAGTACTAGCACTAGCACTAGTCAGCACTAGCACTAGCAAAGTTTTACAACAGCACTAGTACTAGCACTAGTCAGTACTAGCACTAGCACTAGCAAAGTTTTACAACAGCACTAGCAAAGTTTTACAACAGCACTAGCACTAGCACTAGTCAGTACTAGCACTAGCACTAGCACTAGCACTAGGTACTGGTACTAGCACTAGCACTAGTCAGCACTAGCACTAGCAAAAATCTGTGTTGTATAGATGCATCCCAAAGACAACAGAACAATTGGATGTTGGATCTGCATGATCGCCTCTCGGACACTGGAGAACATCAACTAACACAGTTCCTAGCCTTTCTCGATTCATCACAGTATAACACAAATGTTGAGCCTGATAAGAGAGAAACAAACACATCTATAAACACCTACCATATTTATATGATAGAGGAATGCGTTGGTGCCAAGCTAAATGGTCAAGAACAGGGCCATACCACCCAAACACCGTATATTGTTCTGGCTAGCACTGCGAGGGTGCCTCAATACCAAGGATAACATGACACTAAAGCATGGTGTTCTGATGCTGGCTGTGACATCTACTCTGCTCTAGAGGCAATACATCTTCCCTACTCTAGATACAATTCATTACATTGGTCTTGACTGCAAGCTAGCGCATGAATAATATCAATACTTGGCTCTGTGGGATACTGCAAGACAATAAAACACAGTTGAGGTATTAATCTCCAAATCTACGACACTATGCAAATGGAGGCTTCACTAGTGTGCTTCGCGGCCTGTCTGCGCTCACTCTAGAAGGCCAGGAACAACCGAGTATTGAACAAGCAGATGGGTGACTGCTAACTGAATCTTGAAGCACCATCAAATCATTGTTCAGACCTAGCAACCTAGCAACCTAGCAATCTGGCTTGGTTCAGACCTTGGTTCAACCTAGCAATCTGGACTCTTTCAACCTAGCAACCTAGCAAGCTGTGCCCACAGGCAGACCCCCATCGGGGAGAGAGAGGGGGAGAGAGGGAGAGAGGGAGAGAGGGAGAGACAGGGGAGGGAGAGAGGGAGAGACAGGGGAGGGGCTACCTCTGACGGGCGGACGACGACGGGCGGACGACTCCTCCTCCTCCACGGATCGGCAGCGGCCTCCTCCTCCACAAGCGCGGGCCTCCTCCTCCTCGAGAGCGCAGCACGGTGGCGGGCCTCCTCCTCCTCCTCGAGAGCGCAGCGTAGCGCGGGTGGTGCGCGGTGGTGGCGGCGGCGCGGTGGCGGTGCGGCCTCGAGAGCGATTGTGAGATGCAGCGGCGCGGTGCGTGTGGTGTCTGTGAGATGGAGCGGCGCGGTTGACTAGCATCCAACACACATAGGCGTAGCGCACCCTGGCCAAGTGCGCTACGGATAACCGTAGCGCACTTGGCCAGGGTGCGCTACGCCTATGTGTGTTGGACTACCAGATAAGAGGGCGGCCATCCCTTCTGTTAGCACTAGTACTGTCATAGCCCACTGGTTCTGCCCCTTAGCTCTATTCTAAACTATGAGCACCCAGGTTCGAATCCTGGTGCTCCACTTTTTTATTTTTATTTTAAAAATACTTTTAAATGTTCCAAAAAATGTCCAAAAGTGGTGATTTATGCCATACAAGTTTTGTTTTGTTTTTAAAATACTTTTAAATATTCCAAAAATGCCCAAAAGTAGTGATATATGTCATAAAAGTGTTACAAATATGATTCAAAGTATAACTAAATTTCATAATACTTTGTCCATGAATATTACAATCTTTTGCGACCACACGTTTTACAATATTTTTTGAGCTAGCGTTTTACAATCTTTTTTCCCTTCTTTGCCGCGGTTGAATAATTTAGCCCCGGCACTTTAATGTTTCTTCTTTCGAACGGGCTACCTTTTTTGGGTAGGGTTGTCCTTTTTCTTCTTGTGATGTATGTTGCTGCATCATAGTCGTCGTCATCTTCAATCTTTGGATCGCCGTACTGGTCGAAGTCTTGCTCGTTGGCGACTCCATCCATTCCGATGATGTTTCTTTTTCCTCTCCTCACGACAACACGGCTAGGCTTTGTCGGGTCGGTAATGAAAAAACATTGGTCCACTTTGGTAGCCAGTACTTCTTCTCGATTAACCTTTTGTGCTTCTGTACCCAAGGATCGACCAGTTCTAAATGCTGTAGCGCGATGAGGTTTGCTCGATCAAAGTCTGCGCATCGAAAATCGAAGTCTGCATGCAGTATGCGACGACCCTCTCGGTGACCAGATCCGTCGAGCTTGCCAAGGTGTCTGTTGACGGGAAGACCGACAGGGTTCTCGATGTCTAGATAATTCGTGCAGAAAGAGATGCACTCTTCGGCCAGAAAGCCCTTGGCTATGCTTCCATCTGGACGGGACCTGTTGCGAACGTATCCTTTGATGTGTCCGTTCATCCTTTCGAACGCCATCATGCTGCGGAGGAACATCGGCCCGAGTTGTACGATGTCCTCCACGACATGGACCAGCAGATGCACCATAATGTGGAAGAATGCGGGTGGGAAGTAGACCTCAAGCTCACATAGTATCACCACGATCTCCTCCTGTAGCCTTCCGAGCTGATTCAAGCCAATCGACTTCCTAGAGATGACGTCGAAAAACTTGCATAGGCCAAATAAAGTTTCACGAACGTGCTCATCCATTATCCCTCTTAGTGCGACCGGAAGTACCTGTGTCATTCGCACGGCACAGTCATGAGACTTCATGCCACTGAACCTCTGCTTCGCCTTGTCTAGGTATCTGCTTATCTTGCCCGCATAGCCGTAAGGAAATTTGACTCCTAGAAGGCACTTGAAAAACTGTTTGATCTCATCCTGGCTTAGAGTGAAGCAAGAAGGAGGGCAGTAATATTCGTTCTTCTTGAAATTTTTACCCTTCCGACGACCTTGTGTCGTCTCCGACTCATGATCATCGTCATCTTCCTGATCATCAGGAGTAGTGCGTCCTCCGTGAAGCTCCTTCCAGATACCCAAGCATATCAGGTCGTGCCTTGCTTTCGGACCATCTTTCGTCCTATCTGGCATGTTGATTATGGTGGCGACCAGACTCTCGCACACGTTTTTTGTGATATGCATGATGTCGCGGCTATGAGGCGTGCGGAGAAACTTCCAGTATGGCAACTCCCAGAAAACAGACCTTGTTTTCCATACCTTCATCAGCGGCTTGTCTTGTTGCTGTCTCTTTTGCTTCTTTCCAGGCTTAGGACAATCTTTCCAGTTTTTCAGCAACTCTTCCACTTCTTCGCTGCTCCTACTCTCTGGGATTCCTCGGGTCTCTGATTTGCCATCGAACAGGTCTCCACGTTTTCTCCATGGATCATTCTTGCCGAGCCACCTCCGGTGCGCCATGAACACGGTTTTCGATGACCCTGGATCTTTCTCTAGTTGGAGATAGCTTGTGTTATCCATGCACCTAACGCATGCGCAGAATCCTTGGATAACCTGCCCCGAGATATACCCGCAACCTGGATAGTCTTGCACCGTAGTGACCAACGCGGCTCTCATAGTGAAATAATCTTGTGTGATGGCGTCGTAAGTATTGGCTCCAGATTCCCATAACGTGGCTAGCTCCTCTTTCAACAGCCCGAGATACAGATTGATGTCGGTACCAGGTTGTTTCGGCCCTTGAATTAGCATACTCATTTGTATGTACTTCTTCTTCATGCACAACCATGGAGGGAGGTTGTACATCCATACAAACACGGGCCAAGTGTTGTGCGTGCTGCTCTGGCTACCGAACGGATTGAGTCCATCGGTGCTCGCACCAAGCCTGATGTTCCTCGAATCTCCACCGAATTCTGGGAATTCGAGGCCCAATGTTTTCCACTGGCTAGCATCTGAAGGGTGCGTCAGCAGCTCATCCTTTTCGGGGTCATCATCATCTCCTGGCTTCTTCCTTTCCGCATGCCATCGCATGAGCTTCGCTTCCTTAGGGTCCGCGAAATAGCGCTGCAGACGAGAAGTGATAGGAAAGTACCATACCACTTTTCGAGGTGCTTTCTTCCCTTTCTTGTATCGACTCACGCCGCACACCGGACATGTGGTTTTCTCCACGTCCTCGCCCCGATAAATGATGCAATCGTTGATGCATACGTGATATCTAACGTGCGGTAGATCGAGAGGACAGACGATTTTCTTGGCATCCTCGATACTAGTTGGACATGTGTTCCCCTCCGGGAGACGATCGTGCCAGAATGCCATCATATCGTCGAAGCTTGCGTCGCTCAATTTGTGCTTCGCCTTCATTTCCATAGCCTTGAGCGTTACATTCAACCGGGTATCATCGGGCCTGCATCCTTCATACAATGGAGTAACCGCGTCTTTCTCAAGTTGCGCAAGCTTGGCTTTCTCTCTAGCGGCAGCCCTGGCGTTACTCGTCTGCTTGAGAAGCAGCTCTTGCACATAAGGGTCCCGCACCCAGCCTGACGTTGTTCCATCGTCGTCTGCTCCTCCGGCATCTAGATCATCATCATCCCGGTCTGCTTCCGCACCTTCACCATCTCCAGGAGACTCTTCATCATCTCGCCCGTTCTCACCGTGATGATGATCATCGTCATGTTGTCCACCTTCTTCACCGTCTCCATGTGCGCCACAGATGCTCCTACTCCCTGTGGCGCACTAGGCCGAGTGCGCCACAGAAGTTTGTGGCCGTTTCAGAGCAGAGGGGGGCATGCGCTTAGGCGTAGCGCACCAGGCACACATGCGCCACAGATGACCCTAACAACCGTGGCGCACATGACTATAGTGCGCTACAGATGTTTGGCGTGTGGCCAACAGGGCCCTGGCCCACACACATCTGTGGCGCACTATAGTCATGTGCGCCACGATTGTTCTAGTTATTAGTAGGGCACTGCCCACAGGTGAGCCACGCCTGTTTTAGCCGTGGGGCACTTCAACCATGTGAGCCACGGATGTGATGATTACCTATAGCTGTTTTCCTAGTAGTGTTTCTATGGTTTACCTTGTGTATCTCACTTGTGGAATGCCACCCAGGAACAAAGGGATTTGAGATGCCATATGTTAAGAAGCTTCTAGTGCAGCCACATGGCAATATGGGCTCTGCCTGGATCATATAGGTTGCAATAACTTAGCCATTTGGACAGTTGGTGGTAGTGGGATGATAGGTTGGAACGCGTCCATTTGGTCTAAGGGAAGGCTTCTGAAAGGTCCTGTCTTGGTGAAAATCAAGTCTTGTGGGGAAAGTGCACAACCTCTGTAGATGGAAGAATCTAAGTACTTAGCCATGTCCCTGGTATTGGACAAAATTGAGCATCAAGACATGGAAGCTATCAAGAATCTCCTCGTCCCAATTTTCTAAGTTAAATCTTGTGGTTGAACAAGGGTGAAGGTTCACCACTTTCTAATGGTGGTTCCTTGGGAAAGTTTTGTCAAAGAAAAAGTTAGTGTTTTCAACTAATAGGTAAAACCTATTTTGAGCAAAGCAAGCCTAAGCTACACTTAGCCAAAATTCATGTAGTAACTAGATGTTGATATTCTACTAAGGTATCACTTGCCAATACTATTCTAATGTATTGACCCACTTTGGCTGTAACTTGTGATGTTATAGGTTACTCTGATGATAATTAGGGGTTATGAGTCTACACTCAACATGCTTGCTCGTGGCACATGAAGATGAAGACTTCTATTTTATATTGCTAAGTTAAACTCTTGTACTAGCCTATGGCTATGGAGTTGTAAACGACTATGTTATCTCTGGAATGACGTTGTAATAATGACCTTTGTTTCTGTGTACTTCATCTTAAACTGTGGATGCTAGCAATTGATCCAGGGACTAGCATTGCAATCACAGGGATCCTTACCTTTATAAGGGAGGGATCTTACATCAGCAATCTTCTTATGTACCATGGGAATATGGTGCTTTTTTCTCTCTTTCCTCTTTTCTCAATGTGTCTTTTTTATAAGAAGAATGCTTCATAGATGTCACTATGGTGATGCTGCAAGTTTCCACCATGATTAGGCATGACTTAGACTAGCGGCCTAGGCGTTTCTCTAACACAGGATACCTACTCCATGGACTTACAAGTTCCCTCTTTATTTCACACCGGTGACATCCATAGACAAAAGAGCATGATATCAACTGTGTACAAAGTACAAGTGCAATGTTGAAAATGTTCCCCGTGACAGCACGGTTCTGCTAATTCCAACGTATAAGTGCAAGCATATACAACATAGATGACACAATGGTTCAAGTTTATTAGGGGCAAAGAATATAAAGTGTGCCATCAAGTTTGTGAGGGCTTTAATCACTAAGTTTTCACATAACAAAATAGTTTTTAATTGGAAGGTAGCTGAAAACAAGAATATACTTGGAATGGTGTAAAACACCATGCATAGGAGTTTATAGTGGACACTTTGGAAAAACTTGGTTTCTTGGGAGCTGCAAGCATGAGTATAGCTTACTCATACAAGTGGAGGCTGGCAAAAGACTGGGAGCAACCAACTAAGAGAGCAATAATGGACATAATCATACAGTGCAACAAAGCATTACTAATCAAGGCATAGAGTGGTACTACAAGTCAAGGAATAAATGATCATAGAGGCTAATGGTGACTTGTCATAGTCATAACATGGTGTGAACATGTGCCAAGTCAACCCAAACAAAGCATCAAAGGAGAATACCACAATACTATGCTTTTTGCATGCTAAAACAACGCATAATTTCTTCAAGGCACACTAAGCAATCCCAATTGTTTGGAACAATACAGGATACATCAATAATCACTAAGCATAATTTCAAAACAACACCTAGCATGTCATGCTAAATTCTAATTCACAGTCAATGCAAGCTCCTCTTGCACTTCAAGCAAGAACTTACTACTCCTTTCCAACACCAAGCAACTTATTTGCAAAACAACACAACGAGAACGGGGGCCCAAACTACTTTATTCAAGCAAACTAAACAACATAAGCAAAGCAAACAAAAACTAATACGCTCCAAGAACAACACAACTGTGCATAAAACAATAAAAACGAAGTGTCTAGACAAACCTGAGCTTTTTATTGATGAAGAAGGGGATGCCCAAGGCATCCCCAAGCTTTGACGCTTGTACCTCTTATATATTTCTTTGGGTGATACCATGGTGTCATCCCCAAACTTGAGATTTTGTTCATTCTTCATCTCATTACATCATTCTCTCTCTACACCTAAAATTTTTCCTTCATACAAAACATCACACAATCTTCATTAGCAACATTAGTGTATTCAAAAGATATTAGACCTCTGGCAAAGCTTGGAACAGCAAGGCTTTTCACTAAAAACACAAGCTACTATAGTAACTCCTTCAAAAAGCTCAATTTCCCAAAAAGGACCCAAAAAGGAATCAATAAGGAGCAAATGCAAATAATGGCAGAAAACTGTCAAAATAGACCAGCAGGTACAAACCGATTTTTGCGAACATATATGTTGCTCAAATCATAAAGTGTTTAACTAAAGAAACTTATCTAACATATTGGGGGATTTATTCGTAAATTTTGAGCTCAATCCGAGTTACTGAGACTCCTCGCAAATTTTTTTGGTGGAGGAAAGAAATCTATTTCGGGACGGCAACTCCCCAAATCTTACTTCCCTCTCATTAGAGGTTATTCTTGGCACAAAAAGAAAAAAAAAAGGATAAGGAGAGGTCAACTTCCAAGACTCAAGGAAACTCTTGGGTTATATCCCAACAATTACTTTTCTTTAACGCCTTTAAGTTAGGCACAAGAAGCAAGAAGAATCAAGTATTTTCAAATGAAGAAGCAACCTTCTTGTTCTTTACTTTCTTACCTTTCTTCTTTTCTTTAGGGAAAATATGGTTGCTCACTGGAGGAGAAAAATGCATAATGCCTTTTACCACATCTATTACTGCTCCAAGGTGTTTCAGTAGGGATCTTCCAAGTGTAATCTGTCCTTTGCCTACACATTCAATAACAAGATAATCGATAGACACCATTTTACCTGAGATTTTTGTAAACACACCTTCAGCTATTCCAATGGGTAATAAAGTGGCATTGTTGGTAAGAGATATTTACTCTCCTCCTTCAGTAAGCCCCTAAAGACTCAAGGAATCATAAATATCTTTAGGCATGAGGCAAAATTTAGACATGATGTCACAGCGAGCATCAAAAAGTGTAGTGTTTATAGAGACTTTGATTGTGGGAAACCACTTTGAAGGCTCAGAGTTTATGGGAACATAATCACGGTAATCCCTAAGCATGTAATAGCAACTATTCATAGCAACAATACTAGTCTCAAGACTGTTCAACCTAGCAAAAATATTTGTGAGAGAGGAATCAGACTTGCCAGGTGTATTAAAAATTGCAATTAACTTTTTTATGGCATCAAAAGCTTCATCCTCAGTACATAGCAAAATATCTTTCTCGACCACAGCATCCAAAGCATATCTATAACGAAGAGCAATACCACGGTAGAAACTATCAATAACCAAGATAAGACTCATCTTAGGCTCAGTTTCCCTTTGTAAAGCGGAGATTCTAGACCAAGCTTCTTTGAAACTCTCTTCACTTTTTTGCTTAAAAGTGGAAATCTCTTCCATAGGTGAAATAAATATTGGTACAAAACCATACATGGTGGCAACTAGAGCAGGAACTAATTTTTGTGTGTTTTTGAATAAAGAAAGCAAACCAAACTAGACTATATTTTTTTGGTTGTTTTTGAAAAGAGGCAAACAAAACCAAGCAAAAGAAACAAAGCAAACTAAAAACAAAGTAAAGAGAAAGGAAGTGGAGGACTCCCCTAGTGAAGACGTCCTTAGCCTCCAAGCAACGGTGTCAGAAAACTTGTTGATGGCACCTAGTTGATGTGGGAGCTTCTTTCTTTATTCCCCGGCAACGGCGCTAGAAAACTTGTCGCCTGACGGAGAGGACTTCGTTGGAAACCCCAATAGCAAGGTGTGAAGCAGCACAGCAGCAAGTTTTCCCTCGGTAAGAAACCGAGGTTATCGAACCAGAAGGAGGAAGGAAACGGCACACAGGTGTTGCTAGCAACGCGGAGACCTGCACAACACAAACTCAAGACTTTTCCCCAATGAATCAGTGAGGTTGTCAAGCTCACCGGTTTGCTGTGACAAACGATTAAACGTATGATGTGGAAGGCAATGGTTTGCAGCAAGTGAATAAGTAACAGTGGAAGATGTATCAATGGTAAAGATTGGACCGGGGTCCATAGTTCACTAGAGGTCATCTCCTTAGATAAAACAACATGGCATAAAGGGTAAACAAATTACAGCAGGGCAATTGACAGGAACTGAGCAAGGCATAACAATGAAATTACTAGTCAGAAAGATCCTATGAGATTTGATTGGGCAATACAACAATATACATACACCGCCATCCAACTGCATCTATGACTAGAAGTCCACCTTCAGGTTATCATCCGAACCCCCTCCAGTATTAAGTTGCAAGCAACAGACAACTGCTTTAAGCAAAGTGTGTAAGGTAAACAGTCCACATGTTCCATGAACAAGAGACCGTTGTTTTCTCCCTAGTAGCAACAGCACATCTACAACTGAAGACATTATTGTGACTTCCCCTGGAAACTAAAGGCATGAACCCACTATCGAGCATAAATACTCCCTCTTGGAGTCACTAGCAACTACTTGGCCAAGATAGCTACTAACAACGGAGAGCATGCAAGATCACAAACAACACAGACATGATAGAATCATAAAAACAAAACCATTAATCAAACCAACATAATAATATCAATATCCATCGGATCCCTGCAAACACAACATGCATGTTTACAAATAGATTAGATCTTGATCATGAACGGAGCTCACAAGATCTATACATGAAAGCACAAAGGAGGAGATACAACCATCTAGCTACTACATGGACCCATAGTCCAAGGTGGAACACTCACGCATCATATTGGACATAAGGCCTCCGGGATGATCTCCCCTCCGGCAGGGTGCCGGGAAGAACTTCAGATCCCCCCATATCTAGGGACGATGGTGGCGGTGGCTACAGACGGTTTCATGGAGATTTGATCGGGTGCTTAGGGTTTCTGCATCGGGGGATTCTTATAGGCCAAGGGGGAGGCCGAGGAGGCGTACAGAGGGGCCACACCCCTCCCAGGCGCAGGCCCACCCCTGGCCGCGCCTAGGGGGTCTAGCTGCCCTGGCCCACTTCTCTGTCTCCCCTCTAGACTTCTTGTTCCCCACGGAAAGTAATTGACTTTGACGTTTGTCCCATCCAATTCCGAGAATATTACTTTACTAACTTTTCTGAAACCAAAAACGGCAGAAAACAGGCAACTGACACTGTGGCAAGTTGTTAATAGGTTAGTACCATAAAACATGTAAAAAGCACCTCAAAGTGTAGACAACAAAGCACAGTGATACTAAACAAGCATGGAGCATCAAAAATTATAGATATGTTTCTGATGTATCAATAGCATCCAAAGCTTCATCCTCACTACATCAAAAAATATCTTTCCTAGCTACAGCATCCAAAGCATATCTATAACTGATAAGTCAGAAACGTATCTATAATTTTTAATGTTCCATGCTTGTTTAGTATCTACTTTGATTTTCTTTGTACACACTTTGAGGTTCTTTTTATATGTTTTATGGTACTAACCTATTAACAAGTTGCCACAGTGATAGTTGCATGTTTTCTTCTGTTTTTGGTTCCAGAAAAGCTAGTGAGGAAATATTCTCGGAATTGGACGGGACAAAAGCCAAAGTCAATATTTCATCGAGGAGAACATGGAGTCCAGAGGAGAGACGAAGGGGCACAACAGGGCGGCCGCACCCCCCCTCCCCCAGGCGTGGGCCCACCTAGGCCGTGCCTGGGATAGGTGTGGGCCCCATGGCCGCCTCCCAGCTGTAACTTTTTTATGTCTAGTATTGCATTGTTATTCCTTGCTCAATCCTGTCAATTGCCCTACTGTAATTTGTTTACTATGCATGCCATGTTTGTTTATCTAAGGAAAACATCTCTAGTGAACTATGGACCCCGGTCCAATCTTTACCATTATTACATCTTCCACTGTTACTGTTTACCTGCTGCAAGCCATCATCACCTTCCACACCATACAATTAATCCTTTGTTACAACAACCGGTGAGATTGACAACCTCACTGTTAGTTGGGGCAAAGTCTTGAGTTTTTGTTGTGCAGGTTTCCATGTTGCTTGCAACACCTTTGAGACGTTTCCTTCCTCCTACTGGTTCTATAACCTCGGTTTCTTACTGAGGGAAAACTTGCTGCTGTGCTGCATCATACCTTGCTCTTGGCGTTTCCCGATGAAGCGCTCCACGTTGACGCAGAGCCATCAAGACTTTTGTAGTGCCATTGCCGGGGAGGCTAAGGACGTCTTCACAAGGGGATTCCTCATCAACCTTTCTCTTTACTTTGTTTTTTGGTTTTCTTAGTTTCTTTTGCTTGGTTATGTTTGCCTCTTTTTATCAAAAACTCAAAAAAAAATTAGTTTAGTTCGGTCTGCTTTCTCTTATCAAAAACACAAAAAAAATAGTTCCTACTCTAGTTGCCACCTTGCTCTAGCTCACCATGTTATTCCCCAAGTTCACCCTGAAGGACCTTTTGATAGGTAATGGCTCTATAATTGGGAAAGAAAATATTTAAGAATTCTTTAATAATGTTAGCAAGCATGAGGATATTGAGGATAGATCTATAGTAGAACTTGATCCTAATTATGAAATTGCTGCAGCTTATTTAGTTCATATGTTGGAGGCTAGGTTTGTTCGCCTTAACCCCATGATGAAAATTGTGTTCCTAAAACTAAAAGAAGAAAAGAATGCTGAAAAGAGAGAATTTATTCTTGAAATTTCACTAAAAGAGTTCCATGATGTTGCTAAGGAAGCCAAAAAGGTCTTTGAGCGTTTTAATATGCTAGGCTCATGTGTAGATGTTGTGGGTACTTTAGATAAAATCAAACCTAGAGATTTAAGATACCCATACCCTTTAAGCTTGTTGGGATGCATGAGGCCTTTGAAAAGAATTTTGATTGGATTGTTCTTGAAATCCTTTTGATGAAAGTAGTGAACCAAAGAGAGATGAGAAGGGACCCTCCAAAACTCATTTGGATGAGATACCTTTCATAGTTGAATACTTTTCAAGTATTGATGTTAATGCTTCTTCATTTGAAAATGCATGATTTCTTGCTTCTTGTGCCTAACTAAAAGGTGTTAAAGAAAAGTACTTGTTGAGAGATAACCCAAGAGTTTTCTTGAGTATTGAAAATTATTACTTCAGTAATGACCTCTCCTTATCGTTTTTGTTTGCCTTTTGTGCCAAGAATGACCTCTAATGAGAGGGAAGTAAGATTTGGAGAGTTGTTGTCCCGAAATATATTTCTGTCCTCCACCATAAAAATTCGTGAGGATTCTATGTAAGTAGTATTGAGCTGAAATTTTACGAATAAATCCCCCAGTATGTTAGATAACTTTCGTTAGTTCAACACTTTTTTATTTAAGCAACATAAAGTCTTCGAAAAAATCGGTTTCTACCTACTGGTCTGTTTTGACAGATTTCTGCCATTATTTGCATTTGCTTCTTATTGATTCCTTTTTGGTTTCTTTTTAGGAAATTGAGCTTTTTGAAGGAGTTGCTGTAGTAGCTTGTGTTTCTAGTGAAAGTTTTGCTGTTCTAAAGCTAAACCCAAGGGTCTATTATCTTTTGAATACACTAATGTAGCTAATGAAGATTGTGTGAAGTTTTATATGAAGGAAAATTTTCAGGTGTAGAGAGAGAATGATATAATGAGATGAAGAATGGACAAAAGCTCAAGCTTGGGGATGCCACCCCGGTGTCACCCCAAGAAATACCCAAGAGGTACAAGCATCAAAGCTTGGGGATGCCCAAGGCATCCCCTTCTTCATCAATAAAAAGCTCAGGTCTTTCTAGACATTTCGTTTTTATTATTTCATGCACTGTTGTGTTGTTCTTGAGCGTCTTAGTTTTTTTTGATTTTCTTAGTTTGTTTAGTTTTCTTGAATAAAGTAGTTTGGACCCCCGTTCTCGCTGTGTTGTTTCAAATAAGTTGATTGGTGTTGGAAATGAGTAGAAAGTTCTTGCTTGAAAGTGCAAGAGGAGCTTGCATTGACTATGACTTAGACTTTAGCATGTCATGATAGGTGTTGTTTTAACCTTATGCTTAGTGCTTATTGCTGTAGCATGACTTGTTCCAAACAATTGGGATAGCTTAGTGTGCCTTGAAGGAATCATGTGTTATTTTAGCATGCAAAAGCATAGTATTGTGGTATTCTCCTTTGATGCTTTGTTTGGGTTGACTTGACACATGCTCACACCATGTTATGACTATGAACAAGTCACCATAGCCTCTATGATCATTTAGTCCTTGACTTGTAGTACCACTCTATTCTTTGATTAGTAATGTTTTGTCGTTCTGCATGATTATGGTCATTATTACTCACTTAGTTGGTTGCTCCCAGTATTTTGCTAGCCTCCATTTGTATGAGTAAGCTCTACTCATGCTTCTAACTCCCAAGAAACCAAGTTATTCCAAAGTGTCCACTATAAATTCCTATGCATGGTGTGTTACACCATTCCAAGTATATTCTTGTTTTCATCTATCTTCCAATTAAAAAGTATTTTGTTATGTGAAAACTTAGTGATTAAAGCTCTCACGAACTTGACGGCACACTTTATATTCCTTGCACTAATAAACTTGAACCATTGTGTCATCTATGTTGTATATGCTTGCACTTATACGTTGGAATTAGCAGAACCATGTTTTCATGGGTAACGTTTTCAATATTGCACTTATACTTTGTACACAATTGATATCATGCTCTTTTGTCTATGGATGTCGCCGGTGTGAAATAAAAAGGGATCTTGTAATTCGATGGAGTTATGTATTTTGTGTTAGATAAACGCCTGGGCCGCTAGCCTAAGCCATGCCTAATCATGGTGGAAACTTGCAGTATCACCATAATGAGCAATTTGTGAAGCATCCTCAATAAAAACCTATGCAAATAGCAAATAAAAAGATCGCTGAGATGCTCATTGTCTGCTTGCCTTGTAATTTTGGTTATGGGATAGCTCCTGTACCATGTCCAAGGGGTACCCCATTGGCGGTTCTCTATGAAACACATGTACTTACTATGATAAGAACTTACAGGTGACTAAAGTTTAGTAGCATGAGGTGCGGCCCTCGTATTCAAGGGACATGAGATTGCCAACTTATACTTTGTCAAGCATATAATCCATAGTTTGTTCACTTTAACTTTAATCACTTCAAGATGCTTATGATAGGGGCAATGAGGGCTGAAAGCTAACAAGTACCATAATTTTTGAAAGCTCTTTTTGAAACTTGAAATCACTACTTCCCTTTGTGAAGGGCCTTTATTCCACTATTATATTGAGTCTCCACCTTCTACCTTTAGGCACCGGTTAAGAGAGCATAGTTGCCATTATTATTTCTATGTGCAGTGTCCCAAAACTTATTGATTGATCCATATTGTTATATTGCTTGTTCTTGTGCTATTTGTATCTAGTCACTCTTATGAACTTTGAAGGTGTCCTATGCATCTATTTGCTAATCCATGAGGTACAAGCTGAATGCTACTATGACATGTTTTCTGTATGTGAAACAAACAAACGTTTTTCAATGCATGTTATTCATGATCTTTGTTTTTAGCCTTTCATGTTGCATGCATAGTTACTTTGTCTTATTGTTAGAACTCCATCTTTCATGCACATGTTTAGAGTTCTTTTTTCCTAGCTTTCAATGCTTGCAAATGGTTTGATCTTGTTTTGATGGTGCATGTCACCTCAAAAATTATTCTTTTATCACTTACCTACTCGAGGACGAGCAGGAGTTAAGCTTGGGGATGCTTGATACGTCGGAAATGTAGCTATAATTTTTTATGTTTCATGCTTGTTTAGTATCTACTTTGCTTTGCTTTGTCCACACTTTGAGGTGCTTTTTATATGTTTTATGGTACTAACCTATTAACAAGTTGCCACACTGTCAGTTGCATGTTTTCTTCTGTTTTTGGTTCCAGAAAAGCTAGTAAGGAAATATTCTCGGAATTGGACGGGACAAAAGCCAAAGTCAATATTTCATCGAGGAGAACACATAGTCTAGAGGAGAGAAGAAGGGGCGCAACAGGATGGCCGCACCCCCCAGGCACGGGCTCACCCTGGGCCGCGCCTGGGCAGGGTGTGGGCCCCATGTCCGCCTCCCAGCCTCGCCTCTTCGCCTATAAGAAGCCCCCGATGACTAAACCCTAAGCACCCGATCAATATTCCATGAAACCGTCTATAGCCGCTGCCACCATCATCCCTAGATCGGGGGATATAAAGCTCTTCCTGGCACCTTGCCGGAGGGGAGATCATCCCGGAGGCCTTCTTCTTCATCATGCCAGCCTCCAGTATGAAGCGTGAGTAGTCTCACCTTGGACTATGGGTCCATGTAGTAGCTAGATGGTTGTATCTCCTCCTTGTGCTTTCATGTCTAGATCTTGTGAGCTCCGTTCATGATCAAGATCTCATATATTTGTAAAGACCATGCGTAGACGGGGGTGACCCATGCCGGAGGAGATGGCGCGGTGGAAACAGAAAACGTCGGTGCGTGAGGAAAACGAAGTAGACTGTGTGCAGTGACGCTACGACCCGAGGGGGCAGCATAGCTGCAGGGCGCAAGTCGGTGCAGCGGCTAGGAGACCACCAGCGACGTACATGCCAAGGAAGGAGCGTTGGAAGCCGGTAGCGTGGACCAAAGGCGGCGGCGCTGCAGCCCGTAGCTCAATCAGTGGTAGCGTGTGCTCGGGGACGTGCTTGGCATAGACAGGCGCGGGATCGGTTGACCAGACCGAGGGTGCCCCGTATGCGCCACAGCGTGGACAACACGTAGATCATAGTCGATGGTGGCGTTGTCGATGAAGTCACGGACGATGATGACGAAGACGATCCGAGGGGGAAGCCGTGGCAGCGTTCCAAGGAAGGTGTAGCAGCCGTCCATGGTGCACGGCAGCCTGCCATGAGCCTGCAACAGCCTTCCGAGGCAAGCGCATAGGCGCGGTGTAGATCTTCAGTGCCTATGGTCGGAGTAGAGGCGCAAAGATGACGACGGCGGTGGGCGACTCAATCCGATTTAAGATCGGCAAACCAAAAAAGAAAAAAAGACTTGCAGGGCAGCCGATCACGGATCAGCGGATGAACCCTGTGTACGGGTCGCACGGCCCCCGACGGAGATCATGGAGATCGACCTCCCCGGGGGCGGCACGACAGAAGCGTGTTGCTCGGCTAGCGTGGCGTCATGGCGGGCAGCGACGCTAGGGTTTGGGAAGTGGCGGTGGCGACGCAAGGTCAAGGGTCTTGCCGCTCTGATACCATGTAGAATGATAGAGAGGGGATTGGCGAAATATGTTGGATGTATTATTGAGCCTCATGGGAGATTATATATAGGTGTACATGGATCATCTTGGAGTACAAGTCAAGTTAGGCTAGAGTCCTAACTATTCTAAACTAACATAACAACCGTATACGTACAATACTCTAACATTCACAATGGTGAGACATAGAGGTGATAAGTGTCATATGAATTACAACACAATCTAAAAGTATAATTTCATCAACAAAGAATAATACGAAACTGGGAAGCTATCTAGGATTCTGATCTACACAAGTTGAGGGGGATGATGTCGATCACGGTGATGGAATCGGTGTTGTTGATGGAGATGTTGAACATGATGATGAATACATCACTCCATGCATCGAGGAGGTTGGTGACAATGATGGAAGCAAAGCGGGACATCGGGATCATCCCTATCAGAAGTAGGAGAAGATTTGCAGGTCCCTCATCTCCTCTTAAAATTCTGTGAAAATGTGGCATGGGGATTTTTCATGAGAAAAAATCTCATAAAAAGGAGTCACAAGACGAGCTTCAGAGGCAGGATCCCACCATCATGTGACATGCTTAGGGGCTTGGGCCATGGGACCTCTTTTCTCCCGTGTTAGGCCTATTGTTGAATCCAAGTGATTTCGTCTTCATGAAGTACTGATGTGACATTTATTTCGTGTACCGAAGGTTGCTGGAACATAAAAACAAGAAAAGAGATATTTTCTGCCTCCCATGATTAAATACCAATGAAATGAGATTGTTAAAGAAAATCTCATGAATATGTCTACAAAACTAGCAAACGATACATAATTTAACTAAATAAACATTATGAACTAAAGTAAGATGACAAAAAATATATCATACAAAATACATGTATCAACATAATTTAAAGAAAGTATTAAATATGAATTTAATTTTACGCATTTTGAAAACTGTCTGGGTAAAAATAAACTTTCAGAAGAGTGAAATTTTCTGTTTAATCAAGCAAGATATGTTGAAGTCCAGTATAGAAATTTATTTGGTTGTGAATGAGGATCTATTCCATTTAAATAATTTCGAGTCTCTGTTCACTTTCACAAACTAAGGAATGCTGAAACCAATGGAATAATGTTTTGAAAGAAAGCTAGCTGTTAGATGGGAAACTTTCTTTCGTGTGTTTATCTCCTTATTCTCATCAATTATGTTCTTACTCTTTTCCCATGTTCATTGTATCTTTCTAGAGATACTCAAATGGGTACGAAATAGGTTAGATTTTAGATCGTGATTCTATTGGTGAAGTGATGGCCATAAACAAAGTACATACTAACTGAATGGAACGTCATCTATTGACCAAAGGATCATGGTGGACTAGGGGTGCAGATGTTAAAATAAAAAAAATGTTTACTTAGCAAGTCACTATTTAAACTTTTTAAACAAGATATTTGGCAAGAGTTGCTGCAAAACAAATACCTACACTCCATAACTTCATCTCACGTCAAACCTAATCCAACAGACTAAGTTTTGGAAATGTTCAAATGAGGGTTAAAGAGGATTTTTTTGTAGAGGCTCCTTTGATGTTTGGAATGGGTTGAATGCACAGTTTTGACAAGAAATTTGGCTTGGAGATTCACCACTTTATAATCAGTATCCATCCCTTTTATAACATTGTACAACAAAAAGAATTTTTGGTGGCAAGATCTATGTCGGAAGCCCCGCTATATATACCTTTTAGAACGGTCTTGATAGAGGATAAATCTACAAATTGGTTACACTTAGTCCAACGGTTGATGACTGTAAATTATGTATTCAGCCGGATGTTTTCAATTGGAACTAAGCATCAACTAGTGCTTTCACAATCAAATTTATGTATCCATACTTAATTAAGACGATAGGAGATTTCTTGCAAATAAATTTGAGAAGTAAAAGTGCCACCAAATATTATGATTTTAATGTGGTTCCTTTACCACGAAGTGCTTTTAACAAAAGATAACTTTACCAAGAGGAATCGACATGAAAATAAAAAAAAATCTAATAAAGATGAATCAGTACAACATCTATTTATCGCTTTCCCTTTTTCTAGACTTATATGGTGTATTGTTTATATAACCTTTAGCCTATCACCTCTAGATATGTTTGGAAATTGGTTTTGAATGGCATTGATAAGAAGTATGACGTTCAAAATTGTTTGGGAGTTTTTGTTTTTCTTTGGGCCATATGAAATGTACATAGCTTTTTTTAACATGAGAAGAGCTCATATTGTTGCAAGTTTCCCTTTTCTACCCATGTTTCCAACCGATGGAGAAGCGGCGGATCATGGATACTAGGTACACTCGTTTGGAAACAGTTGCATGCAATTTTTTCAAACAACATGTCTGGATGGTTCATATAATAGGATTACATGTTGATACAAAGGTGTTTTATATTGTTCATTTTACATGGTTGATTCATGTATCAATCTTATGTGACCTATGACTTGTACTCTTTTGTAAACACACTGTATAATGAAATAAATTGGCTATATACATCGATCGATGCAAGGCCGGTGTTTCTCCTTTTCGAATTTTTATTTTTAACACTACTTATGATTACAATTTCAATATCACATAAAACATACAAAAGAGTAATTTTTTAGTCGAAACCTTCTCTTGATAACCAAAAAAAATGAGCCACAAAAAAAAGAAATGGGGAAACACTTCCAACATGATTTTGGAAATAGACACAATATGTAATGACTAGTGATTTCTTTCATAATACGTTTTATAAGATGCGGGGAAATTGTGCAGCGTGATAATCTTGGAATTCAAAGATTTTTTTTCATGTTTTGTCAAACTAATAATGATCAAAAGTGAGCATACAAATACGTGTGTATCATGTATCTAGGGACAGAGGAAATAAATTCTTTTTTTTGTGAATCAACCATATTTCATTCATTAATCAACATGATTACAATTATCTTGCAGACATTTAGCTAAAAAAGGTGGATTATAATTAATCCACAAACACCTTCTTCTAAAGCTAGACGCCTGCTTAGCACACAATTGTGCAGCTTCATTTGCCTCTCTCCTGATGTACTTAAGCTGGAAAGACTCCATATTGCTGGACAAACCTTCAATTTCAAACAAGATTGACGCAACTTCCGATCTGCTGCAGTGTCGATTGTTCCAGAGCTTCACCACCTCACTCGCATCAGTCTCCACCTCGACACGAGATAGACCAAGAGCTGCTGCGAGTTGCACTCCATCTCGGACATCCAGTGTTTACACGACTAGGGAATTGGCAGCATATTCATACCATATGGCCTGACCTCGCATCAATATCCCCTCGTGATTCCGCACCACCAGGCCAGACGAACCCTCTCCCGACTCCTGAATGAAACTTGCGTCGACATTCAACTTTAAGGTTCCAGAAACTGGTGGTTTCCACTTTGGTAAGACAGTAGGTTGCCTTGTTGTCATCCTCCTACCTGACATTGATAGATCCATGGCAATATCAGCAGACCGCTTCACTGATTCAGCCACCGTTCTCGTCTTCTCCCCATGTCTCCTGGCGTTTCTCTCGGACCACATAGCCCATCCTCCACATAAAATGACAGCAGCATCGCTTGGTACTATTTTGCTACTATCAATTAAGTCAATCGCCCAAGTATTTGGATGGAGTAAGGGTACCTTCACCGATGTTGTCAGTTTAATTTCTTCCCAGAACAACTTAGCCCATGTATATTCAAACAGGGCATGGTGGATAGTCTCATCACTACCGCAATCTTGGCAAAAATCAATCTTTTCAATATGTCTTCTTTTCAAAACAGCCCGGCACGGGACAAAACCTTTGATCACTCTCCACCAGAAGTTCCTCACTTTAGGCGGAACATTCAACTTCCAGAGCTTCTTCCAGTACGGCTGCACAGCCCCGCCTGAACCATCGACAGGGATTATGGCCCTACGATCTTGCAACAAGGCTCTATAAGCAGACCGAACCGTGAAATTACCATGCTTCTCTAGGTTCCATGCCCAAATATCCTCTTCCAACCTTCCTATTGGAATCTTCAACACAGCGTGTGCATCAACTGATTCAAACCTTGCTTGTACAACCTCCACATTCTAGCCACCCGATATAGGGTCCAATAGTTGTTGTACCATGATGACATCCGAGTCAGGTTTCCTCACAATAGGTTTTAAACTTGGATTAGTTGGAACCCACGGATCATCCCAGATCCTTGTAGTCTCTCCATTCCCAATCCGTTTGATTCATCCCAGTTGTAAAGCTTCACGGCCATACAAAATAGCCCTCCATGTATGGGAGGCGTTTCTTCTATTTCCAGTTGTCATAAATTCACCATTATGATAATATTTCCCTTTTATCACCCGTGCACAAAGTGATTCTAGGTTTGTAATCAATCTCCACCCTTGTTTCGCTAGCATAGCTTTGTTGAAGAGTAGGAAATCTTTAAAACCCATTCCACCACATGATTTGGGAATAGACAGCTCATCCCATTTTACCCAATGCATCTTCCTCATGTCTTCATCTCCTCCCCACCAAAAACGAGCTATCACTGCTATGATTTTCTTACAAAGCTTCTTAGAAATCTTGAAGCATCTCATACAATAGGTTGGTATGGCTTGAAAAATAGCCTTGATAAGAACTTCTCTCCCTGCACTGTTCAGCAATTTTGGCGCCCAGCCTGCTACCAACTTCTTAATAGTTGCCACAATGTGCTCAAATGGTTCAGAAGTTGATCGTCCTAGGGATATTGGGATCCCCGGGTACTTCTCGACCAACGCTTCTGTGGCAATTTCAGTACCCTCATGTACTGCAACTGTAACACCCTCGGTCACTCCGGACCGACGGCTGTCACTTCTAGCAGCTCAATAGGATCTCTAGACTAACCCCACAGACCAACACTAGTCTTTTCTGCGCACTTTGTCCTCACTCATGCGCACCCGGTACCCACGTCCCGGTCGGTCACTCATCCTAGAATTGCTCTAGGCCAAGCACGCTTAACCTTAGAGTTCTTTTCGAATGAGCTTCCGGAAAAGAAGTTGCAACTTGTTGGTACGGGTTTCCTATCAATCCTATTGAGCCATGCGCCAGGGTCTCACATACATGCACCCTTAGAAGATCGACGTCCTCGTCGATCAACCACAAGCCAGGAACGTCCTCTCTTGGCACACGTCTGTGCGTCCAGTGCCGGCACATGTGTCATGCCGTGTCCACTCTGGGCCACACGCGCCATGCGCCACATGTCCGCCACTGACCCGCACACGCCCATTTAAACGCGAGGGTCGGCTCTGATACCAATTTGTAACACCCCCGGTCACTCCAGACCGACGACTGTCACTTCTGGCAGCTCAATAGGATCTCTAGACTAACCCCACAGACCAACACTAGTCTTTTCTGCGCACTTTGTCCTCACTCATGCGCACCCGGTATCCCCTTCCAGGTCGGTCACCCATCCTAGAATTGCTCTAGGCCAAGCACGCTTAACCTTAGAGTTCTTTTCGAATGAGCTTCCGAAAAAGAAGTTGCAACTTGTTGGTATGGGTTTCCTATCAATCCTATTGAGCCATGCACCAGGGTCTCACAGCAACCTTCCCCTCATCATTTGTATTAGCGCTGAAAAAATTGCCGACTTTTGCTTGTTAACCATTTGTCCGGAACCAAGACGATATATATCCAGTATTTGGTGTAGCCGGTTAGCCCCCTCCACCGAGGCCTGTGTAAACACCATACTGTCATCGGCAAACAGAAGATGGGAAATCCACGGGCAATGGATTCCCACCCTAACTCCCCTTGATAGATGCCCTTCCCCATAATACTTCAACATACTAGAGAAGCCTTCCACGCATATTAAGAAGAGATATGGTGATATAGGATCTCCTTGCTGAATCCCTCTAGTAGGCTTGAACACTTCAAAGTAATTCCTATTCACCCTCACCAAAAAGGCTACTGTCTCAACACAACATATAACCCTCTCAATCCATTCGCTAGAAAAACCTAGCTTAGTCATAATAGCCCTTAAATAGGCCCATTCAACACGGTCATAAGCTTTTGCCATGTAAAGTTTCACCGCACATGCTCCTATCTTCCCTTTCTTCCTCTTCAGATAATGAACACATTCATACGCCAAAATCACATTATCCGATATAAGCCTCCCCGGCACAAATGCGCTATGTTCCTCTGAAATAATGTCATCGAGCAAAGGTCTAAGTCGCAATGCCAACACTTTGGAGGCCAATTTATATAGCACATTACAAAGAGAAATTGGCCTGTATTGCGACAGATCCTGCGGGTTCTTCACCTTAGGAATAAGAACCAAAACCGTGGAATTAACCAATTCAGGCATATCTCCCCCATTCAGGAACTCTCTAACCACATTGCATATTGCCATCTTCAACACATTCCAGTGACGAATATAAAAACCTGCCGTTAGACCATCTGGTCCAGGAGAACGGTCATGGTGCATCATGAACAACACCCTCTCTATTTCAGCATCTGAAAACGGCGCACAATTGATCTTTC
Source organism: Avena atlantica (assembly GCA_910589765.1). Classification (NCBI taxonomy): domain Eukaryota; kingdom Viridiplantae; phylum Streptophyta; class Magnoliopsida; order Poales; family Poaceae; genus Avena; species Avena atlantica. Next base: position 443,030,338 of record OU342739.1, read on the forward strand.
ATAGAATCATCAACCTTCGGCAACACCCAATCAGTCACCACCGCAGGATTAGTGCCTTCCTGCATCGCAAAGAGGTTCTGATAGAACCTTTTAGCCTCCATCTCCATGGCCTCTTGAGACGATACAACAGTACCATCCGCAGTCCGCAAGGATTTAATCTTATTCCCGCGAGCTCTCTCCTTTGTTTTAGCATGAAAAAGGGACGTATTACGGTCCCCTTCCGCTAACCATAAATCCCTTAACCTTTGTTTTTCCAGCGATTCTTCCCTCACTAAATGTTCTGAGATTTTACCTATCAGACTTTTCTCCTCTCTCGACGGGCCACTGCAAAAATAATGTGACCTCAACTCCTCCAGTCTACCCCCTCAAACACTTTAGTTGTTTTTTAACTGAACCAAATTCAGTTTTGCTCCAGATTATTAATTTCTATTGCACCCCACCCAACGCATCATATAACTCCAGCATATTTGTAGCTCCACCCTGCCAAGCCTCTTCTACAACCTGGGTATACCTATCATGCCGCATCCAGGCATTCTCAAAACGAAATGGTTTGCCCATAGTACTTTCTTCAATCCAGTTCGACCTTCTTACCGAAATCACTAGTGCACTATGATCTGACTCGCAGCATTGAACAATGTTGACAATAGTATTGTCAAAGCACTCAATAAACTTCTCATCCCCCAGGTCTCTGTCCAACCTCACCTTGATATTGCTACTACCTTGTTGTTTATTATCCCAAGTGTAGGGTAGGCCTTGGTGTCCCAAATCCTCAAACCCACATTCCTCAACAACTTCCCGGAATCCCTCCATCATCCATTCTTGTCTTTCGGTACCTCCAAACTTCTCGGTTGCATGAATAATTTCATTGAAGTCTCCAGCACAAATCCATGGGTTATTATACTCCCTTCTCAAATAAATAAGTCCCAGCTTAACTTCCTCCTTGATCTCTTTGGATTGCCATAGAAACCGGTAAACCTCCACTCCACATCGCCAAGATCATCATTCTGAATTAAAACATCAATGTGGTTATTACTGAAAGACTTCAAAGTGACCTTAGAGTCACTATTCCAATATAGACACAACCCCCCACTTAATCCCACACTCTTCATACCAAAGGCATGTGAGAAACCAAACTTCCACCTCAGATCTTGTGATCTCTTATCTGACATCTTGGTCTCCGAAAGAAATACCAGACTAGGGCGATGTGACCTCACAAGGTCACTCACTTCTCGAACTGTCTCAGGCCTCCCCGCGCCTGGACAGTTCAGACTCATGATATTCATTGTTCCCGGAGGTCACCCTCAAGGGATGCCGCCGATCCAGAGTTTGTAACATCTACCACACCACCATTTGCTCCCTTCTGTTTCTTCTTATTTAAATTCTTCTGAGGCGTTGCCAAAGGATCCGAGGCCGAAGGCTCATCAAACCTATCGATCATATTTGCAAATTTACCTCCACCCGGCACCATAGCCTTCGAAAAATCCTCGACCACGGCCATCCCTGCACTAGAGTTTATAGCCGGCCTCTTTTTCCCAAGATTTGATGCATCCCACATGTTCACGTCATCCGCTCTATCACAGTCCTCGTCTTTATACTCGTCTGACTCAAGATCATTCCTCTCCTGGTGCTTTTCATTCCACTTCCAGCTAGTATCAGCAGCTCCAAAACCACGGCCCCCGCCACGGCCGAACTGACTCCTACCTCTGCCGCTGCCTCTTGAAGCACCTCGCCCACCTGAACCACGTCCCCTGCCTCTGAACTTCCACTCATCAGCAAGAATAAATTCACCCCATTCAAATTTAGTTGGGTCGTGTTCACCCGTACCACACTCCTCATACCAGTGCCCAATCAATCCACAAAAGTTGCAGAAAGTGGGCATCTTCTCATATTTTACTTGGTACCAGTCCTTCTTTCTAGCCCTTGTAACTGACACAAATCTCTCCAGCTTCTTACTAGTGTCAAGATCAACTCTAATCCTGACATAGGCTCCAACATACCCAGCAGGCAGCTTAATTTGCACATCCGAGATTTTTCCCATCTTCCTACACATTCCCTTAATAGCTCCTACCACAAGATAGTTGTAACTTGAGAACCCTAGCCCATATAGCAATCTTGTCCAGGACGATCGTTCTAGGGTTAGTAAAACCATCGTATTCCTGGATGATTAAGGCCTGATTTCGAAACAACCACGGACCATCAGCTATGGCCATATTCCAATCTGCGAGACAGCCAAACTGCACCGTGAAAATATTGTCTTCAAGTTGTCTCCAATGCACGATCCTTGGCCAGATTCCAGGCCGATCTCATATCACTGTATAGGGATGAAGGGCTAAAACCCTTCTTAGTATGCACGCGTGCAATCGCCAGCCACTTTGCTTGAATCTTTGCCCCATCCGGTTCTTCCTTCCAAACGAACTCATCACCTTCGTCCTCGTGGAGGTCCAGCCGCCGAAGCAGTGCGTCCACATCCTCTTCTTCTTTCCCTCTCCCTCCCTTGCAACTCCCTTCCGCCTCCATACACCGTCACGATCACAGATCAGGGGAAAAATTCTCTTGGCGGTAGCGCCGCCAAAGCTCACGAAACCCTAACCTCGGGGGCTGGGGAGAAAAAAACTCTTCGTGATTCGGTAGATCCACGCTAGTGAGGAAGTAAATTCTTACCATCATTTTTGTTGCCTATTGTGGAACGTGGCTGGGTTAAACCCACATGGCTACATAACTGAGTTGTGCGGATACAATCCTCTTCAGAAGTATAACATTGTTTAGAAATAAGAAACGAAAAAGTAACACTCATGCTCGGTATAATTATGCCATTACTCCACCAAGCTACTATCATAAACTACCATCTGCAAATGTTCTTCTAACTATAGGGTCCTGGCTCAAACGGTGACCCGGTCTCTGATTCGTCACGTGAACGCAATCCTATTCGTCACGCGAAGGGTTTCAGGTTTGGGTAATCCTTCCGCATCCTCTCCTCCGAGAGAACGTCGTCCGCGTCTTGAGGCGTCCACAGGACTCGAATACCCTGAAACAGTATGATCGATCGATCAGCAACGCAATAAACTAAGCTAAAAATATCAAATAAACGGAACAGGAAGGAAACGTTCTGCATACCCGAAGGTCACTTTGAGGCGTAGAATCGAGCATTGCCGCTACTGCATCCAGATCTGCAGGGCCTCTGATAGCTTCCAGGAGGTTCATTTTTCCATCAGCAGCGAGGAGAATGGTTACCTGGAGAAGATTGGAAGCCATCGAAAACAGCCCTCAGGCCATCAGAATAGCGTGAAACATCCATGTTTCATCAAGCAAAAAAGGAAAAGTTCCAGTTCGTAATGATCACATAACAAAGATGTGCCAGAATCACCCGCAAAAAAAAAAGATGTGCCAGAACATTAAGGACTTCATATTTGGAAATAAATACGGGATGGTAAAAGAATTTCTGTAGAGCATACCACCACATATTCATTTTTTCTGCCATCTGTTTTCATGGAGTAGGTTTTCTTTTGTTTGACCCCGTTCCAGTTCGAAAGTGTTTCTTCATCAAATTTGCTCCTTTCCTCAACAGAAATTTTGTCAAAATGCTCCTTCCACGAACCATATCTGTCTTTTGCCACAACCTAGAGTAGATTGAATAAAAAATTGATTGCAATTTGCAGTCAGTTACTCTGCCGGGGCAGGCGTGCACACATTATAAGTAACGCCTTCACAATAAGAAGCAGCAGCATGGATATAATAAAAGTATCTAACAACCAACCAAAGGTTCTACTACGTGATACCGTGTATACTAGTATCAACCAAAGTTTTCTAAGATAATTATATGCTTTCTTACCGATAAGGATGAAGAGATGCAATAAGACTGGTGACGGCGCAAGGTATTCAGGGTCTCTGCAAAATGGTGAATCGTCAGAATAGACCAAACAAAGTAGTAGTATTAGTGCTAATCTTTTGATATCTGAGAAGGTAAACAAGCATGTATGCGAGTGCTGGAACAGCATTGCGCATTACTCAGTATATATGTTTATACAAATTAGACCCCATACATCTCTGGTTCTGAATATAAATAGGCTAGTTTCAGTTAATGATAATACTGTAATTGACATGTATCCATATACCATATATGCACACCAAAATACAGTATAATTTTGAGGGCGGCATAGAATTCAGATTTGAAGTACTGTTTCTAATAAAGCACAAACTTAGAAAAAGGAGACACGCAACAGGAATAGTGAGCATGGAGGCCATTGATCAGGGTGTATCTAGAGATCAGTGGCATGTCTGAATATTATAACCAAACCGAATAACACATGTCAACGAGGCACTGAATTCTGAAGAATAAACACGCACGAATTAAATGATTCCAGGTGCAATAATTTTGGAACTGGCAGTCGATCTTACCAGTCAGTATGAACTTGTACCAGCTTCGGTTCGAACCCTGCACCCTCTCAGCAGTTGCATTCAGATCCTTTTGCACTGATTTCACCATCGCAGTATCCCGCAACGCGACCTGAATTACGACACGAAAAAAATCCAAGTGATGAGAGAACCTCAAGTCCTAAAAGGCTAAAACTGAACTATACTTGGATTGGATTACGAGATGGGGACAGGACCTGCAGCTTAACCACGGAGGTCGTCTCGTCTGGTATCCGTATGTTCTTCACCGCGACGACCAGGATGGCGAACAGCACGGCGAAGCCGCCCCACCACCACAAGTCGCTCGGGTGCCAGGGCCTCGGAGGAGCCGCGGCGGTGCCGACCGACTCGTGAGTCGCCTCCGCCCCCTCCTCCTTCTTCTTCTTCTTAGAGGAGGACCACGTGGAGGAGGAGTCACCATAGTCGTAGGACGAAGAGGAGGAATAGGAGGAGGAGGATAATGATGAGGAGGAGTAGTCGTCGGAACCTCCGCAGGAGCCGCCGGAGAGCGCGAGCGCGGCCTGAGGGCTCGCCGCCGCCGTAGTCACGGCGACGAGAAGCGTAAAGAGGCCGAGCGGGCTCTGACGTTGCTTCGGGTTGCGGAGCGCACCGTCGTCGTCGTCGTCGCGTGCAGCGATGGGAGCCAGCGGAGGGGTTGCCGCGGCGCGGGACCGGATGAGGATCGACGGCGAGGAGGCGAAGCGGAGGAAGGGATTCGACGGCGGCCCGCCGCGTCGGAGGGCAGGCGGTGGGTGGTGCAGGCGGGTAGCGATCGCCGCCATTGGGAACGAAGGAGGAGCCGTGGACGACGATGGGAGGGTTTAGCTATGAGGAGGGTTTTGGAATACTAGGAAAAATCTGAGGCCGCGTAATAAACTAAGAACGCAGAGGGGGGAATAGGGCAGCTACCGTAAGAGAAACACAATTCACCATAAAAACGAAGTGTTGTGTTTAGGTAAGGCAAATCTGAACTTCAAGTTGGGACAAGGTACATCACCATAAAACCCTTCTGAAATTAGTAGTATTACCACATAAGGAAAATCAATTAGGAAATTTATAGAGGACAATCCGAATGTACTTCAGATTCTACTCATGGGTCAAGGAAACAATTAGGCCATATACAATGCGGGATGCTTAAAGGGGTGCTTGCAAAACGTAAAACAATGTTTTTGTTAAGCACCGGTGCTTATTTGCGTTTAAAAGGTGCCTAGTTAGGCATCTGCCTAATGTAAATAAGCACTAGTGATTAGATAAAAAATGGTTTGTTTTTTGAAAGAAGTCCAAATAACCCCTTAAGTATCTGGTTTGGATCGCTAATCCCCTTTATGTTTACTCTAGGCCAATTAATCCCCTATGTTAGTAAAACCGGACAAGAGAGCCCTCCTGGCCTGTGTAGGCTGTTTTGGTCGTTAGTTTTGCGCATGTCGAAACTAGGTAATTTCCACAGCGGCAAAGTGAGCCCGGCTAGGTCCAAACAACCCTCCACGAGAGCGACCTGGTTAGACCAAACCACGAACCAGTTCTTCCCTCTTTCATCGCCATCCCTGCCCTCCACTATAGCCGCGGCGACGATTCCTCTTGGCAGCGGCGGACGATCGGCGACGTGGTCTGTTGATTGGAGTGTGGCGCCAACAAGAAGGTCGGCTCCCCGAACACAAGTTCTGCAGTTGAATCATGTCGCTGGGTACCTTGTACTGTCAAAGAGAGGTTCTTTAGAATTCAGAAAAAAAAATTGTTAGCTCTGGATCATCTCTGTAACTACCTCGGTGAATTACGCTCCTAGATACAAGCCTGGATGAGCGGAAATGGTTGAAATAGTACGGTGGGGCCCAAATGCCACTCACAGGTAGACCTTTCGGCCGTCCCAACCATTTCCAATCATCGGGACAAGTACGGGCGGCGTAATCGGCAGGCGAAGGGATCAACTACATACACAAATGAGTATGTATGCAAGCCATCATACAATAGTACATCAGAACCATTCCATCTAAAAGAAAGGAAATATAGCAACGCCATACGACAAGATTCAAATGTCCTAGATAGATATAATAGTTTAGGATATCTCCTCATACAACACACATCAGAGTATCAGGCGGAAGCGGCAAACAAGATCCGAGTACGGATAAGAAGCAAATCGGCATAAGATGCCCCATAAATAAGCACATCCCGCCCACAGATCTCACGGATCCCCGTTCCCGGAATCTCTACACCGAACGATCGTTGCCCACATCATCCGCCTCCTCCACCCAGTATCCATCTTGTGAGTGTACCTGTTCATCTGAATCAAATAATTTATCGTGTGAGACCCTAGGGGTACTCAGCAAGTCTTGATGCCTCTAAAGGGGACACAACCTGGGGTGACGCAATTGCAGCAAAAGATAAACCCTAACAGTTCTATAGGAACTCGCTAACCATCCGCCTAACCAAAGATAGACGGATGTCCGTGAATTAAAGACAACAGTTATAACAGTAATATCACCAGATCCATCCTCCTCCTCGCTTACCAACGAGGAAGCGGACGAGCAACCCCCCATCCGTTGGCAATTTTATTAACCATTCCATGAGTGTTGCACTGTTTACTAGTCAGTTACTTAGTCAGATTAAAAGCGGTACTTTAGTTATGCTTGTCTATGATCGAAAAACTGTGCTTCAAGTCGTCCATAACCGCGGACACGGCTTTCAGAAAGTTTTACCCTGCAGGGATGCACAAATAGCAACACACACTCGATCAACCTCGGAAAAACCAAATCAAAACCCAACGAGGCCTTCACGACAAAGCAATCACAAGATTCAGAAATATTTCAGGGGGCCACCCCATTAAGTATACCCGCAACGAAGTTAGCTGACTTCGAGACGGACTCAAGGTTTGTGGGGCCGGCTGTAAACGACTGGGAACCCGAAAGTGTGACTGGGCTTGTCGATACCGCGAAAACGGGTCACGATCCTAAACAGTACAGGTGCTCCTCGCACAATCGTAAATAAAGCAGTAAAGCATGGCATAAGTACATGATAGTAAATAAAACCTCAAACTAGTTTGTGGCCCCAAGAAATAAGACGGAATCAAGCTCTGGCTCAGGGGGGGTCCCATAAGCCTCCCGGATGTAGATAGCGCGAATAATCAAGGAACAGGAATCAAGTACTCGGGGTCCTACGGGACACAAGTGAGCAGGAAAAGCCAAATAGCAGATATTGCTCACCGATGCCACTTTCATTAGTTATCCCATTACTACTCAGGTTATGTTGTTTAGGTACCTCGTTATCCATCAGACACTCACATACCCTACACATGCTGTTCTACGACTCGCATGGCTCAAACAACTCCTGTAGTAATGGCTCATGGGATGGAGGAACAAGCTTCGGTGGGGTTTAAAAGTAGAGGCTATGCAATACTTGGGATTCAATTTAATGCAATCGCGACTCAATGATGCAAGAATAAGATAGAGGCAATAGGTACTGTATGTATGCAAGCATGTGGTAGTGCTTGCCTGACAACTCAGTTGAAGCGAGAGAAGGGTCTGGGTAGTGCTCCTGGTTCTCTTGATATATCCCCTGCTCAGAGTCTATTCGAAGAAGAACCAAACAAACAAGGGCCAACATAAATAAAGTGCACACGCATATGAATAAAATGCGACAAGCAAACAATCATGCCATGATGAATGATGCACAATTTGCATGGCAATAAAGTAGCATGGCATGGGTGAGGTGTGGAATACAAGAATAAGTCACTTTATTGAGTTTTGGCCCCAATTTATCCTCATATTAGTTGCTGTTTACATTATATTTGTATGATGCATGCTGCAATTCACAACATGGAATGCATAAACAGGAAGGTCTCGTCGAGCTGATCATTTTAGACATATCATTTGTTAAATTCGGAGTTATAAAACAAAAGTTATTAAATAAATAAGGAAAAGGGCATTTTATGTAATTATATTCAACTTGGAAAATAAAGTGCTCAATTGAAATTTTGGATGGCATATTTGAAATCCTCATATTTTTCTGATTCAAAATCATATATCATTTGTTTAATTTGGGTTTGTAATTCAAAAGTTATTTAAATGCAGAATTCAATTTGAATTTAAATTCATTTGAAAAGATTTAAGTCAAAACAGATAAACAGAAAAACCTCTTTATTACCCAGTCGAACCCAGCCCCAATCGCTGACGGGTGGGACCGCGGCAACCACAGGGCCACACGCGGGCGCGCCAGCGGGGGCGTGCCACGTGGAGGAGCCGGGGACCGCGGGTTGAGGCTGTGAAAACTTGGGGATCCTTTTTATAAAAAGGCAGAGAGACCGACATGTGGGGCAGCGAGGAGCGCGGGTTCAGGGAGAAAAGATTTGAGGGGGGGTTTGGGGCAAAAAGGCCATCAGGACCCTGTTCCTCTTCTCTGAACCCTCTGTCGTCAGGCACGCGCGCGACAGCGGACAGAGCGCTGCGGGGGCTCGAACCCGTGACCTCGGGCGCGCTAGCGGCGGCGGCTACCGCTGCGGTGGGTGTGGGCTTGTGACAGGAGGGAGGGCGAGGGCTAGGTAGGGTTCTGCGCGGAGCGCGAGCGTGCAGACGCCAGCGAGCGGCGGCGCGCGCAGGCTTTTCGTCGAAACGATCGGCGCGTCCAGGAAGCAACATGCGGAGGGAGGTTGTCTAGGAGGGAGTACTGCTCACCGCGGGGATGTTGGTGTGGTCGGCGGAGCTCGGGGTGGTTGCGATCGTCGACGCGGCTCGCGGGCGGCTGCTAGGGTTCGCGTCGGGTGGCGGCGGTGATCTGCGGTTCCAGGGCTCCTTCTCCTCACTGGAGCGTGCAGGGCGCAGAGGGACGCGACGAGCTTCCTCGACACCCTTAAACGCCACGCCACCGGCTGGTTCGGCGAGAAGCGGTGGAGGCCGACGGTGGTAGATGGAGAAGGAAGAGGGAGATGGTGTCGGTGGTGGAGAGGAAGGGAAGGTGAGGCAGGGCCTCGGGCGGATCTGGGGGGGTGCAGAGAGGGCGAGGGAGTAGATAAGGATGGGGGAAGGGGGTGCCGTGGGGAGTGGGGTAGATGGGAAAAGGTGGCCTCGGTGCCACCTTTCTCTCCTCCTCCTCCTCACGTGCATGGGTCGGCCAGGACAGGGAGAGGACAGGGAGGTCTGGGGGAGGGACTGCCAGGTGGGCCAGGGAGCTCGGGGCCAAGGAGGCAGGGCAGGCTCGGGCTAGAGGGGCCCCTATGGCATAGAGAAAAGGGAGAGGGAGGAGTAGCCTCGGGTTAGAGCTAGGGTTAGATGGGGTGGTTAGGTTAGGGTTTGGTGTAGAGGTAGCTAGGTGGGTGTAAGGAGTGGAGAGGGGAGGTGGTCGGGTTAGGGTTTTAGTTTAGCTTAGGGGTGATATGGTAGATGATGTTAGGGGTAGGTGATTAGGTTTAGGTTTTTGGAGTAGAGAGGAGGGTTTAGAGAGAGAGGAAGAGATGATCCATGCAAAAATCAAATAAAATTCAAATGACAAGCAAAAGGTGGTACTTGCATGGGCCATGCATAAATCATTAATACCATGCTTATTTTGTGAAAACAAGATTATTTACATGGCATTGTTCTTATGCGTTCCAAAATGTGGAGTAAGGCCCAAGCAAAAGAATTTGTAGAATTGGACCCACCCTATCTCCCATGAGCTAGATCAATATCAAAAGAAAAATGGTTACAAGCTCATGGAAAATGGGATAGTGGATTTGTAAGGTGGTGAAAGAGAGGTTAGTGGAGTGGAATAAAAGATATGCCCCCAACCCAACTTGGGCATTTAAACAATATATCAAGAACCAAATACAATATCAAGAGGCAAATGCAAATAATAATGCATATGAGATAAGAACCAAAACACAAAGGGTTTTTGTATGATGCTCAAATGCAAGGTGGCATGATGACATGAGCATGATATGATGATGATGCAACCATTATATATAGGAAGTAGCCATTATATTACTAAACCAAGTAGCATTACAGTTGTTAGACAAATGGGATGCTACAATCTCTTGGTCTCGTGTCAGCAGCCATGGGTGTAGCAGAAGCGCTGCAAAGCATGGCCTCATGTCAAAGAGAGAATACTGAGGAAACGCACAGATCAATTTCGAGGAATTGACAATGCAAACCCATCTTTGCAAGTCTGAATACCAAGAAGAGCGGTTCATTGTTTCAATTAGACCACCTACTGCAGTTTGTTGTTGCGTCGACCTTAGCACCGTCGACATGTCTGAGCTTCAATGAGTAGCAGGGAAGCCTACGAAAGATCAGTTGATAAGCAATTACTAACTAGAAACCAATGACAATTCGGAGCACCATGTTTGAGAGGTTTTAAGAATGTCCGAAAATTCAGTAAATTTCTGTAACAGCATGTTGCTTCAATTGTTAGTTATGAATTGCATTCAAACGTATACTGCTTGTTGTCTTTGCAACAAACCAAATTCATGTTTCACATACATCCATGCCTCGTTATCTTTGCTTCTTTTATTTTAATGTCTGAAGAAAATCGGCCCTTTTCTTGCGCAACTGCGAGTCCAGGGGCATGCAGCGGCGGGGGCCAACAGGGGGCGCAAGCTACGCCGAGGCTGCTCCGGTGACAAGGAGGAGAGAGCGGGCATGGATGCGTGGGGGCGTCGGCGTCCGTCGACCATCGTGTCGGCCAGCAGTGGGATCCAGCGGCGAGGGGCTAGGGCGGGCGGGAGTATTCGGACCGGGCCGGCAAAGAGGCACGGGTGGTGGCGGCCATCGACCACGATTGCGTGGGAGAGAAATACCGTGGAGATTTGGTCTGACCATTGTCTATCATGCCCTTTCTTTTTTAGCAACTTCTCCAGACTCCACGTGCGCAAAGCCACTGATTAAAACAACCTACATGTGTTCGGGGGATAATTTGTCTGGTTTTGAATAGTTAGGAGGGTTATTTGGTCTAGATTAAACATAGCATCCCAAATCCAATTGATAAGGGGTTATATGAAATTTTTTCATTTGCTTTTCTAAACACCTCTTTAAGCATCTTGCATTGTACGTACCCTCTAAATCGTCTCAAGAGAAGACCTTAAGCCCATCCCAAGAGACGGGACAAACACAACGTCATTGAAACATCGGTGGGGCTGCGCCCCAAGCTTGTCGATGCATTGACCAAACACCATTGTCGCCAAATCGTTGGTGCTGACAACACTTCTGGCATGCCTCTACGGACCAACATAATTTATCGTTGGAAGAAAATACTTCATGCTTTATTATTAGATATAGATTATCACGGCAGAAAATTTATAGAGGACAATCCGAATGTACTTCAGATCCTACTCATATGTCAAAGAAACAACTAGTCCATTTACAATGAAGGATGCTTGAAGAGGTGCTTGCAAAACGTAAAACAATTTCTTTGTTAAGCACGGGTGCTTATTTGCATTGGAAAGGTGTCTAGTTAAACATCTACCTAGTGTAAATAAGCACTAGTGTTTAAATAAAAATCGATTTGTTTTTCTAAACATCTCTTTAATCATCTTGCATTATACATGCCCTTACAATGATGGGAGCAGCAAAAAACGCAGCAGACATAAAAAAAAACTAGCAAACTCTAAATCGTCTCGAGGGAAGACTGCAACTTAAGCCTGTCCCAAGAGACAGGGACAAACACAACGTCAGTGGAACATCGGTGGGGCTGCGCCCCAAGCTTGTCGACGCTTTGACCAAACACCATCGTCGCCGAATCGTTGGTAGCTGACAACACTACTAGCATGCCTTTATGGACCAATATAATTTATCGTTGGAAGAAAATCCTCGAGAACAGATTTTATTTTGAACGATAATGATGCAGCTTTTATTATCAAAGCTGTGGGTATAATTTTGCACACAGGCCCAAATACATTTCATAGGGCTGCGTTTTTACAAATAGAACCCTGGGGAAAGAAATAAAAAAGCAATCAAGCCCCTGTTCTCCTCCACCGACAACGAGTCTCCAGCTCCGGCCACCCTTCCTCCGCCAGGGACGCACCACTTGGCTTCGAGAGGGCGCAGAACGCTGATGCTGAGCTCGAGGAGTAGCCTTCGTCCTGGAGGTTGAGAAGACGCATCTCGTGCGTCCGAGAAGGCCATCGAATCGGCCGAAGATCGCGAGGGCGCCCTTACCCTCCGTGTGTTGAGCTCGTTGATGCTGCAGGCCTGGTTCAACTACAAACCGCTGCCTGTGGCCGCCACTACTTCTCCCCTCGCCACCAAGGCCGGCAAGAGAAGAACGACGAAGACGCGCAGAAAGTAGCAGCCATTCAGGCGCACTGACCTTATGGAGGAAGCCGCTGGAGATGGAGAAAACCCCCGCGCCCATCTCCATCCATCGGAGCATCCTAGCGGGATCCTTCTCCTCCAGCAAACGCGGGATCGGGTCAGATCGAGCCCACATCAAGCTTCCAGGCCGCCGCACACACCCCGCGACCCACGCGTCATCCTCCTCCCACCCCTCGCCACAAAGGCCGGCCAGAGGGAGAACTCCGCCAGTTCGCGAGATCCAGTTGCAGCTGAGGCACTTATTAGAGAGGCCTCTGCCCACAGCCCAAACCCTAGCAAGCTCCCACCATAGTAGCTATCCAGGCCTGAGCGAAGACGGCCACCCATCGCCGTGCAAGAACACCGGGGGGGGGGGGGGGGAGGGGGGACAGGCCGAGCGGCATCTCGCCATACGCCACATGGGAAGACACAAGAAAACCTAAATCTAATCCTACGACTCCTATGGCGAGAGCCTAGCGACCTAATCTACATGCGCCGGAGCCACTCCTCCACCTCCCTCAACTGGCAACGCCAACGAGTTCGGCTTTGGAATGGCCCGGCGCCCACGGGAAGTTTCGAGAAAACTGTAGCAGGGGCAGGGGAGAGGAGGAAGAGAGGGTGTCCGTTGGAGTAGTGTGAGAACAGATTACTTGATTGTAGTTGCTGCAACCGCTTGCACATCCCGGAGAAGGACAAAGGGTCTAATCACATTATTGCCTCCATCGCCGGTAGCACACACGAACAAAGATCTAGTACAATTGGATGAATAACCGAGTTCCCTTCCTTCTTACGCGAGAAGTGGGGAACGGTGTTCATACTGGGAGTTAATGGGATAAAACTACCATAATTGGGGCTGTCAGGACGGGTCAATACCACTTTCGGTAATTTTGGTATGTCAGTACCAATTTTGGGGTATAACCGTTGCGAATCGGACTAATTCACGACTAAGAGCACTTTGACACGCTTTCTGACGGCTCGGGCCTAGCTGTAAGTGCTGAGTTGGCGCCACGTGTCTAGGAGAGGCTGAGGTGGAAGTGAGGCCCACCTGTCAGACATATCTTATTTTATTTTTCTCTCCTATTTTACTATTTGCTACCAGTGGGTCCCACCCGTCAGCCTCACTAATATTTCCCCACCCACCTTCTTCTTCCTAGAGGCACGTGGAGGACCTGAGCCTGGCCAGCTGCGGCGGCATCACGCCGAACAGCGACGAGGTGCTGTAGGCCGGAGGAGGAAAGGTTGGCCGAGGACGGGAGGACGAGCGTGGTGGTATCGCTGTGGCTGCCTCGTCCCCGCTCGCCGGAGGTCGCGTCCTCCACCGTCCTGGCCGCGGGCCGCACCATCCCGCGCCCCTGCAACTTCCGGCCACCCCGTGCCCTCCTCCTCGCTGCAGGAGCCACCACCATCTGCCCCTGCTCTTCCCCGAGCCCGACGCCCCCTCCCCCATCGTCACAGTCGAGCCCTCCGGCTACCATTGGCCTTTTCCACTGCCGTCCTCCCAGACCTCCGCTGCGGCCCCCTCTATGCCGCCCTTTGCGCTATCTTCTCTGGTCGTCGCCCCGATGGCGCCCTCTCTCCGGCACGGCCCCTACCCTCTCCCTGGCCACCGCCATCAAGCAATCTGGCCGGGATCACGCCGCCGCCCGCTGGAATCGATGACGACCAGCGTGAATTAATGCAGGACTGAGACAGTGGCCGCCGGCGAGCAGGCTAGAGCGGTCCTTGGAGGTTGGGGAAGAGCACGGTCGAACGACCTCGATCTAGAGCCTAGGCTCAGGCTCCAGGTGCCTCCAGGAAGAAGAAGGTGGGAAGAAGGTGGGTGGGGAATTTATTTTTGACTTGTGGGTGGGGAAATATTAGTGAGGCTGGCGGGTGGGACCCACTGGCAGCAAATAGTAAAATAGGAGAGAAAAATAAAAAATAAAATAAGATATGTCTGACAAGTGGGCCTCACTTCCACCTCAGCCTCTCCTAGACACGTGGCGCCAACTCAGCACTTACAGCTGGGCCCGAGCCGTCAGAAAGCGTGTCAAAGTGCTCGTAGTCGTGAATTAGTCGATTCGCAACGGTTGAACCCCAAAATTGGTACTGACATGCCAAAATTACCGAAAGTAGTACTGACCCGTCCTGACAGCCTCAATTGTGATAGTTTTATCCAATTAACTCCCATACTGGAGAAGAGAGAGAGCAGTCCCTAACCGCCTTTGTGTTGGTAAGAGAGGAAGAACATACGTTCTAACGGTTGATTGGATTTAACCAATTTACTAGATGATATTCAAGGAAAACAAAACACATGGTGCAAATATACTTTTTTTTACAAAAAGGACATTATATAAGTTCGAACAGAAGATTGATTATCACATGAGTGTACTACACTTTTTCCGAGGAAATTGTCCTACCTACGAAATTCTTTTGAACCAATACAATCATCGGAATTTTTCACTCGAAGTCCTCCATTTTCTTGTATAATTGTTTGATCATAAAAGCATAAAACGTAATCAAATGTTAATATCAGTGCACTATGCTCTTGAACATCACAGGCGAAAAATACAACATTCCAGTATTTTTATTATAAAAAATGGGCATATCAATTACTAATAGTGATATATGCATGTAAATTGACAAGTAATCTAAATTAGGAAGGCGCATTGCACAGAGTTTTGCAGACCTTGAAGCATCATGGACGCCTATAGACTGAGCCACCTTCACATTAAAAGGTAGGAACAACCCTAAAAAAAATTAAAAAGGTAGGAACAACCCTCAAAAAAAAATTAAAAGGTAGGAACAGAAAAGACCAGTCACCTACCTAATTTGTACCCATTACCAAGACAAACTAAAGTTTGAGAGCATCTTCACTCGCCTACCCAGGACGCCGATCCGGACGCCGAAATTCAGTCCGGACGCCGAAAATCGGCCCAGTCGCGTACCCAGGGACCTGTTTTCGTTCGGATTTCGGCGTGTTTTGGTCCGGCCTACCCAGGACGAACCCAGGTTCCCGGGTACGCCCTGGGGACGCCGCAAAAAAGGGCGTGGGCCAGCTCTGTCGGCGAGACAGTCCCATTCCCACCCACTCCACTCGCCTAGACTGCCGCGAAGAGCTCTATCGCCATGACTTCGCCGGCGGAGCTTCACCACGCCGAGACATGCCCACGCCTCTAGCTACGCTCGACGTAGTTGCCGTCCACCTCCACGCCTTCTCCGCCACCGCTTTCGCCGACCTAGCCTCGCCGTAGCTCTGCTTCGCTCTGTGCTCCCACCACCACGCCCGCCAAGTGTTCGACATTTGGCCGGATTCGGCCATGGACTCCGACGGCGACGAGAATGCACCGTGGCAATGAGGTTGCTTGCATATGGAGCGCCGGCTGATGCTGCCGATGACTATCTCTGCATCACCGAGTCCATCGCCCTTGATTGCTTGTACAGGTTCTGCATGGCGGTGATTGGAGTGTTCGGGGAAGAGTACTTGAGATCACCCACTGCTGAAGACACTGCTCGGATCCTCGCAGTCAATGAAAGTAGAGAATTTCCTGGTATGCTTGGAAGTATAGATTGCATGCATTGGGAGTGGAAGAACTGTCCATTTGAATGGCAAGGAATATACAAAGGCCATAAAGGAGGATGCACTGTGATACCTGAGGCAGTCGCTACACATGATCTTTGGATCTGGCACTCCTTCTTTGGCATGGCAGGATCGAACAACGACATCAACGTCCTCAACTGTCTTTTCCAAACTTGTTGAGGGTCATGCTCCCCCTGTGAAATTTGAGATCAGTGGACACCACTACAACAAAGGATACTATCTAGCAGATGGCATCTATCCAAGATGGCCAATATTTGTGAAAACTATCTCAAGCCCAATGCTCCCCAAGCATTCTCACTTTGCCAAGGAACAGGAAGCTTGCAGGAAGGACGTGGAGCGGGTATTTGGTATGCTCCAGCAGAGGTTTGCAGTTGTCCGGTTCCCTGCTATGACCTGGTCGAAAGATCAGATGTGGGAAGTGATGAACATTGTGTGAATTTGCACAATATGATCATTGAGGATGAGAGGAAGGATCCAATGAGTTTGCTCGAGGAGGACGAGCCATACTACAGGACAGGGTTCTCTTGCCGAGCCTGATCATCAGGTGTCTCCAACATGGGCTGCATTCATCGTAATACGTCAGGAGATCCGAGATCCGGTGATGCATCAACAGCTGCAGGATGATCTTGTCGAGCACCTATGGATACGCAGGGGCAACACGACGTAGATGCTAAGCATGAACTGGCCGAACTTGCCCGAAATATGTTATGCTTTTATTGCATGCCGAACTATGTTTACATTTACGCCGAACTCTATTTAAAATTTCTCCAAACTTTGGTCTTAAAGTGTTCTGTATTCATCGTATGACAAACTATGCCGAAATTTGGATAAACGTGAGCCGAATTTGAGCGGAAACGGGCGACCCAGAAATTCGGTCTGGGTACGGAGTGGGAAACTGGACGTACTCATGCCGAAAACTTGCGCCGTCCAGCCAAAGTTTGGTCCGGATTTCGGCCTGGGTTCGACCAACGAGTGGAGATGCTCTAAGCTACAGCAAACTTGCAGCACGGATGGAAATTGGTATCCTAGATTCTAGATGATTTTGTTTGAAGATAAAGTGACCGTGATTACCAGCCTGCCGTATCCTTTTTACATGTAACGTTTTTCCTGACTAGATCTTATATACTATGGCATCCAAGAATATGAAAAACAAGCGCCTTCTTAGTCATCAGAATGGGGCCTCAGATGTGGATAATCTGTTAGAAGCTTCTCTTCGGTAAGTATGTCATTTTCTTCTTGCGGAGTCCACAAAACATGAATACCCCAAGACAGAAGGCATAAGTAGGAAATTAATTATCAGCGATTGGCATGGAAAATAATGTCATTGATTTGCCTCAATTACACACCTGAAAGCAGTTGTGAATTATGATAGGAAATATTCTCCGTACCTGAATATCGCTTGCATGTATAGAGTTGAGTTTTTCAACTACTGCTTCCAGATCTGCAGGTCTTGTGATCTTTGGAAACTTCAGTGCTCCATTAGCAGCGACAATGATGGTTACCTGGAGGAATTGGAAATCATCACCAGAAGTAATTATGCAAACAAGAAACTTCGCATTCATAACAAAAGAATAAATCAATAAAATAATTGTGTTCACCAACATGTATCAATCAACAGGTAGTTATCATCGAAAAGGAAGCATAGACGGCCATTTCTGGAAACATTTTACTGTGCATGAAGTGCACATACCACAATATATTCGTTTTTGGAGCCATCTTGTTTCTTGGAGTACTCTTTTGTCCTCTTGATTCCTTCCAGGCTGTAAAGTGTTTCTTCATCAAATTTGCTCCTCTCCTCGATAGAAATTTTATCGAAATGCTCCTCCCAAGAATCCGTTCCATTTTTTACATGGACCTAAAGTAAATCAAACAGCAAAATTACAAGATTCAGTGAGTTCAACTATAGGTTAGTGCATAAAAATCCTAGTGGTCATCTTAAAGGAGAAGAACCATCAAGCCACATAGATTTATGTGTCACAAGAGCTATATTGTACATGTTTCTTACTGATAAGCTTGAAAATATGCAGCAATCCTTGTGACGGTTCAAGGAACATATGGTCTCTGCATAATGAGTTACAGGAACAGGATAAACAAGTCAGTACAAACGAACAACTGATATCAGCCATATCGGCATATCGCTACAAAATGTATTGAAAGTAAAAACATCTAGGGAAAATGACCAAAATTGTGCAGATAACCGCTATGTATATGATAATCTAGTATGCCCCTGAATACCATACCAGTAACATTTGGTCCTGCGAATAAGCAGGCTAGTTTCTGTACATGCTAATAAGATGTAGTGAAAGTAAAAGTATATGATATCCATCACTATTTGCAGGTAAACAACCAACAGTGGGCACATAACCATTATGTATTTTGATAACGTAGTGCAGCCCTGACTTCACTATTTGCAGGTAAACAACCAACAGTGGGCACATAACCATTATGTATTTTGATAACGTAGTGCAGCCCTGACTATTACAGACACATTGGGTAGTACAGAAAACGTGCTAGTTTCTTTACATGCTAATAAGTTGTATTCAAAGTAAGAAGTGCTCCCTCCATGCCATAATATAAAATGTTATTACAACCAATATATACTCATATAATAGGTGTAATAACATCTCATATTATGGGACGGTGGGAGTACCTGATATCCATCATATTACAGTCACATTGGGCGATGCAGAATAAGCAGGCTAGTTTATGTCCGTGTAATTATTTGATAATCACTCTTATCCAAACAAACATAAATATGCATGCTCTTACATATTTGTCAACTTGTCTGAACATATGGACTAGGTACAACTGTGAATTGCTTCAAGTGATATATCTGTTTCCGCAGAAACTACAGCAAAAACCACATTCAGTTCAAGAGTTTCGACTTCAGCCTAAGTACATCTGTAAACTCCCTGCCTCAAGAAAACTGTCTATGCTCGCAGAAACTACGACAAAAACCACATTCAGTTCAAGAGTTGCCACTTCACTTCATAGACTGGATTTAATTATATGCTGTTCAAGCTAACTTTTCTCATTTCTTTTGTATATGTTAAACGATTGGACATTGGTTTTGAATGAGAGGGTGAACTTGACAGCAGGATAAAAAATAGTTTGAACAGAAAATACACTACATAAAGGCAAGCATTTGAACATTTGAACAAGACACCAGTATGCCATATTTATATTCTAGTCCTGAAGTTGCACAATGCAGAACTTCAAAGCTAACGGCAAACTGAAGCTACTACACTGGTTTTGAATGAGAGGGTGAACTTGACGGCAGAACCAAACATAGTTTGAACAGAAAGCACATTACATAAAGGCAAGCATGTTAGCATTTGAACAAGACACCAGTATGCAGTCTTTATCTTCTACTGAAGCTGCACAATGCAGAACTTCAAAGCTAGCGACAAACTGAAGCTACTACACAATGAGGCATGGAAGTCGAATTGCAGAGGCATCATAAGCAGTATTTAGAACCCCAAAAAGTTGGAAATCACATACCAGTCAACATGAGTTTATACGAACGCCTGCTAGAAGCCTGCACTCTGTCAGCAATCTCGTTTAATTCCTGCTGGAACGGTTTTGCCCAGCCCAGCAAGGCAACCTGGAATTGCGAACAAAAGCAGTCTGAGATCGTGACAACCTCCATGGACTAGTGACCAGTGAAAAGGACAGGTAAATTGGTGTAGAAAATCGGGAGTACCTGGAGCTTAACCACAGTCGTCCTCGGCCGGAGGCAGTACATCACGGCGGCGAAAAGCAAAACGAGACCGACGGCCACCACCCAGAATACCGTGCCCGGGCCGTCTCCGACGTCCATGGCCTTGACCGGAGGCCGTGTGCCGGCCGACACGTAAGTCGTCGAAGAGTAGTACGAGTACGATTCCGAATCAGAATCAGAATCCGAAGACGACGAGTCGCTGTATCCCCAAGACGAGGAGGAGGAGGAGCGCCCGCCCATGATGCCACCGGACGCGGCGAGCGCGGCCTGCGGGATGAGCGCCGCCGCAACGACGGCCGCGAGCAGCAGAGAGAGGACGACCGGGGTCTTGCGGGGCCGGGCTGCGCGGTCGAGGCGGAGATTCGGCGCCAGCGAGCGGCCGGCGCGGCCGGGGGTCGCCATCAGAGGCGGAGGCGAGGGTTTAGCGAGCGAGGGGTTTGATTTTGGGGAGCTACTCGCGGTTTGGTGGTATCGCCGCTGTTGGGTAAAGTTGGCCCCCTCTAGCTAGTAGTTCAATTGCGAGCTGCGACTGGTATTTTCCTCGAACTCAGATATCTGAATTTCTTCGACACGAAGGTACCTCCGACTCTGATACCTGAATTTGTTTGGAAAGTACCTCGAACTCTGATATCAAAATTTCTCGGAAGGTGTTCCGAGAGAATTTTTCTCAAGAGAGGACCCAGCGGCCAAGTTTTATAATATGCTATGACTAGTTGCATGTTGTCTCGTACCCACTAGCTCACTACCCGTGGCATCTCTGTCTATATGCCTGTCTTAAGCAGTTGTGAAAGAGTCATGTCATCCTTCATATGTTGCTTATGAGATTTTCCTTAGAACCTCAGCCGGTGATGGCACGACACCCTCGAAGACCATGTCAAAGGACCCAACAGACTAGCGCCACTCTAGTCCATAGGTCACGCTCGCGAACTTTTTTCCCGCATCGGTTCTGGAGCCCTCCCCTCCCAAAAAAAACTATGTGTCTTGTTCCGGCATCCAATGCATTCTGTCCCACCAACCAAGTCAAGTCGCCCACACCTCGCAGGAGAGATCACAAAAGGGCCATACCATCGGATATTGCAATCCACAGCGTAAGCCTATCGACAGTCCAGTATTTGTTTCTAACCACTAACCAAAGAGAGACTTTACAGCTAGCGGGAGCGCCAAACCTGCAAAGCAGCGACCATCAATGTCCTACCAGAAAGCTTGATGCATGACATGTGAACTGCTTTTCAATATCTAGCCGTGTTCGAGTTGGAGGTTGTTATCTAACAAAAAAAGTTGGGGTAACAAGTCTTAAGAAACACTCCCTCTGATTTTAATAGAGGGTGTTTTTTTTTCAAAATTTCTCACAGATTAAGGCACAAGGTGTTGGTTTACCATGTTTCTCCCAAAAGTATTCTTGTCAAATCGTGTGCATAGACCTTAAAATTAGGGAGAGAAGCACTTATTATGGCACACCCATTAGTTGTGTATGGCACATACAACGAGGGACGGAAAAATCGGAAGAAGACCATTTATTTTTATGCCTTAAGATTTGGAATAAAGGGAGTAATAAGAAATAAGAGTTTGATAAGTATGGAGTATCAAGTATGGGAAAATATTTGTGTCGATTCCTCCATCTAGAATCCAACATAATATTTCTGCAAATTGTCTGCAAAAATATGGCGTATTTTACTTTAAACCGAACATTTAACTATGATTATACTATGTTAATTAGTGCCTTATGTGATAATTACTTTTTGAGATGTCTCTATATAATCCTAACGAAAGAATAATCCACATTAGTGGGATACTCGAATGTGATCTGATCCATGGTGACATAGTGTCATAATTATATACTACTAAAATTCTTATAAAAAACAGAACTAATGCCATAGGATAATAGAAACAACATTTAACTTTGGCAAAATAATAAACCATGTGTAAAAAATAATTGTTAGTTCTCACAATTTCAAAAATAGAGAGTAAGGGTGGGAACATAAAAGGCACAACTTCATCCCAGGAGATGAAAACTACACCTATAATGTTTGTATATTGTACTTTCTTACATGTGCGGTGTTATAATGTGGTATCCCACCGTCACTGCTCTTTGATAGTTTTCTCAGCACCTATCCCGACATATGCACTTGTGTGGATCCATATTGTGTTGTATTAATTACTAGGTAGGCTTTAACAAAAATTGCAACAATATGTCAGGGTGGATCTTCCCACACTCAATGCGACATGGGTATGGCCTACCGGGTCTCTATGTTTAGTTACCCTAGGCGCATAAAAACTTATGCCCACGAAGGCCCAATGAAGTCTATGAAGCACCCGATGTAACAAAAGCTTTCCTTATCAGTTAAGGAATATTTAGGAACCGACATAGAGTTCTCATTGTAACATTAGCTTGTAACCTCTCCGGCTACGGATCTAGGACCCAACCTATCATATAAAGGATGGGAGTAGCCGACGGAGGGAACACCCTAGTTTTCCAGCAATCGTCATAAGCTATACAACAAATAGCGAACCGAGCTTTGTAACCATGTCAGGCGGCTTTGTAATCGAGATTTTGCAATAATGAACTACATCAACTTCCTTGTTTGTATAATCAGCCGACGAAATCCCCAACGCTCTCTTTTCCACGAAACCCTAAGTCCATACAATGGGCATTGTCGAGGTTACCCTTCGTCAATTAGCGCCGTCTGTGGAAAATTTGAGCGTTGGATCCATGGATTTGGCGGCTTCCCCTTCATCAAGCAACAACCCGACGATAAAGGTGGGTGAGGTCCACTATGATCTCGCTGATCCATGCCCGCCCACCCCTTTTTCGGCCCTTGTCGAATTATACCAAGAGACCGATCTCATGATCGGCAGTTTCCACTTTCGCGTGGGAGAACCCGAGAACCTATGCCTTTCGTCCCCGCTCATCTTGGATCCATCGGCTACAACAACACCGCCTACGGCGACTCTAGCATCTTCTATCGGCTCCATAGGAAAGGTCGTCTCTGATCTGACGAACGTCAAAGAAATTTGCGAAACTCCACAGATCTGGAAGACCTAGCTGACACATATGATAGCCTCTCTTTTGGCTCGATCTCTGAGTCCACAATGTAGCGCAGCTTAAGCTCATCTAGCTCAATACCTGACGATGTCGAAGAAAGCGCTGACTCTGGAATCAAGAAGGGAGAATCATACCCAGAACAGGATCCCTGGGACTTCGCTGGATCACAAAACAGTGTCTCCTATGAGTTTAGCGGTGGCTACATCTACTCAAACATGAGGCACCGCCAAGTGTGCGTGATCCAGGATGAAGGAACCTCATCGCCCCGCGATTATAATGGTAACCCGATAGTTAACCCTAATGATATTTTGTCGGGTGATGCACCAGGACGTCGCGAGGATAGAGAAATCCTGCCAGAAGGGGAACGTCGAGTCGTGAGCAGAGATGGAGAGCGCATCTAGCGACTAACATTCCGATTTGTGCCCACGGTCTGGCAGAAGGCTCGAGACGCAATATCGGGTGTAGTACCCATGACGACAGATGCCACAAGAGAGGAAATAATGGCCTAATCACAAAAGAAAAGATCTGCCATGATTGCAGCGGTCCTTGGATGAAAGGAAAAAGTTGGCTGCCGAATCTAGCTTATGACGGGTGCAACTCAGTTCAACCCGAAACTCCGGCAGCGTCACCGGAGGACCACGGCCTAGGCGGAGCGCTTCGCGGCTGCAGCGTATTCCAGAAGATGAAAGGCGCGAGATGGCAAGAAACTTTGACTTATCATTCATGTCAGTTGATTCTGCGGGCAATATCACAGCAAAAACAACCTGAGCCGCCCTCGTCGCCACCCAAACTTACCTCCTGACCACTCAGCCAGCAATCGATGATCCACTGGCAATATCCATCGCTCCGCCCTCATGGGATTAGGGATGGTAGGCAACACTCTCGCACAAGGAGAGCTAGGAACCATACAGCAAGCTAAAAAATCACCACGTTATCGCAGCAGCCCTCGGCATATAGGGACCACCCGATGATCCAGCTCCCCCAATCATGTGCGCTTATCGCAGGAGGACGATGCCAAGAACAACATTACACAAAGGAGGGTAGATCGATCCCAAGAAGAGCACAGCAGTCGAAGATATTCTGATGGAGAAAGTGATGACGAGCATGAACCTTGCAGGGCCAGTTGCTTTACCTATCGGGTTCACAAAACTCCAGTGCCCAAGGATTTCAAGCTCCCTCATGACCGACAAAATTACAACGGACTCCAAGAACCCACAGCATGGCTGGATAATTACTTGCAAACCATCAATCTCTAGGGTGGTTCTAAGGCCACGGCAATGCAGAGCCTCCAATTACCTAAGAGGGGCAGCATGCTCATGGCTCATACAGTAGCTAGAGCGATTTGGAGGATAAGTTCATCCAAAATTTCAATTCTACATTCAAGCGACCCGCATCCATTGAAGAATTAAGGGCTTGCAGGCAGAAACCCGGAGAATCTATCAAAGCCTACATACAGCGATGGAACATAATCAAAAATTCTGCGGAACACATTGTTGGAGATATGCCCTAGAGGCAATAATAAATGGAGTTATAATTATATCTTTGTGTTTATGATAAATGTTTACATTCATGCTATAATAGTATTAACAAGGAAACATTAATACTTGTGTGATTTGTTAACTTAATTTGAAGTCCCTAGTATAGCCTCTATACTTCACTAGCTTGTTGGTTGATTAATGATTGTGGTTTCCCTATCATGAACATTGAGATGTTATCAACAACAAGATCATATCGTTAGGAGAATGATATGGTGGACATACTCCTATAGATAAGCGTAGCATAAAGATCAAGTCATTTCAATAGTTCAATTGCTATATGCTTTCTGATACATAGTAACCTAATTCCTTCGACCATGAGATCATGCATATCACCTTTACCGGATGGATGCTTTGATGACATCAAACACCACACCGTAACTGGGTGGTTATAAAGGTGGCATTGAGTGTTCGGAAAGTATTGGTTGAGACACATGGATCAAGAATGGGATTTGTCCATCCATATGACGGATAGATATACTCTGGGCCCTCTCGGTGGAATGTCATCCAATTAGCTTGCAAGCATGTGACTGGCTCACAAGGGATCACATATCACGGGAACGAGAAAAGAGTACTTATCAGTAACGAGGTTGAACTAGGTATGCAGAGATACCGACGATCATAACCTCGGATAAGTAACATATCGTGAGACAAAGGGAAATTGGTATCGTATGTAAGTGGTTCATTCGATCGCAAAGTAATCATAGAAATATGTGGGAGCCATATGAATTTCCAGATTCCTCTATTGGTTATTGTTCAGAGAAGTGTCTCGATCATGTCCGCATAATTCACGAACCGTAGGGAGACACACTTAAGGATTCGACGTTGTTTGAGTAGTTATGGTATTATGAGAAAGAGACCGAATGTTGTTCCGAGTCTCGGATGGGATCCGTGATATCACGAGGTGATCCGGAATGGTCCGGAGAATAAGATTCATATAAGGAAAGTCCCGTTTCGGAGTTGTGGAATGATTCCGGTGTTTTCATCGGGAATGTTCTAGAAGGTTCCGGAATGTCCGGCACTCCGGGGTGGGGGGGGAGGGTACATGAATGTGTTATATCAAAGTTGGTATGATTGCATCATGTACTAAGTGTCATCGCTGTCCGAAATAAAGGGTTTATTCAAATCCTAGTTTGAAAATTCAAACGGCTAGTTTGAAAAGTCAAACTGCCAGTTTTCGGAAAGAGGAGAAGGAGGATTGGTGGAGGCCGACTTGGGGGAGGAGTCCCCTTGGCCGGCGCGCCTCCCAAGGCCGACTTGGGGAGGGACTCCTCCCCTTGGCCGCCGGCCCCTCCCATCTATATAAGGAGGGGCAGGGCTCCCCTCCTAGCACACACAAGTTCCTATCTTCTACCTCCGGTTTAGAGCCGTTTTGGTTTAGAGCTTCTAATTGCTTTAGCCTTCGGTTTAGAGCCTTCTAATTGGTTTAGAGCCTTCTAATTGGTGTGTCTAATTACTAGACCACTAATAGCCTCTCTCATACTCCACCATACTCGCACCGGCTTAAGGCGAAGCCCTGCTGGATTTCCCCTCTACTTCCGGTACCACGCCTTTGTGCTGCCGGAATCGCGAGGAGAGTGCTACAACCTCCGCTGCCTGCTGGAACAAGGGAGAGGAAGGTCTTCGTCGAGTACCGAACGTGTGACCGACTACGGGAGCGCTGCCGGAACGTGGCGCCGGAAGGATCGTCTACACGATCTTGAGATCGGGAAGAGTACGACTACATCACCCACGAGAATCCGCTCTCGTTAAACGCTTTGGAATCTTCGAGGGTTAGTTATTCCATCGACTCGTTGCTACAATCTAGTAGATAGATCTTGGCTTGTTTGTTTGTATGCGATAGAAAATTTTTGTTTTCCATGCTACGAAACCCTATAGTGGTATCAGAGCCGTGTCTATATGTAGATCTGTTGCACGAGTAGAACACAATGGTCATTGTGGGCGTTGATGCTTTTATTGTCGATTGCTTCTTGTGTACTTTGCATCTTGCGGTATGTTGGGATGAAGCGGCCCGGGCTAACCTTACATGACATCGTTCATGAGACTTGCTCCACGCTTGACATGCAACTTGTATTGCATAAGTGGCTTTGCGGGTGCCTGTTTCTCCTAGCATAGTTAAGATCCAATTTACAACGGGTGATTAACAATACTAGTATCAATGTTGTGGTTCTTGTTCGTAAGTTAGAACGACACTTATTGAAAGCCCCAAACCACGTAAAATATGCAAAGAAAGTAGAGGCGTCTAACTTTGTTTTGCAGGGGTGTGCAGTGATGTGATATGGCCATGATTGTGATTATATTTGATGTATGCAATGTTCCTTATTGTAAGTAGGCAACCGGCAGGAGCCATATGGTTGTCTTTAATTTATGTTAAGACCCGCGTGTCTATTCAAAGTAGTTGTAATAGTTGAAGCCGGTGGACGACAACCATGGAGTAGCGTCATTGACCTTGATGCAATGCCGGTGATGATGGAGATCATGTTCGTGCTTGAAGATGGAGATCGGAAGCACAAAGAAGAAAGGCCATATCATATCACATATATATTGAATTGCATGTGATGTTAATCCTTTATGCATCTTGTATTGCTTAGTAGACGACGGTAGCATTATAAGATGATCCCTCATGCACATGAATTTCAAGTCATAAAGTGTTCACCCTTAGTTAGCACCGTTGCTAAAGCTTGTTGTTTCGAAGCACCACGTGATGATCGGGTGTGTTAGATTCCGCAAGTGTATACAACGTGAGCAAGCCAGATTTGCTCATGCGGAAACTAAGGTTTGATCTTGACGAGCCTAGCATGTACAGACATGGTCTCGGAACACGTATCACCGAAAGGTAAAGCATGAATCATATAGTAGATATGATGAACATGACGATTGTTCGCCATTGAAACTATATCAACTCTCGTGATGATCGGTGTTGATGTAGTGGATTTGGTTCGTGTGATCACTAAAACAATGTGAGGGATATTGTTTTGAGTGGGAGTTCACCTAGTTTAATTACATTAATTAATTTGAACTCAATTTGTCATAAACTTAGTCTAAACTATTGCAAATATGTTGTAGATCAATGGCAGCCCCTACCATCAATTTTAATGCGTTCCTAGAGAAAGAAAAGTTGAAAAACAATGGAAGCAACTTCGCGGATTGGTTCCGCAATTTGAGGATTGTCCTCACAGCTGGTAATTTGACCTATGTGCTGGATGCACCGCTGGGTGACCCACCTGCAGCTGATGCTCCCGATGAAGTAAAGAATGTTTACCTCGCTCGGAAGAATCAGTACTCCATAGTTCAGTGTGATATCTTGTATGGTTTGGAATCGGAGCTTCAGAAAAGGTTTGAGGATTCAGACCCATATGATATTGTCGAGGATCTCAAATTGATTTTTGAGACTCATGCGGCAATTGAAAGCTATGAGGCTTCTGAAAAGTTCTTTAACTGCAAGATGGAAGAGGGCAGCTCCGTCAGTGAGCATGTGCTTAAGATGTCTGGGCACGCAAACAAACTTCAAAGCTTGGGTATAGTGATTCCTAGTGCTTTGGGGATTTACCGTGTCCTCCAATCACTACCACCAAGTTACAAGAACTTTGTGATGAACTACAACATGCAGAACATGAACAAGACGTTGCCAGAACTCTTTGCCATGTTAAAATCTGCAGAAGTGGAGATCAAGAAAGAGCACCAAGTGCTGTTGGTCAATAAGACCACCAAATTCAAGAAAGGCAAATCTAAGCCAAAGGGACACTTCAAGAAGGGTGGTAAGAAAGTTACCACGCCGGCGAAGAAGACCAAGGCTGGACCCAAGCCTGATACTGAGTGCTTTTACTGCAAGGGAGAAGGTCACTGGAAGCGGAATTGCCCAAAGTACTTGGCGGATTTGAAGAACGGCAACATCAAAAAGAAA
The DNA here is from genome assembly GCA_910589765.1 of Avena atlantica. NCBI lineage: Eukaryota > Viridiplantae > Streptophyta > Magnoliopsida > Poales > Poaceae > Avena > Avena atlantica. Next base: position 443,058,783 of record OU342739.1, read on the forward strand.
GGTATATCTGATATACATGTTATTGATGTGTATCTCACTAGTACTCGTAGTAGTGCCTGGGTATTTGATACTGGTTCGGTTGCTCATATTTGTAACTCGAAACAGGTGCTGCAGAATAAACGGAAGCTAGCGAAGAACGAGGTGACGATGCGCGTGGGAAACGGATCAAAGGTTGATGTGATCGCGGTCGGCACGCTACCCCTTCATCTACCATCGGGATTAGTTTTATACTTAAATAATTGTTATTTGGTGCCTGCGTTGAGCATGAACATTATATCGGGATCTTGTTTATTGCGAGACGGTTACTTGTTTAAATCCGAGAATAATGGTTGTTTGATTTATATGAGTAATATGTTTTATGCACATGCACCTTTGATAGATGGTCTATTCTTATTGAATCTCGATAGTGGAAATACACATATCAACAATATTGAGGCTAAACGTTTGAAACCAAGCGATAATTCGACCTATATGTGGCACTGTCGTCTTGGTCACATTGGAGTGAAACGTATGAAGAAACTCCATTCCGATGGACTTCTTGAATCACTTGATTTTGAATCACTTGAAAGATGCGAAGCATGTCTGATGGGAAAAATGACTAAGACTCCATTTTCTGGTATGATGGAGCGAGCTACGGACTTATTGGAAATCATACATACCGATGTGTGTGGTCCAATGAGTGTAGCATCGCGCGGTTGTTATCGTTATGTTCTTACCTTCACAGATGACTTGAGTAGATATGGGTATATCTATTTCATGAAACATAAGTCCGAAACTTTCGAGAAGTTTAAGGAGTTTCAAAGTGAGGTAGAGAATCAACGTAACAAGAAGATTAAATTTCTACGTTCTGATCGTGGAGGTGAATATCTAAGTTACGAGTTTGGCGAGCATTTGAAGAAATGCGGAATACTTTCACAATTGACACCGCCGGGAACACCACAGCGTAATGGTGTGTCCGAACGTCGTAATCGAACTCTCTTAGATATGGTTCGTTCTATGATGTCACTTACAGATTTACCGCTATCATTTTGGGGTTATGCATTAGAAACAGCCGCATTCACTTTAAATAGGGCACCATCTAAATCCGTTGAAACGACACCGTATGAATTATGGTTTGGGAAGAAACCTAAATTTTCGTTCCTTAAAGTTTGGGGATGCGAAGCCTATGTAAAGAAGTTACAGCCGGACAAGCTTGAACCCAAAGCGGAAAAATGCGTCTTCATAGGATACCCGAAGGAAACTATTGGGTATACCTTCTATCATAGATCCGAAGGCAAAATCTTCGTTGCCAAGAATGGATCCTTTCTAGAGAAGGAATTTCTCTCGAAAGAAGTGACTGGAAGGAAAGTAGAACTCGACGAGGTTGTCGAACCTTCTCTCGAAATTGCGAGTAGCGCAGCACCGGAAGAAGTTCCTGTGGTGCCTGCACCAATAAGAGAGGAAGCTAATGATGGTGATCATGAAACTTCGGTTGAAGTTGCTACAGAGCCTCGGAGATCAACGAGAACTCGTACCACTCCAGATTGGTATGATCCCGTTATGAGTGTCATGTTGGTGGACAACACCGATGACCCCGAGACATATGAGGAAGCGATGATGAGCCCAGATTCCAATAAATGGCAAGAAGCCATGAAATCCGAGATTGGATCCATGTACGAAAACCAAGTATGGACTTTGGTGGACTTACCGGATGGCCGAAAGGCTGTCGAGAACAAATGGATTTTCAAGAAGAAAACAGATGCTGATGGTAATGTTACTGTCTATAAAGCTCGACTTGTCGCAAAAGGGTTTCGACAAATTCAAGGAGTTGACTACGATGAGACTTTCTCACCAGTAGCGAAGCTAAAGTCTGTGAGGATTATGTTAGCAATCGCTGCATATTATGATTATGAGATATGGCAGATGGATGTCAAAACAGCATTCCTCAATGGAGACATTGATGAAGAGTTGTATATGATGCAACCCAAAGGTTTTGTCGATCCTAAAGATGCTAACAAGGTATGCAAACTTCAACGGTCCATCTATGGATTGAAGCAAGCATCCCGAAGTTGGAATCAACATTTTGATAAGGTAATCAAAAGTTTTGGTTTTATACAAATTTATGGAGAAGCTTGTATTTACAAGAAAGTGAGTGGGAGCTCTGTAGCATTCTTAATACTATATGTGGATGACATATTGTTGATTGGGAATGATGTAGACCTTCTTAATAGTGTCAAAGAATATTTGAATAATAGTTTTTCAATGAAGGATCTTGGCGAAGCAGCTTACATATTGGGCATAAAGATTTATAGAGATAGATCGAAACGCCAAATATCATTGTCACAGAGTACATATTTGGACAAAGTTCTAAAGAGGTTTGGAATGGAAGAAAAAGCAAGAAAGGTTTCTTGCCCATGTTGCCCAATACGACCTTGAGTAAAACTCAAAGTCCGACATCGGCAGAAGATAGAGAAAGGATGAGTAAGACTCCCTATGCCTCAGCCATAGGATCTCTGATGTATGCCATGCTATGTACTAGACCCGACATTGCATATGCTGTTAGTTTAACTAGCAGATATCAAAGTGATCCAGGAGTGGATCATTGGACAGCGGTCAAAAACATCCTTAAGTACTTGAGAAGAACTAAGGATATGGTTCTTTCTTATGGAGGTGATGAACAGCTCGTTGTTAATGGTTACACCGATGCTAGTTGGAACACCGATCCGGATGATTCTAAATCACAATCCGGATACGTATTTATTTTGAATGGTGCAGCAGTTAGCTGGAGGAGTGCAAAGCAAAGTGTTGTGGCGAGATCTTCAACTGAATCGGAATACATGGCTGCTTCGGAGGCTTCACAAGAAGCGATATGGATGAAAGAGTTCATTACAGAGCTGGGTGTGGTTCCTAGTGCGCTGGACCCGATGTCTATCTACTGTGATAACATGGGCGCCATAGCCAATGCGCAAGAACCAAGGTCACACAAGAAGCTGAAGCATATCAAGCTACGTTTTCACGCTATTCGAGAACATATCCAAGATGGGGATATAAAGATTTGCAAAGTACACACATATCTGAATGTGGCGGATCCGTTGACTAAACCTCTCCCGAGGGCAAAACATGACCAACACCAAACTGCCATGGGTGTTCGGTATATTACCATGTAATCTAGATTAGATGACTCTAGTGCAAGTGGGAGACTGTTGGAGATATGCCCTAGAGGCAATAATAAATGGAGTTATTATTATATCTTTGTGTTTATGATAAATGTTTACATTCATGCTATAATAGTAATAACAAGGAAACATTAATACTTGTGTGATTTGTAAACTTAATTTGAAGTCCCTAGTATAGCCTCTATACTTCACTAGCTTATTGGTTGATTAATGATTGTGGTTTCCCTATCATGAACATTGAGATGTTATCAACAACAAGATCATATCGTTAGGAGAATGATATGGTGGACATACTCCTATAGATAAGCGTAGCATAAAGATCAAGTCATTTCAATAGTTCAATTGCTATATGCTTTCTGATACATAGTAACCTAATTCCTTCGAACATGAGATCATGCATATCACCTTTACCGGATGGATGCTTTGATGACATCAAACACCACACCGTAACTGGGTGGTTATAAAGGTGGCATTGAGTGTTCGGAAAGTATTGGTTGAGACACATGGATCAAGAATGGGATTTGTCCATCCATATGACGGATAGATATACTCTGGGCCCTCTCGGTGGAATGTCATCCAATTAGCTTGCAAGCATGTGACTGGCTCACAAGGGATCACATATCACGGGAACGAGAAAAGAGTACTTATCAGTAACGAGGTTGAACTAGGTATGCAGAGATACCGACGATCATAACCTCGGATAAGTAACATATCGTGAGACAAAGGGAAATTGGTATCGTATGTAAGTGGTTCATTCGATCGCAAAGTAATCGTAGAAATATGTGGGAGCCATATGAATTTCCAGATTCCTCTATTGGTTATTGTTCGGAGAAGTGTCTCGATCATGTCCGCATAATTCACGAACCGTAGGGAGACACACTTAAGGATTCGACGTTGTTTGAGTAGTTATGGTATTATGAGAAGAGACCGAATGTTGTTCGGAGTCTCGGATGGGATCCGGGATATCACGAGGTGATCCGGAATGGTCCGGAGAATAAGATTCATATAAGGAAAGTCCCATTTCGGAGTTGTGGAATGATTCCGGTGTTTTCATCGGGAATGTTCTAGAAGGTTCCGGAATGTCCGGCACTCCGGGGGGGGGGGAGGGTACATGAATGTGTTATATCAAAGTTGGTATGATTGCATCATGTACTAAGTGTCATCGCTGTCCGAAATAAGGGTTTATTCAAATCCTAGTTTGAAAAGTCAAACGGCTAGTTTGAAAAGTCAAACTGCCAGTTTTCGGAAAGAGGAGAAGGAGGATTGGTGGAGGCCGACTTGGGGGAGGAGTCCCCTTGGCCGGCACGCCTCCCAAGGCCGACTTGGGGAGGGACTCCTCCCCTTGGCCGCCGGCCCCTCCCATCTATATAAGGAGGGGCAGGGCTCCCCTCCTAGCACACACAAGTTCCTATCTTCTACCTCCGGTTTAGAGCCGTTTTGGTTTAGAGCTTCTAATTGCTTTAGCCTTCGGTTTAGAGCCTTCTAATTGGTTTAGAGCCTTCTAATTGGTGTGTCTAATTACTAGACCACTAATAGCCCTCTCATACTCCACCATACTCGCACCGGCTTAAGGCGAAGCCCTGCGGGATTTCCCTCTACTTCCGGTACCACGCCGTTGTGCTGCCGGAATCGCGAGGAGAGTGCTACAACCTCCGCTGCCTGCTGGAACAAGGGAGAGGAAGGTCTTCGTCGAGTACCGAACGTGTGACCGACTGCGGGAGCGCTGCCGGAACATGGCGCCGGAAGGATCGTCTACACGATCTTGAGATCGGGAAGAGTACGACTACATCACCCACGAGAATCCGCTCTCGTTAAACGCTTTGGAATCTTCGAGGGTTAGTTATTCCATCGACTCGTTGCTACAATCTAGTAGATAGATCTTGGCTTGTTTGTTTGTATGCGATAGAAAATTTTTGTTTTCCATGCTACGAAACCCTACAGTGGTATCAGAGCCGTGTCTATATGTAGATCTGTTGCACGAGTAGAACACAATGGTCATTGTGGGCGTTGATGCTTTTATTGTCGATTGCTTCTTGTGTACTTTGCATCTTGCGGTATGTTGGGATGAAGCGGCCCGGGCTAACGTTACATGACATCGTTCATGAGACTTGCTCCACGCTTGACATGCAACTTATATTGCATAAGTGGCTTTGCGGGTGCCTGTTTCTCCTAGCATAGTTAAGATCCAATTTACAACGGGTGATTAACAATACTAGTATCAATGTTGTGGTTCTTGTTCGTAAGTTAGAACGACACTTATTCAAAGCCCCAAACCACGTAAAATATGCAAAGAAAGTAGAGGCGTCTAACTTTGTTTTGCAGGGGTGTGCAGTGATGTGATATGGCCATGATTGTGATTATATTTGATGTATGCAATGTTCCTTATTGTAAGTCGGCAACCGGCAGGAGCCATATGGTTGTCTTTAATTTATGTTAAGACCCGCGTGTCTATTCAAAGTAGTTGTAATAGTTGAAGCCGGTGGACGACAACCATGGAGTAGCGTCATTGACCTTGATGCAATGCCGGTGATGATGGAGATCATGTTCGTGCTTGAAGATGGAGATCGGAAGCACAAAGAAGAAAGGCCATATCATATCACATATATTGAATTGCATGTGATGTTAATCCTTTATGCATCTTGTATTTCTTAGTAGACGACGGTAGCATTATAAGATGATCCCTCATGCACATGAATTTCAAGTCATAAAGTGTTCACCTTAGTTAGCACCGTTGCTAAAGCTTGTTTTTCGAAGCACCACGTGATGATCGGGTGTGTTAGATTCCGCAAGTGTATACAACGTGAGCAAGCCAGATTTGCTCATGCGGAAACTAAGGTTTGATCTTGACGAGCCTAGCATGTACAGACATGGTCTCGGAACACGGATCACCGAAAGGTAAAGCATGAATCATATAGTAGATATGATGAACATGATGATTGTTCGCCATTGAAACTATATCAACTCTCGTGATGATCGGTTTGATGTAGTGGATTTGGTTCGTGTGATCACTAAAACAATGTGAGGGATATTGTTTTGAGTGGGAGTTCACCTAGTTTAATTACATTAATTAATTTGAACTCAATTTGTCATAAACTTAGTCTAAACTATTGCAAATATGTTGTAGATCAATGGCAGCCCCTACCATCAATTTTAATGCGTTCCTAGAGAAAGAAAAGTTGAAAAACAATGGAAGCAACTTCGCGGATTGGTTCCGCAATTTGAGGATTGTCCTCACAGCTGGTAATTTGACCTATGTGCTGGATGCACCGCTGGGTGACCCACCTGCAGCTGATGCTCCCGATGAAGTAAAGAATGTTTACCTCGCTCGAAAGAATCAGTACTCCATAGTTCAGTGTGATATCTTGTATGGTTTGGAATCGGAGCTTCAGAAAAGGTTTGAGGATTCAGACCCATATGATATTGTTGAGGATCTCAAATTGATTTTTGAGACTCATGCGGCAATTGAAAGCTATGAGGCTTCTGAAAAGTTCTTTAACTGCAAGATGGAAGAGGGCAGCTCCGTCAGTGAGCATGTGCTTAAGATGTCTGGGCACGCAAACAAACTTCAAAGCTTGGGTATAGTGATTCCTAATGCTTTGGGGATTTACCGTGTCCTCCAATCACTACCACCAAGTTACAAGAACTTTGTGATGAACTACACATGCAGAAACATGAACAAGACGTTGCCAGAACTCTTTGCCATGTTAAAATCTGCAGAAGTGGAGATCAAGAAAGAGCACAAGTGTTGTTGGTCAATAAGACCACCAAATCAAGAAAGGCAAGTCTAAGCCAAAGGGACACTTCAAGAAGGGTGGTAAGAAATTTACCACGCCGGCGAAGAAGACCAAGGCTGGACCCAAGCCTGATACTGAGTGCTTTTACTGCAAGGGAGAAGGTCACTGGAAGCGGAATTGCCCAAAGTACTTGGCGGATTTGAAGAACGGCAACATCAAAAAGAAAGGTATATCTGATATACATGTTATTGATGTGTATCTCACTAGTACTCGTAGTAGTGCCTGGGTATTTGATACTGGTTCGGTTGCTCATATTTGTAACTCGAAACAGGTGCTGCAGAATAAACGGAAGCTAGCGAAGAACGAGGTGACGATGCGCGTGGGAAACGGATCAAAGGTTGATGTGATCGCGGTCGGCACGCTACCCCTTCATCTACCATCGGGATTAGTTTTTATACTTAAATAATTATTTGGTGCCTGCGTTGAGCATGAACATTATATCGGGATCTTGTTTATTGCGAGACGGTTACTTGTTTTAAATCCGAGAATAATGGTTGTTTGATTTATATGAGTAATATGTTTTATGCACATGCACCTTTGATAGATGGTCTATTCTTATTGAATCTCGATAGTGGAAATACACATATCAACAATATTGAGGCTAAACGTTTGAAACCAAGCGATAATTCGACCTATATGTGGCACTGTCGTCTTGGTCACATTGGAGTGAAACGTATGAAGAAACTCCATTCCGATGGACTTCTTGAATCACTTGATTTTGAATCACTTGAAAGATGCGAAGCATGTCTGATGGGAAAAATGACTAAAACTCCATTTTCTGGTATGATGGAGCGAGCTACGGACTTATTGGAAATCATACATACCGATGTGTGTGGTCCAATGAGTGTAGCATCGCGCGGTGGTTATCGTTATGTTCTTACCTTCACAGATGACTTGAGTAGATATGGGTATATCTATTTCATGAAACATAAGTCCGAAACTTTCGAGAAGTTTAAGGAGTTTCAAAGTGAGGTAGAGAATCAACGTAACAAGAAGATTAAATTTCTACGTTCTGATCGTGGAGGTGAATATCTAAGTTACGAGTTTGGCGAGCATTTGAAGAAATGCGGAATACTTTCACAATTGACACCGCCGGGAATTCCACAACGTAATGGTGTGTCCGAACGTCGTAATCGAACTCTCTTAGATATGGTTCGTTCTATGATGTCACTTACAGATTTACCGCTATCATTTTGGGGTTATGCATTAGAAAAACAGCGCATTCACTTTTAAATAGGGCACCATCTAAATCCGTTGAAACGACACCGTATGAATTATGGTTTGGGAAGAAACCTAAATTGTCGTTCCTTAAAGTTTTGGGATGCGAAGCCTATGTAAAGAAGTTACAGCCGGACAAGCTTGAACCCAAAGCGGAAAAATGCGTCTTCATAGGATACCCGAAGGAAACTATTGGGTATACCTTCTATCATAGATCCGAAGGAAAAATCTTCGTTGCCAAGAATGGATCCTTTCTAGAGAAGGAATTTCTCTCGAAAGAAGTGACTGGAAGGAAAGTAGAACTCGACGAGGTTGTCGAACCTTCTCTCGAAATTGCGAGTAGCGCGGCACCGGAAGAAGTTCCTGTGGTGCCTGCACCAATAAGAGAGGAAGCTAATGATGGTGATCATGAAACTTCGATTGAAGTTGCTACAGAGCCTCGGAGATCAACGAGAACTCGTACCACTCCAGATTGGTATGATCCCGTTATGAGTGTCATGTTGGTGGACAACACCGATGACCCCGAGACATATGAGGAAGCGATGATGAGCCCAGATTCCAATAAATGGGAAGAAGCCATGAAATCCGAGATTGGATCCATGTACGAAAACCAAGTATGGACTTTGGTGGACTTACCGGATGGCCGAAAGGCTGTCGAGAACAAATGGATTTTCAAGAAGAAAACAGATGCTGATGGTAATGTTACTGTCTATAAAGCTCGACTTGTCGCAAAAGGGTTTCGACAAATTCAAGGAGTTGACTACGATGAGACTTTCTCACCAGTAGCGAAGCTAAAGTCTGTGAGGATTATGTTAGCAATCGCTGCATATTATGATTATGAGATATGGCAGATGGATGTCAAAACAGCATTCCTCAATGGAGACATTGATGAAGAGTTGTATATGATGCAACCCAAAGGTTTTGTCGATCCTAAAGATGCTAACAAGGTATGCAAACTTCAACGGTCCATCTATGGATTGAAGCAAGCATCCCGAAGTTGGAATCAACATTTTGATAAGGTAATCAAAAGTTTTGGTTTTATACAAATTTATGGAGAAGCTTGTATTTATAAGAAAGTGAGTGGGAGCTCTGTAGCATTCTTAATACTATATGTGGATGATATATTGTTGATTGGGAATGATGTAGACCTTCTTAATAGTGTCAAAGAATATTTGAATAATAGTTTTTCAATGAAGGATCTTGGCGAAGCAGCTTACATATTGGGCATAAAGATTTATAGAGATAGATCGAAACGCCAAATATCATTGTCACAGAGTACATATTTGGACAAAGTTCTAAAGAGGTTTGGAATGGAAGAAAGCAAGAAAGGGTTCTTGCCCATGTTGCCCAATACGACCTTGAGTAAAACTCAAAGTCCGACATCGGCAGAAGATAGAGAAAGGATGAGTAAGACTCCCTATGCCTCAGCCATAGGATCTCTGATGTATGCCATGCTATGTACTAGACCCAACATTGCATATGCTGTTAGTTTAACTAGCAGATATCAAAGTGATCCAGGAGTGGATCATTGGACAGCGGTCAAAAACATCCTTAAGTACTTGAGAAGAACTAAGGATATGGTTCTTTCTTATGGAGGTGATGAACAGCTCGTTGTTAATGGTTACACCGATGCTAGTTGGAACACCGATCCGGATGATTCTAAATCACAATCCGGATACGTATTTATTTTGAATGGTGCAGCAGTTAGCTGGAGGAGTGCAAAGCAAAGTGTTGTGGCGAGATCTTCAACTGAATCGGAATACATGGCTGCTTCGGAGGCTTCACAAGAAGCGATATGGATGAAAGAGTTCATTACAGAGCTGGGTGTGGTTCCTAGTGCGCTGGACCCGATGTCTATCTACTGTGATAACATGGGCGCCATAGCCAATGCGCAAGAACCAAGGTCACACAAGAAGCTGAATCATATCAAGCTACGTTTTCACGCTATTCGAGAACATATCCAAGATGGGGATATAAAGATTTGCAAAGTACACACAGATCTGAATGTGGCGGATCCGTTGACTAAACCTCTCCCGAGGGCAAAACATGACCAACACCAAACTGCCATGGGTGTTCGGTATATTACCATGTAATCTAGATTAGATGACTCTAGTGCAAGTGGGAGACTGTTGGAGATATGCCCTAGAGGCAATAATAAATGGAGTTATTATTATATCTTTGTGTTTATGATAAATGTTTACATTCATGCTATAATAGTATTAAGAAGGAAACATTAATACTTGTGTGATTTGTAAACTTAATTTGAAGTCCCTAGTATAGCCTCTATACTTCAATAGCTTGTTGGTTGATTAATGATTGTGGTTTCCCTATCATGAACATTGAGATGTTATCAACAACAAGATCATATCGTTAGGAGAATGATATGGTGGACATACTCCTATAGATAAGCGTAGCATAAAGATCAAGTCATTTCAATAGTTCAATTGTTATATGCTTTCTGATACATAGTAACCTAATTCCTTCGACCATGAGATCATGCATATCACCTTTACCGGATGGATGCTTTGATGACATCAAACACCACACCGTAACTGGGTGGTTATAAAGGTGGCATTGAGTCTTCGGAAAGTATTGGTTGATACACATGGATCAAGAATGGGATTTGTCCATCCATATGACGGATAGATATACTCTGGGCCCTCTCGGTGGAATGTCATCCAATTAGCTTGCAAGCATGTGACTGGCTCACAAGGGATCACATATCACGGGAACGAGAAAAGAGTACTTATCAGTAACGAGGTTGAACTAGGTATGCAGAGATACCGACGATCAAAACCTCGGATAAGTAACATATCGTGAGACAAAGGGAAATTGGTATCGTATGTAAGTGGTTCATTCGATCGCAAAGTAATCGTAGAAATATGTGGGAGCCATATGAATTTCCAGATTCCTCTATTGGTTATTGTTCGGAGAAGTGTCTCGATCATGTCCGCATAATTCACGAACCGTAGGGAGACACACTTAAGGATTCGACGTTGTTTGAGTAGTTATGGTATTATGAGAAAGAGACCGAATGTTGTTCCGAGTCTCGGATGGGATCCGGGATATCACGAGGTGATCCGGAATGGTCCGGAGAATAAGATTCATATAAGGAAAGTCCCGTTTCGGAGTTGTGGAATGATTCCGGTGTTTTCATCGGGAATGTTCTAGAAGGTTCCGGAATGTCCGGCACTCCGGGGGGGGAGGGTACATGAATGTGTTATATCAAAGTTGGTATGATTGCATCATGTACTAAGTGTCATCGCTGTCCGAAATAAAGGGTTTATTCAAATCCTAGTTTGAAAAGTCAAACGACTAGTTTGAAAAGTCAAACTGCCAGTTTTCGGAAAGAGGAGAAGGAGGATTGGTGGAGGCCGACTTGGGGGAGGAGTCCCCTTGGCCGGCGTGCCTCCCAAGGCCGACTTGGGGAGGGACTCCTCCCCTTGGCCGCCGGCCCCTCCCATCTATATAAGGAGGGGCAGGGCTCCCCTCCTAGCACACACAAGTTCCTATCTTCTACCTCCGGTTTAGAGCCGTTTTGGTTTAGAGCTTCTAATTGCTTTAGCCTTCGGTTTAGAGCCTTCTAATTGGTTTAGAGCCTTCTAATTGGTGTGTCTAATTACTAGACCACTAATAGCCTCTCTCATACTCCACCATACTCGCACCGGCTTAAGGCGAAGCCCTGCGGGATTTCCCCTCTACTTCCGGTACCACGCCGTTGTGCTGCCGGAATCGCGAGGAGAGTGCTACAACCTCCGCTGCCTGCTGGAACAAGGGAGAGGAAGGTCTTCGTCGAGTACCGAACGTGTGACCGACTGCGGGAGCGCTGCCGGAACGTGGCGCCGGAAGGATCGTCTACACGATCTTGAGATCGGGAAGAGTACGACTACATCACCCACGAGAATCCGCTCTCGTTAAACGCTTTGGAATCTCCGAGGGTTAGTTATTCCATCGACTCGTTGCTACAATCTAGTAGATAGATCTTGGCTTGTTTGTTTGTATGCGATAGAAAATTTTTGTTTTCCATGCTACGAAACCCTACACACATCTCTAAAGAGAGGGCGGTAGATGACTTTAATGATGGCTTGCAAAGGAAGGACTTCATTGAGGAGCTGGGACAGGTGAAGCCAAAAATAATCTCTCACTTGATGGATATGGCGAACCATTGGGCTGATAACGAGGATGTCGTCCACAATAAACGCGGGCGCTCACCCAAAGAATACCGCAACAGGCGCAATTATGATAATAGAAGGAGGTGTAATTTTGACTATTATAGCAAACCCAACTACGTAGCTGCTGGTTTTGTCGGGGAGGACAACAGAAGGAACGACAGCCACAACAGCGGGTATCGCGGCAGCCGAGATGATGTAGGGAAAGGCAGGCCAAGCCAATAGTACCGACCAAGGGAACCCCCGATGTCCCCAATGCAACTACTAGAGGGGTCGTGCAACATGTATTTTTACATTGATGCTGAGGGAAGACGACGATCAACCCACCTCATGAAGGATTGCTGAGGGAAAACAACGCTGCAAACCGTGGGCAAAACGCGTCTCCGGTAACTCTAGCTCTTGCGGCTCCGCCACCACCTCCAGGACAACTGCAACCTGCTGAGAATAGAAATCAGGATGACGAGTACCCGAGATCGAGAGGAGCAATGTCGATGATTCAAAAAGTGCGCCCATCCAACAGGATCCAAAACTTGATCACCCGACAATTTAATATGGCGGTAACAGCACCACCCCAACACACGAGTTCCTTCACTGGTTGGAGCAGGAAATCACCTTCAGCAGGGCAGTTCACCCGCTTCGAGTACCTCGACCGGGTCATTCAGACCTCATTGTCGACGCACAAATCTATGGCTTCGACATGAGCAAGGTCTTCATGGATGCGGGGAGCAGCATCAACCTCATCTACGCCAAAACTCTACGAGCCATGAACATCTCCTTGACAAATCTGATGCCAATTGAAACATCTTTCCATGGGATAGTCCCAGCTAAACCCGAAATTCCTTTAGGCAAAATCTACCTTGATGTTGTCTTCGGATCCAGAAGCAATTTCAGGCGAGAAAAACTCGAGTTCGAAGTTATGGACTAGCCATCGCAATACCATGTGATCCTGGGGCGCCTAGCTTTCGCAAGATTCATGGCAGCACCGCATTATGCTTATTTGGTAATTAAGATGCCAACACCTAACGGGATAATCACGGTCAAAGGAAGATTCACCGGGTCCGACAATTGCGATCAGGAGTTTAATAAAATCTCTGAATCTTTTGGGATGGAAACAGAGTTTGAGCAGTCGAAGATATCAGCAGACACGAGGATTTTACCAAAATTTTGGTCTATGCCTAATTTGGCGTTTGATCAAGTGAAGGATATAGGGGAAGTACAAGTCCACCCTACGGACCCGAAGAAAATGGCCCTGGTGTCCACCAACCTCAGTCGTGCATAGGAAGCGCTAGGAGATTTTCGCATGGGTACCATAAGACATGCCGGAAATCCTGAGGGAACTCGCTGAGCATGCACTCAATTTGTATCCCGACGCCATACCTGTAAAGAAGTCTCTCCGCCGTTTCGCGGAACCCAAGAGAAAGGCCATTGGACGAGAAATTCATTGCCTCATGGAAGCCAAATTTATCAAGGAGATCAAGAAAACATTGTGGGTCGCCAATCCCGTGTGTGTCCTAAAGAAAAACACTAAAGAGCTATGCATGTGCATCGACTTCACCGCACTTAACAAGCATTGTCCAAAGGATCACTTTCCACTCTCTCGAATCGATCAAATTATCGATGCACCCACTGGGTGCGAATGTATTTACTTCTTGGAAACTTACTCTGGATATCACCAGATTCAGATGAAATAGGAATACCAAGACACAAAACAACATTTATCACACCCTACGGTGTATTATGCTACACAACAATGTCGTTCAGCCTTAAAAACACGGGTGCCACATACCAGCGTATGATGCAAAATTGCCTTGGAAGCCAAATCGGTAACAATGTTCAAGTCAACATCGACGACGTCATCATCACCACAAAGCAAGAGTCGACCTTTATCAGTGAGCTTCGGGAAACATTTGATAATCTTGACAAATACCGCATCAAGCTCAACCCACTAAAGTGCTCCTTTGGAGTTCCAGCAGGACAACTCCTCGGGTACTTGGTGTCCGTGAGGGGTATAGAGGCAAACCCAGAGAAAATTCAAGAAATACTGACAATGAAGAAGCCGACAAACCTTCGCGGTGTTCAGCAATTGGCGGGGCATGTGGCAGCCTTGATAAGGTTCATCGCTCAGCTAGGAGAAAAGGCTCTCCCCTTCTACAAAGTCATGAAAAAAATCAGAAAGTCAAGTGGACCGATGAGGCCCAACAAGCATTTGAAGCACTCAAGAAAACACTTTCGACATCCCATGTCACCGTGTCACCAAAGGATAAAGAACCCCTATTGCTCTACATCGCTGCCACAAATTAGGTGGTCAGCACGGTCTTAGTCGTCGAGAGACCGGAAGAAGGGAAGATTCATGGCGTCCAGAGGCTGGTATATTTCCTCAGCGAAGTTCTGGCACCTTCAAAGCAAAGATAATCTCACTATAAAAACTAGCATATGGCGTCTTCATGACAGTGCACAAACTACGCCACTACTTCTCAGAGTACCCGATAGTGGTCGTCAATGAGGCCCCCCTCTCCAACATACTGAATAATCCAGAAGCCACGGGGCGTGTCTCTCTTTGGGGCATTGAACTATCCCCTCGATATATCACGTACTAGAAGAGGAAGGCGATAAAATCCCAAGTGTTACCTGACTCCATCACATAATGGACAAAGCTACAATGTGCGAGCCCCCCCAGACTTATCCAGTGCATGGACAATGTACTTCGACGGTTCCAAACGAACATAAGGCATGGGAGCGGGCGAATCCTGATTTCTTCACAAGGCAAAAAAATGTGGTACGTTTTGCGGATGAGTTTCCCCAATGATTCCAACAACGAATTCGAATATGAGGCCCTGTTGCACGGTATGCGTATGGCTGGAGCCTGCGGTGCAACTCGCCTAAAAATCTTCGGCGACTCAAATCTCGTAGCCCAACAAGTGTTGAACAAGTGTGACGCTGTTAGCGACAACATGATCGCGTATCGATACTTGTACAATATCATGGGGGCTCACTTTGACGGATGCGAGTTATCTCACATCAGCCGAGGAAGCAATGAGGAAGCCAAAAATTTGGCGAACATTGGATCATTGTGTCGCCCAGTACCACCTGGGGTTTTCTGGGAGGAGATCATGGAGCGTTCCATTAAAACTAAGAAGGTCAAAGAAGTTCCCGCAAAAACCACGAGCAAGAAATCCAAACCATCAAAAGTCTCAGGGGCTGTGCTAGTGGAGGAACACAGCATGGATGAACCCGAGAAAGCGGACGAACCTGCAGAAGTTATGATAATATAAAACACATGGATGCAGCCATATGTCGCGTTCATGATGCGCGGAGAACTCCCCGAAGATACAGTCGAAGCCATACACATCACCCGACGATCCAGGGCTTTTAGGATTATCAAGGGTGAACTTTACAAAAGGAGCATCTCAGGAGTACTCCAGCATTGTGGCACACCCGAACAAGGGCAGCTCATCCTCAAGGATATACACGAAGGAATCTATGAACACCATGCAAGCAGCCGCGCAATTGCAGCAAAGGCCTTCAGAGCGGGATTTTATTGGCTCACGGCGGTCCAGGACGCTAAGGACATTGTGCGAACATGAAAAGCATGCCAGCGTTTCGCCAACAAACCAAATGCACCAGATGCAGAACTATCCCCCATACCATTGTCTTGGATGTTCGCACAATGGGGCCTGGATATGGTCGGAAAGCTCCACAAATCTTCGTCTGGTGGTCACGTCTTTCTTCTAGTCGCAGTAGACAAATTCACTAAGTGGATACGGGAGAACCCGTAACAAGCCAAGATGCAACCTCAGCTGTCAACTTCATCAAGTCGATTGTTTTTTGCTTCAGGGTACCCCATAGCATCATCACGGACAAAAGGTATAAACTTCACATATAATGAGTTCAAGGACTACTGCAAATAGATGGGCATACACGTTAGCTACGCTTCGGTGGCTCACCAACAAACAAACGGGCAAGTCGAAAAAGCCAACGGTCTAATCACCAGCAGCCTCAAGAAATGTCTATTAGCCCCACTCGATAGAACAAAAGGCGCCTAGGTAGACGAGTTACCCTTCGTCCTATGGAGTTTGCGAACAACTCCAAATACTACCATACAAGAAACCCCTTTATTTCCGGTCCATGGTGCAGACGTCGTGCTTCCAGTCGAATTAACTCATGATTATCCTCGGGCCATCAATTACAACGAAGAAGCCTCACAAGAAGCACTCGCAGACGATGTCGACGCACTCGACGAAGCAAGAGATGTTTCTCTACAATGGGCAACACAATACCTGTAGAACCTGCGCAACTATCATAGCCGTTGACTGCATACCAAGTCCTTCGCCGTTGGGGACCTGATCCTTCGCCTCAAACAAGATGGCCACCGCAAGCTGGAATCCCCGTGGGAAGGTCCTTTCATCGTTATAGAAGTTATCCGCATTGGAGCATATCGTCTTCAAGAAAAGAAGACCGGAGTCAAATACTCCAACCCGTGAAACATTGCGCAGCTGCGACAATTCTACGCCTAGCATCATTTTACTTTCTGCAATTTATATTCAATAAGGCCTACATCCAGGCTCATCAGCCGAAGACTCATGTTTTATATACAATAAGGTCTACGGCCAAGCGAGTACGCCACATGCACCTCCATACCTAAAGATAAACAAAGCTAAGTTCATGAAACTTAGTTTACATTGTTCATGTTTCGAAATTTATCTTTTATCATACACCCAACACTCGGGGCTCGTCACATCACAGTGTTCACAAAAACAACATGTCACCTGATACTCAGGGGCTTCGTGAACGAGCGCTAAAAATATTCGGCTACGACGTCCATCCTAAACAATCTATGACATGAATAGCCGACTTGGCCCCAAGGCGTCAGGCAAACGAAAGGGTCTCGCACACAGGCAAAATAAGTCAAAACTTGGCAAACAAATATATGCACAACATGCGCACACTTTATGCTTTACAGAACATAATTTACATAAAGATTATCACTATAAGAAATTTTTCCTTCTGCAACGACTGGGCCCGTCGGTCGTCGTACAAGGCGCGTCTTCCGCGAAAAAATCTCAGCTCGACTATGGCCGATCCAAAACTTTTTTTTTCGGTTTCGCGTCCCTCTACTACGACAAAACCGCTAAAAACATGGACGAATCTCGACGGGCGTGTGACAGAAGTAAGATTTCCGCTTCCTCGCGAGATGTTGACTCGCCGAAGTATTTTTTTTTGCGTTTGGGTCCCGGACATCAGTGACTCTAGTGGAGCAAACTTTTCGGTCGTGTCTCCCCGATTTGAACTCGATAACATTGTTTGATGTCTCTTACGTTTAGTCAGGCTGCTGGGTCCCGCATGTCGGCCTCACATTATAGAAATTGTGTGTATAATAGAATCTTTTCCTTTCCTGTTACGAATTTGATAGCGTCGCTCGATGCATCTATCGTTTAATCAGGCTACTGGGTCCCACGTGTCATCCTCACACTAGAAGAAACGTGTCCATGATAGATTTATTTCCTTGGCTCGTGTCTTCCTGATATGAACTTGATAATGTTGCTTGATCTATCTTCCGTTAATAACGATGATGGGTCCCATATGCCAGCCTCTCATTACAATAATCGTGTGTATGATGGAATATTTTCCTTTGCTCCCGCTACCCTATTCCAAACTTGATAGCGCTGCTAGATGCATCTACAGTTTAATCATGCAGCTGGGTCCCATATGTCATCCTCTCATCAGAAGAAACATGTGCGTGATTAAAAAATTCATTGGCTCGTGCCTCCCTGATTTGAACTTAATAACGTTGCTCGAACTATTTATCGTTAATCATGATGTTGGGTCCCACATGTCGGCCTCTCATTAGAAGAATCGTGTGTATGATGGAATTTTTCCTTCGCTCCTGCTACCCTGTTCTGAACTTGATTGCGCTGTCGTTTAATCACGCATCTGGACCCACATGTCATCCTCTCATTAGAAGAAATGTGTGTATGATGGTTTTTTTGCCCTCGGTCGCGCTACCCTGTTCCGAACTTGATAGCGCTGCCAGATTCATAATCACACAGCTGGGCCCCACGTATCATACTCTCATTAGAAGAAACATGTGTATGATGCAATTTTTTCCCTCGATCGCGCCTCCGTGTTAACTTGATAGCGTTGCTCGCTATAGCAGCCGTTTATTCAGGCTGATGGGTCCCATATGCCAGCCTCACATTAGAAGAATTGTGCCTTCTCTAGCGCTATCCTGTTCTAACTAGATAGCATCGCTCGACAAATCTGTCGTTTGGTCACACTCCGGGGTCCCACATGTCAGCATTTCATTAGAAGAATGTGTGCATGTTGGACCTTTTTTTCCCGCTCTCTCCTCTGTGTTTCGAACTTGGCAATGTTGCTCGATACATCAGCCGTTTATACAGGCTGGTGGGTCCCCGTGTCAGACTCTCATTAGAAGAAACGTATGAATGTTGGACTTTTTTCATGCTCGTGCCTCCGTGTTTCGAACTTGGCAACTTTTCTCGATGCATCAGCCATTTATACAGGCTGGTGGATCCCCAATGTCAGCCTCTCATTGGAAGATACATGTGCATGCTGGACTTTTTTCTCGCTCACGCCTTCGTCTTTGGAACTTGGCAACATTGCTCGATGTGGCATCACGTGTATAAGGTCTCGCTGGTGGATACCACATGTCAATATCTTTTCTTTCAATGGCATGTTAATGTATCTGTAAATGAAATGTGTGTATGATGGAGTTTTTTTCGGCTACGTCTGCTATTTTGACCTTGGCAACGTAGCTAGATATGGCAGTCATGTATGGTCTTGCTGCTAGAGCCCACATGTCAGCCTCTCTGGTATGTCCTGGTTAGTGGGTTCCTGATGCCAGCCTCTCTGTACAAGTATTTAACTTCTTTTTTTCAAACCTGCGACGCTGGAGGATGGTGGATCTGTCATGTCAGCCTCTCCATAAATAAATACTTGCTAGAATAAAATTAACAGGGACGTTACAGGTTTGTGGGTCTGCCATGTCAGCCTCTCCGTAAAGCAATATTGCTAAAAGAAAATTAAGAGGGACGTTGCAGGCTAATGGGTCCGTCATGTCATCTTATCCATAAAGAAATATTGCTAGAAGAAAATATAGAGGGACGCTGCAGGCTGGTAGGTCCGCCATATCAGTCTCTCTGTAAAGCAATATTGCTAGAAGAAAATTAAGAGGGACACTGCAGGCTTGTGGGTCCGCCATGTCAGCCTCTCCGCACCGAAATTTTGCTATAAGAAAATTTATGGGGACGCTGCAGACTGGTGGGTCTGCCATGTCAGCCTCTCAGTAAAGCAATATTGCTAGAAAAAAATTAAGAGCGACATTGTAGGCTGGTGGGTCCGTCATGTCAGCCTCTCTGTAAAGCACTATTGCTAGAAGAAAATATTGTAAACCCAATGCCAAGCATAGAGGATTCGAATTAAAGACATCACACATATAACCATGTGCGTTGCCACTACAACAAGGAAATCAAAAGATAATATCTTTCATCTCGTCGTTAGTAAACTCTGTATTTTTCTGTGGATCCACCGGATTCAGAACAAAGACCTCACTGACGGAGGGGGGGAAGCAATAATTCTTTTGATAGATGTATTCACATAAAAATATCAAAAGAACCAGAGTCACACACCGCGTGCGCCAGAACTGGTATCCAATGACTTCACTTGGTGAAATCACACTCATCACTGTCCAAAATACAACCAACGGTTCTGAAGAAACACATGCAAAAGCTCTAGTGCAAACAGCCTAGCACAGCAACAGAACTTTTCACAAATTCAGTAGCATTTGAATGATTCAACAGTACAGAATAAGACAGAGAAAATAGACAGACTCCTAGTTCATATTTAGCAGCACTTGACCAATTCAGCAACATTTCAAAATGACTGATTCAGCAATACAGACACTGAAATTCAATAGCAGTACAAAGGGAACCAGACCTCGCCGACGGAGTGGGAAAAGGTGATAATTCTTTTGTTTTGACATATATATTTATATAAAAATATCTAAAGAACCAGAGATACACATTGCGTGCGCCAAAACTAAACCGGTATACAATGACTTCACTTGGTGAAATCACTTCGTATCTTTACCCTATCTGCATCTCATCACTATCCAAAACATAACCAACGGTTCCGATGAAACACATGCAAAATCTCTAGTGCAAGCAGCCTAGCAGCAACGATATAACTTTTCACAAATTCAGTAGCATTTGAATGATTCAGCAGTATAGAACTAGACACATAAAATATCAACAGATTCCTAGTTTTTATTCAGCAGCACTTGACTAATTTAGCAGCATTTTAAAATGACTGATTCAGCAATACAAACACTGAAATTCGATAGTAGTAAAGAGGGAACCGGCCAGTTCTTGCTTCATCTCTAAAAAACCATGCCAACAATCAGTTTGCCCTTTTCTCCAAACACGCTCAAATCACTGGAACAAGCAAAACTGACGATCAATTCTGCTTTTGTGTGCAACCTCTTTCTCACATATTAAGATGGAACACAATCATTGTCAAAATAGTTGGTCTTGGTCATATAGGGAACCGTCATATAGATACAAATATACCATACCAGTATGTACTAGTCATAGCTCCAATCCAGCAAAAGGTTATCATAGTTTTACCACCCATATATGATGAGTGGAGATAAGACAACCACATAATTAATTACGATAGCATGCGACCAAAGAGATAAATAGCTAGGAACTGCATGACCTGCATGACCAGACTGCTGCAATCAGGGCACCGAGATACATCAACCTTGACTATTCTTCCAATGGTAAGTTTGGCAGCTTTACGGAACTTGGTCCACCTATAAGTAGATGACAAGAGCCCATCAGTCCAGTTAATGGCGTAGCGTCCCTCGACTAGCACTCCTTCACTCTGCATCATGAAGAATATTATGACCTTTCGGCTGGCCTCGAGTTGCTTTGTGGCACTCTTAGGCAATTTCTGAGTCAAAGCAAGAGATAGACGCATAATTAATAAGAGCAATGAACTGAATCATGTGAAACTTGAGAAGACATTGAGAGTAGTTTATCTGCCGCCACTCACAAACATAATCCGGTGTGACCTTGAGATGAAACATGTGTAGGATACGATCTAACAAGGAGCTCACGTCGGTGCCTGTGCTGGGGCTGGTGTAACAGCTGGTGCTAGTGTAGGAACAGGGACTGGTGCTGGGGCTGGTCTTGGTGCCGATGCAGTTAATTGAAGAGGGGCTAGTGCAAGAGCCAGAACCGGTGCCGGTGTCGGCGTCAGCAGCTTGATGCAAGATTTGTTCTGACGGGTAGGTAAGCTGACTGCAGGGATGGTTTAGGCATGTGAGATGTGTGCAAGAAAAATGGCTCTTATACTCAAACAATTAATCACAAGACAGTGATCAGAGGATGTGATGAGTATACAAGCAAATTAAGTTACTACTACCTCCAATATTTCTCCGTTGGTCAATAGGTGTCGGAGCAGGAACTAGGTCTTGTGTTGGTGCGGGTGTCGGTGCTGGTGCCAGCAGCTTGATGTTGGTTACCTTCTGGGGGAGGTAAGGGGACTGCAGGAGTGGTCAGAGAGGCATATGAGATGTGTAAAAGCAAAATGGGTTCTTACACTCCTAGATAGTGATCAGGGTATACAAGCAAATTAAGTTACTACCTCTATTCTTTCTCCTACTTAGGTCAACAGGTGCCATTGCAGGAACTGGGGCCAGGGCCGGTGCCAACAGCTTGATGCTGGCACCCTTCTAGAAGCGGACTCCACAAATGGTAAGAGTCATACTGTTAGCAAAGAAAATGGTGCAGAATAGTTAGTCGCAAGAAAGTCATCAGAGGTTGTGACGAGTACAGAAGAAAATTAATTAGTAGTACCTAGTTCTTGGACCTTTGGTCTATAAGTGTACGATGGCTTGCAAGTACCTGCCCAGGCTTGCTAAAATCGAGTGCTACCTCGTCCCCCTACTTCAGACCATTCTCACGGACATACTTGGACC
Source organism: Avena atlantica (assembly GCA_910589765.1). Classification (NCBI taxonomy): domain Eukaryota; kingdom Viridiplantae; phylum Streptophyta; class Magnoliopsida; order Poales; family Poaceae; genus Avena; species Avena atlantica. The sequence goes on from OU342739.1 coordinate 443,081,119, forward strand.
AACCCCGGCCACCCAAATAGGTGGTGGCCATTGTCTGTGATACATCCACATCATATAGTGTTCACAAGCCTTTTGAGTCCTCGGTATACAGAGTTAGAAACCTGTCATTCCCGAACAGCTTGTCTATAATGGGGCGAGCGACACAAGGGACAACCTTCATGATAAAATTGATAGACAAGTAAGACGACAACAAGAAAAGTGAGATACAAGATATTACATAAAGTCGTTGTAAACCGCTTGGAATCCATACCTGATACCATGGGTACCCTTCGCGAAGGGTGGCCATGCACCATTTTTCTTCCATCTGCCTTTGGAATGGCATACAGGGCCCCCCTTTCAATCCACAAGCTTGACAAGAGGACGATAGAAGAACGGGCTAAGTAGTTTGTGCATGGTACTGAATGAAATTAAGTGGAAAGGTTAAATTATGTAAATATCATGTAAATCTAATAATATCAGACAAAATCATTTCTTGAAAAGCAAAAAACTTTGATGTTTGTGAACTTCTCATGAGCTTAAAGATAAGTATAGCTGATAACAATAGCACGGATAATCATAACATGTGAAATTGTGGATTTCCAAATTATACCCACTTCTTAGAGAGGTCAGTGCCATCCTGGATACTGTGTTTGCGCTTCCTCATCGTGTAGACAATGTTCCCTTTTGGTGGGGGCATGAGCAATCTACTAGCCTCTACAGCAGCCTCAGCCTCCGCAGCAGCACCTTCAATTTGAGTGAATAGCAACAGAGCTCGACAGTTCAATGCAGTACATATTAGTCATATATATATTTGATTGTGTATGAGACAGCCAGACAGATCTAGATCTGGATTTACATAAACACAGTGTCTGACTTAATAAAATCCCACATGTTTCTGAACATCTGATAAGAATGCATGACACAAAGCGGATAATAATTAAATCAGGCCGCACCATGGTAAGTGGATTAAAAAAATACCCTTCTCTTTAAGCTAGGCCCTCCCAGCTGGGTAGTGGCCTTGCGCTTGTTTGGTGAGTAGTGGTACTGGCCAGATCCTCCGGCATGTGGGGGTATCATGTTGTTTGCCGCACCTGGAGCACCGCAAGTTCGCAGGTATGTACCACCGTGCTACAGTAAATAAAGAACAAGATGGCGTCACAGAGTGTAACACCCTCAGAATCGGACCTATGCAAGTTTGAGCAAAATTCGCCAAACCCGCATAGAAACGATTCAAAGGTGCCCACCAGGCACTTTCGTGCGGGTGGAAAACGAAGTAATAACATTACACAACAGTCCTCGATGGGACCCACAGAACAGATATATATATAACAGCGACTCAAAGAGTCAAGAATACCAATATAATATACAAAGATCCAAATCAAACGATAGAGCGTCCAGCTACGGACAAGATGCAAATGGGGCTAAGAGCCCTGAAGAATAACCAATGGCGTCCATAACCCTGCCCAGGCCAAGCCGGAAGGGTAACCCTGCTAACGACGTCGATCTCAAAACCTGCTTAACAAAAGGGGTGCCGACAAAGGCAAAGGAAAAAGAGGAGCGTCAGTACTGAGGCCAGTACACGGCGAGGCTAGAATTCGGCGGTCCTCGCCTACATAGGTATGGTGGACTGAGCGGCAGCGGCAGCATGCACTGAACAACCTATAGAGACTCGATACAACTGGCGGCTATCAGAGAGGGGTGAGAGAGACCTATTCGGATCCAACCTGAGGCTAACACCAAACAAACCCATCCTGATGTTTCCCCCCTCGAGACCAAACGAGGAAGTCAACCGAGGAACTCACACAGTTGGCAGTTTTACTTACTCAGTTATCGTTGCAGCATTTACTAGTCAGGTATAGATAATCATCCTGATAAAATAAGCAGTGGGCACTTTTAGTTAATCGTTCTGTTATAGTGGCAACACTTACTAGTCAGATACAATTAGCATGAGATAACCCAAAACCCAGCAGTTGTTGGTACTTTTATTCAGCCATTCCGTTGTAGTTGCAATACTTACTAGTCAGATACATTTGTCGCAAGCGACAACCAAACAAGCAATTGTGGGCAGTATTAATTAGCCATTCCATTATAGTGAAGCTGATTACTAGTCATTATAAGTCAAATTTATAGCAGTAAACTTTAGTTATGCTTGTCTATGATCGAGAAACTGTGCTCCAAGTCGTCCATATCCGCGGACACGGCTTTCAGAAAGTTTTACCCGGCCGGGGTGCACCAATAGCAACACACACTCGATCAACCTCGGAAAAACCAAATCAAAACCCAACGAGGCTTTCACGACAAAGCAATCACAGGATTCAGAAATATTTCAGGGGGCCACCCCTTAAGTAGATCCCGCAACGGAGTAAGCAAGCTCCGAGACGGCCTCAAGGTCCTGGGTAGATGGCTGTGAACGACTGGGAACCCCAAACGGGGCTTGTCGACACCGCGGAATCGTGTCCCGATCCTAAACAGTACAGTGTGCAGTACCTCGCACAATCGTAAATAAAGCAGTAAAACATGGCATAAGTACAGGATAGTAATAAAACCTCAAACTAGTTTGTGGCCCCAAGAAATAAGACGGAATCAAGCTCTGGCTAGGGGGGGCCCATATCTCCCCATATGTGGATAGTGCGATAAAACAAGGAACAGGAATCAAGTACTCGGGGTCTTACGGGACACAAGTGGGCGTTCGGAAACCAAATATTATCTATCACCCACCGATGCCTCTGCTTATTCAATTTTAGTTGTTAAACAGAAATTAAAGTGACGATAAGTAAAGCTAGAATCATCTCCAACATCAACATGCGGCAATACATCAACAACTGTGGCATTTGACAACACGCGACATTGCTTGAGCAAACGACTACGACGCGCAAGTCCAACTATCTACCAAACAACAGGTAATAGGATGTGTCCAAGGCAATATACGGCTGCAAGGGATATCACGGGTACGAAAACTAGAGCATCGCAACACAGATAGCAATAGATCAACAGGAGGGAATAAAGACTATAAAAGTAAGATAGGTAGAAAGAGGGAGATGCTCGCCTGAAAACATTGCCGAAGGTTCCAACGAAGATCGGGGCGAAGCTCACATCAACTCAACGGCCTTATCCGCGAAGAAGCAAAACACTAGAAGAAACACCGGATGCAATATTTAAGATCGGCAGAAGATCGGCATGATGCATGTATGATGCATGACATGGCAAGGGTGCGATGCAATTAGGTCAAATTAAGCGGAACCGGGGTCCCGACAATTAATTAGGTGGTTCATGTTGTTTAGATCCCCCGCAATTTAAATGTTGTTTAACAAGGCAAAAGATAGCACCGGTTCGCTACACAGATTTAGATGAGGCCAATATGAGACTAGATTTGCCCGCATATGGGCCCCATATTTAATTATTAGGTGAATCGGCATAAGGCCCCCAAACCACAGATATGCATGCGAGATAACAATTAGATATGCAACAAGTTGTTATGTTATAAAATAGGGTTCGAGGAAAAGGGCCACACATTAGGGGTCTCGACGAACTTGGGGTCCCGGGGGTTCCGGGGTTGGTCTCAGGGTCCAGGGTTCGACGGGTCGGCGAGGTTCGGATCTGGGTTCGACGGGATCATTCTCGGTTTACTGGGGTAGTTCTTGGCGTTCCGGGAAGCCGGACTTGGTTCGGTGTCGGGGTTCATCGGATCTTCTGGGTCGGTGCCGTTCTTGTCGTCGCGCAGATCTTGTCGGGACCGTGTACCGGGTCGGTCTTGGCGTTCCGCGGCGAAGTGCTTGGCATATCCGGGTTCTCGGTCATCGCATCCGAGAAGGAGTACTTGGCGTCCGTCGGTTCCGTGACGGAGGACTCCGGGTTCGGTTCGCGGTTCCCCGTCGATGGTTCGGTCATGGTGCTCGGAGGAGATCTTGGCAATGATCTTGGCGTTGGATGAGAACTTCGAGGAGCGTCGCCATTTGTTCATCGAGGTTGATCTTGAATCCACTTATCCTGACAAAACCCCTTTGGTAGCATCTTATCTACACAGACATTATATCAAGCAGATGGAGACACGCTGCCTTGGGTTGGAGCTGAACACCGTGTAGACCTTGGCGCCAAGGACGCGGTAGGAACAAGGCCGGGCTCCAGGTCGGGGTCGCGTACGCAAGCGCGTCACTGAGGCGGTTCCAGAGGAGGGCGCCGCGCGCCATGGCCGGGGCAGCGGAGTTCCTGCCAAAAGGGGCACGACCAAGGAAGACGGGCCCTGGGAGGGAGGCGCCGGAACAGGGGGACGGCCACAGGGCGACGGTCGACGGGTCGCAGACATGGCGGCGCTCGCAGGGCCGGGGAAGGAGAGGGGGCAGGTCGGTTGAGGGCGGGTCCGCGCGTGCTTGACGGCTCCGGAGGGCGCCGGCAGAGGGGTGGAGGGCGGCCGGCGAGCCCAAGCGGCGGGGACGGGGGACGCGGCCGGGTCGAGGTCGGGGCGGCGGCCGCTGCTGTCGATGACGCGGGTCGACGGAGGGGAGCTCCCTGGGGGCGACGGCGAGGATGGAGAGGGCGGCGGCGGAGGACCGCAGCGAGGGGGCGGCAGCGCGCTGCGGGCGGGGAGAGCGAGCTCGGGAGAGGGGAGGTGGGAGGAAGCGTGCGCGTCGCTGGGGAAGACGCAGCGCGTGCGGGGACGGGGGCAACTGGGGAAGGCGCGGTTGGTGGGATGCGTGCGTGGGAGTGCGTGGTGGGTCCCAGGGGGACAGGTGGGGACGCGTGGGGCGTGCCGCGCGCTGGCGTGCGTGTGTGCCGTGTGACCCAGGGGGTGGCTGCTGGGAGTGGGGGTTGGTAGGTGTGGGTTGGCTGCGGTTGGGCTGGGCCAGGGAGAGATGGGGCCACAGGGAAGAGAGAGAGGGTAGAAAGGGATAGGGTGAGGGAAGAAAAGGGGAAAAAAGGGGAAGGATTGCTTAGGTGGTGGGGTGGGTAGAAAACTGGTGAGAGGGTGAGGTGGAGAGCTGTAAGCGGTGGGTAGGTTTGGTTTGGGTAGGAATAGGATTTAGGGGAGCTGTTTTAAATGGACCGATTTTAATCCTGGGGGTGGTCGTTCGGGTCGATCTGGCCCGTTCGACTGCCCCTACTAAAAATAATATAATACTTTTATTTATTTTAACGGACCGTTTGCACAACATATTTAATTAAGACAAAATATTCCGGAGACCGGGCTTTTGTGTTTGAAACAAGAGGGGCGTTTTAGAAAACAAAACGGGCTTTGCGAAAACAGTTTGGCAAACAATGCATGATGATGACGATGCAATGCACAAATTCAACGCGATTTTCTAGTAGTGGTTTTGCGGGATGCCACAATTCGACACCACTAACACTGGATCTCGCCCTCGAGATCCGCCTCATGGTACCGGAAGGAAGGTCGGCGATCTGCGTCTTCTCGCTTCGTGTGGATCCTCGCGACACCACTAACAAGGGTTCCTCCTTCATCTGGGAATCGGCAACACCACCAACAAGGGGCGTTGTTCCTGATCGTCAAGAGAACACTCCGGAAAACAACAGACGAAGTTAAAGGTAAGGCCTCCTCTAACTTCCATGGAAGGAGTAAAATTGCATCAATCCACTATTCAATGTACATAAGCGAATGATAAGAGTAGTGGTATGGTCGCGACTCCATCCCGCACTCAAAGCATTACTCTGTACACGAACAGATAGATTAAGCAACCAACCCTCGGATTCAGACTGAAGATCTCGACAAGCGAGGTTCGGATCAAAGGAGTGATGCAGACTCTGCATCGGGGCTGGCGTAGAGGATGTCATCGCGTCGGAAAACACCGGAAGGCACAAACAAGGAACAAAGAATGGTACCACAGTAGACGGATTCCTCAGGGAGCTTGAACACCGGATAATAGAACACCGTTGGCAAAGGAGGAAGCGAAAACCTGAAGGTACGACGGAAAACCCACCACGAGAAATCCTGGACTCGAAGAAAAGATAAGAGAGCAGGTTCAAAACACGTCGAGATAAGAGGAGAATAGCAGAGGGGTAAGGAGTAAAATCAGACCTAATCAGAACTATCCAACCGATTTTTAAAAATAGTTTTGACACTCTACTTCGGCCGTTAGCTAGGTTATCCTACAGGCTGGACTTGTGGGGTATCGCAACTGCTGAGCTCTGATACCACTCTGTAACACCCTCAGAATCGGACCTATGCAAGTTTGAGCAAAATTCGCCAAACCCGCATAGAAACGATTCAAAGGTGCCCACCAGGCACTTTCGTGCGGGTGGAAAACGAAGTAATAACATTACACAACAGTCCTCGATGGGACCCACAGAACAGATATATATAACAGCGACTCAAAGAGTCAAGAATACCAATATAATATACAAAGATCCAAATCAAACGATAGAGCGTCCAGCTACAGACAAGATGCAAATGGGGCTAAGAGCCCTGAAGAATAACCAATGGCGTCCATAACCCTGCCCAGGCCAAGCCGGAAGGGTAACCCTGCTAACGACGTCGATCTCAAAACCTGCTTAACAAAAGGGGTGCCGACAAAGGCAAAGGAAAAAGAGGAGCGTCAGTACTGAGGCCAGTACACGGCGAGGCTAGAATTCGGCGGTCCTCGCCTACATAGGTATGGTGGACTGAGCGGCAGCGGCAGCATGCACTGAACAACCTATAGAGACTCGATACAACTGGCGGCTATCAGAGAGGGGTGAGAGAGACCTATTCGGATCCAACCTGAGGCTAACACCAAACAAACCCATCCTGATGTTTCCCCCCTCGAGACCAAACGAGGAAGTCAACCGAGGAACTCACACAGTTGGCAGTTTTACTTACTCAGTTGTCGTTGCAGCATTTACTAGTCAGGTATAGATAATCATCCTGATAAAATAAGCAGTGGGCACTTTTAGTTAATCGTTCTGTTATAGTGGCAACACTTACTAGTCAGATACAATTAGCATGAGATAACCCAAAACCCAGCAGTTGTTGGTACTTTTATTCAGCCATTCCGTTGTAGTTGCAATACTTACTAGTCAGATACATTTGTCGCAAGCGACAACCAAACAAGCAATTGTGGGCAGTATTAATTAGCCATTCCATTATAGTGAAGTTGATTACTAGTCATTATAAGTCAAATTTATAGCAGTAAACTTTAGTTATGCTTGTCTATGATCGAGAAACTGTGCTCCAAGTCGTCCATATCCGCGGACACGGCTTTCAGAAAGTTTTACCCGGCCGGGGTGCACCAATAGCAACACACACTCGATCAACCTCGGAAAAACCAAATCAAAACCCAACGAGGCTTTCACGACAAAGCAATCACAGGATTCAGAAATATTTCAGGGGGCCACCCCTTAAGTAGATCCCGCAACGGAGTAAGCAAGCTCCGAGACGGCCTCAAGGTCCTGGGTAGACGGCTGTGAACGACTGGGAACCCCAAACGGGGCTTGTCGACACCGCGGAATCGTGTCCCGATCCTAAACAGTACAGTGTGCAGTACCTCGCACAATCGTAAATAAAGCAGTAAAACATGGCATAAGTACAGGATAGTAATAAAACCTCAAACTAGTTTGTGGCCCCAAGAAATAAGACGGAATCAAGCTCTGGCTAGGGGGGGCCCATATCTCCCCATATGTGGATAGTGCGATAAAACAAGGAACAGGAATCAAGTACTCGGGGTCTTACGGGACACAAGTGGGCGTTCGGAAACCAAATATTATCTATCACCCACCGATGCCTCTGCTTATTCAATTTTAGTTGTTAAACAGAAATTAAAGTGACGATAAGTAAAGCTAGAATCATCTCCAACATCAACATGCGGCAATACATCAACAACTGTGGCATTTGACAACACGCGACATTGCTTGAGCAAACGACTACGACGCGCAAGTCCAACTATCTACCAAACAACAGGTAATAGGATGTGTCCAAGGCAATATACGGCTGCAAGGGATATCACGGGTACGAAAACTAGAGCATCGCAACACAGATAGCAATAGATCAACAGGAGGGAATAAAGACTATAAAAGTAAGATAGGTAGAAAGAGGGAGATGCTCGCCTGAAAACATTGCCGAAGGTTCCAACGAAGATCGGGGCGAAGCTCACATCAACTCAACGGCCTTATCCGCGAAGAAGCAAAACACTAGAAGAAACACCGGATGCAATATTTAAGATCGGCAGAAGATCGGCATGATGCATGTATGATGCATGACATGGCAAGGGTGCGATGCAATTAGGTCAAATTAAGCGGAACCGGGGTCCCGACAATTAATTAGGTGGTTCATGTTGTTTAGATCCCCCGCAATTTAAATGTTGTTTAACAAGGCAAAAGATAGCACCGGTTCGCTACACAGATTTAGATGAGGCCAATATGAGACTAGATTTGCCCGCATATGGGCCCCATATTTAATTATTAGGTGAATCGGCATAAGGCCCCCAAACCACAGATATGCATGCGAGATAACAATTAGATATGCAACAAGTTGTTATGTTATAAAATAGGGTTCGAGGAAAAGGGCCACACATTAGGGGTCTCGACGAACTTGGGGTCCCGGGGGTTCCGGGGTTGGTCTCAGGGTCCAGGGTTCGACGGGTCGGCGAGGTTCGGATCTGGGTTCGACGGGATCGTTCTCGGTTTACTGGGGTAGTTCTTGGCGTTCCGGGAAGCCGGACTTGGTTCGGTGTCGGGGTTCATCGGATCTTCTGGGTCGGTGCCGTTCTTGTCGTCGCGCAGATCTTGTCGGGACCGTGTACCGGGTCGGTCTTGGCGTTCCGCGGCGAAGTGCTTGGCATATCCGGGTTCTCGGTCATCGCATCCGAGAAGGAGTACTTGGCGTCCGTCGGTTCCGTGACGGAGGACTCCGGGTTCGGTTCGCGGTTCCCCGTCGATGGTTCGGTCATGGTGCTCGGAGGAGATCTTGGCAATGATCTTGGCGTTGGATGAGAACTTCGAGGAGCGTCGCCATTTGTTCATCGAGGTTGATCTTGAATCCACTTATCCTGACAAAACCCCTTTGGTAGCATCTTATCTACACAGACATTATATCAAGCAGATGGAGACACGCTGCCTTGGGTTGGAGCTGAACACCGTGTAGACCTTGGCGCCAAGGACGCGGTAGGAACGAGGCCGGGCTCCAGGTCGGGGTCGCGTACGCAAGCGCGTCACTGAGGCGGTTCCAGAGGAGGGCGCCGCGCGCCATGGCCGGGGCAGCGGAGTTCCTGCCAAAAGGGGCACGACCAAGGAAGACGGGCCCTGGGAGGGAGGCGCCGGAACAGGGGGACGGCCACAGGGCGACGGTCGACGGGTCGCAGACATGGCGGCGCTCGCAGGGCCGGGGAAGGAGAGGGGGCAGGTCGGTTGAGGGCGGGTCCGCGCGTGCTTGACGACTCCGGAGGGCGCCGGCAGAGGGGTGGAGGGCGGCCGGCGAGCCCAAGCGGCGGGGACGGGGGACGCGGCCGGGTCGAGGTCGGGGCGGCGGCCGCTGCTGTCGATGACGCGGGTCGACGGAGGGGAGCTCCCTGGGGGCGACGGCGAGGATGGAGAGGGCGGCGGCGGAGGACCGCAGCGAGGGGGCGGCAGCGCGCTGCGGGCGGGGAGAGCGAGCTCGGGAGAGGGGAGGTGGGAGGAAGCGTGCGCGTCGCTGGGGAAGACGCAGCGCGTGCGGGGACGGGGGCAACTGGGGGAGGCGCGGTTGGTGGGATGCGTGCGTGGGAGTGCGTGGTGGGTCCCAGGGGGACAGGTGGGGACGCGTGGGGCGTGCCGCGCGCTGGCGTGCGTGTGTGCCGTGTGACCCAGGGGGTGGCTGCTGGGAGTGGGGGTTGGTAGGTGTGGGTTGGCTGCGGTTGGGCTGGGCCAGGGAGAGATGGGGCCACAGGGAAGAGAGAGATGGTAGAAAGGGATAGGGTGAGGGAAGAAAAGGGGAAAAAAGGGGAAGGATTGCTTAGGTGGCGGGGTGGGTAGAAAACTGGTGAGAGGGTGAGGTGGAGAGCTGTAAGCGGTGGGTAGGTTTGGTTTGGGTAGGAATAGGATTTAGGGGAGCTGTTTTAAATGGACCGATTTTAATCCTGGGGGTGGTCGTTCGGGTCGATCTGGCCCGTTCGACTGCCCCTACTAAAAATAATATAATACTTTTATTTATTTTAACGGACCGTTTGCACAACATATTTAATTAAGACAAAATATTCCGGAGACCGGGCTTTTGTGTTTGAAACAAGAGGGGCGTTTTAGAAAACAAAACGGGCTTTGCGAAAACAGTTTGGCAAACAATGCATGATGATGACGATGCAATGCACAAATTCAACGCGATTTTCTAGTAGTGGTTTTGCGGGATGCCACACAGAGGCTTCCACAAAAACAGGGATACATCCAGGTTGCAGACAACCACTTTCAACATGGGAAAGAATGGAAGAACACAACAAATATGCTGGTCCGTTAACTTTTTAGGCAACTTTTAAGGGAACTGACGGACCATCACTGTCCGTAGTGGCCGTTCATGCCACTGGCTCATAGTTCTCCATACAGAATCTGATGCAAAATCCATTGCACATTAGTAGAAATTAAAGGTTACAAAGTGAAGAACACCGACTTGAAACCCGACCAAATGCCCCAATCAGAACAACGGTGACCATGCCCCGATCCCGAATCCAAAGGAAATTAGTCACCCCCACCCCACCTACCACCACCTCCAAACCCACCCCAATGGCCCAATCGATCAGAGCAGACGAGGGAAAATACCCTGATTAGGTGAATAGATCCCGATTAGGTGACACTTGCTTTGCTTGCCTAATGATGGGAGATAGGGATTGGAAGTTGCTGGATGGAAGAGAAAAGGATGGACATCCGGAATAGTAGTACTACTAGTAGTAGGGGCAGAAGTACTACACTTTTTCTACAGTGTCAGGCAGCGGCGGGAAGAGTTTCCCGGGTTTTTTGCAAAATTTTCAACACGTCGTGGCGTGGGATAATAAATGGTGCGGGACCCATATACAACCTCCTCCTTTTTCCCTTGGTGTCCTGTGTTCCTCTCCCAGGATTGATAAAATCGTCATGTGTTCCTCTCCCAGGACCAAGAAAATTGCCCAGTATCGAATCAAACAGATTCGGCTCATGGAAATTTTTTTTGAACGGAAGAGCTAATATATTAATATCAGAAACAAAGTACATTATAGCTCAGACAACATATACTCTGAAGGTCATCATTTGAGGGAGGGGAAAGGCTGGCAGAGGAAAATACGGCTTATGTTCCAGCATAGGGCACCATCTCGATGCCTCGAAAGCCGCTTGGGAAGCCTCAAAAGAAGGAAACACACACAGCCACACATATATACTACTTTGCTAATGTACGGAATAGTTTCCAGTTACATATCTGCTAACAAAGGCCTAAAAATCATAAGGTAGCTCCATATTACACTACTACGACAGTAGCGGACCAATCATGGGATAGCTCTACATATATTTAGGCGATCTTAATTAGGTGCACCCCAAGAGTTTTGCAGATGGGCTAGTAGTCATGAGACTGCACATACGACACAAAAGTACACCCCTTATTATGATCAGTAGCCCTCCATCGACTCCATCCAGAAGCAGAACAGGTCATCGTCATTACCATCAATGTCCTCTTCGTTAGTAGATTAACATATACATTTAAAGAGAAACATCAAAGACACATAACCTGGATTTTTTTCGTTCTATAGATATAGTACCTTGTCATCTGGCATAGCATAAGTACCTGAAATGAAACCCATTTCATGCACCTTGCGCTTTTTCTCTCCTCCCCTTCTACAAGTTGATCTAGATACTCAGGAGCTGCCTCTGTCAGTTGATCTAGATGATCAACATCTGCTTCCCCTACTTGATCTGGATGATAAAGATGTTCTTCCTCTGGTTCATATGCTTTACCATGAAATAACCATCTAACATATGTGCTTAGCATTCCAAACATATAAATATGGTCTTTCACTATACCGAAAGGCAGCACCCTCTAATTCACACACAAGCGGCGGGGGCAATGTACTTCTGAGTTTTCACAATGAGCTCTAACAAACTCAATAAATCGTACAACACCCAAGATATGTTTAGGGATTCCTAATGGAACAACCTGCATCCCAAATATCTCCATCTGTTTAATTATGACATACAAGATTGGTTCTTAATTAGTAAGAGAAAAGCAGGAAACAAATAGATGGAGTACATAAACTATATATGCCCATGCGTTTCAGCAAACATATTGACAGCAATAATCGGCGAAGGTACTTAAGAACATAGATCAAGCCTAGAATCAACTATGACCATGTAGACTGAGGACAAATTAAACTACGTATTTGAGGATGCATATCTGGTGAAATGGAAATAAATTGCCAACCAGATCGAGCTAGAGATAGAAGGATGACTACCGTGGGATCCTAGTGACCACCGGTGCGTCTCAAGAACACCAACGGGTAGGGAAAGCTTCTTCGGGCGCACGATGGTGAGATGAGGAGCAGCGGTGAGCACGTCTGTTTTGTGGGCTTCCAAGGGGGGAGGGTCTAGGCGGCGGAGGGTGGATGTTAACACAGCACGAAGGGGTGGGGAGGGATAAACTTTGAAAATTCTGACCTACCTTGCTTTGGGCACCACCATATACGTGGTCCCCCTGTCATTGACCATAGATCAAAATTGACCAATTTTGGCTAAACCGAGATGAACTAGTTAAAGTGGCGAAATCAGCACGAAAACTTGAAAATTCATGAAACTCATGAATTATCCGTTAAATCGATAATTTGTGTGAAATTATGGAAGGTGGCATTTGGTCCATATATTATCTCATCTTACCACTTTGAATATTGACTGTTGGACCAAGACTCGCGAATCCCAACATTGCTAGCCGTCGGATCTTCTTTTCCATTCTATTAGCATATAATGCTAGAAGATACTATTGATAGTCTTTAGCACAATAAAAACTATGCACAAACCTCAAAACACACTTCTCCAATGTTCTAGAGCCTTCTCCATCATTTCTCTAGACCATGTTACCAAAATTGACATGTTTTTAGTAAACTGCCATATTGTCAATTTATCGCAAAAATCTAGCCAGTAAGATTGATAGGGTTTATCCATTAAACAGGGTACTTTGTGTGAAAATTGGCACGATGTCATACTAAGCCATAGTTTTTGAAGTTGCTTCACAACCAAAAACAATGTTGTCACTTGGAAAAATAAAATTGGATTTTCCCTTTGTAAGCAAAGCTTGATTGGCCAAGATGCATCCAATGTACGGAGTACAAGACATGGACACGGTACCAGCAAGTATGGATGTGCAGGTAAAAAAAAGGAACTACGATTGTGACCCTAGTCATCTTGTTTGAAAGACGACATACTATGTCTATCAACTCATTAAATGCTCGAGAGCGTATAGGCGTTTGGGTCTATCTGAGGGGGACATCATCCCCCAAGTGGGAGTGGGAGTAGCGTACCTTAGAAGCTTCAACTTCAAAATTTTGAGAGAGCGTCGAAATATCCCACCCATCCATTCAAAGATCCAGCCCCAAACATACTTCACCTTTTTTTAGAATGAAAATTCCTCTTCTATCCTGCTTCGAAAACAAGAACCCAAGGAGCTGCAATAATAGAGGGATATAAGTTGTAATTTTTCGTTCTCCCACGTGCATCACCCCATCGACCTGGTTCCCTTCCCTTCTTCAATAATTATATTTACCTGCCCACCCCTCCGGCCTTACACTGACTTTGTGTACCCACAATGCAAATGACCCGCTTGTTAGTGACCTATAATTACGGGAAGTAGAGACTCCAATCGTTTGCAGTTCAAATTTCGAATATTGTTCGCTAAACCGAGATAAACTCGTTAAACTCGGCAAAACTGGCTGGTGAACTTGAAAATTTTAAGAAACTTGGGCATTATTCATCAAATAATTCATACTTTGTGATAAAATTGGTGCGGTGAGACTTTGAACCATATATAGTCTTTGAACCGTAGAATTCACGCGGTGATAAAATTAATTACGCCATTATATTCCAGAATATAACCATAAAGTTTGAACACTATTGAAAGTTCCCGAAACACTAAACCCCTAAACCATATAACCCTAAACACTAATAAACCCCTATACCCTGACCCAGCAGTTATCATGCACTTGTATATCAAATTTGAGATACTTTCTTTAAATTGGGAAACACCATTCTGTTCGACGAATATATGCATAAAGCTTGAACATTATAGAAAATTCTTGAAACCCTAAACAAGCGCTAAAACCTAAAGCCTCTACCCCAAAATACTAAAACCCTAAACCCCTCAACCCATAATCAAAACCTAAACAAGTAGGTATCATGCATTTATAGATCAAAGTTTGAGATATGTTGATTAAATTGTGCTAACGCCTTTCTATCTCACGAATATCGCATATAGCTCAAACATTATTGAAAATTCACTAAGCCCTAACCCCCTAAAACCTAAACACTAAGCCATATACCCATAAACCCTAAAAACCCTAAACCCTCAACCCCTAACCCTGACTAAGCATGTATCATGCACTTATAGATAAAATTTGAGATACTTTCATTATTAAATTGTTGCTAAGTCATTCTATTCCACGAATATAAGCATAAAGCTCGAACTTCATTGAAAATTCCTGAAACCCTAAACAACTTCGAAAACCTTAACCCTCAAACCCTAAATTCCCTAAACCCCAAAGAACCCCTAGACTAAACCCTCTGACCCCTAAATACTAAAACCGTAAACCCTAAACCCATCAACCCATAATTAAACCCTAACCAAGTAGATATTATGCACTTATAGATCCAAATTCGAGATACTTTCATTAAATGGTAGTAACACCATTTTGTTCCACAAATATAAGCATAAAGCTTGAAAATTATTAAAAATTCCCTAAATCCCCTAAACCCCTAAACGACCTTGACTAATTAAGCAGGTATATTATCCAAATTCGAGATACTTTCATTAAATTGCGGTAAAAACATTATGTTCCGCAAATATAATAAATCTTAAACAATATTCAAAATTCTCTAAACCCCTAATTAAACGACCTTGACTAATTAAGCACATATATTATCATCCACTTATATTTCAACATTTGACATATACTTTCATTAAATTACGCTAACGCCATTCCATTCCATGAATCTAAGCATAAAGCTTGAACATTATTATTGAAAATGCCCTAAAACCTAAACCTTAAACCCTACAGCCCTAAACCCCTAAATGACCCTGACCATGCCGGTATATATCATCCACTTATAGATCAACATTTGAGATATACTTTTATTAAATTATGCTAAAGCCATTCATTTCCACGAATCTAAGCATAAAGCCCCTAAACATTATTGAAAATGCCATAAAACCTAAACCTTAAACCCGTAAACCCTAAACCCTCACAAAGCATACTAGGTATCATGCATATATAGATCATAATTTGTGATACTTTCATTAAATTTCCCTAACGCCTTTCTGTTTCACGAATATCGGCGTATAGCTTGAACATTATTGAAAATTCACTAAACCCTACCCTCCCAAAAACGTAAACACTAAGCCATATACCCCTAAACACTAAAACCCTAAACCCTCAACCCCTAACCCTAACTAAGAAGGTAGCATGCACTTATAGATAAAATTTGATAAACTTTCATTATTAAATTGTCGCTAAGTCATTCTATTCCACGAATATAAGCATGAAGCTCGAACTTCATTGAAAATTTCCAAAACCCTAAAAAAACCGAAAACCTAAACCCTCAACTCCTAGATTCCCTAAACCCCAAAAACTCACCAACCTAAACCCTTGACCCCTAAATACTAAAACCCTAAACCCCTCAACCCATAATTAAATCCTAACCAAGTAGGTATATCACGCACTTATAGATCCAAATTTGAGATACTTTCATTAAATTGTTGTAAAAACATTATGTTCCACAAATATAAGCATAAAGCTTGAACATTATTCAAAAGTCCTTAAACCCTAAACCCCTAATTAAACGACCCTGACTAATTAAGTAGATATATCATCCACTTATATATCAACATTTGAGATATACTTTCATTAAATTACGCTAACACCATTTCATTCCACGAATATAAGCATAATGCTTGAACATTATTATTGAAAATGCCCTAAAACCTAAACCTTAAACTCTACCAACCCTAATAAACCCTAACCAAGCAGGCATCATGCGCTTTAAGATCAAAATTTGAGATACCTTCAGCAAATTGCGCTAACACCATTCTAATTCATGACATGTCGAACACTATTGAAAATGTTCTAAACCCTAAGCCCTATATACCCTTAAAAACCCTAACCCCTAACCCTAAGCTTAGACATAACCCTGAACGCTAAACTACCCCTAAAAAACGAGAACCCTAAACCCGCAATACTAAAAACCTAAACCATCAACCCATAAACCCTAACCATACACGTATCATGCACTTATAGATCAAAATTTTAGATACTTCCATTATTAAATTGTTGCTAAGTCATTCTATTCCATGAATATTTTTGTAAAGCTCGAACTGTATTGAAAATTCCCTAAGCCCTAAACCCCTAAAACCCTAAAACCTAAAACCCTAAACAATCATGACCAGGCAGGGTATCATCATAAGAATAAAGCTTGAATAGTATTGAAAGTTCCCTAAACCCTTAAACCCTAAACCCCTAAACAACCCTGACCACTCACGGGTATCATCCACTTGTAGATCAACATTTCAGATATACTTTCATTAAATTATGATAACACCATTCTATTACTCGATATAAGCCTAAAGCCTAAACATTATTGAAAATGCCCCAAAACCTAAACCCTAAACCCATAAACCTTAGAACCGTAAACCATAAACCCTCAACCCCTAAACACTGACCAAGCAGGTATCGTGTAGTTATAGGCATGTTATAATAAACTATGGCAGAGATATGGCCATGACCTTGGCCATCTTGTTTGAAAGCTTTCAAAATATAATGCTTATCAATTTCGGCAGATGTGTGGAAACTCATTTAAATGCTGGTAAGCATGTTGTCGCTACCGTGTGGGTCCAGACAGGGCCAGCACGTGAGGAGCGACTGCGTTGGAGTAGCGTATGTTGGAAGCTTCAACCTAAAAATTTCCGCACAGCGTCAAAACATCCCACGCATCTATTCAAAAATCCCGCCCACGCAAAATTCCTCTTCTATCCTTGGACCGGAAACAAGGACTAGGTGAGCACTGCAATAATAGAGGGGTATAGGTGGTAAATTTGTGTCATCCCACCTATATACCCCCATCGCCTCTTTGCTGCCCACCCTCCTTTAACCTCCACCTTCCTCAAGCCCCTTCACCGCCGTCCCTCTCTTCCACACCGAAGCTCCTTCACCGCCGATGCTCTATTCTACACTAGAGCATCTTCACCGCCTAACACACCAGATCCACCTATAAATGCCCAGAAGACGTCACCGCCGCCGTCATGCGCGTCCCACCCGCCCTTGCCGCACGGTGGTAATTTCTCTTGCTCGTTAGCTATTTATTTGGTACTCGTAAGCTACAAAAGGGTTAGAATGTTGCTCAATATCCTGAATGCTATTGCCATTTCGTTTGCGGCCACATATGGTAGTTATTATAGACATCATAAGCTTGTCCCTATTATTTACTTTCTTACATTCTCAAACTATCGATGTATTCCTGCAACACTAACTCGTAGATGCTATTCTTTCCAAGCACTCGAATGGGTCATGGGAATAGCTCATAAAGGATCCAACACTGACAATATGACGCCAAGCAAGGCTGAAGTGCGAGGTTTCTGTGTTACTTAGGCCAGTTTCTTGTCATGTTAATAAGTTATATTGCATGTATG
This sequence comes from Avena atlantica, assembly GCA_910589765.1. Lineage (NCBI taxonomy): Eukaryota > Viridiplantae > Streptophyta > Magnoliopsida > Poales > Poaceae > Avena > Avena atlantica. The sequence goes on from OU342739.1 coordinate 443,098,895, forward strand.
CATATTATGTTAATAAATCATTCTACCTGAAAACTTTCCATGACATTTCCATTCATGTTTTGTCGTGTTTCTATCTGTGAATGCTTAATTCAGAAAATGTCCATCTTGTCATTTTTAATAGTATCTTTTTGGTGTTTTCAACTGCTTTCATTCATCCAAACCAGCTAGCTAGTTTGAATCATACATATGGTCATTTTTTAATGTTATCTTTTTGGTGTTTTCCAAGTGCTTTATCCTTCCAAACCAGCTAACTCAGTTTAAAATGTTTTGACCTAATGCAGAGAAAGTACAATGGAGTACAAGGACTAGAGTTCCAGCTATTGCACTTAGATACTACTGGCAGATTGACCAGGAGACAAACCCGCTTGAGAAGGAGCAACTGTCAGCCTGAACGAGCTACTATAAGTTCATACTTACTTAAATTTCATGCGTCACCCTTAAGCTTTTTGGCTTGTGGACAAGGTCCACTATGTATATAGATAGTATCTCTTAAGTTGCACTTTTTGGCTTATGGTGTGGTTTATTCATACATAGTGGATGTCCAGCATGTGCAGCGTTGGAGATTTGTGGTGTCTAGATTCTTTTTCACTAGCGAGGGTGAGTCTAGCAAGCTTTTGTGGACCCTGGGTCTAGTACAAGACCCATGCCTTTATTGTTTCTTTCTACTCGGATGAGTCGGTCCCCAATTTGGTGTAAATGGTGGATCAGATTTTTTTTGTTAGACACGAGCCTAGTAAATTTCTTACCCACGTCTAGTATGCTTGCTCTTAAATGATCTCTAATTTATATACTACTACTTTTCCCCTTGTTCTTTGTGTTAACCCCTTTCACCTTATTGTACAGGCTGTAGTTAAAACGAAGCAAGAGTCCTTGGAAGGCAGGACTGAAAGTTGTGATCCATCTTCTCATTCATCCTCCCATTGTATTTCTAAAGCAAAAAACATATTTAACACTCCACCTAGTACAACTCCTGCAGGTGATATATACATATGAAGGCTGTGTTGCTTGCAGAAAGAAAGGGTGTGGCTGCTCTTAGATTTGTAGCTGAAATGTTCAAGAAGAAGAAGACAGATGATATGTTGAAGCAAATTTCCATGTACCAATCTCTTATTGAGGATACCAACACTCTGTAATTTTTAGAATGCAGATCTTGTTTAATAATGTGTTGTAATACAATTTTATTATTGTAATAAGTAGTTTAAATTTTCACATGTGTATTAATTGATGTCTTAGAATTTGTGTGTTGTTCTGCAAAATAAGTTGATGGTTCCAAAAAAAGGCCAAAATAGTAACAGGATGTAACAGAATGATCTATGAAACAACGGATGGACGTGAACATAAACAGTAATGGCAGTAACAGTTAAAGGCCGGAGCAGTGACCGGCCTAATCAATACGTGACCAAAATACTAATGGGATGCAAAAGTAACAGGCCTGAATACTAATAGTACCAAACAGTAATAGGCTAGATTTTTAGTAGGCCTAAACAGTAACAGGCTAGATTTCTAGCAGACCAGAACAATAAATGGCCATATTTATAGCATGTCGAAACAGTTAATGGCTAGATACACATCAGGCCAGAACAGTAAAAGGCTAGATTGTTAGCAGGACGAAACAGTAAAATGCTAGATTTCTAGCAGGCTGGAACAGTAAATGGCCAAATTTACAGCAGGCCAGAACAGTAAATGGCCAGATACACGGCAGACCAGAACAGTGAAAGGCTAGATTGACAGCAGGCCCGAAAAGTAAATGGCTAGATTGTCAGCAGGCTAGAACAGTAATGGCCAGATTCACAACATGCCAGAACAGTAATAGACCAGATTCACAGCAGGCCGGAATAGTAGATGGATAGATTGTCAGCAGGCCAGAACAGTAAATAGCCAGATATACAGTAGGCTGGTAATAGTAAAAGGACAGATAAGCAACATGCCGGAAGAGTAGAGGTCGAATACGCAGCAGGCCGGAACAGTAAAAGGCCAGATGCATATCAGGCTGAAACAGTGGAAGGCCAACAGCGGGCCAAAATAGTACCAGGCCTGAATATATGACGGACTGATGACCCACAAGTGTAGGGGATCGCAACAATCTTTGCGGGTAGTATTACCCAATTTATTGATTCGACACAAGGGGAGCCAAAGAATACTTGCAAGCCTTAACAACTGAGTTGTCAATTCAGGTGCACCTAGAAATACTTCTTTCTCACAGAATTTTATTAGTAGCAACAGTTTGTAGTAGCAACAGCAAAGCAACAACAACAGTGGAACAGGAGCAATAGTAACAGTAACAGTAAATAGTGGGATTCGAGTGCGGTAGGCATAGGGATGGATGGACGGGCGTTGCATGAACGAGTGTAAACATGTAACATCAAGATCTAGGGCATTGCAGATAAATAATAACAAGCATCCAAGTACTAAACAATCCTAGGCATGTGCTCCATATATAGTCATACGTGCTCGTAATGATAACTTGCACAACATCTTCTGTCCAGGCAGAGCGGGGCCTCTAGGGAACTACTGGCAATTAAGGTGATCCTTTTAATAGAGCACCGGGGCAAAGCATTAACACTCCTTGAACACATGTGATCCTCACATCACAACCATCCCCTCCGGTTGTCCCAATTTCTGTCACTTCGGGGCCTTTGGATCCGGACAATGATATGTGTACACAATTTGCAGATAAGATCACAAACAATACTATCATAATGATTCAATAATAAGTTCAGATCTGAGATCATGGCACTCGGGCCCTAGTGACAAGCATTAAGCACAACAAGTTGCATAAATGCAAATAGCACTAATAGAGATACTGGACACTATGCCCTAACAATCTTATTCGATTACATGATAGAACTCATCCAATCCCTACCATCCCCATATCCTACTGCGGGGGATTACTCACTCATGGATGAGGGAAACATCGATGGTTGATGGAGAGGCGTTGGTGATGACGATGGCGATGATCCTCCCCAAATTCCTCGTCCAGGCAGGGTGCGAGAACGGAGTTTCTGGTTCCGAATCTTGTCTCTGGTGGTGGCGGCGCAGCGGAACTCTTTTCTGGAAAATGTCGACCCTCCCCCCCCCCGGGTTTTAGGTCAAGGGGTAACTTATAGGCGCAGAGGGAGCCCAAGTGAGTGCCTGGGGTGGCTGCACCCCCTAGGTGCGGGTTGGGCCCACCCGTGCCCGGCAGGGGTGTGGGCCCCCCAGGCCTCCACTCCGTCTATTTTTCTGGCTCCGTGGATCTTCTGGTGAAATAGGATTTTTGCATATTTTCTGGGATTTTTCCTAATAGTTGATTTCCTGCACAAAAACTAGACACCAAGGTAATTCTGCTGAAAACAGCGTCAGTCTGTATTAGTTGTATCCAAATCACACAAGTTTAGAAGAGAAACAATAGAAAAAGTGTTCGGGAAAGTAGATACGTTTTGGACGTATCAACTCCCCCCAAGCTTAGCTTATTGCTTGTCCTCAAGTAATTCAGTGTTGAAAATTGAGTGCGATAAAAGAACTTTCACGAACACATTTGCTTCATATGATGTAAATATTCTCAGCACATGAGTAGATGCTTAGACAATTCATAATAAGAAGTATGCAACCAAGTCTACTCAATAGTCATTGCAAGCTATGAAGAGAAACCAACTCAATAATAATAAGCAGCACGAAACAGAAACATAAGCAACATTGCAATGCTCATAATAAGGTGTGATAGAGTGGTATCTCGCTTGCCTTTGTTTGAAGAGCACAATATAAATGCCAAGGCACCTCTGAAGTTCAAGTGAAGACTAGAAGTAAAGATATCAGAGATACAAGCATAAAAGTCATGACATAATTAACCAAGTTTTGAGACAAACACAAGAATGACAACTATGCTCTCAAGAAGGTGCTCATAGAATAAGTGGCGACTCAACAAGGTTGTGAAAAGTTTGAAAGGCTTCCAAATGCTCAAAGTAAGGTACTCATTAGCTTTGAGCTCTTATTGCCCCTATCATAGGCATCTTTATGTGGTTAAGGTGAAAGTGAGGTCCAATCCGAGTTATATGCTTGATAGACCATAAACTGGAAATCCCAAGTCCCTTGAGTATGAGGGCCGCTCCACATGCTACTCAACTTTGGTTACCTGTAAGTTCTTGTCATTGTAAATACATGCATATCATAGAGAACCGCCAATGGGGTACCCCTTGCACATGATACAGGAGCTATCCCGTGATCAAAATGACAAGGCAAGCAGACAATGAGCATCTCAGCGATCTTTTTATTTACTATGTGCATAGCTTTTTATTGAGGATGCTTCATAAATGCTCATTATGGTGATGCTGCAAATTTCCACCATGATTAGGCATGGCTTAGGCTAGCGGCCCAGGCGTTTCTCTAACACAGTGTATAGACTCCATGAACTCACAAGCTCCCCTTTTATTTCAGACCGACGACATTCGCAAACAAAAGAGCAAGGTATAAACTGGATATGTATCCAGAATGTGTTGAAAGCATTCCCCGTGACAGCACGGTTCTACTGACTCCCAGCATATAATTTGCAAGCATATAACTTTCATGGACAGGTCACAATGGTTCAGGATTATTGAGTGCAAGGAATAAAGTGTGCAATCAAGTTCGTGAGATCTTTACTAACTAAATTTCTCAAAACAGACAAACATTTTGTTTGGAAGAAAACACGGCATATAAAATATGCACTGAAGTAGCAAATGATGCTAATAGGTAGGTATGGTGGACACAGTTGGGAAAATTGGTTTTGGAGAGTTAGAAGCACAGGTAGAGCTCATACTCAGTGCAAGTGAAGGCTAGCAATAGAGATGGAGTGACGAACGAGAGAGCAATAACTGTCATAATCATGCTTGCAACAAAACAGGACTAATTATGGCATGAAAGTGATACTAGAACTCTGAGGCAAAATAAATCATCGAGGCTTACTAACTATTGTTTAGTCATATGCATGCGTGAGCATGTGCCAAGTTAATTCACATGAAACTTTCAGAGGAGGATACCACAATATCATACCAAAATATGAATAAAATAATGCAAGCAAACATTCATATGACATGCTACAAACTAGTAGCAAGCTGGAGCTAATCATAAGCAAGCAAGAACAACTAAGCATTCATAATAACATACACCTTACATGAACATACTAAGCATGCTCACAATGATGAGTATATGTACAAAAATGAAAACAAATAGAGTTCGTTACCAACCTCTTACCACACCTCAAGTTGTCTTAATCTTTATTATTGCTCTTCACTTATGTGACTTGAATAATAACATGAAACCAAACTCCACTGAGGATGGCTAAACCCTGCAAAGAACTCACAAAACCAAAGAAGAACAACAGATATTTTTGGTGTTTTCGATTTTTAAAACAAGCAAACAAAACAAAACCAAACAAAGCAAAAACAAACCAAAAGAAACAAACAAAGCAAAATCTTTTTGGATTTTTCTTTTAAGGCAAACCAAAACCAAAAGGCAAAGAAACAAACCAAGAGAAAAAACAAAAATATTTTTGGTATTTTTGTGTTTTTGAGAAAGCAACAACAAGAACCAAAAAGGAAGCGAAACAACGGATATACAAAGAACCGACCGAACATGATATATAAATGAGTGTGATGTCGGTATACCTCCCCCCAAGCTTAGGCTTTTGGCCTAAGTGTGGCTCCATAGCGCGGGTAGTAACCCCAAGCTAGTGGGTCATCATAGGAATGATCGTAGTCAGGCGCTTGCGATGAAGAAAAAGACGTGCCCCAATCATAAGAAGGCTGCTGGTACGAAGACTCTCCCAAGTTGGAGGGCTGAACCGAATCATCTTTGGCATCCACTCCATCATTCTCCTCGTGCTGGGAGACCTCCGCCACGTATGTGTCAAACTCCTCCTCCGTGAGCGACCATCCTTGCCTGTTATCAAAATTAAATAAAGTGGGTGCAGGCAAATAAACTATTTTCTCGGTCCTACCCTTTCTCCAACCTTGGCGGGCAAAATATAATTCATACGGTAAACTTCTCACATTATCCCCCAAGGAAAAAAACCATGCTTAATCATAGATTCAAGATCAAGTCTCTCAATGGGGAAATGATAATCTGGATGGTGAGGCTCTAAACCATGGAAAGCTAGCAACCTAGAGGCAATGAGACCTCCACAAATTCCACCCTTCTCATGGTTAGTGGTGAGACGGTAAGCTATCAAAGCACCCAGGTTATAAGATCTATCCCTATTCAAAGAAGTTGTAATAAAAGCTAGATCAAAGGAGGATAACTTCCTAGCAATATTTCTAGCAAGAACGCACTTGGTAATGAAATAGGCAAAATATCTAATAGAGGGGAACTGAATGTTCCGAATTTTACCACTTTCCTTTGAGAAGTCGAAACCTTGGAAAATCTCAGTATATAAATCCATAAGTAACTTGGGCCTCTCCTTGATCTTCTCTCACAGAATCCCCAACAAGGCACTCTTATAGCTGCACAGAAATCAGCAAACGGCGGGTCAACATCTATATTGTATATTTTGTAATGGACCATGGGATTAGATGGAGACCAAGTAAACCGGAAGTCCTGCACAACAACCATGGTTAGATTAATATATTGAAAAGGTTCACCTTCAACAAAGTGTTCCAACCCTGCATTGGTAATCATAGTTTAGAAATCCTGGAGGATTCCCGCGGTTCTCAAAAATTCTTGGCATGGATATATGGAAGGGAAAACTCCTTCCTCACTATGAACTTTCATTGGCTCAGGTACCATCATTCATATTGATTTAGTGTATATGCACTCATCTTCCTTGCTAAAAAATTTATACAAACATCAAACCAAGTGATTTACAAGTTGATAAATGATGAGCAACTACTAAAGGAACTTGCTAGAGGGCTACACATGCATCAAATTGAAATCTCTAAGCATAGAACAAGCATGCAAGCTCACATAACCTGACACCTATAGCAGCAAAATACTCAAGATACAATCTACCAATCACAAATCTAATTGGACAAGTAGAGGAGGCACATACCAAGGAGCAAACTCTCCAAAAATCAGCAGCAAGGATGGGCTGAGCAAGGAGATCGAAAATCGCGAGCAAGAACAGCAAGAACTCGAGCTTGAGAAAGTTTTCTGGTGTTTTTTGGGACAAAGAAAGAAGATGGCTTTGAGGAGGCACCTGGGAGGGGCCCAGGTGGGCCACACCCCACCCAGGTGCCACCTGTGGTGTGCCCGCGTCCACCAGGGGTGTGGTGGCCTGGGGTGGCCCCCTGGGTCACTCCAGGTGTCCCTTTGCCCCTTTTTCTGAGGAAAAATTTATTTTGGATTTTCTGGAATTTTTCGGGAAACTTTATTTTTGGCCAATTTTCAGGGTATGAAAATTGATTTTCTCGCAGAAAAGATTTTTTCAGAAGAAGCAAAATCAAACAAAAACCAAACTACAGAAGTTCTAAGACACTTTAAAAGGCAAGCAACTAGTTAACAAGAGCAAAAGAAAAGACTAGGAAGGAGAAAAGTAAAAGAAAGCAAGAATAACCATGGTGAAAACATTATTTTGTTCATTAAAATCCTTTTGTTAACAAGGTTGATCACGTCTTATTACCAAAACAATCTTATATGAAACAAAACTTTGTATTCCACAAAGTGATTATGTTACCTCAAGCTTGATAGCAATGGTCCCAATCATAATAGTTTCAAAAATTTCTTGTGGAATGGGACAATATATTTCTCCAACCTTGATGCTCTCAATATTTTCAATGGAATTTAGGCAATAGATCTTATCAACCTTCTTGGGGAAATAAACAGTATGCTCTTTGTCATTAATATTAAATGTTACTTTTCCTTGATTACAATTGATGACAGCACCAGCAGTATTAAGAAAAAGTCTCCCAAGAATAATAGACATATTATCATCTTCGGGCATTTCAAGCACAATAAAATCTGTTAAAACCAATTAATTATGAGCAACCTGAACAGGAACATCCTCACATATACCAACAGGAATAGTAGTTGACTTATCAGCCATTTGCAAAGATATATCAGTTGGTATCAACTTTTCTAGCTGGAAAAGGCATAACACTAACTCCAGCTTCCAAATCACATAAAGCAGTTCTAACATAAGTGTTCTTAATGGAGCAAGGAATAGTTGGTATACCTGGATCACCAAATTTATTTGGAACCTTACCATTGAAGGAATAATTAGCAAGCAAAGTAGAAATCTCCTCATTAGGAATCTTCTTTTTATTAGAGACAATATCCTTCATATACTTTGAATAAGGGGGCAACTTAATAGCATCAGTCAAAGGAATTTGCAAAAATAAAGGCTTCATCCACTTACAGAACTTGTTGTAGTGTTCTTCCTCCTTCGACTTGTGTTTCTTACCTGCAAAAGGCATAGGTTTCTCCACCCAAGGTTCTCTCTCTTTACCATGTTTATTAGCAATAAAATCTTCCTTAGTGTACCTAGTGTTCTTAGTGTGCTTCTCAGGTTCTTCCTCAACTTCCTCCTTATCAGGAGCATCATTTTTATCATTACCACTCTCGGTTTTAGCATCAGAGACAGATATACTATTAGGATCTACAGTAGGTTCAAGGGGTTCCTCAACTATTTTATGTTTCTTTTTCTTTCTCTTACGAGGACTACCACTACTCTCACCTTGCTGATAATCCTGCTCAATTATTTTAGGGTGTCCTTCAGGATATAAAGGATCTGGAGTAGCTATACCACTCCTAGTTCTAATTCCATAAGCATGTTTATCTCCTGAAGCATTAACTAGCATATCCTTTTGTACCTTAGCAAGTTGATCAAGTTGGATTTGAACCATTTGAAAGTGTTTACAAAGCATTTTAATATCATTTTAAGTTATTTTCATAGTATCTTTCAACTCTTGAATAGCTCTAGAGTTTTCCAATAAATGATTCTAAACTTGTTTATTAAAATTATCTTGCTTAACAATAAAAATGTCAAGTTCCTCTAAACATTGATCAGGAGGCTTACCATAAGGAATATCACCTTCATCAAAGTGTTGGAGAGAGTGTACCTCAATAGTAGATGAGTGGGGAATTGGCTTACATAATTCTTCTATAGGAGGTAGATTCTTCACATCTTTAGCTTTAATACCTTTCTCCTTTATACACTTCTTAGCTTTCTTCATCACTTCATCATTTAATGCAATAACTCCCCTCTTCTTTGGTGTTGGTGTTGGAACTAGTTCAGGAGTAATAGGCTCAGGTGTATTTAGCTCAGTTGAAGTCCAATCATCATAATTCTTTCTTATTTTAACCATTAATTCTTCAGCATCTGTAGGAGTTCTTTTCCTGAAAACACAATCAGCAAAGCTATCTAGGTATGTCCTAGAATCATCAGTTAGTCCATTATAATAAATATCAAGAAGCTCATTTTTAGGTAATGGACATCCATGATGTGCATGAATCAAGGCACAGAACCTTATCCATGACTCAGGCAATTTCTCTTCTTCTCCCTGTTTAAAATCAAAAAGTCTCTGCAAATCAGCATATCTAGCACTGGGAGAAAAATATTTCTATAAGAAAGAAGCAATCAAACAATCAGGGATATCAATGGAACCAGGAGGTAATCTATTAAACTAAGCTCTAGCTTCTCCTTTTAGTGAAAAAGGGAAGATCTTAGTAACAAAGTACTTGCGCATCTTAAAATCATCAGAGAAGAAGGCACTCATAGTAGAAAGCTCATTTATGATCCACAACACTCTCAGTTTTAGTCCCACAAAAAGGTTCTTTCTCAACAATGTCCAAATAGGATAAATCAAGAGAGAAATCATAATATTTTTCTTTAATATCTATGGGAGAGGTGGCAAACTTAGGATTAGAGGACAACTTAGGAATAATGGTGCGTCTTGCAAGGAGACTCTTAATAGCACTAGTACCATGTGTGTTTTGGCACTCTTCAACAAAATCATCAGTAAACTCAATGTAGCCATCATTAATATCATAACTCTCTCTAGACTCAGGTGAGCTAACAGGTGTAATAGTGTCTTCACTAGGAGTTTTAGTATTTCCTAGACTAGCCATAGTAGCATCTAGGAAAGGACCTAATGAACCACTCGCATCAAGCACAATAGAAGTAACATCATGAGTATCAAAAGCAGTTTCATACTCAGCAGTAGTAGTAGTGTGTGTAGCATGTGTATGTGGTGGTGGTGTAACAAGTTTACTTATAACAGACGGTGAATCAAGAGTAACAGAGGTGTTTAGGACTATACCTCTTCTTGTAGTGGATGTTAAAATAGGGAACTTTCCATCACGAGACTTCCCCATGATGAAAGGAGTAGCAGTGTACAATAATAGATCCAAGTGAACTTACAAATAAAGCTATGCTCCCCGGCAACGGCGCTAGAAAATAGTCTTGATGACCCACAAGTGTAGGGGATCGCAATAGTCTTTGCGGGTAGTATTACCCAGTTTATTGATTTGACACAAGGGGAGCCAAAGAATACTTGCAAGCCTGAACAACTGAGTTGTCAATTCAGCTGCACCTGGAAATAGTTCTTGCTCATAGAAGTTTATCAGTAGCAACAGCAAAGCAACAACAATAGTGAAGCAGGAGCAATAGTAATAGTAACAGTAAACAGTGGGATTCGAGTGCGGTAGGCATAGGGATGGATGGACGGGCGTTGCATGAACAAGTCTAAACATGTAACTTCAATATCTAGGGCATTGCAGATAAATAATAACAAGCATCCAAATACTAAACAATCCTAGGCATGTGCTCCATATATAGTCATACGTGCTCGTAATGAGAACTTGCACAACATCTTCTGTCCAGCCAGCCCGTGTCAGCGGGGCCTCTAGGGAACTACTGGCAATTAAGGTGCTCCTTTAATAGAGCACCGGAGTAAAGCATGAACACATGTGATCCTCACATCACAACCATCCCCTCCGGTTGTCCTAATTTCTGTCACTTCGGGGCCTTTGGATCCGAACAATGATATGTATACACAACTTGCAGATAAGATCACAAACAATACTATCATAATGATTCAATAATAAGTTCAGATCTGAGATCATGGCACTCGGGCCCTAGTGACAAGAATTAAGCACAACAAGTTGCAACAAAGTCAAATAACACTAATAGAGATACTAGGCACTATGCCCTAACAATCTTATTCGATTACATGATAGAACTCATCCAATCCCTACCATCCCCATAGCCTACTACGGGGTATTACTCACTCATGGATGAGGGGAACATCGATGGTTGATGGAGAGGCGTTGGTGATGACGATGGCGATGATCCTCCCCAAATTTCCCGTCCCGACAGGGTGCCAGAACAGAGTTTCTGGTTCCAAATCTTGTCTCTGGTGGTGGCGGCGCAGCGGAACTCTTTTCTGGGAAACATCGACCCCCCCAGCCCGGTTTTTAGGTCAAGGGGTAACTTATAGGCGCAGAAGGAGCCCGAGGGGGTGCCTTGGGTGGTTGCACCCCCTTAGGCGCGGGCTGGGCCCACCCGCGCCTGGCAGGGGTGTGGGCCCCCCAGGCCTCCACTCCGTCTCTTCTTCTGGCTCCGTGGATCTTCTGGTGAAACAGGATTTTTGGCATATTTTCTAAAAAAATTCATGATAGTTGATTTTCTGCACAAAAACTAGACACCAAGGTAATTCTGCTGAAAATAGCGCCAGTCCGTGTTAGTTGTATCCAAATCACACAAGTTTAGAGGAGAAACAATAGCAAAAGTGTTCGGGAAAGTAGATACGTTTTGGACGTATTACGGACCAACCTGTGGGCCCATTGCAAACAGTTCTTCTCTAAACAGTAACGGGCCTACTTACTATTGTGCTTTCATAATGAGCCGGCCCACTTAATAATTATCAGGCCTTGGATGGACCTGGCTTTCTACCACGGTTTCCATGATAGTTAATGGTGTTAACTAGCCGCTAATGGTGTTTGACGCGTGGCAGGTTGCATGACGTTAGCAGTCAACGCCACTGGCGAACAGATCTACGACGAAATGAATTTTCTTGGCTAAAGCGTGTGATCCGCCATGGTAAAGAAAAACGGTGGTAGATTCATTTGTGACGGGACTTTTACCACGAAGGGCATCCATTGTAGAAGACTCTTCAGCCACGAAAAACGGGCCTTCAACCACGAAAATTTCCCGTTGTAAAAGTACATTTTTCTTGCAGTGTATGTTGCGTATTATATGCAGGAATTATTTACAACTCAAAGTTTAGGAAAAAATCTTCATCTTCATCTAGAATTTTACGGATAACCTGAATAGCAGGTCGACGAGCGGCTTGGTAATGAGGAGCCATGATAAAATCAGCATCTTTCAGACTGGGAAGATGATCAGATATAAAATCCAAGTCCAAAGTGGGGTAATGAGCGTGAACCCACGCAAAGGGCAATTTTGCACCAGCCACTAATTGAAGCTTAACATAATGGTGAATCCTCTTGTCCCACTAAAATTTTGCCATCGGTTCAGCTAGGCGCTGAGGCTGCACATCTCGAGGAACACATGGCGTTATAAATTGTGGCCAAGGCTTGGCGACAGCATTTGACGAATTCCTCCACCTAGGATACCCTATCCTGTAGAAGAGCAAGCGTGAAGGAGCATTTATGGTTAGTCCAAAAATCATTATTAGTTCCTCGAGAGGCTTCTATTAGTGCATTCATTCGAGTACACAGTCAATGACACTCTTCCACTTCGCTCAATCGGATGCCTACACAAGCAAAAAAATCTTCATGTTACAACCTCCAGTCAATGCAAAAAGACTTGAGGGCTCAGCAGGGAACACTTACAAAGAATTTTCTTGCTCACACGAGAAATTTCTTCCAGCATTAAAGCTTCGCGTTCTAAGTTTTTTGGGTTTTTGACTGAGCAACATCAACCATGGCTTGCACATCTTGCAATTCAGTTTCCAGCCTTTTTATGTGTTGTATCTTCTCAACGTACAAAGGAGGGTTAACTACGCGGGTGACTGTATTGGATGATGCACATACACCCAGTTCAGAGGGACCAGTCAAAGGACCAGAAATATCAGAGACGATAAAATTCAGATATTTAGCTCAAATTCTGGAAACCCACATAGGGGGAGCAATGTCTACAAGGATGGAACTGTGTCTTCGACAAAAGCATGCAGCAGCACTGGCGGAAGGAGTATCAGTTGAAGCTTTGGCATCAGGGAACCCTTGACCCGTGCCAATAGTCAGCAATATGCGGGAAAATTTCTTCGCCTTCTTTATATAAGGCTTAAGTTCAATATCTCTGCCTTTGTCATTGACTGGAAAAGAGGAGCTAACATTCTTCCATTCGATCTTCTTGCCGTGGGCAAGCGCCAGCGCCATTGATATTTCCGCGTTGTTCTTCACCTGAGTTAGACTGAAGCCTGTTAGAGGATTCAGGTCAACAAGGAATATTGTCGTCAAATCATTAAGGTCGGTGGGCACATCCTTCTCAAGGTAGATTTCTGCAAAGAGGGACTTGAAAGCATGGCGGGAGCGAATCGGTAGATTATGCGCGCATGTTGTTTGGCTCCAAGGTGCCAAGGGCATCCGATAAAGGATCAGATTTAAGCCCCTCTTGCAGAGCCAGATATTGGCCGGTAATTTCTACAAAAAAGGAGGGAGCAGATACACTTCAGGGACTCGAACAAAGCAAAAAGGAGCATAAGTGTACCAATGAAAGGAGTAGCAAAACTTACTGGTCAAGGACGAACTCAGGGCTTCCACATGGAGACGAAGATCTTTTTTGCATATCTGCAGCTTCAGCTTTCTTCTGGAGAGTTTCGGCTTTGGAAGCTTCATATTGCTTAACTTTTTCAAGCAGCAATTTTTTCTGCTTCAATTTGGCTTCCAGCTCATCCACTCGCTTCAGCGCTGATCACGGACAACCGCAGATTCTTCAGCATCAGCTATGTCACAATGCAAATCGTCATCATGCACAAAACGGTCAGATACAAAAACCTAGTAGGAAGTAACCGGACATACCTTTAGACTCTTCGTCTTCATGGCAAATCTTGATGAAACGAGAGGCCATCTCGACCATTTCACGCATCGGCGGCTGAGCCAACAGAGATAAAGTTACTCGGGGGCTAAAATATACATGAAAACCCCAAAGAAATAAAATACATGAGGCACTTACATCTTGCATGTCGGGTTCCAGGGATTTTTAGATATGGCCACACCCTTGCCGAAGGTTTTCCTTTTCTTCAGCGGCGGCTCAGAGGGTGATGAAGCCATGTTTTCCGGATCCAACTTAGCAGTAGGCTTTTCCACAGGATCAGCCGTGCTTTTTTCTGGGTCCATAAACTTTGGAGGAGTAGGAACAGTAGTACGAGCTAGCGATTTTGGAGAGGCATCATCATCCTCATCGCTCCTAGCAAAGTAGATAAATATTTTTTCAGGTACAACAACATGAAACAAAGAAATAAAAAGTAAGAAACTTATGAGCTGATATCTTGTGCCAGACGGAATAGCCCTTCACGGGGAGCGGCACGAGCAGGTCTGATATTTCGTGGCTTGGACCCTATCAAACGTCGAAATCATCGACCGTTTCAACAGGATCCGCACCCTTCCGCTTACCCACAGAAGGAACCACCTCAAAATCTTTAGCGCTAGCCGAAGGAATCGAACCGGTATCATGAGAAGAACTAACGGATGCAATGTCATCCTCCTCGACGGTGCAAGGAACTTTGTTGTATCCCTCAGATACAGTGGCACTATCGGGTAGGTCCCCAGCCTCAGGGAGCGGGAGGCAAACAAAACAGGTGATCATGGCCCTATTAAGAAAGGGAAAATTGCAAAGTCAAAAAGAGAATCCAAATAAACTACAAAGAAAGGGCAGCGGCAGTAAGTGGATATACGAGCTAGAGAAGCTTTACCTCAGGCGCAGGATGCTTCTTGGTAAAAGGTTTAACCTGACAGTCAGAGGGAACGGGGTTTTTCTTTGTCAAAGTCATGAAGGAGCGCACCATATTCTCCAGAACTTTCAGCGTCAGATCCTCGGGTGTAATTCTCATTGGATATTTTCGATCGGCATAGGTCCACATGCCATCCAGTCGATCTTGGAGAGGTTAAACACGGATCCAAAGAAAAATGTCAGGATATGGATACGTGACAATCCGCTAGTACGCAGCTTCTCGATCTGGTCCAGTAGTGGCTTAATCTCCTTCATTTCTTCTAAAGAAGGGTGCTCTTCCAAGGACGCGAGCCTCCAGCAGGTCTTCGTTGGGTCAAAGGGGGCTAACCCGAACTTTTGACCCTCAACCTGTTGGTCCTTAATGTAAAACCACTTTATTTTATAGCCTTGGATAAGATACGTAGCTTTCACGTCAAAGTATTCTATGTCTGAGCGAAGTGATATTATTGCACCACCGACGTCATGAACGATAGTGTTAGTGGCATTCTGACGAACAAAAAAGAAATGCTTCCACATGCCTTAGTGGGGATGGATCCCGAGAAAGCACTCGCAGAAGGTGATGTAAACAGCAATTTAGAGAATAGAGTTTGGCATAAGCTAGTAGAGTTGTACGCCATAAACAAAAAGAAGCCCACGAAAAAATTCGTGGGCAGGGAGAGAGAGAGACCGCGGAAGAGGAAGGATGGGAACATTACCCGCCATCCCGCCTCTAGCGCCGGCATGCCCTCATCGTTGGGCAGCTTACAGGAGCCATACTCTAGCAGGTAGAAGCCGCGGGCTTCCCGTAACTCACATGCAGTACACTTCGACGACATCCATCCCATAGCCTATGCCTTCTTCGTTGTGGAGCTCGCGGCAGAAAATGCTCCTTTGGATCGGCCCATGGTGGCTCGTGGATGCAGCACAGCGAAAAGGGGAAAGTAAGATTGGAAGAGCGCAAGAGTGTGGAGGAGCTTTGAGCGGATGAGCAGAGGAAGAATACGATGGCAAAGGAGGGGAAAACAGTAAATCCCTACTTCACCTCAATATAAAGAAACACAGTGGAAATATACACCATTGATTACAAGACCTAAAGCGCTAGATGAATCAAGGTACAACCACGTGGCAGCGTGGAAAAAGGGAAAATATCCCGTGCAGTTAAAATAACCGCGGTAAATACGCTGGCGGTCAAGTGACACCACGATTATCGCGTGAAAGGTTGGGTTGCACAGTAACAACAGCTCCATGATGTCGCCCACGCCTCACATTGAATATTGGGGCCCACACACGGTCACGTCCAACCAGCATAAGCTGCGGCATGCCATATTCGTCATCAATGACGTCATGAGCATTAACAAGGGAAGTTGAGCTCATCCGAGAAAAAAACTTAAAGTCTATGCTCTGATGCATGCACCCGAACATAGATTCAGGGGCTACTCCCTTGGAAAACGTATTCATCATGAACCCGGTAAAATTCATCATAAGTATATTCCTCAAGACAAAGATCTAGTTTTGAGCCTATGCTCCGATGCAAGCATCGGCACATAGCCTCGGGGGCTACTCCCATCGGGAGCGCTGTCGCGCACCTGATAGATTCAAAATCCTCCTATGAAGCCGACATTTTCAGCATAAGGAAAGCATATAATTTGAGCCTACATTCAAATCCAAGTTGAAAGAGCATTTCCTATCCTAAGTGATTTTGGTGTTTGTAACGACACACATGTCGGACTAATTATTTGCTAAGTGTATCACAGGTTTTATCAAGAAAATACTTAGCTTGTTCCTTCACAAAAAGGGTCAATTACTGCCTTGCATTTGCCTTTGTGTTGTCCGGTAGTACCAGACAAATCAACCGGTACTACCGCACAGTGCCGGCAGTACCGGACAATGCTACTGGTCCAAGCAGTGGGTTTGGGCGAACTGCCCAAAAGCTTCTGTCTTCCCCGGTACCGAAAAGAGATAGTACCACATTTTGATACCGGACAAGACAAAAGGTGTGGGTGAGTTCCCCAAACGCTTCTGTCTTCTCCGGTACCAAAAAGCAGTAGTACCGCATTTTGATACCGGACAAGACAGAAGGTTTGGGCAAGTTCCTAAATGCCACTGCCCTCTCCAATACTAGGATGCGGCACTACCTCCTGGGTTCGGTAGTACCGTGCCTCATGGCCGGTACTACCGCTTAGCGGTAGCACCCCATCTTTGTACTGGTGGAGTCTCGGGCTGGTTTTTTCCTTGTGGCACATGTCCGGTACCTGAACGGTAGTACCGGTGTTTTCCAGTACTACCACTCAGAGTTCCGGTAGTACCGCTGCAATAAATGCTCAACAGTCAGATCTTCCCCAAGGAGTATAAATACACCCTTCACCTACCTTGAGAAGTTGCTCGTCTCACTCAAGAACACCACCTCCATTTGAGACACGAAATCGCCAAGATCTCTTCACTCAACCATCCAAAGTCATTGATCTTTGGAGAATCGAAGGAGGAGGCCTTGATCTACAGCTTCACCAAGAGAGATCTTCATTTCCCCCGCATTCACTTGAGGGCCCCATGCTCTAGTGTTTCTTTGGAAACCCTAGATTTGATTTGTTTCTTACAAGCTTGTCTTTGATTGTTTTACAGCTTGCTTGTATTTGGGAGCCTCCAATTTGGTTGTGGATGTGTGCCCCGAACTTGTTGTAAATGTGCCAGCTTCCACCTCGAAGGTTGCCGATATAGTGGAAGAGGTGAATCGAACCCGTTGGGGTGAGGTTCATCAGAGAACAAGGGAGGCCTCTCGTGGCGTTGGTGGTTTGATACCACCCCCTCTCCAAATTCAATTGGTATCAGAGCCTCGGCTAGTTCATGCTTGTTTGACATATAGTGTCATGCTAGTTCAGATCCTCAGAGTCTCCGCGTCCACCACTTTGGTTACTTCTATCATTTACCGCACTTTGCTTACTTGTTCTTGCTTAGTGTCGTGCTAGTTCATGCTTGTTTGACATATAGGCAAATTCAACTTAGTTGCATAATCTAGAGAATTTACCTTTCTTGTCAAACCCTAATTTGAAAAATAAGAAAATAAGAAAATTTGAAGTAGCACCTATTCACCCCCCCCCCCCCCTCTAGGTGCCCATATGATCCTTTCAATTGGTATCAGTGCCTCGGCTCTTTATTCGGGCTTTACCTCCTAAGAGTACATGGGTAGCAATGATGGGGAAGGTGGTGGTGAGCCTACCTCGGTGACCATGGATGATCTCAATAACTTGGAAACAAGATTGAGCTCCACCATGGCCAACGAGATCAAACAATTCTACAAGTTACTTGAGAAACTTGTTAAAGATAAAGGTGGCTCATCATCCCCTTCTCCTCAAGAGGAACCTCCACTAATACCTCAAGGGAATGCCCCGGCATCACCCGAGGGCTTAGTGGTGGGGGGTAAACAAGACAACAATAATTCCTCCACTAAAAAGGATGGTGGGAAGGGAGAGCACCATGATTCTCATGCATGGTACACTCTCGACCCTCCAATTCCTCACCCTCATATAAACAATAGAGGTGACCCACCAAAGCTAGATGCGTCTACTTTTGCTCAATGGTAATCTCTAATGAAATATCATGTGCACGGCTCTTGTATTGAGTTATGGAACATCATTGACTAAGGACTCTATATTGGGGATCCAAACAACTTGACAAGAAGAGAAGTTGTCAATAGTCAACTTAATGCCACCGCCTTGCACATGATACAACAAGGATTGGGTACAAAAGATTACCCACACATTGAGCACCTCAACACCGCTAAGGAAGCGTGGGATGCTCTCATGGAGTTGCATGATGGGAATGAGAGCATGAAAAGGAACCGGTATGATGCACTAAGCAATGAAGCCGAAGGCTTCTATATGAAGGAAGGTGAATACCATGAAGACATGTATCGTAGACTCAAGACCACCGCCACCGCTTTTAGGAATGTGGGTGCCTCACATGTGGATGATGCTTGGATAAAAAGGAAATATGTGAGTTCACTCATGCCCTTTGAGCCCACCGACTTGAAGAGTCTACAAGGAAGGCATAACTACCACCTCATGACCTCCAATGAAGTTATGCAAGAGATGGCCTCTTTCAAGGTTGCCGCCAAGAATGCCAAGGATGCCCGTGCTCCTGCCCTTGGAATGAGCAATGTTGTCAACCTTGCATTAAAGGACAAAGTTGTGGATCATGGGGATGAACATGATAGTGATGAAGGCCTCTCCATGAGCCACCCCTATGATGTCCAGATTGCTCATGGTGAATATATGGACTTCTATGCAAAGAACTTTTGGAAGAACCCCGCCAAGGCCAAGATGGAAATGCAACGAAGAAGCAACCCAAATGGAAGAAGAGAAAATGCCACTAAATTGAGAACTTGCTTCAATTGTGGTGACCGCTATCACTTTGTGGCGGGTTATCCCTATGAGAAGAGATAATATCATGGTGGCAAACTTGTATTGAAGAAATCTTCCAAAGCTCCTTACAAGAAACCCTTCATCAAGAAGAATCCCATCAATAAGAAGTCAGGTGAAATTGTATTGATCACTCATAAAGAATACTCCTTGTAACATCCCAAAAATATTGAACAATGATTATCAAATTCCAATCACCAAAATTAGGGTTAACAAAAACTTTGGTTAATTCAAATCATTATGAATGCATGTGTGTATGTGATGATTGTATGAATGCATGAATGAACTTTTGTGATTGATCTAAATAGCAAGGAATGGTTTAAAGGTGAAAACAACATCATCTAAAACATTTCCAAGAAGAAACAAATCAAGAGAAAATCATAAGCAAAACAAATAAAGCAAATGGTCATTTTTGCCAATCTTGTTCACTAGACCACTTTGAGTGTTTCTAGTCCAAGATTTCAAATCTAAACTTTTCTATTTATTTTCACCCCTTGCTAGACCAAGTAAAAGTGAATCAAATACCACCTTTCAAACTTGCATAAACAGTTGGCAACTTGATTCAAATCACATTTCAAAATTGAATCTGATTCATATATGAAGATCACCCCTTTTGCAAAAACCAACCAAACCAATTCAACTAACCAGAGACTACTGAGTATGTAACCAAACCACCCACCAAGTTTGAATACAAAATTCAATTTGAATATCTTTTGTCCATTTCATCAAACACCTTGCTAGCACCAGACAAACAAACCACAAACACTATTGTGAGAAGTAAAATTGTCCTAACTTGTTCCCTCTCTAGATCTCACTACACTCTCATTAGATGATATAGCTCAATTAACAAGCTTTAGCACCACTGTGAGCATTCCATAGCCATCAATGGTGACCATGCCGAGCCTAACTTGCCACCCCCATGTCAACAACAAGCTAGGAGCAGCACCAAGCCTAGCAAGCATGTCTGGGACACTTAGCACCGTCCACCGCCACCCCATGTCCAAGCCTCGAGCACTGCCAGCCCCTGGACCACACTGCCCGAGCATGCCAAGCCTCTCTGCGAGTGAGCGGAGAGCGCGCCAGAGCGCCAACCGCGACACACGCCCATAGACCGTGCGCCGCCCTCACCGCTTACGTGTGTGATCGCCAGTACCCCAGCAATACGCTAGACAACCCGTTTGTCGCCGCGCGGACCATAGACGTTGTGCGCCATTAAAACCACCGTCGGACCCGACCAGAGCGCCGCGACGTACCGACCGTTTCGCACTGCCCCACGCCGTGTAACCATGCCGTTGAGCTTCGCCAGGGAGCACAGCACCGCCCCCTATCGTCGCCCATGCCATTAGCCCACTGTGCCAACGACCACGACGAGCTCCACCCGCGCCCGTCGGTCCCCTTCAGGCACTATAAATAGAGGCCACCCCTACTCAATTTCTTCACACCATCTCACTCCCCTCTCTCTCAGAAGCACCACCTGTCACCCCTGGAGCAAGGCAAGCAACACATTGTCGGAATTTGGCCGGAGTACGCCCCTTCAGAGGAGGAGAGGCACCGTCGATTGGAGCCGCCCCAAGAGGAGCTTCCTGTACCAGGAGGTTCGTCGTCGTCGACTTTGTCGTTCGCCCCCGTCGCCGACCATAGCCTGAGCCCCGGTGAGCCTCACATGATCCCTACTGGCCACGCTAGGGTTCTGTCTGGCCAGCTTTGCCCAACATGGACGATGAACCACACCCGTTCGATTAGAGATTGATCGTGCGGTCCACATCCTCTCATACCGCTTCGCACCCCTCTGTCTCACTCACGAGTAGGGACAACAACTTAGCCAGTCCGTGCGCATGCTGTACGTAGTGGGCCAGCCCAGTTAAACCTCCCGCTTGACCCAGTAATTTAAATTTAGGTTTATTCTTTTAGTTTCAAACTCATCTCTGTATCTAGATGCAAAAATCAACCTAGCTCGATTCACTAAACCAAAATACATGAAACCAATTTTGTTAGAAAGGTACTGGAATGCTTAATCCAAGACCGTTGGATTCAAACCATTTAGATTTGTAGATCACCCATGGTAAAAATAACAAAGAAGAATCTCAAACATTTTTCAAAATTCAACCATGAAAGCTTTTGAGTTGATTCCGACTCTCAAAAATCACATTTAACCATACCTTTCAGAATATTTAAAAATATATAGGTTTACTTGCATAAATAATAATCAAGTAATAAAAGAATGCTCCATAGGCATTTCTAGTCACTTTATCTAATTAAAATAAAAGGGTTAAACCTTATTAAATTGTGACACCACTTTAAAACACATTCCCATGTACTGAAATATGTGGTGATGACATGTGTTAACATGATCCCATGTTTTAGTTGGAGAGTATTAAATCTTAAGCAGTTTTTCAATGAGCAGAAATTTTTCTAAAATAAAGGAAATAAAACTATTTGCCATAATGGTTGTAATGCTTGTGATGATCCTATATCATCTAGTGAAAACCTTGGTGTGATAAATAGAAATAGTTAAGTATTGTTTGGTGATTGTGTACATCGTATTTATTTATAGACGCTAGTACCGACCAAGGATACGAGGAGGAAGGAGGATACTACGAGGAAGAAGCCGAGGAGAACTTCAACCACTGCTCTGCACAAGGCATGCCTAATACTACCAGTTGACTTGGCAAGCTATTGACTTTGCAAGTTAACCCTTGCATGACAACTGTGCAAACTAGATGCCTTAAGCATATGTGATTATACCCACTTGATGATACCAAATCCCAGTTTTACTTGCAAGCTTAGTATTTTATTTATTTATCAAAGCTTTTATTTGAGTTTACTTGGTGACTTGTAGATATTAGAAGGATATTTGAAGGTAGCATAAAGAGCATAAAACTTGGCCTAAGTTAGATAATCTTGATGTCATCTTGAGGCATGAGATTGAACTTAGCTAATTCACACTTGATTACCACCCCTCATTAGTGTTAACCCCCACTTGTAGATGCTAGTGCTAAGCATAAAACTTGACCAACTTTAGATGGGAATACTTGACGAAAATGGTTATGAAAACCTTAGAATGATGAGTCATTCTACTGAAATGTTTTGACATGTGTTCTTTAACACCGGATGATTTTGATGATGAAAATGTTAAGGAATGAGCCTTAGCCCTTTATAAAACTGATGGTTGTCTGGATGCGATACCATTCCAATTTTACCGTACAACCACAATACCCGAAATTTGGGTAGGGCTTGACTGGAAACTTATATACCTTAGTATGGGTTCCCTTGTGGCCAAGGTTTGAGCTGAGGCTACCTTGTGAAGACTGTCCACCTGTGCAGTTCCCAAGATGACAGTTGGTCATGGTTGGGAGGCCAAACTCATAGGAGAGGTGCCTATACTAGGGCGTATAATTGAAAGGTTAGGATTGATTATCCGCATACTGAGTATGGTGAATTCAGGATTGTTCCTGACGGATGTATCGAATGTTGTGGTGAAAGTGTACAATCTCTGTAGAGTGTCCAACTATTCGAATAGCTGCGTCCGTGGTTATGGACAGTTGGAGTGGCCATATTGTTCTATCGTCAGATGTTTTCAAAATGACTTGTGAAATGAATCATGACTTTGAATTGATCACAACAGGTTTGTGACATGAAAATTTAAGTTCCCACTTAGGTGTTATAAAACATTCAACTAGCTTTCTTTGCTTCTAAACTTAGTAGAGGTAAATTTGGCTTTTTGCAAAACAACCTTAGAGCTTAGTATCCTACTCAAAACCACTTCACTTGTTTGTATTAGTTGTGAGTACTTAAAGAGTACTCATGGCTTTGTCCCTGGCTATTCCCGTGGCCAGACTATGAAGAGGAGTATCAGGAAGATGGACAACAGGAAGGTTACGACAACTAGGATCATCTTCCATCGTCAGCATTGCCTATGACCATGAAGATGTAGCTTCGCCTATGTTATCGTTACTATTACGTTATTCCGCTGCTTGAATTGTATTAAGACTGGACCATGATATCCTTATTTGTGTAAAACCTTATGTATGGTTTGTAATGGATGATGTACTGTGGTATCCAATCTATTATATCTCGCAAAAATGATAATCCTGGGATTGCGATGTATGGCATAACAGGAATCTGGGATTAAAAATCCGGGTGTTGACAAGTTGGTATCAGAGCCATCTTGACCATAGGAGACCCTAGTTTAGAATGGACGTTTGAATCAAAAACTTAGTTTCAAAAACCAAGGAAGTGAGTATTTATGAAAAATTATTTTCATTCTTATCACTTAGATTCTTTCATGAAAATTCATGTTCCTCAAGAATTTTGCAAATTTACATAAAATTTGACACACTTTATCACTCTACTAACTTACTCATCCTATAATCTTATAGATGGAAGTGAAGTATATCAAGTTCTATCAGTTGGTAAATGGAGGAGACCTCATCTTTGAGCATGACTTGGACCAGCTTTCGGAACTTCTAGAGTGTTCGCACCCCGAGTTCTTCGGAGCTCGGCTCAATGATCAGGAAGGAGAGGATTTGCAGTGGATGGTTGTTGCAAGTCTCCGAGGAAAGATTGAAGCCCCCACCTCAGAGCGAATTCAGTTCACCTTAAGAGAGAACAACTGGCTCGATGGACTTGCCAGGGCCATGCAGGAAGCTCTTGCCCGTCTGTGTGGGTAGAGTATCAATCAGATCAAGGGTACCTGCTTTGAGTTCCGCCCAAGGCGTGATGTTATGGGACAGCCACTAGAGGCACCATATCACCATGAGCTAAAAACTCAATTGGACCACCTCAGCTTTATGATGTATGACCAGCAGAAGGAGTTGGACAATGCCCATTCCTACGCCAACCACAAGTACGCCATCACCGCCAAGAAGGATCAGACTATTGCCATGCTAGTGAAGGATCATCAGTCTCGTCGTCGTCAGCTCGACAAGAAGGAGCGCATCATTGCCTGTCGTCGCCACCGGATTATAGATTTGGAGGAGACCATCCACGAGAGATACATGCAGTTGGAGGAGAGGGAGAATGCAGGGGAAGACCATCGTGGAGACCCCTACTCATATCTCAGTGATGATGATGATTTTCTAGAGGATCAAGCCATGGACTTTTTCACTGATGAGGATGACTTTGCCTTCATCGATGATGATGAAGATGATGAGGACACCGACTCCAAGGAGTAGTAGCACTTGAGCACTAGCGTTAGTGAGTTGTATTCGGTCCCACTTTATCATATCTTTACAGAATGGTTCTTAAAACCATTTGTTTTCCTTTTTGTGGTGTGTGTTTGTATCGTGTGTTATGAATGAATGAATGAATGAATGAATGAAAAGCAAGTTGCTAGAAAAATCTGATTCAAACTTCAAAAAATTTAAAAACAAAAGAAAACCCCGAACCTTAGAAATTTCCCTCTTTTCTCATGATCTATCTCAATCTTCAGATGCCTCGCGAAGGAAGCAACTCATCCCCGGACCCGATGTTACAAATCTTGCAAATGTTGATTTCTGACCGCAAAGCCGAAAGAGCCGAACGTCAAGCTAACGTAGCCACCCTTCAGCACATCGCTCAGATGGCCAACAACAATCATGGCCATGGAAATCAGGACAACCATGGATCCAAGCTCAAGAATTTCCAGAACACCAATCCACCCGTTTTCACTAAGTCTGAAGAGCCCCTAGATGCACATGATTGGCTGCAAACAATGAGAACAACTTGGAAGTTGCAGGAGTGGAAGCTAATGAGAGAGTATTGTTTGCCACCCACTATCTGGCCGGAGATGCAAGAGCATGGTGGAACAGCGTTCGTGCCATGAATGGAGGTCAGATGATGACTTGGGAAGAGTTTAAAGTCAAGTTTAGCAGAACCCATGTGCCACCGGGTTTGATCAAGAGGATGAGAGATGAATTCAGGGAGCTGAAGCAAGGCAGAATGACCATAGTTGAGTACCGTGACAAAATTTTGTCATTGGCTAGGTATGCACCGGATGAGATAGACACTGAAGCCAAGAAGAAGGAGAGATTCCTAAATGGTCTACACGATGAGATGCAGACAGTGTTAGTCAATATACCTTTTGCTGACATTGAAGCCTTAGTTGACTCTGCCATTCATATGGAAGGCAAGATCAACCAAGCTAATGAGAACCGCAAGCGTCGCATGATGCATCAACCAGGAACCCATCATACACCAAAGTATCGCCCCAACCCATCTCCAAGATTTTCCCCAAGAACCAATAGACCCCCGATGAACCGTCCGACCTATCCCAACCATGGAAACCCAAGGCCCGGAGGAAACCACAACAAACTCGGCAACCCCAGCAATTTCAACCATGCACCGCCTATGTTCAACAACAACAATGTCGCCACCAACACCAACACTGCCCCAAGGACTGGAAGCAATGTTGTGCCTGTTGCAGCAAAGGACAAGTCTCAGATGACTTGTTATGAATGTGGAACCAAAGGTCACTATTCCAATGAGCGCCCCAAGAAGATTGCCGTAGCCCCCAATGCAAATGCCCCAGCTCAGTAGCAGCGTCGTGTTCATCCTGGAAGAAGGTTTGCCCCAGGGAACTCGCTCAACCGCAACAGTCGTCTTTTTCTCATGCATGCTGAAGAAGCCCAAGAAGCGCCAGATGTCGTGTTGGGTATGTTTTATGTTAACTCAGTATTCGCAAGAGTGTTGTTTAATTCTGGAGCATCGCACTCATTTGTTACTGAAGAATTTGCATGCACTAGTAAGATTCAACCCACCAAACTGAAGCATGTTATGATAGTTCAAATACCTGGTTCAACCACCAAAGCTAGACAAATTTGCAAGGCAGTGCCTATCCGAATCCATGGCATAGATTTTTGTACTAATATAATAGTACTCGGAATTAAAGGTTTGTAAGTAGTACTAGGAATGGATTGGATGTCCAAACATAAAGGATTAATTGACTATGCCAAGAAAGCCATAACTATGACTAGTACGGCCGGAATATCAGTATAACATGTATCTGAAACCTTGCCCCGTCAATTCAAATGCAACAAGAGTATAGCCCAGCCAACCATTCACCAAGTCCGGATAGTCTGTGAATACCCCGATGTATTTCCAGATGTTTTGCCCGGTATGCCCCCAGATCTGGGTATCAAGTTTATCATCGAACTAATCCCAGGAACCGGACCCATAGCCCAGAGACCATATAGTATGAACCCGTCTGAATTAGTGGAGCTGAAGAAGAAACTAGATTCTATGCTAGAGATTGGATTGATTCAACCAAGTGCGTCACCATGGAGATCACCTATCTTGTTTATGGACAAGAAGGATGGAGGTAACCGTTTATGTACGGATTATCGGAAGTTGAATGATGTTACCATCAAGAACAAGTACCCACTGCCAAAGATAGAAGACCTGTTTGACCAGTTGACTGGTGCCAAAGTGTTTTCTAAGATTGATCTTAGAACTGGTTATCATCAACTCAAGATTCACGCAGAGGATATTCCAAAGACTGCCTTTACCACCAGATATGGATTATACGAGTATATTGTCATGTCTTTTGGATTAACCAATTCCCCCGCTTATTTCATGAACATCATGAATAAGATTTTTATGGACTTCCTGGATAAGTTTGTCGTTGTTTTCATCGATGACATTCTGATTTATTCCAAATCATAAGTAGAACATGAGCTACACCTAAGGACCATTCTTGGAACCCTTACAGAGCATCAGTTGTATGCCAAGTTTAGCAAATGTGAATTCTGGTTACAGGAGGTAGGATTCCTTGGACATATTATATCAGCCGGAGGAATTGCCGTTGACCCTGCAAAGGTGAAGGATGTTGAAGATTGGCAAGCCCCAACCACCCAAACCCAAGTTCGTGTATTTCTCGGATTAGCGGGATACTACCGCAAGTTTGTAGAAGGATTCTCGAGTATCGCCAGATCCATGACCCAATTGTTGAAGAAGGATAAGAAGTTCGAATGTATGGACAAATGTGAAGCGAGTTTTTAGGAACTCAAGAGGAGATTGATTTCATCCCCAATCTTGATCATGTCGGATATTACGAAGCCCTTTGATGTGTATTGTGACGCATCCAAGATCGGTCTCGGATGTGTGTTAATGCAAAAAGGAAAAGTTATATCTTATCTATCCCGACAACTGAAACAGAATGAACAGAATTATCCAACCCATGATCTTGAACTAGCAGTCGTAGTTCTAGCCCTGAAGACATGGAGGAATTATCTTATGGGAAACCGTTGTGAGATTTATTCGGATCACAAGAGCCTGAAGTATATATTCACTCAGAAGGAGATGAATATGAGGCAAAGAAGATGGATTGAGCTAATCAAGGACTATGATCTGGACATTCACTATCACCTCGGTAAAGCCAATGTGGTAGCAGATGCCCTTAGCAGATTGTCGTGCCGCTTGAACTCCATGATTCTTAAGGAGCAACCAAGCTTGCACAAGGAGATGGAAGATTTCAGAATGGAATTAGTAAGTGAAGGATTTTTGGCTAGCATAGAACTTCAACCCACTTTGATCAGTCAGATCAAGGAAGCACGGAAAGGAAATGCTAGTATCGACGGAATCAAACGTCGTATCGGTACAGGCAAAGTACCCGGATGTCTCTGTGTACCAGCAGATTCAGAGCTGAAGGAAACTATCTTGAAGGAGGCCCATGATACTCTTTATTCTATCCACCCCGGAGGAACGAAGATGTATCAGGATCTGAAGGAGCAATTTTGGTGGCATAAGATGAAGAGAGAAATCGGAAGCTATATCGCCAAATGTGACATTTGTCATAGAGTCAAGGCGGGACATCAGAGACCCACGGGACTGTTGCAGGCATTGCAGATTCTGGAATGGAAGTGGGATTCTGTTGGAATGGACCTTATCACCGGATTTCCTACATCTAGTAAGGGAAATGACTCAATTTGGGTCATAGTTGACAGATTGTCCAAGGTAGCCCATTTCTTAATAGTTTAGACCACTTACCACAGCTCGAAGCTAGCGGAGTTATACATCGCTAGAATCGTCAGTTTGCACGGAGTCCCCAAGAACATTGTATCAGATCGAGGAACTCAGTTTACCTCGAGATTCTGGAAGAAAGTCCAAGAAGGATTAGGAACCCGACTAGATTTCAGCACAGCATATCACCCTCAGAACGATGGACAAACGGAGCGAGTAAATCAAATACTCAAAGATATGTTGAGAGCCTGCATGTTAGAGTATGGATCTAAATGGGAAGACTGTCTACCGTTTGCAGAATTTTCTTACAACAACAGTTATCAAGCTAGTTTGCAAATGGCCCCATTTGAATTCGTGTATGGAAGGAAGTGGTGTACCCCTTTGAATTTGTCGGAAGTAGGATAGGGTCGGATTTTCGGACCCGACATCGTACGAGAAGCATAAGAGAAAGTTCACAAGATCCGTGAGCACCTCAAGACCGCCCAATCTAGAAAGAAGAGTTATGCCGACAAAATACTTCGAGACCTCGCTTTCAATATCGGAGATTTTGTGTATCTCAAAGTGTTGCCTTTGAAGGGAATGCAGTGTTTCCAGCTCAAAGGAAAGTTAGCCCCCAGATATATCGGACCTTTCAAGATTCTGAATTGTTGAGGAGAAGTATTGTATCAACTAGAACTGCCAGAGGAGATGTCAGCAGTGCATAATGTGTTCCATATATCATTACTTCGCAAATGCCTTGAAGTTTCGGAGAAGACTGAAATTTTCAAGAACATTGATCACCGCACCATAGAGATCAACGATGACCTGACATATCCCGAAGTACCCATCCGTATTTTGGAGGAAGCTTTCAGAACCACCAGGACCAGAAGCATCAAGTTTCTCAAGATTCAGTGGAGTAACCACACTAAAGAAGAAGCTACCTGGGAGCGAGAAGATCACATCAAGACGGAGTTTCCCGATCTTTTTAAATCCTAGTTTTCTTCTTTCTTATTTATCAAATCTCGGGATGAGATTTTGTTTAAGGAGGGAAGGTTTGTAACATCCCAAAAATATTGAACAATGATTATCAAATTCCAATCACCAAAATTAGGGTTAACAAAAACTTTGGTTAATTCAAATCATTATGAATGCATGTGTGTATGTGATGATTGTATGAATGCATGAATGGACTTGTGTGATTGATCTAAATAGCAAGGAATGGTTTAAAGAAGAAAACAACATCATCTAAAACATTTCCAAGCAGAAACAAATCAAGAGAAAATCATAAGCAAAACAAATAAAGCAAATGGTCATTTTTGCCAATCTTGTTCACTAGACCACTTTGAGTGTTTCTAGTCCAAGATTTCAAACAGAAACATTTCTATTTCTTTTCATCCCTTGATAGACCAAGTAAAATTGAATCAAAGCCCACCTTTCAAACTTGCAGAAACAGTTGGCAACTTGATTCAAATCACATTTCAAAATTGAATCTGATTCATATGTGAAGATCACCCCTTTTGCAAAAAACAACCAAACCAATTCCACTTGACCAATCCAACTAACCAGAGACTACTGAGTATGTAACCAAACCACCCACCAAGTTTGAATCCAAAATTCAAATTTGAATCTCTTTCGGCCATTTCATCAAACACCTTGCTAGCACCAAACAAACAAACCACAAACACTATTGTGAGCAGTAAAATTGGCCTAACTTGTTCCCTCTCTAGCTCTCACTACACTCTCAGTAGATGATCTAGCTCAATTAACAAGCTTTAGCACCACTGTGAGCATGCCATAGCCATCAATGGTGACCATGCCGAGCCTAACTTGCCACCCCCATGTCGACAGCAAGCTAGGAGCAGCACCAAGCCTAGCAAGCATGTATGGGACACTTAGCACCGTCCATCGCCACCCCCTGTCCAAGCCTCGAGCACTGCCAGCCCCTGGACCACACTGCCCGAGCATGCCAAGCCTCTCTGCGAGCGAGCCAAGAGCGCGCCAGAGCGCCAACCGCGACACACGCCCATAGACCGCGCGCCGCCCTCACCGCTTACGTGCGTGATCGCCAGTACCCGAGCAACACGCTAGACAACCCCGTTCGTCGCCGCACGGACCATAGACGCTGTGTGCCATTAAAACCACTGTCGGACCCGACCAGAGCGCCGCGACGTTCCGACCGTTTCGCACTGCCCAACGCCGTGTAGCCATGCCGTTGAGCTTCGCCAGGGAGCACAGCACCGCCTGAGCCCCGGTGAGCCTCACACAACCCCCACTGGCCACGCTAGGGTTCTGTCTCGCCAGTGTTTCCCAACATGGACGATGAACCACACCCGTTCGATTAGAGCCATCAATGGTGACCATGTCGAGCCTAACTTGCCACCCCCATGTCGACAGCAAGCTAGTATAAGCACCAAGCCTAGCAAGCATGTCTGGGACACTTAGCACCGTCCACTGCCACCCCCTGTCCAAGCCTCGAGCACTGGCAGCCCCTGGACCACATTGCCTGAGCATGCCAAGCCTCTCTGCGAGCGAGCCGAGAGCGCGCCAAAGCGCCAACCGCGGCACACGCCTATAGACCGCGACCCGCCCTCGCCGCTTGCGTGCGTGATCGCCAGCACCCATGCAACACGCCAGACAACCCCGTTTGTCGCTGCGTGGACCATAGACGTTGTGCGCCATTAAAACCACTGTTGGATCCGCCTAGAGCGTCCTGACGTTCCGACCGTTTCGCACCACCCCACGCCGTGTAGCCATGCCATTGAGCTTCGCTAGGGAGCATAGCACCGCCCCTATCGTCGCCCATGCCATTAGCCCACTGTGCCGATGACCACGACGAGCTCCACCCGCGCCCGTCGGTCCCCTTCAGGCACTATAAATAGAGGCCACCCCCGCTCGATTTCTTCACACTATCTCACTCCCCTCTCTCTCAGAAGCACCCCCCCCCCCTCACCCCTGGAGCAAGGCGAGCAACGCATCACCGGAATTTGCCCGGAGTCCGCCGTTGCAGAGGAGGAGAGGCGTCATCGATTGGAGCCGCCCCAGGAGGAGCTCCCGGTACCAGGAGGTTCTCCATCGTCGACTTCATCGTTCACCCCCGTCACCGACCATCGCCTGAGCCCCGGTGAGCCTCCCATGACCCCCACTAGCCGTCCTAGGGTTCTGTCTCACCGGCTTGGCCCGACGTGGACGATGAACCACGGTCGTTCGATTAGAGCTTGATCGTGCGGTCCATATCCCCCCATACCGCTTCGCACCCCTCTGTCTCACTGACGAGTGGGGACAGCAACTTAACCAGCCCCCGTGCGCGCTGTGCGTAGTGGGCCGGCCCAGTTAAACCTCCCGCGTGACCCACTAATTCAAATTTAGGTTTATTCTTTTAGTTTCAAACTCAGTTCTGTATCTAGATTCAAAATCAACCCACCTCGATTCACTATACCAAAATGCATGAAACCAATTTTGTTCAAAAGGTACTGGAATGCTTAATCCAATCCCGTTGGATTCAAACCATTTAGATTTGTAGATCAC
The DNA here is from genome assembly GCA_910589765.1 of Avena atlantica. Classification (NCBI taxonomy): domain Eukaryota; kingdom Viridiplantae; phylum Streptophyta; class Magnoliopsida; order Poales; family Poaceae; genus Avena; species Avena atlantica. The sequence goes on from OU342739.1 coordinate 443,130,593, forward strand.
CCATGGTAAAAATAACAATGCAGAAGCTTTTCTGCATTCTAACATTTTTCAAAATTCAACCATGAAAGCTTTTGAGTTGATTCCAACTCTCAAAAATCACATTTAACCATACCTTTTAGAATATATAAAAATATATAGGTTTACTTGCAGAAATAATGATCAAGTAATAAAATAATGCTCCATAGGATTTTCTAGTCACTTTATCTAATTAAAATAAAAGGGTTAAACCTTATTAAATTGTGACACCACTTTAAAACACATTCCCATGTACTGAAATATGTGGTGATGACATGTGTCAACATGATCCCATGTTTTAGTTGGAGAATATTAAATCTTAAGTAGTTTTTCAATGAGTAGAAATTACTTTTCTAAAATAAAGGAAATAAAACTATTTGCCCTATGGTTGTAATGCTTGTGATGATCCTATATCATCTAGTGAAAACCTTGCTGTGATAAATAGAAATAGTTAAGTATTGTTTGGTGATTATGTACCTCATATTTATTTATAGACGCTAGTACCGACCAAGGATACGAGGAGGAAGGAGGATACTACGAGGAAGAAGCCGAGGGGAACTTCAACCACTGCTCTGCACAAGGCAAGCCTAATACTACCAGTTGACTTGGCAAGCTATTGACTTTGCAATTTAACCCTTGCATGACAACTGTGCAAACTAGATGCCCTAAGCATATGTGATTATACCCACTTGATGATACCAGATCCCAGTTTTACTTTCAAGCTTAGTATTTTATTTCTTTATCAAAGCTTTTATTTGAGTTTACTTGGTGACTTGTAGATGTTAGAAGGATATTTGAAGGTAGCATAAAGAGCAAAAAACTTGGCCTAAGTTAGATAAACTTGATGTCATCCTGAGGCATGAGATTGAACTTAGCTAATTCACACTTGATTACCACCCCTCATTAGTGTTTACCCCCACTTGTAGATGCTAGTGCTAAGCATAAAACTTGACCAAATTTAGATGGGAATACTTGGTGAAAATGGTTATGAAAACCTTAGAATGATGAGTCATTCAACTAAAATGTTTTTACATGTGTTCTTGAACACCGGATGATTTTGATGATGAAAATGTTAAGGCATGAGCCTTAGCCCTTTATAAAACTGATGGTTGTCTGGATGCGATACCATTTCAATTTTACCGTACAACCACAATACCCGAAATTTGGGTAGGGCTTGACTGGAAACTTATATACCTTAGTATGGGTTCCCTTGCGGCCAAGGTTTGAGCTGAGGCTACCTTGTGAAGACTGTCCACATGTGCAGTTCCCAAGATGACAGTTGGTCATGGTTGGGAGGCCAAACTCATAGGAGAGATGCCTATACTAGGGCGTGTAATTGAAAGGTTGGGATTGATTATCTTCATACTGAGTATGGTGAATTCAGGATTGTTCCTGATGGATGTATTGAATGTTGTGGTGAAAGTGTACAATATCTGCAGAGTGTCAAACTATTCGAATAGCCGTGTCCGCGGTTATGGACAGTTGGAATGGCCATACTGTTCTATCATCAGATGTTTTCAAAATTACTTGTGAAATGAATCATGACTTTGACTTGATCACAACAGGGTTGTGACATGAAAATTTAAGTTCCCACTTAGGTGTTATAAAACATTCTACTAGCTTTCTTTGCTTCTGAACTTAGTAGAGGTAAATCTGGCTTTTTGCAAAACAACCCTAGAGCTTAGTATCCTACTCAAAACCACTTCACTTGTTAGTATTAGTTGCGAGTACTTAAAGAGTAGTCATGGCTTTGTCCCTGGCTATTCCCGTGGCCAGACTATGAAGAGGAGTATCAGGAAGATGGATAGCAGGAAGGTTACGACAACTAGGATCATCTCCCATCGTCAGCATTGCATGTGAGCATGAAATGGAGCTTCGCCTACGCTATCGTTACTATTACGTTATTCTGCTGCTTGAATTGTATTAAGACTAGATCATGAGATCCTTATTTGTGTAAAACATTATGTATGGTTTGTAATGGATGATGTACTGTGATATCCAATATGTTATGTCTCGCAAAAATGGTAATCCTGGGATTGCGATGTATGGCATAACGGGCATCTGGGATTAAAAATCCGGGTGTTGACACTCCTCCAACAATGAGGATGATGATGATGATGAAGAGGAAACATCAAGTGGTGTGGCTGCTCTTGCCACTAACTCTACTCCCACATACTTCCTCTTCGACTCTCCAAATGAGAATACTCCCAACAAAAACGTCACTTGCCTTATGGCAAGAGGAACGGAGGTATCATCATCATCCCACCCCACTCTCTTAGTTGATGATGAAATGGATAATGAAATTGATGATGAAATGTCTCTTGATATTAAAAAGGAAATAATTGCTTTTGATGAGTTTATGAATAACTTTCAAGGGGAACACAAAAGACATTTTGTGGACCTCTTAAATCAACTTTCTCACACCCAAGAGCTTCTTGATGAAAGATGTAAATTAGTAAGAGAACATACGGTTGAGGTAGAAGCCCTAAACAATGCTCTAGAAGAAGAACAAGCGACTAGTGTCCCTTGAACTAAAAATTGAAGGGCTTGATGAGGCTAACGATTTAATTGTTAATAGACTCATTAAGGAACGAGACTATTCTAGTGCTAAATATAAAAGGGCTAAAAAGTACAAGATTGAGTTTGGTGTTGTTCATGAAAAACTTTCCGGGGACTTTAGGTTGCTTGACAAGGCTCACAGGGCTTTGGAAAGTGAACTCTTATCTCTCACAAAGTCCCATGAAAAGCTTCAAACTCAATTGGCCAATATTGCTTAACCTAGTATTTTTATTCCCTCTAGTAGTACAAATAACTTGAAGAAAATGCTAGGTTGAAGGGGGAGCTAGCAAAGGCCACCTTTGCAAAAGGAAACAGGTCCATTAATGACCTTTTGAGTAAGAAAAGGACAAATGGCGACAAAGGAGGCCTTGGTTTTGTGTCCAAAGCTAAGAAGAATAACAAGAAGAAGAAGGCCAAGCCCGCACAAGAAAAGGACAAAGACATTGTGGGTAGTAAGACCACAAGTGGCAAAACTATGTCTCATGATGATTTTGCGGGAAGTGCTAACCCCCACTATGTCCTAATGCGTGATTATTATGGTGATGTGTATGCACAATATGTTGTTTCTTTTGATGGTTACAGTGCTTGGTCTATTTGGGTCCCCAATACCCTTGTTGCTAACAAAAGAGGACCCATTCAAAAATGGGTACCTAAAAACAAGCTTGATCTTTTGTAGACTTACGCTTCTAGAGGGTCAAAATTGGTGCTTGATAGTGTTTGCACAAGTCATATGACCGGAAGCTCTACTATTGTCAAGGACTTCATGTCAAATAATGATCAAATATCCATGTCTTACGCCGACAATTCAAAGTCTAAGGTAATGGGTTTTGGCAAGGTAGTGGTTGTCCACGATATTACACTCGTGGACATCATGCTTGTCGAGACCCTTGGTTACAATTTACTTTCATTCTGTGCTCTTGGAAAGATGGGATTTTCCGTCTTTATTGATGATGATATTGTGGTCCTCATGTGGAGCAAGTCTCTCAAGGTCGCTTTTGTTGGGTACGTGGAAAATGACTTGTATGTGGTGGACTTTTCGGGGCAAACCACTACAAGTGCGATGTGCTTATTCGGAAAGGCCAATGTGGGTTGGTTATGGCATCGCCGACTAGCCCATGTCAATATGAGAACTTTGCAAAGTCTCCACAAGGATGGCCATATTGTTGGACTAAAATAAAATGTTTCCTTTGCCAAAGACCGTGTTTGCAGGGCATGTGTTGAAGGAAAAATGCATGATGCTCCCGACAAGCCAAAGAACCGCAACAAGTCAACAAAGATCTTGTAGCTCCTTCATGTGGATCTCGTTGGTTCTCCATATCATGCAAGTCTTGGTGGGAAGAAATATTGTTTGGTGATTGTTGATGACTATTCAAGATACTCATGGGTATATTTCAAGTTCAAAAGTGAGACCCAAAATACCTTCATCGACTTCATCAACTTGGTTCAACGCCAATACAATCTCCCCATGTTGATTATAAGAGCGACAATGGCACCGAGTTCAAGAACTACACCTTGAATGATTTTCTTAGTGATGAGGGGATAAAACACCAAAATTCCGCTGCATATACCCCTCAACAAAATGGTGTAGCCGAGAGGAATAACCTAACTCTTATTGAGATGGCAAGGACTATGTTGGTGGAGTTTAAATCTCCATACAACTTCTGGTCCGAAGCCATCTCCACCGCTTGCCATGCATCAAACCGGCTCTACCTCCGCAAAGAAGTGAACAAGACTCCATATGAGATAATTACCGGTGCAAGCCCAACATATCTTACTTCTGGGTGTTTGGTTGTAAGTGTTTCTATATCATAAAAGGTGTTTGTTTGTCTAAATTCGAGTCCAAAGCATTAGAGGGTATTTTTGTTGGCTATGGTCTCGAATCTCACACTTATAGAATCTATTATAAGCTCTCCAGAGCCGTCATAGAATCTTGTAGTGTGACCTTCGAAGAATATGATGGTCCCCAAGGGGGCGTGTTGATGCTTGTGATGCAGATGATGAAATGCCTCAGGATGCCACAGGAAGAATGGGTGTGGGATATATCCGCCCCGTTGAGGAACCCCTTATGGCGGATCGAGAAGAACTATGCTCTACTAAGTGGAGCCCTCATCTTCACAACATCAACAAGCCATCTATCGAGGAGGACAATGACCCAAGCCAAAGACAAGTTGTGGACCCTTAACATGTTGATCAAGATGACATATCTAGTGAGGAGGAGCTTGAGTCACCATTGTCTAGAATGTCAAGTGCTGCCAAGTCAATTACACAAGGAAGATCCATACAAAATGCCTTAAGACAAGCTCAACTCAATGCTAGTAATGTGCCTGATCAAGACCAAAGTCAATCTTTGTCTCTTAATGAAGATAATGATTCCGGTGATGATCAAGGTCAAGTTGATGGTCAAGACGAGGACCAAAATGATGAATTGGTCTCCCCGAGAAACAACAAGGAGATCCACACTCGTCGCAAAGCTAGAATAGATAGGATGTTGGAATTAAGAGAACACTCTCTAGAGAATGTGGTTGGAGATGTAAGGAGAGGAATTTCCACAAGAGCACAATTGAAGAGGTTTAGTGAACACCAAGCACACATCTCCATGATTGAACCAAAGAAAGTGTGGGAAGCTCTTGAAGATTCGGATTGGTTGGAAGCAATGCACAAAGAGCTCAACAACTTTGAGAGAAATAAAGTATGGAAGTTAGTTGAGAAGCCAAAGGATTGCCACAATGTTATAGGCACCAAGTGGATATTCAAGAACAAGCAAGATGAGCATGGAACCGTAGTAAGGAACAAGGCAAGATTGGTTGCACAAGGGTTCTCTCAAATTGAAGGCATTGATTATGGAGAGACATATGCACCCGTGGCTCACCTGGAGTCCATCTATATCCTTCTTGCTTATGCGGCACATCATAACTTTAAGTTGCAACAAATGGATGTAGAAAGTGCATTTCTTAATGGTCCATTAAATGAGTTGGTATATGTAAAGCAACCTCCGGGATTTGAGGATCCCAACTTCCCAAACCATGTCTACAAACTTGATAAGGCGCTCTATGGGCTCAAACAAGCCCCACGCACGTGGTATGAGCACCTTAGAGAGTTATTATTTGACCATGGATTTGAGGTTGGGAAAACCGATCCCACTATTTTTACTAAGAAGGTCAATGGGGAGCTTTTTGTATGCCAAATATATGTTGATGATATTATCTTTGGCTCATCTAACAATTTTTTTAATGATGAATACTCAAAGCTTATGACTAGTAGGTTCCAGATGTCTATGATGGGGGAGTTAAGGGTATTTCTTGGTTTTGAGATCAAGCAAGTGAGAGTAGGGACATTCTTCAACCAAGCCAAGTATACTCAAGATATGCTCAAAAGATTCAATATGTAAGATTTAAATGGAGCTCCTGCTCCCATGGCAACAAAGACTCATATCGAACTAAATCCAAATGGTAAAGATGTGGATCAAAAGGTATACCGGTCTATGATTGGTTCTTTGCTTTACCTTTGTGTATCTAGACCCGATATTGTGTTGAGTGTAGGTGTGTGTGCAAGATATCAAGCGGCTCCTAAAGAAAGCCATTTGATGGCGGTCAAGAGAATCTTTCGATATTTGGTTCATACCCCACATTATGGCCTTTGGTATCCTCGAGGGTCAAAATTTGCTCTTTGTGGATACACGGATTCGGATTGGGCTGGTGATAAGGATGATAGAAAAACAACATTCGGGGCTTGCCAATTCCTTGCTAGGTCCTTGGTATGTTGGTCCTCTAAGAAACAAAATTGTATATCTCTCTCCACCGCCGAAGCCGAGTATGTGGCAGCTGCTAGTGCTTGCACTCAATTTCTATGGATGAGGCAAACTTTAAAGGAATACGGTGTCCATTGTGAAAAAGTGCCTCTTCTATGTGATAATGAAAGTGCTATCAATATTTCCTACAACCCGGTGGATCACACAAGGACAAAGCATATTGAGATTCGTCATCACTGCATTAGGGAACATGTTACTCGAGGTGATATTGAGCTATCATATGTGTCAACCAAAGACTAACTTGCCGACATCTTCACGAAGCCACTTGATGAAGTAAGGTTTTGCTATTTGAGGAATGAACTAAATATCATAGATTCAAGGAGATTGACTTGATCACCTTGCATACTCACCTATGTCTTGACCCTTATTTGGTTTAGGTGCAGGCATGGATATAGGGGGAGTGCGGTCCTAATTGATTGGACTATCCCTCCCCCCATTATGCCCAAAGCGATAAAAATCATTTCTCTTAATATCATTTTGTGATATGTGAGCTTAAATGATGAGTTTCGGTAATGGACCCAAGATATATCTTCGTGGTGCCAAGCTAAGTTTACTCAAACATGGTGCCACCACCCTCTCACGTTCGAGAGGTTGGTGCTTACTCGTGTTTGTCATTTGTTGAGTTATTTTAGGTACTAGGATCATGCACTCTCATTTGGTTCTTGATATGTTTTCCCTATTTTAGAGTGCATGTGTCCATATCAGTGTGACTCTCTTAACCTAAGCCTTTCTTATCCTTCTACAAACCTCATCTACTCTGTATAAGAACCTTCCCATTTATACCTGGCTTTCTGTTCTGGTGGAACCGGTACTACCGGGTAAGGGAGCGGTACTACTGATCGGGGTCAGTTTCCAGGTCGACTCCTAGAAATCTCCCAGGTGCGGTACTACCGGTCTTTTACGCGGTACTACCGGTAACCGATACTACCAGGAAAGGGAGCGGTACTACCAACGGGGTCAGTTTCCAGGTCGATTTTTGGAAACCTCCCAGGTGCGGTTCTACGGGTCTTTTTCACGGCACTACCAGTAAGCGGCACTACCGGGTGTATGCACGGCAGTACCGCTCAGTGGTACTACCGTCCACACCCCGGTACTACCGCTCGGCGTCCTGGTTAAGGGTTTCAGACACGGGAGGGGCACCTCTCAGTTCCCCATTGTTCCATGTCTCCACTCCGAACCGCCGCCGCCGAATCACGAATCGTCGCCGGAGCCCTGCACTCTCCTCCCTTTACCGGATACGGCCTCCTCGTGGGCTCCTCCTCAATCTCCACCGCCATGGACACCGGTACTACTGCCCTCTTCTTCTCCCATGTTTTCTCCATTGAATTTAGGGAGACTTTGATTCTTGGTCAAAACAGTTGTTTTTGAGGTTGTACCGTGTGTAGTTTACCATATATTACTCCTTGCCCGAAGGAATCCTTGTTTTGGATAGTTTTGTTGCCAATATATGGATCAATTCTACCGGATATAGTCTATAGCCGCATGACCGGTAGTACCGGAAATTTTTCCGGTACTACCGCCTATGCCATTCGGTACTACCGATCATGACTGACAGCAAAAGTTTCTTCAAACTTGAATTTCGTCATGAAACTTCTTTCGTTTCGGGTTCTTGTGCCCTTATCCCACTTCTATCTCCCTCTTTCTTTCACAGGTGCAAGGAGTTCCCGGGGTGCACGCAAACGGTCCAAAGCTCATCATGAAATCAAGGACTATGAGTTAGAGTCCGAATCAGAGACCGAGGAAGAGATCATGCCTCAACCTAGCAACCGTTGGAAGCTGAAATCCACTCGGGGTCGAAGTGGAGGGGGTATTAAGAAATCTGCTGGCCATGGTAGTGGTCCTCCCCCTCATCCCCCCTCGAGTCATCGCAAGAGTCAGAGTTCTGGGACATCTAGGCCAAAGACATTATCTGATTTGTCTGAGATTGAGTTTCACGCTGTTGGGGATATGCTATATAGGTATCCTCATAGAAAGTCTCCTATCTGGATAACCCGGGTGGCTCACAGTTGGTAGCATGGCCTATGGCCTGCTGGGCGGCCCAGTTAGATGGATCTAGAAGGGAGGCCCATGCCGGATAAAGGAGGGCTACGGTTGGAGTCACTGACGTACCCGGAGCCTTGGAGTGCAAGATACACAAGACTAGTAATAGACAGTGTAGGACTCTGTAACCTGTCTGGCTAGGACTCTTCCCTATAACCATACGTCCTGGCGACTATATATTCGGGCCTATGGGAGCCTTTAGGGCATGTTCACAGACAACTTCAGACAATCTCGCACAGCGAACCAATCCCTGTAACTCGGCGTATTGCCCTTATAGTGATTTATAGCAGGAGTAGGATTCCACCACCGTTGTGGGATCTGAACCTGGGTAAGTTGTGTTACCTCGTATCCGTCAACCGTCCGCCTTCCCCCACGTCTCTAAACACGCACTGTGAGGACCCCTCCATGGCATACTCGTCGACAATACCATGACAGTTGGCGCCCACCGTGGGGCAAGAGGCGCTTCAGGCTCTTCAGCGGGCGAGGACCAAGATCTTCGCGGGAATCGGCGAAACCGTAGCCATCGGTCCCGTTCTCTTCTCCGACAACGTTCTAATCGTCCCTCCTGACGAGTTTTGGATCCCGGTGAAGATGAACCCTACGCGGTGTTCGATCGTTCCTATCGGAGACATCCACCTCTTCATCGGAGAAACCGACTCGGGCACTAGTTCCCTGGGAGTCGGAGGAGCATCAAGGCCCGCATGGACCGCCTACGGGCAGGATAAGTTCGCAGAAGGATCGATGTCGTATCTCTCTTCGGAGTTTGCCGTAAAAGATCGGAAATATTCAAGGCCCGCACGGACCGCCTACGGGCAGGATACGTTCGCGGAAGGATCGATGTCGGATCTCTCTTCGGATTTTGCCGTCAAAGATCGAAAAAATTCAAGGCCCACCCAAACCGCCCCTGTGCAGGATATAAAGGTGTAAGATCGCTGCAAATCCGCCGGCTTCGCCCGTGCGTCTGGACAGCAGAGATCCAAGTTCGTCGGAGTGGTTACCATCTTCGATCTGGCGCGTTGCGTTCAGAGAGAGGGCAAAAAACCCCGCGATTACCTGGCCAGGTGGCTCCATATATGATCCGATCTAGCCCACTACCCCGATGATAATGCTTTGTATCACTTCGTGGAAGGACTGGACCGTGGCACGCTTCTCCGGCATTCTCTAAGACGGCAGCAGGCGTCAGGACGCCTTACCCTTGAGAAGATGGTGAGCACCATCAACAACTACGTGGAGGCTGACGCCGCAGCCCAGAAAGCGCTTGCGCTCATTGACGGAGATCCTCCGATTCAGCCACCGCCTCCGGCCGCCATCGTCACAGCTGCGCCGCCACCTCCAGTCATCGTCGCTGCTGTTGCACCTCCACCGCCCGTCATCGAGGAGGTCCTGGCACCCTTCAACTCTGTTATTGACGCGCTTTATGTTGACTCCAGTGCAGATTCAGAGGAGATAGATTTCAGTCTAGAAGAGCTAGACTCCGCCATGAAGGAGATGGAGGAGGAATATACGCGCGACGAGCAAGCCAACAATTCCGTCACGTCTCGAGGGGTGTTCATCACCATTGGGACGGCGATGGATGAAGATCAACCCGAACGAGCTCCGCCTACAGCGCTGGAGAAGGGGAAGGGGCCACTCATTGCTGCTGACGATGATCGCGCAAAGGTCATGCCTCCTCCGCCTAACCCAGTGCAGCAGCCACAGGAACTCGGCACCGGCCCGAGCAACAACAACACCGCAAACTTGCCGCCTCTGGCATCTACGTCTGCAGCATCCCAAGTTACTCCAGTTGATAGAGTGATGTACGAGAATCTCCTCGTCGAGCCACTGACCGTCGCTCATATCCGGAACGTGACCCAGCTTGACGAGAAGCGCCAGCAGCTGCTGGAGGAAGCGCAGGCCATCGCGGAGCAAGGCGCTAAGCTAGATCGAGATCTGGTCAACGCGCAGAAGTCCATAGAGAAAGCTAGAGAAATGGAGGCCGAGTACAAGACTTTGCTATAGCAGCAGAAGGCCAAGAAAGCTCTGGCTCGCGTCATCAACGATCCTGGTGTACGGCGCAACCTAGGATGGGCTCCCTCGAAGCCGGCACAAGCCAAGACTTACATTGATAGTGAAGGCAAGCAGGTGATGCCCACCCCACTCCTTAACCTCGTCGTCGCCAAGACCCTTCTGGAGCAGGATAGATCGCCCGAGGCAGTGGAATAGGTCTATGACCTAGTGGCCAAGGCGGTGAAGCAGTAGGAAAAGGCCACCTCTCAGAGGCTTGAGTCCGACCCAGCGCTTTGCCAGTCTAGCTAGTATAAGCCTCCAAGGGACAGATCTCCTCTTGATGTCGGGTCCTAGACGGGTTCATCAGAACGAAGACGGAGGGATGCGCGCAACAGAAAGGATGCTATCCCCATATCCTCCGACCACGGAGAAAAGTCCCGACCACGTCGCCCGTCGCCACCGCCCCGGTCCCCCCGACATTTGGAAGATCACAAGGCTCACCATCGTACGGATATGCCCCCACCAAAGCAGTGCGGCATCGTCATCCGCGACAACGCGGAGCAGACCCGTCATGACGGAGAGCGCAACCAAGGACACAGGAGCAGGTCACGCCATGACCCTTCGCGTCTGACAAGCAACCATGACAGGAATGAGGCGTCGTGGGAGGGTAACAGCAAGAAGGCTAACCCACCGCCACCTCCGCCTCCGTCACCACCAAGCAGTCACCATGGCGGAGGAGGCCCACGTCGTTCACGCAGCCCATCCTATATTGACAAGAAGAAGAAGAACTCGGAGCCGTACGATGCATGTTTGCGGATCGATAAGATCCACAAGGCCCAGGAAGGACCATATCTGGGACCACGTTGCTTTGGACCTGCAATACGGTCCACAACTTACCCCAAGGGTTTCCGGATTGACAAGACTATCAAGCCCTATGACGGTACCGCCAAGCCAGCCACATGGTTGCAAGACTACGGCAACACAGTGGAGATTGCTGGAGGCAACCCCAACATCGTCGTCAAGTACCTCCCGTTAATGTTGGCGGGCACGGCCCGTCAATGGATCGACGACTTGCCGGAGAAATTATCTACAACTGGTTGGACATGCAAGAAGCGTTCACCAAGAACTTTGAGGGTACATACAAGCGTCCCTGCACTGTGGGCGATCTACAGCGGTGCGTGCAAGAGAAAGACGAAACATCTCGCGCCTACCTCTCCCGCTGGTTGGACATGAAGAATTCCTGCGCAGGAGTGCATGCTCAGAAAGCCATGGCCGCCTTCATCGATGGGTTGGAAAGGGGCAGTTGCTCCGACATAAGCTGAAGCGCTTGCAGGACAATCACCAGCTTGACTTGAATCAGATGATCCAGTTGGCCAGTGAGTTCACAGCTGCCGACGACGATGCTCGCGGCTCCTTGCCGGCAACGGCCGTTCCAACTCAAGTTCGGAGGAACAGCAGTACAAAGCGGAAAACCACTCCAGAAGAAAAGAAATCTACCGACATGGTCGCTATGACTTTTGCAGGACGAGGTGATGGCGGACAACGTGGCCGAGGAAGGGGAGCTGGTCGTGGGCAGCAACGAGGAAGTGAAACTACCTCGGCGCCGCTCCGTGTTCCCCAAACCTACGAGGAGTACCGCGATATGCCATGCCTCGTACACCTCGACGTCAACGGTAAGGCCACCCATACCAATCGACACTGCAAGTTCGTCAACGACCTCAAGGAAGACCCAGAGTCCGGTTACAAGCAAAGTCGAAAGAACAGACCGCGAGTCAAGGGCAAGGGGAAGAAGAAAGAGGAGGAGTCCAAGGATTCAAGTGACATGGACGAGGACGTTGACCCCAAGCACGCTGCCAAGAGCGACGACAAGGGCAAGAACCCCTTCGCGAAGAAGGCTCCAGTCTACCACACTTTCCTTGGCACCCCCACCGTTCGACAACAGAAGACCTCTCTGAGGATCCTGATGGCTACTCTCCCCCCAGTTCCCCAGTACCTGCACTGGTCGAAGGTTCCAATTACTTGGGACAGGACGGACCACCCAGACCTTATACCTATGGAGAACCAGTACGCCATGGTCATCAACCCCTTGATTGATGGCGTGGAGTTCACCAAGTGTATGGAGGATAGTGGAAGCAGCATCAACATCATGTACCTGGATACACTGCAGAAGATGAACTTGACGGAGGAAAACCTAAGGAAGACCAACACCATCTTCCACGGCGTAGTTCCTGGTCGGGAGGCTCGGTCCCTTGGGTGCATTACACTTCAGGTTGCCTTTGGCGATGTTAACAACTACCGCCAAGAGCGCATGACCTTTGAGGTGGTCCCCTTCAAGAGCGTGTACCACGTCATATTAGGCCGCGACATATTCCACACGTTCATGGCCAAGCCATGCTTCGTCTACAACAAACTCAAGATACCCGGATCAAACGGTGTCATCACCGTATACGGAAGCTTTACCAAGGCAAGGGACTGCAAGATCAATGAAGCAGTCGTTGCAGAAGCTATCCTCTACAGCGAAGAATTCAAAGAGATCCAGAGCAAGGTCGATGACTCAGAGATGTCCGCGTTGAAGAATCAGATCTCCGACTCCGCTCCTGCGTTCAAGGCCGCCATCGAGACCAAGTCGGTGGAACTTGTGGTAGGCGATGCCTCCAAGGTCACTGCCATTGGGACGAACCTGGATCCCAAATAGGAAAGCGCGCTCGTCGAGTTCCTCCATGAGAATAGGGACATCTTTGCCTGGCAACCTGCCGACATGAAAGGTGTACCTAGGGAACTTGCCGAGCACAGCCTAAACATTGATCCAAAATCCAAACCAGTGAAACAACCTCTACAATGCTTTGGAGATGAGAAGAGATGCGCCATTGACAAAGAGATATCTGGGTTACTTAAGGCTAGATTTATCCGAGAAGTCCTTCACACCCAATGGGTGGCCAATCCTGTACTTGTCCCCAAAAAGGGAACCAATGAATTAAGAATGTGCGTTGATTACACCGGCTTGAACAAAGCATGTCCCAAAGATCCGTTTGCTTTGCCTCACATTGACCAAGTCATTGACTCGACGGCTATCTCGGAACTTTTGTGTTTTTTCGATGCATACTCAGGATACCACCAGATCAAGATGAGGAAGTCGGACCAATTGGCCACTTTGTTCACTACCCCATACGGCACGTTTTTCTATGTTACGATGCCCTTTGGGATAAAAAACGCAGGTGCTACGTACCAGCGGACGATGCAACATTGCCTTCACGACCAAATTGGTTGGAACGTTCACGCCTATGTGGACGATATCGCGGTGATGTCCAAAAAGTCAAACGATTTAATCTCCGACTTAAAAGAAACCTTTGATAATCTCCGGAAATACAACATGATGCTTAACCCTAAGAAGTGCGTCGTCGGGGTACCAGCCGGCAAATTGTTGGGTTTCATCGTTTCCCAGAGCGGAGTCGAGGTCAACCCGGAGAAAATCAAGGCCATCTTAAACATAAAGCGTCCGACATGCCTAAAGGACATTCAGTGACTAACAGGTTGTGTTGCAGCAGTTAGTCGGTTCGTCAGTCGACTTGGAGAGAAGGCCCTGCCGTTGTACAAGTTCTGAAGAAGGCGGACAAATTCACATGGACGGATGAGGCAGATGCAGCATTGAAGCAGCTCAAGGAGATTATTTCCTCAGCGCCTATCCTTGCAGCACCCGAGCCTGGAGAGCCCCTGTTAATCTACGTGGCGGCAACCAACCGGGTAATCAGCATCGTCGTCGTGGTAGAGCGGAAGGAACCAGGCTATGAGCACGGAGTTCAACAACCATTTTACTATGTGAGCGAGGTCTTGACGGAGTCCAAGCAGCATTACTCGCACTACCAGAAGATAGCTTATGGCGTATTCCTTGCTTCTCGGAAGCTGAGGCATTACTGTCAGGAGCACCCAATCACAGTGGTGAGCAAGACTCCACTGTCCGACATAATCAACAACAGTTACACTACAGGAAGGGTCGCGAAGTGGGGCATTGAACTTGCCGCCTTCGAGATCACTTACAAGAGACGCGGCGCTATCAAGTCACAAGCCTTGGCGGATTTTGTTGCAGATTGGATGGAGATGCCAGACGCTACTCCGTTGCCGGAACCAGAGTACTGGGTGATGCACTTTGAAGGATCAAAGCTGCTCAACAGCTCGGGGGCTGGTGTATTGCTACAGTCACCAATAGGAGACAAGCTACACTATGTTCTATAGATCCACTTCGAGGCTACAAACAACATGGTGGAGTATGAAGCACTCATGCACGGACTACGTGTAGCCAAGGATATTGGCATCAAGCGCATAGTTTGATGTGGAGATTCCGACTTGGTTGCCCAGTAGGTGGCTGGCACCTGGAATGCGTGGAACCCTATGATGGCGGCATATCAGACGAAGTGGACGAGATAGCCAAGAGCTTTTTGGGATACGAAGTAAAGTATGTGCCTAGGGAGCAAAATGAGGCGGCTGATCTGCTGTCTAAGCTTGGATCAGGGCGCAAGCGAATTCCGCCAGGAGTTTTCCTAGAGCACCTGCGCACACCATCTATGAAGGGAGCCGACATCGACAGCCCGGATAGAGCCGACTCTTTCGTCAACATGGTGACCAAGGTTCCTCCGGCATGGACAAAACCGTTCATGGAATGTCTCGAAAACGGAACTTTGCCCGACGACGAGGACAAAAGACGGCAAATAGTACGACGAGCAAAGGGTTATACCATAATCAATGGGCAACTCTACAAAAGAAGCGCTATTGGTGTATACCTAAAGTGTGTTTCCCAGCTAGAAGGTATGGAAATCCTACGTGAAATCCATCTCGGAGATTGCGGGCATCACGCCGCTCCTCGATCGTTGGTCGTGAAAGCCTTCCGGCAAGGATTCTACTGGCTGACCGCGAAGGCGGACACCGACAAGCTGGTTGAGACATGCATGGGATGCTAGTATTATGCCCGACAACCACATGTTCCTGCTGAAGAATTGCGAACAATACCAATAACTTGGCCGTTTGCAGTCTGGGGGCTACACATGGTGGGACCGTTACAGACGGCACCTTGTGGGTTTACGCATTTGCTTGTAGCAGTTGATAAATTCACTAAATGGATAGAAGCTAAACCCATTAGAAAGCTTGATGGGGCAACTGCCCTCAGGTTTGTCCGGGATCTAGTGGTAAGATTTGGTCTCCCACATAGCATTATCACCGACAACGGCAGCAATTTGTCACTCGGAGAAGTGGAAGCTTATTGTTGGGAGAAAGGCATCCGACTTGACCTTGCATCTGTGGCACACCCACAGTCCAATGGTCAGGTTGAGCGAGCCAATGGATTAATTCTGCAGGGAATCAAGCCACGTCTTGAGGCACTGCTACATAGAGCAGCTGGAGCATGGGCGGAAGAATTGCCATCTGTGCTGTGGAGTTTACGAACTACACCCAACAGATCCACCGGCTATACCCCTTACTTCATGGTATACGGAGCAGAAGCCATCCTACCTTCTGACATCCTTCACGATGCACCAAGAGTTGCCACCTATGACGAAGATGACGCTGAAGAATCCAAACGCCTGGATGTGGACCTTCTCGAGGAGGAGCGCATTTTGGCATGCCAGAGATCCTCCATCTACCAGCAGAAGCTATGCAGCTACCATAGTCGCCACGTTCGGCATCGCTCGTTTAAAGAGGGGTATTTGGTGCTCCGACTTAAGCAGAAGAAGTCACACAAATTATCCCCGCCATGGGAAGGACCGTTCATCATAATCAAGGCGCTACTCAATGGGTCTTACTACCTCGTTGACAATCGTGAACTGAAGGATAGACCCAACGAGGATCATAAGCGTAAGCGACGTGACCCGGATGATGACTACCCGGAGCTTGATCGGCCATGGAACATAGCACAGCTATGTCCTTTTTACACTTAGCATTTTTTATCTAATTGTGTACCTCTTATATGATCAATGAAACAAAGCTCTCTGGTTCACTCATATTTCTGAGTCTTTTACCTCCTTTAGTGTTCATTTTTTGATCATGTAAAACCTTTTATGCACAAGCTTTGCTATTGCACTTGTGAAAATTCCGCCTACGGGCGTTAGCTTAAGTTTTCTGGTCTACACGTTCTTTGACGTTTTTATGTGGATTCTGGAGTAGTGAATTTTGGCACTTATTGTCGGCGATTTTGTGCTTTGGTTATTGATGGTGCCATTGTGCATCATCACCTGAGCGCATGGTTCCAACAACGAGTCTTCCGACTCACAAAAAGTCAAGCATAAGAACCAAAGTAATGGATAAGCCAGCACTTGCTTAAAAAATATATACATGCTGGAAACTAGTTCTTGAGTAGCAGGAAATAACAACCATTGTTTTCCGCCTTAAGTTACATCAATAAGTTTTTTCCGCATATGCACCAAAGGTGAAACAAATATTACAAAGTTGTTCTTCATTCCTTTGGCGCAGGTGACTTGGAAGCAGCGTCATCACCAGCCGGAGAACCACCCTCGGAGTTGGCGTTGTGGAGGGACTCAGAGGAACCTTGGTTGCCGCTGTCGATGGTGTTCATTGGCACAAAGACATTGACGTCTACCAACTCGGCAACTCTGGTGTCATAGCCCGCGAGCAGCGATAAGATGGATTCATGGTTAATCTCTTTGCCATCGTCGTCTACGTCGGGAATGCCAGAGGTCACCGTGTCGATGTCGGCATCTTCGTAGTGTGCCTTCAGCATTGACAGCGCCATCCTTGCGCCAGCCTGTGCACATGAAGCTTTCCAGCTTGTGATACGCTCGAGGGCTCGACGCAGAATCTCCGAGTACTTCGCCACGGAGTCCGATGCCTTGATATTTATCTGGAGGGGCTTGGCGATATCCTTGGCTTGCGTGATGGCGGTGTTGATAAAGTTGCCGGCAAGAACCATGCATTCCTTGGATGGAGGAGGCGATCGGGTTAAACCCATAGGAGCTGCAAATTCCGACAAGGAGCGCATGAGTTCAACAATTCAGAGTGCCCAGACTACAGAAATCCAAGACGGAGAAAACTTACTGAAAATGCTGGCCTCAGCTTGCCAGAGGGTGTCCGCCAAGGATTCTTTCTCTTGTTGGAGGAGCTTATACGCCTCGCTATGGCGTTGATTCTGCTCATCGGCAGCTTGCTTCTGATCTTTTAAGATCACAATATCCTCCTTCAAGCGATTGATTTCCTCGATGGCGGAGTCCTGCAGGGCCTTCATCGACTCCTCATGCATTTTCAGCATGTCCTTCCTCTCCTGCTTAAGAATTTTGTTCTCGCTATCCAGCTCTTGAATGTGCTTGGATTGCTCGACAATATTCTTGGTCTTGGCGATGGTTTATGCAAGTCGGAGAAAGCAAAGTACACAATGAGTACTCGGAGAATATGGGCACAAAACCAAGTCGGAATGCGAAAAAGAAAACAGACACTTGCTCTTGGTCATCTGTTCCTTCAAGAAGGCGGTTTTACCCTTTTCAGCTTCCAGGTCTTCGCGCATCTTCTGGTACTTGTCATTGGCCATGCCCCTCCGAGCACTCTAGTTCTGTGGAAAAAAGGTCAAAGTTAAAACGTTGTTTGGTCTGCTTGGAGCATCCAGCCGAAAATTTTCCACCTAGACGCTCGGGGGCTACAGCGAGAGTTTTTGACTTAGCATTATGCTTAGATTTTCTTTAAGCATCTAGTCGGAACTAATTCAGTTTTCGATTAGAGGCTTGGGGAATACAGTATAAAGTTTTTAACTCGGATATATGATTAGCTTTTCTTTAAGCATCTAGTTGGAACTAATTCAGTTACAACTAGAGGCTTGGGGGCTACAGTATTGAAAATTATAACCACTGCGTATGCTACTCTTAAAAGCATCTAGTCGGAATAATTCATTCCACCTACATGCTTGGGGGCTACAGTGAGAGTGACTTAGTCACTCTTAGAGCATATAGATGAAAAGACCTATGGTTTTCCGTCTACATCCTCGGGGGCTACAGTGGGATACTCATATGAAATGCAAAAGGCAAATAAAACTTACAAGTGCGATGATCTTGAGGTTTGTAGCACTCTCGGCCAGCAGCTTGCCAAAGGATTCGCTGTTTCCTTGCAAGATTTCTGCTTGCCGGTGGAGCTCCTCTAGACCGCATGTCGGAGATGTCGGTGCCGCACCAGGGACCAAAGCAGTGCTACCCGGAGTAAGTACCGGATAGACTATCTTTGGATAGGCTATGGTTTTCTTGGGTACGGGGGCGCCGCCAACGACAGAAGTACCTGATTCCACCACCGCCTTACCGCCACTGATGGCATCCTTAGCCGGATCTTCAGCCATTTGGTGGGCGGCACTCTCCTGCGTCGCCTGCTCGCCGACGACAACAACCTCAGTAGAGGCACCTGAGTCCACTTCCATGGCGGAAGGGCCAGATGCCTCCTTAGTTTGTGAGCTTGTCGGGGCAGACGAAGGGAGTGGTAGGGGCGATGGCGGGAGATGCGTCGCGATGCAGCATGTCCTTGATGGTTCTAGAAGCCCCCAATTTGGAGGTCTTCTTGAGGCTGGTCGTGGCTTTCTTCCTGAAACGTGCAAAATGCATAAGTACAGGAGCAAGACAGATAAATAGACAATGTCGGAGGAAGAGAATCTTACACAAGTGGGGGTGCTTTGGCAAAGGGGGTCCCGGTAACTTTTCTCTTTTTCGCCTCCAGGGCGGCGGCAGTCTTCTTGGAGGTTGCACCCTCCGTCTTCTTCTTCTTGCCTCCGTCGGCAGCGTCAGAGGTGGAGCTCTTCCGCTTTTGCGCCAACGGAGCATCATCGTCGGACACGACCGTAACTTCCTTCATCTTTGGATCGTAGATTTGGGAAGCCAGGTTGTCCTCGTCTAGATCGCTAATCTGTTAAGTGAGAAATCACCGTGTTAGATGAGATGACATTTGCAAGACGGAAGAACTGGAGTATATGTCATACACGGAAAATAAATATCTACCTTTGGGCACTTGCCGTCTACGAACATGTCGTAGGTGATGGTGAAGCCACGCTTCTTGTCCTTCACCTTGACGATGTCCTTAAGCCCGGAGCTTGATGGAGTCGCTCGAGAAGTTGTCCACGGAGATGAGGAGGCTACCCCTTCTATCGCTGGTATACTCGTGCATGAGCTTCGCGCGGTGCTGCAGAGGTTGGATTCGCCTGATGAACCAGCACATGGCTAGGTCCAAGCCGGTCAAACCCGTCTCTACGAACCATTCTATCTGCCTTATGGCGCGGGAAGCATCGAGGTCGGAGGGAAGGGAGGCCTGGGATCTCCATGACGAGGCTTCAGCGGCGGCTACGTCTACGAAGTCCGGGTACGTTACTTGTCGGCCAGCCAGAGGGATATCTGGGCCGTAGAAGTACGTTTGTTGCCAATTTTTGCAGGACTCGTGGCCGACAATGTCGGGGAACCGCCGGCCAGGTAGAATCTTGAAGATTATGGTGCCGCAGTTCCTAAGTTCTTCCTTACTAGCTCCGACTTCACGTTTGACGGTGAAGAAGTACACGAATAGGTCTAGCCTAGGCTTTATCCCTAAGTAACCCTCGCAGAGCGCCGCGTAGTTACTAAGCGCTAAGATACTGTTGGGAGAAAGATTCTGGGGCTAGACTCTGTAGTGGTTTAAGACGGAGAGGAAGAAGTTGGAGATGGGCAGGGTGACGCCGCGTACCAGTTGGGCTTTGAGGTACACTTTTTCTCCATCTTGGGAAGAAGGTGTCACCTCGCCGGCCGGCGCCGCCCGCCAGGCGAGCCCCTCCGCCGCAGGGAGGTAGCCCTCGGCGATCAGCTCTTGGATGTCACGGTCGGTGATATCTGAGCTGCGCCAGTCGCCCTTGTGTGAATCAAGTTCCTCCTCCAACGGCTCCAGCGCCGCCAGATTGTGGTCACCGCCGGTGGACTCAATCACCGCCGAGGCGGGGATGACCAAGCCCTCTGGGGGCACGATGATAGAGCTCGCCGGCTTCGTCGCGGCTTCGCTCGACGCTGCCATGGAAGGAGAGGTGCTGCAGTTGGCCATGGAGAGAGGTTGGATGTGACTAGTGTGGATTGAGGCTAGGGTTTTCGCGAGTTAGGCGCGGAGAGCTCGAGGAGGCACGCGCTAGAGGAAGAAGACGACGCGAGGAGAGAATGAGGTAAAAGGTAGAAATTCCACCACTGTTACTATTTATCATCTCCAGCATCAAGATTCATGCAGCTTAATCAGATGGTTGCCACGTAGACGACGTGTTCGCGAACATGCGCGGAAATTTCGCCACGTCTCCAACCGTCGCCGCCAACGGTTCGTATCGCTCGCGCGGGAAAATCGGACATGATTGCGTTCTCTGCATGTGTGAGTTATGAGGCGTCGCTGACCTAAGCCTACGTTGTCCTAGCTGACATAGGCAGATGAGCCATCACATTAGAAGATTCCGGCATGGACGGATGTAGTCCGGCTATGGAAGAATACGATGGAAGATTCAGCATTTCTCCGACTTACGTGTTAAAGACGGAGAAAACCTTGCAGGGTTCTTTGGGAGGACTACAAGATATTGCTTGACGATTTGCCGACATTCATCTAGATGGAGTATTCCACGGGAAGAGGCAAGACGGCGCAAGATCTCGGAGTTCTCTGGGGGCTACTGTTGGGGATATGCTATATGGGTATCCTCATAGCATGTCTCCTATCCGGATAATCCGGGTGGCCCACAGTTGGTAGCATGGCCTATGGCCTTCTGGGTGGCCCAGTTAGATGGATCCAGAAGGGAGGCCCATGCCGGATAAAGGAGGGCTACGGTTGGAGTCACCGACGAACCCGGAGCCTTGGAGTGCAAGATACACAAGACTAGTAATAGACAGTGTAGGACTCTGTAACCTGTCTGGCTAGGACTTTTCCCTGTAACCCTAGGTCCTGGCGACTATATAAGTCGGGCATATGGGAGCCTTTAGGGCACGTTCATAGACAACTTTAGACAATCTCGCACAACGAACCAATCCCTGTAACTCGGCGTATTGCCCTTATAGTGATTTATAGCAGGAGTAGGATTCCTCCACCGTCGTGGGATCTGAACCAGGGTAAGTTATGTTACCTCGTACCCGTCAACCGTCCGCCTTCCCCCACGTATCTAAACATGCACTGTGAGGACCCCACCATGGCGTACTCGTCGGCAATACCACGACACACGCCTTGTGGTCTGTCAACCCATATGTTGCTACTCGGTCTCATGCATAGCCTCTTTTACACAGACTTCCAAGAGCGTGTGTACTATGAGGTTCTTATGAAGGATGAGAAGCTTGTGGTCCCTCGGAAATGGATTGAGATGAATCATGTGAAAAAGCACTTGGACTACTTCGGTGAAGCTCTCGAGCTTTGCACTAACATTGGTTTACTCATTTTTATGCCACCGCTCATTTCTCAAAAAATCAGTCTCAAACTATCACCTGGATGACGGAGGGCGTTGTCAAGCAAGAAACTTTGGCCGAATTTGGGGAGATTCTTGGGTATGAAGACCGTGGCAAGGACACTCCTATTGGCTATTGCTATCACGACAATGATCGTCCTATGAAGAAGGATGTTCTTGCTCCATTATACATCCGGGGACACAGTATTGCTGGTAAGATCAAGGGGCTTCTCCCCACATATGATATCTTGCACCGTATCTTCCATGAGACCGTGGCCCCCCGAGCTGGTAATGTTGATGAGATGCATGGGTTCATGGTAGATCTTATGATTACCACTTATCACAACCGTGATTACGGCCACCCACTTGATGTGATGGATGTCATTTGGAATGAGATGGTTTGTGCTACTTACACTCGGAGGGTGCCTCCCTTTGATCCATACATCATGGCCCTCATCCTCAGCAAGTGCCCCTCTATTGCTAGAGACATTTCTACTCACCGCCTTACTACTCACAGGCACAAGTCTCTGTTGATCAAGACCCATCCTAAACCTCGCAATGCGGATGGTCAGCTTGTGGATGAGGATGGGAAGCCGCTTGAGGAGGTGTCTAGTGATGAAGGTAGTGCCCATGCTTCTGATTTTGTGGCCTCATGGCGCAATCAATCCCAACCATCATGGGCCAAGAGGATCGAGGCCAATCTTAAGAATGTGTTTTGCTTCCAAGTTGACAATCAAAAGCGCATGTATGAGGCTCATGTTTATGCCAAGAAATCTTATGCTCGCCAGAAATAAATGATGGAAGCTCAAGGATTGACCATCTCCCAGGGTTCCGAGAACAACATCACTCCTAAAGACCAATGGGTCTCCAGGCACAGCTTCTGGGATGATGATGCCACCTCTTACTTTCGTGCTCCGCCGACTCGTCAGGATGACTTGGATGATGATGACGAGTGACCCTCGGGACGTTAGTATTGCTCTTGTCCCTTTTTGGCGTCTTGATGCCAAAGGGGGAGAAGTTGCACCTTAGGAACGCGGGATTTGCATGGGAAAAGTCACAAGCTCGTTCTTACCATTGATCTTTACTCGCTTGTGAACTTTATTTGCGCCTTGCCTCTCATTTTGTGTGAACCTTATGTACTAACTATTCGTGCTATTTATGTTGAGACTATGTGGTTATCCTATGGATTCATCTTATGTGTGCTATGGTTATTCTCATATGGAACGATCCTATGTGATGATATTATCTATCCATTGGCAATACTACTCTCATCACACTTTATTGTGCAAAGGTATGAGTTCTAAGTGCCGGTATCGTTTTGTGCACTTCTAGGTTGTTTGTAAAATAAAGGGGGCTTGATCCTACTCATCTAGGGAGAGCCCCATCTATATTTTCCAAAACCTTGTTTGTCATCACAATATTATCATGCAAAATGTGTATTGTCATTAAACACCAAAAAGGGGGAGATTGAAAGAGCATTTCCTATCCTAAGTGATTTTGGTGTTTATAACAACACACATGTCGGACTAATTATTTGCTAAGTGTCTCACAGGTTTTATCAAGAAAAGACTTAGCTTGTTCCTTCACAAAAAGGGTCAATTACTGCCTTGCATTTGCCTCTGTGTTGTCCGGTAGTACCAGACAAATCAACCGGTACTACCGCACAGTGCCGGCAGTACCGGACAATGCTACTGGTCTAGGCAGTGGGTTTGGGCGAACTGCCCAAAAGCTTCTGTCTTCCCCGGTACCGAAAAGCGATAGTACCGCATTTTGATACCGGACAAGACAGAAGGTGTGGGCGAGTTCCCCAAACGCTTCTGTCTTCTCCGGTACCGAAAAGCAGTAGTACCGCATTTTGATACCGGACAAGACAAAAGGTTTGGGCAAGTTCCTAAATGCCACTACCCTCTCCAATACCAGGATGCGGCACTACCGCTTGGGTCCGGTAGTACCATGCCTCATGGCCGATACTACCGCTTAGCGGTAGCACCCCATCTTTGTACTGGTGGAGTCTGGGGTTGGTTTTTTCCTTGTGGCGCATGTACGGTACCTGACCGGTAGTACCGGTGTTTTCCAGTACTGCCGCTCGAAGTTTCGGCAATACCGCTGCAATAAATGCTCAACGGTCAGATCTGCCCCAAGGAGTATAAATACACCCTTCACCTACCTTGAGAAGTTGCTCGTCTCACTCAAGAACACCACCTCCATTTGAGCCACCAAATCGCCAAGATCTCTTCACTCAACCATCCAAAGTCATTGATCTTTGGAGAATCGAAGGAGGAGGCTTTGATCTACAGCTTCACCAAGAGATATCTTCATTTCCCCCTCATTCACTTGAGGGCCCCCATGCTCTAGTGTTTCTTTGGAAACCCTAGCTTTGATTTGGTTCTTACAAGCTTGTCTTTGATTGTTTGACAGCTTGCTTGTATTCGGGAGCCTCCAATTTGGTTATGGATGTGTGCCCCGAACTTGTTGTAAAGGTGTCGGCTTCCACCTCGAAGGTTGCTGATATAGTGGAAGAGGTGAATAGAACCCATTGGGGTGAGGTTCATCAGAGAACAAGGGAGGCCTCTCGTGGCGTTGGTGGTTTGATACCACCCCCTCTCCAAACGTAGACGTACTTCCCCTCAAAAGGAAGGAGCTACGGGAAACAAATCCTTGTGTCTCCGTGTCCACCTCTTTGGTTACTTCTATCCTTTACCGCACTTTACTTACTTGTTCTTGCTTAGTGTCGTGCTAGTTCGTGCTTGTTTGACATATAGGTAAATTCACCTTAGTTGCATAATCTAGAGAATTTGTCTTTCTTGTCAAACGCTAATTTGAAAAAGAAGAAAATTTGAAGTAGCACCTATTCACCCCCCCCCCCTCTAGGTGCTCATACAATCCTTTCACAAGTATTCATTTGTAGCCTCAGGGGCTACTCCAACCGGGAGCACTGTCGCGCACCCGATAGATACTATGAAGCAAAACCTATGAGTATTACATGCTTGTATCCTCATACGGTTACTCCCATAAGGAGAACCCGGTAAAAGAAGTCGACAACTTCAGCCATTCCAACAGCCAAACAAGGCAGTCGATAAATACTGAAGGAGTCGATAACTTCAGTTGTTCTCTCAGACCGCGTCTGTCATGATAACATGTCTGAATGCCGTGTCTACGACATGAAGATAAGACCCCAGGAAATATCCTGATGTGGCTTGGTAACCGCACACGAATGTGCTCTGCCAATATTTATTCGTATCTACGATACGATGAAAAGTACGGATGGACGTGTACCCAAAATATAAGCACTAGGATTCAGCATTAGGTAAGACCACCACAGCACGAACTGAATTACGCCAGCAAATATCGAATTTAGGCATGGGGACCTGAGTTTGATGTAGGTTCACGTTGTTTTTGCCCAATAGCAATTAACTGGTTTCCGATCCATCGGATGCATCAGATTCGTTGTACCAAATCCCTATAAAACTTTAATAAACAACCTTTGCTTACAACAATAATCGTCGGCTAAACATAGCTAAACAGAATTTTTAGACTCGACCCGAATCCATGATTCAGATAGAGTCTCGGGGGCTACTGACATGGGTATGCCTAACGGGTCCCTATGTTTAGTTACCCTAGGCGCATAAAATCTTATGTCCCACGAAGGCCCAATGAAGTCTATGAAGCACCCGACGGAACAAAAGCTTTCCTTATCAGTTAAGGAATATTTAGAAACCAACATAGAGTTTGCATTGTAACATTAGCTTGTAACCTCTCTGGCTACGGATCTAGGACCCAGCCTCTTATATAAAGGCTGGGAGGACCCTACGGAGGGAACACTCTAGTTATCCAGTAATCCGCCATAAGCTATACAGCAAATAGCGAACCGGCGATTTTGTAACCGATGTTTTGCAATAATCAGACTATATCGACTTCCTTATTTGTCTGATCAGCAGACGAAATCCCCAACACTCTCGTTTCCACAAAACCCTAAGTCCATAACAATATACATTGCCGAGGTTACCCCTGATCACAATGGGTTGTCTACTAACCTTAGTACCTTGGGTGCTCGTGGCAATGACAGCTTTCCAAATGATTGCATTAGAGCAGCCAAAGTGGTTGACCAAGAAAGTGAATAAAATGATTGCTATGCGAGTATCATTTTCCTATTTTTCCTGGAGCATTGTTCTGAGAGTTTATCAAGTAGAAGTCCAAGGTAGGTGTTATGAATCGTACCTCAGATGGGGGGGTCTTTCATTGGTTCGAACTCTTACTCGAACTGGTCCAAGATATCACATGTATATTTAGTGATAAATGCATCACAATTGTATATATCTATTCTCTTCGCATATTTGAACAAGAAAGAGAGAGCCCTCACCTGCATATTTTAGGGATATATGCATCACAAGTGTACACATCTATTCTCTCCAGAGATCTGAATAATAAAGAGGAAAGTCCTAACCTACATCATATGTCTATTTTGTGTGTGTTTCATCGAAGTCATAACAAAAGAGAGAGAGAGCCCTGACGAACATCGTGTATCTACTTTCTTGTGTTCCATGAAAGTCTCAACGGAGCGTACATATTAGATATTGA
The DNA here is from genome assembly GCA_910589765.1 of Avena atlantica. Lineage (NCBI taxonomy): Eukaryota > Viridiplantae > Streptophyta > Magnoliopsida > Poales > Poaceae > Avena > Avena atlantica. The sequence goes on from OU342739.1 coordinate 443,156,965, forward strand.
ACACTAGTAGAAAACAGGCCAACAGTCCCGGTTTTAAAGGCTTTTAGTTCCGGTTTTGCAACCGGGACTACGGAATCGGGACTAAAGGTTTCCTTTTTTAGTTCTGATTGTGCCACAAATCGAGACTATGGCCCTCCCAGGGCGGCGGTCGATCGCGAGACCCTTTAATCCCGATTTGTAATATATTTTTTTGATTTTTTTCAAAAAAAATCATTTTTTTTTACTTTTGAATTATCTGACTCTCTCCCTCTCTCACTTGGAACATTTTTAACACTAATTATACTTAATCTTAGGTTAAATCATAGACTTTCTGGTCAGTCACCCATCCTAACACTACTCTACCCTAGCATGTTTAACTTCTCTGTTTCATCCGGATGTCCTTGCGCGAAACCCATTAGTACTTTGTTGTTAACAGTACCATATCAATCCTATTAGCTCATATCAACATGTCACAAGTCTTTATATTTAGAAACTACAAACAACTATTTAAGTAAACAACAATAAATAGCTAATAATAATATTTTAAATCCAATAAAGGTAAAAAAATAATTAAAATAATATTTTATTCACTTTTTTGCCATTTATTCATTTAATATGGCATAAATAATATCTTTAAATCTGTAAATTGAAATTCGACAAATAATATATCGATTATTATCAAAAAATGTGAGGAATCCAAATCTGGCATAAAAATTCAAAAAGAAATAAAATTTTTTCCTATCGGATTTTAAAAATCTAAAAAAATCCCAAACGGCTAAGGCTGTCGAAATCGAACTCCATATTTTTTCCGCACATTTTGATAGGTCGTATGTTTTTCCGACATCATATGCAAAAGTTATAGCCGTTTGAAGTTTTCATGACAGATTTTGGTAAAATATATCGAAATTCTTGTTTGTTATTTTTCGTAACAACTAAATTACTTAATATAACTACAGTCTGAAGGATTTTATTTTTAGAATTTTTTATAATTTTGTAGCATGCTTTCAAAACTAGAAATGACGATCTCGAGGGGGGGGGTCGTGGTGGGCAGAAATATCCTGCCGTGACAGGACCAGCCAAAGTTTTTTAGTCCTGATTGATGTCTCAACACGAGACTAAAGGTCCACCTTTAGTCTCAGTTTGTGTCCATCCAACCGGAATTAAAGGGTGTTTGTCCATGTCCGCACCCGTCACCACCCCTTTAGTCTCAGTTTATATTACAAACCGGGACTAAAGCTTCCGTTCAAACCGGGCCGATTCCTAACACACCCGAGACTAATGTTCCAGAGGGCTCTGAACGAAAGCCCTGTTTTCTACAAGTGAAACCAATCCCCCTCCAACTCCCTACGCATACACACCTATATGGCAGCTTCTGAGTGGGAAGAGAACGACACACTTGTCGGATAAAGAGAGATAATACCCTAGCCGTTTTTATATCGGGGAAAGAGCACGCCCTAGGAGTTGATTGGATTTAATCAGCATCATGTGTACGCTTTTAAATTGTTAAACTGATTTTAGATCGGTCTTTTGAGTTCGTGAGCAAGTACTCCCTCTATTTCAAAATATAAGATGTTTTAGATTTGTGAAAAAAATGTATCTAGACTTGTTTTAGTGTCTAGATTCACTCTAAATCTTAGTGAACCTACATACTAAAAATAGTCTAGATATATTTGCTTCACAAATCTAAAACATCTTATATTTTGAAACGGAGGGAGTACTTTAAAATAAGATCTTAACTTAATATGTTTCAACGGAAAAGAATTTGTCACCAATTGCTAGGTTATTTTACTGTAGCTATACGTTACTAGTCACCAGATTTTTTTACATGTTTTTCATCATATCAGTGATCTACATGTCCAAAGAGTGAGCATTCGATCCACTCTAAACACTTAAAACGATGGCATCATCATCATGCAAGGCTTACATTAGAAAGGAGCGGAGTACAGAAAACATGATAACCTAATACAGTATCTGGTAACCATCTTAACCTTACATTGTGACCAAATAACTATAATCTGACAATTAGGATAAAAAAAAGTTGTAAAAACATATTAACATGAATCTAGTTTTAAAATCTCTTCGAGACAAAGCCATTCATGAAAACAGATCTAAATTTAAACTTGAGGTTTAAGAGATAAAACATTTTAAATTTGAAACCAAAAAGAATCCACGTGGCTACATGCATACATCGCTTTAGTTGACATATTTTTCGTCATGTCCACCCAAAGCTAATCTGAGGTAGTAGGTGCCATTATTAGGACCATTCTTTAATCAATAAGAATTTTCAAGAAAAACAACAGGGAAACATACTTTTATGTTTTATTAGAAGGACTTTATACTCACGGTTTTCCCAAGGAAACAATCCTTCTAATGGAATTCTTTCGAACTAATCCTACAATACCAGCATCATCATTCAGAATTTCATTTGGCCTTTTGAACAGCTCCATTAGTGTTAATATCAGACCACTAAGCTCCTGATAATATCAGACCCCTAAGCTCCATTACAGTTTCTATGGACAGCTCATCATTCAAAACTTGGCTTTTCAGCTTGCTGAGGTATTTTATTATAACAAAAAAAAATGCACATATCAATTACACTTACAGTGGGTCTGCATGTTAACAAATAGACAAGTAATTTGAATTGGGAAGGTACATTGCAGACAGTTTGTGCAGACCTTGTAAGCATCATGGACCCTTTATAAACTGAGATTTGAATAATCAATAAGAGATCTTTGATACCTTCACATTCAGAGGTAGGAAAAGAAAAGATGAGTGGCATACCCAATTTATACTATCCATTACCCAGACAAACTAAAGCTTGAGCTAGATTCTAAATGACCTTGTTTGAAGACAAAGTGGTCGTGAGTACCAGCCAACCATACAAACTTTTCCTGAATATAGATCTTATATATTAGGCATCTATAAGAATATGAAAAAGCGCCGTCCTAGTCATCGTAATGGGGCCTCAGATGAGGATAATCTGCTAAAAGCTTCTCTTCGGTAAGTACGTCATTTTCTTCTTGAGGGGTCCATAAAACATGAATGCCCTGAGACAGAAGGCACAAGTTGACAAGTCTGAAATTAATTATCAGCAATATTAGAAGACAAATGGCATGGAAAAATTGTCATTCCTTTGTCTCAGTTACACATCTGAAAGCAGTTGTGAATTATGAAAGGAAATATTCTCCGTACTCGAATATCTCTTGCACGTATTGAGTTGAGTTTTTTCACTACTCCTTCCAGATCTGCGGGTCTTGTGATTTCTGGAAACTTCAGTGCTCCATTGGCAGCTACTATGATGGTTACCTGGAGGAATTGGAGGAAAAAGTCATTACACAAGAAATGGAATTTGCATTCGTGAAAATAGACTATGAAATCATTAAAAGAACCGTGTTCACCAACATGTCTCAATCAACATGTAGTTCAAATCGACAAGGAAGCATAGAAGAACATTTTTCCGTAAACATTTTACTGTGAATGAAGTTCACATACCACTATATATTCGTTTCTGGATCCATCTTGTTTTTTGGAGTACTCTTTCGTCCTCTTAATTCCTTCCAAGCTGTAGAGTGTTTCTTCATCAAATTTGCTCCTCTCCTCGATAGAAATTCCATCGAAATGCTCCTCCCAAGAATCCGTTCCATTTTTTACATCAACCTAAAGTAACTCAAACAGCAAAGTTACAACACTCGGTGAGTTCAACTTACTGCATAAAAAAATACTAGTGGTCATCTTAAAAGGATATATGACCCGTCAAGCGACATAGATTCATTATCACAAGAGGTATATATTATACTATGTGCCTTACTGATATGCTTGAAAATATGCAGCAATCCTTGTGATGGCTCAAGGAACATATGGTCTCTGCACATTGAGTCACAGGAACAGGGTAAATAAGTCAGTACTGATGAACAACTGATATCAGCCATATCTCCACAAGATGTATTGAAAGTAAAGACATCTAGGGAAAATGTACAACATTGTGCAGACGCCATGTATATATGATACTGTAGTATTCTCTGAATACCATAGCAGTCACATCGGGTCGTGCAAAAAGCACGCCAGTTTCTTTCTGTGCTAATAAGATGCATTCAGAGTAAAAGTATCTGATATCCATCACTATGTAGGTAAAATGACAGATAATTGGTACTGTATTTATATGAAAGCATAGTGCGCCCTGAATACTATTGCAGTCACATTGGGTCAGTTCTTTTTATATCCGTTGAGACAATTGCATGCTGGTTTTCAATGAGCGAGTGAACTTGAAAGCAGATCAAAACATAGCTTGAACAGAAAACACATTAAATAAAGGCAGGCATGTTAGATTTGAACAAGACAAGCACAGGCAGTATGCAATCTTCATCTCTTCTACTGAAGCTGCACAATGCAGAACTTCAAAGCTAGCGGACAACCTGAAGCTACTCCACAATGAGGCATGGAAGCCAAATTGCAGAGACATCATACACATACATCAAAGCATTTAGAGCCCCAAGAAGTTAGGAATCGCATTATACCAGTCAACATGAGTTTATACGAACGCCTGTTGGAAGCGTCCACTCTCTCAGCAATCTCGTTCAGTTCCTGCTGAAACGGTTTCGCCCAGCCCAGCAAGGCAACCTGAAACCGTTAAGAAAACACAACCTGAAACTGTTACGACCACCGTTGACTTTCCACTTAATTATGAGCAGTGGACGGTGGTGATAATAAGGGGAGGTAAATTGCTTCTGGACTGAGGAGAAGTCGGGAGTACCTGGAGCTTGACCACGGTGGTCCTCGGCCGGCCGTAGTACACCACGGCGGCGACCAGCAAGACGAAACCGACGACCACCCCCCAGAACACCGTGCCTGGGCCGTCGCCGACGTCCGTGGCCACGCGGCGACGCGTCGGCGTGCCGACCGACACGTAGGTCGTCCTCGAAGAGTAGTAGGAGTGCCGTTTCGAACCGGAGGAAGACGACGAGCCCGAAGAGGAGGAGGAGGAGCGGCCGCCCATGGCGCCGCCGGACGCGGCGAGCGCGGCCTGCGGGATGAACGCCGCCGCGAGCAGCAGGGCGAGGACGAGCGGGGTCCTGCGGGGCCCGGCTCCGCGGCTGCCGGCACAGCCGACTGTCGCCATTCGAGGGGGACGCGAGGGTTTAGCGAGCAGAGGGGTTTGAATTGGGGAACTGTTTTTTGCGGTTTGATTTGATCGTACGTATCGCCGCTGTCGGGCAGAGTTGGCACTAAATATAGTGCGAGATTGCGAGTGGTATTTTCCCCGAACTCGGATGTCAGAATTTTCTTGGAAGGCCCTCGAGCTCTGATAACTGAATTTCCTGGAAACCGATCTTGGCTAGGATAGATTTCCGTCTAGCTTATAGCATGTAAGTTTCCGAGATACTGGCATGTGGCATGGGACGTGGAATTTTAGCGGTGTTCAATGTCGTGGGAGAAGCGGACAACAATTACCATGTTTTTTTTTTTAGCGTCGACCCAAACGGCCAATTTAAGACGTCAGTTTTTTTCTGTTTGGATCGGGCATCGGAGGATTTGATCTGTTCTATCCAACTAACTACGTCCAGCGGCGCAATCCATTTGTACGATTTATCTGTCAGTGGTTGACCAACCGAACAATATGTACATAACGTGGCACATGCCGGAGGACACGTCCCGGTCCGCCCATGTTTGTGCCAGATGCATGTCATACCACTCGCATAGGCGGACGCAGAGCGTGTCCGGGCTTCGGACCTGGTCAGCAAGCCTAATTACTCTTCATCAAAGCTAATTTTCTGGGTCCGTCGCTGAACCCGTTGGTCGTGCAGGTGAAGATCAGGAGGAGATGCGCTTAAGGCTGGTCCTAGTGCTAGTATCATAAGGTGTATCATGCATGCCAACTTGGCAAAAATCTGATGTGGCGTCATAATTAATGAAGAGAGAGGTGGTTAGTGTATCATAGGTAGATACTGTATCATAGCACGTAAAGCTAGAAATCATAATGACAAGTAAATCTTGTACACATGTTTTACATAGAGATTCTACAAATCAATAAATATATTACTACTATGATACTACTATACGATACAATGCACTAGAGACATAGTATCATATACTAGTATCATATGCATGATACTAGTAGTATAATACTACCACTAGGACCAGCCTAAGGTAGTAAAGTTAGTCTAGACTAGAAAGAAAAAAAGCCAACATACATTTCGTTCTCACTTGCCGCTAAATGGAAGATCGTGTACCCACGTTAAGGGTTATTCCATATGAAGTTTTGGATTTAGAAATATACTAGAAAAATGTCCGTGCGTTGCACAGGAATAATAAATAATAAATAGTTGAAGCAAAATATTTAATAAATAAATATATATTGCCATGTTTTCCCGATAATCAGATTATTTTGATTAAGAGGCGTCGCTACGCGGGTATTCAGTTTTCTTGAGAATCGGTGATATTTTTTATCTCGCTCAATCGATCTGGACTGTTCTTTTTATGTTAGCCGAACCTATTCACCCGGATCTAGGCTCCAACTTAGAAATTCTTTGCCCCACCTATGTAATGATATAATGTGTAGATTTTTAAATAAATTTCCCTCGAGTCTTTGCTTATATCTTGGAGCGAGATTGCTTGTTAGCGGTGTTGAGTTGTAAGCCCCAAAAATTAACCCTATTTTAGAAATTACTTATTTTTATTTATTGCATCATCATGTATAATAACCATCAATATTTTTGTCCATAAAACTATTTTATTGTTATCCTATTTTTTAGCATTAATCCCTCTATTTATTCCAATTAAAACTATATAATTTTTATAATTTTAAATGTCCTAAAACAGTTTCAAAAGTGTTTGAAAAAAACAGAAAATTAGAAGGAACACACGCACTGCCCGTCACGTTGCACACAACACGTACGCATTCAACTCAAAGCGCATACGCATACGCCTGCACAGGATCCCCTCATCCCCATGTTTTCCTAATCGCCACCAAACCCCAAATTCCGAGCCCATGTTTCCCCTTCTTTATCCATTCGTCGCCTCCATCCCCGAGCGGAGAGCCTCTGCGCGCCGCCTTCTGCTTCACGGCGCCACCCCTCGATCCCGGAGTCGTGGTGCTACTCCTCCGGCTCAGGGACAAGCTCTGACGTCTCCGGCCTCCCCGTGTAGTGACCACGCCTCCAACCTCACTACCGTCCCCGTCCCCTTCGCCGCGCGCCCAAGTCTCCAGAGTCTGCTAGTATCTGCTATCTCTTCCCATTCTTCATTAGATCTTAAATCACGGTGCACCTATCGATTTAGAGGCGTATATAAATTGGTGAAAATCCTTGCAAGAAATCAAGGTGGTACTATTTAGTAGTACAAACTATCCAATCCGTCTCTGTTTACCGGCAAAGAAAAATCTGGCCATCTAGGGCCGGCGCTGTGATCGGATCGAGTCAGCCCATATTCATTATTGGTGGTGGCTGTCGGGGCAATTGGGCAATCGGTGGTAGGATAAATTTGTCTAAAACCGGTGGTGGCGGGTCCATTGGTGAGAGGGTAAATTTTTCTAAAAAAGTGTTGTACCGCAAAAAAAACACTTCGTAAAACATTTCGTGCTTTATTATTAGATATAGATATAACATTTGTTTGGTTCGAGGGATTAGGAACAATTGATTTATTATTAGATATAGATATAACATTTGTTTGGTTCGAGGGATTAGGAACAATTGAAATTTTTGCTAAATCCGCCTGCAATTTCATAGGACAAATTTCCTTAGTTGTAACCTTGGGAGATTTTTTCTTTGTCAAAATGACAACTATGGATGCACATATTTCTTCGGATAATTTGATGCCCTTTCACTAAGGTGCAACTAAACAGTCAATTGTGCATTCGTGTGTTTCCAATTCTAGCATTATTCAACTTGACGTACCATCCAAATCATATGTCCTCAAAATCATGTGAACCAAAGAAGCAATAAGGACAGGGAACTTCCCCCTTTAGAAGGCTATATGTTCTCATCATACTTTTAGCATTTGTTTTGTTTGAATTGGAATCAAATTAAGCACCAACCAATTTAAGTTCACAATGTATGCCAAGTCAGTTTGCTTGCACACTAAACAGAAAGACACTATTCTACCAAAAATTTGGAAGAGCAATTGCTATAATCCAACAAACACCACCTTACCAAAATTTTGGAGTGCTAGCAGGGGCACAAACCTTACACACCCTATATGAATGAGAAAAGCTCATCTGTAGTTTCAGCATACGATTAGGCTATATCACAGCTTTGGACCATAGGTTCTAGGCTAACTTTTGATCCATTCAACTCTCCCGGCTGAGAGGCTTCCCGCGTGGATGAGAAATCACGTCACATAAAACCCCGTTTAGAAATGCGGCAGCAGCTAACACAGCACCAAAAAAATGCAGCAGCTAACAACCCCCACAAAATTGCAGCAGGTAATACAACAAGATTCTTCGCACAGCAGAACAAAGGTACTCAAAATGATAGCTAGCTAGATAAATTCTTCCTGAGTGTCATTATCTCTAGTAGGCAAAAGCTACCATCCTTTAATTCCAGATTTTACAGGGTTCGAACTTTGATGGCGGAATATACTGATCAAACCGATAATAACCTCAGGAGAATGGCGTCGATGGAAGTACTTTTGGGCCACCTTAGACACAGATTTTCTCAAAAATATTTGTGGGGAACTGAGTCAAAGTCATCGTAGTCAAATCCTCTTCCACGTTCCCTTCCACTCTGTTGCACCAAATTCAAACTTAGAAAACAACAAATGAAAGTGACAATGGAGAGGAGAAATACATCTACAAGTATGTGCTAACCTTCATCAAAAACGCATGATCGCACGAGATGTTCTCATCAATTGAGGTCAGCTTCTTGGACAAAGCCATCAACCTGGAGAATATTTGTTAGAGCATTGAATCAGTCACAAAAAAATCTGCTCCATGTTTAATCTGTACTCATATTTTAGACAACACATTGTCCATGACGGCGTGTGCCTCCGAATGAATTCTCGGAAAACCATGATAGTAATTCCAATTACACAAGTCCTCTACCTCTACTCAAAAGAAGTTAAGCAATGCATTAGCTATATCTCTGATTCTCAACTGATCCTCCAAAGCCAAGACGATGCATAAGGTCCCATTGGTGACTATAGAGGCCAACGCCACCGATAAATTTGAAGTATGCACATATTATATTTAACAGATATAATGGTTGCACATACAAGGAATGTACCTTTGAATCGACGAGTCAATACGCTCCACCATCTCACTACTCTTATATTGCTCAGGATCCTCATGAAAGCTGACCATGCCATCCTTCTGGTTTATCGTTGCATGTATCTCACCATCTTCAATCTGAATTGATCAGTCAAACTGTGTGATTCTATTTTTCATAGATACTAAACACCACCAGCCTGCAAATAAACAACACCTACCATCCTAAGTACATGCATCTCAGCTTCTTTTGGGGTGTTAAGTTGAACAGAGCTGGCAATGTCTTCAAGTGAGAGAGTTAGGTAGGTCTGGGTCAGCCTCTGGATGTTTCGCTTGTACATTGAGGAGAGCACTTGCTTTACAAGTCCAAGGTTGTTATCCTGAAACAAAGGAGGAAAGAACGCAACAATCAGACAAATCAACACATACTACTTTGCCATGAAAAAACTATTGGCGAATAATATATAGCATCGAAAGACAAATAAATACAAGTAGTTCCCAACAAGGAAGTAGCTACAGCCTACAGCTCCGCGTATCCTGGTAACAGACCGACCAGTTCCTAAGAATGATAGACAAAGCAGGAAAGAGAAAATACTCACAGCTTGGAACTTCTCGGTGTTTGACTGGATGAACGCCTCCAACTCAGAGTAGCTGCCATTGCCATAGCATGTAGACAGATCGGCGTAAATCTGAAAATTAAACAGTGTATACAGCATGAATGCTTTCTGAAATACCTATAAAAGGATTGTCATGTAATTAAAAGAAAAACACATTAATAGCACAATTTTAGCATCTATTAGTAAAGATGTATTAGTGTACCACTAACAAAAGGTAAAGATGTATTAGCGTTAGGCTGTCACATCTGGCAATACATAATTGTGTTAGGCTTATCACATGTAGTTAGTTCATTTTCAGAGGTGTAAGAAATGCACATAGTACAAAGAACCAACCAAATGTAACTGATAGTGTAAGGCGATCCAATGGGTGAATAACCACCATGAATACTTATCAGAAATAATCAATTTGACTACGGTGGCACTAAAACTAATGAATGCGCTAGGAAGGGCAAGAAAGCCACCATAAACAAATATCAGAACTAAATTACTTGACTACAGCGACACAAAAACTAATGAAGAAACTACGAAGCGCAAGTGACTCCATATTGCATCCAACAACTTGAAAACAAGAGCACAATTTATTTCACAGGATACATTGCAAATTATGACTCGCGGGATGCAAGTATACCTGAGCATGATTTTTCAGATTCCTCTGAGCAGCCGAAGATGCATACTTCGGGAATGATGGGACCTGTTAAGCAAATTTAATATTCCCACATAATCTTCAATTAAATCAATTAAGAATGTAACAAGGTATCTCAATATCTATATGAGGGAATCACCAATAGAGCAAAATGCAAAATTGATGGAAAATCGTCAACGATTTGTATATTTGTGCAGTGATGCGGGGATCAAGAGCATATTAGCAACTTTTATTTATCCACTAGCAAAAATTATATTCTTCTGCTCCCTACTTGTACTAACGAAAGATAAAAGTACAAAGGATTATGAATTTATGATCATCAAAACCAGTTAATGCAGTAGATCTAGACTATTATGCCATCAAGAGAAAATATGTTCCTATACTAATCAAGGAGGGCATGCATATCAATATGGAATGCTAATGTACTTTTGCCTCTTTACAAGGACAAAAATATGTTCCTACACTAATCTACTATTCGAGATCTCATCCGGTGCAATGCCTTTTACATTCTGGTATTATATAAACAACTACCTTAATCTAGTAAGTGCTGTAGGAAGCATATATGATCAATTTCTTCTCCAAGTTGGTCTGTTTGATCAAATTACTATTCTCTATTATATGCCATCAAGAGAAGAAAAGAGGAGGGCATCCATATCAACATGGAATGCCAATGTACTTTTGCCTCTTTACAAGGACAAAATATGTTATTTACTAATCTAGTATTCGAAATCTCATCTGGTGCAATGCCTTTTACATTCTTATCTTATATAGAGAACTATCTTAATCTAGCAAATGCTATAGGAAGGATATAGGATGACTTTCTTCTCCAAGTTGTTTGTTTGATCAGATTACTATTCTCTATATGTTGTTGTGGTCTTAAGTTACATTTTCATTTTCCCTAAAAGGAAATAATTTGATCTGGACGCAGTCCCATAAGGCAACGTTTTCCTAAAAGTATCATCATTAAGCAGTAGAGGATGCAAGTGAAATACCTGCCCGTTCTGAATGAGTGAAACTAGGACATACTTCTTGTAAGCCTCGATAGTGATTGCGTTCAACGACGACATCGGGGCAGTGACAGCCTGAAAAAAGGAAACATATATATCGGTAAGCGATAAATGGGCAAGCAAGTAGCAACAAAAGAAACTAGGATAGGTGGAAGCCTCACATTGTGAAGAAGCTCCAATGCTTTATGGAACTTTTTCAGCCCGATATAAATCATCCCCCTGCAGAAAGAGAAGGCAAGCCAGTAAGCATGCCGCCCATACTCAAAGAGACCATAAGCCATAGAGCAAACTTGATCCAGACCCATAGTAGCAGTAGAGGAAGAAGTCCTTTGGCTGATCAACTTCAAATACATCGTCCTCCAGGACACAGAGGCCAGCCTTGTACTGCTTCGCCAGCAGGCAGAGGGTAAGGTATTCGGCGTGGAGCGAGGTCAGCTGCTCCGACGACGGCTGGATCTTGCGGATTGCCGCACGTAGCGGGGCAATCCCTCTGATGGGCGCATTGAGCTGCGTGACCTCGTTCTTGAGCACCTTGCACACATTCAGAACTGCACGACAGCAAACAGATGATTTTTTTTTTTTGAGAAATTCCTGCCCATTGAGAAACAAAACGAAACGATCTGATATATATGTAAAATCTGACGGCGCGCACATTTGTCAGGCGCTAGGCGTATCTGGTCGGCCGAGCAGGAGATGAGGAAATTGGCCACGGTCGCGAGAAGGTCCGCGTCGGCGTGCGCCCTCAGATTAGCAGGCGCCGACAGGAAAGCATCCCTGCAGAGGGGAAACATACAAAGCATAAGAGGGGATCGTCAGATGCGCAAGGGATCGGTCGACGGGAAGGGGAGAGACTAGGGTAGCGTGGCGCGATGGATTCGGAGGGGGTTAGGGTTTTGATAAACAGGGGGAGGGGAGGGGAGGCGGAGTCGCGTACAGGAAGTAGAGGTAGCCGAGGGAGTGGGCGCCGGGGTGGAGCTGGGAGAGGAAGGGGAGGAGGCCGGCGGCGTGGGCTCGCAGGGCGTCGCCTTCCGCCTGCTTGAGCTGGCCGTGGAGCTGCGCCAGATCCTCCGGGCTCCCGGAGAGCGCCTGGATATGCGCCACGAGCGTCTCCACCGACTCCATCGCCGGATTCGCCGTCGCCGCCGCCGCCGCTAGAGGTGGGGTTTTGCCCTTGCTCCTCCTCGCCTCGCTCTGGTTCGGGGTTTGGTTCGGTTCTCTCGTTCGCGATGCGGCTTTTCGCCTGGGCCTTGGTTTCGGGTTATGAGGGAGACGAGACGGGACGAGCAGATGGTGCTTTTGTGGGCGGGGCACGGTACGGAACGGGACCGTGTGTTCTGCTTAGGATTCTACGTCTGAGGAATCCGGACCGTTCATCAGTTTGGAGTGTAATCTGCGCCGTTTACAGACGTAGGACGTACTATCTCCAAGAAGCTCATGTTTCCACGGGATCTCTCCGTCAACACCACCGGCCACCGGCGGCACCAACGACAAGTCCGTCACGGGCAGTGTGGCAGCGTGAGGAAGTTCTGTCAAAAAAAGAAGACAGCAAAGAGAAGCCGATGTACAGGATGAAGAGAACACATGTTTCGATCCGTCCATAGTGTTGCGCGAAAAAACAAATCTCCATTAATCCTGAAGATTTTGGGAGGCATGTCTTTTACCATTTGTCATGCTTGTTCATCTCATTCCTTCTCCAAAGGAAATTCGTGCTCGATTTCTCGATTTGGCACATGTATTCAAACTTAACATAGCTGATATGGTAGACTTGATCGATACAAATATTATACAATATCATATGATAAGATGGCATTGCCAATATGCCACTTCAGTTTTATGACTAAGAGCATTCCTAACCCATCCCAAATAAGTTAGAGGATTAAAAGCCTTCCTATTGCTCCTCTAAAAAATATCCGGTAGAACCGATCCCCAATGATATAGAGGACTACATTTTTTTTAACACAATTTGCAAAATTGAGCACACGAATACGTGAGAACATATAACATAAGATTCATAATCCATATAGATCGATAGATTAGTCATACAAATTGATAGCATCGTCATAATTTGCGACGGCATAACGGAAAAGCATCGTCATAGTGTTCAGGAGTGCATAAGCATGTTCCCCCTACATACCCGACATAGGTGTTGCCTGATAGATTAGGCATACTGGATAGCGTTAGAGCGCATTACTAGGACGTGCCACCTACTCATAATCGATGTTAACGACGGAGCTTTTCCACTACTTCTTTGTTTGAAGTTTTCATGAGTCATTTTCCCAAAAATGTTGGAACGGTTGGTTAGGCCCAACAAGTGTTTGACGATGCCATGCGAAATACAAAACATTGTCCTCATCATCTGACCATTTTGCTTGTTTCTTCTGTAGGGGTTCGTAGCATAGAAAACAAAAAATTTCTATCGCATACAAACAAACAAGCCAAGATCTATCTACTAGATTGTAGCAACGAGTCGATGGAATAACTTACCCTCGAAGATTCCAAAGTGGTTAACGAGAGCAGATTCTCGTGGGTGATGTAGTCGTACTCTTTCCGATCTCAAGATCGCGTAGACGATCCTTCCGGCGCTGCGTTCCGGCAGCGCTCCCGCAGTCGGTCACACGTTCGGTACTCGACGAAGACCTTCCTCTCCCTTGTTCCAGCAGGCAACGGAGGTTGTAGCACTCTCCTCGCGATTCCGGCAGCACAACGGCGTGGTACCGGAAGTAGAGGGGAGATCCCGCAGGGCTTCGCCTTAAGCCGGTGCGAGTATGGTGAAGTATAAGAGAGGCTATTAGTGGTCTAGTAATTAGACACACCAATTAGAAGGCTCTAAACCAATTAGAAGGCTCTAAACCGAAGGCTAAAGCAATTAGAAGCTCTAAACCGAAACGGCTCTAAACCGGAGGTAGAAGATAGGAACTTGTGTGTGCTAGGAGGGGAGACCTGCCCCTCCTTATATAGATGGGAGGGGGCTGGCGCGCCAGGGGAGGGAGGGAGTCCCTCCCCAACTCGGCCTAGGGCTGGCCGCCGGCTTGGAGGAGAGAAACTCCTCCTCCAAGTCGGTTCCAACTCCTCTTGCTTGTTTCCCATAGTTTCTTGTTTTAGCCGTTTGACTTTCAAACTGGACATTTGACTTTTCTGTTTTAGGATTCAATTTAATCCTTTATTTGGGACAGCAAGAACACTTAGTACATGATGCAATCATTCCAATATGTAATGACACATTCATGTACCCCTCCCCCCGGAGTGTCGGACATTCCGGAACCTTCTAGAACATTCCCGATGAAAACACTGGAATCATTCCGCAACTCCGAAACGGGACTTTCCTTATATGAATCTTATTCTCCGGACCATTTCGGATCACCTCGTGATATCCCGGATCCCATCCGAGACTCCGAACAACATTCGGTCTCTTTCTCATAATACCATAACTACTCAAACAACGTCGAATCCTTAAGTGTGTCTCCCTACGGTTCGTGAATTATGCGGACATGATCGAGACACTTCTCCGAACAATAACCAATAGAGGAATCTGGAAATTCATATGGCTCCCACATATTTCTACGATTACTTTGCGATCGAATGAACCACTTACATACGATACCAATTTCCCTTTGTCTCACGATAGTTTACTTATCCGAGGTTATGATCGTCGGTATCTCTGCATACCTAGTTCAACCTCGTTACCGATAAGTACTCTTTTCTCGTTCCCGTGATATGTGATCCCTTGTTAGCCAGTCACATGCTTGCAAGCTAATTGGATGACATTACACCGAGAGGGCCCAGAGTATATCTATCCGTCATATGGATGGACAAATCCCACTCTTGATCCATGTGTTTCAACCAATACTTTCCGAACACTCAATGCCACCTTTATAGCCACCCAGTTACGGTGTGGTGTTTGATGTCATCAAAGCATCCATCCGGCAAAGGTGATATGCATGATCTCATGGTCGAAGGAATTAGGTTACTATGTATCAGAAAGCATATAGCAATTGAACTATTTAAAATGACTTGATCTTTATGCTACGCTTATCTATAGGAGTATGTCCATCACATCATTCTCCTAATGATATGACCCTGTTGTTGATAACATCTCTATGTTCATGATCAGGAAACCATGATCATATATTAACCAACAAGCTAGTTTAACAAGAGGCTTTACTAGGGACTCTTTTATGTTTACAAATCACACAAGTATTAATGTTTCCTGTTAATACAATTATAGCATGGTATGTAAACATTTATCATAAGTATGAAGATATGATAATAACCCACTTTATTATTGCCTCTTGGGCATATCTCCAACAGTCTCCCACTTGCACTAGAGTCAATAATCTGGTTTCAAACTTTTGTGTATTCAACACCTATGGCTTTCTGGTGTTGTAAGTACACGTTTGCTAGTGGTCAACTGATCTCCGGATCTGACACTTCCAGGTCCGTGTGTAATTGCATGCATTTGCGTCTCTACGCATCACTCATTCTCTAATGAGATGGCTTTGTATAAATTTGGTCCTTTGGTGAGACCTTTAGTTCTTTGGGATTAAAACATGTTGATAATATTGTCGTACAATATATCTTCATAGTATTATCCCGCTATGAACTACACCTAGTTTGATAACAAACTACTTGACCCAAATGCCCTCTTTAGCTGCTATAATAGCAGTCATATACTTAGCCTTTTGTTGTAGTATCTGTCACAATGTCTTAACTTTGGAACTCATCCAAATCCATTATGGAACTTACTTTCCATTATATTGTGCCACCCTTAGTTTAGATTGAGATAAACTTAATTTGTACTTTGTGACAAAACTAGTATCAATGTAGTACTTTTACAATGAACTAACCATCTATTTGTCACTTCTACAAATATTATACTCTTAGTTCTTCCAAAAGATCATAAGAATATCCAATGATCATCTTATGAATCATTCTGGTATATGCTCACATCATTTAGAGCATAGGACATATCTGGATTTGTACATATCACAGTATGATTGATATAAATACTCTTTGTGATCAAGTATCAATCTATACTTGAATCTTGTATCACTTACCAAGTGTCAATACACTTGAATATATCATTAATATTGAACTCATTCAATCCTTTCTGTGCAACAAGAACCTCTCTTGTAGTTTCTATATTGAACTCATTCAATATCTTGTCTATGTACTTCTGGCACAACCATATTAGCGTCTATTCATGCCTAATATTTGGGTTTTTCCTAAGTCTTTCATCAGGATGAAATTCTTAATATGTGTTAATAAAAGATACATTATTTCCAATCAACAATATGTCTTCCACATAATGTATTAGAAACATGTCTTAGCGCTCCCACTTAATTTCTTGCAAATGCAAGCATCTTCATTGTCTCTGATGAAATTAAACTCTTTTAACAGTTTCATCATAGTGAAGATTCCAACTCCGCGATGCTTACTTCAACCATTGAAGTTTGCATATGCTTTTAGCATCCTTTGAATTAACAAAACCCTTTGGACCGTGTCATGCACACATCCTTGGTAACCATTCTATTAGAAGAACTTGTTTTGTTTATTCAACTATCACATAACAAAATTATATGTAGTGGTTTCTACATTAATCTGTCTAGACTAAATATCGCTATGAAAGATCAATCTTGTCATAGTCAACCTTTGAACATTGCTGTGAACTCTTTCCCAATCATGTCGACTATTTCATAGATGTGCAACATCCATGTCTATTTCTTTATAGATCCAAACACAACTATAAGGTCTTACACCTTTCTCGAGGGTCCTTCAAGTTCAAAAATTGACTTCTCGTGTATGGAACTATCACGGATTTTATGGCTTCAAGCCATTTTATGGAGTCAGGGCCCATCATCGCTTCTTTGCATGTAGTACATTCATTATTCTCAAATAATGATTCAACCCTCAAATCTTGGTATTTGATTGTTTACTCGACCTACTTGTTTCAATAGACTATTGTAACCACAACCTTTGAGGCACGTAAGCCATGAGCATTGTTGCTGCCTCCGGAACACTTTTCGGCGCTGTGCAACTTTGATCATATAGCTAAGGTTCCTTTAACCTTATCAAAGTTCTATTGTCCTCCCACTTAACTTTTCACGAAAAATTCCTTCCCCAAGAAACTTGACGTTCTAAGCGACAAACACTTTTGTCTCCGGTGTTATGGATAAATACTTAACAAAGACAGATTCATCCGACTTTGGTTGCAAACATCTTTCTTATGTATAGCATACCAATGTTTAAGAAAGGACTACTTGGGTTTTATCCCAAACCATAACCTTATATGGTGTCATTTCAACGGATTATGATGAAGCTCTTTTCAGTGGAAAAACGGTAATCTCTAAAGCTTTTAATCTTTAAAATACAATGGCAATTTTATGAATTACACCTTTGATCTCACCATGTCAAACAAGGTTTAATTACATATCTCGAATGCTCCATACTCTTATGGTGTTTCGGGAAATGCAAATCCACGGAACGATTCCTTAAATCTTAGGTATTATGCTAAACTCTGTAACTCAAATATCTTCCTTTATGACCTTCATCATAAACTGTTTATATTTTTGTTACAATGATTTTGCACTTCATCTTGAAAGTCTTTGAACTTTTCAAATGTTTCATACTTCATCCTTATTAAGTAAATATTCATATATTCACTCAAATTTTCGGAGAAAGCATATAAAGTTGAAATCCATCGCTCTTGACTACACATAATGGACTTCGTACAACAATATGTACAAATTCCAATAAGCTAGTCTTTCGTTCCCTTTTGGCCTATGAACGAAGTTTTAATTATCTCTAGGAAAGTTTCACAAGCGTCATTTGATCAAAATCAAAAGACTCCAAAATTCCATACATATGGAGTTTCTTCATGTTTTCTTTCCAATATAATTTAAACGGCGATGTCACTTCCTAAGTGATCTTTCAATCAATTTGTCTTTCGACATCTTTAGCATTAGCTTTATGGATGTGATTTTTCCAACAAGATTTGTGAATCATCCATCTTTTATGGATTACGGCAATTATTTGAACAACCCTTTTGTTCTCATAATACCTGATAAAACAAATCTTGAAGGCAAGCTTTGATGTTTAACGAGCAACACAATAACCCTTTATTTGTTCTCGATGAACATCATCACATATTCTTTTGCTAATTACTTAGGCCACTGTAGTTCATGAATTGTGTTGTTTCGTATGACGATTCACACCAACAAATTCAGTATCAAATACTTAAGAACCACATTGTTTAATAAGCAAAGAATATAGCCATAACATGTATATCATCTATATACTTAAACTGAACAATTCTAGTCTTTTCTTTTCTGCCATATATTTATGAGATTCTCTTTCAGTATTTCCTTTTCTGTTTGAAAGAATCTATCAAGATCAATAGTGGAGTCATACATATGACACATAGTCCAAAGCGTGTATAATTAAATACCAATGTCTTTGGACTTGCACTTTGAAGTAGATCACCATCATCAAATGTTTGGTGTTCTTTCAAATTCCTTTCTTTAGTAATCTCTTGGTGTAGCAAACATTTTACCTACATCAAACATTCACCTTTATCATGGAATTATCCAAGATCAAGCTACTTTTAGCTTGTAATGGTGAATCGCGAGTATAATGTTGCTCTCCAAAACCCTTTTGTAGGATTAGGACAACTAGTGTCTCCAACCTTTTGCAAATTCTCATCAAATATGAGAACATGGCTTTTGCCATATTATACTCTATCATGTTGCAACCAAAACTTCGTTTCAGATATCACAATATCTTCCACACATCATGGTTTCTGAAACAACTCTTTCAGATCCTAGATAACCTTGATATTAAGACAATCCTTTGAATATCAAGAATCATGGAGACAAACATGATACTTATACACTAACACTTGGAATTGTCACTCTTGTTTTAATACCAATTATTAAACTTCATGGAGTAACCGAAACTTACTGAAAGTTTGCAATAGGACTTTTAAACTTTAGATTAACACTTCAAAACAATAAGATACCAGTTCGTAAAGTAACTAACCAGAATTCTATAGTTCTATCATCTCAATTATAACTAAGCGCAAGGTGGTAAACGGATGCCAATGACTACAACAACTATGCAAATTCACTTTGATTTAGTTTATGATAAATTGAGTTCCAATTAATAATTAAATTAATCTAGGTGAACTCCCACTCAAAACAATATCCCTCACATTGTTTTAGTGATCACACGAACCAAATCCACCACATCAAAACCGATCATCACGAGAGTTGACGTAGCTTCAATGGCGAACAATCAACATGTTCATCATATCTACTATATGACTCATGCTTTACCTTTCGGTGATCCGTGTTCCGAGACCATGTCTGTACATGCTAGGCTCGTCAAGATCAACCTTAGCTTCTGCATGAGCAAATTTGGCTTGCTCACGTTGTATACACTTGCAGAATCTAACACACCCGATCATCACGTGATGCTTCGAAACAACAAGCTTTAGCAACGGTGCTAACTAAGGGTGAACACTTTATGACTTGAAATTCATGTGCATGAGGGATCATCTTATAATGCTATCGTCGTCTACTAAGCAATACAAGATGCATAAAGGATAAACATCACATGCAATTCATAAAATGTGATATGATATGGCCTTTCTTCTTTGTGCTTCCGATCTCCATCTTCAAGCACGAACATGATCTTCATCATCACCGGCATTGCATCAAGGTCAATGACGCTTCTCCATGGTTGTCGTCCACCGGCTTCAACTATTACAACTACTTTGAATAGACACGCGGGTCTTAACAGAAATTAAAGACAACCATATGGCTCCTGCGGGTTGCCGACTTACAATAAGGAACATTGCATACATCATATATAATCACAATCATGGCCATATCACATCACTGCACACCCCTGCAAAACAAAGTTAGACGCCTCTACTTTCTTTGCATATTTTACGTGGTTTGGGGCTTTCAATAAGTGTCGTTCTAACTTACGAACAAGAACCACAACATTGATACTAGTATTGTTAATCACCCGTTGTAAATTGGATCTTAACTATGCTAGGAGCAACAGGCACCCGCAAAGCCACTTATGCAATACAAGTTGCATGTCAAGCGTGGAGCAAGTCTCATGAACGATGTCATGTAAGGTTAGCCCGGGCCGCTTCATCCCAACATACCGCAAGATGCAAAGTACACAAGAAGCAATCGACAATAAAAGCATCAACGCCCACAATGACCATTGTGTTCTACTCGTGCAACAGATCTACATATAGACACGGCTCTGATACCACTGTAGGGGTTCGTAGCATGGAAAACAAAAAATTTCTATCGCATACAAACAAACAAGCCAAGATCTATCTACTAGATTGTAGCAACGAGTCGATGGAATAACTTACCCTCGAAGATTCCAAAGTGGTTAACGAGAGCAGATTCTCGTGGGTGATGTAGTCGTACTCTTTCCGATCTCAAGATCGCGTAGACGATCCTTCCGGCGCTGCGTTCCGGCAGCGCTCCCGCAGTCGGTCACATGTTCGGTACTCGATGAAGACCTTCCTCTCCCTTGTTCCAGCAGGCAGCGGAGGTTGTAGCACTCTCCTCGCGATTCCGGCAGCACAACGGCGTGGTACCGGAAGTAGAGGGGAGATCCCGCAGGGCTTCGCCTTAAGCCGGTGCGAGTATGGTGAAGTATAAGAGAGGCTATTAGTGATCTAGTAATTAGACACACCAATTAGAAGGCTCTAAACCAATTAGAAGGCTCTAAACCGAAGGCTAAAGCAATTAGAAGCTCTAAACCGAAACGGCTCTAAACCGGAGGTAGAAGATAGGAACTTGTGTGTGCTAGGAGGGGAGCCCTGCCCCTCCTTATATAGATGGGAGGGGGCTGGCGCGCCAGGGGAGGGAGGGAGTCCCTCCCCAACTCGGCCTAGGGCTGGCCGCCGGCTTGGAGGAGAGAAACTCCTCCTCCAAGTCGGTTCCAACTCCTCTTGCTTGTTTCCCACAGTTTCTTGTTTTAGCCGTTTGACTTTCAAACTGGACATTTGACTTTTCTGTTTTAGGATTCAATTTAATCCTTTATTTGGGACAGCAAGAACACTTAGTACATGATGCAATCATTCCAATATGTAATGACACATTCATGTACCCCTCCCCCCCGGAGTGCCGGACATTCCGGAACCTTCTAGAACATTCCCGATGAAAACACCGGAATCATTCCGCAAGTCCGAAACGGGACTTTCCTTATATGAATCTTATTCTCCGGACCATTCCGGATCACCTCGTGATATCCCGGATCCCATCCGAGACTCCAAACAACATTCGGTCTCTTTCTCATAATACCATAACTACTCAAACAACGTCGAATCCTTAAGTGTGTCTCCCTACGGTTCGTGAATTATGCGGACATGATCGAGACACTTCTCCGAACAATAACCAATAGAGGAATCTGGAAATTCATATGGCTCCCACATATTTCTACAATTACTTTGCGATCGAATGAACCACTTACATACGATACCAATTTCCCTTTGTCTCACGATAGTTTACTTATCCGAGGTTATGATCGTCGGTATCTCTGCATACCTAGTTCAACCTCGTTACCGATAAGTACTCTTTTCTCGTTCCCGTGATATGTGATCCCTTGTTAGCCAGTCACATGCTTGCAAGCTAATTGGATGACATTACACCGAGAGGGCCCAGAGTATATCTATCCGTCATATGGATGGACAAATCCCACTCTTGATCCATGTGTTTCAACCAATACTTTCCGAACACTCAATGCCACCTTTATAGCCACCCAGTTACGGTGTGGTGTTTGATGTCATCAAAGCATCCATCCGGCAAAGGTGATATGCATGATCTCATGGTCGAAGGAATTAGGTTACTATGTATCAGAAAGCATATAGCAATTGAACTATTTAAAATGACTTGATCTTTATGCTACGCTTATCTATAGGAGTATGTCCATCACATCATTCTTCTAATGATATGACCCTGTTGTTAATAACATCTCTATGTTCATGATCAGGAAACCATGATCATATATTAACCAACAAGCTAGTTTAACAAGAGGCTTTACTAGGGACTCTTTTATATTTACAAATCACACAAGTATTAATGTTTCCTGTTAATACAATTATAGCATGGTATGTAAACATTTATCATAAGTATGAAGATATGATAATAACCCACTTTATTATTGCCTCTTGGGCATATCTCCAACATCTTCTTCACCTTACTACAAATGTAAATGAAAAATCATCGTTCTCATCCTAGTAAAATCATGAGCTTTAAAATTAAAGTTGAGGGAAAACTCACCTTGTTCCGCCGGAGTTTTCAGCGGGCGCGACGCCGCCAGAATCAACCAACGCATGTGCGGGTGTAGGTGTTGGTGCCGGTTCCGCCAATGTTGGTGCGGACGACTTGCAACAACGCAGCGAGGACGAAGACATGCCGAAGGTGCTCGCTCGACAAGCCACAGCCGCGGGCTAATCGAATCCAGTGGGCTAGATTGGGATCGATACGGAGGCTCACGGGATTATGGCGGTGGTTTGCACCGACAAATGAGGGCGGAGGTGGGGAATATGACGGCGGGTGTTTCTGTCTATCAACGGAGGCGGTAGGTGGTCGGTGGTGTCAATGCCGACGATAATATGGTGGCAGAGCGACGAGGCTCCCAAGCGGCGGGGAGGAAAAAAATGAGAGTTGAGGCCACAGGCGTCTATATCGACTTCGGTTAGTTGCTGCTTCGGCCGTTAGAGGAGAAATAAAGTCCTCTAATGGAAGATTGGGGATGGGTTATATATGTTCTAACTTGTCACAGTTGGAATAACTGAATAAGTTACAATCTCAAGTGGATTTTTACTCTTACAACGGGTTTGTTTGGGAGAGTTTGATGATAGGAAATTGGAGTAATCAACATTTCAACCTCATCACGATAAATTTCCTTGTGTAATCTCCTATTTATTTCCCTAATTTTACCGAACACGGGGTTAAAAACCAGTTTATGAAACAGACTTGTGGTTCAAAATTCAAGGAAATTTGATCATTTGCCATATTTATTTTAAAATTTAATTGTTTGTCATAGTGACCACCACATGTCAGTGACACAAGGTGTGATGAATAATCAAATTGTAAAATAAAGTTTGGCAAATCGTCAAATTCCCCCAAATTCGAAAGACTGGCCGGACAGACACTTCAGAGTCGCACGCCCACGACACAGCCAGAACCGAGCCGAACCAGATCGAGCCGCCGTCGTCTGTTGCCGTCGCCATGGACCCGGCCGGCACCTCTGGGTCGCGGCACCTTCCTCTCCTCCTCCGACCACGCCGTCGACGCCATCATCCTCATCGCATTCTTCCTCCCTCCCCTCGCCCTCTCCCTCTCCCTCTCCACACTTCCTCATCCTCCCCCACTCGCCGACTCCCATGAAAACAAGGAGCAGGACCGCGACCTCTCCTCCCCGCTGGACTGCGCCGACCCGCGCCTCTTCCACCTCATGATGCGCATCGCCATAGACGCCTCCACTGCCATCCAATTCACCCGCTTCGGCCGCCCCGTCACCGGCGACCCGCCCTCCGCCTCCTGCATCATAGCCTGGTGAACCCGTTCCAACTCCTCCGCTGCCGCCGCTTCACCATCTCCCTGAACCCTCGCACGAGCACCTAGTCCGTCGTCTCCATCGGCGACTACCACTCCGGCCCCAACGCCCGCAAGCCCCGACCCGGCCCCAACGCCTCCTACCTCTCCTACCACGGCGGCTGCGACCTCTGCAAGCCCATGCCGCACTACACGCGCAGCCTCCTCTGCGCCCTCGCCGAGGTCCGCCACCTCAACCGTCAGGAAATTCAGGGACGTCGAACCAGAGAATTACTGGCACCATGTGTGTGAGGGCGAGGCAGAGCGTGCGCTCGCCCCGCCACACCTTGCGATACTCGGCACCAAGCAGGCAAGCATGATGAGCATCGTTGATGCGATCATCTCAAGTATGCAACCAGATTTCGATTCGGTCCATGCTGATACCAATGCCGTTGAGGACCTCAAATGGAAAATCGAGGAGAGCGTTGATGCAGGGCGGCAGGTGTATCTGGCGGGAGACGGGATTAACATGGTCCTGTTGGAGGCACTTAAGGCAAATCACAACAACCTGCATTACGTGGATCAGTTTCAGGGCTCTGGATGAAAGATAGCAAGTGGTTCTTGGTATTGAAGAGGCTCATTGGCGGAATTACCGTGGAGTTTGATGGGTACATGCAGCTTGATCTGGTCGACAAGGAGCCAAGGAGGTCTTCCTGAAGGGGAGGAAAAGGATCCAGGTGCAGCTCTGATTTCTTCTCCATGATAAGGTGTTGAAGAACACGAACATGCTTTTTTCAAGCGAGTCTTATATAGATCGTGCCTCAGTTTTGTTGTTAGGTTAGTCTATAGTTGATTCAGTAAGTATCACTTTAGTTTGAGAGAAGTTTTGGTAACCAGCAATGTATAGCCCGGTGCTGCTAACAGTACCTGTTCCACTCAATCGATTAGTTTCTTAGCTCTAGTAGTCACTGCTCATTTCCTGTCAGGAAATATTGTACCAATTCATATTGACATATCCTTTTGACTATTTAGTTCCTTTCATGACTTTGTATTTCTCCAGTGCATTTCAACATATGTAGTTATGACTTGTCCATGGTTTATAGCTTTATGATCCACATGGGTGTTGGCATCTGTTCTTTAGGTGATGCCGAAAATACAATCTGTGTCTTAATTTTATTGTCAGGTTCACTTATAGCTGAAGGAAATTCTGGCAACTACCATTGTATAGCTTGGTGCTGCTAAGAGCACCTTTTCCATTCAATCAATTGGTTTCTTAGCATCGCTGACAGCTGCCCATTTTCTGTAAGGAAACATCGTACTATTTCACATTATTATATCCTTTGATCTATTTAGTTCATTTCATGACTTTGTGTTTCTGGAGTGCATTTCAACTTATGGTACGTATGAGTGGTCCACGATTTATAGCGTTATCATCTACTTGGGTTTTAATTATGGGCATCTATTCTGAAGTGACGCACAGATGTACAATCCACATAGGGTGTATGTATTATGGATCTCCCTAGGAGCATTTGCTTGCTTGTTGCAACAATATGATATCTTCCTTGGTTAATTAAGGTTTTGGAATATAACAGCAAGGCTCTGGTTTCTATCCTTAATGGGAAAAAAATCATCTTAAGTCATGTAACATTGCTGCTCCACTCGCAGTCCTGGTAAGCAACAGACATTTCTTCTGTAAGTAAGGAACATTTCTGCTGTGGTCTGACTGAAACAGCACATGGTGACATATTGACATGCATTCTGTTCTATGGGACCTTCTCTGATCAAGGCATACTATCATATCTTTCCAGGAATGAGTTGATTATGTTAGCCGGAGCAAGCACATTTTTTACATTATAACTAGCTTCTGTTGTTTTTGTTTCTTCACTATGCGCTATCTCCTCGATAGAGTAGATACCGTACAGAAGAGAGATAACTGCAAGAAAGCACATGTTCCAGATGCTAAGCTTCTTTGTTTCGAGATAAATAATATCTGATCCTCACTGAAATGATAGGCCATATTTGCTGTATGGCTTCTCGTAAATTCCTGATAAATAGAACTTATTGCTTGAGAAAACAACCATATTACCTGGACCGAAATATACTTACCCTCATGGGAACCTTTAAGCTCGGCTCCAACTTTCAACAGAGATCGTCCAGCATGTCACGGTCTAACAAAAACAACAACAAATAACTAGCTTCAAGGACATTGCTGATGTGATATTATGGCAGACGTGCATTAGGTTGACTAAACATGCTGCTTAGTTGACATTCCATTCAGCCAAAAGATAAAGTGAGATCACCAACAATAATTCTGCCCTTTTTAGGAATCCTGAAAGGGGTTATACCAAACACATCAGGTCCTTCTCACGGAATTGCTCTTTGCAGAACATCATGATGCAAAGATCGTCATCTAAGTCACTCATATCTGCTAGAGTGGTTAGCACCTTATGTCTTTGCAGGTATGCTAGGACCAGGGATAAATATGAGATACTGTCAGGTAAGAGTTTAGATTTTTTTACCTGATTAAAAATAATCTCATTTATTCAAGATAACAGCGAGGCTGTTCCGGTAAATCTGAGATTTATCTCTCCCCAAATCCCCGGACTCCCATGCCTTGTAGATAGTCTACTTTGCGCATCAAATATCTATCTTCCATGAAAATTTGATCAACTTTTTGTTTGAAAATTTGAACCTAACTTTAGTAATGCTGAGTATATAAGGATCACATTTTACTTGTATTGTATTACCTCCAGATCAGGGGAATCAAAGATCCCAGAGCGAGGAGGAGCTCCACTAGGCTGCACTTGAAGCATCGGTGTGTGGAAAAAGCTGGAGATGCAAAGGCAAAGCAACGCTCAGGAAAGAAGAAAGGTGTCTGCACTGCATTGCATGGAGTAAAAGTAAAACGACCAACCAAATCACACGTACAACACCCAACAGGCAGAGCAAGTAAGTCTAACTGTACTCTGCCCATCCTACATGTGCCCCATGTGGGCAGCAACACCAGCTCTTCCCCGTATCTCTTTCTTACCCAGCACTCCTCTCCTCCTACCCTGGCCGTGCACCACACACCCTGTACAAAAGGCCTCTCGCTTTCTTCTGAACCCAGAGGGAAGCACAACAATACCTGATAATCCATCTCCAGTTCTATCCTTGAGACGCGAAGAGAAGGCAGCAGGTTTGTTCTTCGTTTCTCTTACGTTCTTGCTTGCGGAACCACACCATTTCACCAACACAATGTCGCCGCCCACATTCCACTTCTGCTTACTTGCCTTGTCTTGTTCATATCTTTGATCTCCGATTCTTTTGTTTCTGATATGACTGCAGTGTAAGTTGATCAGACTGATACACCCGTACATGTCGGAGGAGCCAATAAACACAATGGAGGGGAGGGCAAGACGGCGTGCCAGCCCAGCCGGGATACGTACCAGACCTGCCAAGGCGGAGCCGGAGCCGTCATCAACCAAGAGGCACGAGAGAGGGGTGACGAGGGTGGCGGTGGTGTACTACCTGTGCCGCAACCATCACCTGGAGCATCCACACTTAATGGAGGTGCCCCTCGCCTCCCCACAAGGCCTCTACCTGCGAGGTTAGTCCCCGCTGGCGCTCGATCAGTATTGCTAGCTGCCATTCTAGAGTGCCTTACCGTAATTGCAATGTGTTCAGATGTGATTAGCCGACTGGATGCCCTGAGAGGGAAGGGCATGGCAGCAAAGTATTCCTGGTCCTGCAAAAGGTATGCACAGCATACGCATACTTTACCCAACATTGTATTGATAACAGAACGATGGCATGCAGGAGATACAAGAATGGATTTGTGTGGCACGATCTGTCCGAGGGGGATCTGCTGCTGCCCGCGCAAGGCACCGAGTATGTCCTCAAGGGCTCCGAGCTCCCCCAGTCGACACCAGGTATTAAATCCATGAATAAGGAACAGCTGTATTTTGTTTCTTGACCCGCCGCTTATAAGTAGATTCCCTTTTTTCAGATCATCAGCAGGATAGTATTACATACAATGCAAAGTTTCAGCTTCCCAAGCCAGCTCGACAACAACAGTCGCCTCGTTCTCCTGGATCAAATCAAGGATGGCCTTCAATGTCTCCATCTCGTGCTCCTACCACTGATTCTGCTGCTCCAGTCTTTAAAGAAGCGGCAGTACCACCATCGCCTCCTCATGTTGCTGTTGTTTCAGCCATGAAAAAGGCACTGCCACCACCGGTTCTCCAACCAGCATTGCTGTCATCACCATCTGTTTCCACCATCGGGTACGATGAGCAATGCAGAATGCCACATTCAGGCTCCTCAAGCGACTCGTCCCCCAAGACAAGCATGCCGTCCTCAGGCACAAGCTCGCCTGGCCTCAACAATCACCTGCCAGCGCACGACGAGGCCACACAAACAGATGATAAAGCGAGAGGGGACAGCACGAAGCTTCAACAGGGACAAGACATGGCAGGATTAACCCCGGAAAAAATCGTCGACGAGTCCCACTCCAAGCGTCGACCTGCAGGAGAGTGCCCTTCTGGGAGAAGAAGCAGCACACTGCAGTCGCTGATAAGGGCTGAAGCAGCTGGCAGGAGGAGAGGTCTACTGGAGGAGGATGAAAGAACTGCCACAATCTCTGCCAGCGGCAGGCTGAAGCCAGCCAATCTGCTCATGCGTCTCATGGCCTGTGCGCCGCACAACCCTGGCTTTGGCCTCGCTGGAACCTCCTATAAACCGCCGTTCACGCGGCTCGAGTCCCTGTCATCGTCTCCAGAGCTGTCCCCTCTCGGCGCGCTGGAGCCTGGGACTACTAGTACGTCCACCGTCAGATCTTCGGAAACAGAGAGTTCAACGGGTAGTCTGCTTGACAGTGCTGCGGGCAAGCTTAAACCCTCTTCTTCGTCTCGCGGTCACCAGGATGGGTATGTGCACCCATCACCCTGGACATCGTCTGTCCTGACATATTCACACTGATTTATACCTACACTCGATTGATTCACATTTTAGATCCTGAAGCATGCGGCATGTTGCAGAGTTCGCGAGGAAGCACACTTGTTGAAAGGGGACTCGGTTAACCTGTCCAGGAGCGTGAGCAACAGGACTTTGAAGGCCGTGTCTTTCCACCTTGAAAAGGAGAATGCGATCAAGATGGAAAAAAGGTACTGTATCACATCTGTAGTAGTATTACTCTTTTTTATATTTATTGTGTTGTCTGTATTTGAAAATATATGTAACACTGACCATGAACTACTACTACTACTGCAGGATTGCTTCCTGAGCTCTGGTTGCGATCCACTAGTCGATTGCTCCAAGAAACATAGTGCATTGTTTCGGTGCCAACGCAATGAAACTGGGCGCAGTTCCCTTTTTGTTTCGTTGTCAATTAGGTGTGCAGGAAATAAGTTAACCAGGAAGTACTTGGGGTTTTAGTAACTAGCACGAGTATGCTGTTGGTAGTTGTTACAAAGTGCACCCATATTTGTAACCAGAAAATAATAGTTATGATCTTTGCTTTGAGAAGAAGTTACTCCTCATAAGTGGAGTTTGAGAAGGCTGTATAGTGCAATTCAGATCTGACACCCAGCTATCACTACATCAGAGTACTATAGATCTACCAGTAGTCTTTCACCAAATCAATGAGGCCGTAGAGTGTACCTGAATCCTCTCCCAGGCTGCACGACTGTGCCCACACATTTATACTCACGCAATACAGGACTGGCTCCCTTACAAGAGTATTACACCTGTTCCAAAATAAAATGTAAGAAGTTTTGGTAGGCTATTTTAGCCCCTCCGGTATATATTAATGGTCTTAACTTTGTCTAGATACAAATGCACCTATCTAAATATTCAACTAGATACAGACAAATCTAGGTAAAATTGAGCCCATTAATATGGAATGGAGGGAGTACTAAAACATCAGGAATGAAGTTAATATATACAACTGCTTGACCGCTGGCACAAACACGTCATAAAGCTTAAACCCAGAACTGCTCCAGGATAAACTGATACGTATCATACGTTTGTTCACAAAAAAATGTAGTTTCAAGCGCATGGGAGCAGAGCAACAAGCTATACAGCCCAGTGCAAGGTACCGGTGGAACTCTAGGAAAAAAAACTAACAATTTTGATGCTTACCATACACTTCTTAATCTGTCTTTCCTGGTATCTTCAGGGGTTAAAAGCCCACAGCAGGAGATGATACATGTGCACAACAACTTGCTTTAGGGTGTTTGCACAATAAACTATATTGAGCGAAACTGGTACTCAAAACAACAGCACAGCAGAGCCTGTCACACTTGCATTTGCAAGTTCTATACTCAGTTACAAACATATAAGCAAGCGCGTCTACAAAATCGCTTACATTTTATCTATAGCAAAAAAGAACAAAGCACCATAGCCGACTGACTCCTCAGGGGCCAGAACTCTCATAAGCATATAATTATAATGCGTACGCCGCACACAGGGATCGGAATGTAGATCCATAGACTCGGTTGATACTATTTACACGGTGAGTTTGTGTGGCACTGGGGATGGGTCTAGATGCTGGAGGTGCAGGGCAGCGACGAGCCCCTGCCAGGTTTCCCCAGGGCGAGCCGATGTCTTCAACTCCACAAGTTTTCTATGTTTCCTGTAGTAATCTTCCAGCTGCTTGGCCTGCACATTGAGGGTTCCATAATATTACTAGAAGTAATCACGCATTCACACCATCATTAAAGTTGTAATAGCACAAACCCCTATATATATATATATATATATATATATATATATATATATATATATATATATGTCTAAGAGTTGTCTTTGTGAGAGCGCAAGATAAATACTGGTTTTGTCAGATAAAGTTTCAAGTCGTATGATCCCTTAACTGCAAAGCAAATTTGAGATCTATCCTAACTAGCCATATGAATTCAGAAGGTTTGGCTAAGATGAATATACCTGTTCAGCGTAAGTGCGCATCTTCTCCATCCTTGAGTTCTCCAGACCTATAATAGGCACAGCAGACGGTTGTGCCTGAGCATGCCATGTAGAGCTTCCAAAGGACAGATTACGCTCCCTAGAAACCAGATTGCTGGCATCAAAAAACTGCCCACAGTGGGTACAGATGTCGCCCCCAGACCGTTTCTTCATGAAACAGTTATCAGCACATTTGAAGTTCAGAACCAAGTCGATATCCACGATCTCATCAAGAATCTCCTGCAATATGAGACTAGTCACGACGCTGAAAGTATCTAAGCACCAAGGCGATATCCACGCTCTCATCAAGAATCCATTGTCTAGGCTAACTGGTTAACCACATGGTAACAATAAGTGTTATTTTGTTCAAGCATACAAGGTAGGAGTAACTAGGAACATACAGCTTGCATACGAGAGCGTGGGATTCCATCGAGGATGAATCCAGTTTCACCCTTGTTGTATCCCTCCTCAAGACGCTTTGTCAGCAATCCGAATATGATATCCTCTGGCACAAGCTTCCCTTCATTCACCGAATTAGCAATCTGTTGATATGCAATGAAAAGGAAATTTAGCACAATCCAATAACTGCAAAGCAACAACCAATTGTCGTTACATTTTCAAATTACTAGTCCAATCTTTATATTCATCTTAGGAAACGGTTAGGAAACTCTACCAACTATTCTCCAGCTGTTCAAGAAAGGTAGAGCCAAAAGGCCAGACAAATGGAGGGCAAAGTTGGAAGCATGTATATGCAGGCGGCCGCCCTCCAGAAGACGCCAGAACTGAATGTTCCAAACTTTCTTATGAAACCCAAGCAAATGTGGATTACCCGAGTTGCCCCCAGAATGCTATGTAAACATAAGCAATTACGGGGTTGCCTACAGTCATCTACGAGGAAGGACGCTGAGAAAGACATGACCGCCACACTCCTCTCCCAGGATCATACGGTCTAGCATGAAAAAATGTGGAAGAAAATACTCGTGAAATGTAATCATGAAAAAAATGTGGAAGACAATACCCGTAATATATTGTTCGAAACGTGGCCTTTGATTAAGGACTAGGAAATTGTGACCACGAAAAGTCTTCTGATTTGTGTAAATGCTCCGTGGGGAAAATGAGGAGAAGTTAAAAGAACTTTCTAGTCCAAAGAAAGTTGTGGCCTCGGAGAACTTGGGGGCAAATATCACATAGTAGATCACGTGAGTACAAAGGCGACTGACGATAAATTTCTAAACGCGCAGGAAACTGACCACTTGGGCTAAGTGAAGAAAAGACTAGCCTTTCTCATCAATTAGGCGAATGGAAATGTTTTTTAAATAAACGAAACGCCTTGGGGATCTCCAAAATTATTCAAATCGAAAGAAACCTCCAGAATTAATGGCCCCAATCAGACTCAGGTGATCCAGGCGAGAAGGATCCCTGGAGAATTGGTAAAGGGGGAACGAAGGGCAGCTCAAGCCCAAATCATAACAAATGCAGTAAAGACAATGGAAAATTCTACACGAATCGGAGCGAAGACGAGGGCGGACCTTCTTGTAGAGCGAGGATGTGGGGCTGAGCTCCTGCCTGACGAGCGTGCCCATGGAGATGTAGGGCACCGCGAGCACCTCGGCGAGGCGCGCGGCGTGGGCGTGCTTCTGCGGGCCGGGGCGGCCCATCACCACCCACTGCACGCCCGTGGGTCCGCCGCCGGCCGGGCAAGACTCCGCGGCTGGCGCCGAGGCGCGGGCCCGTTGCCGCCGCGCTTCCTCCTCCTCCTCCCACTCGGTCCAGCAGTCGTCCTCTGCCAGGGCGGCCGCCGAGGCCGCGAGCCTCCGGTGGTGCGGCGCGGCCGGGGCCAGCGCGCGGGAGAGGGATCGAGCGGCGCCGGCGAGCCGCAGGAGGCCGGCCATTGCAGATGTGGAGGCGGCGGCGGCTAGGGTTTGCACGGCGTGGGGGTTTTGGGGGCGGGATGGGTCGGTGGTGGGTGCGCGTGGGGAGATCGTGGGGATGGCGATTCGGCAGCACCTTTGAGATGGATGGAAATTGCAGGGAGCTGCTTCGTTTCTTTATGTGCGGGTGGCCTATGGAGCTGCGAAAAGGACAAGCGAGACTTCTCCTTTTTTTTAGGAGAGGCGAGATTTCTCTTCGATTTGCGTGGCCATCGAATGGTGGCTGCTTTCAAAATCACGTGGAATTCAAATGTGGAAGCAGGCCTACAAAACATTCTGGGTATATTTAGTTTTTGCTTGGTACATTTTGTTATACTCGCTCCGTCTAAGAATAACTGACATAGGTTTATCTAAATTTAAATATATCTATATACTTCTTCCGACTCATATTAATTGACGTGGATTTGCAAAATTTGGATGAACCTATATGCTAAATAGTCTAGATTCGTTCAAATTTAGACAAATCCGAGTCAATCAATATGAGTCGAAGGGAGTACTAAAATACGTTTAGATATGTTTAAATCTGGCCAAACTCAATCAGTTATTTCTAGACGAAGGAAGTAGTATTTTAATCTCTTTTAGTATAGTAGTTTTTTTTTTCTTTGATGGTTGTCACAGTCGTGTGATGCGAGTGTGTTTTAACCCAATTGGGTTTATTTTGGCTTTCTTATCAAAAGTCAAGACTTCATGCATATTGACTCAAAACAAACACGCTCAGGTGTTTCGGTTTTCATGTCCTCCGGAAATCTATCTCTAATTTATTTCAAATTTCTTGTTTGAGACATGGAAATTATACTATTTTCTAGGGGCAGAGTCACACCCCTCGCAACAGGGGCCATGGCTCGGGACGTGAGGAGGAATCTTGATCTCTGGTTGTAGCAATTTGCAAGAGTAGTTTGGTACTACTTCCTCCATTTCATAAAGGATGTCTAGATACATTTGATTCACAAAAGATAAAACATCTTATATTTTAAAACAAAGGTAATATATGACACTATTTTTCACTATTTTGTATTGTTTGGCCCTGGTCTTGCCACAACTTTCCCTATCTAAATTACAATTCACTAATAGCGACACTAAGGATACCCCTAGCGGAAACTACAACGATACGGACCACGGAGAAATGAAATGCACGTGGCCGACAAGGTCCTCCCGATATGGGCCGCACATTGTATGCCACGGACAAAGGTTAGCCTACATTGCCAATAGATTAGCAACCATTGATTTTGTAGGCTCGTTTTCAAATGTGACTGTTAAAATGATTTCTTTCAGCAGGCCTTCCTGATGTGTTTGGCCCTCTATTTAATGTCATGTAACCCTCAGAGAAAATCCTACCTCTAATTCTCTCCCACATCTCGAAGCGGCAATGCGACCTCCACCCTTCCCATAGGCGCGCGAGAAAGTGCATCCTTGTAACACCCTCGGAATCGGCCATATCCAAGTTTCAGCGATTCCCGCCAAACCCGCATAGAAACGATTCAAAGGTGCCCACCAGACACTTTCGTGCGGGTGGAAAATGAAGTAATACCATTACACAATAGTCCACGATGGAACCCACAGAACAGATATATACAACAACGACTCAAAGAGTCAAGAATACAGATATACAATACAAATATCCAAATCACCTTTAAAACGATACAGTGTCCGAGTACGGACAAGATGCAAATTGAGCTAAGAGCCCTGAAGAATAACCAATGGCGTCCATAACCCTGCCCAGGCCAAGCCGGAAGGGTAACCCTGCTAACGACGTCGATCTCAAAACCTGCTAAAAACAAAAGGGGTGCCGGCAAAGGGCAAAGGAAAAAGAGAGCGGTCAGTACTGAGGCCAGTACACAGCGAGACTAGCATTCGGCGGTCCTCGCCTACATAGGTATGGTGGACTGAGCGGCAGCGCAGCATGCACTAAACAACCTATAGAGACTCGAGATAACTGTCGGCTATCAGAGAGGGATAAGAAAGACCTATTCGGAACCAACCTGATTCTACCACCAAACATACCCATCCTATTATTTCCCCCTCGAGACCAAACGAGGAAGTCAACCGAGGAACTCACACAGTTGACGGTTTTATTTATTCAGTTATCGTTGCAGCAATTACTAGTCAGGTATAGATAGTCGTCCTGATATAATAAGCAGTGGGCACTTTTAATTAACCATTCCATTGTAGTTGCAACACTTACTAGTCAGATACAATTAGCATGAGGTATCCCAAACCCAGCAGTTGTTGGTACTTTTATTTATCCATTCCGTTGTAGTGAAGCTGATTACTAGTCATATCAGATACAAGTCAAATTATAACAGTAAACTTTAGTTATAGTTGTCTATGATCGAGAACTGTGCTCCAAGTCGTCCATAACCGCGGACACGGCTTCTCGAAAAGATTTAACCCTGCAGGGGTGCACCAAAGTTTCCACACGCACCTAAACCCTTGTTGTCAGATCAGGTAGGTACAAGATCACAAAACATACACCCAACGGTATGTCGACGGGGTTTCGGACACGACGTTTCCCAGACCCAAAGCAAGCACATGGGGGCCACCCCACTAAGCTACCCGCAACAAAGTCGGCCGGCTCCGAGACGGACCCAGAGGTTTGTGCCAATGGCTGTAAACGACTGGGAACCCGAAAATGTGACTGGGCTTGTCGATACCGCGAAAACATTCCACATTTGTTCCTAAACAGTACAGGCGCTCCACGCACAATCGTAAATAAAGCAGTAAGGCATGGCATAAGTACAGGATAGTAATAAAGCCCCAAACTACTTTGTGGCCCCCGGTACAGTACTTTGAAATCAGGTACTAATCGATGGGGGTGCCCACACACCCCACCTATGGTTAGCGCGCTCGATCTCGGAACAGGTGTCAAGAACTCGGGGTCCTACGGGACACCAGTGAGCGGTTAAAAACCAAATATTGTCTTTTACCCACCGGTGCCTCTGCATTTACCTACTTTCAATTTTAGTTATTAAACAGTAATTAAATCCATGATCATCTCCAACATAAAGCATATGGCAGGCTTCCAACAACGGTGGTACTTGACGACACGCAACTGCACTTAAGCAAGCGACTACGACAAGCAAGTCCAACTATCTACCAAACAACAGGTAATAGGATGTGTCCAAGGCAATATAAGGGCTATAGGGAAGTATAACGGGGTACGGAATCTATAGCATCGCAACACAGATAGCAATAGATCAACAGGAGGAAGTAAAGACTAGAAATGTAAAATAGGTAGAAAGGGGGAGAATGCTCGCCTGAAAACACTGTCGAAGGTTCATCCAAAGATCGGGTCGACTCTCGCATCAACTCATCGGCCTAATCCGTGAAGAAGCAAAGCACTATTTAATACTACGGTAAAAGATCGGGCATGATGCATGTATGATGTATGACATGGCAAATGTGCGATGCAACTAGGCCACATTAAGCGGAACCGGGGTCCCGACAATTATTTAGATGGTTCAAGTTATTTAGATAGCCCGCAATTTAGTGTTGTATTTACATGCCAAAATTAGCACCGGTTCGCTACACAAATTTAAATGGGGCCAATATAAGACTAGATTTGCCCGCATATGTCTCCATATTAGTTTATAAGGTGAATCGGCATAAGGCCCCAAACCACATGATGAGATGCAAGCATGAACAATTGTATGCAACAAGTATAATATGTCAATTTATAAAATAGGGGCTCGGGAGGGGTCACACATAGGGCATCGACGATCTTGGTTCAGGGTTCGGGCTCGATCTTCAGACTCCGGGGTCGGGGCTTCGGATGCGTGAAGGAGATCTTGCCATAAAAATCCTCTTCTATGTCGAACTTGGATCAGCATCGAGATCTTCACGAGATATCATGTTCGATATTCGGGTTGTCGACATCTTGTTGGTATGGTCCTTGGTAGGTTCACCACCAATGGCGGAGATGGGGTTTTGAGGGGCGATATCAAACAAAATCGAGGCCCCTCGGTTGGTGATGACCTTGGGTAGTGTAGCAAAGGAACTCGGGTGTAGTTGAACAGAGTGAAGCAGATGGCCATCGGCCTGCTAGATCGCATAAGGCACACATACACAGGAACTCCAGGAAAAACAACATGTAGCAGTAGGGACTGATCCCTTCCAACAGATGGTCGCAGGAGAAGACGCTCGCTGGGAGGACGAGGGCGGCAACGACCGAAGGAAGGCGGAGGCCGGCAACACAAGCGAGGTTGCAGGGGCGGCAACCGGCACCGTACGGGACAGAGGCATTCCCACAACGTTGTGGTGGTACGAGGTGGAACCGGGGTCGCTGGACGAAGGCAGCGTGGAGGGCGCACGCCTGGGCAGCGGCGTCTGCGCGGTCGCTGGAGGAGGTCCGGTCGAGGAAGAGGTAGGACTGGGAGCCGACTATTGTAGAGGGGAGGCGCTGGCGCAGGGGTCCAGCGGGACGGCCTCGACGGCGCTGGGCTCAGCCAGCTTGCGGGGGAAGGAGGCGACGGCCGGACACAGGGCAGCGGTGACGAGGAGGTCCCATCGGCGCCACAAGGAGCTTGCGGAGGAGGGAGGAGACACGTCGGAGGTGACAACGGGGCTTGGTGGATCTTGGGGAGGCCGAGGACGGGCAGGGGCCCGTGGCCGGCGGAGAGCGCCCAAAGAGACGAGGGGCCGACAGCGGCGGCCGGACAGGGAGGGACGGTGCTGGCGCCGGAGAAAGACAGGGGCGCCGGAGTCCCTGCGGGTGGCTCCATGGGGACGCGGGCGCATGACAGGGAGGGGGGTCTCGCGGCCAAAGGAGATGAGGCCGTCGACAGCGGCTCGGGGTGGTGAGCAACGGCGGCGGCGCTCGGTGGATGTTAGGGAGGAGGAGGGCGACGATGGTGTGTGGGGATCGAGCATGGAGGAAGGACGCTGGCGGCGGTAGAGAAAGAGGAAGGAGGCATTGCGGGTGGAACGCGAGGAAGGGAGGAGGTGCAGAGCGGTAGGTGGGGCCAGGGTGTCGGGAGGGGGTGACATGCGGTTGGTGGGATCTGGGGATCGAGTGTGTGGGTGTGTCCGCTGTGTAGGGGTGGCGGCAGCACAGGGGAAATGGTGGGATTGGGTAGGACTAGGTGGGGTTGGTCTGGAAATTTTAGGGTTAGGTTTGGTATAGGGGTGGTAGGCCGACTGCTGGCTGGGCCTTTCGGCCTGGCCGGT
This sequence comes from Avena atlantica, assembly GCA_910589765.1. Taxonomy (NCBI): domain Eukaryota; kingdom Viridiplantae; phylum Streptophyta; class Magnoliopsida; order Poales; family Poaceae; genus Avena; species Avena atlantica. Next base: position 443,195,009 of record OU342739.1, read on the forward strand.
GGCTGCCTTCCCCGATAAAACTAGTTTAATATTATTTTCTTTCTTTCAAAATAAAACATTTGCAAAAAGGTTTTAGAAATAAAAGATTCAGACGGATCTAGGGTTTTGATTTGAACAAAGAGGGGAATCTCCAGAAAACAAAATAGGCTTTTAGAAAATAGTTTTAGGAAAACAGATGCATGCTGATGTCATGATGATGTACATAATAAAAACAACAACGATTTTCTAGTAGAGGTTTTACCCGGGGTGCTACAATCCTCCTTGTCAAGGAACAACGCGGCTCGTTGTCATCATGTCATGTTCTCCAAACCTAGTCATGCCAGGTAGGAGGTGCCCTAGCAATTGACATCGAAGAAGAAGAAGCCTCCGTCTATGGCAGCATCCGGCCAGCGTCAGGCGCATCCGACCCGGATTGTCGGTTTTCGGCCCAGATCAGGCGCATCTTACCGATATTGATCGTGCATCTTGATTTCGTTGTCTTCCTCACGCTCTGTCCGTCTTTTTCTCGACACCGTTAGGTTGCTTTTTCTGGGAGAGGACTCAACGGTGTCAAAAATATGGACAAAGCAAAGGAACAGAATCACCCTGCTCACCCATGTGGAAGAGGTCGGCGCAAACATGAAGGTATGATTTTTGGGGGACCAATCATCGTGCTGATGAATTAGGGTTTCTTCATAATTAGGGTTATTGGTTTTAAGTGGCCTAGGTTATTGTCATTGTTGTGTTTACTTGTTTTAATCTGTGTTTATATTTAGGTTTTTATGATTATTTTTGTTTAGATTTCTTGTGATATTTAGGGATATTCATAATTTCTTTGTTCGCATAATTCAGGTTATGCTATAGTGAATGTGTTATTTACGTTAGTGTTAATGTTGTGTTTAAATGTGGTTATCTTTTGTTTCTACAATTTTCAAGATGATTAAGTGGCTTATTGGTTCTAATATAGGACTCTAGGAGTCCACTTCTGTTACACTGCATAAAAAATGACTGTCCCCATCCAAAATTGATATCTAGAGAAGTTAGATTAATTATGGATGCCTTTGATGCAAGTAAAGGAGAAAATAACCATCATTATTCATAATGTATCCAACGGTGGTTGTGTACAAACTTAGCAACACGGTTACATGAACATAATGTTTTTTGATTTTTTTAGTTTCGATTATCTTATTAACACAATCATCATAAAAGTAACTAAATTATTTATATCCATATAAAGAGAGATACCAAGCCATTCTTATTCATGAAGCTACATAAAAATCCACTCGTCACTATTAGGATGCTTTGTAACTGAAAAAGTAATTGCCCCTATGTGAGGTTTTGGTGATTAATGACAATCCCTATGGACTAATGTTTTCACTGAGTTTTATATGAAGGAATATTCCATAGGTCATGCTTGTATTATATGTTTTGGATTCAAGTATGGATGCCATGAAGATAAAAATATACCTTGAGTATTGGCATCAAGATCATCGAGTTGAAAAGAAGAATATGATATGATCAAGATCTTGAGAGTGTGATCTCAATAGAAGAATTCAAGATATGGCTCTAAGACGGTGTCATGATAGCCTCATTAGTTGAGCTATGATTGACTAAGATTTAGAGCATGTAATCAAATTAAGAGTTCTTTATGTACCTCAAGATATTGAGATGGAGCATGAGAAGATACATGGTTGACCTATATAAAGAGTGAAGAGTGATTTCAAGTTGGTCAACACATGAAGCATAAAGAATGTACCACATGGATCTTGTGGTATGGTTGAGAAGGGCAAGTTCAAGATAAGCATCTCGAGAAGATCATTTGCTTGAAGCTCGCCGTCCATATTGGTGATAATTGACATGTGAAGACATGTATTAATGAAGCTATCCAATAGTGGTGTATGGGGGAGCAAATTAGAAGTCTTCACGAAGCAACAACGATCAAGTGATGCATTCTGGCTTGGATGGAGATTGAAGTGTTGTCATCAAGATCAAGCGGGATGTGCAAAGCAAAGGTATGGCCTTGCTAGGTTTTACTTTTACCGGTCTCAAGGTGGTTGTTGGGAGACCGGGTTATAGGATACATAGCCGCACTATTAAGAGGGGTTTTCGGTTGGGTAACTTGATCAAATCATCATAGGAAGCTCAATCCTTTGCATACTTTGCATCTTCCTATTTTTTTGATTCTTGGTGTTTCTCCATGTGAGGTTCTTGAGCTTGTTGCTAGCTCTTCAACAATCCCAAGTTCATCGAAAACAGAATTCGTATGCATATTCTATGGCGTTTTCGAGTTTGAAGGTTTTATCGGTTCTTCTTATAGGGAGGCTTCTTACCTTTCTTTATTTGGTTCTATCCTCCTATTTTGGACTATGATGTTTCTCTGCACCATCTTGTAGGGCTTGTTTACCTCGTCAAAACAAGCCCAAGATCATCGAAATCGGAGTCCGGACGCAAAAGTTATCGCCGTTTTCGTGTGCCCTATTTTGTTCCGGCGGGAATTCCGGCGAGGCCGAGCCTATGGCCGGAATTTCCGGTGACCGCCAGAAATTTCCGACAAACCGCCAAAAATCGGTTTAGTAAGCTGTTTAGGTTTTTGCCGAAACTTCCGGTTTTGACCGAAAATTCTGTCGGTTGATCCAGCGACGCCGGTTTCGTCGCCGGAACGTGTTCGCCCAGTGCATCTTGCTTCCAACGGTCATCCCCCTTAAAGGGGTATAAAAGGGGGGCTTCTTCCCCAAAGTTCTAAGGCTCTTGAGCATGTTTTTTACCTCCATTTTTGACCCCCTTGAGCTTTCTTCCTCTCCCTTCCCTCCTATGATTCTTGCATCTTTTTGAGGGCTTTGAAAGAGGAGATCTAGATCTACAATCCCCACCAATCAATTCCTCCTCTAAGTGAGGGGAACCCATTGGATCTAGATCTTGGAGTCATTTGTTGGTTTCCACCATTGTTCTTCCTCCCTAGCACTTGTTTCTTTGGTGGGATTTGAGAGTGGAGGATTTGAGCACCCTTGGTGTTCTTGCTTTGTATTCTTGCATAAGTTTTGAGCTCTCCATTGCGATTTGTTCGAGTGAGAGACCGTGAGATTGTTACTCTTGGAGGGTGACCTCCTAGTTGGCTTGGCGGTTGGTACCGCGGTGTCCTCTTCGTGGAAGATTGTGAAGAGACTCGGGCTTCTCCTTCGTGGAGCTTGTGAAGTGGTTGTGGAGCTTGCCATCTCTAGAGTGGAGGAAAAGCTAGCCATAAGGAAAGGGCCTATTCCTTCGTGGGATAGACTCGGAGAAGAAGGTGAGCCTTCGTGGCGTTGGGAAATCCTTCGTGGAATTTCACACCTCTCCAACGTGACGTACCTTACTTGTAAGGGAACACAGGAATACATCTTCGTCTCCGCGTGCCTAGGTTATCTCTATATCCGAGCTTACTTTCCTTGTGATAGCCATCGAGCTTGAAGTACTTATCACTTGTGGTATATTTATCTTGTGCTATCTTGCTTAGCTTAACTTGTTGTTGGTGCACTTAGTTGATCCTAGTGTATTTAGGTTTTGTTCTTGTAAAATAAACGTTAGTTTAATTCCATATTCTATCAAGCCAAAACATTTTGAAATTGCCTATTCACCCCCCTCTAGGTGACATCTCCATCATTTCAATTGGTATCAGAGCAAGGTCTCTCCTTGTTTAGGCTTCACCGCCTAGAGTGTAAAGATGTCAGCTAGTAGTATAGTGCACAATGACACAATTATCTTTGATGGCACAAATTATGCTTTGTGGAGAAATTGCTTGCTTTGTAATCTTAGGACCTTGTGTCCAAATATTGAGCGATTTCTAGATGTAGGTTTTTCTCCTCCGATGGATCCTCAAAATCTATCTCTAGAGGATGAGAAAAATTTACATCTCGAAGCTCAAGTATCTAATGAGATTATTTTCTCTTTGAGCCCCACAGTTAATTTGTTCTTGACGATTGTAAAGCGCAAGTCGTCCCATGAGAAGTGGACCAAGCTTAAAGAAATATTTGGTGGTTCCATTTCTAATATTGTCGGTGGTTTCTCCGAGGAGATCTCTTTTCCTTCACATCATGAAGAGATCCAAGTTGCTTCCACCTCCGGCCGCAATGAGTTCTTGTCTTCACCCACTTCACCAACGTGTGGCAAGACACAAGGCAAAGATATGGTGAGTGGTGTTGGGAATTGCAATGTTGATATTGTGCTCGCTAATGATGATCCTTCATCTCTATCCCATTGCAATGTTTCTTCTTTGGACTTAAGCACTTCTTGCAATAATAATGCTATATCCCCTTGTGTTGCTAGTCCTTGTATATCATCTAGAAATTATTTGAGTAATAGTGTAGATGATATGCTTGATTTGCCTTGTTCCCATGAACAAAATGCTTCTATTTCCTCTAGTTGTTTATCTAACAATGTAGAGGAAATCAAACATTCTATGGAGCAAGACATGATCATGAATGAAGATTCAAGAATATCCTCATCTTCATCCTCCCATGCTCACATGTGCCTTATGGTAAGAGGATCAAAGGTATCTCCTACTTTGGATCCCAATATATCTTCTAAAGATAATAGCAATGATAATGATGATAGTGATGATGACATTGATGATGATACTAGTGCTCTCTTGCTTGAGTTGACTTTTTTGTGTACCTCTCTTCGTGGTAATAATAAGGCCGTTACTTGTCTTAAACACGTTATGGACACCATAACTAAACAAACGGGAACCATAGAGGAGTTGGATTTCCAACTTGATGATGGGAGTCGGAGATTCAATCTCCTTAAGCAAGAGTTTGACAAGGAGAAGCACACTAATTGTCTCCTCACACAAAAAATTGAATCTTATGAGCTTGAAAAGGAAATTTCATTAATAATGCTTGTGCTACTAACTCTACTTCTTGTGAAGCATCTACCCTAAAGGAGAACGTTGAGCTAAGGGCTCAACTTGAGTTGCTAAATAGCAAGTATATGAAATTGGAAGAAAGACATAAAAAGCTCTTGGGCTCTCATAATGATATTCTAATATCCCATGATGGGCTAATGTTAGCTCGTGAGGCAAGTATTACCAAGGTAACATCTTATGAGCTCTTTTAGACATTAACACAACTTCTACTCGAAATGCTATTTTGCCGTGTGCTAGTCCTAGTAATCCATCTATCCATACTATTGATAAACCTTGTGTTGGATTACTTGCTTTGCCTTGTTGCTCTAACAATGAAGCTTCTAATTCCTCTAGTACTTGTATTTATACTAACCATGTAGAGGAAATCAAATAGCTCAAGGCACAAGTCACTTCCTTGAGGAATGACTTGGAAAAGAGTCATGAAGGGAAATCCACACTCGATAGTATTTTGAGTGTGCAAAAATCCCCTAATGATAAAAGTGGACTTGGATTCAACTCCAATAGCACGAACAAGTCCAATACAAACAAGAAGAAGGGCCAAAACCAAGTCAAGAATTCAGCCAAGATTATTTGCTTCAAGTGCAAGGTTGAAGGACATCATGTAAGATCTTGTACATTGAAGAAAAAGCACTTGAGTGAGAAGCAACAAGGGAAGCGGCCACAAGTTCATGTTCAAGCCCAAGTTGAAGTTTGGACACTTCCGAAGAAGAATCAAGATAATGCTCCCCAAGCCAAGAAATCAATGAAGAAGAGAAAGGGGAGCACTTGTTGCTACATATGTCGTGTGAAGGGGCACTTTGCCTCTTCATGTTCAAACGGTACCTTATCTAACCCTATCATTGTTGATGATGATTATTCTCTTAGGAAGGATAAGGATGGCAATATGTTTGCCAAGTTTTTTGGAACTCAAAGTGGTGTCAAGAAAATAACCATTTGGGTTGCCAAGTCTATTGTGACTAACCTCTTAGGACCCAACTTGGCTGGGGACCAACAAGCTCAAAGTTGATCAATAGGTGTTTATGGAGGGCATTGGATACTTGGCTAACTCATGAAGAATTAAGGGATCTTCATATATTATATTTGATCAAGCCAAGTCATTAGGATTATCTTATCCCTATCTTATATCCAATGCGCCTCTTCACGGTAACTTGTACTAAACTCATTTACATTGGAAGTTACTTTCCCCTTTACATGTTTTGGTTTTGTACCATGTGTTTGTATTTGGTGTTCCTCATGCTTGCTTATTTTGTGTATTCAAGTATGTCTAGGTGTTTGGCACATCATTTACCCGCGTGTCTCGTTTTGAGCCTCTAATGCATCTTGATGATATCTTATTTGGCTCTTTTTGAGTGGTTAATGGAACATCCCATTTTGGGGGAGTGATATGCCTCGCACATCTCTCAAACCTTAAAATGTGTGTGCGTGAGTACTACCACTTAGTATTGATATTGCAAGCTTATCTAGTCACTATGTGGTGTGTCATACTCATGAGAAATTCAAATTCTAAATGTCCATTAATTCTCTCTAGTTGAGGTTGCTTTTCCTCTTATTAAGAAAAAATGAATATCACATTATGGGGGAGTAATATGCTTCTTTTGCATATCACAATCCTAGGAATTGTGAACACATGAGTGCCACTTAGAGTTGATATTGTTGATTATCTTGTTTCTAGGTGGCATGTTGGCTCAAACAAGGTCCTATTTTTGTTAGAAGATTTTTTTGCTCGTTTTTTTTGTCTTTGTTTGAGCAAGAAATTCTTAATGCGGTCTTCCTCAAATACATATCTCTATATCTTTTGGGGAGACCATTTGCTTCAAGTTATTCAAATCATTGCTTTGCATGATTGTGTGACTAGATTGAAGCTATCAAGAATCTCTATCTTTGCATAGTGCTTAATCTTTTTATCCCTATCCTATGCTTTTTATTGTGAAGATTTATCTTTAATATCCGTGCAATATACCATCGGAAATCAATTCCAATACATTCATTGTCCTCGACAATTGATATACTTATGTGTGGTAGCATTTGTGGATCATCTTCACCTTGGATTTCACCTCTTATTGCCTTATTTTCTTTTCAAAAAAATTGTTGTGGCTCCCATTGTCCTCCTTGGTTTTTTAACATCTCTTGGATGATGTTTTTGATTATTATAAAATGTGTTTTTGTGGAAGACAAACATTTTCTTCTCTAAACCTTGTGCCATTGTGAAAAGTGTTAAGGGTTTGGTTTATTTGTTCAAACCTTGCTCTTTTGGGAGTTTTCTATCTCATTCTTTCTTCTCTATTTTATTTGCTTGAATGAGATAAATCCTTGAGTATTTTTGTTTTTATTTCATATTTTTGCTCAATAGTTTTTGCTTTTCATTGGTTGAACTTTGTTGAACAAATCTTGTATTGATTTGATTCTTTGATATAGTTTGGGCAACAAATGTGTTTTGTCACACCTTGTATGCCTTCTTGAATATTTTGGTGTTTTTCCAAATTATATCTTCTTTGGATATTGAAAGTTTCCATGTGCTTGCTTTATTTGATCCAATATATAGGGTATACTCCATCAAATCCTTAAACGGCTAAGATGTGCATGAAATTCAAATTTCATCTCTAAATATGTACATATTTTTATGGAGTGTGTCCTATGTGTTGTGGTTAGCCTAACCACTTTGGACCCAATAAGTTTGGGGACCAAGATGTACTTGAATATTGTTTTAGGTACATTGGATATGCAATGTATGCTTGTCTCGTCTATAAGAAAAGTGTTGTCACCACATGATAATTGGAGCCAAGCTAGGATGATCGAAAAATTCTTATCTACTACATCATACCATTGCTATATTGGTAACAATTATCTTATTCATGCATACTATTCTTTCATCCAATCTCTTGTAGGTTGCATCTTGGCATGAATTTATCCGTTTGTAAATGTTGCGGTTCTTGCAAGGATCTTTGAAAGAATTCTTTATCCTTATTGCTTATGTGCGTAATTTGAGATGATGCATATAATGGGGAGTATATAAAATCATGTTCACGATTCACCAATTCCAAATATGCCTTCTAGCAATTTATTGCATATCAATTCCTCAGGGTACTCTCATGTGCAATATTGTTGAAATTGCTTTGAATCCTTCCTTTTGATACTTGTTGCCTTTCTCAAAGTATCCCAACTAGCATTTGTTCCCTTAGTGTTAGTTGTGATGTTTTTGAGGTTTTTTTCAGTGAAGTTCATTGATATACCATAAGAGAAAATAGAGCCATGGGCTATATATGCACTTAAGCAAAAAAAAATCATGTTTGGTATATCCTATGACTTCCTCTTGGATATCATGTTTTCTTATTTTATTAACCTCCTATGTATGGTGGTTTATTTGTGGATTATTCTCATGTTTTGTCCACATATAAACTTATATACACGAGAGTGTTAATCTCTCGCCTTGATATCATCGCTCTTTGCCGACCATATCTCTTATCCTCTTGGTTTTTAATGGTATTGGTAAGGTCTTGATTTATGAGTGCTTGGTTTACTTTTATTGCATCTTCACACACTCATATCTCATATTTGGTTTCTTTTGGACTTAATCTTGTCTTGACAAGTGTATTTATTTATATCTACTCCTTGTATCTTGGTTGTGTTCTAAATAATATAGAGGGAGTGAGGATTCCATGTTTGTGCATATTGTATTCAAATACAATAATTAAAATTTATGGACGAACCTTGGGGAGCTTCCTTATTTCATTTAGAGCACTATTTGTCCATTTGATTTTTTGGATCATTGGATTGCTTGCTTCACCCGTTGAAGTTTCTTCACCGTTTTATCCTTGTAGCAATCTTTGATCCTCAATATATATTGATTTCCTCCAAATATTCGTCATTGGATACGTGCATTTGATTTCACTCAAATTATGATAAATGCGCACCTTGGGAAGGAACTCATACTATATTGGACTTCTAACTTTGTCATCCATTTTGGCACTTGTTGTCAATGGGGGAGAAGTTTAGAGGGTTTAAGGGGAATGGTTTTATACTTAAGATTGGTTTGTTCTTAAGTGTTTGCCTTTCATGCATTTCATCTTTATTATGTTTTGCATGGTTGTATATATAGTGTAAACTCTCCCAAAGATTATTCTTGACAATGTATGCAATGAAATTCAAGTTCATCACACATGCATATATTGTGGGGGAGTTTGCTCTATATATGTTGGTTCTACTCACATCTCTTGCATTAGTTGTAGTTTGTGTAAGTAGAATAGGTTTTGATATGTGCTAGTAGCTTTGTGTTACTTGAACATATCAAATGCAACCTCTTATACACAACTTATTCTCGGATAAGCTACGTACTTGTTTCTAATATTCATTATATAAACCCTCTTGGTGTGATTGTCATCAATTACCAAAATGGGGGAGATTGAAAAAGTAATTGCCCCTATGTGTGGTTTTGGTGATTAATGACAATCCCTATGGACTAATGTTTTCACTGAGTTTTATATGAAGGAATATTCCATAGGTCATGCTTGTATTATATGTTTTGGATTCAAGTATGGATGCCATGAAGATAAAGATATACCTTGAGTATTGGCATCAAGATCATCGAGTTGAAGAGAAGAATATGATATGACCAAGATCGTGAGAGTGTGATCTCAATAGAAGAATTCAAGATATGGCTCTAAGACGGTGTCATGATAGCCTCATTAGTTGAGCTATGATTGACTAAGATTTAGAGCATGTAATAAAATTAAGAGTTCTTTATGTACCTCAAGATATTGAGATGGAGCATGAGAATATACATGGTTGACCTATACAAAGAGTGAAGAGTGATTTCAAGTTGGTCAACACATGAAGTATAACGAATGTACCACATGGATCTTATGGTATGGTTGAGAAGGGCAAGTTCAAGATAAGCATCTCGAGAAGATCATTTGCTTGAAGCTCGTCGTCCATATTGGTGATAATTGACATGTGAATACATGTATTAATGAAGCTATCCAATAGTGGTGTATGGGGGAGCAAATTAGAAGTCTTCACGAAGAAACAACGATCAAGTGATGCATTCCGACTTGGATGGAGATTGAAGTGTTGTCATCAATATCAAGCGGGATGCACAAGGCAAAGGTATGTCCTTGCTAGGTTTTCCTTTTACCGGTCTCAAGGTGGTTGTTGGGAGAACGGGTTATAGGATACATAGCCGCACTATTAAGAGGGGCTTTCGGTTGGGTATCTTGATCAAATCGTCATAGGAAGCTTAATCCTTTGCATACTTTGCATCTTCCTATTTTGTTGATTCTTGGTGTTTCTCCATGTGCGGTTCTTTATCTTGTTGCTAGATCTTCAACAAGCCCAAGTTCATCGAAAATGGAATTCGTATGCATCTTCTATGGCGTTTTCGAGTTTGAAGGTTTTATCGGTTCTTATTATAGGGAGGCTTCTTACCTTTCTTTATTTGGTTCTATCCTCCTATTTTGGACTATGATTTTTCTCTGCACCATCTTGTAGGGCTTGTTTTCCTCGTCAAAACAAGCCCAAGGTCATCGAAATCAGAGTCCGAACGCAAAAGTTATCGCCGTTTTCGTGTGCCCTGTTTTGTTCCGGCGGGAATTTCGGCGAGACCGAGCCTGTGGCCGGAATTTCCGGCGAACCACCAAAAATCGGTTCAGTAAGCTATTTCGGTTTTTGCCGGAACTTTCGGTTTTGACCGGAAATTCCGGCGGTTGATCAGGCGGCACCGGTTTCATCGCCGGAACGTGTTCGCCCAGCGCATCTTGCTTCCAACGGTCATCCCCCTTAAAGGGGTATAAAAGGGGGGCTTCTTCCCCAAAGTTCTAAGGCTCTTGAGCATGTTTTTGACCTCCAATTTTGACCCTCTTGAGCTTTCTTTCTCTCCCTTCCCTCCTATGATTCTTGCATCTTTTTGAGGGCTTTGGAAGAGGAGATCTAGATCTACAATTCCCACCAATCAATTCCTCCTCTAAGTGAGAGGAACCCATTGGATCTAGATCTTGGAGTCATTTGTTGGTTTCCACCGTTGTTCTTCCTCTCTAATTCCTCCCTAGCACTTGTTGCTTTGGTGGGATTTGAGAGTGGAGGATTTGAGCACCCTTGGTGTTCTTGCTTTGTATTCTTGCATAAGTGTTGAGCTCTCCATTGCGATTTGTTCGAGTGAGAGACCGTGAGCTTGTTACTCTTGGAGGGTGACCTCCTAGTTGGCTTGGCGGTTGGTACCGCGGTGTCCTCTTCGTGGAATATTGTGAAGAGACCCGGGCTTATCCTTCGTGGAGCTTGTGAAGTGGTTGTGGAGCTTGCCATCTCTAGAGTGGAGGAAAAGCTAGCCATAAGGAAAGGGCATATTCCTTCGTGGGATAGACTCGGAGAAGAAGGTGAGCCTTCATGGCGTTGGGAAATCCTTCGTGGAATCTCACACCTCTCCAACATGACGTACCTTACTTGTAAGGGAACATAAGAATACATCTTCGTCTCCGCATGCCTCGGTTATCTCTATATCCGACCTTACTTTCCTTGTGATAGCCATCGAGCTTGAAGTACTTATATCTTGCTTATCACTTGTGGTATATTTATCTTGTGCTATCTTGCTTATCTTAACTTGTTGTTGGTGCACTTAGTTGAGCCTAGTGTATTTAAGTTTTATGCTTGTAAAATAAATGTTAGTTTAATTCTGCATTCTATCAAGCCAAAACCGTAATAGTTTTGAAATTTCCTATTCACCCCCTCTAGGCGACATCTCCATCATTTCAGTAACATTGCTTAAAATATTTGAAGTCAGAGTGTTTTATGCAGTGTTACCGAATTACCACACATGTGGCGTATTAGATTATTTTCGGTTACACCCATAACAATGCCAAATTGATTGTTTGCTTACATGGCAACAAATATTGTTGTCAAGACATCGGTCGGCTACTCATGTTCGTCATCCAAAGCCACCTCAAAACTTGGGTAAGTATTTCCATATCCAGTTGCTCATATTGAATCATACATTTACTTACTATTATATGTTGGAGATATGCCCAAGAGGTAATATTAAAGTGGTTATTATTATATCTTTGTGTTTATGATAAATATTTACATCCCATGCTATAATTATATTAACCGGAAACATTAATACCTTTGTGTTTTGTAAACATAAAAGAGTCCCTAGTAAGCCTCTTGTTGAAACTAGCTTGTTGATTAATAGATGATCATGGACATTGGATGTTGTTAATAACAATATCATACCATTAGGATAATGGTGTGATGGACACACACCCATAGTAAGCATAGCAAAAGATCAAGTTATTAAGTTTGTTTTGCTACAAGCTTTTAGATACATAGTAACCTAATCCTTCGACCATGAGATCATGTTAATCACCGTCACCAGATGAGTAGTTTGATGACATCAAACACTAATTCTATAACTGGGTGGTTATAAGTGTGGCATTGGGTATTCTAAAAGTATGTGTGAAAGCACATGGATCAAGAGTGGGATTTGTCCATCCCTATGACAGATAGATATACCTTGGTCCCTCTCGGTGGAATGTCATCCAATTGTTTGCAAGCATGTGACTAGATCACAAGGGATGTCACATCATAGTATGAGTAAAGAGTACTTATCGGTAACGAGGCTAAACTAGGTATACAGATACCGACGATCAAATCTTGGATAAGTAAAGTATCGCACGACAAAGAGAATCGTTATCCTATGTTAAATGGTTCATTCAATCATGAAGTCATTGTTGAATATGTGGGATCCACTATGGATCTCCAGGTACCGCTATTGGTTATTGATCGGAGAGGTGTCTCGATCATGTCTGCATAGTTCGCGAACCGTAGGATGACACACTTAAAGTTTAATGTTGTTTAGGTAGATATGGAATATGAGTTGGAAACCGAATGTTGTCTAGAGTATCGGATTGGATCTAGGACATCACGAAGAGATCCGGAATGTTCCGGAGAATAAGATTCATATAAGAAAAGTCAATTTTCGGGGTTAGAAAATGTTTTCGGTATTTTGACCAGAAGCTTCTAGAATGTTCTAGATGGACCACCAGTGGGTCCACCACCTCGTGAGGGGACACTTGGGCTAATGCATGCCGCGAGGGAACACTAGGTCCAGCCGCACCAAAGCTCAAAAGGGTAAAATCCGGCTACCAAAGAATTGGGGTCAAACCCTAGTTTGAAAAGTCAAACCCATTTTGGAAAGGAAGGGAAGATTTTTGGGGGAAGTTTCCAACTCTCCCTCTTGGCCGAGTTGGGGAAGGTTTTAGCCAAGGGATGGGAACCTCTTGGCCGCACCACCCCCTCCATATAAGGAGGGGTGGGGGCGCACCCCCTCTAGTGCCTTGCCCCTTCGCCTCTAAACCCTGGCGCCACCTAACTCTAGGCGCCTCCCTTCTCCCTCCTCCATCGCCCTACTCCGTCTTAGGCAAACCCATGCAAGGATTCTCCTCCACCACCACCACGTCGTCGTGCTGCTGGGATTCCAAGGGGATCTACTACCTCTGTTGCCCGCTGGAACAGGGAGAGTAAGGTCATCATTGACTCCGTACGTGTGACCAAGTGCGGAAGTGCTGCCGGAACGCAATGCCGGAAGGATCGTCTACGCGATCTTGGGATCGGAAAGAGTACGACTACATCACCCACGAGAATATGATCTCGTTAACCACTTTGGATATGCGAGGGTTAGTTCTCTTCAATCTCGTTACATCGATCTCGTGGATTAGGTCTTGGCTTTGCCATAGATTGGATCTTGGTTTTATGTGTTCTTGCGATAGAATTTTTTTTCCGTGCAACGAACCCTATAGTGGTATCAAAGCCAACTCTATGCGTAGATCTGTTGCACGAGTAGAACATAATGGTTTTGTGGGCGTTGATGCTTTTGTTGTCGCTTGCTTTTCATGTACTTTGCATCTTGCGAGATGGTGGTGTTGGAGATATGCCCAAGAGGCAATAATAAAATGGTTATTATTATATATTTGTGTTTATGATGAATATTTGCATAACATGCTATAATTGTGTTAACCGTAAACATTAATACTCGTGTGTTTTGTAAACATAAAAGAGTCCCTAGTAAGCCTCTTGTCAAACTAGCTTGTTGATTAATAGATGATCATGGTTTCCTGATCATGGACATTACATGTTATTAATAACAAGATCATGTCATTAGGAGAATGATGTGATGGACACACTCCTATAGTTACCATAGCATAAGATCAAGTCATTTAGAGTTTGTTTGCTACAAGCTTTCAAATACATAGTAACCTAATCCTTCGACCATGAGATCATGTTAATCACTGTCATCGGATGAGTACTTTGATGACATCAAACACCACTTCCATAACTGGGTGGTTATAAAGGTGGAATTGGGTATTCTGAAAGTGTGTGTTGAAGCGCATGGATTAAGAGTGGGATTTGTCTATCCATATGACAGATAGATATACTCTGGGCCCTCTCGGCGGAATTCACCCAATTGGCTTGCAAGCATGTGACTAGGTCACAAGGGATGTTATATCACAGAACGAGTAAAGTGTACTGTAACATCCCAAAAATATTAATCAAGGTTATCATTTCCAATCACCCAAAATTAGGGTTAACAAAAACTTTTGTTAATTAAATCCATATGAATGCATGTGCGTATGTGATGAATGCATAAATGCTTGAATGGACTTATGTGATTGTTGTGAATATCAAGGATTGGTTTAAAGATGAAAAAAACATCATCTAAATCATTTCCAAGCAGAATCAAATCAAGATAAATTCAAAAACAAACAAAATAAGCAAATGGTCATTTTTGCCAATCTTGCTCACTAGACCACTTTGACTGTTTCTAGTCCAAGATTTCAAACAGAAACAAATCCATTTCTTTTCACCCCTTGCTAGACCAAGTGAAAGTGAACCCAATCCCACCTTGCAAACCCCCAGAAACATTTGGCAACCCTATTCAAATAACAATTCAAAATTGAATCTAGTTCATATGGAAAGATCATCATTTTTCAAAACCTAACCAAACCAGTGCACCTTGACAAATCCAATCAACCAGAGACTACCTAGTATGTGACCATTGCATCCACCAAGTTTTAACCCAAAATTTGAATTTGAATTTCTTTCGGCCATTTTATCAAACACTTGGAGACAGAAAATCAATTTGGCCAAACTTCACTGTTTTGAGCAGTGATCACCCCAACCATTGTTCACCATTGATCATCCCTGTCTCCCCCAGTTCCAACCAATGCCTTGAACCCACCTAGCCCCTACCCAATGCGCCATGTTGTGCCAACCCGAGAGCACTCTTGCCAGCCGACCATGGCTAGCTAGCCAGATCAAGCGCCGCGCCTAGCCACCGTGTCTAGGAAGCACGCCACCGTCCACTGCCAACCTCTATCTAGCCCTCGACCCTTGCCAGGCACTGGACCATAGAGAACGCACACGCCAATTTCTCTGCGACCATGCCGAGAGTGTGCCAGAGCGCCACGCTCGACACGCTCGCACAGACCATGCCCCATATTCACCGCCCGTGTACGTGATCACCACCGTCCCAGGAACCTCCCAGACAACCCCGTTTGCCGCCGCGCGACTCGTAGTCACTGTGTGCCATTAAAACCGCTGTTGGTGCCGCTTAGAGCGTCGACACGATCCGACCGAATCGCGCTGCCCCTTGCCGCACCATTACCTCCTTGAGCATCGCCAGGGAACCACGCACCGTCCCCTACCTTCAGCCATGCCCTCATCTCACTATAACTCCGATCCCGACAAGCTTAGCCCACGCCCTTCGGTTCCCTCGTCGCAGTATAAATAGAGGCCTTCCCCGTTCGATTTCTTCACACCATTCCACTCCCACCTCTCACTGATCGTGCCCACTTATTCCTGGAGCAAGGCGAGCGCAACATCGTCGGAGTTTCGCCAGAGCCTACCGCTGCTAGAGGAGAAGGGCGCCGTTGATTGGAGCCACCCCAGGAGGAGCCGCCAGTACCAGGAGAACTGCTGTCGTAGACTTCGTCGTTCGCCCGCATCGCCGACCATCGCCTGAGCCCCGGTGAGCTGCCACAGACCCCCACTGGCCATGCTAGGGTTCGTGCCCGCCGAGTTCTGTTCAGATGAGGACGATGTCCGTGAGCCGTTGATCCTCGATCTAATCCTACGGTCGTAGTTATCCCGTACCCCTTTGCACCCCCTGTCCCACTGACATGTGGGGACAACCACTTAACCAGCCCACACACGCTGTGCGCAGTGGGCCGGCCCAGTTAGATTCCCTGCGTGACCCAGTTAATTTGAATTTAGATTTGTCTATTTGGTTTCAAACCCAGTTATGGCAGTAGTTTCAAAATTCAATTCAGAGAGATTCACTAAACCAAATTGCATGAAACCAATTTTGTTAGAATGGTATAGAAATTCTTAATCCAAGCCCGTTGGATTCAAACCATTTGAAATTATAGATCACCTATAGTAAAAATAACAAGGCAGAGACTTTTCTGCATTCAAGCATTTTTCAAAATTCAACCATAAATGCTTTTGAGTTGATTCCAACTCTCAAAAATCACATTTGATAAGACCTTTCTGAATACATAAAAATATCTAGGTTTACTTGCAGTAATAATGGACAAGTAATAAAAGAGTGCCCCATAGGCATTTATAGTCACTTTAATTAATTAAAATAATAAGGTTAAATATTATTAAATTGTGACACCACTTTAAATCAAATTCCCAAGTATTGAAATATGTGGTGATGACATGTATCAACATGATCCCATGTTTTAATTGGAGAATATTAAATCTTAAGTAGTTTCTCAATGAGTAGAAATTACTTTTCTAAAATAAAACTATTGCCTTAATTCTTGTGATGATTGTGATGATGCTAGATCATCTAGTGTGAGCCCTTGTGTGCTAAATAGAAGTAGTTAAGTATTGTTTGGTGATTGTGTACCTCGTATTTATTTATAGATGCTAGTACCGACCAAGGATACAAAGAGGAAGGAGACCACTATGAGGATGAAGTCAAGGATAACTTCAACCACTGCATTGCACACGGCAAGCTACCACTTGCAAGTTTCTTAACCATGCAAGCCATCCTAGCAAGCTAACACTTGCAACTGTGAAAGCTAGATACTTGGTGAAAATGATTATGAAAACCTTAGAATGATGAGTCATTCTAATGAAATGTTTTGACATGTGTTAGTGAACACAAGGTGATTTTGATGATGAAAATGTTGAGGCATGAGCCTTAGCCCTTTTATAAAACTGATGGTTGTCTGGATGTGATACCATTCCAATTTTACTATACAACCATAATACCCGAAATTGGGTAGGGCTTGACTGGAAGTTTATATATCTTAGTATGGGTTCCCTTGCGGCCGAGGTTTGAGCTGAGGCTACCTTGCGGCCAAGGTTTGAGATGAGGCTGATGGTTGTATGGATGCGATACCATTCCAATTTTACTATACAACCACAATACCCGAAATTGGGTAGGGCTTGACTAGAAGTTTATATATACTAGGGTGTGTAATTGAAAGGTTAGGATTGATTATCTGCATACTAAGTATGGTGAATTCAGGATTGTTCCTGATGGATGTATCGAATATTGTGGTGAAAGTGTACCACCTCTGCAGAGTGTCAAACTATCCGAATATCCGCGTTCGCGGTTATGGACAGTTGGAGTGGCCATACCGTTCCGTCATCAGATGTTTTCAAAATGACTTGCGAAATGAATCATGACTTTGAATTTACCACAACAGGGTTGTGAACATGAAAACTGAGTTCCCACTTAGATGTTATAAAACCTTAAACTAGTTTTCTTTACTTCTGAACTCAGCTAGTGATAAACCTGGCTTTTTGCAAAACAACCTAGAGCTTAGTCTTCCTACTCAAACCACATTTACCTGTTAGTGATAGTTTGCGAGTACTTAAAGAGTACTCATGGCTTTGTCCCTGGCTATTCCCGTGGCCATACTATGAATAGGACTATCAGGATGATGGACCGCAGGAAGTTTATGACAACTAGGATCATTTCCCATCGTCAGTATTGCCTGTGACCATGAAGATGGAGCTTCGCCCATGCTACCGTTATTATATTATTCCGCTGCTTTGAATGTATTAAGACTGGATCATGAGATCCTTTATTTGTTGTAAGACCTTTATTATGGTTTGTAATGGATGATGAACTATGGTACCAATCTGTTATGTCTCACAAAAATGGTAAACCTGGGATTGCGTGTATGGCATGACAGGCATCTGGGTTTAAAAATCCGGGTGTTGACAAGTTGGTATCAGAGCCATCCTGACGATAGGAGACCCTAGTTAGAATGGACGCTTGAATCAAAAACTTAGTTTCAAAACAAAAGAAGTGAGTATTTATGAAAACCTATTCTCATTCTTACCACTTAGATTCTTTCATGAAAATCCATGTTCCTAAAAAATTCTTGCAAACTTACATAAAATTTGACACAATTGATCACTCTACTAACTTACTCACCCTACATTCTTATAGATGGACGTGAAGTATAGCAAGTTATATCAGTTGGGAAATGGAGGAGATCTCATCTTTGAGCGTGATTTGGACCAACTTTCGGAACTTCTGGAGTGCCCGCACCCGAGTTCTTCGGAGCTCAGCTCAACGATCAGGGAGGAGAATTGCAATGGCTGATTGTTGCAAGTCTTAGAGGGAAGATTGAATCCCCCACCTCAGAGGGAGTCCAGTTCACCTTAAGAGAGAACAACTGGCTAGATGGACTTGCCAAGGGCATGCAGGAAGCTCTTGCCCATCTGTGTGGGCAAAGCATCAATCAAATCAAGGGCACCCGCTTTGAGTTCTATCCAAGGTGTGATGTTATGGGACAACCACTGGAGGCACCATATCACCCGAAGTTGAAGCATCAAGTGGACCACCTCAGCTTCATGATGTATGCTCAGCAGAAGAAGTTAGACAATTCCCGCTCCTATGCCAACCACAACTACGCCATCGCAATCAAGAAGGAACAGACCATCACCATGTTGGTGAAGGATCGCCAGTCTCATCGTCGTCAGCTTGACAAGAAGGATCACATTATTGCTCACCTTCGTCACAAGGTGACAAACTTGGAGGAGACCATCCACGAGAGAGACATGCGGCTTGAGGAGAGGGAGAATGCAGGGGAAGACATCCGTGGAGACCCCTACTCCTATCTCAGTGATGATGATGACTTCTTGGAGGATCAAGCCATGGACTTCTTCACCGATGAGGATGACTTCGCCTTCATTGATGATGATGACGATGAGGATGATGAATACATCGATTCTGAGGAGTAGTAGCACTTGAGCACTAGCGTTAGGGAGGTTGTATCCGGTCCCACTGTATCATAGTTTCATAGAATGGTTCTTAAAACCATATGTTTCCTTGTGTGGTGTGTGTTTGTACCGTGTGCTATGAATAAATGAAAAGCAAGTTGCTAGTTGCAAAACCCGAGTCGAACTTTAAAAGATTTTCCAAAAACAAAGCCCCGAACCTTAGAAATTTCCCTATTTTATCATGATCTATCTCAATCTTTAGATGCCTCACGGAGAAAGCAGCTCATCCCCGGACCCAATGTTGCAAATCTTGCAAATGTTGATTTTTGACCGCGAAGCTGAAAGAGCCAAACGTCAAGACAACTTAGCCACCCTTCAACACATAGCTCAGATGGCCAATAACAATCAAAGCCATGGAAACCAGGACAACCATGGATCCAAGCTCAAGAAATTTCAGAACACCAATCCACCCGTCTTTAGTAAGTCTGAAGAGCCCTTAGATGCAGATGATTGGCCGCAGACCATGGAGAACAACTTAGAAGTCGCAGGAGTGGAGGCCAACTAGAAAGTGTTGTTTGCCACCCACTATCTGGCAGGAGAGGAAAGAGCTTGGTGGAACAATGTTTGCGCCATGACTGGAGGACAAATGATGACTTGGGATGAATTCAAACTCAAGTTCAGCAGAACCCATGTGCCACCGGGTTTGATCAAGAGGATGAGAGATGAATTCAGAGAATTGAAGCAAGGGAGGATGATAGTAGTTGAGTACCGTGACAAATTTCTGTCATTAGCTAGGTATGTACCAGATGAGATTGACATTGAAGCCAAGAAGAAGGAGAGATTCTTGAATGGTCTGTATGATGAGATGCAGACAGTCTTAGTCAATATCCCGTTTGCTGACATTGAAGCCTTAGTGGACTCTGCCATTCAGATGGAAGGCAAGATCAACCAAGCCAATGAGAACCGCAAGCGTCGAATGATGCATCAATCAGGAACCCACCATACCCCAAAGTATCGCCCCAACCCGTCTTCAGGATTTGCCCCAAGAAACAATAGACCCCCGATGAACCGTCCGACCTATCCCAACCGTGGAAACCCAAGGCCCGGAGGAAACCACAACAACAATCCCGACAACCCCAAAAATTTCAACCGTGCATCGCCCAAGTTCAACAACAACAATGCCGCCAACAACACCAACACTTCCCCGAGGACTGAAAGCAATGGTTGTGCCCATTGCAGGAAAGGACAAGTCTCAGGTGACTTGTTATGAATGCGGAACCAAGGGTCACTACTCCAATGAGTGCCCCAAGAAGCTTGCAGAATCCCCCAATGTGAATGCCCCAGCTCAGTAGCAGCGCCGTGTTCAGCCTGGAAGAAGATTTTCCCCAGGGAATTCGCTCAACAGCAACGGTCGTCTGTTTCTCATGAATGCTGAAGAAGCCCAAGAAGCGCCAGATGTTGTGCTGGGTATGTTTTCTGTTAACTCAGTACTTGCAAGACTGTTGTTTGATTCTGGTCATCGCACTCGTTTGTTACCGAAGAATTTGCATGCAGTAGTAAGATTCAACCAACAAAATTGAAGCATGTTATGATAGTTCAAATACCTAGTTAAACCACCAAAGCTAGACAAATTTGCAAGTCCGTACCTATCAAAATCCATGGCATAGATTTTTATGCTAATCTAATAGTACTCAGAACCAAAGGTTTGTAAGTAGTACTAGGAATGGATTGGATGTCGAAACATAAAGGATTAATCGACTGTGCCAAGAAAGCCATAACCATGACCAGTACAGCCGGAATATCAGTAGAGCATGTATCTAAAACCTTGCCCCGTCAATTCAAGTGCAACAAGAGTCTAGCCCAACCAACCATTGACCAAGTCATAGTAGTCTATGAATACCCTGACGTATTTCTAGATGTTTTGCCCGGTATGCCCCCATATCGGGATATCGAGTTTATCATTGAACTAATCCATGG
This sequence comes from Avena atlantica, assembly GCA_910589765.1. NCBI lineage: Eukaryota > Viridiplantae > Streptophyta > Magnoliopsida > Poales > Poaceae > Avena > Avena atlantica. The sequence continues at coordinate 443,216,097 of OU342739.1, forward strand.
AACCGGACCCATAGCCCAGAGACCTTATAGTATGAACCCATATGAATTAGTGGAGCTAAAGAAGCAACTGGATGCTATGCTGGAGATAAGACTGATTCAACCAAGTGCGTCGCCATGGAGATCACCTGTCCTGTTTGTGGACAAGAAAGATGGAGGTAATCGTTTGTGTATGGATTATCAGAAGCTGGATGATGTCACCATCAAGAACAAGTACCCACTGCCAAAGATAGAAGATTTGTTTGACTAGTTGACTGGTGCCAAAGTGTTCTCTAAGATTGATCTTAGAATTGGTTATCATCAACTCAAGATTGGGCAGACGATATTCCAAAGACTGCCTTTACCACCAGATATGGATTGTATGAGTACACTGTCATGTATTTTGGATTATCCAATGCCCTCGCTTATTTCATGAACCTCACGAATAAGATTTTTATGGACTTCCTGGATAAGTTTGTCATTGTTTTCATCGATGACATTCTGATCTATTCCAAATCAGAAGAAGAACATGAGCTACACCTGAGGACCATCCTTGGAACCCTTAGTGAGCATCAGTTGTATGCCAAGTTTAGCAAATGTGAATTCTGGTTACAGGAAGTAGAATTCCTCGAACATATCGTGTCGGCAGGAGGAATTGCCGTTGACCTCTCCAAGGTTAAGGATGTTGAAGAATGGCAAGCCCCAACCACTCAAACCCAAGTTTGTGCATTTCTCGGATTAACGGGATATTACCACAAGTTTGTAGAAGGATTCTCGAGAATCGCAAGACCCATGACCCAATTGTTAAAGAAAGATAAGAAGTTTGAATGGACGGATAAATGTGAAGCAAGTTTTCAAGAGCTTAATAAGAGATTGATCTCAGCTCCAATCTTGATCATTCCGGATATCACGAAACCTTTTGATGTGTATTGTGATGCATCCAAGATCGGTCTTGGATGTGTGCTAATGCAGGAAGGCAAAGTCATATCTTATCTATCCAGACAACTGAAGCAACATGAGCAGAATTATCCTACCCATGACCTTGAACTAGCAGCCATAGTTTTAGCCTTGAAGACATGGCGGCACTACCTCATGGGTAACCGTTGTGAAATTTATTCGGATCACAAGAGCCTGAAGTATATTTTCACTCAGAAGGAGCTGAATATGAGGAAGAGGAGATGGATAGAGCTAATCAAGGACTATGATCTGGAAATCCACTATCACCCTGGTAAAGCCAATGTGGTAGCAGATGCCCTTAGCAGATTGCCGTGTCGATTGAACTCTATGATTCTGAAGGAGCAACCAAGTTTGCACAAGGAGTTGGAAGATTTTAGAATGGAATTAGTAAGTGAAGGATTTTTGTCTAGCATAGAACTTCAAGCTACTTTGATCAGTCAGATCAAGGAGTCTCAAAAAGGAAATGCTAGTATCGACGGAATCAAACATCGTATCGGTACAGGGAAGGTACCCGGATTCACCAAAGATGAAGAAGGAGTTTTGTGGTACAAAGGACGTATCTGTGTGCCAGCATATTCAGAGTTGAAGCAAGCTATTTTGAAAGAAGCCCATGATATGCTTTATTCTATCCACCCTGGAGGAACGAAGATGTATCAGGATTTGAAGGAGCAATTTTGGTGGCATAAGATGAAGATAGAAATCGGAAGCTACATAGCCAAGTGTGATATTTGTCACAGATTCAAGGCAGGACATCAGAGACCCGCAGGACTGTTGTAACCATTGCATTCCAGAATGGAAATGTGATTCAATTGGAATGGATTTTATCACCGGTTTGCCTACATCTAGAAGGGGAAATGACTCTATCTGGGTCATAGTAGATAGACTATCCAAAGTTGCCCATTTCTTACCAACCAAGACCACCTATCAGAGTTCGAAGCTATCCGAGTTGTACATTGCTAGAATTGTCAGTTTGCATGGAGTCCCCAAGAATGTTGTATCGGACCAAGGAACTCAATTTACATCGAGATTTTGGAAGAAAGTCCAAGATGGATTAGGAACTCGACTAGATTTTAGCACAGCTTATCATCCTCAGACCGATGGACAAACGGAGCGAGTAAATCAAATACTCAAAGATATGTTAAGAGCTTGTGTGTTGGAATATGGATCAAAATGGGAAGACTGTCTGCCTTTCGTAAAATTTTCTTACAACAACAGTTATCAAGCTAGTTTGCAAATGGCCCCATTTGAATCATGTATGGAAGGAAGTGTCGTACCCCTTTGAATTGATCGGAAGTAGGAGAGAGTCAGATTTTCGGACCCGACATCCTACGAGAAGCATGACAGGAAGTTCACAAGATCCGTGAGCACCTCAAGACCGCCTAATCCAGATAGAAGAGTTATGCCGACAAGAGACGTCGAGACCTAGCCTTAAATATCGGAGATTTTGTGTATCTCAAAGTGTCACCTTTGAAAGGAATGCAACGTTTCCAGCTCAAAGGAAAGTTATCCCCCAGATATATCGGACCCTTCAAGATTCTGAATCGTCAGGGAGAAGTATCGTATCAACTGGAACTGCCAGAGGAGATGTCAGCTGTGCATAATGTGTTCCATATCTTGTTACTTCGCAAATTCCTAGAAGTCCCGGAGAAGACCGAAGATTTCAAGAATATTGATCACCAAACCATAGAGATCAACGATGACCTAATGTATCCTGAAGTACCCATCCATATTTTGGAGGAAGCTTTCAGAACGACTAGGACCCGGAGTATCAAATTTCTCAAGATTCAATGGAGTAACCACACTGAAGAAGAAGCTACCTGGGAGCGAGAAGACTACATTAGGACGGAGTTTCCTGATCTCTTTAAATCCTAGTTTTCTCTTTTTCTCAAATCTCGGGATGAGATTTTGTTTAAGGAGGGAAGGTTTGTAACATTGTAAGGTTCCCAACCTTTAATAAGGTAGAGTCCCCTGTGTTTACAATGCTAGTCCCTGGATCATTAGCTAGCATCCACAGTTAAGATGTAATATCAAGAAACAAAGGTCATAATACAACTTTATAACCAGGAATAACATAACTTTATTACATCTTACATAGCTTATTTGGCTATTACATTACATTGCAGCAGAATATCTATAAGCATGGGGTCCTTCATCTTCAAAGTGCCACAGGCAGACATGTTGGTTGTAGACTTTGTAATCCTAATCAACACACTTCACTAAATCAATCAAACCTGCAACATAACAAGTTACAGCCACAAGGGTCAATACATTTGAATTGTATTGGCAAGTGATACTATGGTAGTATAGTGGAGTCTATCATCTATATGCATTTGGCAAAGTGGAGTTGAGGCTTGCATTGCTCAAAAATATATTTTTCCTTATCATTTGAAAACACTAAGTTTTTGTCTTGACAAAATAATCTTTCCCAAGGCATCTCCCAATCAAAGATTGAAGATCCTTTAACCCTTGTTCAACCTCAAGATTTTAACATAGAAATTTGGATGATGAGATTCTTGATTGCTTCCATGTCTTGATGCTCAAATTGTCCTTTACCAGGGACATGGCTAAGTACTTAGGTTTTTCTCTCTACAGAGGTGGTGCACTTTCCCCACAAGACTTGGTTTCACCAAGACAAGATCTTTCAGAAGCCTTCCCTTAGACCAAAATGGACGCACTCCAACCTATCAAACCCTACCACCAACTGTCCATATGGCTAAGTTCTTGCAACCTATATGATCCAGGCAGAGCCCATATTGCCAAGTGGCTGCACTAGAAGCTTCTCAACATTTGACATCTCAAATCTCTTTGTTCCTGTGGCAATCCACAAGTGTGATACACAAGGTAAACCATAGCCATGGGACTTGTGTAACCACTCAACCAAAAACCACCAAGCAATTACCATTCCACCCAGGTGATTCATTAACTTAGTTGTTTTATTAAACAAAAACACAAGTCCTCAGACTTAGAAATTTTTCCATAGTATGAATATATATTCCACCCTTGTTTTCTATTAGCTAAGCTAAGCTTGATAGTAGTAGGAATCTTAACTTAGGAAAATTTATACTAAGGTTTCATCTACTAGGTTTTCCCATAGTATGGTTTATACTTAGCAAAATTCCATGCAAGTTTTACTTAGAAAAAACACTAATGCATAGTGAAAGTAATGGGACAAAAGTATGTAGCATCACTTGCCTTTTTGGTAGAGGGTATAAGTTCACTCCTTTTCCTTGCAACAATCACACTCTTCAAGTCACTACAATTCAATCAAGCAAGGCACAAACTCAATGTACCATTCAAGCAATTCATCACATAAAATCATATAAACAAGATAATGCATGCAAGCATGCCAAGCTTTGTTTTATTTGAAAAAGTGGTTCCTAATGGGTCATAAACATTTGAAAACACCTAATGGTCATTTTATAAAGTGGCAAAGTCATTTGCAAAAGATTTCACTTCATAAACCGTTTTCAAAACAAGGTATCATTTTATGTGGTGTAGAAATGTTTTTACTAAGGCATTAATCTATAGGATTCACAAAATAAGTTTTCAAACCATAAAACTTGGTGTTGAGGGTCAGAGAGTTTAAAACAAAACATTTTCCAAAGGTTTTCCTTCAAAACCATTTTTAATAAATAATCCATAGTTTTATTTGACTAGAATTGGTTTTAAATCCAATAATCATTCTTTTTCTTCACCAAATACATTTTTGAAACCACAAAGTGTTTCCTATGGTCAGTAGGTTCAAATCAATCCAATTGCCAAAGATTTTATCCCCAAAAACATTTTAGAACAATTTTTATAATCTAAACAAGCATACATATATTTCTACAAAAACAAACCATTTAACAGAAACTTTTTACTAAACAAATGGCATGGTTGGCTAGGGCTTGTTCCACTGATTCTATTGATATAAAGTTTGCAAATTTTGGACATGTGGATCAAAAGTTACAAGGGTTTCAAATTTGCAAATCAATCTGATTTCAAATTCTGTTTTAAAACAAAGAATGGCCACGCGTCGCGTTTTTATTGGGCGGTACCGGTTCGCACGGATCGAGCGATGCAGGCTGTTGGATCAAGTTGAATCGCACGACACTGGCTCCGTACCCTTTCAGCGTTAAGTGATCTAATCGCGTCACTACGATCTGGATCGAACGGCTCCTATCCACTTGCCATGAACTGGCGGCGCTCGACGGCTACGCGCGGCGGCGACGGTCAGACGACGGCGAAACTGGCGATGTAGGAAGCGAGGAAGGAAGGGAGTATTCTCACCGTGTTCGCAATAGCGTGGGGAAGCTCAACGTGTTGTTGGTTCGACCAGGGGCGCACAGGGTAGTCCTGAATCGCTCGCCGGAGTTGTATTTCTCCTCGGGTGCGGTCAGATGTTGTCGGAGGGGGCGTCTGGGGCGCAAGCGAGCAAGAGATCAGGTCAGGAGGATGTGCAAGTTTGTACAGGTTGAAATGGAACTCACCATAGGGCAAGGGACACACGGAGTTGATGATAGTAGCCCGCCGGAGTTGATGCAGACGGCGGTGGTTCCTAGACGAAGACGAAGGCGAGGCTGTGGGGCACGAGCAGACAAGTGGGAGGTACTGGAAGGAGCGCACGGTGATGGTGAACGAGCTCGTAGCATCCAAGGGGCAAGGGGAGGCAGGTACTAGCTGGAATTGGCCGGACAGCTCGTCGGAGCAGAGGGCGTTCGAGGTTGCGATTCGTGCAGCCTGGTGGCTCCGGTGGTGCGGTGTCTGGGGGAAAAGAGAGGGGGAAAGCAGGCGATTAAGAAGGCGTGGTCAAGTGAGGGATTAATAGAGGAAATAACGCGTATTTACACCGGCTTCAACGGCCAGAAACGGCGAGGAGGCGTTGGAGGCGTGGTCACCACGATGTAGAAGATGATGAGCTGGCTGCGTGGGTCCGCTTCGTCAGCGAAGAAGGGAGAGGGGAAGCGGGGTCCAGTAGTCAGAGACTTAGCGGGTGTGAGTTCGAGTGAAGGAAAACGCTTCGGGTGGGGAAAGAGGAGGTAGGCTGTTGGGCTTAGTGGGCCAAGATAGTTGGGCTGGGCCGTTTCATATTTTTTTCTGTTCTGAATTCCTTTTCCTTTTTCCAATTCTTATTTCTGTTTTGAAATTCAAATCACAAATCAAACAACCAATTCAAATAAACTTCCACTAAACTTTATATTGAGTTTAGCTCTGTTTATCAGCACAAATCAAAGTCCAAAACAAAATAATATTTTTAATCTTTTTAGGATCCATTTATTAATTAAATAAAATGGACCTTAGTTATTAAATCAAATGGGGTTTGATTTATTTATTTTTAAAACTCTATTTGAAATCCAAAATAGTACCAAAACCATTCAGTAGGTTTTATTTGAAAATAACAAACACTTGGAAAACTTATTTAAAATAATTTAATAAGTTTTGATGTTTTAATAAAAATGGTAAAACCTTTATTTTTAATAAAAATTGGATATTAATGAATCCTCATTATTTTGTTTAAATAAACCTTTACTTTAATACAATTGGATATTAAATCCTTATTGTTTTATTTAAACAAACCTTTATTCTTTTAATCAAAACAAAATGTTTTATTCCAAAAATTTGGCCAAGGTTTAATTTGGCTCTATAAAATAATCTTTATTTATAAATGTACCTTTTCTTTTGAAAACCAAATATTTTTATTAAAATATCCAAAAATAGTAATTTTAAATATTTTTAAGTTTATTGTTTATTTAACTTTTTAAATCCCTTTAGGATTTTATTTGATCCAAATAGGTTTTGAAAGTTTCCATTTGGATTCAAAAGTTTCTTCTCACCCTGAAAATCAATAAAGTTTTATTTTATTCATTTATTTTTCACATAACAAGATTTGGAAAATCTTGGGATGTGACAAACATCCCAAAAATATTAATCAAGGTTATCATTTCCAATCACCCAAAATTAGGGTTAACAAAAACTTTTGTTAATTAAATCCATATGAATGCATGTGTGTATGTGATGAATGCATGAATGCTTGAATGGAATTATGTGATTTTGTGAATAGCAAGGATTTGTTTAAAGATGAAAACAACATCATCTAAATCATTTCCATGCAGAATCAAATCAAGAGAAATTCAAAAACAAACAAAATAAGCAAATGGTCATTTTTGCCAATCTTGCTCACTAGACCACTTTGAGTGTTTCTAGTCCAAGATTTCAAACAGAAACAAATAAATTTATTTTTACCCCTTGCTAGACCAATTGAAAGTGAACCCAAGCCCACCTTGCAAACCCCCAGAAACATTTGGCAACCCTATTCAAATAACAATTCAAAATTGAATCTAGTTCATATGGGAAGATCATCATTTTTCAAAACCTAACCAAACCAGTGCACCTTGACAAATCCAATCAACCAGAGACTACCTAGTATGTGACCATTGCATCCACCAAGTTTCAACCAAAAATTCAAATTTGAATTTCTTTCGGCCATTTCATCAAACACTTGGAGACAGAACATCAATTTGGCCAAACTTCACTGTTTTGAGCAGTGATCACCCTAAACATTGTTCACCATTGATCATCCCTGTCTCCCCCAGTGCCAACCAATGCCTTGAACCCAGCTAGCCCCTACCCAATGCGCCATGTCGTGCCAACCCGAGAGCACCCTTGCTAGCCGACCATGGCTAGCTAGCCAGGGCAAGCGCCGCGCCTAGCCACCGTGTCCAGGAAGCACACCACCGTCCACTGCCACCCTCTGTCCAGCCCTTGACCCTTGCCAGGCACTGGACCACAGAGAACACACACACCCATTTCTCTGTGACCATGCGGAGAGCGTGCCATAGCGCCGCACTCGACACGCTCCCACAGACCGTACCCCGTCTTCGCCGCCCGCGTACATGATCACCACCGTCCTAGAAACCTCCCAAACAACCCCGTTCGCCGCCGTGCGACCCATAGCCACCGTGTGCCATCAAAACCGCCGTCGGTGCCGCTCAGAGAGTCGACACGTTCCGACCGAACCGCACTGCCCCTTGCCGCGCCATTACCTCCTTGAGCATCGCCAGGGAACCACGCACCGTCCCCTACCTTCAGCCATGTCGTTAGCTCACTGTAACGCCGACCCCGACGAGCTCAGCCCGCACCCTTCGGTTCCCTCGTCGTAGTATAAATAGAGGCCTTCCCCGTTTGATTTCTTCACACCATTCCACTCCCCACCTCTCACTGATCGTGCCCATTTCTTCCTGGAGCAAGGCGAGCGCAGCATCGCCGGAATTTTGCCGGAGCCTGTCGCTGCTAGAGGATAAGGGCGCCGTCGATTGGATCCACCCCAGGAGGAGTCGCCATTACCAGGAGAACCGCCATCATCGACTTTGTCGTTTGCCCCCATCGCCGACCATCGCCTGAGCCCCGATGAGCCGCCATAGACCCCCACTGGCCGCGCTAGGGTTGGTTCCCGTCTAGTTCTATTCAGACGAGGACGATGGCCATGAGCCATTGATCCTCGATCTAATCCTACGGCCATAGTTAGCCCGTACCCCTTCGCACCCTCCCATCCCACTAACGTGTGGGGAAAACCACTTAACCATCCCATGCGTGCTATGCGAAGTGTGCCAGCCCAGTTAGATTCCCCGCGTGACCCAGTTAGTTTGAATTTAGATTTATCTATGTAGTTTCAAACCCAGTTCTGGCAGTAGTTTCAAAATTCAATTAAGAGAGATTCACTAAACCAAATTGCATGAAACCAATTTTGTTAGAAAGGTATAGAAATTATTAATCCAAGCCTGTTGGATTCAAACCATTTGAAATTATAGATCACCTATAGTAAAAATAACAAGGCAGAGACTTTTCTGCATTCAAACATTTTTCAAAATTCAACCATAAATGCTTTTGAGTTGATTCCAACTCTCAAAAATCACATTTGATAAGACCTTTCTGAATATATAAAAATATCTAGGTTTACTTGAAGTAATAATGTACAAATAATAAAAGAGTGCCCCATAGGCATTTCTAGTCACTTTAATTAATTAAAACAATAAGGTTAAATATTATTAAATTGTGACACCACTTTAAATCACATTCCCAAGTATTGAAATATGTGGTGATGACATGTATCAACATGGTCCCATGTTTTAATAGGAGAATATTCAATCTTAAGTAGTTTTTCAATGAGTAGAAATTACTTTTCTAAAATAAAATAAATAAACTATTGCCTTAATCCTTGTGATGATTGTGATGATGCTAGATCATCTAGTATGAGCCCTTGTGTGCTAAATAGAAGTAGTTAATTATTGTTTGGTGATTGTGTATATCGTATTTATTTATAGACGCTAGTACCGACCAAGGATACGAATAGGAAGGAGACTACTACGAGGAAGAAGCCGAGGAGAACTTCAACCACTGCACTACACAAGGCAAGCTACCACTTGCAAGTTTCTTAACCATGCAAGCCATCCTAGCAAGCTAACACTTGCAACTATGAAAACAAGATAACCTATGCAATGCATTAGGCATGCCTTGGTTATACCATTTGTTGATACTAAATCCTAGTTTTACTTGCAAGCTTTATTAAGTTATTTCTTTATCAAAATTCTTGGTTTACTTTTAGTAAGTGCTTGTGAAGTTCTGGAAAGATTTGAAAGGTAGCATAAAGAGCATAAAACTTGGCCTAAGTTAGGTATAACTTGATGTCATCCTGAGGCATGAGATTATACTTAGATAAGTCACACTTGATTATCACCCCTCATTAGTGTTTACCCCCAACCTTAGTGGATAGTGCTAAGCATAAAACTTGATCACTTTAGATGGGAATACTTGGTGAAAATTATTATGAAAACCTTAGAATGATGAGTCATTCTAATGAAATGTTTTGACATGTGTTAGTGAACACAAGGTGATTTTGATGATGAAAATGTTGAGGCATGAGCCTTAGCCCTTTTATAAAACTGATGGTTTTCTGAATGCGATACCATTCCAATTTTACCGTACAACCACAATGCCTGAAATTGGGTAGGGCTTGACTGGAAGTTTATATATCTTAGTATGGGTTCCCTTGCAGTCGAGGTTTGAGCTGAGGCTACCTCGTGATGATTGTCCACCTGTGCAGTTCCCAAGATGACAGATGGTCATGGCTGGGAGGCCAAACTCATAGGAGAGGCGCCTATACTAGGGTGTGTAATTGAAAGGTTAGGATTGATTATCCGCATACTAAGTATGGTGAATTCAGTATTGTTCCTGACGGATGTATCAAATACTTTGGTGAAAGTGTACCACCTCTGCAGAGTGTCAAACTATTTGAATAGCCGCATCCATGGTTATGGACAGTTGGAGTGGCCATACTGTTCTGTCGTCAGATGTTTTCAAAATGACTTGTGAAATGAATCATGATTTTGACTTTACCACAACAGGGTTGTGAACATGAAAACTGAGTTCCCACTTAGATGTTATAAAACCTTAAACTAATTTTCTTTACTTCTAAACTCAGCTAGTGATAAACCTGGCTTTTTGCAAAACAACCTAGAGCTTAGTCTTCCTACTCAAACCACATTTACCTGTTACTGATAGTTTGAGAGTACTTCAAGAGTACTCAAGGATTTGTCCCTGGCTATTCCCGTGGCCAGACTATGAAGAGGACTATCAGGATGATGGACCGCAGGAAGGTTATGACAACTAGGATCATCTCCCTTCGGCAGCATTGCCTGTGACTGATACATCCAATTTTCATCACCATTCTATATCATAATTTGCCTCTATTCATTGCACTGTTCAAAAAATAGGCCGAATCGGCGATTAATAGGCCGATTAATCGCTACTAGGGACCTAACAATGTCGATTATCACTAATCCTTTGTGTTAATTGTTTAGCCCGATTAATAGGTCTGACACTCTGATTACTAGGTATGTTCCCGATTAACCACTACACTTGGTCAAAAAAGTTGCAAAATTATCAACACATATTGCCCATCCATCCGCTAGCCCGCCCCAATGAAGTAGGTTTTGCGAAGCTCCCATTCGATCCCTGCCTCCAGGAGCTTGATTTCAGCCATCACCAACTAGTTACTTGTCGTTATTGACCAGTTCCTCGTAGTTGCCGACTAGACCTCAGATACCAAAGATCGAGCGTCTTGAGGATCTCATCTGGGAGCTTAAGGCTGAGGATTCATACGTGTTTTAGGTGCTAATTTTTTTAGGCTACACCGATTAATAGACGACCGATTAAATCAGTTAATCATCCGAATTCCGATTAATCGCTACTCCCAAGCCAACCGAGCAACTAACGATTACCGATTTCCTTAACATTGATTCATTGATATATGTCTTATTATGAGGTATTACTTATGTCTTTTCCACTGTTTTTGCATGTTGGATGCTTCTTGGAGGATGGACTGCTGGAGTCTAGATTCTGATGGAAAAAGATGTGTTTTGATGCAATTTCGCGAAGATCAGAAAATACCAGAAAAATATGGGAAAATTATATTTTCCCAGAAGACAGAGGACGCTAGAAGGGAAGGAGAAGAAGGGCCACAGGGGGCCCACACCCCCTAGGCGCGGGCCCACCCTAGGTCGTGCCTAGGCCGTGCCTAGGGCAGGTGTGGCCCACCTGCTCGGCCTCTGACTCCGCCCTCTCACCTATATCTTCCTTATGGAACACTAACACCAGGGGAGCGACTACAGATAGATTTCTGCTACCTCTGCGGGGTGGAAAACACCGAGGGAGAAAGATCTCTCCGGGCGACAGATTTCTGCCGGGGAAATTCCTTCCCGGAGAGGGGAGATCGTCGCCATCAACACCGTCATCAAGCTTGGCTTCATCGAGATCATCATCATCATCCACACCATCATCTCCACCAGCACCATCATCACCACTCCGTCCCGGCTTAACAATTGTGTTGGATATTGCTTTACTTCTTAGGGGAAACTTTCCCGGTGTTGATTACTATTGTAGTTGATGCTTGTGAGTGGAACCATTGGATTATTGTTTATGTTCAGATTATTATTCATCACCATATCATCTTTGATCTTGATCCATATGATGTCTTGTGAGTAGTTCGTTTAGTTCTTGAGGACATGGGAGAAGTCATGTTGTTATTAGTGGATTTGTGTTGAGTTATTATTCAATGGTTTAGTATTTAAGTTGTGGTGCTATTCTTCTAGTGGTGTCATGTGAACGTCGACTACATGATACTTCGCCATTTATGGGCCTAGGGGAATGCATTGTGTATTTGTATACTAATTGTGGGGTTGCCGGAGTGATAGAAACCTGAACCCCCGTTAGGACACCTTTGCACAAGGGAGCGTAGGATCTCAGAGTTTAAGGCTATGGTTAGGTTTATATCTTAATTACTTTCCTATAGTTGCGGATGCTTGCAGTGGGTTTAATCACAAGTATGTATTATTCCAAGTAAGGTCGGTACATTAGCAGAGGTTCACCCACACAACACTTACAACACCAAAGAAGAGTACTCAGCTATTTGAAGCGAAAGCACTTGACAGAGTTCCCATGTGTCCTCGAGAACGTTTGGTCCTTATAAGTATTTCCACCAGCTTGTCCTTTTCTAAGAAAGGATTGGGCCACTTGCTGCGTTTGTTTGTTGTCTTTATTACTTGCACTTTCTTTTGTTGCTTTATCAGAAAACCCCTAAAAATCCGTTTGCTAAGTATTTGCAGGGAGTTCCTGCTCCACACCACTAGTCAACACCTTCTGCTCCTCGTTGGGATCGACACTCCTATTTATCGAAAGTACTGCGATACACCCCCTATACTTGTGGGTCATCAAGACTATTTTCTGGCGCCGTTGCCGGGGAGTGAAGCGCTATTAAAGATTGGAACTGGTAGAGGAAACTTCTACTGTGAGTATTGCTTTTTGTTTGTGTTTGTTACTTTGTTTCCAATATGGATAACCCACTTGGTTTTCTGTTTGGGAAAACTACTACCACTGCTAGGGTAGTAGATGAACCACCACCTGTTGAGATAGATCCTTTTAAGATACCTAAAAGTATTGTTGACCGTGTTATGGATAATTATTATTTTGGGGATGGAACTGTTGAAATGATACAAATGCCCCCTAGTGAATAGGCGGTTTTAAAAACTTTTCCGAGACTGGCTCGACAAAGGCGGAATTAAACTAGCGTTTAGTTTGTCAAGCACAAAACCTAGAATAACTAGGGTTCACCTATGTGCACCAACAACTTATGCTAAGCAATACAAGCAACAATGTGATAGCAAGATATAGATTATTTCAAGCACGAAGGCTATCACAATGTAAAGTGCATAAGTAAAGAGCTCGGATATAGAGATAACCGAGGCACACGGGGACGACGTTATTTTACCGAGTTCCTCCCAACATGGAGTACGTCTTGTTTGGAGAGGGGGTGGTATCAAACCACCAACGCCACAAAAGGCCTCCCTTATTCTCTGGTGAATCTCACTCCAACGGGATCGATCCCCACTTCCACTATCGGTGCACTTGTTGGTGGCAAACCAGAACCTCTCACAAGGTTGGGGCACTTCTCCACAACTTAATTGGAGGCTCCCAACAAACGCCACCAAGGCCACAACCTACAACACCAACAAACCGTCTAGGGTTCCAAGAACCCAAGAGTAAAAAGCTTCTCAACTTTCACTCATCAAATCCTCACTGAGAACTCAAATAGATGCACCAAATGCAATGGCAAGGACACAAGAAGTTCTCAAATCCTTCTCTCCTAAATTCCACCAAAGCTATAAAAGATTATGGGGGAATAAGAGAGGAAGAACAATGGAGGAAATCCACAAAAGACTCCAAGATCTAGATCCCAATATGTTCCCTCACTTAGAGGAGAGATTGATTGGTGGGATTGTAGATCTAGATCTCCTCTTTCAAATCCCTCAAGAATATGCAAGAATCATAGGAGGGATTGAGAGGAAGCAATCTCAATAAGGTCAAAAATGGAGGGTAAAACTTGCAATAATCGTTGAGGAACCATTGGGGAAGAAGGCCCCTTATATAGGTCCCTCCAAAATCCAACCGTTGCAGCCCAAAAACGCGATTCCCGGTACTATCGGACTTTTTCCCGGTACTACCGGACTTTCCCGGCACTATCGGACATTCCCTGGGGTTCCTGGGGCGCCAAATGCATTTTTCTTTGTGCTCCCTGGTACCAAAATGTGGTATTGTCAAAACCTTCATCTGGACTCCAATTTCGATGATCTTGGTCTCGTTTCGAAGAGGACAACAAGCTATACAAGATAATGCAAAGAAAAATCATAGTCCAGCAAGGGAGGATAGTTTTGGAGATATGCCCAAGAGGCAATAATAAAGTGGTTATTATCATATCTTCATACTTATGATAAATGTTTATATACCATGCTATAATTGTATTAACCGGAAACATTAATACTCGTGTGATTTGTAAACATAAAAGAGTCCCTAGTAAAGCCTCTTGTTAAACTAGCTTGTTGGTTAATATATGATCATGGTTTCCTGATCATGAACATAGAGATGTTATTAACAACAGGGTCATATCATTAGGAGAATGATGTGATGGACATACTCCTATAGTTAAGCGTAGCATAAAGATCAAGTCATTTAATATAGTTCATTTGCTATAAGCTTTCTGATACATAGTAACCTAATTCCTTCGACCATGAGATCATGCTTATCACCATCACCGGAAGGATGCTTTGATGACATCAAACACTACACCGTAACTGGGTGGCTATAAAGGTGGCATTGAGTGTTCGGAAAGTATGGGTTGAAACACATGGATCAAGAGTGGGATTTGTCCATCCATATGACGGATAGATATACTCTGGGCCCTCTCGGTGGAATGTCATCCAATTAGCTTGCAAGCATGTGACTGGCTCACAAGGGATCACATATCACGGGAACGAGAAAAGAGTACTGATCGGTAACGAGGTTGAACTAGGTATGCAGAGATACCGACGATCAAAACCTCGGATAAGTAAGATATCGTGAGACAAAGGGAAATTGGTATCGTATGTAAGTGGTTCATTCGATCGCAAAGTAATCGTAGAAATATGTGGGAGCGATATGAATTTCCAGATTCCTCTATTGGTTATTGATCGGAGAAGTGTCTCGATCATGTCCGCATAATTCATGAACCGTAGGGAGACACACTTAAGGATTCGATGTTGTTGAGTAGTTATGGAATGATGAGTAAGAGACCGAATGTTGTTCGGAGTCTTGGATGGAATCCAGGATATCACAAGGAGATCCGGAATGGTCCGGAGGATAAGATTCATATAAGGAAAGTCCTGTTTCGGAGTTGGGGAATGATTCCGGTGTTTTCATCGGGAATGTTCTAGAAGGTTCCGGAAGGTCCGGCACTCCGGAGGGGAAGGGTACATGAATGTGTCATGACAAGTTGGAATGGTTGCATCATGTACTAGGTGTCATCGCTGAGAAAAATAAAGGGATAAATCAAATCCTAGTTTGAAAAGTCAAACACCAATTTGAAAAGTCAAACGACAAGTTTGCTTGGTGGAGGGAGAGTAGGAAACCTACTTGGGGAGGAAGTCCCACTCCCTCCACCCGCCGGCCAAGGAGGAGGAGTTGGAGGAGGACTCCCTCCTCCTAGCCGCCTCCCTCCCACCTATAAAAGAAGGGGCAGGGGTGCCCCTCTTCACTACACCAAAACCCTAGCTCCTGGCGCCTCCACACAAGTGCTGCCGCCGCCTAGGGTTTCCTCCCAACTCGTCGAGTTAGGGCTTCCCCAAGCCCTAGCCGCCAGCTACACCTCTCCCCTTGGTGCCTCTAAACCCTAGACCACCAAGGCCTCTCTCATAGTCCGCCATACTCGCTCCGGATTAAGGCGAAGCCCTGCGAGATCTCCCCTCTACTTCCGGTACCACGCCGTCGTGCTGCCGGAATCACGAGGAGAGTGCTACAACCTCCGCTGCCTGCTGGAACAAGGGAGAGGAAGGTCTTCATCGAGTACCGAACGTGTGACCGACTGCGGAAGCGCTGCCGGAACACAGCGCCGGAAGGATCGTCTACGCGATCTTGAGATCGGAAGTGTACGACTACATCACCCACGAGAATCTGCTCTCGTTAACCGCTTTGGAATCTTCGAGGGTGAGTTCCTCTATCGACTCGTTGCTACAATCTAGTAGATAGATCTTGGCTTGTTTGTTTGTATGCAGTAGAAATTTTTTGTTTTCCATGCTACGAACCCCTACAGTGGTATCAGAGCCGTGTCTATATGTAGATATGTTGCACGAGTAGAACACAATGGTCATTGTGGGTGTTGATGCTTTTGTTGTCAATTGCTTCTTGTGTACTTTGCATCTTGCGAGATGGTGGGATGAAGCGGCCCGGGCTAACCTTACATGACATCGTTCATGAGACTTGCTCCACTCTTGATATGCAACTTGTATTGCATAAGTGGCTTTGCGGGTGCCTGTTTCTCCCAACATAGTTAAGATTCAATTTACAACGGGTGATTGACAATACTAGTATCAATGTTGTGGTTCTTGTTCGTAAGTTAGAAAGACACTTATTGAAAGCCCCAAACCACGTAAAACATGCAAAGAAAATTAGAGGCGTCTAACTTTGTTTTGCAGGGGTGTGCTGTGATGTGATATGACCATGATTGTGATTATATATGATGTATGCAATGTTCCTTATTGTAAGTTGGCAACCGGCAGGAGCCATATGGTTGTTTCCATTAAGTCCTGCGTGTCTATTATTCAAAGTAGTTGTAATATTTGATGCTGGTGGAAGACAACCATGAAGCGGCGCCATTGACCTTGACGCCACACCGGTGATGATGGAGATCATGTTCGTGCTTGAAGATGGAGATCAGAAGCACAAGAAGAAAGGCCATATCATATCACATATTATGAATTGCATGTGATGTTAATCCTTTTATGCATCTTGTATTGCTTAGTTCACGATGGTAGCATTATAAGATGATCCCTCAAGCACACAATTTCAAGTTTTAAAGTGTTCATCCTTAGTAAGCACCGTTGCTAAAGCTCGTTGTTTCGAAGCACCACGTGATGATCGGGTGTGTTAGATTCTGCGAGTGTATACAACGTGAGCAAGCCAGATTTGCTCATGCGGAAGCTAAGGTTTGATCTTGACGAGCCTAGCATGTACAGACATGGTATCGGAACACGGATCACCGAAAGGTAAAGCATGAGTCATATACTAGATATGATGAACATGTTGATTGTTCGCCATTGAAGCTACATCAACTCTCGTGATGATCGGTTTTGATGTGGTGGATTTGGTTCGTGTGATCACTAAAACAATGTGAGGGATATTGTTTTGAGTGGGAGTTCAACAGTAATATGATTAAAAGTTGAACACTATTTATCATAAATTAAATCAAAGTGAATTTGCATAGTTGTTGTAGTCATTGGCATCCGTTTACCACCTTGTGCTTAGTTTTAATTGAGATGATAGAACTATAGAATTCTGGTTAGTTACTTTACGAACTGGTATCGTATTGTTTTTGAAGTGTTAATCTAAAGTTTAAAGGTCCCATTAAAAACTTTCAGTAAGTTCCGGTTACTCCATGAAGTTTAATAGTTGGTATTAAATCAAGAGTAACAATTCCAGTGTTAGTATATAAGTATCATGTTTATCTCCATGATTCTTGATATTCAAAGGATTGTCTTAATATCAAGGTTATCTAGGATCTGAAAGAGTTGTTTTAGAAACCATGATGTGTGGAAGATATTGTGATATCTGAAACAAAGTTTTGGTTGCAACATGATAGAGTATAATATGGCAAAAGTCATGTTTTCATATTTGATGAGAATTTGCAAAAGGTTGGAGACACTAGTTGTCCTAATCCTCCAAAAGGTTTTGGAGAGCAACATTATACTCGCGATTCACCATTATAAGCTAAAGTAGCTTGATCATGAATAATTCCATAAGAAGGGTGAATATTTGATGTAGGCAAAATGTTTACTACACCAAGAGATTACTAAAGAAAGGAATTTGAAAGAACACCAAACATTTGATGATGGTGATCTACTTCAAAGTGCAAGTCCAAAGACATTGGTATTTAACTATACACGCTTTGGACTATGTGTCATGTATATGGCTCCACTATTGATGTTGATAGATTCTTTCAAACAGAAAAAGAAATACTGAAAGAGAATCTCATAAATATATGGCAGAAAAGAAAAGACTAGAATTGTTCAGCTTAGGTATATAGAGGATATACGCGTTATGGCTGTATTCTTTGCTTGTTAAATAATGTGGTTCTTAAGTATTGGATGCTGAATTTGTTGGTATGAATCGTCATACAAAACAACAGAATTCATGAACTACAATGGCCTAAGTAACTAGCAAAAGAATATGTGATGATGTTCATCAAGAACAAATAAAGGGTTATTGTGCTGCTTGTTGAACATCAAAGCTTGCCTTCAAGATTTGTTTTATCAGGTGTTATGAGAACAAAAGGGTTGTTCAAATAATTGCCGTAATCCATAAAAGATGGATGATTTAAAAATATCATTGGAGAAATCACATCCATAAAACTAGTGCTAAAAATGTCGAAAAACAAATTGATTGAAAGATCACTTAGGATGTGACATCGCCGTTTAAATTATATTGGAAAGAAAACATGAAGAAACTCCATGTGCATGAAATTTTGGAGTCCTTTTGATTTTGATCAAATGACGCTTGTGAAACTTTCCTAGAGATAATTAAAACTTCGTTCATAGGCCAAAAGGGAACGAATGACTAGCTTATTGAAACTTGTACATGTTGTTGTATAGAGTCCATTATGTGTAGTCAAGAGCGATGGTTTTCAACTTCATATGCTTTCTCCGAAAATTTAAGTGAATATATGAATATTTACTTAATACGGATGAAGTATGAAACATTTGAAAAGTTCAAAGACTTTCAAGATGAAGTGCAAAATCATTGTAACAAGAATATAAATATTTTATGATAATATCATAAAGGAAGATATTTAAGTTACAAGTTTAGCATGATACCTAAGATTTAAGGAATCGTTCCGTGGATTTGCATTTCCCGAAACACCATAAGAGTATGGAGCGTTCGAGATATGTAATTAAACCTTGTTTGACATGGTAAGATCAAAGGTGTAATTCATAAAATTGCCATTATATTTTAAAGATTAAAAGCTTTAGAGACTACCGTTTTTCCACTGAAAAGAGCTCCATCATAATCCGTTGAAATGACACCATATAAAGTTATGGTTTGGGATAAAACCCAAGTTGTCCTTTCTTAAAAATTGGTATGCTTTGCATAAGAAAGATGTTTGCAACCAAAGTCGGATGAACCTGTCTTTGTATGTTATTTCGAATAACTGTTAAGTACTCCTCCATAACACCGGAGACAAAAGTGTTTGTCGCTTAGAACGTCAAGTTTCTTTGAGAAAGAAACTTTCCGTGAAAAGTTAAGTGGGAGGACAATAGAACTTTGATAAGGTTAAAAGAACCTTAGCTATATGTGCAAAGTTGCGCATCACCGAAAAGTGTTCCGGAGGCAACAACAATGCTCATGGCTCACGTGCCTCAAAGGTTGTGGTCACGGAGATCTAAGTTCCTATTGAAACCAAGTAGGTCGGGTAAACAATCAAATACCAAGATTTGAGGGTTGAATCATTATTTGAAAATAATGAACAGACTACATGCAAAGAAGAGATGATGGCCCTGACTCCATAAAATGGCTTGAAACCATAAAATCCGTGATAGTTCCATACACGAGAAATCAAGTTTTGAACTTGAAGGACCCTCGAGAAAGGTGTAAGACCTTACAGTTGTGTTTGGATCTATAAAACAGACATGGATATTTCACATCTCTGAAATAGTCGACATGTTGGGAAAGAGTTCACAACAATTGACCATGACAAGATTTGATCTTTCATAGCGATATTTAGTCTAGACGGATTGATGTAGCAACCACTACATATAATTTTGTTATGTGGTAGTAGAATAAACAAAACAAGTTCTTCTAATAGAATTGTTACCTAGGACATGTGCATAACACGGTCCATAGGGTTTTGTTAATTCAAAGGATGCTGAAAGCATATGCAAACTTCAATGGTTGAAGTAAGCATCGCGGAGTTGGAATCTTCACTATGATGAAACTGTTAAAGGAGTTTAATTTCGTCGAAGATGATGAATATGCTTGCATTTGCAAGAAATTAAGTGGGAGCGCTAAGACATGTTTCTAATACATTATGTAGAAGACATATTGTTGATTGGAAATGATGTATCTTTTATTGACACAAGATAAGAATTTCATCTCGATGAAAGGTTTAGGCAAAACCCAAATATTTGGCATCAATAGACGCTAATATGGTTGCGCCAAAAGTACATAGATGATATATTGAATGAGTTCAATATAGAAACTACAAGAAAGGTTCTTGTTGCACAGAAAGGATTGAATGAGTTCAATATTGATGATATATTCAAGTGTATTGACACTTGGTAAGTGAAACAAAGATTCAAGTATAGATTGATACTTGATGTATGAAATCACAAAGAGTATTTATATCAATCATACTGTGATATGTACAAATCCAGATATGTCCTATGCTACAAATAATGTGAGCATATACCAGAATAATTCATAAGATGATCATTGGACAATAGTAGGGATATTCTTATGATCTTTTGGAAGAACTAAGAGTATATTATTTGTAGAAGTGACAAATAGATGGTTAGTTCATTGTAAAAGTACTACATTGATACTAGTTTTGTCACAAATTACAAATTAAGTTTATCTCAATCTAAACTAAGGGTGGCACAATATAATGGAAAGTAAGTTCCATAATGGATTTGGATGAGTTCCAAAGTTAAGACATTGTGACAGATACTACAACAAAAGGACTAAGTATATAACTGCTATTATAGCAGCTAAAGAGGGCATTTGTGTCCATTAGTTTGTTATCAAACTAGGTGTAGTTCACAGCGGGATAAGATATATTGTACGACAATGTTATCAACATGTTTTAAACCCCAAAAGAACTAAAGGTGTCACCAAAGGACCAAATTTATACAAAGCCATCTCATTAGAGAATGAGTGGTGCGTAGAGACGCAAATACATGCAATTACAAACGGACCTGGAAGTGTCAGATCCGGAGATCAGTTGACCACTAGCAATCGTGTACATACGACACCAGAAAGCCATAGGTGTTGAATACACAAAGGTTTGAAACTAGATTATTGACTCTAGTGCAAGTGGGAGACTGTTGGAGATATGCCCAAGAGGCAATAATAAAGTGGTTATTATCATATCTTCATACTTATGATAAATGTTTACATACCATGCTATAATTGTATTAACCGAAAACATTAATACTTGTGTGATTTGTAAACATAAAAGAGTCCCTAGTAAAGCCTCTTGTTAAACTAGCTTGTTGGTTAATATATTATCATGGTTTCCTGATCATGAACATAGAGATGTTATTAACAATAGGGTCATATCATTAGGAGAATGATGTGATGGACATACTCCTATAGTTAAGCGTAGCATAAAGATCAAGTCATTTAATATAGTTCATTTGCTATAAGCTTTCTGATACATAGTAACCTAATTCCTTCGACCATGAGATCATGCTTATCACCATCACCGGAAGGATGCTTTGATGACATCAAACACTACACCGTAACTGGGTGGCTATAAAGGTGGCATTGAGTATTCGGAAAGTATGGGTTGAAACACATGGATCAAGAGTGGGATTTGTCCATCCATATGACGGATAGATATACTCTGGGCCCTCTCGGTGGAATGTCATCCAATTAGCTTGCAAGCATGTGACTGGCTCACAAGGGATCACATATCACGGGAACGAGAAAAGAGTACTGATCGGTAACGAGGTTGAACTAGGTATGCAGAGATACCGACGATCAAAACCTCGGATAAGTAAAATATCGTGAGACAAAGGGAAATTGGTATCGTATGTAAGTGGTTCATTCGATCACAAAGTAATCGTAGAAATATGTGGGAGCCATATGAATTTCCAGATTCCTCTATTGGTTATTGATCGGAGAAGTGTCTCGATCATGTCCGCATAATTCACGAACCGTAGGGAGACACACTTAAGGATTCGATGTTGTTGAGTAGTTATGGAATGATGAGTAAGAGACCGAATGTTGTTCGGAGTCTTGGATGGGATCCGGGATATCACAAGGAGATCCGGAATGGTCCGGAGGATAAGAGTCATATAAGGAAAGTCCTGTTTCGGAGTTAGGGAATGATTCCGGTGTTTTCATCGGGAATGTTCTAGAAGGTTCCGGAAGATCCGGCACTCCGGAGGGGAAGGGTACATGAATGTGTCATGACAAGTTGGAATGGTTGCATTATGTACTAGGTGTCATCGCTCATCAAAATAAAGGGATAAATCAAATCCTAGTTTGAAAAGTCAAACGCCAATTTGAAAAGTCAAACGTCAAGTTTGCTTGGTGGAGGGAGTGTAGGAAACCTATTTGGGGAGGAAGTCCCACTCCCTCCACCCGCCGGCCAAGGAGGAGGAGTTGGAAGAGGAATCCCTCCTCCTAGCCGCCTCCCTCCCACCTATAAAATAAGGGGCAGGGGTGCCCCTCTTCCCTACACCAAAACCCTAGCTCCTGGCGCCTCCACACAAGTGCTGCCGCCGCCTAGGGTTTCCTCCCAACTCGCCGAGTTAGGGCTTCCCCAAGCCCTAGCCGCCGGCTACACCTCTCCCCTTGGTGCCTCTAAACCCTAGACCACCAAGGACTCTCTCATAGTCCGCCATACTCGCTCCGGCTTAAGGCGAAGCCCTACGAGATCTCCCCTCTACTTCCGGTACCACGCCGTCGTGCTGCCGGAATCACGAGGAGAGTGCTACAACCTCCGCTGCCTGCTGGAACAAGGGAGAGGAAGGTCTTCATCGAGTACCGAACGTGTGACCGACTGCGGAAGCGCTGCCGGAACGCAGCGCCGGAAGGATCGTCTACGCGATCTTGAGATCGGAAGTGTACGACTACATCACCCACGAGAATCTGCTCTCGTTAACCGCTTTGGAATCTTCGAGGGTGAGTTCCTCTATCGACTCGTTGCTACAATCTAGTAGATAGATCTTGGCTTGTTTGTTTGTATCCGGTATAAATTTTTTGTTTTCCATGCTACGAACCCCTATAGATAGATCCAAATGACGAAAGCTTTAACCTCTCTCAAAAAGACGAACCGATAAAACCTCCAACATCGAAAACATAATAGAAAATGCATATGAAATCCGTTTTCGATGAACTAGAGCTTGTCATGGAGATTAACACAAGCTCTAAATCCTCAAATGAGTAAGAACCAAATAATGGAAGGTTTTACCTATCTCTAAAATACAAACCGATAAAACCTCCAATATCTAAAACGCAAATAGATAATGCATATGAAATCTGTTTTCGATGAACTAGAGCTTATTATGAATATTACGACAAGCTCTAGAACCTCACATGGATAAGATCCAAATAACAACCAATAAAGTATGATGCTAAGTATGCAAAGGTTTGAGCTCTCTTCGAAAGATATGATCGAGTTACTCACTTCAGAGCCCCTCTTGATAGTAGGGTTATCTATCCTAAACCCGGTCTTCCACTAACAATATGATACCGGCAAAAGGGAAAACCTATCAAGATTATACCTTTGCCTTTAGAATTCCACTTGAGCTCGATGTAGACGATCTTTTCCTACTCAAGATGGAATGCCTTTCTTGATTCCTCATCATCGATCCATGATCACCGAGGATGGCAAGCATCAAACATGAGATCTTCTATAGATGGCGCATTTTGAGCTTGCAGAACATACCTTCTTCTCACTTCATCGACCTTGAAGCTGACACACGCTCCAAGCGATGCCAATGGACAATTCCTACAAGTATAACTTAATACACACATTAGTCCACAAATATTGTCATTAATTACCAAAACCACACATGGGGGCCCACATGTTCTTTCAATCTCCCCCATTTTGGTAATTGATGACAATACCTTTAAGAGGGTTTATATAAGGAATATTAATGAAAAAAATGGTAAAACCAATATAAAATACTACATAAGTATGTTATAATGGTACCACCACCATATAGAGAGCAAACTCCCCCACAATCTATGCATGTGTGCTAAACTTGAATTTTATTGCATATATTGCCAATCATTATCATTGGTGGAGTTTCCTCTATATATACCACATGCTAAGAAACAAAAAAGATGCAAGAGCATGAAAGGCAAATGCTTAGAAATAAACTCAAAGCATAAACAATTTCCCTTAAACCCTCTAAAACTTCTCCCCCATTGGCATTGATTGCCGAAATGGGCGACAAGTTCTAGAAGGCAAATATAGTAATATTTCCTCCAAAGATGTGCGTCCACACATATCCAATGATGAATACTTGGGAGGGAGTAGAACTATATCGAGGACCCGAAGATTGCCAAAGGAATAAAATAAAACGACGCATCACAAATGACGCAAGCAATCACAAGATCCGACAAATCAATTGAAAACAACAAATGAGTCCAAATGGAAACGACAAGATATTATGATATGAGCAAAAGAGTGCTTTAAATAATAAATATAGAAGCTCCCCAAGATTTGTGCACAATTCAAAATAAATGCATTAGAATACACATTGCACAAATATGGAATCCTCGCTCCCCATAAGCATTTAAAACACAACAAATGAAAGATCAAATAAAAGCTTAAATAAAATAGAGAAGCTCCCCAAGATTTGTGCACACTTTAGAATCATTGTATTTCAATACAAAAATTCACAAATATGGAATCCTCACTCCTCCATAAACATTTAAGGCACAATAAATGAGAAGGAAGGCAGATGAGCATTATTAAATGAGTTAGATGAGCTCCCCAAAGATAATGCACAAATTATGATAATTGCATTTGGGAACAAAGTGCATAATCATGGAATCCTCACTCATACAACTCCATTTAACCAAAGAAGGCATGAGAGAATAAATATGATAAGCACAAAGTG
This sequence comes from Avena atlantica, assembly GCA_910589765.1. Classification (NCBI taxonomy): domain Eukaryota; kingdom Viridiplantae; phylum Streptophyta; class Magnoliopsida; order Poales; family Poaceae; genus Avena; species Avena atlantica. The sequence continues at coordinate 443,240,942 of OU342739.1, forward strand.
ATACTATAATTAAAATTAGGAAGCTCCCCAAGGTATGTGCAACATTAGGTTTTTGTATGTGAATACAATGTGCACAACATGGAATCCTCACTTCCTCTATTTTACTTATAACACAACTTTGTGCAAATGATCATATACCAAGGCATAAAATTTTCAAGAAACAAATGGTTGAGCAATAAGTAAGAGACAACATACTAGCAGGCTCAACCACAAGGATGTATGAGATGCATGACAAAGCATATTATAAGACTAGTACAAGGATGATCATTGCATATCCACATAGTCTTCAATGAATGATATTGCTTAGTATGACCATACAACACACACGAAACAAGGAAGATAAAAAAAATAGGGGAGTAACATCTATCATGTGTATAAGTTTCTAAGTAGACAATCTAGTAAAGATATTGATCTACAAAGAAACATGTACACACAAAGTAGATACTTAAAATAAATAGAGCAAGATATCCAAAATGAAGTCATGACAATACCAATAATATTATTCTTGAAAGCACAACCAACGGCTCAAATATATCTTATTGTACATCGATGAGCTTCAACAACCAACACACCCCATACATTACAACTATCACCAAGGGAAAAGGAGAAAGTTGGAATATATGGAGAAAATCAACAAGTATCACATGGAGAAATCAACTAGCAAAATCTCACTATTGCACATGAGAGAAGTTGAGGAAAGGAAAGCCAATAAAATTGCTAGATTGACATATTTGGGATTGTAGGATCATATGCATGATTTTGTATAGTCCCAATTATATGCACTCATCTCAACTCATACACATATACAATAGAGAGTCCTTTTAATACCGTGGCTAGAGATATAACAATAAATATAATAACAAAAATTCATGCCAAGATGCAACCTACAAAAGGTTGGAAGCAAGATAAATATGCATGAGCAAGAGATACTTGTTACCGAGATATAATTGGTATGATGTAGAGGATATGAATTCATTGATCATCCCGCTTGCCTCCAACTTTCATTAACGCACCACTTCTTCAAGATTGAGAGACAAGCATCCAATATATCTCAAATGTACCTAAAACACTTTTAAATACAAAATGGTCCCAAAACTTATTGGGTCCAAAGTAGTTAGTGCAACTACAATACATAGGAGAGACTTCACATAAATATGTGCATATTGATATGAAATTGAATTTCATGCACAACTTAGTCGATGGGATTTGGTGGAGTTTCCCCTATATATTAGATCAAAGAAAGCAAGCATGCCATAATATAAACATATAGTCAATATGCATGCATAAAGCTTTCAAGAACCAAAAAGAAAATATAATTTGGACAAAAACACCAAGTAAATCGAGATTGCACACACAAGAGTGTGACATGACAAACTATGTACAAATTATATCAAAGAAACAATTCAACACATGAAAGATCACAAATTCAACAAATGAACTAGGCAAAAGCCAAAGAGGAAAAGATATATAAAAACACAAATGCTCAAGGGTCTATCTCATTCTAAAATTGGACAAAACATGAAACAAGGAATGAGACAAAACCAACTCCCAAAAAGAGCAGGGTTCCAACAAGAAACCAAACCCCCCAAACTTTTCATGATTGCACAAAATACCAAAAAGAAAAGATTGAGCATCCAAGCACATAAAACTCGATATGGATCAAACAAAGAAGCATAAAAGGATTGTTCTAGATAATATAGGAGAGCTCACCCATAAGTAGTACATTACATAGACTTTTGCTTTTGAATGCAAAATGTACACAAATGAGATCATCACTACTACCTACATTAAATAAAACACAAGAGGATACCAATAAAAATAAAAGGATCCAAAAGTAGCAAGGAATACATGGGAGCACACAATACATTTACTTGGCCAAAATAGGACAAGATTAAGCAAAGGACAAGGTGAATATGATTAATAAATGTTACCATAAATTTAGTACTAATTGTCTAATGACAAGAAGTATTGGGAATAATTTTCCCAAAGGTAGCTTACATGGATATCCAAGATCATAGTCACACAAAGAAGCATGTAACAAACTATACAAATTAATTTTGATTCTTCGAAAGATTCTTGGTAGCTTCCAATAGTCACACAATCACTAGTGATTAGAGTAACTTGAAGCAAATGGTTTCCATGAGGGTATATATATATAAATATGAGGAAAACATACCAAGAAACACTCTCACATACAAGATCCAAAATATGAGCAATAAAGGCATTCAAGCAAATTGGAACTTGTATGATTAGATGGGTCACATAGGAGCTAGATAATTATCGATATCAATTCTAAGTGACACAACCTCGAATATTCACATTTTCTAGGATTGTAATATGCACTAAGCATATGACTCCCCCATAATGTGATACTACTATAAAACCAACACGAGGCAAAAGGATACAAATAGAGATAATTAATGGACATTATAAAACTCAAATTTCTCATGAGAATTATACCACATAGATACTAGACAATAATACAATATAAATACTAGGTGGTATTCCTCATGCACACACAATTTTAGGTTTGTGGAATGACCAAGCATAACACTCTCCCAAAATGGGATAATCCATTAATATCTCATAAGAGCCAAATAAGATACCAAATATAATCAAGTAAGGCTCCAATACAAGAAACACATAAACATGGTGTGCCACCTAATCATACACAGATATGCTTGATACCTCAAGATAATTAAGTGGAAAGCACAACATGCACAAACACATGTAAGATACAAAACCAACACATGCACAAGGGGGCGAGTAACTTTCAATGTAAAGAGTTTAGCATATGTTACCGCAAGGAGGAACATTGGAAATATAATATAATCATGATAATCCAAATGGCTTGGCTTGACAATAATAATTGATGAAGATCCCTCAATTTTTCATAATGTATCCAAGACTCCAATGCCCTCCAACAATACCTATTGATCAAGTTTTGGCTTGTTGGTCCCGAACCAAGTTGGGTCCTAAGAGGTTAGTCACAATAGGCTTGGCAACCCAAATGGTTCTTTTCTTGAACCGACATTGAGCACCAACAAATTTGGCAAACACATTGCCAACCTCATCCTTACAAAGATAATAAGCATCATCAATAATGATAGGGTTGGATGAGGAGATACCAATAGTGCATGAGGAAGAAATGTGCCCCTTCTCATGACATATGTAGCAAGTTCTACTCTTGACATATTTATTTTTGGATGAAGCAACAACTTGAGGAAGATGTTGGGGCTTCTTGGGAGGAGGCCCATCTCTACCAAGATGTAGAGCTTGAGGCCGCTTCCCTTGTTGCTTCTTGCCAATGGACTTCTTCTTTAATGGGCAATGTTTGACATGATGCCCTTCTTCCTTGCACTTGAAGCAAACAATGTTGGCTGGATTCTTGACTTGATCTTGGCCATTCTTCTTGTTATCCTTGTTCTTCAACTTGATAGTGGACATGTTCTTGACATTGGAGTTGAATCCAAGCCCACTCTTGTCATTGGGGGATATTTGCACACTCAAGATTTTGTTGAGTGCGACCTTCCCTTGATGACCCTTTTTCAAGTCATTCTTCAAAGAAGTGACTTGAGCCTTGAGCCTTTTTATTTCCTCTACATGGTTAGTTTTAAGAAAAGCACTAGAGGAAGTAGATGCTACATTATTAGAGCAATAAGGCACGGAACATAATTCATCATGAGATATAACATGGTTGTGAGAGGATGAATTACAAGGACTAGCACTTGGCAATATAACATTTGGAGTAGATATAGTACTAATGTCCACATGAGGCCCACTAGATGTTACCTTTGACACGATGGCCTCATGATCTAACTTTAGCCTACCATGGGAGACTAGAATATCCTCATGCGAGCTCAAGAGCTTAACATGGCTTTCTTCTAATTTCGCATAGTTGCTAGTTAGCAACGCAAGTTGAGCCTTTAGCTTAACATTCTCCTTCAAAATAGATGCTTCACAAGAAATAGAGTTAGTAGCACAAGCATCATCATTATTCGCAATACGTGAGGGCAACTTGGCAAGCTCTTTAGAATATGAAGCTTTAAGTTTCTCATGAGACTCGGTGAGTTTGATGAGCTCACCGTTTATGACCCTAGAGCCATTTTTGAGGTGCTCAAAATCCTCAAGGAGTTTAGCATAAGCAACTTGAATCTCATCATTTTTACTTTTGAGTTCACTTGCCACCTCAAGATCTCTATCATGAGATTCCTTTACTCTAGACAACTCTAAAGCAAAGGTCTCCTCAAGAGATTCCTTAGTGGTTTGTTCCTCTTCAAGAGCTTTATTTAGGTTTGCAATTATATTAGCATACTCACGCTCAAGACTACCCATTTTATCAAAGTTGTTATCATGCACCTCAATTTGTGTTTATAACTTATCAATTTGTTCTTTGCTCTTAATAGCAAAGTCCAAGATTTCAACAAAGTTAGAGCAAGCAATATATTTTTTAACAAGGGCACGATAAACAATTTCACCCTTTTCATATAAATCATCAATACCAATCTCTTCTTCCACATTATCCACATCCTCCTCATCACAAGAGGTAATGGGTTCCAAAGTAGGAGTTACCTTTGAATCCCTAGCCATAAGGCATAGGTGGGTACCGGAAGAAGGTGAATATGATATTGCATTTGTGGCTTCATTCAAAACCATGTCTTGGCCCATAGAACCTTCGGTTTCCTTTACATGGTTAGCAACACAAGCACTAGAGTAAATATAAGCATTTTTATCATGGAAACAAGACAACACAAGCATATCATCATGATATTTATTCAAGTCATTTATACATGATATGCAAGGACTATTAACACAAGCACGTAAGAAGTTTGTAGTGCTAGAAGTGTTAAAGTCCAAAGATAGATCATTGCAACTAGATAGAGATGAGGGATTATAAATAGTAAGCACACTATCCAAATTGCAATTTCTATCACCACTCACCATATAATTACCTTGTGTAAAGTCACATGTTGGTGAAGTGGTAGAGGATGAGAACTCATCTCGACCGGAAGTGGAAGCCACACAATCATCCTTAATAATGTTGTACACAACATATTTATCTTGAAGTTTCGTCCATAACTCATGAGCGCTCCAAAAAGTAATGATTGAAGAGGTAACTACATAGCTCAAAGCATTAACAAGCACATTAGAAGCTTGAGCATCGAGATATAAGTTTTTTCTCACCCTCACAAGATAGATTTTTGAAATCCATAGGAGGAGAAAAACCTATATCTACAATACACTCCAAATTTGGGTCCATGTCCCGAAAATGAACAAGCATACGAGTTTTCCATATATCATAATTTGTCCCATCGAATATGAACATGTCATTGTGCACTAATCCCCTAGCCGACATCTTTACACTCAAGGCGGTGAAGCCTAAAATGATAGACCGGGCTTTGATACCAATTGAAAGGATACAGATGCCGCCTAGAGGGGGGGGGTGAATAGGCTGGTTTAAAAACTTTTTCGAGACTGGCTGGACAAAGGCGGAATTAAACTAGCATTTACTTTGCCAAGCACAAAACATAGAACAACTAGGGTTGACCTATGTGCACCAACAACTTATGCTAAGCAATACAAGCAACAATGTGATAGAAAGATATAGATTACTTCAAGCACTAAGGCTATCACAATGTAAAGTTGATACGTTGGAAACATATCTATAATTTTTGATGCTCCATGCTTATTTAGTATCTACTTTGCTTTACTTGTCCACACTTTGAGGTGCTTTTTACATGTTTTCTGGTACTAACCTATTAACAAGTTGCAACAGTGCCAGATGCCTGTTTTCTGCTGTTTTTGGTTTCAGAAAAGTTAGTAAAGAAATATTCTCATAATTGGACGGGACAAAGGACAAAGTCAATAACTTTCTGTGGGGAACAAGAAGTCTAGAGGAGAGACGAGGAGGCGTGCCAGGGCAGCTAAACCCCCTAGGCGCGGGTGGGCCCTACCCTACGCATGGGTAGGGTTTGCCCCTCTAGACGCCGCCTCGGCCTCCCCCTTCGCCTATAAGAATCCCCCGATGCAGAAACCCTGAGTACCCAATCAGAAATCCACGAAACCTTCTGTAGCCGCCGCCACCATCGTCCCTAGATCGGGGGGATCTGAAGCTCTTCCCGGCACCCTGACAGAGGGGAGATCATCCCAGAGGCCTTTTTCCGGTATGATGCATGAGTAGTTTCACATTGGACTATGGGTCCACATAGTAGCTAGATGGTTGTATCTCCTCCTTTGTGCTTTCATGTATAGATCTTGTGAGATCCGTTCATGATCAAGATCTAATCTATTTGTAATCATGCATGTTGTGTTTGCGGGGATCCGATGGATATTGATATTATTATGTTGGTTTGATTAATGGTTTTGTCTTTATGATTCTATCATGTCTGTGTTGTTTGTGATCTTGCATGCTCTCCGTTGCTAGTGGTTATGTTGGCCAAGTAGTTGCTAGTGACTCCAAGAGGGGGTATTTATGCTCGATAGTGGGTTCATGCCTCTAGTTTCCAAGGGAAGTGAAAATAATCTCTTCAGTTCTAGATGTGTTGTCGCTACTAGGGAAAAACAACGGTCTCTTGTTCATGGAACATGTGGACTGTTTACCTTACACACTTTGCTTAAAGCAGTTGTCTGTTGCTTGCAACTTAATACTGGAGGGGGTTCGGATGATAACCTGAAGGTGGACTTCTAGTCATAGATGCATCTGGTTGGCGGTCTATGTATCTTCCTGTCAATTGCCCTGCTGTAATTTGTTTACCCTTCATGCCATGTTGTTTATCTAAGGAGAGGACCTCTAGTGAACTATGGACCCCGGTCCAATCTTTACCATTGATACATCTTCCACTGTTACTTATTCACTTGCTGCAAACCATTGCCTTCCACATCATACGTTTAATCCTTTGTTACAGCAAACCGGTGAGCTTGACAACCTCACTGATTTGTTGGGGCAAAGTCTTGAGTTTGTGTTGTGCAGGTCTCCACGTTGCTTGCAACACCTGTGTGACGTTTCCTTCCTCCTTCTGGTTCGATAACCTCGGTCTCAACTGAGCGAAGACTTGCTGCTGTGCTCTTCACACCTTGCTCTTGGGGTTCCCAACAAGACTCCACATCAAGCACCAAGTTCTCTGGCGCCACCAAGGAGTCATCAACAAGTTTTCTAGCGCTGTTGCCGGGTAGGCTAAGGACGTTTTCACTAGGGGAGTCCTTCACTTCCTTTCTCTTTACTTTGTTTTTAGTTTGCTTAGTTCCTTTTGTTTGTTTTTGTTTACCTCTTTTCAAAAACTCCAAAAAATTAGTCTAGTTTGGTTTGCTTGCTTTATTCAAAAACACAAAAAAAAATTTAGTTCCTGCTCTAGATGCTGCTGCTGTTTTTGTCTTGCCCACCTTTGCCAAAATGAATTCCGTTGAGAACACCAAGTTGTGTGACTTCACTAGCACCAACAACAATGATTTCCTTAGCACTCCTATTGCTCCACCTGCTCCTGATGCTAGCTTTTATGAAATTAAGCCTGCTTTGTTGAATCTTGTGATGAGAGAGCAATTTTCTGGTGCTGGTTCTGATGATCCTGCTGCCCATCTTAATAGCTTTGTTGAACTTTGTGAGATGCAAAAGTATAAGGATGTAGATGGAGATATTATTAAGCTCAAGCTTTTTCCTTTCTCCTTGAGGGGAAAAGCTAAAGAATGGTTGCTTTCTTTGCCTAAAAATAGTATTGATTCTTGGACTAAGTGCAAAGATACTTTTATCGGTAAGTACTACCCTCCTGCTAAGATTATATCTATGAGAAGTGATACTATGAAATTTAAACAGCTTGATAGTGAACATGTTGCTCCAGCTTGGGAAAGAATGAAATCTTTGGTTAAGAATTGCCCTACTCATGGACTCACTGCTTGGATGATTATACAAACTTTTTATGCAGGTTTGAATTTCTCCTCAAGAAACCTGTTGGATTCTGCTGCTGGAGGCACCTTCATGGGCCTCACTTTGGGAGCTGCAACAAGGCTCCTTGATAATATGATGGTTAACTACTCTGAATGGCATGTTGAGAGAGCTCCACATGGTAAGAAGGTAAATTCTGTTGAGGAAACTTCCTCTTTGAGTGAAAAGATTGATGTTATTATGGATATGCTTGTTAATGGAAAAGCTCCTCGAGATCCTAATAGTGTTCCCTTAGCCTCTTTGGTTGCTCAAGAAGAGCAAGTTGATGTGAACTTCATTAGAAACAACAATTTCAACAACAATGCCTATAGGGATAATTTTTGTGGTAACAACAATTATAGGCCTTATCCTCCTAATAATGACAATTCCTATGGAAGATCTTACAATAATGCTAGAAGTGCCCCTCTGAACTTGAAGTCGTGCTCAAGGACTTTATTAGTAAACAAACCACTTTCAATAAGACTATAGAGGAAAAGCTTTTAACTATTGAGAAAAATATATCCTCTTTGTCTGAAGCTCAAACTTCCTTGGTTAATAAAATGACTGCTAAAACTGAAACTATGGAAAACACATTTGCTACTGCTCATGCCATACAAGTTACTATTGATGAAAATATTAGGCTACTAGCTCAACTTCATGCTAGGTGGGAAAGGGAAGCTGAAATTGATAGAAATAATAGTGTGTGCACCATCACCACTAAACCACAAGTAGCCCCTATTCCTCCTCCTACTATGCCTAAGCCTAGTGAGCCTACTACTAGTGATGCTAAGTTTGACTTTGATATTGATGGTTGCAATATTTCTGAAGTAATTATGTTCTTGCAAAAGCTTGCTAGAAGTCCTGATGCTAGTGATATGCATGTTGCCTTTACCAAACACATTACAGATGCTCTTGTTAAGATTAAGGAAGAGAAGTTAAAACACAAAGCTTCTATTCCTAGGAAAGTAGAAGATAGTTGGGAACCCATTATTAATATGCAAGTGAATGACTTTGATCTCAAAGCTTCATGTGATCTTGGTTCTAGTGTCTCTATTATGCCTAGGAAGATTTATGAAATGCTTGATTTACCACCATTAGAAGATTGTTATTTGGATGTCCCACTCAATGATAATGCTAAGAATAAACTCATGGGGAGTGTTACTGATGTTCTTATTATGGTTAATAATGCTTATGTCCCTGTGGATTTCTATGTTTTGGATGTTGAATACAATGTTTCTTGTCCTATTACCTTGGGAAGACCTTTTCTTAAAACAGTTGGTGCCATCATTGATATGAAAGAAGGCACCATCAAATATCATTTTTCCATTTAAAAAAGGTATTGAACACTTCCCTATGAGGAGATAGAAGTTGCTTTTTGCTCCTCCTTTGAAAGCAGGATTTGATGTTAATGCTTCCTCATTTGAAAATACTTGATTCTTCTTGCTTCTTGTGCCTAACTTAAAGGTAAAGAAAAGTACTTGTTGGGAGATAACCCAAGAGTTTCCTTGAGTCTTGAAAGTTATTACTTCTATAATGAGCTCTCCTTATCCTTTTTGTTTGCTTTTTGTGCCAAGAATGACCCCTAATGAGAGGGAAGTAAGATTTGGGAGTTGCTGTCCCAAAATAGATTTTTGTCCTCCACCAAACAAATTAGTGAGGAGGATATATAACTCGTATTAATCTCAAAATTTACGAATAAATCCCCCAGTATGTTAGCTAACTTTCTTTAGTTAAAAACTTTTTTATTTGAGCAACATACGATGTTCAAAAAAATTGGTTTCTACCAGCTGGTCTGTTTTGACAGATTTCTGCCATTATTTGCATTTGCTTCTTATTGATTCCTTTTTGAGCTCTCTTCAGGTAAATTGAGTTTTTTGAAGGAGTTACTATAGTAGATTGTGTTTCTAGTGAAAAGCCTTGCTATTCCAAAGCTTTGCCAGTGGTCTAATATCTTTTGAATACACTAATGTTGCTAATAAAGATTGTGTGAAGTTTTGTATGAAGGAAAAATTTCAGGTGTACAGAGAGAATGATGCAATGAGATGAAAAATGGACAAAAGCTCAATCTTGGGGATTCCACCATGGTGTAACCGCAAGAAATATCCAAGAGGTACAAGCGTCAAAGCTTGGGGATGCCCAAGGCATCCCCTTCTTCATCAATAAAAAGCTCAGGTGTGTCTAGACACTTCGTTTTTATTGTTTCATGCACAGTTGTGTTGTTTTTGGAGCGTCTTAGTTTTTGTTTTCTTTGCTTAGGTTGTGTCGTGGTATTGCACGGCAGATGCTACTGGGGGTAGCTTACGTAGAGGGAGCAAGGCGACGTAGGAGAATCCGGGAACGAGATTGGCACACGATGTACCCAGGTTCACGTCCCCTCGATGGAGGATCGCTACGTCCTGCTATCAATCCAGTATGAGTATAGATTGGTTTACATGGGAGCCGCCGTAGGCGGTGGGGGAGACTAGATCTAATATGACGTGCCCCTTGGGGGTGCCCTTGGTGGCTTTATATATGCAGCCAGTTAGGGTTTACAAGTGCCTTGGTGGGCTTTCTATTGGAGTCGCCGTCTTGGGCCTCCAGTCGGCGCCAGTCGTTCGGGTCCAGCACGCGCCAGTCGCCGTATCCGGCGAGTCGACCCGCTCTATGTTTGGCGATCCAGCTGGCGAATCCGCTTCGTGGGCATACCCCGATTGGTATTCCCCCATCAGTAGTCCCCGAGCGCGTTGTTGATTCGACGCGGGCTTGAGGCAGGGCGCGAAGAGTCTTGACGATGGGTTGTGGCGAATCGGCGACGAGCTCCTGAACAGAGAAAAGAACCGTGAAGCGGGAGGCGGTCGGCGTGAGCCAGTCGGTGATGGCCAGTTGGCGAAAGACGCAGGGTGTCGGTGAAGCCGCCAGTTGCGGCGAGTGGCGAGGTCGAGCGACCGGCGAGTCCGCGAGCGTGTGGCATACGCGAGGGAGAGTCTGCGGTGGCGAGTCGACGAGCGTGTTGAGCACGCGAGGGCGAGTCCGCGGTGGCGAGTCCCCGAGCGCGTCGAGTACGCGAGGGCGATTGTCCGCGGCCACGAGTCCCCGAACGCGTTGAGTACGCGAGGGAGAGTCCGCGGTGGCGAGGTTGGGCGACCGGCGAGTGGCGCTGTCTGTAGCACACCGAGTCCCCGAGCGTGTTGAGTACGTGAGGGCGAGTCCCCGAGCGCGTTGGGTACGCGAGTGCGAATCCGCGATGATGGCGAGTCGACGAGCGCGTTGAGCACGCGAGTACCGATTCTATGGTGGCGAGTCGACGAGCGTGTTGAGTACGCGAGGGCGAATCCACGGCGGCGAGTCGACGAGCGCGTTGAGCACGCGAGGGCGAGTGTCCGCGGTGGCGAGTCCCCGAGCGTGTTGAGTACGCGAGGGCGAATCCACGGCGGCGAGTCCACGAGGGCGTTGAGCACGCGAGGGCGAGTGTCCGCGGCGGCGAGTCCCCGAGCGTGTTGAGTACGCGAGGGCGAGTGTCCGCGGCGGCGAGTCCCCGAGCGTGTTGAGTACGCGAGGGCGGGTCCATGGCGGCGAGTCGACGAGCGCGTTGAGCACGCGAGGGCGAGTGCACGATGGCGAGTCGACGAGGGCGAGCCGCGGTCGTGGAACCACGCATACACACTGCATGCCTAGGAGTAGTCCCCGAGGCTCGAGTTGGCTTGTAGAGGCGACTTGAGGCTCTTTAGAGATGCATATTTTGAAAATATTAGTGGTTGCTGCCGAGCGCGGCGAGTGGCGAGGTCGAGCGACCTGCGAGCGGTGCTGTCTGTAGCGCGCCGAGTCCCCGAGCGCGTCGAGTACGCGAGGGCGAGTCCCCGAGCGTGTTGAGTACGCGAGGGCGAGTCCCCGAGCGCGTTGGGTACGCGAGTGCGAATCCGCGATGATGGCGAGTCGACGAGCGCGTTGAGCACGCGAGTACCGAGTCTATGGTGGCGAGTCGACGAGCGTGTTGAGTACGCGAGGGCGAATCCACGGCGGCGAGTCGACGAGCGCGTTGAGCACGCGAGGGCGAGTGTCCGCGGTGGCGAGTCCCCGAGCGTGTTGAGTACGCGAGGGCGAATCCACGGCGGCGAGTCGACGAGAGCGTTGAGCACGCGAGGGCGAGTGTCCGCGGCGGCGAGTCCCCGAGCGTGTTGAGTACGCGAGGGCGAGTGTCCGCGGCGGTGAGTCCCCGAGCGTGTTGAGTACGCGAGGGCGGGTCCATGGCGGCGAGTCGACGAGCGCGTTGAGCACGCGAGGGCGAGTGCACGATGGCGAGTCGACGAGGGCGAGCCGCGGTCGTGGAACCACGCATACACACTGCATGCCTAGGAGTAGTCCCCGAGGCTCGAGTTGGCTTGTAGAGGCGACTTGAGGCTCTTTAGAGATGCATATTTTGAAAATATTAGTGGTTGCTGCCGAGCGCGGCGAGTGGCGAGGTCGAGCGACCTGCGAGCGGTGCTGTCTGTAGCGCGCCGAGTCCCCGAGCGCGTCGAGTACGCGAGGGCGAGTCCCCGAGCATGTTGAGTACGCGAGGGATAGTCCGTGGTGACGAATCGAAGAGGGAGAGCCGCGGTCGTGCAACCACGCGTACATGCAGCATGCCTAGGAGTAGTCCCCGAGGCTCGAGTTGGCTTGTAGAGGCGACTCGAGGCTCATATTTTGAAAATAGTAGTGGTTGTTGCCGAGCGTGGCGAGTGGAGAGGTCGAGCGACCGACGGGCGCCGAGTCCCCGAGTGTGGCGAGTCCGCGATGATTGCGAGTCCGCGAGGGGAGAGTCCCCGAGTGTGGCGAGTCCGCGATGATTGCGAGTCCGCGAGGGGCGAGTCCCCGAGTGTGGCGAGTCCGCGATGATTGCGAGTCCGCGATGATGTTGATTGCGCTGTTTTGTTAGCGAGTCTCTCGTCTTGGCCCGGGGGGCCAGTCGCATGGCGACTCCAAAGATGGCTCTTGACTTGGCGTTCTTCCTGGACGATCCGAGGCTCGGTTTGCGAGTCCTCGTCCGCAGTACTTGGCCGTGCGAGTCGCACTGTCTAAGGTTGAGGAGGACATGGTGCTGTTTGTGTAGCACTACCATTTGTCTTGGCCCGGGAGGCCAGTCGAGCAAGGCGACTCCAATGATGGCTCTCGGTTAGCGTTTTTCGTGGACGATCCGAGGCTCGGTTTGCGAGTCCTCGTCCGCACTACTTGGCCATTGCGAGTCGCTCTTTCAAAGGTTGACAAAGGCGAATAGATTTTTCCCGAGGGGAAGAGACGCCCAGTGGTGAGTGCATGCAGCGTGGCAAGCGACCCTCTCTGGCGACTCGGTCGATAAAGGTCCCTTAGTAGGCGCGGCGTACGCATTTGACGTAGCGGACGGGGTCGCATAGCGTTTAGCCGGAATGAGTCGACGCGGCGGACACGGAGTCGACGCGGCGGACGTATGTTTGCGCTTTGGCGAAGTCGACGCGGCGGACACGGGGTCGACGCGGCGGACGGAGGTCGCGCTATGGCGATGTCGACGCGGCGGACACGGGGTCGAGCGGCGGACGGAGGTCGCGCTGTGGCGAAGTCGACGCGGCGGACACAGGGTCGACGCGGCGGACGGAGGTCGCGCTATGGCCATGTCGACACGGCGGACACGGGGTCCACGCGGCGGACGGAGGTCGCGCTGTGGCGAAGTCGACGCGGCGGACACGGGGTCGACGCGGCGGACGGAGGTCACGCTATGGCGACGATGACGCGGCATTAGCCGGTAGAATGGAGAGTCGGCGATGGACGAGGCCGCGAGGGGCGAGTCCGCGAGCATGGAGAGGTCCACGATGACTAGTTTGCGGCGGGAAGTCCCCGAGCCTGGCGAGTCCGCGTTTAAGCGTGTCCGCGTTTAGGCGAGTTCTGCAGCATGACGATTCCAGTCCATGGCGGGCAAATTTTGCTGTCGTGCGACCTCTTCTTGACTCAATTTTAATCCAGTCATTGAACTGTATCGGATCGAGGACGTGGTCGATTGATGCGGATGAAAGCAACTTGTCGCCCATCGACTGAAGCATGGCTCTCGTCTCCGTGAGACCATGACTCAATCGAAGTGGTGTATGCATAGAAAACATGACATGTGAAGAATTAGATCTAAATAAAGAAACTGATTGAATCATAATCAGCAATACATAAGAGAAATTAGTAGGAGCCACATCGACCGGCCAGCATGTTTGTCCTTTGTGCGTTGGACCATCGCATGCATCAGAGACAAGTCCCTTGCATGCACATGCGGGACTTCCAGAAGTCAAATCCAATGCGCTTGAGGGCTTGCCGCGTGACATCGCGGGAGCTGCGTATCGTTTGGGAGCACGAGCCGATCGCTGCCTTATTGACAAACGACTGTGTCGCGTCGATTAGGATTGGAGGAAACCTTTTTCCGTGGCGGCTGCACAGATTAGATCCAAATAAAACAACCATATGGCAGAGCAACAATTAAGAAAGTTAGAGAGATTGAAAAACTCAGCCGCTGAGAAGCGATCGTGCGTCTGCGCGTCCTTTGTTCTCGCGGTGATCGGAAGGAATCGGCTCGATGCGATCCGACCGGCGTTGATGGTAAGGGATCTCGCCCAGATTATCACCCTCCAAGCATCGCTAGCCCCACGGTGGGCGCCAACTGTCGTGGTATTGCACGGCAGATGCTACTGGGGGTAGCTTACGTAGAGGGAGCAAGGCGACGTAGGAGAATCCGGGAACGAGATTGGCACACGATGTACCCAGGTTCACGTCCCCTCGATGGAGGATCGCTACGTCCTGCTATCAATCCAGTATGAGTATAGATTGGTTTACATGGGAGCCGCCGTAGGCGGTGGGGGAGACTAGATCTAATATGACGTGCCCCTTGGGGGTGCCCTTGGTGGCTTTATATATGCAGCCAGTTAGGGTTTACAAGTGCCTTGGTGGGCTTTCTATTGGAGTCGCCGTCTTGGGCCTCCAGTCGGCGCCAGTCGTTCGGGTCCAGCACGCGCCAGTCGCCGTATCCGGCGAGTCGACCCGCTCTATGTTTGGCGATCCAGCTGGCGAATCCGCTTCGTGGGCATACCCCGATTGGTATTCCCCCATCAGGTTGTTTAGTTTGCTTTAGTAGTTTGGACCCCCGCTCTCGCTGTGTTGTTTTGCAAATAAGGTTGCTTGGCGTTTGGAAAAGAGTAGTAAGTTCTTGCTTGTAAGTGCTAGAGGAGCTTGCATTGACTGTGACTTAGACTTTAGCATGACATCCTAGGTGTTGTTTTAGCATTATGCTTAGTGATTATTGCTTTAGCATGTCTTGTTCCAAACAATTGGGTTTTCTTAGTGTGCCTTGAAGAAATTATGCGTTGTTTTAGCATGCAAAAGCATAGTATTGTGGTATTCTTCTTTGATGTTTTGCTTGGGTTGACTTGGCACATGCTTACACCATGTTATGACTATGACAAGTCACCATTAGCCTCTATTATCATTTAGTACTTGACTTGTATTACCACTCTTTGCTTTGATTAGTATGCTTTGTTGCTCTGCATGATTATGTCCATTATGCTCTCTTAGTTGGTTGCTCCCAGTCTTTTGCTAGCCTCCACTTGTATGAGTAAGCTCTACTCATGCTTCCAACTCCCAAGAAACCAAGTTATTCGAAAGTGTCCACTATAAACTCCTATGCATGGTGTGCTACACCATTCCAAGTATATTATTGTTTTCAACTATCTTCCAATTAAAAGCTATTTTGTTATGTGAAAACTTAGTGATTAAAGCCCTCACGAACTTGATGGCACACTTTATTCTTTTCCCCTAATAAACTTGAACCATTGTGACAACTTTGTTGTATATGCTTGCACTTATAAGTTGGGATTACCAGAACCATGCTGTCACAGGGAACGTTTTCAACATTGCACTTGTACTTTTGTACTCCGTTGATATCATGTTCTTTTGTCTATGGATGTCACCGGTGTGAAATAAAGAGGGGACTTGTAAGTCCATGGAGTTTGTATCCTGTGTTAGAGAAACGCCTGGGCCGCTAGCCTAATCCATGCCTAATCATGGTGGAAACTTGCAACATCACCATAATGAGATATCTATGAAGCATCCTCAATAAAAAGCTATGCATATGGTAAATAAAAAGATTGCTGAGATGCTCATTGTCTGCTTTCCTTGTCATTTTTGTTATGGGAAAGCTCCTGTACCATGTGCAAGGGGTACCCCGTTGGCAGTTCTCAATGATATGCAAATACTTAAAGTGACAAGAACTTACCTAGACCCAAAGTTGAGTATGCATGAGGTGTGGCCCTCGTATTCAAGGGTCATGAGATTGCCAACTTATACTTCGTCAAGCATATACTCAAGATTTGCCACTTTAACCTTAACCACTTCAAGATGCTTATGATAGGGGCAATGAGGGCTGAAAGCTAACAAGTACCATAATTTTTGGAAGCTCCTTTTGAAACTTGTAATCCATGCTTCCTTTACAAAAAAGGCCTTTCTTTCACCACTATTGAGTCTCCACCTTCTACCTTTAGGCACCATTAAGAGAGCATAGTTGTCATTCTGTGTGCAGTGTTCCAAAGCTTATTAATTGATGTATATTGTGTTATTACTTGATCTTATGCTATTTGTTTCTAGTCACCCCTGTGAACTTTGAAGGTGTCATATGCATTATATTGCTACTCTATGAGGGACAAGCTGATTGCCACTATGCTATGTTTTCTGCATGTAGAACTCCATCTTTCATGCACATGTTTAGAGTTCTTTGATCCCAACTTTCAATGTTTGCAAATGGTTGGATCTTTATTGTGAGGGTGCATGTCACCTCAAAAATTATTCTTTTTATCACTTACCTACTCGAGGACGAGGAGGTGTTAAGCTTGGGGATGCTGATACGTTGGAAACGTATCTATAATTTTTGATGTTCCATGCTTGTTTAGTATCTACTTTGCTTTACTTGTCCACACTTTGAGGTGTTTTTACATGTTTTCTGGTACTAACCTATTAACAAGTTGCAACAGTGCCAGATGCCTGTTTTCTGTTGTTTTTGGTTTCAGAAAAGTTAGTAAAGAAATATTCTCGGAATTGGACGGGACGAAGGACAGTCAATAACTTTACATGGGGAACAAGAAGTCCAGAGGAGAGACGAGGAGGCGTGCCAGGGCGGCTAAACCCCCTAGGCGCGGGTGGGCCCTACCCCGCGCCTGGGTAGGGTTTGCCCCCTTTGGCCGCCGCCTCGGCCTCCCCCTTCGCCTATAAGAAGCCCCCGATGCAGAAACTCTGAGTACCCGATCATAAATCCACAAAACCGTCTGTAGCCGCCACCACCATCGTCCCTAGATCGGGGGGGATCTGAATCTCTTCCCGGCACCCTGCCGGAGGGGAGATCATCCCGGAGGCCTTCTCTTCGGTATGATGCATGAGTAGTTCCACCTTGGACTATAGGTCCATGTAGTAGCTAGATGGTTATATCTCCTCCTTTGTGCTTTCATGTATAGATCTTGTGAGCTCCGTTCATGATAGATCTAATATATTTGTAATCATGCATGTTGTGTTTGTGGGGATCCGATGGATATTGAGATTATTATGTTGGTTTGATTAATGGTTTTGTCTTTATGATTCTATCATGTCTGTGTTGTTTGTGATCTTGCATGCTCTCCGTTGTTAGTGGTTATCTTGGCCAAGTAGTTGCTAGTGACTCCAAGAGGGGGTATTTATGCTCGATAGTGGGTTCATGCCTCTAGTTTCCAAGGGAAGTGACAATAATCTCTTCGGTTGTACCTGTGCTATTGCTACTAGGGAGAAAACAACGGTCTCTTGTTCATGGAACATGTGGACTGTTTACCTTACACACTTTGCTTAAAGCAGTTGTCTGTTGCTTGCAACTTAATACTGGAGGGGGTTCAGATGATAACTTGAAGGTGGACTTCTAGTCATAGATGCAGCTGGATGGCGGTATATGTATCTTGTTGTATTGCCCAATCAACCTCATAGGATCTTTCTGACTAGTAATTGCATTGTTATGCCTTGCTCAGTTCCTGTCAATTGCCCTGCTGTAATTTGTTTACCCTTCATGCCATGTTGTTTATCTAAGGAGAGGACCTATAGTGAACTATGGACCCTGGTCCAATCTTTACCATTGATACATCTTCCATGGTTACTGTTTACTTGCTGCAAACCATTACCTTCCACACCATATGTTTAATCCTTTGTTACAGCAAATCGGTGAGCTTGACAACCTCACTGATTCGTTGGGGCAAAGTCTTGAGTTTGTGTTGTGCAGGTCTCCGCGTTGCTTGCAACACCTGTGTGACGTTTGCTTCTTCCTTCTGGTTTGATAACCTCGGTCTCAACTGAGGGAATACTTGCTGTTGTGCTCTTCACACCTTGCTCTTGGGGTTCCCAACAAGACTCCACATCAAGCACCAAGTTCTCTGGCGCCGCCAAGGAGTCATCAAAAGTGCATAAGTAAAGAGCTCGGGTATAGAGATAACCGAGGCATGCGGGGACGACGATATTTTACCGAGTCCTCCCAACATGGAGTACGTCTCGTTTGGAGAGGGGGTGGTATCAAACCACCAACGCCACAAAAGGCCTCCCTTATTCTCCGGTGAATCTCACCCCAACAGGATCGATCCACACTTCCAATATCGGTGCACTTGTCGGTGGCAAACCGGAACCTCTCACAAGGTTGGGGCACTTCTCCACAACTTAATTGGAGGCTCCCAACAAATTCCACCAAGGCCACAACCGACAACACCAACAAACCGTCTAGGGTTCCAAGAACCCAAGAGTAAAAAGCTTCTCAACTTTCACTCATCAAATCCTCACGCGAGAACTCAAACCGATGCACCAAATGCAATGGCAAGGACACAAGAAGTGCTCAAATCCTTCTCTCCCAAATTCCACCAAAGCTACTGAAAGAACATTTCTTAATCCCTAGTGTTTTGTGTGTTAGATAACAATACCAAGGATCATTTAATGTGTGTTGAAGTGTTGCAGCTCAGAAATCTACCTTTGGGGGCGGATAATCCGGCCCCACCAGGGGCGGATAATCCGCCCCTCCCTCTGCCCAAAGCCTGCGCGTGCCCCAGAAGGGGGGCGGAACATTGGCCGGACTTTCCGGCTAGGCCAGATAATCCGCCCCCTAGGGGGGCGGATAATCCGCCCCTCCTGCTCTTCGCCAAGGCGCAAGCCCCAGAGAGGGGGCGGAGTTTTGGCCGGACTTTCCGGCTACGCCGGATAATCCGCCCCAGGAGGGGGCCGGATAATCCGCCCCCCAAGTTATTCTCCAAGTTTCACCAAGGCGCAAGCCCCAGAGAGGGGGCGGAGTTTCCCCCGGAGAATCCGCCCTTGGGGCGGAGTTTTCCCAGGGGGCGGATAATCCGCCCCAAGTGGGGGGCGGATAATCCGCCCCCAAAGTTGTGCAACGGCCAGATCTAGGGAGGGGGTATTTAAGCCAGCAATCCCCCTCCTGCCAGAACTCTTGATTCATCTCGAAAAAGAACAGATCAGATCTCAAAAGTTCATACAAGAGTGCTCCACCTAGATCCATCCAAAGGCCACATCCCTTTGGGAATCGAAGGAGGAGAACTCGACCTTCATCATCAGCAATCAAGCGCTACATCTCCTCTCCATTCATTTGGAGAACCTCCGATCTAGTAGTTCTTGCAAAGATCTAGATCCTTGTTTTCGTTTATATTGATAAACCTTGTTTTTGTGACAGCTTGTTGTCATCCCGGGAGCCCCCAATTCGGTTGTGGGTGTGTGCCCCGATAGTATTGTAAAAGGCACCGGTTCCCGCCTCGAAGGGATCCAATAGTGGAGAAGGTGGATCAGGCCTCTCATGGCGAGATCCATCGGAGAATAGGGTGAGGCCTATTGTGGCGTGGTGGTCTTAGAACCGCCCACCCCTCCAACGCAGATGTACTTCCCTTAACAAGGAAGGAACTGCGGTAAAACAAATCCCTGTGTCTCCGCGTGCTCCACTACGGTTTCCTCGCTCCTCCTTTACGTGCTTAGTAGTTAGGGTTTCATATAGGGAAATTCTCGTAGTTGCATATCTAGAGAATTTACTTTGTGTAAAGCCTAAAATTGGAAAAAGTATTAAAAATTGGTTAGCACCTATTCACCCCCCCCTCTAGGTGCCCATACGATCCATTTCAATTGGTATCAGAGCCTCGGCTCTTATTTCGGGCTTAACCGCCTAAGAGAAGTATGGGTTCCAAGGGAGATGGGAGTGATGCTCCGGAGGTAGTCACCATGAACGATCTCAAGACGTTGGAAACAACCTTGGTGAGTTCAATGGAGGCTAAGATGGAGGAGATGCGTCAATTGATAATGCGTCTCTCCACATCCGCAGCATCACCTCCATCTAACTCTGAGGATACCACTCCGCAATCCAAGGAAACGGGTAAAACTGTTTCCAAAGAGAACGAAGTGGTAGGTGATGATACTAGTAAGAGCTCCTCCTCGAAAAAGGATAGCGGTAAGGATGGATACAATGAGGTTTCTCATGTGTATTCCCCTGATCCGCCTATTCCTCACTCACACATACATAATAGGGGTGATCCACCCAAATTATCAGCTTCTACTTTCTCTCAATGGCAATCTTTGATGAAATCTCATGTGTGCAGTTCCTCCATAGAGTTGTGGAAGATCATCGAAAATGGTCTTCACGTTGGAAATCCTAACAATCTCACAAGGAGAGAAGTGGTCGATAGCCAACTCAATGCTACAACTCTACACATGATACAGCTTGGTGTGGGTGATAAAGACATGCCACACATTCAGCATCTTAGCACAGCTAAAGAAGCTTGGGATGCCCTTACCGAGCTCTTCATCGGAAATGAAAGTATGAGAAGGAATAGATATGATGCCTTGAGCAATGAAGCTGAAGGATTTTATATGCTGGATGGAGAAGACCACGAGGACATGTATAGGAGGCTCAAGGCAATAGCTACTACCTTCAGAAACCACGGCGCAGCTCATGTTGATGATGCTTGGATCAAGCGCAAGTATGTCAGTGCTCTTATGCCATTTGAGCCCACAGATTTGAAAAGTCTCCAAGGTAGGCACAATTATCACCTCATGTCATCCAATGAGGTAATGCAAGAAATGTCCGCATTCAAAGTGGCTGCCAAGAATGCTGAAGATGCTCGTGCTCGAGCTATGGGGATGCAAAAGGGGGTCAACATGGCTTTGAAGACTAGTGTGATTGATCATGATGAATATGCGGTAGAAGGCCTGGACTGTCCCGAAGATATAAAAAGGATCCACGGACAATACTTGGCTCTTTATGCAAGAAACTTTTGGAAATATCCAGCCAAGGCTAAAGCTGAACTAGATCGCAAAAGTGGAGCCTATGGAAGAAAAGAAAATGGTCCCAAGCTGAGAACATGCTTTAATTGTGGTGACCGGTTGCACTTCGTAGCTGAGTGTCCATATCAAAGTAGAGAGGATAATGGAGGAAGACTCATTTTCAAAGACAAATCAAAAGCTCCACGTAAGAAACAGTTTGTAAAGAAAAATGCTCCTTTCAAGAAGCAACCAAAGATTGTTCTAGTAGCTCAAGAAGAATATTCATCGGGGAGTGAAGATGAGGACGAGGACGATAGCTCTCAAGAGGTGGCTGCTATAGCCACCACCACATATACATCAACATCACTCTTCGACTCTCCAAACGAAAACATCATCAACAAGAATCCTACTTGTCTCATGGCAAGAAGCTCCGAGGTAACTTCCTCTAACTCTTCCTTTCCCAAGGCTATGATAGACATGGATGATCCTGCTAGTCTTAAGGTTAAGGAAGAGATTATTGCCTTGGGATTATTTCTATACTAACTTGCAAGGTGAGCACAAAGTTCGTTTTGAGGCTCTTATGGATCAGTTGGCCCAAAACGAAGCACTCCTCGAAGAAAAGGGCATAATTGAAAGGGAGGATGCAATAGAAATTGCATCCCTAAAAAATGCTCTTGAAGAAGAAGAAGAAGCTCGGGTCTCTCTTGAAGAGAGGCTTGAGTCTATGGAAGAGTCACATGAAGAGATTGTGACTAAACTAGTTAAGGAACGTGATAATGCGGTCACCAAGGCAAAGAAGTTAAAGAAGGAAAGGATTGACTTTGGGGCTGCTCATGATAGACTCTCCGAGGAATTGGAGAAACTTGACAATGCTCACAAGGCGTTGAAAAACGAGTTCTCTATCCTCAATGAGTCACATGATCAGCTTCAAAGTCGATTGGCCGAATATGATACTCCTAGCTCGTCCAACTCAACATATAGTAACAAGAAAAACGCTAATGTGGAAAAAGGAGTGATCAAGGACATCACTACAAAGGAAAAAGGTGTGCTTGATGAAGTCCTTGACAAGCAAAGGTCAAATCATGGTAAAGAGGGACTTGGGTATGTCACCAAGTCCAAGAAGAAGAAAACCAAGAAGAACAAGACCAAGAATGTGCAATTAAAGACAAACACTGCTGAGAAGGTTGTCATAAAAGACAAGACTAATGATATTGGTTTTGCAGAGTCTCACAATCCTAATTATGAACTCTTTTGTGATGATTATGGCGATGTTTATGCTTATTATGTTGGTCCTTTTGATGAATATATTGCTTGGTCTATTTGGGTCCCAAAGACCCTTGTTACTAACATGAAAGGACCCATTGAAAAATGGGTACCTAAAACCAAGAAGTAATTTTCTTGCAGGGCTATGCTTCCGGTGGGTCGAAATGGGTGCTGGATAGTGGCTGCACTAGTCATATGACCGGAAGCAAGGAGATCATCACGGAGATGCGTCCAAATCTTGATAATATCACAGTCTCCTATGGTGATAAGTCTAAATCTCAGGTATTGGGTCTTGGCAAGGTTGTGGTTGCCCACGATATCTCTCTCGTGGACGTCATGATTGTTGAGACCCTTGGCTATAATCTTCTTTCTGTTCGTGCCCTTGGCAAGATGGGTTTTGCTGTTTTTATCGATGATGATTTGGTGGTACTCTTATGGAGCAAGTCTCTAAAGGTCGCTTTCGTTGGATACGTCGAAAATGACCTGTATGTGGTGGACTTCTCCGGGAAAACCACTTCGGGTCCGATGTGTCTATTCGGAAAGGCCGACGTGGGCTGGCTATGGCATCGCCGTTTAGCCCATGTCAACATGAGAACTTTGCAAAGTCTCCAAAAGGGTGGCCACATTCTTGGACTAAAAGACAATGTCTCTTTTGCCAAAGATCGTGTTTGCAGGGCCTGTGTTGAAGGAAAAATGCATGATTCTCCCCACAAGAGGAAGACTATTGTTTCATCGAAGAGGATCTTGGAATTACTCCATGTGGATTTATTTGGACCTCCTTCTCATGCAAGTCTTGGTGGGAAGAAATATTGCTTGGTCATCGTCGATGATTACTCAAGATATACATGGGTATATTTCTTCAAGCTGAAAAGTGAGACTCAACAAACTGTCATCGACTTTGCCAATGAAGTTCAACGTCAACACAATGTTCCCATATTGGCAATTAGAAGTGACAACGGCACAGAATTCAAGAACTACACTTTAAACGAGTTCCTTAGCGAAGAGGGGATTAGACACCAATATTCCGCTGCGTATACCCCTCAACAAAATGGAGTAGCCGAGAGGAAGAACCGGACTTTGATGGATATGGCAAGATCTATGCTAGCTGAATTTAAGTCTCCTTATAATTTTTGGGCTGAAGCCATATCCACTGCTTGTCACTCATCAAACCGGCTTTACCTTCGGAAGATCTTGGACAAGACCCCATATGAAATACTTACCGGCAACAAACCCAACATCTCATACTTCAGGGTATTCGGGTGTAAGTGTTTCTTTCTTATTAAAGGTGTCCGCTTGTCAAAATTTGAATCCAAGGCTTTAGAAGGCATTTTTGTTGGTTACGGTGCCGAATCCCACACTTATAGAGTCTACAACAAGCTCACTGGGATTGTTGTAGAATCTTGTAGTGTGGAGTTCGATGAAAATAACGGCTCCTTTGTAGGGCAAGTTGATGTTTGTGATGCAGATGTTGAAATACCCCAAGATGCCATAAGAAGAATGGGCGTGGGATTTTTCCGCCCCATTGAGGAACCCCTTGTGGCGGATCGGGAAGGACAATGCTCCACTCAAGTGGAGCCCTCATCTTCACAAGATCAACAAGCTCCTACTGTTGGAGAAAACTCTGCACCAACACCGCAACCTGCTGAAGATCATCAGTCTCCTGGACAAGATGGTAGTCCCAGGCCGGATTATCCGCCCCCTCCAAGGGGCGGACAATCCGCCCCTGGCACTCCAACTTGTACCAGGGGATCCGAAAGAGAAATCAACACCTATGAAGCTCCCAGGCCGGATTCTCCGGCCCCCAGGGGCGGAATATCCGGGCCTGAAGAAAATGCTCAGCAACAATCTTCTGGCAGTACTGGTGACCAAGGTCAAGGGCACTGCAGTAATCAAGACAAGGATACAACAATTGAATCCACTCCTTCAAGAAATAATAAGGATATTGAGGCTCGTCGCAAGGCTCGTGCGGATCGCAACCTTGAACTAAGAGGTCACACTCTTGACAAGGTAGTTGGTGATCTACGACGAAGGGTATCCACTCGAAGAGAGCTTGCTAGCTTCTGTGATCATCAAGCTCACATTTCCATGGTTGAACCAAAGAAGGTTTTCGATGCTCTTGAAGACCCCGATTGGGTTGTTGCAATGCATGAAGAATTAAACAACTTCGAACGCAACAAAGTTTGGAAGCTCGTAGAAAAGCCAAAGGATTGCCGCAATGTTATCGGCACCAAGTGGATCTTCAAGAACAAACAGGATGAAAATGGCATTGTTGTGAGGAATAAAGCACGACTCGTGGCTCAAGGATTCTCTCAAGTAGAAGGGATTGATTTTGGCGAGACCTACGCTCCTGTGGCTCGCCTTGAGTCCATCCGTATCCTTCTTGCATATGCAGCTCATCATAATTTTGAATTACAACAAATGGATGTTAAGAGCGCTTTCCTTAATGGTCCTCTACATGAGTTAGTATACGTCAAGCAGCCCCCGGGGTTTGAGGACACCAAATTTCCGAACCATGTCTACAAACTCGATAAGGCGCTCTATGGCCTTAAACAAGCCCCACGTGCGTGGTATGAGCACCTTAAAGAGCTTTTGCTAGACCGTGGATTCGAAGTTGGGCAAATCGATCCCACTCTTTTTACTAAGAAGGTCAATGGGGAGCTTTTTGTATGCCAACTTTATGTAGATGACATTATTTTTGGCTCTACTAACCAAGCTTTTAACGATGAATTTTCAAAGCTTATGACTGACAGGTTTGAGATGTCCATGATGGGTGAGCTACGATTTTTTCTTGGATTTGAAATAAAACAACTTAGAGAGGGAACCTTTATTAATCAAGCTAAGTACATCCAAGACATGCTCAAAAGGTTCAAGATGACGGATCTCAATGGCGTTGCTACCCCAATGCAAACAAAGTGTCATCTTGAGCTCAATCCCAAGGGTAAAGATGTGGATCAAAAGGTATACCGATCCATGATCGGCTCTCTTCTTTACCTCTGCGCATCTAGGCCCGATATCGTGTTAAGTGTAGGAGTGTGTGCAAGGTACCAAGCCGCTCCTAAAGAAAGCCACTTAGTGGCGGTCAAGCGAATCTTCCGATATTTGGTTCATTCCCCAAATTTTGGGTTATGGTATCCCAAGGGTTCAAGTTTCTCTCTGTGTGGTTACACCGACTCAGATTGGGCTGGTGACAAAGATGATAGGAAATCAACCTCTGGTGCATGCCAATTCTTGGGCAGGTCTCTAGTGTGTTGGTCATCAAAGAAACAGAATTGTATTTCACTCTCAACCGCCGAAGCTGAATATGTTGCTGCTGCAAGTGCTTGTACTCAATTGTTATGGATGAGGCAAACTTTAAAGGAATATGGTGTCAATTGTGACAAAGTGCCTCTTTTATGCGACAATGAAAGTGGTATCAAAATTGCTTACAATCCTGTGCAGCATACAAGAACAAAACATATAGAGATTCGCAACCACTTTATTCGGGATCATGTTGCTCGTGGAGATATTGCTCATTCCTTTGTGAGCACGAAGAACCAACTTGCTGATATTTTCACGAAGCCCCTCGATGAAGCAAGATTTTGTTATTTGCGGAATGAGCTAAATATCATAGATTCAAGGAGCTTGGCTTGACTATCCTTGCACACTCACTTGCTCTTATTCATGTATTTGGTTTAGATGCGGGCATAGACATAGGGGGAGTGTGGTCCTAATTGATTGGGCCAACCCTCCCCCCATAATGCCGAAAGCAAGTAAAATTATTTCCCTTAATATCATTTTGTGATATGTGGGTCATCGATGAGCATTGGTTTTGAACTCAAGATACATCTTCGCGGTGTCATGCCATGCGCTCCAACATGGTGGCTTCGGCCACCGCCCTCTTCCTCAAGAAGAGTTGGTTTTTCATGGGTCTCGTTGGATTTTCTTGCATACCTTTTGTTCTTATGGAAAACACACTCAAATTTGACTTTTGGTTGATTTGATTCTTGCAAATTTGGGTGCGTAGTACCATCTCAGATTGATTCTCTCAACCCAAGCCTTTCCCTCCCTCCTTGAACCATCTCTTCTTCCTTTTTGGCGTTTCGATGCCAAAGGGGGAGAAGTAGTTCTAGTAGGTCACGTGGATTTGCAAGGGTCGGGCACAAGCTCTTCGGTTTTAGTCGTTTTTATTTGCTTGCTTGTGCCTTTTCTAGCGTGAACTTGTTTGCTATTTGTGGTTGTTTGTGTAAGACTATGTCGTACTCCACAGTTTGGTACTATGTTTGGTATTCATGGATTTCTGGATTTATCTATCATGGACCCCATGGAATTATGGAATTATGGAGCATATTTGATGCCATATGGATTCATGGAATTTTCTATGTATGCCTTGGCTATAGATTCCGGTGGTATGACCTCTTTCACCAAACCTTAAAGTAGTGTTCTACCTAGTGTGTGTATTTGTATTCAAATGCAAATCTTAAATATGCACACATCTAGGGGGAGCGTCTTTCATTATCTAAGGTGGCACTTGCCGGTTTCACTGCAAATCCTAGTATTGTCATCTAACACCAAAAAGGGGGAGATTGAAAGAACATTTCTTAATCCCTAGTGTTTTGTGTGTTAGATAACAATACCAAGGATCATTTAATGTGTGTTGAAGTGTTGCAGCTCAGAAATCTACCTTTGGGGGCGGATAATCCGGCCCCACCAGGGGCGGATAATCCGCCCCTCCCTCTGCCCAAAGCCTGCGCAAGCCCCAGAAGGGGCGCGGAACATTGGCCGGACTTTCCGGCTAGGCCGGATAATCCGCCCCCCAGGGGGGCGGATAATCCGCCCCTCCTGCTCTTCGCCAAGGCGCAAGCCCCAGAGAGGGGGCGGAGTTTTGGCCGGACTTTCTGGCTACGCCGGATAATCCGCCCCAGGAGGGGGCCAGATAATCCGCCCCCCAAGTTATTCTCCAAGTTTCACCAAGGCGCAAGCCCCAGAGAGGGGGCGGAGTTTCCCCCGGAGAATCCGCCCTTGGGGCGGAGTTTTCCCAGGGGGCGGATAATCCGCCCCAAGTGGGGGGCGGATAATCCGCCCCCAAAGTTGTGCAACGGCCAGATCTGGGGAGGGGGTATTTAAGCCAGCAATCCCCCTCATGCCAGAACTCTTGATTCATCTCGAAAAAGAACAGATCAGATCTCAAAAGTTCATACAAGAGTGCTCCACCTAGATCCATCCAAAGGCCCCATCCCTTTGGGAATCGAAGGAGGAGAACTCGACCTTCATCATCAGCAATCAAGCGCTACATCTCCTCTCCATTCATTTGGAGAACCTCCGATCTAGTATTTCTTGCAAAGATCTAGATCCTTGTTTTCGTTTATATTGATAAACCTTGTTTTTGTGATAGCTTGTTGTCATCCCGGGAGCCCCCAATTCGGTTGTGGGTGTGTGCCCCGATAGTATTGTAAAAGGCACCGGTTCCCGCCTCGAAGGGATCCAATAGTGGAGAAGGTGGATCAGGCCTCTCGTGGCGAGATCCATCGGAGAATAGGGTGAGGCCTATTGTGGCGTGGTGGTCTTAGAACCGCCCACCCCTCCAACGCAGATGTACTTCCCTTAACAAGGAAGGAACTGCGGTAAAACAAATCCCTGTGTCTCCGCGTGCTCCACTACGGTTTCCTCGCTCCTCCTTTACGTGCTTAGTAGTTAGGGTTTCATATAGGGAAATTCTCGTAGTTGCATATCTAGAGAATTTACTTTGTGTAAAGCCTAAAATTGGAAAAAGTATTAAAAATTGGTTAGCACCTATTCACCCCCCCTCTAGGTGCCCATACGATCCATTTCAGCTACAAAAGCTTATGGGGTAACAAGAGAGGAAGAACAATGGAGGAAATCCACAAAAGACTCCAAGATCTAGATCCCAATATGTTCCCCTCACTTAGAGGAGAGATTGATTGGTGGGATTGTAGATCTAGATATGCTCTTTCAAATCCCTCAAGAATATGCAAGAATCATAGGAGGGGTTGAGAGGAAGCAAGCTCAGAAGGTCAACAATGGAGGGGAAAACTTGCAATAATCATTGAGGAACCATTGGGGAAGAAGGCCCCTTATATAGGTCCCTCCAAAATCAAACCGTTGCAGCCCAAAAACGCGATTTCCGGTACTACCGGACTTTTTCCCGATACTACCGGACTTTCCCGGCACTACCGGACATTCCGTGGGGTTCCTGGGGCACCAAATGCATTTTTATCTGTGCTCCCCGATACCAAAATGCGGTACTACCGGACCTCGGTACCTTGTCAAAACCTTCTGCCGTGCTAGGTACTAAAATGCGGTACTACCGCATTCTGGTACCTAGGAGACCAGCATATATTCAAACGGCTATAACTTTTGCATCCGAACTCTGATTTCGATGATCTTGGGCTCGTTTCGAAGAGAACAACAAGCTCTACAATATAATGCAAATAAGCATCATACTCCAGCAAGGGAGGATAGATCCAAATGAAGAAAGCTTTTACCTCTCTCAAAAAGATGAACCGATAAAACCTCCAACATCGAAAACATAATAGAAAATGCATATGAAATCTGTTTTTGATGAACTAGAGCTTGTCATGGAGATTAACAGAAGCTCTAAATCCTCAAATGAGTAAGAACCAAATAACGGAAGGTTTTACCTATCTCTAAAAGACAAACCGATAAAACCTCCAATATCTAAAACGCAAATAGATAATGCATATGAAATCCGTTTTCGATGAACTAGAGCTTATTATGAATATTACGACAAACTCTAGAACCTCGCATGGATAAGATCCAAATAACAACCAAGAAAGGATGATGCTAAGTATGCAAAGGTTTGAGCTCTCTTTGAAAGATATGTTCGAGTTACTCACTTCAGAGCCCCTTTTGATACTAGGGTTATCTATCCTAAACCCGATCTTCCACTAACAATATGATACCGGCAAAAGGGAAAACCTATCAATATTATACCTTTGCCTTGAGAATTCCACTTGAGCTCGATTTAGATGATCTTTCCCTACTCAAGATGGAACGCCTTTCTTGATTCCTCATCATCGATCTATGATCACCGAGGATGGCAAGCATCAAACATGAGATCTTTTATAGATGGCGCATTTTGAGCTTGCACAACATATCTTCTTCTCATTTCATCTACCTTGAAGCCGACACAAGCTCCAAGCTATGCCAATGGACAATTCCTACAAGTATAACTTAATACACACATTAGTACATAAAGATTGTCATTAATTACCAAAAACACACATGGGGGCCCACATGTTCTTTCAACTGTCTATCCTGGTGATCATTTGATTTTTATCCATGAATTATGCGAGTTGTTTAAGTGTGTAGGTATCACAACTAAACAAGTGAAGAAGAAGTTACTCTCCATATCCTTGAAAGGGAGAGCTGAAGAATGGTATAAGCTGCTGAAGAATGGACAATCCATGGAATGGGAGGAAATGACATCTCTCTTTTATTCTAAATTATATCCTCCCAGTGAGATTCATAAGGATAGAAATCTGATATATAACTTTTGGCCTCGTGATGGAGAAAGTACAGCTCAAGCTTGGGGGAGATTGAAGTTACTAATGCTTAAATGTCCTATTCATGAACTCCCTAACAATATTATTATCAATAACTTTTATGCTAGGCTTTCTCTTTATAATAAAGATTTACTAGATGCTTCTTGTGCTGGATCATTCACACGTATGAAGGAAGAAGCTAAATGGGATCTACTAGACCATATTCAAGAAAACATTGAAGCTTGGGAGAATGACAAAGGAAGAAAGTCAGGTATAAACTATGATTATGAATGCATTAAATCTTTTATGGGAACTGATGACTTCCGTGATATTAGTAATGAGTTTGGCCTTGATTCCCAAAGTATTGTAAACTGTTTTAAAGCATTTGCCTCTTACATAGAAATTCCCAAGAAGAAGTGGAATTAGTACCATGCTCCTTATAAAGATGTTGTTAGTCATGTTCCGGTTAGAAGTACTGAAGTTTGTACTAGTAATCATATTGTGCCTGAACCTTATGTTGAGAAAACACCTTTCCCAGCTAAGGTAAAGGAGTACTCTATGATAATTAGTGCGAATAACAAAGGTACTAAGAAAACTGTGGAGCCTGTTGAGCAATTGAATATTGAACCTGTGGTAACTATTGTGAAAGATATTGACACTAGAAATATAGAGGATGAGCACATTTTCTTCTGTGAAGACACTTCTAATATTATTTCTCATCCTAGTAAGGCTAGTAAAGCTAGTGTTCCTGTGCTTTCTGTTAAAATTGGTGATCATTGCTACTATGGTTTATGTGATATTGGTGCTAGTTCTAGTGCTATTCCGTATGAGCTTTAGAGAGAAATTATGCATGAAATTGGTCCTTGTGAGCTTGAGGACATTGATGTGGTTATTCACCTGGATAATAAGGAAACCATTTGCCCTATTGGTATTGTAAGAGATGTGGAGGTTCTTTGTGGTAAGGTTAAGTATCCTGCTGATTTTCTAGTACTTAATTCAGCAGCTAGCAAAAATTTTCCTATAATTTTTGGTAGACCTTTCTTGAACACTTGTGGATCTATTATATATTGTAAGAAGGATAAAGTTTTAACTAAGTTTGATGGAGATTTTTATGAGTTTAACTTTTCCAAATTTGCTAAAGCTCCTTGTGAAAACAGCTTTCCTAATAAAGATTTCAGGATGGAGCAACTTGCTTCTATTGATCCATTTTATGACCTTGGACCTCTTTTTGGTGACTGTAAGTATGCTCATTCCAATGATAAAGTTGTTGCCAGTGATAGTTATATTGTCAACTTTATTCAAAGTGCTACTGAAAGTTATTATGAGAGAGGGAAACATGGTTTTATGCATCTCAATAATGTTAAGTTTCCCCGTTTTATGTTGAAATCTTTGAAGTTGCATCTATTTTGTCTTCCCATGCTGGTGGCTTTTTGTTTCAACAATTCATTTTCTCATGATACCCCAATGCATAGGAAGAGGGTTAGACTCAAATGTGTTGGTTATTTGCTTCTTGATGCTCTTTTTCACTCTAGATATATATCTCCTATCTGAGCATCTTTGAGACTTTCAAGCCTAACTTAAAGGCAATAAAGAAAAGTACTTGTTGGGAGATAACCCAAGAGTTTTGTCGAGTCTTGGAAGTTATTACCTCTATAATAACCGCTCCTTATCCTTTTTGTTTTGGTTTTTGTGTCAAGTTCAACTACTATTTAGAAGTGGAGGAGTTATGAAAAGTGGCTGTCCTAGGACAGATTTTTGTGATGCTTTGTAAAAATTCATGAGGGATCTCAGTACGTCATATGGAGATGAATTTTTTTGAGCTTGTTCTCCAAGTTGTTACACAACTTCCATTAGTTATGCACTTTTTGATTTGATCAACATAAGGTTTTCAACAAAATCAATCTTTACCTGCTGGTCTGTTTTGACAGATTTCTGCTATCATTTGCATTTGCCTCTTTCAGAAGCCTTTGTTTTGATGGATTTCAGTTGAAATGTGAACCTAAAGGTTTGTTGTTTTGATTACACTAATGTTGCCATTGAAGTTTGTGTATTACCTTATGAGGAAAGGAATTCTAGGAGAATGAGAAAAGGAATCTACAGAGTTCGTCTTTGAATAGGTAAAAGTGGTGAAAACAGAACATTCGTGAAACCCTAATCTTTTTATACTTTTGATGTTTTTATTGCATAAGGGAAGTTACGATATGGAACAGAGGAGGAACCGGAGGCCGGGGTGGCAAAACCCACCCTAGGCGCAGGCCCACCTTTCCCCGCGCCTGGAGAGGGTGTGCCTCCCCCGATCTCCGACTCCACCTTGTTTCCGTATCAAAACCTTTCTATGCTTTGAAACTTCATAATATATAACCCAACGGATCCCCCGAGGTTTGTGCATCGTGTTCTCGTCGTGTTTTCGTTTCGATCTATTTCTGTCAGGAAATCTTCTCAAGTTTAGAGCACCATGGTCTCCGCCAACGACAAAGGCAAGAAGCCCGAGAAAGACGATCCTCGCAAACCCAAGGAGGAGGAGATTTTGGTAGGTTATGTAGGAGACATGGAGGAGGACAAACATCCGGACACCCTCACTACCGTCGCAAGAATTGGAGTGGTGAAAAAACCTACCAAGATTAATAGAACATCACATATGTCTACAGGAGGGAAACCTCCACGTCATATCCTCTCTCCACGGTCACCTCCTACTCGTACCACTCGTTCTAACCATGCAGGGAAGGAACACTCTAAGAAGGAAGAGTGCCGAAAGAATAACAAGGACTGTGATCCTCGGTCTGAATTGATCATGAGTTGCATTGAGCATAATTAGGAGTTGATTCATACTCTGACCTTCGATATTGAGGATTTGAAGAAAATTATTGAAGAGCTTATCTGTAGAGGTCCCAGCCTTTAATAAGGTAGAGATACTTGTGTTTACAATGCTAGTCCCTGGATCAATAGCTAGCATCCACAGTTAAGATGTAATATCAAGAAACAAAGGTCATAATAGAACTTTATAACGAGGAATAAATAATTCATTACACCTTACATAGCTCATTTGGCTATCTCATTACAATGCAGCAGAAATAACTATAGCATGGAGTCCTTCATCTTCAAAGTGCCATAGGCAATCATGTTGGTTGTATACTTGTAATCCTAATCAACACACTTCACTAACATCAAACAAACCTGCAACATAATAAGTTACAGCCACAAGGGTCAATACATTTGAAATTGTATTGGCAAGTGATACTATGGTAGTATAGTGGAGTCTATCATCTATATGCATTTGGCTAAGTGGATCTTAGGCTTGCTTTGCTCAAAATAGATTTTCCTTATCATTTTGAAAACACTAAGTTTTTCTTTGGCAAAATCACCCAAGGCATCTCCCAATAGAAATTGGTGATCCTTCAACCCTTGTTCAACCACAAGTTTTTAACTTAGAAATTGGAATGAGGATATTCTTGATAGCTTCCATGTCTTGATGCTCAAGTTGTCCATTACCGGGGACACGGCTAAGTACTTAGTTTCTTCCATCTGCAGAGGTGGTGCACTTTCCCCACAAGACTTGATTTTCACCAAGACAGGACCTTTCAGAAGCCTTCCCTTAGACCAAATGGACGTGTTCCAACCTATCATCCCACTACCACCAACTGTCCAAATGGCTAAGTTATTGGAACCTATATGATCCAGGCAGAGCCCATAATGCCATGTGGCTGCACTAGAAGCTTCTTAACATTTGGCATCTCAAATCCCTTTGTTCCTGGGTGGCATTCCACAAGTGAGATACACAAGGTAAACCATAGAAATGGGCCTTGTGTAACCACTCAACAAAAATCCTTCCAAGCAATACCATTCCACCCAGGTGATTCATTCACTTAGTTGTTTTATTAAACAAAACACAAGTCCTTGACTTAGAAATATTCCATAGCATGAATTTAATCCACCCTTGTTTTCTACTAGCTAGGCTAAGCATGATAGCAGTAGGAATCTTAACTTAGGAAATTCTACTAAGGTTTCATCTACTAGGATTTCCCATGGCATAGTTTATACTTAGCAAAAATTCCATGCAAGTCCTACTTAGAAATATCACTAATGCATAGTGAAAATAATGGGACAAAAGTATGAATCACCACTTGCCTTTTTGGTAGAGAATATAAGTTCACTCCTTGATCTTGCAATATTCACACTCTTCAAATTCACTACAATTCAATCAAGCAAGCAAGTATTCAATCTACCATTCAAGCAATCATCACAGGGAATAATAAAAACAAAGCAATGCATGCAAGAATGCCAAAGATTGTTTTATTTGGAAAAGTGATTTCTAATAGGCTATAAACATTTTAAAACACCTATTGGTCATTTATATATGTGGCAAAACCATTTGATAACAAGTTAGTGAAAAAGGCCATTATAAGTCATTTATGTTTTGCTAGAGATGATTCAAATCAAAGTAACATTTTCTAGTGTTTGACAAATATATTTTTAAACACAAATGTTAGTGTTTTAAGGTCAAGTGTTTAATATTAAAAACCATTTGCAAAAGGTTTTACCTATAAACCATTTTTATACCAAAGTAATATTTTATGTTGTTGAAAATGCTTTTTAGCAAAGTAATAATTTATAGGGTTCATCAAATATATTTTTAAATCTTAAAACTTGGTGTTTAGGGCCAGAGAGTTTAAAT
Source organism: Avena atlantica (assembly GCA_910589765.1). Classification (NCBI taxonomy): domain Eukaryota; kingdom Viridiplantae; phylum Streptophyta; class Magnoliopsida; order Poales; family Poaceae; genus Avena; species Avena atlantica. The sequence goes on from OU342739.1 coordinate 443,275,560, forward strand.
CAAATCATTTTCCAAAGGTTTTACTCAAAAAGCTTTTTTTAAAACATAAACATTATTTTTATTTAACTAGAAATGCTTTAATTCAAAGATTTTTTCTTTAACTTCACAAAATACATTTTTAAATCCACAAGTTGGTTTCTATGGTCAGTCGGTTCAAAACAATCTATTTGCCAAAGATTTCATCCTAAAAACATTTCTAGAATAATTTTTATGTTCAAATTATGCCTACACAAGTTTTTGTAAAAACAACCAATTTAACAGAAGCAATTCATTAAACAAAGTTCATGGTTGGAAATTACTTGTTTTTCTGATTCCATTGATATAAAATTTGCAAAATTTGGACGTGTGGATCAAAAGTTATGCAATTTACAAAATCTAACATCTAATAGATCAATTCTGTTTTTAAAACAATAGACAGGGCCACGTGTCTTATTGCTATTGGTCTGTACCGATTCATCTGGATCGAGCATCGTGGGCTGTTGGATCTAACTCAAATCACACGGTCCAGATGCCAACTTACCCCTTTGGGTTATGTTCTATCACAGCCATGCGATCAAAATCCTACGGCCTAAATCGAATGACCAGGAACAGGCGGCGCCGGAGGCGGTGGTTGGCGGCGGCGCGGTCAGACGGTGGAGTCGCTAGCGGTACAGGAAGCGAGAGAGAGAGAGGAGTAGATCACAGTGATCGCAGGGGTGTTGCAAAGCTCAAGGTGTTCTTCGGAGAGCAGGGGGCGCACGAGGATGGCGACGATTTCTCGCCGGAGTTCCTTCTGGTGACGGGCGTGCTCTGATGTTGTTGTAGACGAACCTACATGGCGCGCTAGGACACGAAACAGGCAGCATTAGATGCGCGAAGGAACGTAGAGTGCAGTGGTATCCACCGGAGAAAGAGGGGAAGACAGGGCTTACGGGGAGGGTCTCCGGAGTTTGATGTAGTCGACGGCGTCGCTCTGTCGAAGACGTGGCTGAGCCTACGGTGCTCGCGCGGGTGAGTGGGGGATACTGGGAGGTTCGCATGACGATGGGGATCACGTTCGTGTGAATCAGGGCTTGTTGGGGTGAGGGTGCTGGCCGGAATTGCTCGGAGAGCTCGTCGGAGGCAGCGGCGGTGCAAGCGTAAATGGGGACGGCCTAGGGGCAGAGAGAGCCGGGCGAGAGAGTGGAAATGGAGAGGAGGTGCATGCGATTAAGTACGCGTGGTCGGGGGAGGAATTACTGGACTCATCAACGCGTATTGAAGGGGATTGATCATCGGCAGAAACGGGTGGCGTGGTCTTCGTGCGGGTGAGGACGAAGGGCTGACAGCGTGGGGTCGTTTCGTTAGCGAGGTGTCGGGTTAGGAGTGGGGTCACCTCGTCAGTGGCTGCGCGGGTGCGTTAGTGAGTGTGAAGCGTTTTCCGCGGGGAGGAGGGTGTGGGCTGCTGCTGGGCTGGACTGGGCTAGGTTAGCTGGGCTGGACCTGTTCCATTTTTTTGTTCTGTTTCATTTTTCTTTTTATATTTAGATTTATTCTGTTTTGATTTTTATTCAAATATTTCAAGCACCATTTAA